>CM031240.1:143938259-145242260 GCA_018340775.1 Taxus wallichiana var. yunnanensis | reverse complement strand
AAGGAGATAATGAAAATGTGAATAAGAAAATTCATGTTGAAGCGTAGATAAGCAAAAATTGACAAAACACCTCCCTAGGATTTTCCAAGTAAGAAACTTAATTATTTTATTGAAATTGATGAAAACATTTTGAAACCAATGTCCGACAAAATTTCTAAACTACAAATCGGAAGAAAAGCCACTAAAATTTGGGATAATCATTTTAAAATTTTAAATGATTCCCAAAGATGTCATTTGTTGGTTAGTTTGATGAAATTGATTAAAATGAGACCTACATTAAAGACATTAAGATCGAATAACATTTAATATACATGGTCAAACCTCTATAATTGTTGAAAACCTTCATGATGTATATCACAATGTTGGTGTCAAGAGACGCACTAGGGATAGTAATATTGTGCGTTGTGTACTTGGTACTAGTGTTGTAAGTGAATCAATAAAAACAACATTTGATTATGTAAACAAGTCGAATGTTGCAAGTTAATCGAAACACTCTAATGAAAGAAAATGAAAGATGTAATATCCTTCAATCACTCAATAACACTAATTTTTGGGCATTTTTTGCTAGAGCACCGCATAAGGAAAAAATAATTCGATGTTATAAGAGAAGTTGTTATTCAATTTTGGCATGATAACACTAGAGTTTCACCTAATACAAGAGATGTTGTAAAACGGAGAGTTGGTTCTACTAATCGTGAACCACATCCAAAGAATTTCTTAGATATGACTCAAACTCAATTTTTTCGTAAGTTTGAACAAGAGCATCTGGAAATTAAAATTAGTCAACATTTTTTTGAAATGTTGAAACCATTCTATGTGAAAATCAACCACACTCGCACCACTTGTTGTTGTAGGAAACATGTTGAATTTGCGATGCATTATGCTAAATTTTTACGTATTCATTCTAATTTTCATTCTAAAACTATGTTATCGGAATGTGGTGTTCAAGTTCCACCAATATCTTCCAGGATTTCATTCCTACGATATTTTGTGAAAAGAAGTTGGATAATTTTTATAGTCAGGATTGTTTAGATGGAAGTTTTGGTACATGCGGCGGATTACCTAAATTGGAAAGTTACATCCATGAGAAAATTGAAGGTGCAATAGGACATAATTTAGTTGAGTTTGATAAATATAAATCAGTTGCATACTATTTGAAAGATGGAAAAGAGTCTAAATAGTGTGAGCTAGTTACAGAACATATGCATGTTTTTCAATTTATGAGAAAATTTAAGGATGAAATTGTTTATGAGTATGCTAGGCATACACACAAAGCTCGATGGTTGGATGAACAGTTCAAGATATGCAAAGACACATTTCCTATTGGTACTATTGTTTCAGTGGTCGATTTTGCAGAGAATTACACATTGCAACCACAAATGGAGGTTCAATCACAATATTACAACTCAATACAAGTTGCCATTTTTGTGCATATAACATTTATACATTCTCCTCGATAAGATAAATAGAGAATGATCAAATTTTTTTAAGAGAGTACCAATTTTATATCAGTGATGATCGTACTCATTCTACTGAATTTGTGTAAGGGTGTTTCTAGTTATTTTATGGAAACTTGTCTGATAGGGACATCCACTTCAAACAACATTATATATGGTTATATAATTACACATCTCAATTTAAGAATGCATGAATGTTTTATTGGATGAGAAGGATGCACGTCAAGATGGGTGTGCAACATATTTAGAGTTTCACCGAGGCCGACATGGAAAAGGAGAGCATGACGGGCATGTAGGGGCATGTGTGAAAAGAGCTATGCAAGAGAAGAGTGAAGTACAAAGATGGTGCTAAATTGAAAGATGTAAAGAGCATAGTGGAATGGTGTATTGACAACATGGCCCGAGGTTCTCAAGAAAATTCCACATTTCATATATATTTTTGGTTGATAGAGGAACAACAAATTGCTAACTATGAGGATTATATGACACTCACTGGGTCCAGTGATATGCACTCATTTTGTAGCTCAGATGCTACTTCATGGGCCATGGACAAGAAAGTTGACATGTTTTTTGTGCATCTTGTATCGAATTTTTCACTGCTGAGTGTGATTCACAAGAATGGGTGGATGGATGGATTTGTAGGCCTCTAACTCCACTTCCTAGTTATCAACCTCCACAAGCATTACGACTTGTTTCTACAGATGAAGTTACAACATCCAAGGACTTTGATGAAATTTTGATTTTGGTGTGACAAGGTATTTATGGTTATTTACAATTTTGTATTGAGTTATGTCCATTGAAATTTTAATATGTACAATTTAAATTTGAGTTGAAACCTTTTTTTTTTATAGGACATGTGTTTGTAGTTATTACGATAGAAGACAATGAAGAAGGAACAAACTATTTCTTATGTCATTGCATCGAGGAAAGAAAGAAGTTGACTTCTCCTGTTATAGATGGTGAAGATATTGAGTACCCTATAGGGTCAATGGTAGTTACTGGAACTTGGCTTTGATGGTATCCATTAAAAACTCCTCTATTTGGGTGTTTGAAGACTTTGAGACACACAAGAAAATACTCTTATATTCACATCTAGTTCTAGTGACAAATATTCAACTGTATAGATATCGAGGAAGGCCTAATAACAAGATTCTTTGGAAGGTTTGAGAGTCAGATCATGAAGCAATCTTGTCCGCTATTCAGAGTAGATCCGATCCTGATGGTTCATTGGAATGAATTTACAATGCTCATGTCTAGGTATATATAATTTCTTTGATATAATTTATTTGGTATATATAAATTTGTTAGTTAGATAAATTTAAGTTCATATATTTTATTAAATTTGTGTATTTTGTATATATCTAGTATGGTTTTGATTTGAAACTTAAATTTCTTTGACTAACACTTTTATGTGCAGGTTAGTGGTGCCAGAAAAGCTTCCACCTTCACATGGTTGGCACTGTTAGTAGAGAATTGTAAATTCTTAAAGCTAAGAGAAGCTTTCATTGTTTTACAAGAAAAGAGAAGCAATTAACAATGATTTATGTACCTGTGGAGGGGGTTCTTGGCTTGAGGAGGTAGCCTAGAAGCACTGGAGCTTAGAGAACAAAAAAATGCCTCCCCAAGTGTTTATAAGACCATCCCTATGTGTGCACAGTCAGTTTGGTGCCACGACCCACCGTTTGTAAAATATACCATTTGACAGCCTTACACCATGCTCAAACTGCACTATTTCGTGCATTT
This sequence comes from Taxus wallichiana var. yunnanensis, assembly GCA_018340775.1. Classification (NCBI taxonomy): domain Eukaryota; kingdom Viridiplantae; phylum Streptophyta; class Pinopsida; order Cupressales; family Taxaceae; genus Taxus; species Taxus wallichiana. The sequence goes on along the minus strand of CM031240.1, from coordinate 145,239,060 downwards.
ACAAACAATAGGGCAGCAAGAGCACCGATTGGAGAAGGAAAAACCGAGACAAATATTATAGAGGGTCCCTACACCGAGGTGTAGGATCATACGAGACATCTCTAGGTGCCACGGAGTGCGCAGTAGTCACCCATCGAAGTTGAACGATTTTTGGTCTCAGGGCTCTTAAGGGACTACGCCTGAACGAGGTAGCTTCTCGGAAGCAACGACGTTGTCAGCGCACCAAAAATGATGCCTCCTCTAGCATTCACCTGGCCACCTGACATGTTAGGCGAGTAGTCTTTGGTGCCACGACCCACCATTTGCAAAATATACCATTTGACAACCTTACACTATCTCAAACTACACTATTTGGCATGTTTATAAACAATAGGGCAAATGAGAGCACCGATTAGAGAAGGAAAAACCAAGACAAGCTATTGTAGAGGGTCCCTATGCTAAGGTGTAGGATCAGACGAGACATCTCTAGGTGCCATAGAGTGCGCATAGTCACCGTCGAAGTTGAATGATTTTTGGTCTCAGGGCTCTTAAGGGACTATGCCCGAACGAGGTAGCCCGGAAGAAATGATGTTGTCACGCACCAAAAAAACACCTCCTCTAGCATTCACCTAGCCACCCAAATGTTTCATCAAGCGGTTTGGTGCCACGACCCACCATTGCAAAATATACCATTTGACAGCCTTACACTATCTCAAACTGCACTATTTTGGCACATTTACAAACAATAGGGCAAGAGAGCACCGATTGGAGAAGGAAAAAAATGAGATAGGCTATTGTAGAGGGTCCCTACGCCAAGGTGTAGGATGAACTGAGATGTATATCTAGGTGCCATTGAGTGTGCGTAGTCACCCGTCAATTTGAACGATGTTTTGGTCTCAAGGCTCTTAAGGGACTACACGCCCGAACGAGGTAGCCCGAAGCAATGACATTGTCACGCACCAAAATGATGCCTCCTCTAGCATTCACCTAGCCACCCAAACATGTCAATGACAGTAGTTGGTCTTGGTGCCACAAACCCACCCATTTACAAAATATACCATTGACAACCTTACACTCGTCTCAAACCGCACTATTTCATGTGTTTGCAAAAAACAATAGGCAAAGCAAGAGCACCGATTGGAGAAGGAAAAAATTGAGATAAGCTATTGTAGAGGGTCCCTACACCAAGGTGTAGGATTAGATGAGACATCTCTAGGTGCCATGGAGTGCACGTAGTCACCCGTCGAAGTTGAATGATGTTTTGGTCTTAGGGCTCTTAAGGGACTATGCCCAAACGAGGTAGCCCAGAAGCAACTGACATTGTCATGTACCAAAATGATGCCTCCTCTAGTGTTCACTTGGCCACCTAGATGTTTAGCAGTTGTAGTGGTTTGGTGCCATGACCCACCTTTTGCAAAATATAATGTTTGACAACCTTACACTGTCTCAAACTACACTATTTACACGCATTCACAAACAATAGGCAAAGAGAGAACACCGAGAGAAGGAAAAACTGAGATAAGATATTGTAGAGGGTCTCTACGCCGAGGTGTAGGATCAGACGAGACATCTCTAGGTGCCACGGAGTGCGCGTAGTCACCCATCAAAGTTGAACGATGTTTTGGTCTCAGGCTCTTAAGGGACTACACCGAATGAGGTAGCCCTAAGAAGCAAAATGTTACACACCAAAATGACACCTCCTCTATATTCACCTAGCCACCCGCATATGCGTCGACATTGGTTCAAACGTGCCATGACCCACCATTTGAAAAATATACCGTTTGACAACCTTACACTGTCTCAAACTGCACTATTTTACACGTTTGCAAACAATAAGGCAGTGAGAGCACCGATTGGAGAAGGAAAAAACCAAGACAAGACTATTGTAGAGGGTCCCTACGCCAAGGTGTAGGATCAATGAGATCTCTAGGTGCCATGAGTCGCATGTAGTCACTGTCGAAGTTGAACAATATTTTTGGTCTCGTGGCTTTAAGGGACTACGCCCAAACGAGGTAGCCTCGAAGAAATGACGTTTTGTGCACACGAAATGACACCTCCTCTAGCATTCACCTAGCCACCCAGATGTGTTGGCATAGTTGGTTTGGTGCCATAACCCACCGTTTGCAAAATATACCGTTTGACAACCTTACACTATCTCAAACTGCACTATTTCAATTTACTGAAACAATAGGGCAGTGAGAGCACCGATTCTAGGGATCGAGAAGGGAAAAAACTGAGATAGGTTATTGTCAGAGGGTCTCTACACCAAGGTGTAGGATTAAACGAGACATCTCTAGGTGTTCCATGGAGTGCGTGACGAGGCCGCGAGTAGTCACTTATTTGAAGTTGAATGATTTTTTTGTCTCAAGGCTCTTAAGGGACTACACCGAATGAAGTAGCCTAAAAGAAACGATGTTGTCGCACATCACCAAAATGACACCTCCTCTAGTGTTCACCTAGCCACCTAGACATGTTTCAGCATAGTCGGTTTGGTGCCATGATCCACCGTTTGTAAAATATACCGTTTGAAAAACCTTACACTGTCTCAAATTGCACTATTTCGTGCGTTTGCAAACAATAGGGCAGCGAGAGCACCGATTGGAGAAGGAAAAAACCAAGATAGGATATTGTAGAGGGTCCCTACGCTGAGGTGTAGGATCTAGACGAGACATATCTAGGTTCCATGGAGTGCATGTAGTCACCCATCGAAGTTGAATGATGTTTTGGTCTCATGGCTCTTAAGTGACTACGCCCGAACGAGGTAGCCCGGAAGAAATGACATTGTCACTGAAAAAATGATCCTCCTCTAGCATTCACCTAGCCACCCAGATGTGTTGACATAGTGGGTTTGGTGCCATGAGCAACCATTTGTAAAATATACCGTTTGAAAACCTTACACTATCTCAAACTGACACTATTTCGCGTTTGCAAAACAATAGGAAAAGAGAGCACCGATCGGAGAAGGAAAAAAATAATACAAGATATGAAGAGGGTCCCTATATCGAGGTGTAGGATTAGATGAGACATCTCTAGGTTCCATGGAGTGCGTGTAGTCACCCATCGAAGTTGAATGATGTTTTTGTCTCAAGGCTCTTAAGGGACTACGCCCGAACGAGGTACATAAGAAATGACGTTGTTTCACACCAAAATTATGCCTCCTCTAAAGCATTCACCTCAACACCCAAAGTGTCAAAGCATAGTTGGTTCTGATGCCATGACCCACCGTTTGCAAAATATACCATTTGATAGCCTTACACTTTCTCAAACAACACTATTTCACGCATTTGCTAATAATAGGGCAGCGAGAGCACCGATTAGAGAAGAAAAAAACCAAGACATGATATTGTAGAGGGTCCCTATGCCAAGGTGTAGGATAAAATGAGAAATCTCTAGGTGTCATAGAGGGTGTGTAGTCACCTGTTGAAGTTGAACGATGTTTTGGTCTCATGGCTCTTAAGGGACTACACCCAAACGAGGTAGCCCAAAAGCAACAACATGTCATTACCAAACAAAAAGGCCTCCTCTAGCATTCACAGCCACAAGATGGATTGTCGTTAAAGCATAGTGGGTTTGGTTCCATGACCCACCGTTTGCAAAATATACCATTTGACAACCTTACAATGTCTCAAACTACACTATTTGGCGCATTTAAAAACAATAGGGTAGCGAGAGCACCGATGGATAAGAAAAACCTTTGAGATATGATATTTTATAGGGTCCTACATGTGGAGGTGTAGGATCAAAGAGACATCTCTAGGTGCCACATGGAGTGTGTGGAGTGACCCATCAAAGTTAAACAATTTTTTGGTCTCAGGGCTCTTAAGGGACTACGCCCGAACGAGGTAGCCCAAAAGCAAAGACGTTTCTTGCACACCAAAATATGCCTCCTCTATTGTTCACATGGCCACTTGGATGTGTCAGTGTAGTCAATTCAGTTCCATGACCCACCATTTGTAAAATATATCATTTGACAACTTTACATTGTCTTAAATTGCACTATTTCGCGTGGTTGTCAAACAATAGAGAAGTGAGAGCACTGATTGGAGAAGGAAAAAACTGAGACAAACTATTATAGAGGGTCCCTACACCAAGGTTTAGGATTCGATGAGACGTCTCTAGGTGCCACAAAGTGTGCGTAGTCACCCGTCAAAGTTGAACGATGTTTTGGTCTCAAGGCTCTTAAGGGACTACGCCCGAATGAGGTAGCCCGGAAATAATGATGTTGTTCGGCATCAAAAACACCTCCTATAGTGTTCACCTTATCACTCGAACATGTTTTGGCACATTTTTTTGGTGCCATGACCCACCATTTGTAAAATATACCATTTGATAGCCTTACATTGTCTCAAACTACACTATTTGGCACGTTTGCAAACAATAGGCATTGCGAGAGCACCGATTAGAGAAGGAAAACCAAGATAGAATATTGTAGAGGGTCCTACACCAAGGTGTAGGATCAAATGAGATATCTCTAGGTGCCACGGAGTGTGAGTAGTCACCTGTCAAAGTTGAACAATTTTTGGTCTCAGGCTCTTAAGGGACTACGCCTAAATGAGGTAGCCCTGGAAGCAACGATGTTGTCACGCACCGAAACAACACCTCCTCTAGTGTTCACCTTTCCACTTCGACATCTCAAAGATAGTCGGGTTTCACGTGCGATGATCCACCGTTTTCAAAATATACCATTTGACACCTTACAATGTCATAAACTACATTATTCCATTCATTGCAAACAATAGGGCATCAGAGAGCACCGATTGGAAGAAAAACCAAGATAATATATTATATAGAGTGTCCCTATGCCAAGGTGTAGGATCAGATAAGACATCTCTAAATTCCAAGGAGTTCATGTAGTCACCCGTCAAAGTTAAACGATTTTTTGGTCTCTTAGAGATCTTAAGGGACTACACCAACAAAGGAGGTAGCCCGAAGCAATGACATTATCACGAACCAAAACAACACCTCCTCTAGCATTCACTAGCCACCACCATGTTGCAAGCGTAGTCGGTTCGGTGCCACTGACCCACCATTTGCAAAATATAGTATTTGACAACTTTACATTGCTCAACCGCACTATTTCACACGTTTGTAAAACAATATGTTAGCAAGAGCACCGATTGGAAAAGGAAAAACCGAGATAATATATTATAGAGGGTCCCTACGCTAAGGTGTAGGATCGGAGGATACATCTCTAGGTGCCACGGAGTGCGCATAGTCACCGTCAACGTTTAACGATTTTTGGTCTCAAGGCTCTTAAGGGACTACGCCCGAACGCAAGGTAGCTTGGAAGAAACGACATTCTCATGCACAAAAAAAAATTCCTCCTCTAGTGTTGACATGGCCATGTGGATGTGTTAGTACAATGGTTTTCGTGCCATGAGCCACCATTTGCAAAATATAGCATTTGACAACCTTACATTGTCTTAAACTACACTATTTTTATCGCATTCAGTAAACAATAGGGCAGCGAGAGAACCGATTGGAGAAGGAAAAAAATGAGATAGGATATTGTATAGGGTCCTTATGCCAAGGTGTAGGATTAGATGAGACATCTCTAAGTGCCATGGAGTGCGCGTAGTCACCCATCGAAGTTGAATGATTTTTGGTCTCAGGGCTCTTAAGGGACTACGCCCGAACAAGGTAGCTTGGAATAAAAGATGTTGTCACACACTTAAAAAAACCTCTTCTAGCATTCACCTAGCCACCTAGATGTGTCAGCATAATTATTTTTGTGCCATGACCTACTGTTTGCAAATTATTGCGTTTGACAGCCTTACATTGTCTCAAACTGCACTATTTCGCATGTTTGTAAACAATAGAGCAGCGAGAGCACCGATTGGAGAAGGAAAAATCCAAGACATTCTATTATAGAGGGTCCAAATCCGAGGTGTAGGATCAAATGAGATAGCATTAGGTGCCATGGATTCCGTGTAGTCACTCGTCAAAGTTGAACGATTTTTTTCGTTTCAGGGCTCTTAAGGGACTATGCCCAAACAAAGTAGCCCAGAAGCAAGGACATTGTCGGGCACATTTGAAACGAAACCTCCTATAGCATTCACCTAGACACCCGAACATGTCGTCATATTCATTTTGGTGCCACGATGTCCCTAGGAATTACTTCTCACTCACCTCCTTTCATTTCCTAGGACTGCCTAGAAAAGGTAGTTTGTAAACATTTATTGCACAAAGGCTCAAGGAATGCCAGGAAGGATCACGATCGGGGTCGACACCAATCGGGGCCTCCCAGAGCCCACCATGATGTGAATTATTTTATAATATACATTACATACATATTTATGTGTTCTTATCGTGATTGATATGTCGTAACATATGTATAAACATCCTAAATAAATATGTAAAGAATGTTCAAAAAATTCCAAGTGATATATCATTTTAAAATTCATCAAGAACCTTGAATTTTTTTAAATACTGGAATGTTAATGATGTGAATTATTTGACAAACCCTCACAAAAATGTGTATTTTGGACTTGAAGGATTGTAGGGTATACAAAAATTGGGTTTTCAAATTGTGTGCGTAAATACAAAACATATAGAATTTAATAGGAAGTGAATCTACTTTGATAATCAAATCATGTGTAACTTCTTAGTTGATTGGCATAGCACCAAATTATAAAGATATATTAAGGTGTATCTATTGATCAATGGGATAAGCCCTATTAATCGGATAATCTCTAAAACAATGCATAAATGCTTCCCTTAATTTCTTAACAATTGTACCATGCAATGTTGCACCATAGTAATGCTATCTTCATATAGTTTAAGATGAACTCTACCTAACTTATTTCTAATAATGTTCATATTAGTTGATATGCAACATATGAGTGTTCGCTTTAAAATAAAAATGTTAGTTATAGAAATTCCCTCACAACCATTCTTTCAAAGATGTGCACATTGTTAGGAGGTGGGAAAATAGTTAGAGTTCCACATACACCCTACGTAATTACTGTGAAAAAATTAATTACGTATTTCCCTTTTGTAGTTCACCTAACATGGTTATCATAGGTTTTTCTTAATGGAATAGGTTTTCTTAAAAATTATACCATGTACTTACTCCGGGACATGGTTATTTAATTTCAAATAAAACATACATATAGAACTAATATACATAGAACATACATACATAGAAGGATATCATGTGCAATGAAATCGAATCAAACATAGAAGTAATATCGTTATGAAAACCAATACATGGATATATAATGTATCAAACTAAGTGTGTTGGATGCACGTCTCTGAAAATATAAGTTCATAACATGTGTACATCTCGAACTAAGTGTGTTGGATGCATGTCTCTGAAAATATAAGTTCATAACATGTGAACATCTCAAACTAAGTGTTTCATACATATACGACCACATGCAAGTTACATAAGGCTATATATACAATGGATTATATGGACAATCATGAACTAGAGCAGATACCCCATATATATATATATATATATATATATATATATATATATATATATATATATATATATATATATATATATATATATATATATATATATATATATATATATATATATATATATATATATATATATATATATATATATATATATATATGTATATCCAGATCCTATGAATCTAATCATGAAACATATTCCCTCTCTTAGCCCTCGCTAGAAGTAGCATGTCCACTGACACAGGGATGTAGTGGAGGGAGATGCCACTATGGATTTCATCATGTGGTCATATTCATCTCTAAGAGGCATGCAACCTAACTTTGCACATTCATAAACAACAAGTTTTTAACACCTAGATTTTTAAATACATTCAAAATTAGAAACTTAGAATTTAGTTTAAATGCATGTGAAATCTTACCACAATGTCATGATCCCTATCAATTTTTCGTTGACACATCAGAGGACAATAATAGATGCACTGAGGGTAAGCTACATACAAATAATTAAATTTCAAATTAAATATTTCATGTACAAAATTTGATATTGTAGATTTAAGTAATAAGAAATAATTCCTCCAAAATTTAACAAATTTGAAAAATTGTACCTCAGTTAGTGGATCTGCAGATGTTATGGCAATATCTACAGTAGCCTCAATAGTCTACATATATGGAGGAGTCTCTCTGGAAATCATAAGATATACAAAAACATGTACAAATCAATATTAATCTACATGACTACCACATAACAGACCCAAAGCATAATCCACGTGAACTTCCACAATTAGAAACAAAGTGTAAAGAGAAACTAACCTACATAAAAGTCACATGAGGCATGCTAGTAGCCTCAGTTCCCAGAGCAGATGATGACCCACCAGGCTCTTACATATAAAAGACAAACATATATTAATATGTACATGTACAGGTGAAACATTATAATAATAAAAGTGCACAATCAAATGAAATTTGAAATTTAAGTACAACTTGAAACTTACATTTGTAACACACCCAACGGTACAGTAGCTAGCATGTTGATGTCGGATGTTTCCTTCACCGGCTCTTGCTATTTAAAATAAAATAAAAAATTAGTTTTTACATGTATGTACATAACGTACAATCAAATACATATATATTAAAATATCAAACATGAATTAAACTATTATATATATATATATAATATTTATTTGACATTTACCTCGTGATTGACCAAGATCCTTTGCACTAGTTATAAGAACATACGCCATCATCTCATCCAAAGAAAAGAAATAATGTGATCAAGCAAATGATGTCTTTCCTGCATTGCATACAACACCACATGATCCACATTGTTGTGGTGTGCTAAAACTATGTTGGGTCGAGTCTCGGAGTGTATGAGCTCCCTCAATGCATGTAGTGTGTCAATCTCCACAACCTCCTTCACTATGAAGGGATAACTAAAGGTAATGGGGTTTTGGGGCATGGGGATCCATGGTTGACCTACATGTACACCAGGTCTACTCTGTGTAGAGCCAACTCCTCACCCATAAAGCTCAGAAAATTCAAAAACAATTGGGACCTCATTAAGCACAAAATCGCAATATAATTTCTTCAAAAAATAGAGAGGAACCTCATTGTTGTTTCATGGTGGATAAGCAAAAAAATATCCACCATCGATCCCAAAAATTATTCTTGACTTGTTCATCGTGGCACCAATGGATTGGGAACCATTTGCAAGTAGGCTGCGAGGGGGCATTGATTCTTGGGTCGATAAATAATGCACAAATATAGTCTTTTCCATTTTTTTGTCTTTTACATTCACATGGGATAATTTATCTGCATACCACCACCTACAATCACCTCTAAAGGTATTTCATCTATCTATTTGGTTGGTTGTGGAGTCAACTTCACCAATCAATGTTTGCAATGTTGGCTAAAGTCATGCAAGATGGATTTGTGGCATGATTTTGTCTTATAGTTTGAATAAGGTTCTCAATGAAAATTTTATTTTGTTGGATTCTTCCAACGATATCATCTTGTGTTCCTGTTGGTTCCGTGGGGATAAAAGGAGCCACAAGAGGTAGATCTATGTTTGGAGGAGGGTTTTGAGGAATGTTTGGAGGGTTTTGAGGAATATTTCGATGGTTTGTAGGATTATGAGCTTGCCAAGCAACTGACAAAACAAAAAAATTGTATATATAAACAAAAATTAAAAACCCATGAAAATCACAAAAAATAACCTAAAATGAAAAAATGATCAAAATCGAGGGCTTACCTCTTTATCTTGGCGGAATGGTTGAAACTATCATGATCCGGAAGTCAGGAAGTGTAATTTTTAGGGGTTATTCAAAGCATGAGTGGTAAAGGTGTAGGAGAAATCACGGTTGGAAAGGGAAAATGGGAGAAAATGAGGAGTCACGGGTCTTTTTTTTGTCTCTGAGGACCACGATCATAGTTTTAGGTTCGGAAATCACCAAACCTATAAAAAATTAAACAAGCGGTTTAGAAACCATGATCGCAGTACCTAAATTTCAGGATTTTATGTCCACCAACTTGTTGCACTTACCCCATGGATAAAACTCCAAGTACCCGGGTAATTTCTAAAGTGAAGATGACAAGTAATAAAATGTTTCCTTTGAAGATTATACCAGCCACATCCAGATCTCATACTACAAATTACGACGGAGCTAAGGAGACTAAATCAAATTTTTAGTCACAAAAAAAGATGAATCGTGGCTATGACATCTCAAGTTTGGTCATTTAAACTTTGGTGGTTTGAATTTATTACACAGAAAAAATATGGTGAAAGGTTTTCCTTTGATTCAAAAACCAGATAGATTTTGTGAAGGTTGTATTTTGGGAAATGACATAGAGATTCCTTCCCATTGGAAAAATAAGAAGAACAAGTGCACCACTTGAAATTGTTCACTCATATTTATGTGGACCAATGCAAACAAATTATATTGGAGGTTGTTCATATTTTATGACATTCATTGATGACTATACAAGGAAGAAATGGGTGTAATTTTTAGAGACAAATCATATGCTTTTGATATATTTCAGCAGTTCAAGGCTTTAGTGGAAAATCAAAGTGGGTACTACATCAAAGTTTTGAGGATGACAAAGGAGGTGAGTATGTTTCCAATGATTTTCTAAATTTTTACAAATATCATGGTATACACAAGTAGTTTACTTCTAGGTATACACCACAACAAAATGGTGTGGCAGAGAGAAATAATAGAACCATCATGGAGATGGCGAGAAGTATGATGAAGGAAAAGCATCTTTCAAATGAGTATTGGGCAGAAGCAGTAGCAACTATTGTTTACATCATAAACAGGTGTCCAACAAAAATTGTTCAAAACATGGTTCCTCAACAAGCTTGGACTAAGAGGAAACACAATGTTTCTCATTTTAGAGTTTTTGGTTGTGTGGCATACACACATGTGCCTAATGAGCTAAGGAAGAAGTTAGACAACAAAGGAGAAAATGCATATTTTTGGATATTCAGAGAATAAAAAAGCTTACAAGTTGTTCAATCCAGTTAAAACGGTCATAATTGAAAGATATGTATAGTTTTTTGAAAATGAGGTATGGGATGAAAATATTGAGAAAACAATCAATGTAGTAGTAGTTATTCCTCGTGATGATATGACAGATGAAAGCATAGAGAAACAAGGTATTATATCTTCTTCAAATCTTGGACATGCACCAAAATTTGTAGCACAAGCTACACCTCCATCTACATCTAAGAGATCTCCAAGATTTCATTCATCTTCAACCATCCAAAAACACCACAAATAATAAAAGAAGCTACTCCTTCAATACAAAATAGTTCATCATAAGATAACCCTTTGCAGCGGAAAACAAGGAGTCTTAGTGAGATTTATAATGTTGATACAACTAATGTTTTTTAGTTTTTGCATTATTTTCTCAAGCTGTAGATCCAGTATACTTTGAAGAGGCTATAGATAATGAATTTTGGGTTCAAGCCATGGATGATGAGATAGATGCCATAGAGAAGAATCAAACATGGGAATTGGTAGATCTTCTAGAAGGAAAGGACGTGATAGGAGTGAAGTGGGTCTATAAGACCAAATATATTGTTGATGGTAAAGTACAGAAACATAAAGAAAGGTTGGTTGCCAGAGGTTTTTCACAACAATATGGAGTAGATTACAATAAGACATTTGCACTTATAGCACATTTGGACACGGTAAGAATGGTTTTAGAAATTGCAGCTCAAAACAAATGGCCTATTTATCATATGGATGTAAAATCAACATTCTTGAATGGTTTTCTTGAAGAAGAAGTTTATGTGAATCAGCTAGAAGGTTATGAGATTAGGTTGAAAAAATTCTCTATAGTCTAAAACAAGAACTTAGAGCTTGGTACAATAGGATTGATTCTTATTTGATACATAATGGTTTCAGTAGGAGCAACAATGAGCCTACCTTATACATCAAGATCAATGAGCAAGGTAAAATTTTGATTTTTTTTTATATGTGGATGATTTAATCATCACTGGAAATCTATCTACAGATTCATTCAAATCAGCTATGAAGAAATAATTTGAGATGACAAATCTAGGCCTCATGCACTATTTTTTGGGCATAGAAGTTCAACAATCAAAAGATGGAGTTTTTATTTCACAAGCAAGGTATGCTAATGATGTTTTGAAGAGATTTAACATGTTGAATTGCAAGCCAACGCCAACACTTGTTGCAGTAGGTTTGAAGTTAAGCAAAGATGATAGTGGATCATTTGTAGATCCAACATTGTTCAAAAGACTAGTTAGAAGTCTCATGTATTTGACGGTCACAAGGCTGGATATTATGTATGATTTGAGCCTCATATTAAGGTTGATGGAATCTCTAAAAGATTCACATTGGTAAGTTGGAAAAAAATTTAAAGTATGTATGTGGAACGAAGAATCACAGAATTTTGTATTCAACATCAGATGAGTTCAAACTCATAGGTTACATAGACAATGATAGTGCCAGAAGTATTGATGATAGAAAGAGCACATCTGACTATGCTTTTCACTTTGGAATAGGTGTAGTTTCATGGGCATTGAATAAGCAGCCCATAATCACACTATCTTTAATGAAGCAAAGTATGTAGCAGAATAACATGAGAAACATGTTAGGTTGTTTGGATGAGAAGAGTGTTGAAAGATTTGAGGAAAAATCAAGAGGATGCTACACTAATTTTTTTTGTGACAACAATTCAACAATAACATTGTCTAAAAATCATGTTTTTCACAAGAGGAGAAAGCACATAGACATGAGGTATCACTTCATCATGGAGTTGGTTAACAATAAGGAAATTTTTCTTGAATTTTGCAGATCCAAAGATTAGTTTGCTGATATCTTTACAAGATTTGGGAAATGAAGTTTTTGAGTATTTGAGAACTTGTTTGGGAGTTTGTGATCTAGAATATGTCAGATATGGAAGTGCACACTCAACTCTAGAAAAATAAAAGCTTGAAGGTCAAAATTAAGGGGGAGTGTTAGAAAAGAGTAATTTTCCCCTTAAAAGCAAAAAATAGTTTGTTTTTACATGCTTTTATTTTTTAGTTTAGTTTTAGATGTTCTTAAGTTTAGGTAAAGCAAATAAATCAAAAGATTTGTATTGCACAAAATCATGTGATTTTTAGTTCTATTTTTAAGAGTTGGGTGTTTTATTGTTAGATGAAGCCATCTATTTATTAGAGGAAATTGTAAGTGTTTACATATCAAACACATTTAGAGAGATTGTATTGAGCCGAAGCTATGGAACTAGAAGAAGAAATATATGCACAAAAGTGTTGATCTGAGTTTGCAATAATATGTTTTATTTGCAATTCTTTATTTTATTTCTGTTAGTTGTTATTTTATGTGCCTAATTTCTATAAGCACTACTTGGAATCTAGAGGTTGGCATACACACATATATTTATTTATAGACCATATATCTATTTTATTGTTCAAGAGATATCATCCATAGTCTAATGATATTTGTGTTGGTTAGGCCTAGATTCTTGATTAACTTTCTATCATAGGATTCTATTGTTGGCTTCATTGGAGGTGGTGTCATCACAATTTTACTACAATAACTGAAAGTATTTTTTTGGATTAAATAATTTCACCAAGAAAACATGTATATTATCTATAATTAAGTTTCTATTAGGCTCAGTCCATTGTGGAGAGCGTAAATATAGTTCTTATTTTCTTATGTTTTCTTCTATGAAAATGTAGATATCTAGAATTTATTAAATTTTATTGTATGGTTATTTCTCAAATTCCACTCAAGACTATTGAGGATGATAGAAATTTTCTATGATGTAGTGGAATTTATAATAAATTTGGGATCTCTTCTGAGTTGACTTGAGATTTCTTCATATGAGAGCTACGGGAAGAACACGATTACATGGGATGTAATTTCCCATGAGTTTGAAGATTTTGGTTTTGTGTTGTTCGCTTTTAGTTATTGAATTCAAATGTTTTCTATTCAAAAAATATTTGTTGAAGTAAGCGTTGTTTGAATCTCCCAAGGAGAATGAGTACTCATTTAGTATCTACTTCCAATAGTGTTCCTCCATGCTTTGTAACATAGTTCTTCTATGATCTTTTGTCCTTGCCATGCCATTTCTTAGGTGTATTCATTTTATCTCGATTTGTTGGCTCCATTATTTCATTTTATTTTTAGGATCTCAAGTAAATAAGCAAATTTTGACATTGATTAGACTACAATTTGATTTCCTTCATTCCACCATTGCTAAAATTTTCCTTGAAATTTAGGATGTTGAGCCACATAGTTTCAAATCTGTATTGTTTAGATGTCTTATCCTTTTCAGAAAAGTTTCCAACATTATTATTGCATTGCATTGTAATCCTGATCGATCCAATTGTAACATATTCTAATTTGATTCATTTTTTTGCAATAAACTTATTACCTTTCCTTCTGTTGGTCTAGGTTTATGTTCCTTGAGAAAATTCTATATCAATAAAACCATCTTTATCAACTAAATTAGTGAGAGCATTAACTTTCTAGCTATTGAGTCAATTTTTTCTATTTTTTATCATTAAGGGTTAGGATAGAATTAATACAAGTCGAAATTCCTCACAAGGACTAGATTATAATATTTTTGTCCAAGGGCCCTGTTAGTGTAGAATCACATGACACCTTAGAATGGCACGATTGTGAATTGGGGAATTTGGTGTGATTGCACAACATGGGACCATCTCTCAATTTGTTGGACATGCAAAAATTGAGATGGACCTCAAAGAAAGTCTGGTTCTTGCTTCCTAATCTATCTCCGCCAAGCTAGTCCGGTCTGCAAGTAGAACCTAACTAATCCTAATTTAACCATTCCAAGGGAGAGGGAGAGAGAGAGAGGATGAAAGATCCTACACTAAGCAGCGATATGCAAAAAAGGAAGTGGTTGAATCACATATCCGATTACCTGAAGTGGAGAGAGGTGAGTAGAGGAGAGGGTGGACATAATGTACCACGGAACAGATATAGATTTCACATGAAAAACCACTTACAAAACCATTAACCACATCTCGAAGAACATACAACAAACATCGAGTACGCCACAATATACCTTGCAATGATGAGAGGTAAGAAGAGACAAAAAAATAAGCCAAGGATGGAAACATGCATCATGAAATAGATTTTATTGCTCTAAAATGTTACACAGTACATCATCAGTGGGCAAGAGGCAAAAAAAAGCCATTACAGAGCCATGGGAGGAGGCTTAGACTCCGCATTCTAGAAAAAGAGAGGGGGGAAGAGGAGAAATAATGACCAACCCTTTGAATATGCTCCTTCATTACAATAGATAGGAAGAATGAGAGAGAGGAGGGAAAAATTCAAATCTTGATTCAACCACCTTGAGATATGCATTGAATCCTACTTTGAAATCTCAACCACTATTAACCAACGCCCTCCACAAATCTACCCCAAATTTTCACGTCCATTGCTTTGTATGCGCTTTCGACATGCTAAGGAAGAAGAACGAGATCAAATAAAATCTAATCTAGTAGTTGAAGAAATAAGATTTTGTATTTATGTCTTGGAAGACATTTTCCAATTTTTCACCCAATAAATCCTTTTAAGAATGATATTTTATGTTTACATAGCATAGAGGGTGTTGAGATGTTTCTAAAAATTCTTCTCTCGCCTAAATCTGAGTTTCTAGTCAAAATATAAGGCCATCTGAAGATTAGGGTCACGGGCGTGTAATATTTGAAAGAGTCTATCCGTACCGGGTCCATGTTCAAGTCTCATGCACCTTAGAGATTTAGCTCCTTCCTTATGCTCTTGAAATCGTGTCGGACTAGCACGTGGTGGCTTGTGCAAGCTCCTTAGGCTCCTTTGTATTTTCCTAAGTCTTGTTTAAGCGGGGCCAAAAGTTTGACCCTAGACACGTGAAGGCGATGCTTGTTTGGAAACCTGACCCAAATTTTACTTTTGAAGTAGTGTTGTGCTGACACTAAGCTCCCTCCACTAGCCTACCTCTACTTTGACTATTCAACCCCCAACTCTTTCCCTTTTTTGGACCTGGGACATGCGGTGAGCCCGTGCTCATTTGGGGACTACCTCCAGACTTTCCTTTTGAAATCGTGCCAATGAGACACGTGGAGGCTTCCGCTGGTTCTCTATACTTACTTATTTTGGGCCCGCTCTCCATTTTTGTCCCTAGACATGTGGAATCCTCGTGCATATTTTGAGTCTCCGTTGAGGGTCCCACTTTTGAATGTGTGTCATTGAGACACTTGGCACCTTCCACTGAGTCGAAGACTTTTCAATGGTTGGTGAAAATTTTGGGGCTCTAGACACATGGAGGCTTGGCACTTGTTTGAGTCTATGATTTTTTATTTAACCTTTGAAGATGCACCATTGAGACACTTGGAATATTTCGTGGCTTGCTCCATACTTAGCCAATTTTGGGGCTCGTTTTGAATCATTTGTAGAGCCCGAAGACTTTGAGCCTTCTCCGTTTCTTTTCCTTTGAGCCTCTAGTTTTCTTCCTTCTATTTTCTCCTTCCCCACCCTACTACTCCATTATAGATCCTTCCTGTAACTTTTTGTTGGATTTGAAGCATGGGCTCATACGACGAACCATTCCTTGAATTTATTTCTGCATGGGGTCGTGGGTGATCCAATTTTTCCGAGGGGAAAAAATTGAGATAAAAATTTGGTGACTCCCAAGGGCATCTGCCTGCTATATGAAGAGATCAGTGGCCTTGAAGCATCCATTAGGCATGGAGTCAAGAATGATAGCTGATACTAATCCTATCTCTAATCCGCGAGCCCGACCATTTGCACTTGGTGACCCTAAACCTGCCTTAGAAATGGACTGCCTCAAAACCCATTTTAGTTGCTCTGTATTTGTTTCGTTTTGGAACTAGCAACTGTTACAGATAGCTATGGGTCTTTCTGCCATGAATACTGAAGGGCTTGGCCTCATGCACCTCTAGAGCAATATGAACAAAACTTATGTACAAAGACAAAATCATACATGCCTCAAATGAGACATGTAGAGTGTGCACAAGTGCTTCTTCCGTTGGAAACAAAGTCTACTCCTACTCCTACACTAACTAGAGAGAAAGAGGATAAAAATCCTACTACAGGCGAGGGAGAAGTATCTTTCCTTTCTCAAAATGGGAAGACATGCAAATGATTTTTCACTAAATATGGATTCTGAATGAGTGAAAAATAGACAATAAGCTAGTCCTCCACCCAAGTCATCAAGGTATCAACATCAATGGGAAATACCTCCTCAAGTTGATTTGCATTGGACACCTGGAGGTGTTGATGGTGACCCTTTCCACTTTGAGGCTCTCTCTCATGCTTAGAAATAACCATGACTAGTTGTGGCTTCTCCCTTAGGTCTAATGAAGCCAAGTATCCGATTAGGCATGGTATGATCCTTTGGATGTGTCCATTGCTCTAAAATTCAACTCCAAAATGGATTCTTCCTCCCGACCTTCCGGGTGGATGATGTGAGAGATGATGACATCCTCTTGCTCTTTCCCTTCCATCTCTTGTGAAGAACATGGAAGTCTCATATCTTCAAACATTACTTTCGGAGGGGTGTCATGAAGTGTAGGTCTGTTGCACTTGAATGTTCTCCTCCATGGTGGTATGCGTTCATGTGCTTGGAATTTGGATGATGGGTGAGAAAATGATGTGATCTCCTCGGGATCCTCTCTATAAAAGAAATCCTCCAAGTCGAGATAGATAATTTGTCTCCTTGTTGTCCCTGCTACACATGTTTGAACTGCTCCATGTTTTCCTCCGGATCTGCAATTTTCTCACCATGCCCCCTCATATTTCGATCTAGAGCTCGGATTTTCATGTTTAAAGGGGATGAAGTGGGAGGAAGAATCGAAGGTTCTCTTGTGGCTTGCTCCACACTTGGAGCCTCCGAAATTGTATGGTCCTCCTCCATTGTGGGTTTTTTGTCTTGAAAATGTGTAAAGGGGAAAATTGTAATTTTTCAAGGAAGACAACTTTCTCCTATCTCAAAGTTTCCCTGTTTTTATCATACTTGTTAACCAAAATAAGATCCCTCTTATTTTGGGTTAACTAGCTTCCTTTTTTGCCTCAGTCAAACTTTTACACATTTCAGGAACTCAAAATTTTTTGGGTATTGCTTCATCAGATAGAGAATTATTTCCCCTTTCCATAAAGGTAAGGAAGTCCTCCTAACTCCTTGTATTTTGCAAGTTATGGCTCGACGGAGTTTGGAGGGGAAATTTTCCTCAGGTGGGCTGCGAAGGTAAGGGGGAAATTTACCAAGGAAATTGATGCGTTGGCAGAGGCATGGAGAGAAATTCAAAACTTAGCCTTTTGGCTAAAAATCAAAGGAAAAAATTCACCCACAAGCCCGCAAAGGAGAATGGAGAAAAATTGATTAAGTCCCTTGTTTAATCACAAGGCGCCATGTGTCCATTCATCGGCAGGGATCGGGGCGTCGAAAGTAATTTTGGTTTTTGCCAAAAAAATCATAAAAGTGCAAAGGTGAAATGTTGGACCGCATCTCTGCATCAAATCAGAAGGTGCCATGTGTCCACATCAACAAAGGAGGTCAGGTAGGTGAAGGACTTTGGGAAAAAAATTTCCTTGCGTGAAAAAGGGTGAAATGTTATTCTGAAGCCCATGAGATGAACTAGAAAGTGCCACGTGTTATTGGGTTGGCGGGGGCATGGAGATTTTGGGGAAAAATTTTCCAATTTGAAAAAAGAGGGAAAAAGGTCAAATTTTTGCCCGTAGACCTGAATTTTGCACTAATTTTGCTAGTTTTGCCCTAAATCTTCAAGAGGCCATATCTTTTGTTCTAGAGCTCAGATTTTCATGTTTTTGGTATCAATGGAAAGATGGTGAAATTATCCACATGATGAACACTTCAATTTTATTTTTTTATGGATTTTTTTGGAGAAAATAGAGAAAACGTCTCGACATAAAAAATGCAAAAACGTTTCCCCCAACTCCGCTCCAATGTTCTCCTGCCACGTGGATGGCTCGATTTCAAAGCAATTAGGGTAAAGGATCTAACGGTTCATATGTAAATTGGAAAATTGAAATATAAAATGCGTTTTGTATGTAGAATCTCTTTTTGGGCTCATGGAAGAATTTTATTTGCGGTAAAAGAATCTGGAAGTGGGGAAATGATCAAATTTGTTTGGAACGGCTTTGGTTCAAACAATTTAATGGTTTTTGAAGTCTTTGTGAATGGGAAATCAAATTTGGAAGCTGGAAGAACATTTTTGCAAATAGAGGACAAAAATTATTATTAGTCTTCTTATACTCTCCTCCTCTGTATTATTTATTCTATTCCCACTCGTTGTATGAGTTTCAACTCGAGATCAATAAAAATGAAGGAATTTTATGTCCCTTGATGGAAAAATTGATTGGTGCTTTATGACCATCATGTTTTATTTTGTCTTGTGCTCGAAATTGCAAATTTGTCTTTCTTATATTAATTAATGCATGTCTTTGAAACTTCCAATTGATGTGTGTGGGCATCTAACACTCTACCGACAACATTGATTCCCCTGTCCTTCATTATCACTCCATCCCCTTTCTCAAATCGATTTCTGCTATAGCGAGGAGTTGTTATTATTGTCATAGGGACGGTGAAGTGTTCGTGTGGATCTTTGGCTAAAAACCACCATAAATCCACTTTGGTTTTACATGCTAAACAATGGTAGCTGCACCATTCAAATGTATAGGACTTAGATTCCCATAGCATTGGCCTAAAATCCACAAATTTTCCACAAGACAAATTTTCTCGCCAATAGGGTTTATGAATCAAATCAGACCCTTGAAATGAAACCGTAAAATCTTCAATGATGATTTCTTCATTGAGTAGCATTAACTCTAATTTGATCTCTCCTAGCTTCTCCTCTTGATGGGACTTGGAGTTGGTTGTGCATCTTGGGTTAGATCAACATCCTCTTCAAACAAAGTGGCATAAACATATTACTTATTTTATTCCTCTTGTTCTTTCTATTTTTCTCATTGCAAACTCAGCCTTAGCCACCACTGGATCTTAAACCTTTACCTCCTCTATTGGCTTAACCATCAAGGGGATCTTTGTAAACTCAAATCTGGCAGCCCAACTCTTTAGATTTTCTATCATTTCTTCTTTGTTGGGCTCCCCATATTGTTGTTATCCTTGACTGGATTCTTGAGTCTCTTCCCAACATGGACTTGGGAAAGCAAGAGGAGTGGTAGATTGGGGTTCAACTAGTTTTGCTATTGTTTTTGGTGGAGAGGGGAGTGGAACTTCTTGTTTGTTTAGAGGGGATGACTACTTGGAAGGGAAAAGGGAAGAAAAATCAAGATGAGGTGGAAGACTAGGAGATGGGGAAGGGAAGTCAACACTTGGGGCAGAAAGTGAGGGGCTTGACTCATGACACTGTTGAAATGATAAAGATTGAGGAAGAGGAAAAGAAAAGCTAGGAGGTGGTGGACTTACCCATTGACAAGGTTGTCTTGTGTCTAACTCATAAGCCTCAATATCCTCAATCCACTAGTGTAAGTTGAGGTAGCACTTCAACCATGAAGTCAATCTTCTCCGAGGGATGTAATGTCTTGGAAAAGGGCCTCCCCATGGACAAGGTGCCCGAAACCAATCTGAATGCCTTCATCTGTGTTGTACCCCTAGATTGCACCATGCTAGCCTCCATTATTTGAATCTTCTCCAACAAACCAACATTCTCCACATAGTTGTCACCATTGTATGTGTCCCCTTGTTCTTGATAAGCTCCATGGCAAAACTGACTTTGACCCTACTCATATGGGTAAGCATAATGGTCCTGGATTTGATTATAATGCTTATCTGGAGGAGTTGGGAAATACATTGGAGGTGAACTACATTTTTTCTATAAGTGTGAGTTCCATGAAGGGAATGAAGTCATGATTGTAAAACTTCATGAAATGGATGGGAGAGATGGAAAAAGAAAATGGATGAAAATGAGTGGAAATGGATGGAAAAGGTCTCGTAACTCGGACAATGGGTTATTGACCAGATGGAGTCGATAGATGTGCTTTACATGTGCCTCAAAGGCTAAATATCACCAAGAACACATCAACTTGATGAAAAAAGTGGTAAGTGCTTCAAACCTATCCCACCGGGCATGCCAAAACTGTTAGTGTAGAATCACAACACACTCAAATGGCCTAATTGTGAAGTGGGGAATTCGGTGTGATTTCACAACATGGGACCATCTCTCAAGCTGTGGGACTTGAAAAACTTGAGATGGACCTCTGGAGAAAGTCGAGTTCTTATTTCCTAATCTACCCGTCATAAGCTACTCCAAAGTGCAAGTAGAACCTAACTAATCCTAATCTAACTATTCCAAGGGGAAAGGGAGAGAGAGAGAGAGGGTGAAAAATCCTACACTAAGAAATGATACACTAGAAAAGGAAGTGGTTCAATAACAGATCTGATGCCTGAAATGGAGAGAGGTGAGCATAGGAGAGTGTGGATGAGAATGCACCATGGACAAGAGATAGATTTTGCATGAAACACCACTTCAAAACCCATTAAGCACAACTCCCATAACCTACAATAAACATTAGAGTATGCACAATATACCCTGAAATGATGAGAGGTAAGAAGAGATAACAAAATAAGCCAAGGATGGACAGATGCATCACGAAACAAATTTTATTGCTCCAAAATGTGACATGGTACATCATCAGTGGGCAAGAGGCAAGAATATTCCATTACCGAGCCATAGAAGAAGTCTTAGACTCCACATCCTACCCTAAGGAAGAAAGAGAGAGGGGGAAGAGGAGAAACAATGACCAACCCTTTGAATATGCCCCTTAATTACAATATATAGGAAGAATGAGAGAGAGGAGGAAAAATTTGAATCCTGCTTCAACCACCTTGAGATATGCATTGAATCCTACTTTGAAATATCAACCAATATAAATTAATTCCCCTACAGATTCGCCCCAAATCTATCATGTCCGTTACTTTGTGTCTACTCGGCATGCTTAAGGAAGAAGAACGTCCGATCAAATAAAATCTAATCTAGTAGTTGAAAAAATTGGATTATGTATTAATGTCCTGGAAGATGTTTTCCCATTTTTCACCCAATAAATCCTATTAAGAATGATAGTTTATGTTTCCATGGCATAGAGGGTGCCAAGACATTTCCAAAAGTCTTTCTACCGCCCAAATCTTAGTTTCTAGTAAAAAGATATGGCCATTTGAAGATTGGGGTCACGGGCGCACAATGTTTGAAAGAGTTTATCCGTACTGGTCCACATGGTAGCCTCACACACCTTGGAGATTCGGCTCCTTATGCTCTTGAAATCACGCCGAGAATGACATGTGGTGGCTTGCGTAAGCTCCTTAGGATCCTTTGTATTTTCCTAAGATTTCTTGATTGGTGGGGCCAAAAATATGACCCTAGACACATGGAGGCTTGGCGCTTGTTTGGAAACATGCCCCAAATTTTTTTTTTTGAAGTAGCACCATGTTGACACTAAGATCCCTCTACTAGCCTTCCTCTACTTTGACTATTCAACACTCGACTTTGTCCCTTTTTGGACTGGGACACTTGGTAAGCACACGCTCATTTGGGGATTGCCTCTAGACTTTCCTTTTGAAATCATGCCAATGAGACACATGGAGGCTTCCGCTGGTTCTCTATACTTATTCATTTTTGGCCTACTCTCCTTTTGGTCCCTGGACACGTGGAAGCCTCACACATCTTTGAGTCTCTGCTTAGGGTCCTACTTTTGAATGTGCACCATTGAGACACTGGCACCTTCCATTGAGTCGAAGAATTTTTAATGACTAGTGTAACTTTTGGGGCTCTGGACACGTGGAGGCTTGGCACTTGCATGAGTCTGTACTTTTGATTTAATCTTTGAAGATGCGTTGTTAAGACACTTGGCAACTTCCACTTACTCCATACTTAGCCAATTTTAGGGCTCATTCTGAATCATTTGCAGAGCCTAAAGACTTCGAGCCTTCTCTGTTTCTTTTCCTTTGAGCCTCTAGTTTTCTTCCTTCTATTTTCTCCTTCCCTAAACCTGTTACTCCATTGTAGAGCCTACTTATAACTTGTCTATTGGATTTGAAGCATGGGCTCATATGACGGAACTGTCCCATGAATTTATTTCTTGCACGAGGTCATGGGTGATCTAATTTTCATGACAGGGGGTGAAAATTGAGATAAGAGGCCCAAGTGTGGATTTATGAAAAATACTACTCTATCATTTCCATACAGAGGACATAAGTGTTTACCACTATGGAAATTTTTGTATTACGTGAAAGTAATAACTTCCCAAATGGTTGTTGGTTTGGAAGTGGGAAGTATACTGGAAGGGACCCAAAGTAGGGTGTTTTTGATGATTCTTTGGAGAAGGAATTTTTTCTTTCTACAAATTTCCTAGGACTTATCATTTAATTCTATGAATATTACCCCTTCGAGTTGTTTCTTTTTGAAAAATATATATATTTTCCTTCACGAACCATTTTTCTAGAATCAAGTGTTTATTGGGCGTGCTTATCAATATTGCATTCCATGATAAGCTAAAAATTATTTGTATTGATTTATAATTAGGTCTCTCCTTAGTATTATCCTCCCTATATGGGTTATTTGGTTCCCAAACTTGGGTTTTTCTTTCTGTGATATCCTTCTTGTAACTATATTTATTATCTCCGCTTAAAGAGCCGAGAGATTCTTTTTTTTTCTTGTTTTTGTAGATGATTTTTATGTGGGATACCGTACCAATAGATTTATGGATATGAAATATTTTTGTGATTGTTGTTTTACTTACATTATTTTCCTAACCCTTTGTTGTTATTGGATAATAGTGTTGGAATTTAACTTCATGGCTCAAAAGCGTTTTCATTAGTTGTATAGACAACTTATCCTTATTGAATTTTTCTCGGTATGCTAGTCACAAAATCCATTTTGTAACTACCGGATCTCGATAGAATTAAATGACCTTTCTAGCATTAGCATATTGTAGTCATAAAATCACTCTCTTAATATTACATTTATACCACCAAGTATGTAATTTTATATATGGATCTTTCTTTATAAAAGTATTCACTATTGATCCATCCTTTAGTCTTGTTATCAATTAGTCGAGTCATCATTGTTATTTTTTGGTACGGTTGTCAGATTGTTTATGCAAATTTTGTCATCTTTTAGGGAGTCTCCAGTGTCGTAATTTACGTGATTGTCATATCTAGTCCTATACTAGTGTTAGGAATTAATAGAATCTAATGCGGAATAATTCCTCAGAATCACAATAATAAGAAGTATGAATAGAAATTACAGAAATGAAATATGTAAAACATGAAGACAATATTTAACATGGTTCACCCAATGTGGGCTACATCCACCAAGAACACTTGCTCAGATTTTATTACAAGCCAACAGTCTTCACAATTACAATAACCAGATCTTGTTTGGAGCTACGCTCAACAAACCCTCCCGAATTTGCACTTAAATTCACACACTATTCACCTTCACAAAAATACTCATGTAAATCCTATTATATGTCCATCTATATATATGTATATCAATAGGTAGCTAAAGAGGCAGTTTTACAACACAATTGGTACCGAAAACCATGGGCCCAAAACCAACCCATAATGGTTACCCATTACCCATGGGTTAATAAACCACCCATGAAAATTTTCTTCGGGGGCTTCACCCCCAAACCCCCTTGACCCGCTCCTGGTGAGAGGGACTGCCGTAAAAATATTTAAGTGTAACACATGGAAGGTGTACCAAACTCTAACATGAAAACAAACTCCACAAACATAACAATCTCCCACTTGGAGACTGATTTCCACTAAGCAAGCTTCTCAACCCTTCACTATCATCCGTGAAGGCCAACCAAAGCTGAAAATAGCTTTATTTTATCCCTTGTGACCACCTTGATCATCATGTCCTGCAGGATTCGAGTGGTATAAATCTTCTCTAACTTTAACTTATCTTCCTCCGAATGTCATCTCCCGATGAAGTGATATCTCAACTATATATGCTTTGTCCTAGAATGGAAAGCAAAGTTCTTAGCTAAGTGAATAGCTCTCTGACTATCACTATATAGCTTTCCAACTTCTTGCTTATGCCCCAACTCATCAAGCAATTGTTGTAGCCAAATCATCTCCTTGCTAGCTTCTATAGTAGCAACATACTCAACCTTAGTGGTTGATAAAGCCACAACCTTCTATAACCGTGAAATCCAGCTCATTGTTGTATCACCTACAGTAAATACATAACCTGTTGTGCTCCTCCTGTTTTCCAAATCTCCAGCCATATCTGAGTCAACATATCCACACAAAATAGTACCCATGGTCCCTCTCAAATACCGAAGTATCCACTTTACTACCTGTCAGTGCTCATTTCTTGGATCACTCATAAACCTACTCACTGCTCCCACTGCATGGGCAATATCTAGCCTAGTGCATACCATAGCATACATCAAACTGCCAACTACGCTGATGAGTAAGGCACCTTGGACATCTGGTTTCTTTTCTCTTGTCTTGGGACACTGATCCTTTGATAACTTAAAATGGCCTGCCAAAGGAGTCCCAACTGGTTTAGCATCCTACATGTTAAACCTATCCAATACCTTCTTAATGTACTCTTCCTAAGATAAATTCAGCTTCCATTCCTTCCTATCCCGAGTTATCCTCATACCAAGGATTTTTCTAGCTGCCCCCAAATCCTTCATATCAAAGGATTCACTTAGTTGTTTCTTGAGTACTTTTATTTCCTGCATGTTTTTACCTACAACCAACATGTCATCAACATACAAACACAAGATAATATAACTTCCATCCTCAAATTTCTTTGTATACACACAATGGTCAGAATGACATCTAATATAACCTTACTCCATCATGAAGCTATCAAACTTCTTATACCATTGACGTGGAGCTTGTTTTAGGCCATACAAGCTCTTCTTCAGTTTGCACACCATCTCCTCTTTACCTTTGACTTCATATCCTTCTGGCTGTTGCATATATAGCTCCTCCTCCAAATCACCATGGAGAAATGTAGTATTTACATTTAACGGTTCTAAGTGTGAGTCTTTTGCTGCCACTATTCCAAGAATAGTTCTGATAGAAGTCATTTTTACTACAGGAGAAAAAATCTCATCAAAATCTATACCTTGTTTTGTGTAAACCACTTGACCATCAACAGGGCCTTATATCATTTCTTTCCTCCTTCTTCATCTTTAACTATGTACACCCACTTGTTCTGCGCAATGCTCGTTTTCCTTCCGGTAGCTTCACCAAATCCCAAGTCTGGTTCTCCATGAGAGACTTATGCTCCTCATCCATGGCTTTCTCCCACTTCTTACTGGCATCTACCTACATTACTTCATCAAAGCTCTCTGGCTCTCCACTATCAGTGAGTAATAAATAACAAAGAGAAGGAGAAAAACATTCAGGTTCTTTTCTTACCCTAGAAGACCTCCTCGCTGTAGGAGTTTGGGGTTCCTGTTGAGTAGGTTCTTGAACTAATTCATGGGTCACTATCCCATCTGAAAGATCCTCTACCACTTCATATTATTTCTTGGATTCTTCCCTATTTTCTTGCAACTATTTCTTATACATGAGTTTCTCATTAAAGACCACATCCCTAAACCGAATGATTTTCTTGTCCTTAATACTCTAACATTTAAATCCAAAGTCATCACCACCATAACCAATAAAAGTGCATTTTTCTGATTTAGCCTCTAGGTTGGTCCTATCATCCTTGTCAATATGAAAAACACCTCACATCCAAAGACTCTAAGAAATGAGTAATCGAATTTCTTACCATACTAAGCCTCCTTAGGTATGCCTCCATCAAGGCACTTGAGGGTCCTCTGTTTATCAAGTACACAGTTGTGCTCACCGCTTCTGCTAAAAAATAAAGAGGTATTCTGCATATATCCTCATGCTCCTAGCATGTTCCATTATTTTTATGTTCATCCTTTCTAACACCCCATTCTCTTTGCAAGGTTCTTGGAACCATCTTTTGCCTCTGATTCCATTATTAGAACAATAATCATAAAATTCATTGCTGCAATACTCCCTCCATTATCGACCGAGACATTTTAATTTAAGACCTGTTTCATTCTCTACCAAGGCTTTCCATTTAAAAAAAGTATCAAATACATCATATTTGTTTCTAATACAATAAACCCAAACTTTCCTTGTTGCATCATCAATAAAAGTAACATAATAACTTGAACCCCCAAGAGATGATACCTTAGCCCCCACACATCAGAATGTACCAGCTCTAACTTACTCTCTTTCTTTGTCGGTCTAACCTTGAGAAACCTTACTCGCTTCATTTCTCATATATGCGATTCTCACATAAATCCAAACCTATTTCGTATATCTAGGAAAATTCTTTTGTATGATGTCCATGCCCTTATGGCTCATTTTGGTGAGCCTATAGTGCCATAATGTTGTATCTTCCTCGAAGCCACAAGATTACAATTATTAGTACTATCAGTGGTTAAATACAAGGTTCCAACCTTCTTACCTCTTGCCACCACAAGAGCACCCTTGGTAACCTTCCAAGAGTCAGTTGTAAATATCATAGTATAACAATCACTTCCCAATTGCCCCACCAATATCAAATTTCTCCTTAATGTAGGCACATGTCTGACATCCTTCAATAGCTATGTATTCCCATTCTACATCTTAACCTGAATAGAACCTTTTCCAACTATCTTTGTAAGGCTCATCATCACTAATAAAAACATGCCCAAAATCCCCTTGAACATAGTCAACAAAATAATGCCTATGTGGAGTAGCATGAAAAGAAGCCCCTGAATCTAAAACCCGAGATTCAGTAATATTATGTAAAGAAATAATCAAAGCATCCTAGCATACATTACCCGATGCCACATTTTCTTCCTTGCTTTCTTCATGTTGTCTCTTCTTATCCCGAAGCTTCAATAGTCCTTCTTTACATGCCCGGACTTTCCACAATTCCAACATACAATCTTGCTCTTGGATTTTGACCTTGCCTGATCTTTCGATTTTCCACAGTTTCCTCTATTCTTCTATCTCCCTCTAGTTTCCACTGTCAAAGCATTCCTTGAAGTAGAAGATTCCCTAAGATTTTTCTTCACATTTTCTCGCTTAGAATCACCCCTACTGACTTCCTCAAACTTCAACTTTGAGTTAGTTGGAACCGAGTTGCTTACCGCCATTACCAGGCTATTCCATTTCTCAAGTAAAGAGCATGAGAATTAATAAATCCCTAATTTCTTCATCAAATTGTATTAGAATCGAAACTAGCATATTCACAACCGTATTGAAATAATTTAAATGATCTTCTATTGAACTATTCTTAGACATCTTCATATTAAACAACTTTTTCATTAAAAATATCTTGTTAGAGGAGAGGGTTTTTCATAGAACTTTCCTAATGCATCCATTAGATTTTTGTAGTCTTTTCCTTTGAAACATTAAATAATCTTGAAGATGCAATACACATCCAAATCATTCCAAGTGCCTTCGATCCAATAAATACCATTTCACATCTGTCATACTCGATGGTTTTTTCACCTTCTTAGACAAAGGAGTATAAAGATCCTTCTGATAAAGGTAATCTTCCATCTACATCTTCCAAAGACTAAAATTCTACCTGTTGAATTTATCAACCCTTGATCTTCCATCATCTGTCATAGCTCCCACTCAAGCTAAAAAAATTTCCCTGCGATTCAACACTTTAGCAAACCAAACCAGAGCTCGATACCAATTTTTAGGAATTAATAGAATCTAATGCGGAATAATTCCTCAGAATCACAATAATAAGAAGTATGAATAAAAATTATAGAAATGAAATATGAAAAACATGAAGATAATATTTAACATGGTTCACCCAATGTGGGCTACATCCATCAAGAACACTTTCTTAGATTTTATTACAAGCCAACAGTCTTCACAATTATAATAACCAGATCTTGTTTGGAGCTGCGCTCAACAAACCCTCCCAAATTCACACTTGAATTCACACACACTATTCACCTTCACAAAAACACTCATGTCAATCCTATTGTATGTCCATCTATATATAAGTACATCAATAGGTAGCTGAAGAGGTGGTTTTACAAAAAAATGGGTACCAAAAAACCATGGACCCAAAACTAGCCCATAACGGTTACCCATTACCCATGGGTTAATAAAAATATCCAAGTGTAACACTTGGAAGGTGTACCAAACTCTAACATGAGAACAGGCTTCACAAACATAACAACTATGGCACCTAGGATAGTACTAGGGCACCTTGGGGTGCCCCAATCCATGATTTTAGGAACCCTTATTTTTCGTAATTCATGGTCCTAATTTGTTTATTCAAGGTTAGTATTTATTATTACCCTATGCATTCCCCTAGGTTATAGTTGGTGTTTTGGTTCATTAGTGTCAAAATTTGAACAAGAGATCCCTATATAAACATAACATACTTACTACATTAGAGACATACATCTTATGATCAAGGGCAGCTATCTACTAAGGCAAGGGACTGAATTTGGGCATCTCCTACATCTGCATCACACAAGCATAGGGGAAATGGTTGATTTCTATTCCATCCACCATTTGAATTTTTATATCTAGTTATTTCACCCTACTTCTATGTCATTGGTGCTAGGGCATCCTAGGCACAAAATTACACACACACATAACTACATGGGGTCTAGAATGTAGTGCAATGCTTAGTTGTAAGTCCACCATTGTGGCAACTAAGGTCAGTCTAACTTATTCATATGCATTTTTATTTCTTAGGAATTGATGCTTTGAATAGGGTTTTGTAGGTGGATCTTCACATTGCATTTATAGTGACACAAGCAAAGGTATTAGCAACAGCGGCCGTGCGTGACAGAGATAAAGATATTGTGAAGATCTTGCGGCACTTCCAAACTCAGGCTCCTCAATTTTTTTGTAGACTACAACACCCAGATCACAAACCAAGGCACCCCAATTCAATCGGATACTCAACTTCTGCCATTCTCGAGGCCATCTAGTCACAACTTTCCTAGTCGCACATCAGTCTATTTTAGTCTAGCACATAATGAGGTAAGTCAAACTGAGGTTAGTACCATATCCCTCTTGTTTTCATTATTTCAACATATTCGATAAATAAAATAAAATATATAGTTCCCAAAATTTTAGTATAGCATTCTTTTTCTATTCATATTAAGTCATAAAATATAAAATAATTCATATTTTAGTTAATCATTTTGGTGAACCCTACTTTCGAATACTTTTCCTTTGGATCCTTTTCGATAACGTAGTGGTTGAACATAGTTCTTATTTCTTTCATCTGTCATGTCTCGTTTTAGTGTCAATCCTATCTATGATGAGGTCATCATAGCTGAGCTCAAAGCTTTGTATATTACCCCAATGGCTATACCTAATGATACTCAACAAGCCCTCTTAGAAGGCCAACAACATGTGCCAACTAGTCTTGTCTTGATTCTCCTATAGGTATTTTCCTTGTTGATGACCTTATTGCATTCACTTATTGTACACCATGCCATCTGGTTGCATGGGGTCCTTCTGATATGCCACCCAATGCTTTATATGTCTCTATCATTGATTACTTATTAGGAATTGATCCACAGTCAGGTGTACATCATGACTCCTCCTCTTCTACTCCACCTACTGCTATAGTTACTCTATGTCTTCTACTACTTCTAATAGTCCTCCTCCCACATCTCATTCTATCTCACATTCTCCTTCATATTACATTGATGATCCTATTGATAATTTTGATAACAACAACATTGTTCTAGGACCTCCATCTCCTCCTAATAATTATCATGAGTCTCCTTCTTTCTATACCATTGAGTGTGACTCTCCCACTCCATTATTGTCTACTCCTGAGGGTGCATCTACTATTGTGCATGAGTCACCACCATCTGTTGCTTCTTATCTCTCTATTCCAACACCATCCATGGCTCCTACTTCATCTTCACCTATAGAATTTTCATCCTTGCTCACTACACCTATTAGGGATTGTGTTGATACTAGTCATACTATAGCTCCTTCACCATCATCTACTCTAGATCCTTTGACACATACTGCTAATGTTCCTTTAACATCAGACTCCACTGTATCACCTTTTGACATCCCTATGATCACTCATAATAGAAAACTTCAACCACTTAATACATTATTTCCATCTCCTACCATCCCCTCACAGGATATTCTATCTCTCATGCATGTTGTAGGAAAACTCCAATCTCAAGTTCATACCCTCACTTTAGAAAGTAAAGCCTATTATGCCTCTATTGATGTAAGTAATTATTTACATGAAAATCTTGTTAAAAAAAAATCATAATAATTCCTTCCCTAAAGACTTTATCATGCCCACTTTCACATGTTTTGATAGTACTAGTGACCCTTATGGTCATATCATACATTACCGTACACTTATGATGGCTTACTCTAATGATAAATTATTTCTTAAGGCCTTTCGCTATAGTCTTACTAATGAGGCACTAGAATGGTACACCCAGATTACTAGCACTTTCTATGACATGGAGGATGCTTTCCTTCATCATTTCATTCTCAATAATGTCCCTAGAGTTACTTATGACCACATACTTTACATCAAGGCTCCTCTAAACCTATCCAAGATTATATCTTACGGTTTAATGCTTGTATACACCAACTCATATTCCAACCTAGTGACTTAGAAAAGAAATTTATTTTTATCATGGCCTCATTCCTCCACTTAAGAAAAGGTTACAATATGATACTTGCAATTCCTTCATTCTCTTATGTTATAAAGTTATTGACCTAGAAAAATATCTTGTCCTTGCATATCATTGAACCTACACATGTTTCTCTAACAATTCCATCCTCTAGTCTTCCACTCACACCTCCAGCTGAGCATCCAAAGAAATCTCCACCTTTTCCTAAAGTACATTCCAAACAAGCTCCACCCACTCCTTCACCACCACTCCATCCTTCTCCGGTTCAACAACAAGTTCCTACTTCCACTACTCCACCTCCATCACGAGATCCTTTATATTTCTCCCCTCATGCTCAACCACATGATGTGTTGCGCATATTACTCAATGAGTGATTAATTCAGTTACCCTCCAACCAGCATCATCCCCACACCGCTTACAACGTCAACATGACCAACACTATTATAATTATCATCGCATCACTGGCCATCGGGATAATGATTGTCTTTCCCTACATGAGAGGATACAACAACTAGTGGATATTGATATCATCTCCTTTTCCTCTCGTGAGTGGTCATTATCTCCTTTACCTGTCATGCGTAGGCATATCCCACTTAAGTCTTCTCCACCGGTACTCAATTCACTCATCATTCACCACTGTCACATGCACATTCTCCACCTCATCCATCATTTCCACCATCACATTCATTGCATCTGCTACATCCATGTTATCCACCACTTCATGCTTCTATGTCCCATGGGTTTCTGCCAGCCTCTACATATCCCATGGTTACTCCACATGACATTCTATTTTTCCATACACTCATGCTACATCCATTCCACACACTTCCACCACCACACGTCATCTTGGTCTTTGGTAGGTGATTATTATCACCTTACCCCCGATGACACACTTGTGTTCTTATTTTTCTTACATGAATATTGAGGGATTAGTTATTAGAAACTTTCATCACGTGCTTCATACTTTCATCTAGCATACTCAACTATTTCCGATGATGCACTCTTTCTTACATGGATTATATTAGACTTTTGAGGGGATTTAATCACATGAGCCTATCCATTCACATGTTAGGGGGCATCATTAACCTTACTCTCCCCTCTTATTTTCATTGTTTCACCTTTTATTAGATCATTTCTTAGAAGCGTTGACGAATTAGATAGGGTAACGAGGCATAGGAGTTATACTGTTCAAATTTTAGTTGATGGATTGTTGCATGTGTATGACTTCACGAATCCACAACTGATTATGAGAGATTCCTTTTGGCTAGGAGGAACTACCTGTAATGAAAACAAAACCAACGAAGGAATTAAACAAGTATGGGAAGTGAACTACCATATGCTAGATCCGGGAAGTGTGATACTTCCTAGATGGTTTTCATTTGATTGTTTTAAATAATTCAATGCTATAAACAAAATAAATCCTATTGTTATTTTTAAATGATTTAGGTATCTCACTTAAAAACACAATAAGAAATAGATCTAATCTAACAATTTAAGCTAAAATAGAATCCAAAGGTCAAATGATTGGTTCTTGGTTACTGCGGGTTTAGCGAGAGGTCTTGGGTAGATCACGGGTGAAATAGGGTGAGATAAAATTAGGTGGACGGAGGTCTGTTAAGAGCTGTGTGGGAAAGTTTCGGTCGGGGGTGACCAATGGCGGCTAGGGTGTAACCGATGCGAGTTCTTGTCGAGATCTGGAAATATCACGAGAATAGGGTGGTGAGGTCTCTTTTTGATTACACAAAAGACTTTGGTTGGTCGGGAAAAGGTATTGGGTGATTGGAGTAGGCTTTTGCGGCTTCAACGGGTATACTGAGAGGTGAAAATATGGAGAAGGTCAATGGGGAGCAAGATAAACAATGAATGATAAAACGATGAAGAAATGAAATAACCAGGAAAGTATGATGTTGTACTTACTTGGATTTCATTCTTGAATGTCTGTGTGTGAGGGATGGAGGTGTTGATGATGAGTTTGAAGGTTGCAAGTGATCACCAACTGAAGAAAATCTTTTGCATGGGCTGCATGTACACTCCTCTTTGCTTGGATAGATCAGATCATGGCTAGGATGGTTGTGCAGGAGAAGATGCTCAATCTCCCTCCTTGGATGTGAGTTTTCATTGGAATTGGCTCTCTGAAGATGTGTTATCTCTCTGAGATGTGTTCTTGTTCATCAAATTTCTCCCAAAGTTTTCCAACTTGCTTCCAACTTCCAACCTTGAGAATAAGGTTGTTTTGGGGTTAAAAAGGGGTAACCGATGGTGGTCCGGATTAACCGGTGACGGTTAGGGGTAACTGACATCGGTCAAGGTGGGATTTCCTAGGTTTACTAAACTAGGGAGATCCTCCTAATTTCCTTGGATCTCGTATCGTTATGCCGTAGATTATACTAGGAGCTTTTTGTGAGCATGCGGGAATGTGGTTAGAGGGAATGTAGGCTTTGATTTTTAGGATTTCAATAAGTCTTAGTTAGTTGTGGGAACTTGCTAACAATAGGTTTTAGGTTGAGTTGGCTTGGTGAGGTATCTAAGTGAATGCATGTGTGGATATTATTCAAATAAAATATTTAAATAATAAATATAATGAGGATAATGCATTAATTTAATTAAATTAATATTAGTGGGGTAAAGGGGGTCATGGTTAGGTAAATGTAACAAAGGGTGCTTATTTTTAAGGGACAAAAGGGAGTGTGACCTAATTTTAGTGTCTACATTTTGTCCCTTTTTGTTGTGTATCTTGTATTGATAAGCGATGCTAACAAAAATAAGATGTGGTTGCCCCATGTTTGGGTGAAGGTGATCCCCCTCAAACTAGGAACTGACGAGGCCGAAGGTAGAATCGGTGAGTGGTTTGATAAAAAGGTGAATGTGAGGAAAAGGCGGTGGGCATGGGAAAA
Organism: Taxus wallichiana var. yunnanensis; assembly: GCA_018340775.1. Taxonomy (NCBI): domain Eukaryota; kingdom Viridiplantae; phylum Streptophyta; class Pinopsida; order Cupressales; family Taxaceae; genus Taxus; species Taxus wallichiana. The sequence goes on along the minus strand of CM031240.1, from coordinate 145,204,577 downwards.
CAGGGTAAAATGTCTACTCGGGCCATCTAGGTAATGGGTCGGGGTTAAAGGTAGCAATTGATCAAACGCACGCACATGTATAAGCATGAAAGTAAACTACTAGAGTGGAAAAGTAGGCAAACTCTACATCGTCTAAGGTCTATAGGTTTGTCTAAACAAGGTTAAAGTGATTCCAGTATCAAGGTATAGGATATGGTCGGGAAACACAACGTAGGTTAGGTGTAGGAAATTTTAGGTATGTTAGGTACACCAAAGGTAGGGTTAGGATAAATGATCATGACAATAGGCTAGGTAGGGTCATTTAGGTCAATAACACGAGGCAATAGTGCCGCAAGGTATAGCAAACACATGAGGTCAAAGGTCACTAGTGATGGTCCAGGTCCAAATATCAAGGTCACGGCATGGGTAAGGGCAAGGTAATGAGTCCCAAGGGAGGAAAATGGAGGTAGGAAGTGACGAGGTCGGGAAAGGTAAGGTAATGGGTTGGGTAAAGCTTGGATGGGGTAAAGGAGCAAGGTAAAGGGTGGGGTAAAATGGCAAGGTGAAGGGTGGAGTAAAATGGAATAGTAGTGGTAATGTGTAAGTTAGGTTGTGGATGGCGGTCATGGATAACCGACGTCGGTATAGGAAAATTGACAATGGTGAGGTAGGGCACGAGACCAATGTCGGTCTATGGGAACCGACGTCGGTTAGGTCGGGTTTTGTATAAAAATAAAAAATCCACATGTTTTTGTTATTCATTTGTTATTGGTCAAAGGGAGAAAATGATAGAGAAAAGAGAAAAAAGTGAGAAAAGTGTCCGGACGGAACGGGATAGTGCTGGTAGTGTGAGTTGATGACGATTGGGTTGGTGAATAAGAGTCCATAAGATCGGGCAAGAGAGGTGATTGGTCGGGGAGGATGGCAGAGAGGTGGAGAGGGATCGGGCAGACCACCGGCACAGTGGCTAGACGTGCCACTAAAATGGTGGCAGCTAGCGATGAGGTATGCACCTAACTCTATATTGTATATTAGATAGAGTAGAAGATTTTGTAGTCTTTAGGTGGTATTTGTAGGTTTTTTGTGGGTTTGTTGTATTTTGTGGGTAGGCAAAAGTAAAATGTGGGTATGGGGGAATAATGGGAAAACGAGGGGGAGGGTAGTAAAGTGTATAGGCTAGGTGGGTAGGGGTCTAGGGGTAGGTGTGGTCATTATAAGTGGGGTAAAAGTGGAAGAGGAAGGATTATGAAAAAGGGGGTCGAGGAAGTTACGGATTTTTCCGTGACGTGTGACAAAGATCAGTCAAGTTTGGTCGGCTTGGTTGGTAGAAGCTGGGATCGGTCACCAAGCAGTGGCCGATGCCGATTAGGTGATAACCATGGTTAGTAAAGAGGAGGCGTATCGGTCACCAATAGGTGGCCGATCTTGCCGTTAAAGGGTGACCGAGTCTGTTAGGATGAACCAAGCCTTTGGTTGAGCTTTCGGCACAAGGGGAAAATTTTATGTAGGTTAGGTGGGTGAGATGGGTAGGGTAAAAATAGGGTGGGGGTAATGATAATTGGTGAACATGGTCATGGTAAATATAGATTAATGTTATGCTTAGATTGGGTGTAGGTGAGATCGTAATTACATATGCGAGATAGGGTTTTGCGCTATTGGTGACATTACATGGCTTAGCGACCCCTTTGGAGCTACAGCACATGGAGGTAGTGGGCTTGAGTGATATTCGGCCTTACAGACATGTTTTTCAAAGCATCCCCGTGTGATGGTCATACTCATCGATAGATGGGACTCTGTGACCAACACGTTCCACCTTTTGACGGGTGAGATGACCATCACCCTGGAGGACGTGTTCCAAATTTTACAGGTTACCCATATTGGGGGCCTAGGTGTACTCTATCTCCTCCGAGGCCTCAGAGGAGTTGATCGGGATAGTGTTTGGTGAGGGGGCGGTGGAGCTGAGATTCCATAGTGCCAGTTTGAGCTATGGTGAGATGTACCTAGCCCAGTTCGGATGAGCGAGGCTAGTGGTTTTATTGATGGAGGTATTGTGCTTTGCTTATGCCTTGCACTGATGAAGAGGGTGGATGATTTCCCTAATCATTGATGGGGGTGCTCCACGATATGATGGTGCATAAGACATGAATTTCCTAGGCACCAGCATTCTTGGTGTCCTTATACGAGAGAGTTGTGGGCGTATGGGTGGTTGCGTAGGTTTAGCTTGTGTTGTAAATTTATACTTTGCCTTGCTTAGGCCTATAAGCACATATTCTTTGTTTGACCTATAGGGATGCCCCGAGAAGATGCACTCGACTAAGATGTGTGGTTGGGATACGGGAGATGGGTGTCGATTGCGGGAGAGTGGAGGTCGGATAGGTGACATATGATGTGGCCCATTTTTGGCAGTTGTTGGAGGGGTTGTCTAGAGTGGACATTATCCGAAGGCCATATGTGGGATTCCCATCATATAAGCACATGCATGAGTAGCTAGTTGAGCTTCAGCCTAGTAGAGGTGGATACGGGGTTGCCTTGCTTTAGGGAGGATGAGATTATCACGGTAGACAAGGTCTAAGCAATTCGAGCTTGTGCGGGATATTCCTCCACCCTTCCCATAGTATTGGAGAGATGATGTGGAGAAGCCCTTACCTCTACCATAGCCTTCGGTGCCTACGGAGAGAAGGATCAGCCGGTATAGCAAATTGATGATGTTGGATGCACGAGATAGGTATAGGCAGTGGTGGGAAGCTCGATTCTGAGCCATACCACTAAGACCGAGGTAGCCTAACTTAGCTATTATTACAATGTAGAGAGATGACCTACGAGGGTAGGTAACGATGTTGATCACGCATATAGGTATATTACGAGCACAACCTGAGGGGTCATAGGAAGAGGTAGCGAGAGATACCAAGTATAGGTGGCTAGTCTGCCAGGCCCAAATGGCGAGAGGGAGAGGGTGGAGGTGATGGAGGAGATGGAGACAGAGATGGTCGGTGGTAGCCTTCTTGGATCGGTGGTAGGTTTACAGGGCTAGTTGGCCACAGCCTAGACATGGATTGGGGCCTTACAGGCCCAGATACGAGCACGAGGGGCAGGGGCACCACCACGAGGCATAGGATAGGCGCCACCACGGGCGTAGGAGCTGGTCCCGGTTCACAGTGCAGCGCGAGGTACAAGTCTGAGGCCGAGACCTATGGGACCACCATAGACCATGCCTATATCCAAGTTACGAGGATGCCCTAGGTGAGGCGAGATATTATCAAGACTAGCTCATGGTAGCTGGGATAGACTTCCTCTCTTATGGAGAGTATAGGGCACAACAGGTATCTAATGAGAGGACGAGATCCCACACACATAGTGTGGAGAGCACAGGAGGGTAGCAAGCTTCGAGGCCTGATCAGGGAGAGGCCACCATTGCATGACAACCGACAGAGCAAGGTGATGTGCTAAAGCGAGGGCATAGGAGGTGAGGGTGTAGGTGACACGAGAGATAGAGGACATCGGTGAGATATCGATATGTAGCCACCCGATTTGTGATGTATCACAGTGATTATTGTTGATAGATATGTCGGCTTTGTGTGCAAAGATTTTTGTATTTTAGATCACATACCGGCACTGCATCTTTGCCAAGTTTTTGTATCGAGTGTTTCATTCTTTTTTTATATATGAGACCAGCCTACGTGCCGATGACATTTTGTATTGTATATTGGCCTACGTGCCGACATTTTTGAGATGATGGCCATAATGAGATAGGCATGTATTTTGAGATATACATTTATTGATTTATGAGATTCATGGTATTTTGTGATGTGTTAATATGTTTATGAGATATTGGATGTATGGCTCATGTTAGATGAGATATGGATTTGTTACTTTGATATGGATGAAAATTAGGTGAGTTAGGCATGATGGAGTCACATCGGTTTAGGCATGGATCGAGTTAAGTCATAGGCATGGTTGAGTTAGGTTATAAGCATGGTTGAGTAAGGTTATATGCATGGATTGAGTCGAAAGTTATAGGCATGGATGAGTCGGAGTTATAGGCATGGTTGAGTTGAAAGTAGGTTTAGTTATGATTCACTATTTTGGCAATGAATAATACTATGGGTCATATGTGAAATGTTGTATAATCTATGTATAGTGATGATAGAGATATGGTAGGTGTAATAAATGTAGGCTATAGTAAGCAATCTTTTATGTATGTGGCTTAATTTCTAATTTTGTTATAAAAGGGGAACTAAGTAAAATGTGATGTAAATGGTGAGTTAGGCATGGTTGATGAATTGGTTTAGGGTAGAGAATGGTGAGCTAACCTCCGAGGGCCCCATTCCCTCGGAGTGTTGCCTACATAATCCCGACAAAAGGGACCTCAGGCTGATGTAGTTCTCTCATGAGCTAGGGAAGAATATGAAAATGAGTTGGTAGGTTTGTGGGCATGTTGTGGGTTTAGGTTTAATAGGTGTGGGTAGATTATAGGTAAAATGATGTAGGCGAAGGTGATTATGGTAAAAGGGGAAGATTAACCCAAAGGTAAGAATCTAGTACCAAGTCCTGTATAAGGTAATCAAAACATAAACAAAGATGGTTAAAAGATAAGAGGGGGGCAATAAAGCCACCTGATTGGGTAGGATCATACCGAGTAGATCATACCTTGGAGGGGGTGATGAACACAAGACCCGAAAGGCATTGCATGATTAACTGTTCTACGATGAAGGTATTCATAGGATAACCAAATGTCTAAAGTCCAAGATGTCCCTTGAGGCAATAAATGAGATTGGAAATGGTAAGGAGGGTGAAAGGTAATTAATTGTATATGTTTTGAGTGACAGGGCTTTTGGGCAAGAGGTCCTAGGTCATAATGGGCAAGTCCATGACTAAAAAGTTTTTGTTTTGATAGACTAATCGATGTGGGAAGTATATATAGGATAAATAATAGGGTACTCCTTGAGGTCTTCGTGAAGCTAATCGATGCAGAAGCTTTGGTTTCTCTTGTTTTTTTTTTTGAGCTGCACATAGTTGTCCTTTAAGGAGCAGTCTATTTATAGTAGCAATTTTTTCGAGAGGAAGATGTCCTTTTGAGGGAGTCATATTTTTATTAGAAGTTTGACTCAAGGAGTTTGGTCCCATGTGAGGTCTTTGAAATCATGGACAATACCAAGGTGGAAGATAGGAATCTTGTTCAAAAGGCAAGGTGGAATGACCATGGGATCTCATCTAAAGGTAGACAAAAATTATCCATGAGAATCATGCTATGTGCAGTGCCATGGTACACATATTCAAGAGAAGATAACAAGTGACGGGTACTCACATGATTATTTTTTAATCATTAGGGATATGTATGGAGTGGATAGTGCTCGGGACAAGCACAGTAAAAAGAGACAAAGGGTGAGGTAGGAAAATGAGTCAACAATAGAATGGTTGAAGATGTCAATGCATTAAGGGGCTCAGGTTTGGGTTTACCATCAAGTGAAGATAAATGATAGGCACCTGATCCATAGGTATGAGTTATGATGTATGGTCCAAGCCAATTAGGAGTGAATTTTCCCTGTTTAGTTTTTTCTACTTTGGTTACGTGTTGATTTTATTTCAAGACAAGGTCACCGAATTGGAAGGTTCGTTCATGAACACGTTTTCATAAGCATGTTTGTTACGTTATTAGTAAACTTGAAGGTTATCCAGTGTTAAGGACGCGTTCATCTAATAACTCTAATTGTGCTAAACTTGATTCTGAAGAAAGTCATCATTGAGGATGTCATGGAGATAAATGTGAAGTGAGGGAATCTGGACTTCGAGAGGTAGACTACCTCTATACCATAGACTAGAGAAAGGGTGTGGCTACGGTGGAAGTGTGAATACTAGTGCGGTATGCCCATAGGGAAAAAGGAATGTGGGTATGCCAATCCTTTCCAGTATCATCAAGCACTTTCATGATATTTTTTATGGTTTTGTTAGTGTATTCAGCTTGGCCGTTGGTTTGTGGGTAATAAGGTGATGAGAAACTAAGTTGGATGCCGAAGGCGTTCTGCAAAGTTTTTGTAATTTTTTTATTTGAATGTTTTCCTTTATCGGTGATGAGGCGATGAGGGACACCAAAATGACAAATGATGTGATGGTTAATGAGCTCAAATATCTTCTTGGCTTTCGTGGAGATGATTGGTATGGCCTCCACCCATTTGGTGTAGTATTCGGTAGCTTGATTATGATACATTGATGGCGTTGGGAAGAATGAGGATTGATTTCTCGACAAGATCCAAACCCCATTGAGAGAAGGGCCCAAGTCACGAGTGACCTATAAGGCATATTTGGGTGTATGTTGAAGGTTAGAATGTCATTGGCATTTCAAACAATGTTTTACATAGTCGCAACAATCATGGTTAAGGGTCGGCCAGAATAACCGCAGACGAAGAATATGCTTTAGAATAAGCAAGGCCACTAAAGTGACCTCCACATATGCCATCATAAACCTCCTTAATGGTATAAGGGATTTTAGAACTTGTGAGGCATTGTAAGATAATACCATCAAAGCCACATTAATAGAGGAGTCCGCCTAGAATGACGAAGTGGGAGACCTTTTTAAGGAAGGTGCGTTGTCCATTACGGGTGAGATCGGGGAGGTAAGATGGCAAGAGATAGGTAGTCGGAGTATTGTTTGTACCAAAGATCACTCAAGTCAGGGGTGTCATTTCCAATTGATTAAACATCATGAGATAAATAAAAGGTGAATGGAGGTGTTGTACGATGAAAATATTTTGGAATCGGCAGGGAAGCGGGTATTTGGGAAGCTAAGCAGGACGATGGTATCTACAAATTTGTTGGTTGAACGTGGGATGGTTTGAAGGGTGTAATGATCAAAGGTGGTCAAAATTATGTCTAGATGATGTTTATACTTTTGAAGTATCTCATTATGACATTGTTACATATAACTAACTTGGTTTATGACCAATTATGAATCACCAAAGATGTTAATTGATTTGACATCTAGGGCATATGCGACTTAGAGACCTAGTACAAGCACTTTGTACTCGAAATATTGTTAGTACATTCAAAGTCTAGTTTGAAAGACAAAGGCATGGATTCCTAATCTAGAGGAATGAGGATAACACCGGCATATATGAAGTGTAAGGGATCGGTGTTGGTCATGACATAGGTTTTGTGGTTGAGTAGGTAATGGTGGAGTTTGGTGGCAATGAAAACTAAGGCTAAGAAAAGCTTTTCTGGATGGTTGTATTGGGTTTCATAGTCCAAAAGAGTACGGATTATGTAATAAACCACCTGCTCCTTGTGTTGTTCATCGCGATGAGCGAGCATGGATCCCAAGGAATGATCGGTAGCTGATATGTATAGGTAAAAAGGTTGATCGTATTTAGGTGGAATGAGTACGGGTGGTTGGAGAAGGTATTGTTTTAGGGCCTCAAAAGCTTTGTGATAGTCATCATCCCATTTAAAGGAGACATCCTTCCTAAGTAGATGATGAAATGGTTGACACCGATCAGATAATTGTGAGATGAAATGGTGAATGGACTGCAATTTACCTTGCAAGCTACGAAGTTGTTTAAGGTTAGTGGGCGGAGGAATTTCTAGAATGGCCTTGACTTTAGCAGGTCAACTTCTATACCATGGAGGGAAACAATAAATCCTAGGAGCTTTCCTGAGAGAACCGTGAAGATGCACTTTTTAGGTTGAAGGCAAACACAATATTTAATGAGGTGGTCAAAGATGGTTTCGAGGACGGCAAGGTGTTCGGCGTGACATTTAGATTTGGCCAAGAGATCATCCACATAATCTTCCAATATGTGATGCATGATATCATGGAAGATGTAAGTCATAGCATGTTGATATGTACCACCAGCATTTTTAAGGCCAAAAGGCATGACTTGGTAGCAAAGGTTCCCAGGGGTAATGAATGTGGTCTTGTGCTGATCTTCTGGGGGAAAGTAAACTTTTGTTATAACCAGAGAAGTCATCCATGAGTGAGAGCATCTCATGACTAGCGAAGGTCAACCAGTTGATCAATAGCAAGAAAGGGAAAGTCTTCTTTCAAGCGAGGTGAGGTTGAGGTCACGGAAGTCCATGCAAATGTGAAGTCCCCCTGTTGCTTTAGTAACGAGGAAAATGTTAGAAATCCAATGAGGATAATCAAAGAGTAAGATGAAGGAAACAGAAGGAAGGTGCTGAATTTCTTCTTTGATGAGAAGAGTAATGCGAGGTGCATTTTCCTTAGCTTTTGTTTGATAGGTTTGGCATCAGGAACAGTTATGATATTGTGGACCACTATGGTGGGGTCAATATCAGGCATGTCTACATAAGACCAAGTGAAAGCGTGGTTATGATCTTGGAGAAAAGAAGTGATGGATTCTTGTTCAAAAGAACATCTAAAGATTGTCCAATCTTTACGATGTGTGGGTCATCCTGAGTATGAATGTTGATCTTGATAGTCAATTCATTCAACATGGTTTGCATCTTAGATGGTAATGACTGATGAATATACAATTCTTTTGCACCAAGGTAGGTGAGTATGGATTCATCATCCTGACATTGAATCGATGTTAATTATAGGTGTGTCATCATCGATCATTTCAGGATACAGGAAGGAAGAGTGGAAGGGGCCTCATCTTTGCATTGATAAGTCAAAGGCCCCAAGGAAATGGTGTTTATGAAAAAAAAAGTTAGGAGGGATAGATTCGGGATCCATCGACTCCATCGGTGAAGGTGGTGATGAAGGTGGAGCGGGTGAAGGTAGTGATAAAGATGAAGGTGGAGGGGGGCTAGGGTCTTCAATGAGTTCAATGTGGGCCTATTTGGTAGGAGGTTTGGGAAGCCAATACCACTACAATCATTTTTTTGGGTGGTACATGGAATAACGGTATGGCGGCCTTGCTTGTAAAATCCAAAACCAAAACCCTTCCATGTACAGTGGTGCAGGAAGGTGTGGGCGAAACGGTGATTGGTAAGTGATTGGAAGTCAAAGTGGAAAATGGGTGGGGTTGTGATGGTGGTTCGGGTGTGTAAGTGGCGTGTCAAGTACCCCATAGGTGAGACTAGTGTGAAGATGAGGAGGACAATAAAGGAGGTGTTCTCTATACGGTGATCATAGCGGGGTGTTGGTGAAGGATTCCATACTCGTGTGGAGTAAGGAATGTGTTAAAACTATATAGGTGTACTCCCCGAGTGTGACATTGAAAAACACCTTCCAAGGGATCGTGTAGTTGGTATGTAGGTATCGGTATGGCTAATGTGTCAGAGGTCAATGCGGACGTGGAGTTAACATATTTGGAAGCTAATTGGTCAGCCATGGAGGTTATAGAGCGGTAGGAATGGAGGTAGTATGTATGGTAGAAGTAGCACTGTGTCTTGGTAGGTGGAGGTGTAGGTGAAGCGGTATTGGTTGTGGAGGTAGATGGCTTGATAGGTATGAGCACATTATTGGGTCGGTATAGCATGTTGCATGTTTTGAAAGGTGATGGGTTAGTTGTAATGGTATAAGTGTGTCTTTCGTGTTCAAACTTTACACAACGATGTAAAGTGGAAGGAACGTAACCCATGACATGGATCCAAGGTCTACCAAGCAACAAGTTATATTGGAATTCCCCCTCCAAAACATAAAAAAATTCTAGAACAGTGTGGGGGCCCATGCGAACATGAAGGATGATAGTGCCTAGTGTGGAAGTGATAGCGTCATTGAATGAATGCAACATGACTGGATGTTTATGCATGTAATTGTCAGGTATGTGCATTTGAGCAAATGCATGGGATGAAATGATGTTAATGCTAGTGCCTCCATCAATCATCACATGGCGTACCCATATGTCATCAATGTGAACAGAGATGAAGAGGGCTAGGTCCGGGTCATTGTTTTGGTATGGCGCGATCTCTTCCTCTGAGAAGCTAAGGGAGGCCACTTGGTGAACAAGGTGAGGTGAGGATGAAGGTGGTAATTTAGTGAGAGAGGCTACATGATGAGGTGTGATAATGGAGGGTAAAACATCAATAGATTAAAGAACCTCCATGAGGGATTACGATGGGATTCTAAGGTTTGGATGAGGTCATATAAGGACATTTTGAGAGGAGACTAGTGTATTTGTTTGAGCATGGTGTGATGTGTGATGCCATTAGAAATGGGGTATGTGGGGCTGTGGATAGTTATTTTAGGTATGGGTGCAGATGGTATGTTGGGTATAGGATTGGTTGGTGGGTTAGTTTCCTTTTCTTTTCCCTTCTGCGCACGTGTAGTGACATGTATCATGTTGATTTGAGGGAAGTTGGAAAATGGAGAAGGTGTAGGGTGAGTGGTATAACGACACGATGGGAAAAAACCTACCGGAGGAGAAAAACCCTATGAGGTCAGTTGGGCGCAACAAAATTTGGATGGTGGCGTGGCAAGTTCTCTGATGTGAACCATGTTAATTTCAAATCTTGGATGTGGCTCTATAAGCTATGAGGGTGGAGGTTGTGGTTGTTGAGTGGGCAGTGTGGGAATGGGTGTTGGTGAAGCAGGATCCTTGTCGAGAAGGTCATCGTCGTCAAAGTTGGTTTCTGGTGGACACAATTGGATAAGGACGGTTTTCAAGGCCTTGTATTTCTCCACATCATGCCCTGGCACACGATGGTATGTGTAAATTTTAGTATCATAAAACCCTTTTAGCTTGGGTTTGAGGGGGTCATAAGGCCTTAGTGGTGGTAATGTGATAACAGAAGTCTCGAGGAGGTTGGTTAAAATTTTGGTATAGGACCCTACTAGTGGATCACAATGGGAAGTGAACATGGGTTTGGGTGTAGGTGTGGTTGATTGTCGAGGAACTATTTTTGGAAGAGTAGGAACGGGTCAAGTTACGGTTCTAGGTCTTAGCGTGGTCTTAGGTATCAGCCATGTTTGTTTGGGTAGGGTACAGTAGATGGACGGGTAGGAGGGTGTGTGGTTGTTTTGAATACCTTATTGTTAGGTAGTAGGGTTTTGTTTTGGGGTTACACCTTCTTGGGTAAAGGTGATGTATGTGTACGAGGTCGAGAAGGAAAAGTAGATGAAGGAAGAGGGTGTGTTACCCATGGGGATAATAGGGTCTTATGAAGGTAGATGACATGGGTCATACTTGGGGTGTGAGGGACAATGGATGAAGTGTAGTGGCTAGTGAAGCAATAGTTGAAGGTATTGGAGGTATTGGTGGTAAAGAGATTGTAGGTGCGGGTGTAAGTCATGTTGTGTACATGGGTAGGTTAGAGGTTTACGAGGAGGGAATGGGTTGTTGTGTTATTAGTTTCTAGATGGGTAAAGGGTGCTTGACCATGTTGGATAGTTGAGGTTTTAAGGCATATGGGACAAGTGCGGGAATGATTGGTGCGGTAGGGATATGAGGTTGTGAGTTTGTTTCTTTGGTTTAGGTGTCGTAGTAGGTGTGGTTTTGACATTGGAGGATGTAGCTAAATCTAGTTTAATTGGTGGATGAGTAAAGCTAGTGGTCGGGGTGACCCCTAAAGTGGTAATAGGTTTAGTTGAGGCAAATGTTGTGGGTGTGGGTTTGGGTTTAGATGTAAGTCGGGTTATGGGTAAGGGTGTGGTGTGAGTGCTAACGGGTATCGTGGAAGGGGTTGCGACATGTAGTTGTATTTTGTTTGATGGGTTGAAATGTGTTTGGGTAGATAGTGGAGGTATCAGTGAGGGATCTATGCATCTGTGTTGAGATAGGGAGTAAGAGGCATCCCCATAGTAAAGCCCTATCCACATAATCTAAGTGATTAGCTAAACATGAGAACAACACGTCTGTGGGTGGAGTTAGTGAGGACCTAATAGGAATTCCCGTAAAATGCATCTTAGAGATGGGGAATTGGCCAGCTTCAGCTTCCGTGGGTAAGAGAGCTGAAAGTAGGTCTATTGGATTTTGGGTAGCAGATGGAGAATGCTCACCAAGAGGCAAAGGTATCTCAACCAGGTCTATGATGGGTGGAGGAGATTATGGGAGCTCCTTTATAAGTGGAGGGACGGATGGGTGCCCCGTTGTGGGTGAAGGAGGTAATGGGTGCTCCTATATGGGTGGAGGAGGTGATGGGAGCTCCTCTATGGGTGGAGGACGTATTGTAGGTAAAGGTTCTCTAAGTGGAGAAGCTAGGGGTGAGATGGTCTCAATGTTAGTGAAAGAACCCTCCGTAGGTGATGAAGGAGATGAAAGGTGTTCCTCTGTTGGTGAAGGAACGGGGAGGTAGGTTCCAATGTGGAAGGAGGATTTCGGGATAGGATTTTCTCTATGGAAGGGATGTGAGGTAATTGAGAGGTGATAGGTACCTTGTTAAAGATAACGTGAACCTCACGGGTATGGGTATCGTGGTGATGTCTCACCGGTTTGATTAGATGAAGGGACATGATTGGGAAATGGTTTTTCAAGATTTGTAGATTTTGGTTAGCGGTGGTGTTGGGGTTATCCATAGTTAACTCACATTTCTCGAACATTTCTTGGACAATATTCTTGAAAGTGATGCGAGTTTCCATCACTATGACCCTTTACTCAATAATAATTATAGAAATCATGTTCTTTATACCATGCGGGCATGGGGTGAGCAGGGTCAAAACCAATGTGGGGTTTTATGGGTGGAAGGGTGATGGCTCCAACTTTGATAAGCATTTATAAGATAGAATAGTAAGGTTCCCCAATTGGGATATATTTTTGCTACTCTCATCTAATTGAAAAGCCCTGGATAGGTGAGAGATTAGATGAGGATGTTTGATTCGATGTATGAGTTGGGTCGGCCTTGAGTACCACTACATTAGCGGTGCCCTTAGCTTTTGAATAAATGGTTTATGGTTTGGAAGAGGAAGAGGTATCATTCGACTTGAATTCCGAATTCTTATTTCATAATTGGATCTTCTTCTCTTCGATGGCCCGAATCTCTAACTTTCGTGCCATAGTGAATGCCTCATCGAATGTCAGGAAGGTTTGGACCTGCAAGGTCGGGGAGATATGTCTAGCACAAGCTCGTGTGAAGAGCTCGATGAGTTCAGTTTGTGGCAATTGGAAAGTAAGTTGATTGATCAAGTTGCGCGCGAGCGAGTGACAAAATGCGTGATGGATTTGTCCTCATACCGGCGTGTGGAATATATATCGATCATGGTAACCTTCTTAACGATATTGATAGAGAAATTGTCCAAGAAGGCTTGGGCTACTGATTGAATGAGAATATAGAGTGTTTAGGTAACCCACTATACCAATCTAATGCAGTCAATGAGGGACATGGGAAAAGTTCTAGAAAGCAAGGCATCATCATGAGCGATTAGATAACACCCATGTTTGAATGACCACAAATGTTCTTTGGGGTCTTCTTTGTTATTGAATCAATTGAATTTAGGCATTTCCCAATACATGTGGTACGAATGGATAGGAATGTATGGGTGAATAGTCTTGTTGCAAATCTTGTCGTAGTTAAGAGTGTTGCGGGAGCGAGAAACCAATGCCTCCAATGTTTGCATCTTGTCAATATCAATTTAATTAGGTTATTGGTGGGTTGTGATGATTGGATACTTCTGTAGCGTGAGGAGGTTAGTTTTGGGCGTATAATAGGGTGGCACTCCAGGTGTATGGGGCTGCCATGTAGGGTGGTGAAGAAGAAGGTAGTGAAATAGGGAGTACGTATCGGAATGAATAATTGATGAAACATGAGGTTGTTGGTAGTATGTATATGGGGGTGGAAGGGTTGTGGTAATCCTAGTGGTAATAGAGGCTAATGATTATGGAATGGAAAGAACCACATTCGAAATGGGGAAGGGGTCACCAACACTTGAGGTGGGAATGTAGCTACGGGTATGTATGAGAGATTAGGGGTGGATGAGGTTGTGTTTGGAGTAGTTGTCGATGGTATGGTGGATGTAATGGGTGCCATAGAGGTAACAGACATGCTTAGCGATCATAGTGGGTATAAAACCTAAGCGTAAAACAATGGGGGTAAAGTGGATGCGGGCAGCATAGAGCGAGATGGGGCCGATGTAGAAGTGGGTGCAAGATTCGGGGGGATAGATATAGGCATGTTGTATATCAATTGACCTAAGACATCTCAAGTGAATGAGTGGGAATAGTAAAAATGCAAGCCGATAGGGTTCTGGTCAAGGAGTAGTGCAAAATCCTCATCTCTGGTAGTGATAGTGGTAGGTTGGATGGGATCCATGGCTAGTGATAAAATAGAAGGTGGTGAAGGACTAGGTGGGAGTGGTTGAAAATTGACATGGAATACGAGGGCGTTTTCTTGTCTTCGGGTCATCACCATGTGAACCAGTATTGATCAGGTAGGGCTGCTTTTCTGTAAATGATACAGAGAACAACAGAACAAGTGAATCTGGTGATAAAAAGTGGATAAAGGTCCAAATGATGGTTGGAATGTGAAACAGGCTAACCAATGACGGTTAGGGAAAACCGATCGTTGGTAAGAGATAACCGGTTCTGGTCACTATAGAAAATAGACAGTGAGTAAACAGTGAGGCAGAAGGTAAAATCTGATAGGTATGCCAAATCTGAGGATGTTTAAAATGTCAATGAGAATGATGATAGTGACAGAGACTGTGAAAAGTGGAAGAAAGTGAAGTAAAAATGTCCTTTTGAGTAGGTTAACAAAAGGACTTGGAACCGATGTTGGTTGGGTATAACCGATGGTGGTTAGAGGTAACCGATGACGGTTACTGTGAAATTGAAACAATGATGAAAGAAAGTGGTTGTGAATTAAAATATGATGTAGAATCAGACCTAGAATTCTGGGAATGATGATGATATGGCCTAGGCACACTCAGGTGAATCTGGAATACACCAGCTATGATGAGGAGCATGTGCAAGGATGAACAAGAAAAAGTGATGAATGTGATCTCTCACCTCAAAACGCAAGCCAAGAAAAAACACTAAGAAAATGCGATCCTAAGAGTGCCTTTTCTATTATGTTTGTGTAGCTTATGCTATTTAGGGTGACACATGAATTGTGAAATAGAGTTTTTTTGTGAGGATGGCTTTACTATGAAGAAGGATATCTAAAGGTGAGGTTTGGGTATGTTATGGTGGGGCGGGCTTCACTCTAAAGTATGACTCGATAGAAGGTGAGCTAGGTTCCCACTATGTCATGATTGTGTGATCACCTAAAGCTTCGTCCGGGTAAAATGTTGTTTAAGAATGTATGTATTTTGAATTTTTGTTAGGTTTGGTAAGACTCGGAGAAAAGAAAAGGATAGAAGTTCTTTTCTATGATTCGTTTGTCAACCATCAATTGGTCATGACTTCGATGTATAGGTTGCCCTCAATTAATGTGAGCTAATGCAATAAATCAGAATGGAATGCACTTGTTTTCAAACCCAAATCAAAAATGTGAAATTGGATGACACAATAAGATGAAGATGAAGAGGTATGCTCTTTCACTACAATGCATAAAACATGAAGAAATGATTCTTTTAATTACACCAAAAGAAAATTTTCCTTTAGAATAAATAGAAAGGAGAGGTGGATTACAAGAAGAAGAAAATTAGTGTGTATGATTTTTAGAAGGAAACAAACATACAATTTTTTCCTAGGAATGAATGAAATGCAAGGAACCCCATATGGGTCCCATCGGACATGCCAAAATGTTTCACCTTTTCTTAGATCATTTCTTAGAAGCGTTGTGAAATAGATAGGGTAACGAGCAAAGGAGGCATACTGTTCAAATTTTGGTTGATGGATTGTTGTGCGCGTATGAATTCCAAATCAACGCTGATCGTGAGAGCTTCCTTTTGGCTAAGAGGAACTACCTGTAATGAAAAAAAAACACTAGAAGGAATTAAACAATATGGGCGTGAAGCGCCTAGCGTATGCTAGATCCGGGAAGTGTGATACTTCCTAGATTTGTCATTCCACTATTTTAAAAATTAAATGTTGTAAACAAAATTATTCCCATTTTTATTTTAAAATGATTTAGGTATCTCACTTAAAAACATAATAATAAATAGATCTAATCTAACAGGCTAAGCTAGAATAGAATCCAAAGGTCAAATGATTGGTTCTGGGTTCTGTAGGTTTGGCAGAGGTCTCGGGTAGATCACAGGTGAAAGAGGGTGAGATAAAATTAGGTGGGTAGGTCTCTATTAAGGGATGTGTGGGAAAACACAGAGACCGGTGTTGGTCAAGGAGTGACTAACGGTGGTTAGGTGTAACCGATGCGATTCTTGTCGATCTAGAAATATCACGAGCAGTGAGGTCTCTTTTGTGATTACAAAAAGACTTTGGTTGGTCGGGACGAGGTATTGGGTGACTGGAGTAGGCTTTTGCGAGGTTTCAATGGGTATACGGAGGTGAAAATATGGAGAAGGTCAATAGGGAGCAAGATAAACAATGGATGATAAAATGATGAAGAAATGAAAATAACCAGGAAAGTATGATATTGTACTTACTTGGATTTCATTCTGAATGTCTGTGTGTGAGGGATGGAGGTGCTGATGATGAGTTTGAAGGTTACAAGTGATCACCAACTGAAGAAAATCTTTTGCATGGGCTGTATGTACACTCCTCTTTTCTTGGATAGATTAGATCATGGCTAGGATGGTGCAGGAGAAGATGCTCAATCTCCCTCCTTGGATGTGAGTTTTCACTGGAATTGGCTCTCTGAAGATGCGTTATCTCTCTGAGATGTGTTCTTGTTCGTCAAATTTCTCCCAAATTTTTCCAACTTGCTTCCAACTTCCAACCTTGAGAATAAGGTTGTTTTGGGGTTAAAATGGGTAGTAGCAGAGCGGCGATCTGGATTAACCAACAACGGCTAGGGAGGTAACCGATGTCGATCAAGGTGGGATTTCCTAGGTTTACTTAACTAGGAGATCCTCTTGATTTCCTTGGATCTCATGTTGTTATCCGCGGATTAGATTGGGATCTTATTGTGAGCATGTGGGAATGTGGCTAGAGGGAATGTAGGCATTGATTTGTAGGGTTTATGTAAGTCTTAGTTAGTTATGGGAACTTGTTAAGAATAGGTTTTAGGTTGAGTTGGCTTGGTGAGGTGTCTAAGTGAAGCTGCATGTGTGGATATTATTCAAATAAGATATTTAAATAATAAATATAATGCATTAATTTAATTAAATTAATATTAGTGGGGTAAAGGGGGTCATGACTAAGTAAATGTAACAAAGGGTGCTTATTTTTCGAGGGACAAAAGGGGAGTGTGACCTAATTTTAGTGTATACAGTCATCACCCTATCCTACTATAAATACATTCCATTCTCACACATTCATTAAGGTTCATTCGTTTCAATTTCATAACTTTTTCCTATTTTCACATCTTGTCTACTATAATAATTACATTACCTACGCGCTACACATTTTATTAAATAAACATTTCATTAATCACATTACATTGATTATATATGATGTCATCATTCACCCTACACATTTTTGTCTACCACTACTAACATCATCATATGAAGATATACTCATCACATATGAACAATACATATGCTAGGAAAATAACTATAGAATCATACAACATCCATTACATCACAATGGAAAAACATTCCAACATAGATTTAACATATATCAAAAATAGGTGTCCATACATGTATTGCTAGTACAATCATCATCACAAAACATTTCTCACAATAGGGGGAAAGGCCCCCACATCATATACAATAATCCCCATCAGACCTCATCATCACTATCACTCTCATGTACTACGAGAGCCCTAGAACTAGATACCTCTCCGTAAACACGATGCCACATTTCACGGCCTCAAAACTTCTCCACCTATCTCTCGTAGCATAGTAATCTTTGTATCCTACTCTGAAAACTAACGCTGCAAGTCCACATACTATGTGAACATGTCCTGGGCCAAGGGACCACCACCTATCACCTCTCGGGCATGTTGGATCTCCTCATGTGCCTCATCCCTCTCACTTAGAATCATCATACATTTCATTGTTGTTATCAGCACTTTGGCTCAAAGAGATGGGAATTCTTGCTTGCTATGTCATTAACACGTTCTAGAATCCCTCCACATAGCACATCATTCAACACATTCCATGTCAAAGTATAAACATATGTGTCTACAATTAATGACCAATACACATCCCCTAAATATAACATAAAACCACATGTTAGCTAAACACATATAAAACAATGTAAACAATCCATTACATAAGATTATACAATTACTTACACTCTGCCACATGACCATCGTTATAGGGTCAGGGAAACCTCCCTCCTCTCCTCCTCCATGTGGTAGCTCCATAGGACCTACAAATACGGGGTATAATAATACCCACCGATGCGCTACCCACCATGCATGATACTCCTCAGTATAACCCACATCATCCTCATCAATACCCATTATCATTAGATCCACATCATCTAGCCCTAGTGGAACTAGATACTCCGTTGTAGGCCTTGGCCTAGCACTAACCTGCCTAGGTGCTCTGATAGCCCTCAACCATATATATGGCTCTAGGGGCACATCCTAAGCCATCCCAAACTGTCGTGACACCCTCTCAACTTGAAAAAGATCCACCACACCTAGGAAGCAGTCCTCTAGTCACATAGTCCTCTGAATACATCACAACTCTGTAGCATCCTCGGGCCATCCCCCATAATCATGGTATGGCCTCCATATAACTGACTCGGGCCCCATCCTATCTATAAGTGCCATGAAGGTATTTTTTCCATATTCCTACTACAAATATCCACCCAGCATCAAGCATATATCTCAAGTCAAGCCCACTCTCCTCATGGCCCTATAACTGGTCTCAATATAGCTATGTGCTCATATGCCCACACATGCATCAATGTGGTGGCTCCTATACCTCCACCATGCTCATCCTACATAAACTAATACAAGTCTCTATATAAATGGGCTAACACACACCGTGCCCACACATATCTTGTACCCTCCTCCTCTATCCACTGACATATGTCATGCATCTTATACAAGATGTCGACACCTCCTCCCTCCATGGCTATACATGAAGCAATCACCACTACAATAAATTTCCATAAGCGCGGAACCCTCGACTACAATATAACATCCAAACTGATATGGGCCTCAATAGGTGCTCGAGTCCCCACAAAATATCACCTCGTCAAGCACATATATCGCTATGTATCCTCCATTGCCATCACTCATACTCTCTCTCAACAACCCACCATCGCAATATGTGATATACATCCTCCAATGTGATAGTCATCTCCCCTATAGGCAACCAAAATGTGCATGTGTCTGCACACCATCTCTCACACAATACAATCAACATGGGCATATTATAGGGCACATCCCCATCTGTGCTATATGGCGTATTCCTATGTGGTCCATCACATCAAACTCATCATCCAACATGCCCAATCCCAACAATGTGCTTAAATCATGGCCACCACAAAACTCTCGTGAATGGATATCCTCAAAGACACCACCAAACAACAACAAACATAGTGTTATAACACACTACACAACCAAACAAACTTAGTCAACATAATAGACACATGTTTTTCAACATTATCCACTCAATACACACATTTTGAACCAAGGTGCCCGGTTGCGATCTTGGAGAACCACGGAGGAGGACACTAGAGCCTAGTTACGGGTGCTCCAAAGTCTGAGGAGCCATTAGCATGCTCACCACTCTTGTCCAAGTCAAAAACATCCATAATATGAACTACTCAAATTTTCAAAAATTTAGTTCTGATGCTTATCACACCATACATATTGTGAAAGTTAATGCACTTACCAACCGTGGTAGTACACGGATTACATGATCATGCAATTATCTCAAACCGACTAGGACACAATTCTCTCACTTGAAGCATCTTCATTCACTCTATGCACACTCTCAGATTCATGCAAAAGACAAATGAAATGACAAAATACTTTTTCACTTTACTATTTATAGTTACTTTTCATCACTACTTTTACTATGGTTCTTACTTCACGCTTATTACCACAATTAATACACGTTACACGTTTTGCTCATATCTTGAGCGTTTTTGCTCCGATTTACACCCGTTTGTGACATCCTTTTTAGAATTCCACCTATCACCATGCTGTATAAATTTTTCCTATATAATATCTCTTCATTATTACCTCCCATTTAATATATACATGTTTTCATTTCTTCTTATTACTTTCAGCTCAACGTCCGTTATTTTCATTCACTTCCCCTTTCACCAAAAGTAGGGGCATATTATTGGGGGTCCCCCTATAATCCCCCTCACATCACCATGCATTCAAACATTGTGAATTTGACACTTATTAATAATCCTCCCACTAATGACCTAACCTAGGTGCAACAAGTACACAAATTTTACTAATATGACATTTCATCATTCCTCCCCCTAATGACCTAACTTGGAGGCAACAAGTAATTACAATTCTTTTCACTACTAATCCTATTCCTAAAACCTCGAATTGAATGCTTGTAACCTAATGGCCCTTAACCTAATCTACTGCTTACACTCTCAATTTTCATAAGAAAATCTTGAAGATGAGATTCGAGAGTAGACTATTGTCGTGACCTGGGACTTCACCTGCTCTGGAAATGGATTGTCTCGAAATCTGATTTTAGTTGCTTTGTATTTGTTTTCTTTTGAAATTAGCAACTAATCACATGCAAATATGAGGTTCTTGGTACAAACACTAAAGGGTATGATGCATCGACTGTATTGATCAAGTAATACAAACAAAATTTATGTACAAAGGAGAAAGATTATGCATGCCCCCTAGTGGAACATCCAGTGTACACAAGCACTTGTTCTTACGAAAGCAAACCTATCTATTCTATGTTAACTAAAATTAAAAGGAACTTAAACAAATCCTGCAGGTGAGAGGGAGAAATAACTTCCTTTTCTCAAAATAGGCAGCCATGTATATGATTTGGCATTGAACATGGATTTATTATGAGTGAAAAATCGATAAGAGGCTTATCTTCCACCCAAATCATCAAGGTATCAACATCAATCAAAAATACCTCCTTAAGTTGATTGACATTGGACTCCTTGAGGTGTTGATGGTGACCCATGGTGCTTTGATACTCATCCTCATTCCTTGAAGTGGGCATGACCGGTTTTGGATTCTCCCTTAGCTCCAATGAAGCCAAGTACCTAATTAGGCACGGTCTGATTTGATGGATGTGCCCATTGCTTTGAAATTCAACTCAAAAAATGGAGTCCTCTTGCGATCCTTCCTAGGTGGATGGTGTGGGAGGGATGGAGTCCTCGTGTTGTTTTCCTTCCTTCTTATGAGAATAATATAGAAGATGAGGATCCTCCAAATTTGGTTCCAAAGGGATTCTACAAGACACGGGTAATGTCCTTGAATGTTATCCTCCATGGCAACAGACTCATGTGATTGGAAGGAGGATGATGGAGGAGAAAATGATGTGATCTCCTCGGGGTCCTCTCTATCAAATAAATCCTCCAAGTCAAACAAATAATTTACCTCCTCATTGTCCTGCTGTGTGTGTTCGACCTCCTCCATGGTGTCCTCTGGATCTATAACTTGATCACCATGGTTCCCCTCATCCTCAAACATGAATTTTGAAATCTCAAACTCTTCTTTGACATTAGAGCTTGAAGGGGATGAAGAACTAAAGGTTATTTTGTAGCCTTCTCTGTATTTGAAGCCTCTGGAACTATATGGTCATCCTCCATAGCTGGATTACACTCCTCCTCTTTTGTATTTGGAGTAGCTCCTTCTTCCCTCACTTGAGCCGTGTCATTTGAAGCTTCCACCTCTTTTGGTTAGACCTCAGTCTCCTCCTGGGGCGTGACCATTAAGGGTATTTTATTAATCCCAAATCTAAGAGCCAAGCTCACCAAGCTTCTAATCATTTCTTCTTTTCTTGGCTCTTCTTCTTGCTTCTCCCCTTGACTAGATTCTAAATTTTCTTCCTGACATGGGCTTGGGAAAACAAGAGGAGTGGTAGGTGTGGTCTCCACTAGTTTTTTCTTTATTTGTGGTGGATGGGAAGGTATTGATCTTGGATATTGTGTAGGGGAATTTGATTTTGAAGGGAAAATGGTAGAGAAATTAAGATGGTATGGGAGACTAGAAGATGGAGAAGTGAATTCAACACTTGGGGAAGCAATTGAGAAAATAGACTCATGACACTACTACATTTATACCGATTGAGAAAGAGGAAAAGAAAATATATGAGTTAGTGGAATTACCCATTGACAATGTTATCTCACACTTTTCTCATATGCCTCAATATCCTCGCCTACCGTGTAAGTTGGGAAAAAAATTTAACCATGAAGTCAATCTTCTCCTACGAGATATAATGTCTTGGAAAAAGGCCTTCCCATGGATAAGGTACCCTACAACCAATTTTGAATGCCTTCATTTATGTTGTGGCAGCCCGAGACCGAACCATGTTATCCTCCATTCTTTGAATCTTCCCCAGCAGGTCACCATTCTCCACATATCTATTATAATCATATGCATACCCTTTCCCTTGATAAGCTCCATAACCAAAATGGGTTTGATATTGCTCATATGGGTAAGCATGATGGTTGTGAACACGATCATAATGTAGATCAAGAGGAGTCTAGAAATATAACGGAGGTGGATTACACTACTATTTCTATAAGTGTGAATTAGAATATGGGAATGAAGTCATGATTGCACAACTTCATGGAATGGAAGAAAATGAGAGAGATGGAAGAAAAATGGGTTTAAGTGGATGAAAGGAAAGTCTACAACTTAGAGGATAGGTTGTTGACTGATGGAGTCGTTAGATGTGCTTTTCATGTGCCTCTAAACACCGAATCTTAACGGGAACACACCAACCTACTAAGATGAAATTTTAAGGTTCTTCAAATATTTCGACTAGGCATGCCAAAACTATTGGTGTGGTTCTACAAAGTTGCTTAAGATTTTCTATTTGATAATGATACACCTTGAAAAGATGAGAAAAATCTAACCTCAGTGTCCCATCGGGTGTTCCAAAACTATTGATGCATAATCACAACACCCCTAAATTTTTGCAACTCAATGGGTTGAGACTCTCTATGTGATTGCATAACATGGAGCTTACGCAAAGTGTGGGACTTTACGAATCAAGAGATATCTCCAGATGGAGGTTAGTTCCTATTTCTCTATTGAGGTACACACATTCATATTGTAGAGGATCTTCTCTAAAACCTACTCTAATTTACTAAGGAGATAGGGTTAAGGAGATTCAAGAAATAAAAATTAAACTAACAAGGGTGATGCACCAAAGGAATGTTGAACACCTTCTTTGCAATAAACAAAAACCAAAAAAATGCAATGCAACCACCATGCACAGATAACCAAGACTCCAATGAGAGATTAGGAAGGAGACAATGAACACAAGAGAGGGTTGAAAATTATCCACAGACATGTATTATTGCTCCAAAAAGTTGATACAGTGCATTACAATGGCCAAGAGGCAAAAATTGCATTACAATTTGAATGGGAGGATTGAAATTCCAAAAATCCACTTACAGACAAGAGAAGAAGGAAGGTACAAAGAAGAAATGTCCAACCTTTAGAAAATTTCCTCCTTAAAATATATAGGAAGAATAAGAGAGAAAGGAGGGAAGAATTTGAAATCCTACTCCAACCACCCAAGAATATGCATTGAATTCACCTACTCTAACCACCCCAAAATTGCATTGAATTTACCTACTCTAACCACCCCAAAATTGCATTGAATTCACCTACAAAATTGATGGGTTCCATGACACAACCCGCGTCTTCATTAATGTTTCTTATTGGGAAAGAAAGGAAGACCAAACCTCATTATAATGGTATGCGAGAAGCTTGACAGCCTAAAAAATGGTGGATTGTAATTAAAATTATTCATTAATGGTGGTAGATGAGTAACACCCATTGAGAGATTTCCAAAAATTCCTCTCCCACTCAATTCCAAGCTTCCAGTCGAAAGATATGGCCATCTGAATGTGCTTTGGGTTTGGAGTCTATCGCGTAAGATCCACATGGCAGCCCCACACGTCTTAAAATTTCACACCCACATTTCACTCTTGAAGCTGTGCCGATTGGAAACTTGGCATAGTCCGTGGGCCCGCTTTGTTTTTTTGTGTTACGGCTTTATCCCTTATTTTTGGGAAGCATTATGTCTTACCCTAGACATGTGGAGGGCAATCGCATGTTTAGGACCTACCTTTTGGGTTTACCTTTGAAATTACACTTTGAACTAAAAAGTGACACCTTCCGTTAGCTCTGTTGCTTTGCTTCAAATTTTAACAGCTGATGCAACTTTCTCGGGCCTTAGACACATGGAAATCCTACACTTGTTTAGGACTTGCCTTTGGATTCTACCCCTGAAGTTGCACTAAGTTGACATGTGGAGACTTATCTCGACTCTTGTATACATAGCTGATTCAATGGTTGGCTCTGGACTTTTTGGACTCTAACCACATGGAGGTTCTGCGCTCATTTGAGGACCCCTCCTTTTTCGTACCTTTGGAATTTGTGCCATTGAGACACGTGGAGGCTTCCAATGACTCTTTTATACTTAGCCGATTCAGGGCTTGAGTGAACACTGCCTTTCTCCATTTTTCTCTTGTTGAGATCTAGTCCCTTTTAACATTGTTTGGCCTCATTTGCCAACATTTTTCTCTAATAATGAGCCCACCACAAATTGTTTTTTGGGATTGAATGTGAGATCGCACGACCGAACCAACTGTTGTCGCCAAATCACTGCACCCTCCGAATGGCCAGGATGTGAATAAGACGTTCGGTGTGATTGGGACACATGGGATCACCTCTCAAGTTGTGGGACTTGGGCTCAAGGTGAACCTCCAGAGAAGGCCGGCTTCCTCTTCCTAAACTAAGTGTTGTACTACTCCTAGTGTAACAAAAATGATTATCTAGTCCTATGCTAACATTTTCATGGGGTTTTAGGGAAAGATATTTATAGAAATGAAACTATACTAGGGATGGTGATGCACCAAATAAAGGGTGTTTCCAGACTCAGGAAGGGTTAATTTGAAGAGGGTGTGTGCACCACAAGTCAACTTCACCTACTGCAACTTAGAGAGGGTACAGGATACCAAAAACTAAGAGACACATGTTCCCTTTGTTAAACTTTATCAGACCGAGAAATATACCAATTTCCCGGTGAAGAAGGATGAACTCAAGAAGGGTGAACAGACACCACAACTCAAGCGCATCACGATACTCCACCACTCGATAAGCACAGAACTCGCAAGAACATGCAATAGAAACTTAAACTTACACAGTGTACTGAAAGTATGAGAAAGGCACAAAGAAGAATAAAAGGATGAAAGGACCGAGATTAGTCACAAAACACACACTTTTATTGCTTGATAACATGCACAATGCATCATACATTGAAGAGGCAATAGTTGCCATTTAGTCTTGAAAGAGGAGGCTTGAAAGTTCTCTCAACACACAAGAACAACTTGCGAGAGAGAGGATTCTTGAAAAGTATACACTTGCACGAGATATCTAGCTGTCAACTTGTTTGAACTGTTAGAACCCTTTAAAATGAGCTTCCAACTTACATTTATAGAAGAATATGTGAGAAAGAAGAGGAAATGTCATAATTACATTCCTAAATTGAAGGCCCGTGATGTATTTATTACTGAGTTAGTTGAACCACACGAGAAGGTTCCATCATAGGTCATTATTTTCACGATGACCTAGTCTTCTCAATTAATTAAAAGAATATTTAAATAAAATATTTAAATAATAATAATAAATATTATTATAAAAATATTAATTTAATTAACATAATGTCGGGACCCCCCCGTTGACCCATTTGACTTGAAGAGGAGGGGGGTCCATGTGGATAGAGTCTGCACAAATCTCAACTCGGTGAGTTTCGAATCCTCTAACTCGGTGTTGCAATCAATTTTGAACCCCACACTAACTCTTTCCTTGCTTTGGCAATCGGATCTTTTGCATTGAGTCCTTCGGTATTTTGGCAGTGCACTCTATAATCTCGGCTCCAATCAACAATTATGCCACTATTGGGATCTTAGTATGGCATAGGTAGCTGTGAGCTACACAATATACTCATTTTTCCAGAAACTAAAAAGATCCTTTATGTTACGATTTGCAACACATAAAAGAAGCCCTTCAAAAAATACATTGAACCACTGGGGCAACCAAGAGGACCTTGGAAAAATGTATAGGTAACAACCATATGAATTCTTCCTTAGTCGTGGATCAAAGCTAATAGAAATAAGCTAGATAAAATTAGCTTGAAACTGCAGTATAATCGTCCATTGTAAAAAAACACAGTTTCTCTGAACCTGGTAAAAGAATACTTTTTATTGTCTGATTGGACGTACATAATGGAAGGGTATAAATATTGCTTCTTGCCCTCAGAGTTTCTCAAAGAGACCATTTACAAGTAACAAGGATGTAGCATGCAAAACGGCCAACCAGGTATTTCAGAGTTGACCTTCACATTCAATTCATTTCTAGGAGAAAACATGCTGAGCAATATGAATCGTTTCATTCTGCACCGTAATAAACCTTCACCTCCTGATTAGGAAAATTTTATGAAGCCTTGAATAGCGTGACTCCAATCCATCATACACGGCAGTGAATATTTGTTTCCTGCAACTGCTATTCGATCTGAGTTCAGAATAAGGATAAGCCTACAAATTTGAGGATGCATTCGATACTGAATAGATAACAACACAGTTGGACAACCTGCTTGCTGGAAGCGTTCAAAAGAAAGGCTTCTACTGTACTGCAACATGCCTGCTGCCTGTGCGTGGGATTTTGCCTCACGACCACCGAATGCTCAGAGCCCGAATGGGAGTTGGGAGAAGTATGCTGGCAAAGGTGAACTGATCAGGTCGGACATCTGTTTGTTGCTTCGTGAGGAAACCTGTGTCTTCTGTAAGCTGCAATTACGGTATTCCATGAGAAGGCGTTTCTTTCTTGTGAGCCTGAAACTGGATACTTTTTCAACGTCGACCCATCTTCAACCATCTCACCATCATCCTCCCTTATCACTTGGAGGATTACTCGCCACCCAATTTGCAACTGCCACTTTAACTCTCCTTGTGACTCGCACAACGTGCTCCGATCCTGTTTACATGGCCCGTGCGGAAGTATCATGTTGGATAGCCATCGTAATATTTCCACACTTGGCAGTTTGATCGATTTCTCCCATTCACGGAAGTTTGATCATGGTTTACCAAACCAATATTTCCACTTGGCGGTGTTTTCCCTGAGTTCCCCTATTCATACCTCAGCATGGGATTAACAGCTTGGCCTGCCATCATCAAATTTCTGACCTCGGCATACTAGCTCCAAATCCCCGCATAATGGCTTGGACACATTAATCCACGGGCCCCGGCCTTAGCTTCACCGTATGCAAACTTGGAAAGTTCATTCCTTATCTCCATAATTCCCACCAGCGTGGGGATCCCCATGATTTTTTCTCCTACCGAGTTTTCCTTCATCAAATTTGAGGATAACATCAAACTCTCGGTGTAAACATTTCAGCTGTAGCTTGTAAGGTGTGATAATTCCAACAGAAGCCTTTATGCCTGCCAACTTAGTGACTCGTTGAAGATGCTCATATAATTGCAAAGAAAATTGTGCCTCATGAATATTCTGATATGAAATAGTTCCACCTCTATGAGATTCTCCTCTATGAGTTACATCGTAAAACTAGTAAGGTCTCGATAGAGAATCTTTGTAATAAATTTCCTCAGGTCTCCCGGTAACACTCTCACTGTCACTTAATCGATTTTCATAAAAAATATCTTGAAGGAAAATCCCGAATTTGAAGATGCATTCGATGCTGAACAGATAAAAACATAGTTGGACAACCTGCTTGTTGGAAGTGCTCAAAAGAACTCTTACTATACTGCAACATGCCTGCTGCCTGTGCACCGAATACTCGGCCGAGGAAGGTCTGAACACCATTATAATTCACAGCTCTTTTTAAGATGTCAGTTTGACTCAATTTTACATTGGTATTCGATGGTGCTTATACTATCTTCATGGGTCGATAGAAGTCCTTCCATTACGTAATTACAAACTCGAGATTGATGATGTTGAACCTCCCATATCTGCATGATTTCACATCATCTCGGTCAAACAAGATAATTCTCCCAAGTGGTTTGTCAAGCATTGTCTTAATGGATTAAACACGGCATCATGTTGACTTTGACTCTCCCTGACTTGGCCTTCAGATATTTTTGCATCAATCTCCACTGAGATCCTTGTACAGTTCCTTTCATTCATCAATTTTCAACGAGCTATATTTTGCATTAACAAGACCATCGTGAGCTCTTACAACCTGAGAGTCTCTCTTGAGATGATTTCGAGATGACTATCAATTTGACACGGATTCTCTATCAACTCGACCCCGAACTCTTTTGAGTTGATATAAACTAGGTGCCTTTCGATCTAGGTGATCTCTCATATGCAATTTAAGAATTATTTTTAATTTTTGTATCTTGATAATAACCGGAGATGGGTTCCTGGGACTACTATTTTCATTTTGAACGTGATAGGACCCTGTTGTCCAATCTTGCCATGTGTGCAAAATTAGATAACATTTTTGGTGACCTCTCGGGGATGATTGCCTGCTAAGCATGATTCCAGTAGCCTTAAGTCATCCATTGGGCATGGAGTCTGTGTTGGAATCCTGAAAGTAGTATGATTTTCTTTGACACATCCTGGAATCTCCTTGAACATTGTCGATATCCTGGACCTCCCTAGAATGCTAAGCATGAAGTATATTGAATCTATTGAATGCTTGACATCCATGGAACACTAAAAATTTGAATGAAGCAGATTTTGAAACTCTTATGGAAACCTTGAACCTTCTTCTCCTTGACACCTTCCAATGGTGAAACAAAGTGCAGAACAACACAAAACACAACAACAAGGAAAGCAAAACAACAACACACAACAATGTGCATAAGCACTTGGAGGAAAACACCTAATTTAAGCTGCACTGAAAGGGTGGAACGCTTCTCAAAAACAAGCTTTGAGATATATCCCATTCACATGAATGGGTAGTTCTTCTCCATTGAGCCTAGATAGATGAGAATGAATTTTCCTCTTTGCAACTTGTGATGATGTATGGCCCACTCTGAGAGCGTCAAACTTGGCATGCCTTCCTTGTTTGGCCCTATCTTCATCCCATTTGAGAACTAAATCTCCCTCTTGAAAACTTGTTGGACACCTTATCAAAATATTTCTTAACTTGAGCCTGATGGTGCTCCAAATTTTTCATAGCCTTGTCTCATACTTCCTCTAACTCCATGAGTTCAGCAAACCTTATTGTCAGAGGATCACTCTCTATAACTTCAAGTTGATGAGCTAACTCAAAGAAGGTAATTCGATGAGAGCGGGAGTTTTCCTCTCTTCCATATACCAAAATGAAAGGAGAATTTCTAATAGCCCTTTTAGGTGTGATCCAATCTGCCCATAAGGCGGTCTTAAAAATGTATGCTAAGTCCTCTTGTTAGTCTCCATTGTGCGCTTAATAATCCTTATGAGGTTTTGTTGCTAGACTCAACCAATCCATTTCCTTGTGGATAGTAATTGGATGAAGTCTTGAGATAAACCCCATTTTTAATAGCCCATTCACTCAATTTCATACCAAGAAAAGCCAACGCATTGTTTGAAATAGATTGTAAAGCGGAACACGAACCTCGTCATTATACCCTCAAAAAATCTAGAACTGCCTTTTCATTGCTCTCTTTTAATGCTACCACCTCTGTCCATCGAGTAAAATGATCACATTGCGGTAAGGACCCACTTATGTCCATCCTTTGGATGGAGGATTAATCATTTCGATGAAGTCCAACCCCCATTGAACAAAGGGTTGATCCACTTGAATTGGATGCAGCGGAAGAGCTGCCAGCTTCTGCTTACCTATGAAAAAGGAACATTCCTTACATTTCCTTACCCAGAGATGGGCATCCTTGAATAAATCTGGCCAATAGTAGCCAGCTCGCATGATCTTGGTAGTTGTTGTTCATGCGGAATAATGTCCTCCAGATAGGCCATTATGAAACTCTTCTAGTATCTTACTGACCTGTTCTGGTCCTATGCACCGAAGGAGGACGCCATTCAAATATTTTCGAAAGAGAACGCTATCTACCAAAACATATGGGATAGATTGAAGACGGAAAGTTCGTCTTTGGTTTTTATCCATGTTTTTGGATATGCTCCGAGAAGAGGAAACTCTTCATTTTGGATAACTAGTCAACTTGATCAACATTCTCATCAGTATTTAGGAGTGTCACGTCCTCATTACCTTTTGATTCCATGTCTGTAGCAAGTTGCTTTGACATAAACCCTTACCTCTGACAAGTTTAGTGACTTTGATGTGCACGTCATACTCCATTACCTTCGTGATCCATCCAGCATGCTTTTCATTCATTTCTTTGTTCAGCAAAAACTCCTTGACACCTGGATGAGACACCATCAGATGAATCTTGTTGTTGGACAACATGTGCTTGAATTTCTTCAAAGCTCGAATAACCGCAAAGACTTGCTTTTCAATGAATGAGTATTTGAACTCATAGTCTTTGAGGGATTGACTGAAGAAAGCAATTGGTTGCTCCATCAGGTTGTTGTTTTGTTGGGTGAGGATCCCTGAAATGCTCTCTTGACCTGCAAAAGCATAAAGGATAAAATCTTTGTCAAACCTGGGGTTCACAAGCATGGGAGCTTGGGAAATGGCTGTTTTGATGGCTTCAAAGCTTTCTCGTCCTTCCTTTGTCCATGAGAATGGCATGTTTTTCTTTAGCATGGCTGTCAGTGGTTTAGCCAATGTCGCGAATTGAGGGATGAATCTCACACGAAATTTATGGTTCCTAGAAAACTCTGGAGGCCCTTCTTGTGACTTGGGAGAGATAAGGACATAATTGAATGAATCTAGCTGGATCGATTGATAATCCTTCACCTTTGAAACCACATGCCCCAACAATTTTCCCTCATGTACTTTGTGAAAATACATTTCTTGGGGTTAAGTGAAATCCCAAATTCCCTGCACATTTGGAAAACTTTCCTTAGATGTGTGATGTGATCTTCTGCATGCTTAGAGTATATAGTTATATCATCAAGGTAAACCAAAATAATATCATTGATTAGTCCCTTAAATGCCATGTCCATGGCTCTTTGGAAAGTAGCCCCGACATTGGACAATCCGAATGGCATTTTATTGTAGGCATACGTGCCCCACTTGGTAGTGAAAGTTGTTTTGAATTGGTTGGATTCTTAGACTAGGATTTGATTATAACTTGAATATCCATCGAGCAAAGAAAATATTTGAGCTCCTGCCACCGTTTGAAGGATCTACTCCATCGATGGAAGAGGATAATGGTCTTTTAATGATGCATGATTCAAATCCCTGAAATCTACGCATAACCGGATCTCTCCGTTCTTCTTCCTTACGGGCACCAATTGGCTACCCATGAGGAATGCTTGATGGGAAAAATTATACATGCCTCGATGAGCTTGGTTAGCTCCTTTCTCATTAGTGGCTCAATTTTGGGATTAATTGGTCTCTGTTTTTGATGAACTGGCTTAGCATTCGGATCTAGTTCGATGGTATGTTGTGCTAGACCTGGATCAAAACCACGTAGATATTTATAGCTCCATGAAAAGATGTCATGATACTCTTGAAAATTTTGATGAAAGCTTCTTTCTCCTTAGAAGTACACACTTTTCCAATCTTGAGAAACTTTGCATTTGATACTTTGACTTCCTCAAAATATTCTTCTCTGACCACCATGTTAGGGCTTTGTCTTGTGGCTTGGTCATCTGAATTGAAAATGGATTCCAAAGTGACTAAACCTTTTGGTAACTTTTTGCTTTTCAATTGGATAATTTGCTCACCATATGACTCCTGCAACTTATCTTGATTCTTTGTAGCAAACTCCGCCTCTTCTTGTAGGAAGAGGACAATTTGTTGTCACTATCAAACACTTGCCAACTACTCACATTATCAGGGACTGCTGGTCGAACCACCATTTTAACAAATTGCTGCCCTTCTTTCATGATATCAATTGGTATGTTGTATTGTGAACCAATTGTAGCAAGCCTATCTGCATCTTGATTTTGATCTCTAGGAACTGCATGGATCCCAAAGCTTTGAAATCTTCAATCAGGTCCCAGACTCGGTTCTTGTATGATCTTAAAAGATCATTTTTGGATGCACTACGTGTCGAAACTTGATGAAAAACTAACTCACTGTCTCCAAAAACAGTGGGGCCTTGATTCGCTTCCTTTAGGCTAAGCTGAATTCCTTACACAAGAGCCTCGTATTTAGCAACATTGTTAGTGCGGTGAACTACAACCGAAAGATGAGAAGTACTTATCTCCTCTCACGGAGAAATTAACATAACACCAGCACCGGATCCATTCTTACTTCTTGAGCCATCGAAGAACAATTGCCACGATCCTTTAGAATCACTTGGTGTTTTGACAAGTTGTGGTATGATTGTATCTTCTTCATGGATACTGATAAGTACCTAATCTGTTTCTTCAAGACCAGCAAATTAGCTTCTTCTTCTACCGATACATCAGCGTAGGGATCATACGATGATTTCTACTTACTTCATCCACAAAAGTATCGGGAACTTCTTCAACAAGGGTGGTTGGTTCATGATCGACATCTTCCTCTTCGGGATCGCTGATGGTGTAATTTCCATTTATGGGACTAGCAGTGTAGGGTTCTACATGATTATGGTAGATTGGTTCTACCCTTATAGTTACTTTGGTTCCGTATCGAGTCCTGAGAATCATATGCGACCAATCGGCTGATAGGTAACCACCCATCTTGGTAGTGAAATCCCGTGATAGGCAGATGGCAAAGAGGGGAGGGAGATCAATGACTGATATATCTTGGGTGAATGACAAGCTTGGGCATGCGTGGATGGTAAGTTGAAGTCCTTTGATAACCCCAATAGTCTTAACAGCTGTGCCATCCAGCTGAACAACCCTCTTATAGGTGGGTGCATATTGTATGCCTAGTACATCTGTAATTTGTTTGGCATGTGAGAGAGCACTGGCAGAATCGATCATGCAATTATGTACCAGGTGGTCACCAATGATCAGGGAAATGTAGAATGGTGGTGGTTTGTTTTCCGTAGGAATGATTTTCCCTTCGGTTGACACAAACTTGTAGCATTTGTCACTCCATGGCTTGGTGATCCGCTTAGTGGTCATAGAAAAATTGTTGAGCTTCTTGCAGCGACGGGTTTCTTTGGGAAGGGATCAAGAGTATGTTCCACATGGTAACACTCAGATTGGTTTTCTTCATTTGTTCTACTATCTTGAAGGGAATCGCTCCAAATTTGATGACAATTTTTTGGGCATTGGGGTCCTCCTTTGAAAAATGTTTTTGGGTACCAGTGATGCTAGAGAACCATCCTTCCCTATGGCGTGGTTATTTTGGTGTTTACTGGTGATTTCTTTCCGCATTTTTATCAAGCGCCATTTGTAACCCAGGTTGAGAAGTGGATCTGCTAGATCAGCTTGAGAGGTTGAGGCTCCATTGCTCTCTTTTTGGATGAGTGTTTGCTTACCAGCGATGAAGAATCTATATTCAATCCGCAAAAATCTTCTACTTGCCAGTTTAGCAAAGCGGATTCTTCAGGTGCCTGCGGTTGATCTCTTTTTGCTTCTTGCATAGATGAATTGTTTGTTAACTCTGAAGGGGCATATACACTTTGAACCATAAGGGCCTAGCTAAGAACCCCATTGGGACAAAGATTTTGATTGTGAGGTTGAGAGCAAGGATAGCACCATTCGTAGTCTTGAACTAGATTATTTTGAACAAGTACTATAGCTCTAGATGAGCTAGCTGCAAGAGGGTTTCGAAAGTTCAAGGGCCTAACATTTGCAACTTGACTTGTAGTTTGATTTTGAGGCTGATTGTTTCCTTGAAAAGGAGGACGGTTAGCCTAATACTGCTGATTTTGTGGTTGATACAGATGATTGTATTGAAAGCCGTTTCCTTTTGAGTCTGTGGCGAGCTCATTTCCAAAATTTTGCAGTAGTGACTTGACTTCAAATAGGTCATTTGAAGAGGCGGGGAAGATTGAGATGGTTGCTTAGAGTCTATTGGAATAGGAGCAATGATAGGTTGATGATTCGTAAGATCTGGAGAAAAGGGCATTGGTGGTTGTGGAGCTATCTTTCCAGCTGAATAAAAAAATCTCTCGCACTTATGGTAACTTCGTAAGCATCAGGAAGTGTAGTCCCTCCCATGGACTGGATCATAACTGCTACATCGCTATTCAAGGCTCGTAAATAGTACAAGAATGCATTATGTGCAGAAGGCTTTACGAGCGCTAGAATCCTATTCCAAGTCCTGTGGAATCGGAAGTTGAAATCACTCATGTATTCTTGGGAAGCTCTCTTTATGGTAGTGAGTTGTTCCAAAAGTGATAGGTGATCACTTTTGTCTTTGAATTGTTTACATAGCTTTTCTCCCAACTCATCCCAAGTGGTTATAGTGCCAACACCTAACCCATGAAACCATTGAAGTGCTTTTCCCTTGAAAGAGGTAGCAAGAAGTCTAACTGCAATGTTTTCTTCTGTGATATTATGTACTACGCAGATGTTGGCTACATCAAAGATATGCTCCACTAGAGTAACGTGAGTTTCCCCGTGTAGAAGGGTAAACTTTTGAGTGCCACAACAGGTATCGGGTCACGTTGAGCCAACATAAGAGGATTGCTTGCATTGAAAGGGGAAAAACTTGGTTCCTCGCCATGCATAGCAATGAAAGGTTGATTGTTCTGGGTGGAGGAAACCTTAGTAAGGAGGAGTTGAATGACCCCTACAAGGTAAAGCTACAATTGGTGATGTTGAAATGCCTCTTCTTCTTCTCTTTAGAGGAGACAAGGAAAGTTTGATATGCTGATAATTTCCTTTCTTTGAAGAAGCTCTTGTCTGAATTCTTCACATAAGTTAACACACTGAGATTTGGAATCCAGAGATATAGAGTCGCCGGTACTTTGACTTGTGTAAGTGAGAAGATAAGTACCAACTCTTGGTCCCACCAGGCGTGCCAAAAATTGTTGTCACCAAATCATTGCACCCTCCGAATGGCAAGATGTGAATAGGATGTTCGGTGTGATTGGGACACATGGGATCACCTCTCAAGCTATGGGACTTGGGCTCGAGGTGAAACTCTGGAGAAGGCCATCTTCCTCTTCCTAACCTAAGTGTTGTACTACTCCTAGTGTAACAAAAATGATTATGTAGTCCTATGCTAACATTTTCATGGGTTTTAGGGAAAGAGATTTAAAGAAATGAAACTATACTAGGGATGGTGATGCACCAAATAAAGGGTGTTTCTAGACTCAAGAAGGGTTAATTTGAAGAGGGTGTGTGCACCACAGTCAACTTCACCCTCTGCTGACTTAGAGAGGGTACATGATACCACAAACTAAGAGACACGCGTTCCCTTTGTTAAACTTTATCAGATCGAGAAATATACCAGTTTCCCAGTGAAGAAGGATGAACTCAAGAAGGGTGAACAAACGGCCACAACTCAACTACATACGATACTCCACCCTCGATAAGCAAAGAACTCCGAGAACTGCAATAGAAATTTAAACTTGCAGTGTACTGTAAGTACGAGAAAGGCACAAAGAAGCATAAAAGGATGAAAGGACAGAGATTAGTCACAAAACACACACTTTTATTTCTTCAATAACATGCACTGATGCATCATACATTCGAGAAGAGGCAATAGTTGCCATTACTGGTCTTGAAGAGGAGGCTTGAAAGTTCTCTCAACACACAAGAACAACTTGCGAGAAGAGAGGATTCTTGAAAAGTATACACTCACGAGATATCTAACTATCAACTTGTTTGAAGCTACTGTTAGAACCCTTTGAAATGAGCTTCCAACTTACATTTATAGAAGAATATGTGAGAAAGAAGAGGAAATGTCATAATTACATTCCTAAATTGAAGGCCCATGATGTATTTATTTTAGTTAGTTGAACCACTGAGAAGGTTCCATCATGGGTCATTATTTGCACGATGACCTAGTCTTCTCAATTAATTAAAAGAATATTTAAATAAAATATTTAAATAATAATAATAAATATTATTATAAAAATATTTAAATAAAAATATTAATTTAATTAACATAATGTCAAGACCCCAGTTGACCCGTTTGACTTGAAGAGGAGGGGATTCCATGTGGATAAGTCTGCACAAATCTCAACTCGGTGAGTTTCGAATCCTCTAACTCGGTGTTGCAATCAATTTTGAACCCCACACTAACTCTTTCCTCACTTTGGCAATCGGATCTTTTGCATTGAGTCCTTCGGTATTTTGGCAATGCACTCTGCAATCTCGGCTCCAATCAACAATTATGCCACTATTGGGATCTTAGTATGGCATAGGTAGCTGTGAGCTACACAATATACTCATTTTTCCAGAAACTAAAAAGATCCTTTATGTTACGATTTGCAACACATAAAAGAAGCCCTTCAAAAAATACATTGAACCACTAGGGCAACCAAGAGGACCTTGGAAAAATGTATAGGTAACAACCATATGAATTCTTCCTTAGTCGTGGATCAAAGCTAATAGAAATAAGCTAGATAAAATTAGCTTGAAACTGCAGTATAATAGTCCATTGTAAAAAAAACATAGTTTCTCTGAACCTGGTAAAAGAATACTTTTTATTGTCTGATTGGATGTACATAATGGAAGGGTATAAATATTGCTTCTTGCCCTTAGAGTTTCTCAAAGAGATCATTTACAAGTAATGAGGATGTAGCATGCAAAGCGGCCAAGGTATTTGAGTTGACCTTCACATTCAATTCATTTCTAGGAGAAAACATGCTGAGCAATATGAATCATTTCATTATGCACCGTAATAAACCTTCACCTCCTGATTCAGGCAAATTTTATGAAGCCTTGAATAGCGTGACTCCAATCCATCGTACACGGCAGTGAATATTTGCTTCTATAAGCTGCTATTCAATCTGAGTTCAGAATAAGTATAAGCCTACGAATTTGAGGATGCATTCGATACTGAACAGATAACAACACAGTTGGACAACCTGCTTGCTTTGGAAGCGTTCAAAAGAAAGGCTTCTACTATCTGCTGACATGCACCTGCTTCACCGTGCATGGGATTTTTCCTCGCAACCACCGAATGCTTAGAGCCCAAACGGGAGTTGGGAGAAGTATGCTGGCAAAGGCGAACTGATCAGGTCGGACATCTATTTGTTGCTTCGTGAGGAAACCTATGTCTTCTGTAAGTAGCAATTACGGTATTCCATGAGAAGGCGTTTCTTTCTTGTGAGCCTGAAACTGGATACTTTTTCAATGTTGACCCATCTTCGACCATCTCGCCATCATCCTCCCTTATCACTTGGAGGATTACTCGCCACCCAATTTGCAACTCGCCACTTTAACCCTCCTTGTGACTCGCACAATGTGCTCCGATCCTATTTACACGGCCCATGCGAAGTATCATGTTGGATAGCCATCGTAATATTTCTACGCTTGGCGGTTTGATCCGATTTCTCCCATTCACAGAAGTTTTATCATGGTTTACCAAACCAATATTTCCACTTGGCGGTGCTTTCCTTGAGTTCCCCTATTCATACCTCAGTGTGGGATTAACAGCTTGGCCTACCATCATCAAATTTCGACCTCGGCATACTAGCTCCAAATCCCCGTGTAACGGCTTGGACACATTAATCCATGGGCCCCGGCCTCAGCTTCACCGCACAAACTTGGAAAGTTCGTTCCTTATCTCCACAATTCCCACCAGCGCGTGGGATCCCCATGATTTTTTCTCCTGCCGAGTTTTCCTTCATCAGATTTGAGGATAACATCAAACTCTCGGTGTAAACATTTCAGCTATAGCTTGTAAGGTGTGATAATTCCAACAGAAGCCTTTATGCCTGCCAACTTAGTGACTCGTTGAAGATGCTCATATAATTGCAAAGAAAACTATGCCTCATGAATATTCTGATATGAAACAGTTCCACCTCTATGAGATTCTCCTCTATGAGTTACATCGTAAAACCAATAAGGTCTTGATAGAGAATATTTGTAATAAATTTCCTCAGGTCTCCCGATAACACTCTCACTGTCACTTAATCGATTTTCATAAAAATATCTTGAAGGAAAATCCCAAATTTGAAGATGCATTCGATCTTTGAATAAATAAAAACATAGTTGGACAACTGCTTGTTGGAAGTTCTCAAAAGAACTCTTACTCTCTATGACATACATGCTGCACTGCTGTGCACCGAATACTCGGCGAGGAAGGTCGAACACCATTATAATTCACGGCTCTTTTTAAGATGTCGGTTTGACTCAATTTTACATTGGTATTTGATGGTGCTTATAATATCTTCCTGGGTTGATAGAAGTCCTTCCATTACGTAATTACAAACCCGAGATTCAATGATGTTGAACCTCCCATATCTGCATAATTTCACATCATCTCGGTCAAACAAGATAATTCTCCCAAGTGGTTGGTCGAGCACTGTCTTAATGGATTAAACTGGCATCATGTTGACTTTGACTCTCCCTGACTTGGCCTTCAGATCTTTTTGCATCGATCTCCACCGAGATCCTTGTACAGTTCCTTTCATTCGTCAATTTTCAACGAGCTATATTTTGCATTAACAAGACCATCATCGAGCTCTTACAACTAAGAGTCTCTACCGAGATGATTTCGAGATGACTATCAATTTGACACCAGATTCTCTATCAACTCGACCCGAACTCTTCTTTGAGTTGAGATAAAGTAGGTGCCTTTCGATGCTAGGTGATCTCTCATATACAATTTAAGAATTATTTTTAATTTTTGTATCTTGATAATAACTTAGGAGATGAGTTCTAGGAATACTATTTTTATTTTGAACGTGATAGGACCTGTTGTCCAATCTTGCCATGTGTGCAAAATTGGATAACACTAACCTCTCCATTTCCTCTTGTGCGAGGTCGTGTTTGATCGAGTTTTTGCTGAGGGGAAAAATTAGATAATAGGTGCCACTTTAAAACCTATAACTAAACATGTTAAGCCTTGTTTGGCAAGAAAAAAATCCCATACCTTCATCATTTGTGTAGGTGAGAAACCTAGAAACACCATCTATAATGGTGGACTATATTTCTTCATTTTGATGAACTTAGTCTCATTTTGAAGGACACTGAGAGCTTTCCAAAAGTCTTTTCTTGTGCAAATCTAAGCTCCCAGAGTAAAACTTTATGGCCATCGAAGATTGGGGTTCCATACGGTATTAATTGTAAGTGGTTGGCTCTATTTATTTAGACTCCAAAATTCCTTGCAACCCTTGAAACTACAAAAATTTTGACCTTCGGGAATTCAAAACTTTGGACATTTTCATTTTGAATATTGGGTTACTCTTCCTCCATTTGAGTGCTTGAAAACTCCGAAACCTTGAAGTCCAAAATTCAGACTTGAGTTTGAACTTTCTCCTTTTAGACCCTGACATTATTCTTGATTGATCCCATGAAATACCTCTAAACCTACAAAACCTCGAAGTACAAAATTTAGACTTCATGTTTCAAACTTCAAGTTTTGATTTTTGTGTTTTGATGCTCAAAGTTACGAAACTCTAAAACCTCGAAGTTTGAAATTTGGACTTCAGGTTTTAGACCTTGTGCCTTTCAAAAATTTTGTTTTTTCAACCCCAAAATGAAACTTCAAAACCGGGACCTCACGAAAGTCTACAATCAAGACCTTTGGAAGTCCAAAAATTCCCTCCATGTTGAACTGAAGTCAAGTTTGACCTCGAATCCACGAACCCTTTTGAGCTTTGGGATTTTAGGTTTTGGCTCATGTTTTTCCATTTTCTTTGCAAATACCCCAAACCTCAAACCTGAAACTCGAAAGTATGATATTTAAGACTTTGGAGTTTGGACTCCAAAATTCATGATCCATGCACTATTGACCCCAAAGGGGAGTTGACCACAAAAACCCCAAATCCTTTCGATACTTGGTTTTTTGGGTTTTGAGGACTTTTCTCTTTCTTTTTTCAATTTCTCCTCACCTTGTCTTTTAAATTCCTAATGCCCAGAAGTCCAAAAATTTCGGGCTTTGGCCTCCATTATTTTCTCAACTCGCTATGTGAGTTACTTATCTGTACTCATCCTAAATTTGTGATCTTGACCGAGTTGATCTAATCCTTTCTTTCTCAAGCTCCAATATCCTTTGAGTTTTCCTTGGCAAAGTTGGCCCTTTTCCATTATTTTTCCGACCTTGCATTGCCATTTTTGAGCCCACCTACAACCTAGTTTTTTGGAATCGAAATGTGAACTCCCGTGGCCGAATGGTCCCTTCAATTTCTCAATGTGGAAGGTCATGTTCATTCAATGTTTCCTTGGGGTAAATTGGATAAAAGTACATCCTCTACCTAAAATGTTCGTTGAAAATAGAGGAAGTATGGAAAATGAAATCAAATAAAATAAGAGAGTTACCTAAAATGGTAATTCCACCTAGAATGCTATAATGTTGTGAATTTGGAATTTCTTGTTTATATTAGTAAAATATATACTAAATAAAATCAAACAAATCAAAATATGTGAGGTTTTAAGTTATTTTGGTAAAAGATGATACGAAAATGTGTGCTGTATTTTTTTCACTTTTAAAAGTTTTCAAAGATCATGATTTTCTTAACCAATTTTAAGTATTCTAAACTTCAAAAATTAATTAAATTATGATTATTATTCATCCATAGAAGTTTGGAAAACTTGGGTAACAAATAAATAATCAAAAAATCAAAAACACTCAGATAACAAACAAGATTGTTTACGGGGTTCAGAAATTCCTACGTCCCGGGTTTGGATTGAACCGATCCATTAATAATATTGAAATGTAAGTAAAAAAACTCTTTAAAACAACCAATAATGAATCAAAACCTTCAAATTAGCTGATCAATGTCCCAAGAAATCTGAAAAATAGCAGAAACTATCCCAAGAACAATCTATGGCTCCTACAGTGTTTTCACAATGTGATCTCCCTGCAACTGCGTTAGAAAAACACCTACAAATGGATATTTTAAAAAATTATATGAAAAAAAATCATATATCTGAGATCATCTCTGAATTTTGAACACTTTTCATGTTTACACCAAGTCACTTTTCGGACCAGAAGTGCATTGAAATTTGTGTTTTCCAAC
This sequence comes from Taxus wallichiana var. yunnanensis, assembly GCA_018340775.1. NCBI lineage: Eukaryota > Viridiplantae > Streptophyta > Pinopsida > Cupressales > Taxaceae > Taxus > Taxus wallichiana. The sequence continues at coordinate 145,163,505 of CM031240.1, read as the reverse complement.
TAGTTGTCTTGTAGATCCTTGTTAAAAACTGCATTCAAAGCTTCCAAAAATAGGTTAAAAAAAAAAAAACATCAAATCTTACATCATTGGAATCATCTTAGAATTCCCTACATTTCACATTTTTACTCTGAGTTCTCATCTAAGTCTGAGGCCTTGAAATGGCGTTTTCTAAAAGCGCCTCCTCTTGGCTTTACACTTTGCACAGACACTCTCACTTCCTTTACAAAAGGTACTGAGCTCGTTTTATATTGTTTGGAGCTCCATGGCACAATGGCTGGGTGCTTATCCTTTTACCCCAGCATGCATGATTTGAATCCCCTATCTCCACTTCCACCGCCTTACGCCCATGGGATTAATCCCACCTTCTTAGCATTATGGATAAAGGCAACAATTTATATGGTAAGGCATATACATTGTTTATTGGCTTAGAGAGCCGTTTTGGTGGGAAGGATACCACAATGTGTGGAATTTGATTAGTTGGAACTTGGAGGAGGTTTAACATATAATGCAATTGGTTAGAATATAATGCGTGGTTGTTTGCAAATAGAATAATCCGTGGAAAGGCATTAAAATATAATGTGTGGCTAATAATAGCTTAAGCGACCAATATGGAGGTGTAACCATATAGTGACATGGAAAATTTCATGGTGAATAATTACAAAGTAATATGAAATTCAAAATTCCAATTGAAATATGATAATTAAGACCACCTGTCGACCCTCAATTGAAAAATTGAACTCAAATCAAACACGTGGTGGCTTGAGGACCCACCACGTCGGCGATGATATAATCATCCTCACGGTGGCCAACCGGGCTCCCTTCCGTTATAAAAGTTGAGCCTCTTGTTCTGGACCGATTTTACGTGTGTCGAAGACCGGAGGTTGAAAACAACTCAACAACCTTAATTTTGTGCTTTTTCTCCTTTTTCCACGTGTCGCAGTGCTATTGGTCCATTATTGACCTGTTGACCAAAGTTGACTTCCTTGTTGACTGAACTTTGACCGAACATATCTTGAGCTCAGAGTGTCTATTTTTCATGTTCTTATAGTCATCAGAAAGCTCGCTGAAGGATCTACTACACTAGCATGGTTTAGGGAAGTTTTAGGAACATTTAACACTAAAATTGATCCCCTAATCAAAGATAGTGATAAAAAGATGGACACAAGTATATTTCCTTGTAGTAAATTTGATGAACCTACAAAACAAAGGTAACTAAGAGGAAAATGGATTAGATGGTAGATGAGGGGTTCCCCGGTGAAGTCAATTCAAGAAGTGTTAAATTCCTTAGCGGATGTCAAGCCCCATACAAATAGGATAGATAAAAATAATGATAATGGACATGATAATATGTGGAATATGAGCACAAAAAAACTAAAAAAGTAGAAATGTAACACACATATAAATCTAATCTAGATTGATATAAAATCGAGTATACCTAAAGGAGGGTCTATAATGACCTTAAAAAATGGGTAAGAACAAAAGATGAAATGTGGATCTAAGGGCTTTGTGCATAGATTTAAAAGGATGAATGTTTTGTGATGTATGATATCCACTTAAAATAGATAACTAAAACCAGATAAACTGAAAGGGTGCAAGTAAATGGATATCCAAGGTGATAGGTTAAAAATAGGAGTCACGGTGATGGAAACTACGGATTGTGAGTGGACTTGGATTGATAGAGTAACAAAATAAGAGATCTAGAATGAGATGATGTTAGAAACATACGGGGAAACATGATGGTAGTGGATTTGAATGGCTAAATGGGTGATGAAGCGAAGTCAGTTCGCGGAGACTTGAGGGTTGATGATAACATGGGTTGCACTAGGTAGGGATGAGAATAAATGGACTAGACAAACAACTAGACACAAAATAGATATAAGGAAGGCCTAGATTTGGATCTATGATGGCATTTGTACCTATAAAATGTTATCTTCCAGCAACAACAATAATAAGAATGATCCAAATCTTGAGATTAAATCAACATAAGTTACAAATGATATCCCTAAGCTCTCTACATATGATACAAGCGATCTCAAATAAACCTCCACAACTTGAAGGGTTAAGAAGCGAGGTATTCCCATTATTAGACATTATTAGACATTATTAATTATTAATTATTACCATTATTAATAAATATTTTCTTCACTTTAAGGTAAAATAAGATGGCCAAAATGTGGGAATAATTACTACCTTGTATCATTTTGTGACTAAAGTGAAAAAGTATTAAATAATAATGGGAATAATTAATAATTAATAATGTCTAATAATGAACCTAAGAAGAATGAATCTCATAATTAATACTATTTAGAAGGTTCTTAAGTGAAGAAAGTAATAATTATTCCCACATTTTGGCCATCTAATTTTACCTTTTTCTTTCTTCATTCCCAATTATTTTCATATACATGCCTAGCTATTTCATCACTTTTCCTTCATTTTAGCCTAAATATAGGCGAAACAGTGCCTGTGTTTGGGCGCTTCGATCCTTGATTTACTTTCCCAACTCATTTTGGGCTCTTTCTAGTGGTTTTTCACCCTAATATATTTCCTAGTCTGCCATGTCGATATTAAATAAAAAATTAGATGGTAGGTGAGAACCACCGAGAAATAAAAGTTATGATACCATAACTTCATGGTCTAGGGTCATTTACTACTACCCCTCCATATAGAGTTACATCCATTGCATCACTTGCATCCACATAGTTCCACACATCAAGGCTAAGAGATCTGCATCAACATAAACAAAATAGGGGGAGGGTGTAATGAAATTAATTGATTAATTATGATTATCACTAGTAATAGAACACCAAATAACACAATATTGTAGATAAGTTCTCTCAATATGAAAGTAGAATAGCTTGGCCACTTCGAGGGGGAAACCTCAAAACATATAATAAGACTCAAATACTCAACATAATAATCATCCACTACCTTTAACCCCTATTTATACTATTCCTATGATATGGCCATCAACAAGGCCGACCAACCAATGATAATAGATCATATATGAAAGAGATACATCATGATAAGAAGTTATGATAGCCACAAGTTGGCTATATCCATCCCATGTAAGATATATAATTAAGGGTGTAACATGCCCCTCCCCTTCAAAGCAACATTGTCCCCAATGTTGGGAAGCCCTAGATGTTGCTGCATGAATGCTTCATCTTCCCATGATGCATCCTCAATATTCATATTCTTCCACTTGATCAGGTACTCGGTAATGACTCTGGTCCTCAGTATTTTGGTGCGTGTCTGAAGAATGCCTTTAAGTTCCAATATGATCCTTCCTTCCTCATCTAGTTCAGGAAGCATTGATTGGGTGGAAATGTGCTGCCTAATAAATTTCTTTAAGTAAGAAACATGGAAGACTAGATGTATTCTACTTCTGGAGGGAGCTCTAGCTTATATGCCACACTACCAATTTTCTACAAAACTTGGTAAGGACCATAGTATTTAGGAGCAAGCTTATTATCCTTTTGTTTTTGTTTTAAGGATAACTACTTATATGGCTGTAACCTTACAAAAACAAAGTCTCCCTCTTCAAAGTGTCACTCACTTCTATGTTGATTAGCCTATTGCTTCATATGGTTTTGTGCCCATGCCAAATTTTCTCTAAGACTAGAGAGTACCTCATGTTGATGTTGAATGTGATCTTTGACTACTCTCACCTTTGGTTTGACCTTCAAGCTAGATATGAGTGATGGAGGATGGTACCCATAAAGTGCCTAGAAATGGAGACATTTTGGAGGAGGTATGAAATGAAGTATTGTACCACCATTCTGCCAGTGGAAACCATTGCACCCAATGTTCTTGTTTATCTGAAGTAAAACATTAAAGATATCCCTCTAAACATTTATTTACCACCTTAGTTTTCCCATCTGATTGGGGATGATAAGAGGAACTCTGGGCTAGTTGGGTACCTAGACAAGAGAACAAATCAGTCCAAAAGTTACTTGTAAATATTGGATCACGATCACTTACTATAATTTTTGGCGTGCCATGGAGCTTTTGAACTGTATCCATAAAAGAGATGGCAACTATACTAGCTGTGAAAGGATGAGCCATGGCACAAAAATGAGCATATTTGGTAAGTCTGTCTACCATGACCATGATGACACTTTTCCCTTCTAATTTAGGTAATCCTATGATGAAATCCATTGATACCTCTTCCCATCTCTCACTAGGAATAGACAGAGGTTGGAGAAGACCAGGTGTCTTAATGGTCTCGCCCTTATTTTTTGGAAAACCAAACATTCTGCCACAAATTTTTGAACATCTCCTTTCAACCCCTCCTAAAAGAAATCCTTCTTAACTCTATGATATGTTTTTAGGACCCCAGCATGGCCACCTATTGGAGAAGAATGTAGCTCTGAAAGAACATGGTGTTTAAGTGTAGAGTTCTTACATAGATATAACCGATCTTTGTACCACAATGTATCCCCCTTCCATATAAATTGAGTTGATATGGACGGATCTACCTGGAGATTTTGAATGAGAGTATGTGTGGTTGCATCTTTCTTCCATTCTTCATGTGCTTGATCTACCCAATCTGCATTTAGTATAGATATGGCACATAACAATGCTTTGGTAGACTCATCCCTCCTAGACAAGAGCATCATGACCAAATTTTCCTTTCCTTTCTTATAAACAATCTCAAAGTCATATCCCAACATCTTAGTGACCCATTTTTGTTGTTCTTATGAAGATAGACATTGCTCTAAGAAATATTTCAAACTATCATGATCAGTTTTTACCTTAAAATGTCTACCCATCAAGTATGGTCTCCATTGTTTGACTACATGTAGTATTGCCATCATTTCCTTTTCATAGGTGGGCTTTAACAAATTATTTCCTTTTAGCTGTCATGGCTCTCAAAAGTAATGGGGTGTCCTTCTTGCATTAGTACTGCTCCGATTCCATTTCCTGAAGCATCGCACTCAACTACGAAAGTTTTGGAGAAATCTGGGGTTACCAATACTGGAGTGGAGTGTGAAAGGAATGATAATAATATTGTTCCAAGCCGGGATCTCATGATGATAATAGCACACCACATTAGATTTAAAGTAAAAGAGCTAAAATACCATATATGAAATCTATCATAATCCATAATGCTCAATACATTCAATAGAATGACTTGAATTATTCAATAAGAAAGATGTACATATAGGAGGAGGAAGTGCAAATACTACCTAAATCGGTGGTGAAGAACTCCCACTAAGCGTTTGGTAGTTAAGTTAACTCCAAAAGACTAGTAAGCTAACTCCACATAACTAAGAAGGTAACTCAACAAAACTAGTAAGCTAACTCCACATAACTAGTACACCTAAGAAAGCTAACCCAACAAGTGTAGGGCTAACACAAGTGTAGAATTATCCTAATAAATAAATAAAAGGATAAATAATAACCTACACTAACACCCTCCCGTAAGCATAGCTTAGGTGGGTGGAAAATAAGGTGGTCTGGAAATAAGGTTCGATGAGGTATCCACGTACAACAAGCGGGAAAATTGGACACCTTGTTGGTTAATAACCAAGATCTTAACAAAGTAGAGAGAAATTTTCTGCATTCAAGATATCCTCGGAAGCTCGACTCAAAAAAATTATACAATCTTTGAAGAAGTTTGGTGCGCACTATGGTTTGAATCCACTACTCAATCATATAACTCAAAAACAACTAACATTGGGCTTCACTAGAATAGCTCCATGCAAGGATTATTAATGGAGTGATGGAAAAAAGTGAAAAAAAACACCAAACATAATTTGATCAATTTTTCTACAAATAGGTGTACCACGATCCAAGAAAAACCAAGGCAACAAGGAAAGGACATGAGATCAAATAAATAGGAGTGCCATGATCCAAGAAAAGCCAATATTGTAGAACTTGGGACAATCAAATTTTTAAGGAAAAGGGCAGGAGGAAAGGGAAGCCACACACGAAGAAGCGAGTATCATGACACCACACCCTCCCATTGTTGTAGAATGTGTAGAGTGACACCACCCATAGATATAGAATGCAAGATACCCAAAATTTTAGGACGTAGTAGCTCAATAGAAAATGCATCCACAATGATCACAACACCCTCCCAAATTTAGCACTTTATAATTGAGTGCATGATAAATATTATGAATGAGTATGATTACCTTTTACATTTGAAATATGTGTATAAAAATGTCACCAATGCATAGATCTTGAAAAAATACACAATTTCAAACAAAGGATCACCTTAATCCGAGCTACGGATCAAAAGTTATGAGCTCTCTGAGGTTTGATTTATTGAAATAATATTTTAATATTGATCTTTTTAAAAGGTACATTGACACCCAAATGTCCAAAGGGTAAAAGAGTGCATCCACATGATACATGCTTGTGATCAAAGGATAAAATCCTACGCCCAAAACCTAAAATTTCTAGAGGGTAAATCATTGCATCTCAGAGGGTACATACTTATATCCGATGGATAAAAGAATGCACCAGACAAGTATAGATCTACGCCAAGTGGATAAAAGATTGCATCAAAACAAAAATACCGGAGAAGGTAAAGAATGCATACGGAAGGTACACGCTTATATCGATGGATAAAAGAATGCACCCGTACAGGATACCCAAATCTTGAATCTTGTGTTCGATGGATAAAAGATTGCATCCAAAACTGAAATGCCCTTAGGGTAAAAAGAATGCATCTAGAAGTACACGCTTATATCGATGGATAAAAGAATGCACCCATAGGTTACGAGATCTACGTCCGGTGGATAAAGATTGCATCAAACTGAAATACCCGGAGGCTAAAAGAATGCATCTAAGGTACACACTTATATCCAATGGATAAAAGAATGCATCCGGAGGGTACAAATATACATCCATTGGATAAAAAGATCGCATCAAAAACTGAAATACCAGAGGGTAAAAAGAATGCATCTAGAAGGTACATGCTTATATCAATGGATAAAGAATGCACACTCATTTGGTGTCTCAAAACATGGTCGAGTTTACATTTGCTTCTAGGGTTTTGGCACCTTCCAAATCCAATTCCACACTCATATTTTGCATAAAAATGCATTCCGTAATAAATTACTAACACATTCCATATACATAAAAAAAAAACCCTTGCTTACAAATAAAAACTTACTTGGATGTCTACATCATCTATCACTCGATACCATGAAAGGAATGAAAATAATATTGTTCCAAGCCACGATCTTAGATGATAATAGCACACCACATTAGATTTACAAAGTAGAAGAGCTAAAATACCATATATGGAATCCATCATAATCCACTTTGATACTCAATACACTAGAATAGAATGACTTGAATTATTCAATAAGAAAGATGTACAAATATGAGGAGGGAGTGCAACTACTACCTAAATCGGTGGTGAAGAACTCCCACTAACCGATATATCTCATTGCAATTAAGTTAACTCCAAAAGACTAATAAACTAATTCCCCATAAGCGAGAAGCTAACTCATGCAATTCCATCACAACTAGTACACCTAAGCAAGCTAAGCCAACAAGTGTAGGGCTAACAAAAGTGTAAGAATTATCCTAATAAATAAATAAAAAGATAAATAATAACCTACACTAGCGAGTGGTGCACATACTGCCTTGATTTTCAAATGCCCTAGATACTTCCTCATTCCATGAAAGAGAGTCTTTCAATAATTTTGTGAGTGGTGTGAGGTGTTTATATTGCCATAGTTTTTGACAAATCTGTGATAATACCCTATGATACCTAAGGAACCTCATAATTGTTTGAGGGTTCTTGGGGTTTCCCATTCCACCATGGCCTAGATCTTGTGACGGTCCACCTTAACACCTCTATGATGAAAAATATGGCCCAAGTATTCCACTTCTTGTACCCCAAAAGAACACTTCAAAGGCTTGGCATAAAGTTGATGTTTCTCTAAGACTTCTAAGACAAGTATTGACGTGATGTAAGTGTTTCTCCCACAATTTGTTGTAGATGAGTATATCATTGAAAAATACTAAGACAAAATTTCTTAGGAATGGTCTAAATACTGAATTCATCAAGCTTTGGAATGTGGAGGGAGCATTGGTAAGACCAAATGGCATCACTAGGAATTCATAATGGCCTTGATGAGTTTTGAAAGCTGTCTTATGAATATCTTCTTGCTTGACTCTAATTTGGTGATACCCAGAATGCAGATCTAGTTTTGTAAAATAAATGGCACCATGCAACTCATCTAATAAATCATCAATGACGGGAATAGGAAACTTATCTTTGATAGTGAACTTGTTAAGCTCTCTATAATCTGGACACATGCGCCATCTTCCATCCTTGCGATGACACACCATCACCATGAGAGCAGAATAGGCACTTTGACTGTGATGAATAATACCCATTTCCAACATTTCCTCCACCATCTTCTCGATCTCACTCTTTTGCACATATGGATATCTATAAGGCCTGATGTTGGGGGGTTGGATTCCTAGAATCAACTGAATAACATGATCATGCTCTCTTTCAGGTGGCAATCCTCTTGGTTCCTTGAAGACAACTACATGTTGATTAATAACCTTTTGAAGATCAGGATGCAATACCTTCATTTGTGGTTGGACTTCTATAGAGAATAATCAAGCTACAAAACCTTCAGACCCCTTTTTAAGAATCTTCTGCATTTGGTGAGAACTTACCACTAGAGGATATTTAGCTTGTAGACCTCGAAGTTCAAATTTTTTACCCTCAGAATGAAAGCGCATGAACAATTCCTGGAAATTTATCTCTATGGTGCCCAAAGTAGTGAGCCATTGAACACCTAAGACAATATCATCTCCTCCCATGGGAATAAAACATCGTAGATTCCAATGTGTAATCACCCATCATGATTTTGACTTTATGGAATTTACCTGAACATTGGATTGTGCCACCATCTACTGATCATTACTTGAAATAAAGGTGCTAGGTAAATGAAACAATTTAGTCTTGCTTTGCCAACTTATGATTGATGGAATTATGTGTGCTCCCTGAATCAATCAAGACTGTTACCTTCTACTTCTTAATATAACCCACAACTAGAAGGGTTTGTGGAGTACTAATACCTGATAGAGCATGACATGAAATAGTGGTGAGGATCTCAGAGATTCTTCCTCTAATTTTTCCACTTCCTCTATTGATGTTGCCTCATATTCTTCCTCATCACCAGATCCTTCAATGTAGAACAATTTTTTCTCAGAACATTTATGATTTGGCCCATATTTTCTATCACAGTTAAAGCATAACCCTTTGGCTCTTTTTTCTTCAATTTTTTGAGGTGTCAACCTGAATTTGCCAAAGGTAAGAAGGAGATAAGGTGTTAGGATATTTTATGTTAGAAAAGGACCGCCTTTTTTGGAAAGAAATTTTTCCTCTACTCGACATGCCATGATAATAGAATCAACAACCTTGAGTGGGTTAAACATGCATACCTCATGCTCAATGTGGTCCTTAAGACCCCCATAAATAGGTCATTCAAATACTCTTCTGTAATATCCTCCACATGCAAGGAAAAATTTTGGAATTGATGGACATACTCCTTAACTGAACTATTTTGGTGTAACTTTGCTAATTGGCTGAAGTAATTCTCGAAACACTAGAACTATAGTGTAATTGAAGCTCCTCGATGAAAACTATCTAGGTGACATTTAGACCATTCTTCTACCTTTGAGCACATAACCAACGATACCAAACAAATTGATCAGGTTCTAGGTATAAGGATGCCATAGTTACCTTTTGTCCTCCTGGGATCTGATGGAGATCAAAGAAATTTTCCATTTGGGTAATCCAATTGAGTGGATCCTTTCCATCAAATTTACGCATTTCAACTTTTGGAATCATGCCCCTCCATTGGTGAGAAGATCCACTTGAATGATTAAAGGATCCTCCCTGATTGGAGTGATTTGTATCTGTGTGACCATTTCTAGTGGAACCCATATGACTGGCATTAGAAGTTGTATTTGAAATAATATGCAACAACTCCTGTTGCATTGCATGAAAATCCTTTTGAATCTCACTCCTAAGGCTACCTTTCAGTTGATGAAGCTCAACAGTAAGGTCATCCTTACTCACCATATTGTTAACCCTTTCCTGAAGTTGGATGACCACCTCAGATACTCCCGAACCAAGTAGAATTTGAAGCAATATCTTCCTTATTTGGGGTCATTCCTGGAGTTTTTTTCCTTTTCCTTGGCCTCGGGTAGATCTACCAGCCATGACGAAGGGTTTGGGCCTAGGGGTAGACTTAATAGGGCATAATTTTAGGGTTTAGGGTTTCGTAATTTTTTTGGCCAAATATAGGAATTTATAAAAATAAACCCTAGCTATTTTTTTGAGGGGTTTCTGAAAATATAAGAAATTTGAAAATTTTCCAAAAATTACACCCTAGGGAGCCAAATTATGAATAAATATAGAACCGTAATAACTTTTTCAAAACAAGTCAAAACTGATTGAAATTTGGAGAGAAGCTTACTTGACTTATTTCACCACACCAAAAAAAAATGCATAAAAATTCGCTACCAATCTTGAGATATAGCCAAACCTTCAGAATTAGGGTTTGACGTCGTCTTGGCCGAGATCAAGCTCTGATACCACTTGTAATGAAATTACTTGATTAATTATGATTATCACCAGCAATAGAACACCAAATAACACAATATTGTAGATAAGTTCTCTCAATATGAAAGTAGAATAGCTTGGCCACTTTGAGGGGGCAACCTCCAAAACATATAATAAGACTTAATTACTCAACATAATAATCATCTGCTACCTTTAACCCCTATTTATACTATTCCTATGATATGGCCATCAACAAGGCCGACCAACCAATGATAATAGATCATATATGAAAGAGATACATCATGATAAGAAGTTATGATAGCCACAAGTCGGCTATATCCATCCCATGTAAGATATATAATTAAGGGTGTAATAGAGGGATTCTATTATATTTCGTGCACACATGCTAATACATTTTCTATAGTTATTATTACTCTCTACTTAACAAAGTGTAACTAGGACAAGATCACCTAGGAATGACATGCACACACACAAGAACTATATTTGGGTGCTCAAATGTAGTGTAGTGCTTAGATTAGTAAGGCCACTATTGCAGCAAGCGAGGTCGGTCTAACCCCTTTATTTTAAATCTTTTATTTTAGGTTTTTTATTCTTCTCTGTCTTTTACAGGTCATTCATTCATCCCACATTATTTGACATATATAACGAATTTTTACATATTAAGCATGATAGATATAGAATATTTCAGGGTACCTTGCAACACTGAAATAATTAAATTTTGAGCTTATTGGTATCTAAATTGATTCTCTCTTAGAAACTGAGCAACATCACAAATTTAGCAAGACACTGAGAGATAGACATATCTTATTATGATTTGTTTTATAGCTGGGGAGGGGATTTGTCTGACTCTTTTTCACTTGGGCATCAGAGAAATGGATAACACTTTTATTAAGGATTTGATCTATCCTCATTACTTTATGCTGTGCCTTTCAACCAGGGTGAGAGGACCCATTTTGTAACCTCTGTCCGTGAAGGAGAATGAAGATATCCTTATTTGCACAAATTTGAAAGGATCCCTTAAAAAAATGATCAATGCACCACAATTTAACTCTCACAAGCTATCACTTCTAAAGAACGGTGATATTTTCTAAAGGGTTAAAGGTTACTAGAGACATTATGGGATCCCGATTGCTTCTACATATTTTGGTAGTAGAATTTATTCAATTATGGAAATATAGGAAAACATGGGTAATTCAAGTAGGATTCATTTTTTTATTAATGTTTGGTGGGAGATTAAGCACAATAAATTTTATTTTGCCAAATCTTTGAGAACCTTCAAAACAATTAGATAACTAAATGACAAAATGCTTGAGAATAGCTAAAATATTCCTTCAACCAGAAGGTGTGCATTAATGGAGGCCCAAATTTGCATGGTTTCACACAATATATAAGAATTTAACATAAAGGATCGAGCTAAAGACTCAATTAAACATCAAATACCCCCTGGTTCCTCACATCTAAGATACACTCAAAGGCTTACAGATAATCTTTATCAACAAATGACAGTAAAGTGATTTTAAATTGTTTATCTCATTATAGGATGAAGGCTCTTCTTGAAATGAAATTGAAAATGCAACTAAAATGTCACAGGACAAGATCCTATGTGATTGAAGGACATTAACAAAAGATTGCAATAGGAACAACGAAACTTCTTGTAGACATTCTGAAATAAAGAAGACACAATTTTTCCCAAGAATGACACAAATTAGTTTGAAGTTGATTAGATTCATCAGCAAGGGAAAGTTTCTTTAAAGCAGTCTCGAGATCTGGTCAATGGTTGTACACTTATGACCAACTTGACATGATCAAAGCTAAAACATAAGAGATTAATGAGTCTCTTAGATGGTCTCTCGAGGAAGATGGGCTCTCTCAATTTTCTCATAAGAATTCAACCCCTAACCCTTTGCAAGAGTATTCTCATTGCATTTATAAATTTCACTCACTCACTCATCCTGAATTTTCCCTCCAAAAAGAAGAATATTTGAGAAACCTTTTCTTGTTACCAATTTGTCTTGGAAAGTGACATTTAACAAAGTTACACTGCATGACTTTCGGTGGAAAAATCATGAGCTGATCACGTTTCTCATACCCTTGACTAATGATGGGTATGTCATGCCATAAATTTTTGATAGTCCTTCTAATCATTCTTTTTATTATGTCATGCTATAAATCCTTGTTTTAATCATTTTCTAGTGGCTCTATATAGCTAGATCGACAGAAATCCTTTTCACCCTCAAGCAACACCTTTTTCATCCTTTACACTTGTAACCTCCATCATTTCATCATTTTCCCATTCTTTCCTCTACTGACTCTCTTGTATTTCATGTTTTTACAAGTGCCAGAAGCAATTCCAACTTCAAAATATCAACCTTAACAATCCTTGGACTCACAAATTTAAGATTTAAATCCATTCAATTGCACTTTGTAGACAAAAATGAAAAGGGATTTATCAAAAAATGATGAAAAATAATGCGTATTGGCATCTCCAGGAGTCTTAGAGAAAAAATGGCAGAAAAAAGCAGATCTGATGCACAAAAACCATTGATTCTCGCTTGTTCTAAACTTTAGATTAGATCCGTCCACATGTTTTCTTGGCACAACTACAAAGGTGAAGTATAGAGGAAAGTTTCCAAACAAGCGTGGGCCTTCCACGTGCCCTGGACCCAAGAAAAATGCTTTTGGCCTTTGAAAAGTCTCAGTATAAAAAGGAGCCAACGGAAGCCTCCACGTGTCTCCTTAGCACAACTTTGATATGGTGCCCAAAAGCGGAGACCCTAAACAAGTGTGGGCTCACCACGTGTCTCACCAGTATAGTTTTGAAAAATTTTAAGAACTAGCGGAAGGCGCCATGTGTACATGTTCGAGAAAGTTTCTTGGCTATTGAAAATTTTAATTATGGGAAGGATCTAGTAGAAACCTCCAAGTGTCCCTTCGGCACTTCTTCAAAAGTAAAGTATAGGGGAAGTCCTAAACAGGCATGGGCCCTCCATGTGTCCTAGGCCTTAGAAATTTTCTTGAAAATTTTAAGTATAGAGAGGAGCAGTGGAATCCTCCATGTGTCTCCTTGGTGTAACTTTGAGATGGTGCCCAAAATTAGAGACTCTAAACAAGTGCGGGCTCACCATGTGTCTCCTTGGCACAACTACTAAGGTAGGACCTAAAGGTGGATCCTCAAATGAGTGTCATCCCTCCACATTTCCATGGTCTAACAAGGCTGCACCGGCCACATGAAAAAATTTCTAAGTCTGGGCAAGGCAGTGGAAACATCCATGTGTCTCCCTAGCACAAGTCCAAAGGTCAACCCAAGAGGTGAATTTTTAGATGAGCGCAGGCCCTCCATGTGGACAAGACTTGAGTTGAAGTGGGACTTAGAGTTTCAAAGTTCCCTATTAAGCCGCATCCAATTAGAAAGGGCCATATTTCCACAGATGTTGAGATATAAATTGATGGGGAAAACACACCTGTCAAAACCATAAAATGTAGCAAAATCACCATTTACATCCAGAAATGAATCTTTATTTAAGGAAAGAGAATTTGAAAATGATATAAGGCCCAAATTTGATCCACGACCATGGAGAAGGATCTTTCAACAACATACAAATGAAGAAAACATTTCACGCATCCATTTGGGGAAATAGAAAATATGACAAAGCCCACAAATTGAAGAATTTCAAGGAAAAACGGGGCAAGATCCAATTGAGCACCAACATCAGCTTTGACTCGGGGATGGGCACTCCTGTGAGTGCCACAAGAACAAATAGTAGACCAAGTGCCAAAAATAAACCATTGGGCAACGGATTCATGAGCCAACCTTCCAAGAACAAACTAAGAAACCAACAAAAATAGCCGCCAAGGACCAGGACGAACCAAAATAGAAAAACATGAAAGAAGAAAGAAACCAAAAGACTATACAATATATAATGGTGTGTACCTTGATTATGAGAAATCAATAAAGGAAATGTTTCAAATGCCTGCCATTAATAGGAAATTTAAGCAACTCCCCATCTAGATCTTTTAAGAAAAAGGTATGTTCACCAATTCGAATGTCAATTGAATAAGGGCCCATCAACAATGCATCAAACTTTCCATGTTTTCCCTTATCCTTGTGTTTGCTATCCCATAATAGCACAAGATCTCCCACACTGAAAGTTCTCAGAATCACCTTCTTATAAAAAAAATTCTTCAATTTATCTTTGAATTTGACATGCCTCACGATGGGATGCCCTTCTTTCTTCATCTAATCGAACAATTTGATTATTACGAGCATTATAGGGACTAACCTCTTTATCTTCCGGTTGTTGAACAAATTGAAACGAAGACAATTGCATATGCAGGACAGAAGAGATTTAGTTCCATACAAAAACTCAAATGGGATTTTTCCAATAGCTCATTTAACAGTGATTCGATTAGCCCAAACAAAAATTTCAACTACTCACCCCACTTCCTTTTGTTCAACTCCAAAGTTATTCTAATTATCTTCAACAAATTTTTATTGTCGGACTCTGCTTGTCCATTTCCTTGGGGATTATAATTGGAAGCATATGTCAAATTGATCCCATATTCATGGCACATGGTCACCAAAGGTTTAGCCCAGAAGCTCATGACATTATCAGCAACTATGTTAGTAGGTACTCCAAATCAGTAAATGATATGATTAAGAATGAAGTCCATGAAAATTTGGTGATTTGCTTTCTTGGTAGGGATTGCCTCCAACTACTTGGTGAAGTAATCGGTGGCTACTCAAATCCACTTATGGAAAGCACTTGAAGGATATGAAATATCACTAATGAAGTCCATTCCCCACTGCCTAAATGGGGATTCAACTGATACATGCTACAAAGGAAGGGATCCTAAATATTTTAGTCTTCCAGAAAATGGTTGGCAACTTTCACATTTTCTTACCAACAGAGTTGTATCTTTGAAAAGAGTTGGCCACCAATAACTAGCCCTTAAGATATTATGAGTTGTGACTCTTCCAATAAAATTCCCCTATTGGTGTCCAAATTTGATCTCCCTCTCAAGCCGAACAACAACACAGTTCGACAGGAGTTTAGAGGCATATAGATCATAATGTGTGTCATTTTGTAGTCAGGGAGGAGATCTAATTGGCCCATTGTTACTCAGATTTTTGGAGAGATGGATATAACCTTTAAGAGGAATTGACCTTTCCTCACTACTTTAGGTCATGCCTCTTTGACCAAGGTGAGAGGATCCTTAGTGTAAGCTCTATTTGATGAAGGATATAGATATATCCTTCTTTTTCACAAATTATATGAAGAGAACCCTGGGAAAATACAGTCAATACTTCATGATTTAACTCGTAAGAGTTGTCACTTCTAAACAATGGAGATATTTTCAACGCAAGGCTAAGGTTACTAAAGACATTAAGAAATCTTTATTTTTTGCATATTTTTGCAAGTAGATTTTGTTCCTTTGTTGATACATAAGGAAAACAGGGGTAGTTCAAGGTGGATTCATGGGTTTTGAATAATTTTGGTGGGAGATGAAGCAAGATAAAGTTGATAACACTAGATCTTTGAAGGGACTTCACAATAATGAAAAAATCAACAACAGAAAGCTTTAGAACAATTAAGACATTCCTTCAACCAAAAGGTGTGCTTCAATGGAGGCCCAAATCATCACGTTTTCATATAATCTTTGAGACTCCAACATGAAGGCTCAAATTAAAAGACTCAATTAAACACCAAAGTTTCTGATTAATCACACCTAAGGTACACCCAAAGACTTACAGACAATCTTTATCAACAAATGAAAGTGAATTGATTTTAAATTTGTTTATCTCATCCAAGATGAAGGCTATTCTTGAAATGAAATTGAAAATACCATTAAACTTTCACAGGGATGAGATCCTGTGTGATTTGACAAAAATTCAATGTAAGATTTTTTTATTATGGATAAATAGTTTTGAAGGGACTATTTCTAGCAGGCAAAAAGACTCAAAAAGCCCAATATTAGAAGGAGAAAACCCATCAAGAAAGGATAAACGCCTTAAACATGGAGGCTCAAAAGCTAGATAAATCAGTAAATAGAGAACAAAATGATCAATCTAGATAGTGGTCTGAAGAAGAACAAAAGGGCAAAAAACAAGCAAAGAGGGATCCAAAACAGGGCATCCCAGCAAGAAAACAACATCAAAACCACTGAAAAACAACACCTTCATAAAGCAACAAAGAAACATTTGGGCACTGCATCACTTGACTTCCTGTCAATCTTGACCTTAATTTTCTAGAGAGAGATGAAGAGCGCAATGGCCGTGGCATGAGAAGAATCATTCATGTCCACCTGAGTAAGTGCAAGGTCATGGGTCTCATTAGAATCCCAAATGTTATCAGGAATGCCGCTAAAGCTGCACACACTTCTCACATGTTGTTCCATAAAATTATAGACACCTTTTAGAGCAGAGAGGATGCAATCCTAACCCTTGGCATTTCCTAGCCTGGTATCAAGTGAAAGAAGCTTCTTGAAAATCTCAGCAATAGTATCCATGTCCTCATAATTTTGCAGCTTCCTCTTACCTTTTGTTTTTTCCATATTCCTCATAGCATTTTTGAGGTCTTTGATCTCCTCTTCAAGCTTACTAACCTTGGTAAGAAGGTCCACTTCTCTGGAATTATCAACAGGTTTACTTATGTGCAATAAGTTCTCTCGCAAGCTCCAAATCCCTATGACTACGCAAAATCCTCTACAAAGAAGGTAGAGCAACCTTAGCCTTCTTGTCTTTCCTCTTCTGTCCAAGGTAGCAGTGTCCAGATCTCTATTAGCTGGGAGAGGAATAATAACAGGGGGAGTAGGCAGAGGGTGAGAGCCAGAGAAGTAATGGTGATGGATGAGCATGATCAGACCTTGGTGAAGGGGAATAGCCCTGGTATGTTTCTGAACTTCAAGAACAGACTTCTCCAAGGAGTTAAGTAAATAATGGGAAATTGATGGTAATATTCCTTTATTCCAGTGGCAAACAAACTCGAGGTTCTCCCCTTCATCGAGAAATTTTTCACCTCCACCTCTCTATCGACTCGTTTGTTGAAGAACTTGGCTCCATCTAGGTTTAGCCCTGTGACTGGGAAATGAGTTCCTCAGAGATCTCGACCTTGACTTCCCCATACTCAACCGCATGATTTCTCCATCCATTAGCAAATTTCACCGAAATGTCCTAGTCAAATCCCTTCATCTTTTCAATGAAATTTGAAATACCCCCATTTGTAGATAATTCCAAAGAATTGTGTCATTTTTCTAGGCTGGATCATGAATGGGTTCGGTTTTGCATGGAGGTCCCCCATTTTTCTGTATTGTTTCTGCTCTACACAACGGTAAAATTTTTTTGAATCCCATATGACTCAACACCGCCTCTGCTTTTGAAGACCTCTAAAGCGTGTGGAATTTTAAGAACATCATTAAACTTAACTTTGCAATTAATAAGCACCTCCTTAGCATCTTCTCTGTATCTATTAATGATTACGTTCAAAATAATGTATATCTTTAGTGATGTCATCAAGTACTTTGGTAAGAAGGGGGTCGCCACTTAGCCAAGTTTACATTGTATTGTTGTCCCCAATATTTTCTAAACTATCGGCCACTCTATTGCCTTCATGGTAGGTGTGGATAATCTTATAATTATCAAAACAATTACATATTTCAATAGCTTCATTAATGAAGTCCTTGATGGACTAGCTTGGAGGTTGATTTTGATTTAACAAATTAATAATGTTCAACAAATCCCCCTCAATTATAATATTGGAAATATTACAATCTCTAGCCAACCTTATTCCCCAAAGCATTGCTAAAGCTTCCGAGTAGTGATTTGTTTGCTTACCCATCTTGCCAAAAAAAGTGGCAACAAAGCAGCCTCTGTGATCTCTAATCACCCCACCACCTCCTGAATCCCCAGGATTACCTTTTGAAGCTCCATCAAAGTTCAGTTTGTGCCATGCAGTGGGAGGTTGGATCCATCGTACAGTAGATCTATCAATCCCATTATTATCATTACGTTTACTGCTATCAAGTGCCAATGTTCCAAGAAACAAGAATGTGCTCCTCTTCCTCAGGATAAAGTTTATTTTTGGGAGGCTTAAATCTTTCAATGTTGTCTTTCACTACAATGATAATTTCATTAAAGACTTTTGTACATATCTTTCTGGTATTTCTGAAAATAACATCATTTCTAGCTTTCCAGACTCTCCACATGGTGTGAGGGAGAACTAGTTGCCAAAGCCTCCTAACCATACAAGTGCTTATAAGGGGAGTTCCATTGTTTCCATGCCTGTAGACAAGTATGGGGGAAAACCCAATTCTGATTGAAATTTTCAAGAATAAGATGCCATATTTTTGAAGTATACTTACAATGTAGAAAAAGGTGTTTAATGTCTTCAGCTTCTTCTTGGCACATGCAACATCTGTTAGGCATGATAAAACCTTTCCTAATGAGATTTTCATTAGTGAGAATCTTACCCTTGATGATAAGCCACCAAAATAAATTTACTTTAGGGGTTAGCTCGGGCATCCAAAGCTTGTGCCATTCAATTTCACTATCAATAGAAGCAAAAAAAGAGTTGTAACCAGATTTAACAGAATATTCTCCATCAAAGGAATCTTTCCAAATAATCTCATCCTTATTATCATGTTGGCTGATATGAATTAGGGAGAGATGAGTCTGCATGTAGGAAATAACAGGCTACATATTTTCCTCATCAACTTTGAGTTGCTTCCATTTCCTTCTGTTGCTAGACACCTCAATATAGTCTTTGACTTTCTTTCCATAGTTTTTAATTAGGTTGTCTTTGATGTAGCTAAAAGTGGTATCCCAACTTATGTCAGACCAGATGTCATCCTAGAAATCAATGTCTTGCCCATTTCCAAGTTTCCATCTACAGCCCTGGGAGAGGATATGCCTGATGTGGAGCAGATTATTCCAGAAAATTGATCCATTTGGAAGTAGCTGGTCAAAGAGAAAGGAATATAAGTTTTGATTGGAAAGGTATTTTACTTTGATCAACTCAGTCCATGGTTTATGCTCTTTGATGAGCCTCCAACCCAGCTTTGCAATTAGAGCAACATTCATATTTCTGATATCTTTAATACCTAAACCCCCAATCCTCTTTGGCTTACAGACCTGTTCCCATGCTACTAAATGATATCTAAACCTGTCTTCTGTCCCATGCCATAAGAAGTGTTTTTGAATTTTTTCAATGCTATTCACCACTTTCGTTGGAATGTTGAACATTGACATGATATAGATGGGTAAATTCTGAAGAGTGCTTTTAATCAATAAAATTTTCCAGACTTGAGAGGATAACACCTTTCCATCCAGCTAGTTTTTTCTGAAATCTCTTAAGTAGATCATTCCAAACCTCATTAGAAACCTTACTAGTACTCATAGGGAGCCCTAGATATGTAGCTGGGAGGGAGTTGATTTTGCAACCAAGAATGAGAGCAATATTTTTTGTCTTTCAATAGGAGTATTGAAGAAGTAAACCAAGATTTTATCAAAGTTTACTTTCTATCCCGAGGCTTCCTCATAGAATCTGAGAATGGTTTTGATAGCCTTAGCTTCAATGATGGAGGCCATAAGAAGAAGAATAGTGTCATCAGCAAACTACTGATGGGAAGAAATCTGATTGCCAGAAGTAGGTTGAAATCCTTTTATCATACCATTGTGAATAGATTTTGTAATAGAATGGCTTAGGCTATCAGCCATTATGATGAATAGCAAAGGGGACATGGGGTCCCCTTGGCGTATGCCTCTATTGCTAGCAAAAAAACCAACAGGTTCTCCATTGACAACCACAGAAAATCTGGGAGAAGAAATGCAAGCTTGGACAATTTTTCTGAATTTATTTTGAAACCCAAACTTGGTCAGAACCTCATCAATGAATTTCCAAGAGACTCTATCAAATGCCTTATGCATGTCTAACTTGATTTCCATCCCAACTTTTCTACTTTTATCCATTGAATGAATTGTTTCATGGACCATAATTACCCCGTCCTGGATAATTCTACCTTTTATAAATCCGCTCTATTGGGAGATAATTTCCATGAGAAGAGGCTACAATCTAGTGGTTAAAATCTTAGTAAAAATTCTATAAACCACATTAACTAGGCTGATTGGTCTAAAATCCTTAAAATCTTTTGCATCCAACTTCTTAGGTGCAAGCACAATATGCGTGTTATTTAGTTCCTTTATTAGATTTCTAGTTCTATAAAACTCATTTACAACTTTCAACAAATCTTCAGAGCATATATCCCAACATTTTTGGAAGAAATTAGTAGAGAATCCATCAGGGCCCAGAGCCTTGTCACCTTCAAGAGAGAAGACAACTTTTTTCAACTCCTCAATGGTGACAACTTTGGAAAGGCTCTTAAATCTCTCTTCTGGGAGAAAATTGTTAGGAATGGAGTCTAAAAGAAAGGAGGTTGCTTGCTCATTATAAGAATTGTTTTCAGTTAGAAGATTCTCATAAAATTTTAGGGCTTCAGCTTTAATATCCTTAGCATCCTTAGTAATGGTACCATTTCCCTTGGAGACTTCAGTAATTCTATTGCAAGCCCTATGCTTGAGGGTGGTCATATGAAAAAATTTGTGTTTGTCACCACCTTTAACCAAAGAGCTCTAGATTTCATTCTCCAAAAGGTTTCCTCACAACTATTGATATTATGCAGGTCAGAAAGAAGCTTTTTTTCTCTTTGGTGATCCTCAAAGGTCATACCTTTCATTGAGACTTTAAGCTCAAAATCTTCCATTTTCCGCTTAATTTCTTTCTTTTTCTCAAATATATTGCCAAAAACCTCTTTATTCCAGGTTCTAACCTTTTGTTTCACATTTTTAGCTTCTTGAAGAAGTCTGAATTGAGCAGTTCCTATCCCTTCCCAAGTCCACCATTCTTTAATTCTATCAAGAATGTCCTCATGCTCAAGCCACATCTTTTCAAATTTGAAGTTACAAGTGGAAAGGCTTAGACCAATTGAAGAAGTTAAGAGCAATAGGATTGTGGTTTGATCCAGTTCTGGGTAGAGAGGAGAGATGAAAATTCTGATTTAAGATCTAGTTAGCAGAAATGAGAGCTCTATCTAATCTTACTTGAATCAAATTTTCCCCAATTCTTCTGTTAGACCAAGTGTATTGATTACCATGAAGTTCAATGTCCATAAGGTTGAGATACGAGATGAGGTCAGCAAAATCTTCCATGCTAGCAGAGAAATTAGAGTTCCCTCCAAATTTCTCCCCAGGGTTTAGAGGAGTGTTAAAATCCCCCATTATCAGCCAGTTTGATTCCTCAAAGTTATTTCTAAACCAAGCTAACTCTTTCCATAAATTCCTTCTACCAGCAGCAGTATTTGGAGCATAAATATTGGAAAGGATCCATTAGAGTTGTTCTCAAGACTTTTTAAGAAACGTGTCACTTGGTTTGAAACTATTTGAGACATTATGAAACAAAGTAGACACGAATTTCTAGAGATTGGACACAAATTAATCTCAAAATTACTTAGATTCATCAGGGGAAAGCTTCCAGAGCAATCTCAGTGCTCTTCAATGGCTATACATATGCAACCAAATTGACACGATAGAAAATTTAACACAAGAAAATAACAGGTTATCTCGGCTTTGACATCTCACGAAGAAGAATTTCTCAAATTTTCTCTTAGGAATTAAAAATATGAACATTTACAAGAGTATTCACATTGCATTTGTACATTTTCTCACTCAATTTTCCCCAAAAGAGAAGAATATTAGAGGGACATTTTCTTGTTACCAATTTGTTTTGCATAATGACGTTTAACAAATTTATATCTGAAATCGCCAAATGGACCAATTGTGAGCTAATCACATTTCTTGGTCCCTCGACTAATGACTAGGATGCCATGACATATTTTTTGGGAGTCCTTTTAATCATTTTGATTCTGTCATGCGAGAAATCCCCTTTTAATCATTTTCTGGAGACTCTGCATAGATGGATATGAAATGTAATCTTTTTTCTCTCTTGTGGCAACACATTTTTCATCTTTTACACTTACACTTTCATCATTTCATCCATTTTCCCTCTCTTTCCTCCATAATTCTTCCCCACATCCATTTCCTCTAGTAATTCACATTTTTGTGAGTGCCTGAGTAATTACCACTTCAAAATATCAACCTTAAAAATCCTTGGACTCACAATTTAAGTTTCAAATCCATTTAATGACACCTTATAGATAGGGATGACAAATAATTTCATCAAAGAACGATGAAAAAAATGCGTATTTGCGTCTCTAGGTATCTTGGAGCAAAAATGCCAGAAAAAAAGGTTAAATGAACAACAACCATTGATTCTTCCCCTTTTCCACTTTATATCACAACCACGCACATGCTTCCTCGGTGCAACTACAAAAGGAAGAAACAGAGGCAAGTCCCAAACAAGCACGAGCCTTCCACATACCCTGGGCCTAAAAAAATGCCTTTTGGCCTTTGAAAAGTCTCAATGTAAAAAGGAGCTAGCGGAAGCCTCCACGTGTCTTAATGGTGCATTTTGAGATGGTCCCCAAAATTAGAGACCCCAAACAAGTACGAGCTCAACATGTGTCTCAATCCGGCAGAGTTTATTAAAAATTTGAAGGTTCAGTGGAAGGTGCCATGTGTCTAGGGTCCGAGACATTTTTCTTTGGCCGTTGAAAAGTCCAAGAAAAAGGGTAGAGTGAGCAGAATCCTCCAAGTGTCCTCTTGGTGCTTCTTCAAAATAAAACTTAGGGGTTAGTCCTCAAATAGGTGCGGTCCCTCCATGTGTCCAAGCCTTTAGAAATTTTCTTGAAAAGTCTAAGTATGGGAAGACCTGGAAGAAGCCTCCACATGTCCTAATGGTGCAAATTTGAGATGGTGCCCAAGAGCAGAGACCCGAACAAATGCAGGTTCACCATGTGTCCTAGGGATTAGAAAATTTCTTTGAAAATTTCAAGTATAAAGTGGAGCCGGTGGAAGCTGCACATGTCTTCTTGTCGCAATTGTTAAGGTGTGACCTGAGGCGAGATCCTCAAATGAGTGCCAGCCCACCACGTGTCCATGGCCTGCCAAAACTATACCGGTTGCATGAAAACTTTATCTAAGTCTAGGAAGAGAAACAGAAACCTCCACGTGTCCCCCGATGCAACTCCAAGGCTAAACCAAAAATGTGATTTTTAAATGAGTGCCATTCCTCCACATGAACAAGTTTTGGGTTGAAGTGAGCCTTAGAGTTTTTAAAGTTCCTGTTGAGCTGCATCAAAAAAAAAGGGCCATGTTTCGATTGATGTTGAGATGTAAATTTGACTAGGAAAAATACACCCATCAAATCAGTAAAATGTAGTAGAATTGCCATTTGAGCCAGAAATGAATTTTACAATAAGGAAAGAGAAATTGAAATGTTACAAGGCTCAAATATGATCCTCGAGCTACATCCAATCACGTTTTCCACAGCTTATTTAGGAAAAAATGAGAGGGACAAAAAATGTGATGTGGAAAATAGAATGAAAGGAAAAACCCAAGTTCTTCACCTAATTTGAGACTCTTTTAGATGGAAAAAGGAACGAAAAACAAATTCTAGACCTTTAAGTGATCCTTGACTAAGGAAGGGACTGATCATGGCAACCAAATGGAGGATAGAGTCTTCAAGCACCAATACGGGGAGACAGAAAACATAAAAGAGGCCGCAAACTGAGGAATTTCAATGACAAATGGGGTGAGACTAATTTGAGCACCAACATCAGCTCCAACTCGGGGATGGGAACTCCCTATGAGTGCCACAAGAACAAATAGTAGACCAAGTGCCAAAAATAGACCATTGGGCAATGGAGTCAAAGAATAAACTTACAGATCAGAACAACCATAACCATCATCCAAAAAAAGAACTAAGAAACCAGGTCACCAAGGACCAGAATGAACAAAAACACAAAAGTAGACGAGAAAAAGAACTATACATTATACAAATGGAGTATACCTTGATTATGAGAAATCAATCAAGGAAATGCTTCAAATGCTTGCCATTAATAGGTAATTCAAGTAGTTCCCATCTAATTCTTTTAGGAAGAAGGTATTTTCACCAATTTGAATATCAATTGAATAAGGGCTCATCCACAATGGATCAAATTTACCATGCTTTCCCTTATCTTCATGCTTGCTATCCCATAAAAGCACAAGATCCCCAATGCTAAAAGCTCTGGGAGTCACCTTTTTGTCAAATAACTTCTTCAAATTTTCTCTGAACTTCACATGTCGTTGATGGGATGCCCTTATTTCTTCATCCAACTCAATAATCTAATTGATTCGAGCATCATATGGACTAACTTCTTGGTCTTCAATATGTCAAACAAACTAAAATGAAGACAATTGCAAATGGAGGGGCGAGAAAAGATTGAGTTCCATATATACCAATTCAAACAGGCTTTTACCAAAGTAGCTCTTTTGACAAAGTGATTTTTTCAGCCCAAACAAAAACTTTAGTTACTCACCCCACTTCCTTTTGTTCAGCTCCAAGGTTAGTCTAATGATCTTTAACAAGTTTTTATTCTGGAATCATCCTGTCCATTTCCTTGGGGATTTTAGTTATAAGGATATGTGAAATTGATCCCATACTCTTTGCACATTACCACTAAAGGTTTGGCTCTAAACTCATGGCATTATCAAGCATCAATTTTGGTTGGCATCCCAAATCTACATATGATTTGATTCAGCATGAATTCCATGATAACTTGGTGTGTTTCCTTCTTGGTGGGGATTTCTTCCACCCACTTAGTGAATAATTAGTGGCTATAAGAATCTATTTATGACCAGCACTGGAAGGATCATAAATTTCCTCAATGAAATCTATTTGCCATTGTCTCGAATGGGACTTCAAATGAAAAGGATGCAAAGGAGGGGAACCTGAAGCCTTCATTCTTCCAGAGAAATGCCTAGTAACTTTCACATTTCCTAACCAATAGAGTTGTATCCTTGAAGAGAGTTGGCCACCAATAACTAGCCCTCAAGATTTTATGTGTTGTAACTCTTCTAGAAAAATGTCCCCATGACTCCTCCATGGAGATCAACAATTATTTTGGGGGCCTCATCTTCAATAATGCATCTCAAGAACACTCCCTCGTGGTTATTCCAAGCTAACCCAAAATCAATAATGACATAATTTTGAGAGGCTAACTTAAGATCTCTTTTATGTTTTTTACCCAAATATTCAGGGCAGCATACATGTCTCAAATAAAAGATTATATCTTTGTACCATTCATAACTTAAAAAAATTTCAAGAGCATCCACCCTTTCTCCTTATACTTCATTCACCTCATTAGTTTGCAGGTTTCTCTTATCCATAAGCTTAGCTAGGCCCAAACCTCTTACTAATTTTGTGGTTTAGATATGCCATTCATACTCCCTGTAACTTGTTCACCCATCTCGCATCTATTCCTTGAGACCTCCATCTTTGATAAGATGTCTTTCACCATGGTGTGGGGAACATGAGAAACAATTTTAGAACTCAAGATGTAGGGTATGAAAATCTTTGTTTCTTTCACTAAGGCAAATGTTTTCTTCTCCATGATGGTGTATTGCAACTTAGCTCCCTGCAATTCCTTACTTGAAAAAGGCAATTGATCTCTCAGCCCCTTCATCATCCTTCTGTAAGAAAATAGATGCAATGGTGTTTTCTAAAGCAAAAGAAAACACTTCAAAAGGATTCTTGTAATTTGGGGCTGCCAAAACAGGGGCATGCTTTAGTGCTTCTTTGATCCCATTGAAAGATTGAATGGAAACTTCTTCCCATTTGATAACTTGGTCCTTCTTCAACATGCTAGTAATGGGGATGGTTAGCTTGACAAAGTTAGACACAAATATCCGATAAAGTTTATTTTTCCAAAGAAGGATTGAATTCCCTTCTTAGTTCTTGGAATTGGAACCTTGCTGATGGCTTCCACTCTCTCTAGATCTATCATGACCCCCTCTTTTGATACAATGTGACCAAGCAACTTTTCCTTTTGCACTCCAAAGTGGAACTTCTTGGGATTCAATGATATGCCATACTCTCTACACCTTATCAGCATTCTCTCCAAGTGTTGCAAGTGATCATTTCTATTTCTGGAAAACACAGTTACATCATCTTGATAAACAACAATGAAATCATTGATATAACCAACAAATGCTACATCCATTTCTCTTTGGAAATTTTCTCTAGCATTCATTAAGCCAAAAGGCATCCTGACATAGACATAAGTTCCCCAAGGAGTAGTAAAGGTAGTCTTTATTCTTTCTGACTCCTTCACAACAACTTGATTATAGCCAAAAAAACCATCTAGAGTAGATAACAATTCAGAACTAGTTACCAGTTGTAGCATATTCTCCATGTTTGGAAGAGGGTAATTATCTTTCAGTGATGCTTTATTCAGGTTCTGAAGTCTACGCATAGCCTTATGTCACCATTCTTCTTCTATGATAGGCACTAGGTTTGCAACCCAAGAAGAGTACCTTGTGGGATGAAGGATCCCTCCATCCCTTAACTTCTTCAGTTCTTCTTGAATTTTCAAAGAAAGGAGAAAATTGATTAGCCTCTATTTTTTCCTAAAAGGCTTGGCATTAGATTCAAGAGGAATCTCATGTTGGAACAAATCTTCCCTGTATGCCTTCAACTTAGAGTAAGACCAAGCTAGGCAGTCTTGATATTTCTTTAGCAATTGAATATAGGACTACTTCTCTTCCTTGTTGAGATTTCTTCCTAACCAGATTTTACGTGGATTTTCCTTTGTACCCAAGTTGTGCTCTTCCACATCTCTTGAAACAAACATATTTCTTTTAATAATGCAATCAGCATTATCAAATTTCGACTCAAGATCCACCAAACCTCTGGGAATCGTGTTTTTCTTCATTGGATGATGTCTTTTCCAAATAAATTTTCCTTTCCTTTAGCAACACACACCATTGGTTCCCAATCTATATTTTGGTTAGAAAACTCACCTTGGTTCTACAGAAACCATTTCACCTGGGCATCATCATCAAACACTTGCCAATTTTTAATGTTATCAGGGACAGATGGCCTTGTTAGTATTTCAACATCATACTCACAAAATGGAGACATTGTACAATTCCCAAATCTGGATCCTAGCACTACTAACTTGTCTACAACAACATTAAACTTTCTATCATGGTGCACAATATTAAAAGAGTCAAACATTTCAATCAAATCCCAAATTGCATGCTTGTATTGTTTCATTCTCTGATTTTTAGTAGCATACAATTTCTTAATTTTCTTGACAATCAATTCTGAATCCCCTTTGACAATGACATCATTTATACCATATTTCGATGTAAATCTCAAACCTAATAACAATGCTTTGTATTTAGAAGTGTTGTTAGTGCATATAAAGTTAAGTTTGAAAGAAAATACAAACTCTTCTTAACTTTGGGAAATCAGAACAATGCTAGCACCATTTCCAAACTTGGAACAAGATCCATCACATAACAAGGTCCATGGAAAACCTACCTATTCAAGACATTTACACTAATCAATCTTATGATCTTTGCCATCAGAAAACTCAATAAAGTTATTGGCATCTACATCAACATACAATACTTCATAAGAAGCATTGTTGGGATCTTCAATAAGGTGTAACATCTTTTTCTCTCTATACAGCTTTACAAGGCTTCCTTCAATTGGAATGGTGGAAAAAGACATATCCATCTGAAAACTTCCACCAACACTTGATACCCACTTTCTTGATAACAACTGCCCCATTTGGTAGGGGACAATGACAATGACAACATCAAGTTTTAGGTTCTTACTCGGATAAGCTGCAAGTTGTACCACCAAACCCTTCACACACCCTACAACTAGGACCTCTCTAGAATCCATTGCAGTACACTTGCCATAAGTTGTTGTCACTTTAATGTTCAATTCATTCATGACTTCAGAGGCATAACATTGCATGATGCTCCAGAGTCAAACATACAATTGTGCAATAGTCTATCTTTAATAATCAGTGTTGTAAAAAATGGATCAACATTTAATTGAGACTCAACTAAAGATGTCCCCAAGTAAACTTCAAGTGGTTCACCTATCTCCTCTAATGTTGGTGGTTTTTCTAGGTCTATAATGGTTGGAGGAGGAGTATTTACATTATTTATATTTCTACCTTGGGCACTCCTATCTTCCCCAATCCCAAATACTCAAAAGCCCTCTTCTTATGCTTAGGAATCCTAAGTAGTTCCACAATTGGGACATAAATATTGATCTGACTCAAGACTTGGGAAATGTCATAGGGAATGTATTTGGGCAAAGTAACATTTGGAGAAAGATTGACAAACTCATCAGATGGCACAAGGTTTTTAACATTTTGGGCATGGATGGGAACACCAATTCTACTTGAGACAATAGGGCCTTTTCCCAGATGCATCTTTCTTTGGAGTCTCTTTTGGGACATTGGTGAGAACTGGGGTCTTTGGTTTGGCTTGAGGCCTTGCCCCTTTGACAACTTTACTTCTTGTGTTATACTCTTTTTCTTGGGCCACAACAACATTCATTAAAATTTTCTATCCTCTTTTGATGGGATTCCTCCATCATACTTCTTAATCATTAGAGCTCTTAAGTACTCAAAATAATTATTAGGAAGTTCAAATTCTTGTACCATATCTATTTCTAAAGCATGAGAGGGAGGAAGAAGAGGTACCTAGTGAATGCAGTCCCAAAAACTTGCAGCAGTTCTTGCACTTATTACCTTAGTTGAAGTTTTCCTTGTTGTGAGCTTGTAGAGAAGTCCACCATGCATGCATCATCATCAATGTTATCATCATCATCAGCTTCTTCAACTTTTGATCTATTTCACATGGCAGGTGGGGTAAGAAGCATTTTTCACACCAATCCATTTGATTTGTCTCTTCAACAACAACAAATCTAGAATTTAGAGGATCAAGCACTACTCTATTTTCCCTAGCTTGGGGTTGTCTAGCTCCCATGGGTCCTTTACCTCTGTCATCAGACCTCTGATCATTTATAGGATGATTCGCAAGTATTTCTTGTCCTTGTTGCCTATGTTGACCCTGAGAACCTTGTCCAATTCCTTTCTCTACCTTGGCTAGCTTGTAAGAGATTTCTTTGACAGCCCCGGCCAAAGTCCTTACAACTTCCTCAAGATCCACAACCTTACTTGATTGAGGCTTCTCAGGGTTGATTAGTTTAACACCCTCCTCTTAGGAGGTTTTCCAACTTATTTAATGTTGTTCTCAATTTGTAGAGCCATGGTAAAGGTCTACCTTAAAGTCCAGGGTTCTTATCCCTCAAAAAGTAAGAAACTTTCTTATCAAATGTATCTAAATAATTTATCAGACATGATTCATCACATGGCCTCAAATTAATAGGAAGTCTTCTCAATGTTTTGTCAAATCTAGTGTTGAAATCATGTATTGATTCATTATGATTCTTTTTATATTTTAAAACTCTAATAAAAGAAACCTAGGGTCTGTTTTATCACCATACTGCATTCTAAAAGCATTCTTCATCTCTATCCAAGAGTCAATGGAATTATTTGCAGAGATTTATACTAGTCAATCCCTTTCATCTTCTTCTATAGTATGGATAAATAATTTAATATATACATCCTCAAACTCTATTTCTAAGTTCTCCATCATATTGAAAAAGAGCTTCAAGTGCTGATCACCAATTATTACATTATTTCCTTAAAACTTAGGAAATCTATTTCTTACATCTTATGGCACAACATTTGGATAGCCAACCATACCTCTAAAATTGATGGGACCAAAAGTATTAACAAAAATGGAGGTCTAGGTGGAGGTTGAGCCATATTATTCTGAGGAGGTGATCTTACAGGAGAAACAAAATGATGAGGAGTGAGGGGTTTGTGTGGTATAGGGATATAATTTTCAGAATGATTACCCTCTAAAGGCTCTGTCTCTTGGAAAATCTATTAGATTTTGAAAATACATGGGCAGATTGAGAAGCAAATGTTTCAAATACAGATGATGGACCCTCTCTAGATGGAGAATTCAATTCAACAAAGAGACTACCTGATTTAGAAGCACTTGAGGAAGTACTATAATCTTCAATCATAAGGGATCAATTTCACCAATGGAGATCTCCTTTCTTGATGCTTGATCTCCAATAACCTTCCAAATTCTTCTTCCTTCTGAATTAGACTTTCCCAGCTCTTGAAACAACCTTCTACTAGGGTCCTTGGTGAAGAAATATATTCTTCCTTCTAGATTTGTAGATATTAATGACAAATCTCACTTGATATATGTTAAGACACTGGTATTTATAAAGAATTTAAACAACACAGAGTCACCACTAAGGATTTTCACCTTAGTTTTTGCAAATGCACTATGAAAGATCTATCAAATGTCTATCAATACAAATTCATGAAAAGATTACAAGATCTTCTCTTATTTTACCCAAATTTATCAATGATGATACAAAATTTAGTGAAATAACTATATAAGCTGAAAATATTGCACTCATAACTCACAACTTTGAATAATTATTACAAATCTGAACAGATAATGATGTTTCAAAGCAATGTATTTGCACTTTAAAATATGTTATTTAAAGCATAAAATACTTCAAAGATTCCCCAACAACAGTGCCATTCTAGTGTTGTTGTGAGACAAATCGATATGCTGGAAATAAATCAAAAATCACCGATTGTTTACGATTTTATTTCACAAATGAGTCTTGGAGCCAAATAATCCCACGAAGTGGTGGTATCTATCAAATTTTTCTCCCTTTCAAGCCGAGCAGCATCACACATGTTTACATGGAGCTTAGAGCAGATAGATCATAATGTGTGTCATTTTGTAGCCGGGAGGAGATCTAAGCGGGCTCTTTTTACTCAAATTTGTGGAGAGATGGATAACACCTTTAAGAGGATTTGACCTATCCTCACTACTTTAGGCCAGACTCTTGATCTAGAGTGAGAGGACCCTTAGTGTAACCTCTGTTTGATGAAGGAGATGGAGATATCCTTCTTTTGAACAAATTCTATGAAGAGAACCTTGGGAAAATATGATCAATATTCCATGATTTAACTCTTAAGAGTTTTCACTTCTAAATGATTGAGATACTTTCAACACAAGGCTAAGGTTACTAAAGACATTAAGATATCCTGATTGTTCTCTATATTTTACAGTAGTAGATTTTATTCATTTGTTGATACACAAGGAAAAAGGGGTAGTTCAGGATGGATTCATGGTTTTGAATAAATTTTGGTGGGAGATGAAGTAGGATAAATTTGATTATACAAGATCTTCGAAGGGACTTCACAATAATGAATAAATCAACAACAAAAAGCTTTAGAATAGTTAAGACATTCCTTCAACCAAAAGGTGTGCTTCAATGGAGGCCCAAATCAGCATGTTTTCACATAATCTTTGAGACTCCAACACGAAGGCTCTAAAGACTAATTAAACACCAAATTTCGATTAATCACACCTAAGATACACTCGAATACTTACAGACAATATTTATCAACAAATGATAGTGAATTGATTTTAAATTTGTTTATCTCATCCAAGATGAAGGATATTCTTGAAATGAAATTGAAAATACCATTAAACTATCACAGGGATGAAATACTATGCAATTTCACAAAAAATTCAATGTAAGATTACAATAGGAATAAGAAAAACTATTTGTAGACATTCTAAAACAAAGCGAGACACAAATTTCTAAAGATTGAGACAAATTAATCTCAAAATTGCTTAGATTCATTAGCAGGGAAATCTTCAAAGTAATCTCAGATGCTTGTCAATGGCTATACATATGCAACCAACTTGACATGATAGAAAATATAACAAATAAAATTAATAACAAGTTATCTGGCTTTGGTCTCTCACGAAGATGGAATTTCTCAAATTTTCTCTTAGGAATTCAAAATTTGACCATTTGTAAGAGTATTCTCATTACATTTATACATTTTTCTCACTCAATTTTCTCCCAAAAGAAAAGAATAATATGAGGGACCTTTTCTTGTTACCAATTTTTTTTCGAGAAAGTTACGTTTAAAAATTCATATCTAAAATCTACCAGTGGACCAATCATGAACTGATCATGTTTTCTTGGGCCCTCGACTAATGACTAGGATGCCATGCGACAACGTTTTGGGAGTCCTTTTAATCATTCTAATTTTTCATGTGAGAAATCCCCTTTTTAATCATTTTTAGAGACTCGCAGAGTTGGATCTGACAGTAATCTTTTTTCTCTCTCGTGGCAACACATTTTTCATCTTTTTTTCCTGTAACTTTCATCATTTCATCCCTTTTACCTCTCTTCCTCTGCAATTCTACCCCACATCCATTTTCTTTGGTAATTCCATTTTTGTGAGTGCCGAGTAATTCCACTTCAAAATATTGACCTTAACAATCCTTGGACTCATGATTTAAGTTTAAATCCATTAATGGCACCTTACAAATAGAGACAACAAAGAATTTCATCAAAGAATGATGAAAAATAATGCTTATTCATGTCTCAAGAGTCTTGAGAAAAAATGGTGAAAATAGGTAAAATGCATATCAATCATTGATTCTACCCCTTTCCACTTTATATCAAAGTTATCACATGTGTTTCCTTGGTGAAAATGCAAAGGAGAAGCACAGAGGCAAGTCCCAAACAAATGCGAGCCTTCCATGCCTTGGGCCCAAGAAAATGTGTTTTGTCCTTTGAAAAGTCTCGGTGAGAAAAGGAGCCAGCGTGAAGCCTCCATGTGTCTCTAGTGGTGCATTTTGAGATGGTCCTCAAAAGGAGAGACCCAAAAAGTGTGGTCTCACACATGTGTCTCATTTTGATAGAGTGTATTAAAAAATTGAAGGTTCAATGGAAGGCCATGTGTCTAGGGTTCGAGACATTTTTCTTTGGCAAATTGAAAAGTCCAAGCAAAAGGGTAGAGTGAGAGAAGCGGGCTCCAAGTGTCCTCCGATGCACTTCTTCAAAATAAAACTTAGGGAAAGTCCCCACATAGGTGTGGTCCCTCCATGTGTCCCAGGCCTTAGAAATTTTCTTGAAAATTTTAAGTATATGGGAAGACCAGACGGAAGCCTCTCGTGTCCTAATGGCACAACTTGAATGGTGCCCAAGAGTGGAGACCTTCAAAAGTGCGGGATCACCACATGTCCACGGGGCTTAGAAAATTTATTTGAAGAGTTCAAGTTAAATTTGGTGGAAGCCTCCACATGTCTCCTATATCCAATTGTTAAGGTGGGACCCAGGCAAATCCTCAAATGAGCGCTAGCCCACCACATGTGAATGGCCCATCAAAAACACAGATGCATGTCAAAAATTTGTTTAAATCTAGGTAACATAGAAAACCTCCACGTGAATCCTCTCGGTACAACTCCAAGGCCAAACCAAAAAGGTGATTTTCAAATGAGCATCATTCCTCCACGTGGACAAGTTTTGTGTTGAAGTGAGCCTTAGAGTTTTAAACGTGCCTTAATGAACCACATCCAACCAAAAAGGGCCACATTTCCACTGATGTTGAGATGTAAATTTGATTGGGAAAAATACAAACAAATAGTAAAATGAAGGAGAATCACCATTTGAGCCCAAGAAATGAATTTTTCAATAAGGACAAAGAAATTGGAAATGTTATAAGGCTCAAATATGATCCTCGAGCTACAATAATCACATTTCCATAGGTATTTTGGACAAAATGGAGGACAAAAATGCAGTGACTTTGGAAAATGGAAGGAAAGGAAAATTCGAGTTTTACACCCAATTTCTGAGGACTTTCGGATGAGAAGAGGAACAACAAAAATTTTGGACCCCATTGATCTCGAAATGGAAGGAAAGGACTGATCATAAGCAACCAAATGGAGGCATGAAGTCTTTTAGTCACCAATAGTGGGAGAACAAAAACATAACAGAGGTTATATCCTTGAAGAATTTCAATACCCAAAAATGTATGAGACTGACTTTGAGCAAACATTCCCCCACAAACTCCTCCATGGATATCAACAATTATTTTAAGGGCTTCATCTTCAATAATGCATCTTAAGAGAACTCCCTCAGGTTCTTCCAAGCTAACCCAAAATCAATAATGACATATTTTTGGGAAGCTAACTTAAGTTCTTTTTGATTCTTGCTCAAATGTTTAGGGTATTATAGATGTTTGAGATAAAAAATGATGTCCTTGTACCATTCAGAATTTATCAATTTTCAAGGACATTCAACCTTTCTTCTTCAACTTCATTTACCTCAATTATCTGTAGATTTCTCTCTGCCATAAGTTTTTCCAGGCCCAAACCTCTAACAATTTTTTTGTTTGGATATCCATATCATACTCTTGTAATTTGTTTACCCATCAACATCTTTTGCTTGAAACCTCCATTTCTGATAGGATATCTTTCACCATGGTGTGGGGAACATAAGAAATGACTTTGGAACTCAAAATATATGGCTTGAAGACCTTTGTTTCTTTTACCAAAGAAAATCCTTCTTCTCCATGATAGTATACTTTAGCTCAGCTCCTTGTAATGCCTTACTTGAAAAATTAAATTGGTCTTTTAGCTCCTCATCATCCTTCTACAACAACACAGATGTAATAGTAATTTCTAAAGCAAAAGAAAACATTTGGAAAGCCTTCTTATAATCTGGAGCTACTAAAATAGGGGCATTCTTTAATGCTTCTTTGATCCTAGCAAAATCTTGAATAGCTTGCTTCTTCCCATTTGATACTTTGATCTTTCTTTAGCATGTTAGTGATTGGGATAGTTAGTTCAACAAATTTGGAGATAAATCTCCTAATAAAATTAATCTTCCCAAAAAGGATTGAATTCCCTTCTTGGTTCTTGGAATAGGGACTTTGCTAATGGCTTCTACCCTTTCAGGATCAATCATGACCCCTTCCTTTGACACAATATGTTGCCCAAAATTTTTGCTTTCTCGAACTCCAAATGGCACTTCTTGGGATTTAGTGAAATACCATACTCCCTGCATCTTAACAACATTTTTTCTAAGTGTTGTACAGGTGGTCACTCCTTTTCTGAGAAAACAGTCACATCATCTTGATATACAACAATGAAATCATTAATATAGCTAGAGAAAGCTACATCCATTTCTCTTTGGAAAGTGGCTCCAACATTCATTAGACCAAAAGGCATTCTGACATATACATATGTTCCCAAGGAGTGGTAAAGGTAGTCTTGATTCACTCTGATTCCTTCACAACTACCTGGTTATATCCAAAAAAACCATCCAAGGTGGATAAAAATTCTGAACTAGTAACCAATTGTAACATATTGTCCATATTTGGTAGAGGGTAGTTATCCTTCATTGATGCTCTATTCAAGTTTCTAAATTCCACACACAACCTTATATCTCCATTCTTCTTTTTTCTGATAGGTACCAAGTTTGTAACCCATGATGAGTACCTTGTGGGTTGTATGATTCCTCCATCCCTCAATTTTTCAATTCTTCTTGCATCTTCAAGGAAAGGAGTGGATTGATCGGCCTCTATTTCTACCTAAATGGCTTGGCAGAAGCTTCTAAGGGAATTTCATGCTAGAAAAGATCTTCTCTATGTATGCTTTTAGTTTAGAATAAGACCATGCTAAGAAGTCCTAGTATTTCTTCAACAATTAGACATATGACTACTTTTCTTCCTTGCTCAGATTGCTACCTAGCCAAATCTTACGTGGTTTATCCTTCGTGCCTAGGTCATGCTCTTCAACATCCCTCAAGGCTGACATGTGTCTGTTGACAATGCAATCAACATTATCAAAGTTTGATTCAAGTGCTACCAAACCTCTAGGAATAGTATTAGTCTTCAACTGAATGATGTCTTTGACCAAATAAAGTCTCCTTTCCATCAGCCACACAAACCATTGGCTCCCAATCTATACGTTGATCGAAAATTCTCCTTGGTTCTACAAAAACCTTTGCACCTGGGCATCATCTTTGAACACTTTAGTGTTTAACATTGTCAAGAACAGATGGCCTAGTCAATACCTCAATATTATACTCACAATAGGGGATACAATACAATTTTCAAATCTGGACCCCAATATGGCCAATTTATCTACTAAAGTATTGTACTTCCTATCATGATGTATTATGTTGAAGGAGTCAAACATTTCAATGAAATCCCAGACTGCATGCTTATATTGCTTCATTCTCTTGATTTTTTGTTGCATACATAGTTTTCTAACCTACTTGACAATTAGCTCTGAATCTCCTTTAACAATGATGTCTCTAATACCATATTTCCAAGCAATTCTTAAACCCAATAATAGTGCTTCATATTCAGCAATATTGTTAGTGCACTCAAAGTTGAGTTTAAAAGAGAAAACAAACTCTTCCTGGCCTGGAGATATCAGAACAATACCAACACCATTTCCAAATTTAGAGAAAGCCCCATCAAACAACAAAGTCCAAGGAGAACCTACTTGATTAAGAGACTTGCATTGATCAATTTTGTGCTCTTTACCATCAAAAATCCAACAAAGTTATCTTGCATCAGTGTAGTGTATAACACTTCATAGGAAGCATTATTGGGATCCTCAATGAGATGTAGCATCTTCTTTTCACCATACAATTTACAAGGCTTCCTAAATAGGTATAGTGGAAAAGACATATCCATTTGCACACTACCACCCACACTAGCAACCCATTTTCTTGATAACAACATTCCCCATTTGGTAGGGCAATCAACAATAACAACATCTAGTTTTAAGTTCTTTCTGGGTAAGTTGTAAGTTGCACTATCAAACCCTTGACACATCCAACCACTAGCACCTCTCTGGAATCCATGGTAGTGCACTTCCCATAAGCTTCATTGTCACTTTGATATCTAATTCATTCATGACCTCAAGAGGCATAACATTGCATGATGCTCTAGAATCAAACATATAGTTGTGTAACAACCTGTCCCTAATAATCAGAGTAGTGAAAAATGGATCTACATTCAGTTGGGACTCAACCAAGGATGTTCCCAAATACTTTTAGGTGGCTCACCTAGTTCTTCCAGCACTTGGGGTTTTTCCAACTTTGCAATGGTAGGAGGAGTCTCAACATTGTTTACATTTTTGCCTTGGGTAATATTTTCTTCTTTCAATCCCAAATACTCAAAGGCCCTTTTCTTGTGCTTAGGAATCCTAAGAAGCTCAACAATTGGAACAAAATCTTGATCTGACTCAAGACTTGGGCAATGTCATAAGGAACATATTTGGGCAAGGCAACATTTGGAGGAAGACTAGACAAACTCATCTGACAACAAAGGATTTTTCATGGTCTGAGCATGGGTAGGGATACCAGTTCTATTTGGGGAAACAAGGCCTTTTACTAGATGTATCTTTCTTAGGAGTTTCTTTTGAGATATTGGTGAGAATTGGAGTTTTTGTTTGGCCTGAGGCCCCCCCTTTGACAACTTTACTCCTAGTGTTATATTCCTTTTCATGGCCAACTACAACATTCATTAACAATTACCTATCCTCCTCAGAAGGGATTCCTCCATCATAATTTTTAATCATTAATTCCCTTAAGTATTCAAAATCATTACTAGGAATTCAAAATCTTGTACCATATCTATTTCAAAAGTATGAGAGGGAGGAAGGGGTAATACCGATGGATGCAATCCCAAAAATCTATAGCAGTTATGGCACTGATTAATTCAGTCAAAGTTACTCCTTTCTCGTGAGCTTGTAGAGCACCCCATCATGCACACATCATCATCAATGTCATCATCATCTTCCTCAACTTATTTGTCTTCATCACATGGGGCATGTGGCAAGAAACATCTATCACACCACTCAATTTCATTGGCTTCTTCACAACATAGCAACAACTCTGGCAGTCAAAGGATCAGGCACCAATTTGTTTTCCCTAGGTTGGGGCTATCTATTTCCTGATCCCATGAGTCCTTTGCCTCTGTCATCAGATCTTGATCACCCCTAGGATGATTTGTAAATATTTCTTGACCTTGTGCTTTATGATGACCTTGGGAACCTTTTCCAATCCCCTCTTCTCTGCTTTGGCTAGTTTATAGGATATTTCCTTAACAACTCCGGCCAAAGTTTTTACAACCTCCTCTAGATCCACAACTTTACTTGACTGAGGCTTCTCTGGATTGATTAGCTTGATGCCTTCTCTCTTAGGAGGTTTACCAATTTCTTTGATATTATTTTCAATCAAAGCCATGGTGAAGGCCTACCTCAATGTTGTTGGGTTCTTATCCCTCAAATAATAGGAAGCCTTCTTATCAAAAGCATCAGAGTATTTTATCAAACAAGAAACATCACTTGGCCTTAGGATCATCACAGTAGCCTATTCAAGGTCTTATTGAACCTTGTATTGAAGTCATGAATAACTCATTAGGATTATTTTTTATATTTTCAAATTCTGATAAAAGAAACCTAGGGTCTATTTTATCTCCATACTACAATCTAAAAGCATTCTTCATTTCTATCCATGAATCAATGGAGTTGTCTGGAAAAGATTTATACCAGTCCCATGCATCCTCCTCTAGAGTATGAATAAAAATTTTATGTACACATCCTCAAATTCAATCTCAAAGTCTTCCATCATATTGACAAAAAGATTTAAGTGTTGATCACCAAGTAATAGCATTATTTCCTTGAAATTTAGGCAATCTATTTCTAACATCTTGGGGCACAACATTTGGATATCCAACCATACCTCTAAAATCTATAGGACCAAAAGTGTTCACAAAAATGAAGGTTTGGGTGGGGTGGGCCATATTTTTTGGGGAGGTGATCTTATAAGAGAAACAAAATGATGAGGAGTGAGGGGTCTATGGGGCACATGAATGTAATTCTCAGAATGAATGTTCTCTAAAAACTCTGTTTCTTGGAAGATCCTATCAACTTTGGAGAACATAGGGACAGAATGAGATGCAAATTTTTCAAATACAAAAGAAGGACCCTCTCTAGTTGGAGAATTCAGATCTACAAAAAGACTACCTGATTCAGAAGCACTTGAGGAAGTATGGAAATATTCAATGACAGGATGATCAATTTCCACAATTGATAACTCCTTTCTTGATTTCTGATCTCCAACAACTTTCCAGATTCTTCTTCCTTCGAATTTTCTTTCCCAATTCTAGAAACAACCTTCTAGTAGGGTCTTTAATGAAGAAATATCTTCTTCCTTCCAAGCTTTGCAAGAGATTAGTGATAAATTTCAATTGACAGAGGTTAAGACACTAGCATTTATCAAAAATTAATTCAACATGGAGTCACCACTAAGGATTTTCACCTTAGTTGTGTAAATGCACTAAAATTGGTCTGTCAAATGTCTGTCAACACTAAATTCATGCAAAGCTTCATAGATCTGACCTTCCTTTACCCATATTTAACATTGATGATGTAAACTTAGTGAAAAAACCAATAAACTAGAAATATTACACACAGAACTTGTAACTTTGCTCGATTCTTACAAATATGGACACAAGATGATGTTTCAACAACGTATTTACACTTTAAAATTTGTAAGAAGCATTTACCAGGGTCTATATGCATTGTTGATGGTGTTAAAACTTGGACAAATATAACAACCTTTGAATGTCCCTATAAATAAATCTCAAAACTCAAATAATCCTCCAAATGGAAATCGGTGATCTCCAAAGAATTCTAGTGTTAGTGTTTTTCCACACAAATAAATCTAAATCTCAGAGCTCAAATAATCCCCGACAACACAAAAATCCTTGACAATGGTGTCATCTAGTGTTGGTATCCAAATTGATTCTCCCTTGGAAACCAGAACATCATCAAGATTTAACAAGACACTGAGAGACAAACAGATCATATTATGAGTCATTTTGTAGCTAGGGAGGGAT
Organism: Taxus wallichiana var. yunnanensis; assembly: GCA_018340775.1. Classification (NCBI taxonomy): domain Eukaryota; kingdom Viridiplantae; phylum Streptophyta; class Pinopsida; order Cupressales; family Taxaceae; genus Taxus; species Taxus wallichiana. The sequence goes on along the minus strand of CM031240.1, from coordinate 145,123,142 downwards.
TTGTCTAACTCTTTGTCACTCGGGCATCGAGAGAAATGGATAACACCTTCATTAAGGATTTGATCTATCCTTTTGCTTTAGGGTTGTGCCTTTTCGACCAGGTGAGAGGACCCATTTTGTAACCTCTTTCGGTGAAGGAGAATGAAGATATCCTTCTTTGCACAAATTTGAAAGGAGACCCTGAGAAAATATGATCAATGCACCACAATTTAACTCTCATGAGTTGTCACTTCTAAAGAATGGTGATATTTTCTAAACAGGGTTAAGGTTACTAGAGACATTATGGAATCTGATTGCTTCTGCATATTTTGGCAGTAGAATTTATTCATTTGTGGACATACAAGGAAAACATGGGTAGTTCAGGTAGGATTCATTATTTTTGAATAATTTTGGTGGGAGATTAAGTAGGATAAACTTGATTTTTCCAGATCTTTGAGAACCTTCACAACAATTGGAAAACTAAATGATAGTAATGCTTTAGAATAGCTAAAATATTCCTTCAACCAGAAGGTGTGCATCAATGGAGGCCCATATTTTCATGGTTTCACACAATATCCAAGAATTTAACATGAAGGCTCAAGCTAAAGACTCAATTAAACATCAAAGACCCCTAGTTCCTCATGCCTAAGATACACTCAAAGGCTTACAGACAATATTTATCAACAAAATGACAAGTAAAGTGATTTTAAATTGTTTATCTCATTACAGGATGAAGGCTCTTCTTGAAATGAAATTGTAAATGCCACTAAACTATCACAGGGATGAGATCTTGTGTGATTCAGAGGGACTTTAACACAAGATTGCAATAGGAACAAGAAAAACTACTTGCAAACATTTTGAAATAAAGAAGACACAAATTTTCCCAAGATTGACACAAGATTAATTCAAAGTTGATTAGATTCATCAGTAGGGGAAAGTTTCTTTGAACAGTCTCAGATCTTGTCAATGGTTGTACACTTGCAACCAACTTGACATGATGAAATCTAAAACATAAGAAATTAACAAGTTTCTCAGATGGTCTCTCAGAAGATGGGATTTCTCAAATTTTCTCTTAAGAATTCAACCCCGACCCTTGCAAGAGTATTCTCATTACATTTATACATTTCACTCGCTCACTCATCCCAAATTTTTCCCCCAAAAAAGAATATTTGAGGAACCTTTGCTTGTTACCAATTTGTCTCAGAAAGTGACGTTTAACAAATTTACACCCGAAAGCTACCAGGTGGAAAAATCATGACTGATCATTTCTTAGACCCTGACTAATGACTGGGATGCCATGCCACAAATTTTGATAGTCCTTCTAATCATTCTTTTTATTATGTCATGTGAGAAATCCCCATTTTAATCATTTTCGGTGGCTCTGTATAGCTGGATCTGACAGAAATCCTTTTCACCCTCGAGGAAACACCTTTTTCATCCTTTATGCCTGCAACCTCCATCATTTCATCCTTTTCCCATTCTTTCCTCTGTAACTCTGCTCTGCATCAGCTTCTCTAGTAATTCACATTTTTGCAAGTTCTGAGAAATTCCAACTTCAAAATATCAACCTTAACAATCCTTGGACTCACAAATTTAAGCTTTAAATCCATTCAATTGCACTTTGCAAACAAAAATGACAAGGGACTTTATCAAAAATGATGAAAATAATGCGTATTGGCATCTCCAGGAGTCTTGGAGAAAAAATGGTGGAAAAATCAGATGTAATGCACAACAACCATTGATTCTTCCCCTTCTCAACTTTAGATTAGATCGTCCATGTGTTTCCTTGGTGACAACTACAAAGGTGAAGTACAGAGGAAAGTTTCCAAATAAGCGTGGCCTTCCACATGCCCTAGGCCCAAGAAAATCACCTTTTGGCCTTTGAAAAGTCTCAGTATAAAAAGGAACCAGTGGAAGCCTCCATGTGTCTCAATGGCACACTTTTGATATGGTTCCCAAAAGTGGAGACCCTAAACAAGCGTGGGATCACCACGTGTCTCATCTCAGTAGAGTTTTTGAAAATGTTTAAGGACCAGTGGAAGGCACCATGTGTCTAGGGTCCGAGAAAGTTTTTCTTGGCCGTTGAAAAGTCCAAGCAAGGGTAGAGTGAGAGGAAACTCTCCAGTGTCCCCATGGCGCTTCTTTCAAAAAAAAAATTTAGGGGTAGGTCCCAAATAGGTGTGGGCCCTCCACATGTCCCAGGCCTTAGAAAGTTTCTTGAAAAGTTTAAGTATAGAGAGGAGCAGTGGAAGCCTCCACGTGTCTCCCTGGCACAACTTTGAGATGGTACCCAAAAGCAGAGACCCTAAACAAGCGCGGGCTCACCACGTGTCTCCTTGGCACAACTACTAAGGTAAGATAAGACCCGAGGTGGATCCTCAAATGAGTGCTAGCCCTCACGTGTCCATGGTCCGACAAAAGCTACACCGGCCACATGAAAAAATGTCTAAGTCTGGAAAAGGCAATGGAAACCTCCACGTGTCTCCCTAGCACAACTCCAAAGGTCAAACCAAGAGGTGAATTTTTAGATGAGCACAGGCCCTCCACGTGGACAAGACTTGAGTTGAAGCGGGCCTTAGAGTTTCAAAGTGCCCCACCAAGCCACATCCAATTAGAAAGGGCCACATTTCCATAGATGTTGAGATATAAATTGACGGGAAAACACACCCATCAAACCGTAAAATGTAGGGAAATCACCATTTGCGCCTAGAAATGAATATTTCTTTAAGGATAAGAATTTGGAAATGATATAAGGCCCAAATGTGATCCATGACCATGGAGAAGGATATTTCAATAGTATACAAATGAAGAAAAAATTTCACGCATCCAATTTTCGTGACCTCGACCTTTCATCATGGGTAAGCGTAATAGGAAATGTACTCCTTCTAAGTCTCCAGTTACTCTACGAAATTTGATACCCATGGTCATGCCTTTGTGGAAATTTCTACTCATCCTTCGGCTATAGACCTTGTCTTTTGTTCTCAACTTCCATCTTCGACATGGATCATGGAGCTATCGATGTTGTTGTTTTGACTTATCTATGCACTATCAATCCTATTATCTTAGCACAACTTGTAGAGGATGACCAATGGATGGACACCACGCTCATGTAAGAAAAAAAGTAGTATAGTAACACCCAAGATGAATGACAAGATGGAAAACACATGAGTCATATGTAAAAATGAGAATAACAGAGCAATGATACAAATGTGGATTGCATTAAGGAGGATGGAGGTCTCACGAAGTCAAAACCAAGATGATAGAGACCTTCATGTAAACATACAGTGGTCATGTAGGAAGTATCGATTGATATATGCTCCCAATAAGAATTATTCATGAAGAGAGTGCAGGTGAATGGTGGGAACACTAAAGAGGATGAGGTTGCGTGTATGATGGAACAACATCCATGGACTATAAAGACCCCGATATGGAATAACAACAGTAGTATTGGTGGGTGGTGAGGAAGGAACCATGTCAACCACGTGAATAGTTCCCTTGAGTAGTAACTTTTCTATAAGGGGATGTGGTTGAATGAGAGGTAAAATAAGAGAGTAGTGTTGAGAAGGCTTTATATACAACACCACGGCGTGAGCATCATTAGGAGTAGATGGTGTACTAGAAGGGACCATATCAATCATACAAACAGTAGGAACTAAGTCATGTAGAGATTTGATAGATTGAGATTCAGCCATAGAAGATGGAGAAGTAGGGACAACTATTGTATCAGTAGAATCATTGATGCATGATATGAGAAAATTAGCAAGTGACTAGGAATGATCTTTTGATTCACCAATAGTACAAGATGTGGCTATAGGATTAGGGGCAAGAACCAAGATCTTTTGATTCACCAATAGCACAACGGATGAAAACCATGCTCATGTATATCTTACACACTCATGGTTATTTGGATGACCAACCACATATCATTATTTATTAGGTTTCCCACAACATTCAATATAATTTTGAGAATAATGCTGATGACATCTTCTCCCTTACCTCCTTGCATTAAAAATGATTTTTCACCACCTCAAATATGTCCTATATCCATCCAGTTAATTGATGACTCCCACTTTCACATTCATCCATCTAGTAAACACCTATTCAATTCCATACACGTTGCAAAATCAATGTCAGTCCCTAGAAGCCACAATTACATCTCTCATTGCTGAATTCAAACAACTTAGGGTTTCTTCTCGATCACTTGTTGGTACTCATTCTCCACCTCATATGCCATCTATAATGTTATGGCACATGACATTCTCATCCAGCTTTGTAATCATCAAATGATTACTCGACCACCTAATAATCACTATTTTCCTACTTGACTTGTATAATAATACCGTGATCTTCCATATTGCCACTATCATGAATTCATAGATATCATAAAAATTATTTCCACATTTTTAATGTATAATTAAGATCTTGAACAACTAGGCCTCTTTCCTTTTCTTGTACAATTGTCTCCTACTATCCATCCATCCCATCGACTCTTTCATCACGTAAGTTTTGAACTAGCCCTACTCACATAACTTCTCAACAAGTTTTTTTGCAAGTAGTTAACTATCTCCTTAGTTGGACTTATAACTACCACATATCCCTACATCCCAATATTCCTCATTAATTCATCCTTCACGCATATATGGATTCTATTCACTAGCACTACGTTTATCTACTAGATTACCCATCTTAAATTGTATCCCTCCAATTACATTATCCAAGGCACCACTCGAGGGACCATTGTTGTTCACCATCATTGGTTAATTTATTCTTCATACACACTTTGGGGTCATAGAATCTCACCTCCCTCATTGTAACATCTGCATGTCATCATCTATCACTATTCTTTCCTAGGTATTCTCATCCTACATTATGGCACCATTGTAACACGATGACACGCTCTTATTATTTGGCTCACACTAGATTATTAAGGGATTACCATTACATTGAACCCCACACACCGAACTTAGGAATTACATGTTGTATTTGATCCTACATTACGTGTTATACACCATTCATTCTACATTTTATTTACATTATATCTAGTCTTCATCTACGCATTACATTCATTATGGTATCTACGCACTTTGTCACATTATACATTGTGTATTTTCATATCATACTTTTTCCATATACCATACTAGTCATCATTACATATGAGTCTAGTTTTACATGTCATCCCTACATTCTACATTATACTACTCCTACCCTACACACCACAAACATTATTAGGCTAATCACGCATAACCTATACAAATTCATATTTTATATTTCAGCATACATTCTACATCCTACACTAGGTTGCATTATATCTAGCTTTACATTTTATCACTACATATTTTATTTCTATCTACACCTATCATCCCATGTTAAATATTACATATTCTATACACCCTACACATCCTAAATTGAATTATTTACACTACAAATTTATACCTTCTACTCATCATATAGTCATTTTACCCTTACTACATTGTTCTACGCACTGCGCTCACCACCTATGACACACTTTAGTTCCTTGGTCCATAGTTAAATGCCGAGGGTTTACCAATCAAACGGACATTACACTAACCATGTGAAATTTTTCATGTGAAATTCCTCGAGACTAGTGACATACGCTTTAGGCTAAATCATTACCTATTTGATCATATTGTAGTGGTATACACTTTAGGTTACATAGCCACTCCTATCTCCATCATTTCCTTTAGTAGTGACATATTCTTTAAGCTAAATTGTCATCTCTTTCTATCATCATATATTGATATAATCTTAGTGCTAAATCATCACTCACCCCTTTCATCTCATTGTGATATAGGGTTAATGTTAAATTATCACACATCTTTTAATCTTATAGTGATATACACTTAGGGATAGATTATCACTCACCCGTTCAATAAGTCATGATATACACTTGATTTGTAGGGTTCATGCACATATCTCCACATGTCACCTCTCATCACCATTACATATACACATTTATAGTAGCACACTAGACAAACCAAACACTACTCGACCATTTCTTGATGACACACTTGTTTATGGTTCATTCTAGACTTTTGAGGGGCAAAAAAAAAAACCTCATTGCATACACTTTCATACAATCGAGGAAAATGTTTCTCCTATCATTCCATTTTACATTCCATTCCATCCATCCACAGCATATTGCATTATCTTGGGGGCATTTACTTTTACTTGCTAGTGTTTTACATGTTCACTTTACCACACATGTTAGATTGAGTTCTTATCTATCATTATTTATATCATACACACATGGACATTCACGTCTTTATTAGTGTGATCGTAAATAAAGTAATCTTACACGTGGAATAGATGCTCACATTCTACCCTTCCTATACTAGTCGTTGGAGGCATTCACATTTGTCTTATCTAGGTGCTATTGTTTCATTTTTAGCATCTTAAATTTACTAGATAATACACACTTTGAAATATTGGCTATTGCTCTAAAATGGTAACAGGTGTTCCATATGCAACACTTTTTTATGAGATTACATGTTTCCATGACTACTTGTTTGTTTGTCTATACTTGTCCTCCATCATTTTCCATTGTATGCGAGGCTTTGTCTTATGTTTGTGTGTACACTTTTTTGTTGTTTATGGCCATGATTTCCTTGCATGTCTTGTAACATCATGAGTGTTGTCCCATGTTTAGAACCTACTTTTTGTAGTCTACTTATTTTCATGGTGTTACACTATATTGTTTGATAGTCACTACATTTTCTGTGTATTTTACACTTGTCTTATTACATGTATGTATTTTTGAACTAAACTTGTTTTGGATAGACATCCCCTTTTGTTTTCCTTTCTTTCTACCAAGTGTTCTCCCTTTCCCCATACAAGGTAGAGTTCTATAGGTAAAAGTGAGATAGGTCCTTTTTGAGGCTGCATTCTCCTTTCAAAGACTTCACATGCACCCCCAAAGAGGGGGACATCATTGAGGTTTTTTACATACTAACACAACGTATTTACACTGGTTCAATATAGTGCACTTTCTACCCTTGGCATTGTGGTTTTACATACAAAAAGTGAGTTCGAGAAAGTTTACGAAATTCCATACACAATGATTTTATAGATCATGGTGTCCTTTGCATTTATGGGAAGTAGTTATAGGCTTGGGGTGTTAAAGAGGTGTGCCTCTCTACACTATTTTTTCCAGTTAGTGTCAGATCACCTAAAAAAGGACAATATAGAGATCTCTTTGCACACATTTCAGTAGAAGAGGTCAAAGGTTAGAGGATAAAAATAATTTTTTCCTACACTTCTTCATCCAGGGTGGCATGAGATCAATCAAAATAATCACAAAAGATACATGATAACCTTTTACACCCTTTTCTCAACCTAGATCAAGTGTACAGGTTCTATTTACACTTTCCTTTTAACATATATTTTGCATATTTTACATAGAGAATTTGACATTTACATACATATGTAGTTGACTAATTGATTTTTTTCTCCTTGCAGTCCATCCATATGAGAAACAAGCGGTTAAATTGGCAAAAAAACAACAACAATGACAAATTTTCAATGAGGACACACTTTATGATGACACTTTCCTTTACTACCAATGTAGGTACACTAAACACTACATCAACTACACATTCACTTCACCCTAGGTTCACTCTCATAACTTTTTTCTATGTGTATTTTTCATCCATAGTTTTCATGCTCCCCCATCTTTTTAGCATTCCACGATTGTTTCTAGTCTTTTGGCACATTTTCTACTACACTTTATGTGGATATCAAGTACTCATATCTATGTATTTTATGTTACCGATATTTCCACTCACCAACATAAAGTGGGGAGAAAATGTGGTCATCAAATCATGCACTTTACTTATTATTTAGCTTTGGTCTCATACACCTATTTAAAAGGTTCTTAAGTGAATAAATTAGTAACTAATCCCACCTTTTATCCATCTTATTTTACCTTTTATTTTTTCATTCCCATGTATTTTCATATACATGCCCAACTGTTTCATCATTGTACCATAATGTTAGCCTAAACTAGGGCACCCATGCTCAGATTGGGGGTACCCAGGGGCGTTGTTGTCCACTGGGGCACCTAATCCTTGTTTAACTTTCCCATAAGTTTTGGGATCTTTCTATCTATTTTTAATCTTTATCTTTTTCCTAGTCGGTCATGTTGGGATTATTTAAAAATTTAGATGGAGAGAACCATATAAATATAAAGTTATGAGACCATAATAAAATTCCTAGCGTCACTTACTATTACCAATCCATCTATAGTTTCATCGAATACATCAATTACAACTACATAGTTCCATGCATAAAGGCTAAGAGATCTTCATCAACACACAAATCATAGGGGAGGGATTCTATTTGATTCCATGTACACATGCTAGTACTTTTTCTATAGTTATTATTTCTCGTTACTTGATAAAGTGTGACTAACATAAGAGCACCTAGGTCACTCTCTCTCTCTCTCTCTCTCTCTCTCTCTCTCACACACACACACACACACACACACACACACACACACACACACAAATATATTTATATTATATTTAGATTCAAAATGTCATGCAATGGTCGATTAGTAAGCCCACTATTGTGGAAGGTGAGGTCGGTCTAACCCATTCATTTTGCATGTTTTAATTTATAGTTTTTATACTTATTTGTCTTTTAAAGGTCATTCCTTCATCCCACATGATTTGATACATACATCATAGTTTGACATATCCATTGCAACAAAAAGATAATATTTCAAGCTACTTGTGACACCGAAAGAAGCAAATTCTGATCTTTTACATAGAATATTAGGTTTCCTATTTTGTAGACCAAGGAACCCCGGGTGCTTCATTACCCTCGTGCACACTCTAGTCCATTAAGATCCTCTACATTTGGTCCTTATGAGACTTTTGTACAGTTGTTGCTACTTATGGAATTAACATTCGGACACTGTGACACCTTCGACATTCTTCGTTAATCGGCTAAGTCCTTTTTGTTTACATATTTACATACTTAGTGTTTTATTTCATTTGATATAATTATTTTAGAACGTTCCATTCTATTTTAGTATGATTTACAGTGTTTTAGTCCTCCTATATTAGATTAACTATTTAATAATTTCCCATAATTTAATTTAAATTTTAATTAATTAGGAAGTTAACATGAACATGAATTAATTCATAAGGGGGTCTAGATAGGTGATTGTAGTACATGAACCCAACGTGTGTGACAAGGGTAGTGATACCAAATTTTTGTCAGACAATGGATGACCAACAAATTCATGTGTATATGGATTTCATAGATTTCATCCTAACTTTACAATAAGAACTATAGAAGGCCTTCACTTGAGATAGAGAATTCATTTTAAGGAAAATAATTATTGTTTTTGTTTATTAGAACTTACAAAAATGTATGTTGTAAATCAAGTATGGGCAAAAAAAAAATGGAATTGTGATGAAACTAGTGTTTAATTAGGACTAAATTATTGCATGCATTTCATTCCTAACTTGAGATGCAAAAGTATTCAACACATTATTTCAAAAAGTAGGGAATATATTAACATATTATTTTGTGTTAATGCAACAAGAAATATCATTCCTTGGTTTTATCTTTTTAAAGAAAAAAGACAATTGAAAACCTATATAGCTGGATGTGAACTTGGAGCATGCATGGTAGCCTAACCACATGCTTGGATGAAAAAGGATTTTTTTATGAATTGGTTATATCATTTTAAAATATTTGTTCTGGTGTAGTTTCACAAAAACATAGGCATATTCTCATATTTGATGGTCATGACAACCATGTAGCTTTAGGCAAAATCTAATAGGCTACAAATTTAGGCATTGACCTTGTGACTTTACCAGCTAAAACTAGCCATAAGCTTCAGCCATTAGATGTTTGTTTGTTGTCTCCACTCAATTAGAAATATTTAAAATATTCAGGTCTAAATGGATGTTAAGGAACTCAAGTCTTGAAATAAAGAGGATAGAATTGGAAAAACATGGTAGTTAGGATTTCCAACTTGTACTTACACCTGAAAACATCAAGGTGCGATTTGAGATGATAGGTATATGACTACATGATTGAAATGAAATTTCTAATGATATGAGGCCAAGTGAGTCCTTGATGTGTAAGAAGATGAGGTGGAAGTTGTTGAAAACATATTAAGGATGGAGGGAGTGGAAGATGTAGATGTTCAACCTTGTTTAGAATAATTGGCACAAAATGTGTTAGGTAATGAGGAAAAATAAAAAATAAGGGAAGATCATGTTGAGTCTACATGTTTGGTCATGCCTATATATTTTCATCAACCTTAAATACTTAATGAAGAAGATGATCACCTTAGTTCAATAACTCATGTGAGCCAAACATAAGAAGCTACAAATATTTATGATAGCCTTAGTTTTCCATCAAATTTCAGTGCAACTCAATGGATTAAAGAAGGAGCTATTAACCTGGGCATGCAAATTGATTTCAACAATGAGAAAGTTTTAGTTTCCATGCCATCTCCTCCCTCACCTCTTCTAAGTGAGGTGTTGCACTATTTTGATGACACATTGGAGTGGTAATAACATGATGCAAACCAAATAGATGCCCCAAATTCAAACACATATGGTTTAGTTAAAGGAAATTTATAAGTGATGAATTTTTATCCACTCAAGACAACCAAGAGGTGACATGTACCCAAGATGAGAACAACCAAGCATATAAACAAGTAATCAAAGTCTTAAAACTACCAATTAAGAAGGTTCACAACCATGTACGACTAAATAATGATGTAATAATAATTGCATGGTAATCTCAAATAATTACCATTGATGATTGCTTGCATTTACTTTAGGAACAAGAGGCAAGAAAAAAAAAATTAAACATTTCAAGGAAATGAAAAAGGAGCAAGAAGATGAAATGAAAGTTAAAAGCTTAATAGAAAAAAAAGAATGTGAAACTTAAAATTCAAAGAGAATTGAAAAGGAGGAAAAAGGAAGAGGCCCAATTAAAAATAAAAAAGGAAAATGAGTTGAAAATGAAGCATCCAAAAATATATGAAGAACATGATAAAAGGATGAAGGAATGTAAGGAAAATCTTATTGCCGAATATTCATAATTTGGAGAATAGTAGGAATTCAGGAATATGAATTTGGCTATTTTTACGACCATGGAAGTGACCACATTTCTCCCAAAAATTCCACAAAACAATAATTTTTCACATGTAGATAGCGAACGAATCTCCAATCCCAAATGTATATTTTTATAAAATCACCCCATGATCAATGGGAAAATATTTTACAACATTCTTGGATCACCAAGAAATATATAGAACCTTCCTTCCTTTGGTCTCATGTGTTAGGAATGTTTTTCATTCCAAAAACCTTCAAGTGATGGGATTAGGCGAGAATCCATCCCACATAATTAGTTGGATTCGATAAAGTTCCGGGGTCTTCACCCCTCTTGCAGTTAATGGGCCTAAACTCACAACCAATCAAAGGTTATATGTCAGATGTACAAGGAAATAAACATGTAGAATGAAACTCCACACTACCAACCAGAATCTATCAATTGCCATGTGTCAACTTCATGTTCATCTTCACCTGCAAAACTTCAAATTGCCATAAATTCCTCCAAAGAGCTCCAAATTGCACAAAGTCTTTCTCGTTTGAAAGGTATCCTTGTGTACTTAATTTTTGAATTATCATAATCATATTTTTATGAGGTTATTTGTGTGAAAAAGGATAAAAATAATCGAGGATCCATTCGCCACTCCATCCACAATTTCCTTCAAAAAATATATTTTATTTCGCCAATGCCAGAAACGTTGATTTTTGATAATTTTCCAACCCAAAAAATATGGTTCTGGCCATATTCACCATGATTTATATAAGTTTTTTTCAGGAGGGTTCTTTAAAATTTTCCCTGAAGAAATGGCAACGAAAAATATAGGTGATTGAGTAGTCCCTCAAATCACCTAGCTGATGAATATCATATTTTTTGAGCATGAATAACACATTCATTCCTTCTTTTTCTTCCATTTTCATTATCCAATCTAGTTTCCCATCTTCTTTAACAAATAATGTGACAAAATTTTGAAATTTTAGGTCAAGCATTGCTTAGTTAGATTGGCCAAATTTCAAAAGCTAATGCGAAATTTCAAGGTAAACCTCTTATAATGCTACCTAATGTAGTTCAATATTTGAATGCTTCCAAATTAGAGAGTTAGGAGGCATTGTAACCTTCACCATTTAAATGATTTTGGCCAAACTATTAAGTGAAAAGTTTTTTCAAACTTTGGTTAATATTACCTTTTTAGTAAGCATTAGCAAATTTTGTAACACTTAAAACATAATTCCATAGTGGTTTTATTAGGAAATTAATAATAATGTTTACATTATATGATTGGGTGGTTAGTCATATTTAGTTAATTAAGTAATATTGTTAAATATAATAACAATATTATGTACGTGGTTATTTGGTTATACCCGTATCACTATTTACTGGGTTTATTGTTTGTAATACATCCTATTTTATAGGATGTTTTGTTACCTACCTTCTTGGCTATTTAATAGCCCAATGTAATGTATGAAGATGTACATAAATAATTTATTGAAGCAATACGAAGAAATAATATAATTATTATACTTGGTATCAAAGCGACATCAATCCAACCATGAGAGTCGATTGAAGTATTTTTATGCTTCTTAGAAATTAAGGTATTATGAGAAGATTTATTTGTTGTGCACGCTTGAGATCTGTGGCTGTAGATTTTCATTCAGCTATGTGTTAAATCTATAGGATTCATGCATACCGTTTACATCATATTCTGCCATAAATTTCATATGGTGGACCTATGTATTGGTCATTGAGCTTTGTATTAATATTGTTAAATCCAACATTGATATGTGCATGCATGTTATCAAACGTCTCCGCATTCTGCATGTTTTGGATTGAAATATTTTAATATCGGTGGACACGAATTGGAATAGATAAGTCTCCTCTTTAGTGATCCAGGTGACTCATGAGAAAATCACTTTGCATGTAGTCTTTCTAAAATTCTAAGTTCATTTGTTTATATATATTGCTAATTGGTAGTCATTCAAATTCAATGCCCATATAGCAGTTTTTAGACCTACTACATGGTTGGTATTTGTATTTATGTGGATATTTGCGTATAACTAATCAGTCAGATCTCAGGACAGGTTATCACACCTGAAATTGAAGATGTTTAGACTTGCAAGGGACGGCCATGTGTTGTAATGTCATGTAATGGAGGAAAGATTATATATCTATTCTTCTAATTAGTCTACAGACCTGCATAAGAAACTTCTTGCTGCTTATTATTCTCCACATCGTCGATATTCATGTCCACCTGTGTGCAGACCAGACCTCCAGATGTATCTATTTGCATGCGTGTGATGATCCCTCTACATCGGGAAGTCTTTTCTTTGATCAATTTATGCGTGAGGAGGAATTTTTCTTCAAAATATTGAAAGACTCAGGAATATTGTAGCTGCATATCCATGTCTATGTGACCAAGAGAAAAATCCTAACCTACAGATTCTGCATCCAGCATATCCACGTTTGTGTGACTATAGTACCGACATATAAAAATGTTCATTGCATCATATCATTGGGTTGTATAGCCTCTACTTCAACATCAAATTCACCGACTTGGGCATGTTTTGACGGACCAGCGTTGGCGGAGATGTCACAATTTGATGCATTGAATAATGAATATTTGAAATGCTAGTTTGGGTGTCTTGTTACATGGAAAGACCATGTCTCTCTGGTCGGTCCAACAACTACTCCACTGCCACGTCTAAAGATCAAAAATCCAAATCGGTTTCATTGATCCACAACCGACAGATTTTGAGGTGCCTAATTTAATTTGGTAATATTGGTTTTCTATAAGCTAGTGGTTTTAGGTATGAGTTTATCTAAGGTTCATTGTTATAAAAAGTAATCTTTAATTACTTTTTAATAGTTATTTTTAATCATTTATTTCATATTTCTATCATGTATAGTTAAAAGGTGTTATTGTGTCCTAGTTGTTCATGTATATTAGAATTAATAGATTTGTAGTTGTCCATTATAAATCAAATTTATAGTCATTATTATTTATTTGTTTTAAAAAAGGTGCATTTTATGTTTCAGATGACACCTATTTTTTTAATTTTGAAGAGTCATAATGGATAAGTTGATCACATTGAATAATTTGAAGGTAAATATTTTCATACCTGGAAAGTACGAACTCATTTGTTCCTAATTAACAAAGACATGTGGGATATTGTTGAAGGAAAAGAGAAGAAATTGACAAATGTAGATGAAGAAATAAAATGGGAAAGTAGAGATCAAAAGGCTACAATGATTATTGGATTGGGTCTATCAAATTCTTATTTGCATCACATAGACTTGAAAAGTCCTCTCACACAATTTGGGAGACATTGAACAAATTGTTTGGATCACAAGTTGGAAGCGCAACAATATCTTTAAAGCAAAGATTGTTCCACCTCAAGATGGAAGAAGGCAACAACATGGTGGAACATATTAGTAAGTTTCATTCTATTTGCAATCAACTAGCGGGAATAAGTGTAGATGTGCTTGATGACGATGCTAAAGCAGTATTACTCAATAGCATGCCTCCATGCTATTCTAACATGGTCTTTACATTGAGTAAAATAAATCTAAGTTTAGAACAACTTATTTCTTCTTTGCTAGATGAAGAAAAGAGAATCATGTTTCAGAATAAGAGGAAAAATCCTGTATGGTAAGAAAAAGATAAAATAACCTCTAAATTTTCTATCGGACCGGATCATGTTATAAAGATTCAAAGAAGTGGCTCACCTATTATTACTGCAGATAATCTAGTCACTTGTCCTCAAATTGCAAGAAAAGAGCACAAGACTTACTTGATGGGAAACTGCAAGATAATGCCATGGCTGATGACAAAGGAGAAAATGAAGAGGAAGGAAATACTACTTATACAGAAAATCAAAGTGATGAATATTTTCTCTATTAGATAATTTTTATTAGAGGATGGATGCACCGAGAGGTGGAGAACAACCAACGACCTCTCATCATCACCAACGACATGATCGCACTAAAGGAATGTGTGTTGACATATATATAGTGTGAGTATATGCTTTTCAGTGTGGTTTTGTGCACTTCAGTTTTTACAGTTTGTAGTTTTCAATAAGTGGAAATTTCACATTGAGGGGGGAACATGATCAACATGATCCAATGTTCCATTTCTAGTTTTTTAGTTGTGTATGTGATTATTCCTATTTCCCTATGTAAAAACATAGTAAAGAATAGATAGCAGTGAAAGGTAACATCATGAGTCTTGATGAGGTAGAACAGTCAGATGTGTTCCTATTCATACCTAGGTTTGTGGTTAGCCTCCTGAAAACCATTGAAGGTTTCTCAGATGTGTTCCTACTTGAGTTCCCACATCACTAGGTCGATAGTGATAAGAAGATGATTCTTGAGCGTGTTCCCATCCTCATCGGTCAAATGTGTTCCCAACAATGCATGGTCGATAAGAAGTTGATGTGTTCCTTCTTCTACCTTCAGTTTGAGTGTGTGCCAAGATCATGAGCGTGTAGAGGCCGAAAGCTACAGAGGAAGTGTGAAAACTCTTTTACTACCATGTAAACATTAAGGGGGCAATGTGAGAAAATTAATAATAAATGTTTACATTATATGATTGGGTGGTTAGTATATTTAGTAAATTAAGTAATATTTTTAAATATAATAACTATATTATGTACGTGGATATTTGGTTATACCCGTATCACTATTTATAGGTTTATTGTTTGTAATGCATCCTATTTTATAGGATGTTTTGTTACCTACCTTCTTCTTCGCTATTTAATAGCCCTATGTAATGTATGAAGATGTACAAAAGTACTATATCGAATCAATACAAAGAACTGAATCTATCTATACCATTATAGTTTTTAAGATTAGACATATTTTCATGGATATCTAAAATGTATATTATAAATCCTTAGTGTTAGGCCTTAAGTTTAATTTACCATAATTTTCTCAAAGAACACATCAAAAATTTTGAAGTGGAAAATAATATATGGTAATGGTATGTGAAGGAACATGAATTTATCTAAATTTTACTAGTATATCTCATTGTTTATGACATTTTCAGCATTTGTAAATATAACTATTACACAAAATTATACTACCTTCTATAAAACTGGAGTATAAACACAATCATCTCATCAAAGCCTAGAATATCAACATGCCATTAAATTTAAATTATTTAAAATAGACCATTTCCTTAAAAGGTCACAGTCGACCTTACCTGTAAATAGTTTGCATCCAACAACCAACTTACAAAATTCCTACAAGTTCATATTAATGTCAATAAATTAACATTTATTGTTAAAAAAGTAATTTAAAGAATAAATATTTTAACTTTCCCAAGATATAATGTGTATAAAACCAAAATTTTAATAAGTTGTAACAACTTCTTCATTCTTTTATTTCTTTAAAGAGACATACCTTTCATTTTTTGCATGACCCAAAGTTGATTTATAAAAAAACCTATATCCAAACAAATCAAGGCTAATTTTAGAAGCATGTTTTTAACCAATCTTTCAAAATATTTTACAATATCTAAATAATATTACAATCATAAAAATACACTAAAAAAAACTTACCATTGCTTTCCTTGAAGAAATTCTTTTCTTCTTTGAAGCAATCCTTTTTTTAATTTTCTTTTGAAGTTATGTAGATATTTTAGTTTAGGTTGTGCTAGTTGGTCCTTGTAAATCCATGTATGACCCTGATTTGCCGCCATTTTTCCCATTAAACTGTTCACCTCACAATGTAAAAATGGATTAACATAGAAATCATGATCAGTAAAACTATAATTAGCTCTAAATTTGTTGTGTTTTTATTTATTTCCTTGATTGTGTTGGATGCTAGATGCTTGTTTCATTTCTTCTCTATTAAACGTAACCATTTCTAGAAGATAATTATTTTTGTGTAAGCTTAATATCTATGTGACCATCTCTCTTTCAAGACGGAGAAATTAAATTTCAGAAGGAAATCCAACCAGATGAAATTTTAAAAAATTGTGAAATTGCATTGTATAAATCAATTTCAAAGTTGGGGTTTGGTATTGAACTGACATGTGAGCTAAATGTTGAATCCCCATTTTTTGTAGAGGATTCTCCTTGACCCCCACCTAGTTATTGTTCCACGTTGTATGTCGTTAGGGAAACTTTTGCAACAATATATAGAAATAATGGACTCTGAGAATAATGGTGACAGGAATATCCACTTTTTGGAGATGAGTTGGATTCTACACAGGGACGACTTCAAAGTGTTGTTTGCTTGCATGGCGTACACCCTTGTGATGACCAAGTCTCTCGAGCATGGTTAGCAAGTATCCCTACAAAGGCACATGTATGAATGCGTAGGATACTCTCTGTGTCTCAAAACCTCAAACATTTCCATTCTTAATATAGCAATTACTAAACAATTTTCCACCCTTGCTTTGTTAAGTAAGAGAGAGTAGATGAATATTTAAGTTAACCTCGTTATAATTTATTAAACATTTGTTGCAGTATTAACTTCGCATGTGATCAGTTCCCCATGTCATTGATCACAATATGCAAAATTCAATTTGCACAATTTACAAAACAAATAAGTGTTTAAGAAGTATTGTAACACACCAAAAATACCAACACAATGACAACACAGTGGAATACAGGATAACTTTTTTTTTTGACTTACATAACACATAACATGACGCAACCAGTCGTCACCAAGGATACAACTAACACTGTGAACAACCTGATACAAGGATGGCCATAAAAGCAGCACGGAGACGCTCACACCTATCAAGGACATTACATACATTTTCTTTTTGACAAGGCAACAAGGGAGTCCAACCACATGACACACTCACAGGCTAGGGCAAGCCACAATAAGAAATGATTGGAGGTTATTTATTTTGATAAGACTCCCTGTAGCTCATGACTTAAGCTTTCAGAAGGATTCAATACATGATTCGCACAAATTCATCTCACCAACTGAGTTAATTTCTTAAACACTGTAGAGCAGTTCACTTAAAGTCTTCTCCTACTTACTAAATCTTATTATCTTCCAGAAACTAACCATTGTTTTCCTTTAAGCTTGTTTAAGAGTTCACCCAAAGGGATAGTGTTCACTAGTTTAGCTAGGGGTATCAATTTATAAATGTTTACTTCACAAAGGATGTTTTCATTTTGATCACTCATGGAATTATTTGATTTCAAATAGATCACCTTTACATTTATTTGTTGAATATAAAATTATTATTTTTTGTTTAGCTTCTTTAAGGGTTAACCGACTCATTTTACTTTACTTATAAAATATTGTCGCTAAGTCTTAGAAAGATTTAACTTAATAATTTATTCTCAAGATCAAAGTTTTACAATACTCATATCAATGTGAAGATTGAATGCCATTTCTCACAAGGATAATTTCAAGTTTAACTACACAAGAACAAGACACTTTATTTCACCATTACCAAACAATACAAGGCAAGAGGTCATATCAACTCTCTTTACAAGCAATGTTACACAATTTACAACACATTGGACATTTTACAAGGAACTTCATAAATTGCACTGATGAAACCTTTACAACTCTTTCCTTTAATCTACTCGCATACTCCATCTGCACAAATACTAGCTGGAATCAGTTCGCGAGAACTGAGCATGTTAAGGCTACTCATTGCAACAGTAAGCTAACATTTAACAATATCAAGAAAGGAAAGTTCTAATTCAAAAATGGATTAAAACACAACCCACAACTCCAAAATTATTCGCAAGAGAAAGAAATCTAAACCATCCAGCAAGGAGAGAGTCAAAATACCAGTAAGAACAAAATCACATAAATCAAGGCAAGACCTTATGGGTTAGGAACAAGAAGGTCAAGAGTGCTGATATCTCCTTCATGTAATCCTATGGATTACGTGATTGGAATCCAAAACTTACTCCATCCAACAAGGGGTCCAAGAGAAGACAAAACATACTAATCATGATCGTAGGCGCGAAGCAAAATGACGTTATCCAATTCTCACGAGGGGAGGCTTCATAGCAATAATATGGGTTCGACACCCTTAAGAGAACACAACCATAGTTTCGGTTTTAACCAAGGAGTTTACCACTACCTCCTTATAGGATTTCTTAAACGTAGTACGAGTTAACCAAAACAAATCCACTTTTCCAAAAGCGTACAAAAGAGACACAGAAAGGGCCATTATTCTACCAACAAACCCTATCCTAATCGTCAACTTCTCTACATAATATAAGGGAAAGCTAAACCCAAAAGTAGTTAATAATTCTTATATATTTCCGACAATACCAATAAGTACTTTAAAATAAAAATAAAAATTGATTTTCCTTAACAAAGCCACGAAAAGGGACTTTTAGTAACCAAGTTCAAAAAATAAGATATTCGAGTTCGAAAACAAAGGGATTTGATACACAGTGGGTAATACACCAACGATGCCCCAAACTCAAAAGACCTTACCACGAGTACAAGCACAAAATAAGAACCAACGCACATATCCATCAGGAAGGTTACGCAGTGCGGTCAGGCCTAGAAGTTCTATGAACTCCTTGCCAAAGGTATAGAAGATGGAAAATTTTACCCGATCCATGTGGGCTTATTGAGGAAAAGTCTAGCACATATCAAACAGGTAAATATAACAGCCACCTATGATATTATCACTGTAATCAGCTGTCATCTAACAGGAAACGAGTCCACGAATCCAATACCATGGATTCACCTACAACTTTTGTTTCAGTCCAGCTATTAATAGCTTGCTCGCGACCCTTAATAAAAATTGTAGAGATTTCATTCAATTAAACTTACAATGTTTCCCCCTTACTTTAAACACACAAGAGTTTGAACCAAGAAGAAGGTAAAGTAATTTTCTCAACACGTCGAGGCCAAAATTAGAAGTCAGGTTATTCATCCTCTAGGACTAGGTACAAAAGTCAACCATGTACAGTTCTATAGAAAAACCCTAATGCCATTTCTAATCAAACAAAAAGTAAGGAATGCCCACAGGCTTAAACAAGTTTTAGAACACAGTGTCACTATTAATGTACCTTTTAGCAAAACAGGAGAGCCCTAAACAGGAAATGCGTATTTATTCAACCAAAAGAGGTATGTAGGCTTAACCTTACATTTAGTAACCTTCAATTATAATTACCATCACAGAATTCTTTTTAAAAGAAAGTCATATAAGCAACAAATCTCAATAATGTTTCCTTCCCTACGAACTAGACTGCATCACTCAATATTGCAGTAACCCATTTAGACAAATATGAAATAGAGTAAGCTATAAGAGAGGAAAGAACATTCCAAGCAAAATCAGCGAAATTGGAACGAGATTTAAAGGAACAACCACACAATCAGGCAGTGATATAAACAACCACGAAAACATCTAGTCTAGGTGTCATTCAAGAGGAAAGAATATTCATTTCAAGATACTGAAAGAAGGTAGAAAACTATTACAAGGAGTAGATTTAACATGCCTGATTATAGTTCTTCCCACCAACAAGCACGTCGACTAGGGCTCAGGCAACAACAACACAACCTGCGCAACTTCTCTTCCTCCGCCTGCTGAAGATCCATATCCTCAGTTTTGCCATGCTTGGCATAGGAAAGGGGGGGTGATTGAAACATGCCTTCTTGGAATCCTCGGGAGCAACTCTGGGAAGATAGAAGCACTGTTCGTAGCTGTACAAAATAGCCAAAGCCTAAAAATAGTCCCCCGAGTGAAAAGATGTGGAATCCATTTATGTGCTCTTGAAAACATGCCAGATTTAACTGAACCCCTAAAGACCAGGTGTGTGAGAAACCATAAAATATTCCCTTATCTGTTGATCAACTAAGTGTACAATCGTGTCCCCTCTTAATTCGAACCTACAACCTTTTAACCAGCAACATGGGCTATCAGAATTTGAACCTGCATCCTTTCAAACTGTGGAGTCCACTATGGAGTACGCCTGAAGTCCTGAGAAATGAAGAATTTAACTAAGATATTATCCTCCCATTGATTCCTCTGACAAGCAACTTCGAATCCTCAGCCAGAAGCACACTCTAAGAGAAAATAACATCAAAAAGTCTATGTTTATGATCGGGTCTCCAGGCCATGAATTGAAACCAGAGCTTTCAGTTTTCCCTCCTGAATAAAGCAGACTCGTTGTGCCCAAGAACACATTCCAGCACCTTCCCAACAGGATAGGCAATGGGATAGCAAATGATCATAAGCACGCGTACAAGCCAAACAAAGTTTGCACCAACAGCAAGGCCGTATCGTGCACATATTGCTTGTGGAGTAACCTCACCAAAGGCCAAGACAAAGGTAACAGAGAGAATCACAGCAACAACAGGGTGAAAAATCTTATCCAAATATATTGGAAGAGCCTCCATTTTTTTCTCTGTTTTCTAATCTGAAATAATGCACACAGTGGCTACAAACAGAGATACAAGCACAAAAAACAAGCACAATATACATACAGCAGAACGGGCCCATTCGCACCACACAGATGCACAACACAAATGAAACACTACATTGAAAAACACAATACAGAATAAACGGGCCCAAAAATGTCCAGAAACAGAATGGACAGAACACATAAAATGGTCATCCCGTCAACACGTTGTCCTTGCAACACTCTCACTGTCACTTCGTCGATTTTGAGAAACATATCTTGAAGGGGAAAAAAACCCGAATCTGAGGATGCAGTCGAACTGAACAGATAACAACATAGTGGACAACCTGCACGTTGGAAGCGCTCAAGACAGCTTCTGCTACAGCTGCAAGATTTTGCAACAACTGAACATGACTGAGGTCGCGTGCATCCAGAACATCAGGATCAACACCGACGGTGCCTTGGGATCGCCCTGCAGCTCCCGGATTAACTCTCTCTGGAAGCCACGGATTTTCTGGGATAAGTTTTTTTTACTTCTCTGTCCTGTAGCTGCTGCAAAAAAACCAGATACTTCCTCACGGCACTCTCATAGCAAGATTTCAGTTCTACGCTCCACGTTGGGATAGGCATAGGCTAGGAGTGAACTGGTCCTTGTTTATTGCATTTGGTGAGAAATGACTGTGACAGCTATTGAGGGCGCCCGCCAAACCGACCCAACTCTCACCCACCTGCCTTCAATTCTCTCAGAAAAGTCGTCCCATTCTTTCATTTGGTCAAGCAATTAATTACCTTCACCAAACTACTGCGCCTTGCCAAGAAAGCACATGATAATTTTAGATATATATTATTCTCCACGTACAGACACCAAGTCAATGAAAACTATATCTTTCTAATACATGCAAGGAATGTGTAGAAGGAGCACGATCTTTTTGGCAGAACACAAGCTAACAATGTGGATGCATAGAATATAAAATGAGAACCATTTCCCTAAAAACACAATTTCCTTTTCTCAAAGTTGAACATCTAATCCCAATGCGCAGATCATAATCGATGACCATGAGATTCAAAAGAAGAACTTGGATAATTCTATCGACTCCAAAGGAAAATACACTGTACGAAGGTTCATGCATTGACCAGAGGCCATAAGGAATATTTATAATGGTGTTTGAATGGTTTGCTACCAAAAATTCCAATCAAACTTGAATATCTAAAATGTATAGACGCCCGAGTTAACTGAAAATGTTTTTTTTTTTAATCCAACGAGGCACACAAGTCCCCTTTTCTAATCTAAACACTCAATGCAATCTGAGAAATAAAACTCTGTAATACAAGGTAAAAGGGCAAGAGCAGATTTATGTAAAGAATAATATTGTTATATTTATTCATATTAAACATATGAGTCTCATACTATAACGTTTGTATCTCCTAAAAAATAAGGAGATTAGTTTACAAAGCATAGTTGATATTCATTTAATGGTAAAGCTTTTTAGTTTGTATTTTTACACAAGGTGACACATGAGAGATGTGGCTTTTCTCAAGTTAATGAATTACATAATTTTGTATGTAGGTTGCAGAGGAGATGTTTCATCTGGTGGTTTGTCGGGGCACACGAGAAAGATAGCTCATGGAAAATGATCAGATATATGTGGATTACATTTGAGAATTTGAAGCGAATCACGAGGACATTCCAAAAATAATGTCAATGAATGCTATCACAATTTTAGTGGGGCAATGGATAACATGCATTCTATCGTAAGTGTGAACAGTGAAGATAAGAGTTATGTGGATAGGAAAAAAAAATATAGAATTATATGAAAGAGGTTTAACTCAAAATAAAAATTATGACTCTTTTAGAGATAGTATGTGTGAAGGTGATTCAAAAGAAAAGAATCTGAAATCAAGACCTAATTTTGACACATGATGTAGCTTAATAGGGGTTCAGACTAATGAAACTAACGTCTGAACTCATCAACCCTTGTCGATGGGTTAAAGTCCTTGGCTCGACAACGAATAGGAGCAGGATGGAAATGGCTTCAAGGAAAGTTACTAGCCCAATCAACCTTCGAAAAGGGTTTACCGCCAAACGGGCATTACAAGTATAAAAATAATAAGTAGTGGTTTTAGAAATTAACAGTAATGGGTCAGGGGTTTAAAATGTTTAATTTTTCACATTATTTATATTAAACTTTCCTGTGTCACATTATATGTGAACAAATTATAAAATTCATGACATATTTATGTTTAGAAATTTAATGACTATAGGCTGACGATACTTTGGAGGCTTAATCAAGCAACTAAGCAGCTGTAGACACCCTCGAATTTACAGTGCACGGGTATGGAGTCCTTTACCCTATGTATCTTTCGCTACATCAGTCCATCTATCTTTTATTTTGATTAATCAATCGCAGGAAGGACAAATTCAGAGGATAGTGATGTTGATTCTTCACCAAGTGGCCGTAATGGGGTTTCCTGGCGGACGTCGAAAGGAAGCGGGGGATCGGTTACATCATCACTATCTCCTTCCAGCATTTGAACCACCCTCATCATCGACGGCCGATCTCTGGAATTGTATTGAATGCACCACAATCCCACTTTTGTCAATCTGCATGCCATCTCCTCGTCTTCCACCTGCAATTCCCCTCCATTTCTTTCTCTTAATCTCATCCTCAACTCCCCGCTCTCTATCATTTTAAATGCCCACTCTGGAAAATACAATTGGCTGGAGCGGCTTGACTGCGCATCACTGTTCTTCCTTCCTCCAACCATTTCCAATAACATCATTCCGAAACCGTAAACATCAGACTTGTCCGTTACGGGCCCCAAATTTCTAGACCACACCTCTGGCGCAATATATCCCGGCGTCCCTCTCGCCACTGTCATTGACACGTGATCATCTCGCCTTCCACGCAGTTTGGCCAGACCAAAATCAGCTACTTTGGCTGTAAATTCCTCGTCCAATAATATATTGTGCGGTTTGATGTCGAAGTGAATGATCCGGCTGTGACACTCATCGTGCAGATATGCGATTCCACGAGCCGCCCCCAAAGCAATTGAATACAATTGTTGCCAAGTTAGGGTGTTTGTGTCCTCTTTTCTTCTTGCAAGTATAAACTTGTCCAGAGATCCATTGGCCATGTACTCGTAAACAATTGCGCTTCGTAATCCTTGAAAACAATACCCTAACAAACGAACCAGATGAATGTGGTGAATCCTTCCAATTGTTGCAACTTCATTCATGAACTGAGTCTCGCTTTGGCTCGACTTATCCAACATTTTAACGGCCACAACATTACCGCTCGGAAGCCTTCCTTTATAAACCACACCGAAACCTCCTTTCCCCAATTTATCCGCAAAGTTGTTGGTGATCTTCTTGAGCTGAGAGTATGAATATCTGGTTGGCATTTCGTGAACATAATCATGGAGGAATTTCTCCACATTAGAAAGGCGGAGTTTCTGCGAGGACGAGCGAAACAGCATCTGCCGATAAACGACCACAAGCAATACTGCTATGAATAACAATGCGCTGGTTCCAATGGCCACACCTGAAAAATGAATTGGATCGATAAAGTGTTTTCGTTTAGGTGTCCGATACATTCTATCAGTGAAATTGATTTCGTTTAGAATACTCATAGATGAATATATAGTAGAAGTAATCAATACTTACTTACAATAATTGCTCTTTTAGTCTTCAAACCGTTTGCTACGCCTGAATCACACATTTTCCTCAAATATTATGAAAAATTGTCTCTACTACATTCCATACTTCATATATAAAATTTAAAACCGAGTCTGTAATAGAAGATCTATATTTCAGATTAGGATAGTTGGATATTATCTCTAATTAATAAATTTGAAAAGAGGAGATAGAAGATTCTTACGACAAAGCTCTATCGAACGATTGTCATAAGCACAATGCCCACCATTCGAATCGCACTTCGTGCAATTTTCGCTGACATTCCATTCGATTCGGAACCGGAATCCTTCGAGAATTTGTTTATCTATAGAGCGGTTTTCTGACTTTTGGACGGGAAGCACAACTCGCGATTCACATTTGCTGTCCACACCAGAGTCGAATTTCGAACTGTAGTACCAACTACGGTTGCATGGTAATGGAGTCAAGTCTCCGATGGTTTCAGGGGCGCACTGTTTCAAAAGAGTTAAATTTTGATATTCACCTCTGATATGAAATTGAGGGCTGGACCAGAATTGCGCTGTATTGTTACTCCACGATGGATTGCATTTAATATCCCTTTGTAGGTTCCTGTCGATTAACGTCATATAATGACTGGAATTCGCCTCTAATTTGTTTGATGGCATAAAGTATGTATACGGGTACATTATATAGTACCGTCGGCCACTGATATTAATCAGAGGCATCTGTTCTTCAAAGTCACAGTCGAGCTGGAGCGCAGGGTCACCGCAACCACTGTTCTTCAATCCAAAAGGATATCCGAAAACATACTTCCCACATTTAAATCCTTCTTTACAAGCTTTACACGATGAAACGAGGCATAATAGTAGCAGCGTGAAGAGTAGAAAGAGGAATCGAAGCCGGCATTCAGTGACGAGATTGAAATTTAGAGAATGGGATAGATTAACAGAAGACAATTCCATCTCCAAAATGGTGCAACAAAAAAATGAGAAGCAAAACTTATAAAAGAAATAAAAACCTAGAAAACTATCTAAACATCACAGATATTTACAATATTGACTGCTCAAATTAATCGTAAATGCCCCTCACAAAAAATGAAACACAGACCATTTCTTGATCAATAGATGAGCCTTGCAAACATAGGTATACGTATGACAGAAAGACTTCTAAAACACTCAGCTATAGGGTCTTCCAAAGAAAACATGAAAAGCACATTCACGAAGACAGAGGAGGTGAATACGCCAATTTGACTCTGTTTTATTCGGAACGGAAGGGACTTTGGCTATAGAAGGGTACTCAGCGTGAGACATGACGCAGAAAATAAACTTACCTCTCAACGTGGCGCCGAACGGCATGTCGCTATCTTGGCCGACATGAGGCCCTCCTTAGAGATGCCTGCTCATTCACGTTCATACAGGCTCAACGTGAAATTAAAAGAAAAAGGTAAGAAGCGTGGATCTAACGTATCCATGCATAGTAGACCAGGAGTATGGGCAATCGTTGATCTATCCTCATTCTCCATGTGCACATAATTACTATAGTTGAATTCCGAACCACGTTAAACTTATGTTTATGTTGTTTAAATATGATTAAAACTATGAACTCCGTTTTTTAAGGAAAAAAGTATGACTTATAAGATAGAACAATGATTAATTTGAATGTAGGGGAGAAAATATGTCAAATGCCTGGAATTTGATGGAGTGCGGACTGTTTTTTCATATTTTAAAGTAATTTACAATTCAATAAAATTTTAAACCATAAATTTAGACCGGTTAATTTTTATTCAAGTTATAAATTTGAAGGTGTATATTTTTAACAAACTAAAAAAAATGTTAGTAGTAATACATTATATGAGGTAGAGAAATATAGTATATTAAAAATTATAATTTGGAAATATAATATATAATGATATATGATTTTGAATATGATTTTATTTGAAAATTAAATTTAGAAAAACTGATTTAGATTACAATTTTAAATTCAAAATATGTTTTATTCTTTTTTGTTAAGTGAAACTACAAGATATTCTATACTGATTTTTCAAACCATTTAGTAATTTACTATTCTAATTCCAATTTACTTAAATTTAGAATGATTATCTCTATACAATTTTTAAATGCAAACTAATTTATATTTATTTTCAATACAAATTTAATTTCAATTTCAAGTAGAGAAAATCTAAGAAAATCATGCCAACCTCATATATCTTATTTATTTATTGCATTATTTATTGATCGTTTGGTTTATGTTTTACATACCAGAAATTTGGTAACTTTTTGTTATTTAAATGCTTATGTCTATCTTAAATGCATACAATAAATAGCTCGACATTATACGAGAGAGTACAAATACATTTATGTTTCAAAACATAATTTTAAGTAAAGGGAATAGTTGTAGCTTCCTCCTCACGCTTAAACCCAATGTGTAGCCTTGTATGATAACATGTTTATTCCAATTGACCTTGCATTCCATTTTCTTTTTCCAATCATAATTTTTTACAAAATGTAACAACAAAAAATAATTTTATTCAAATTTTTATTTTATTGACAATCTTAAATATTATTCAGAACATAAATTGAAAGACGTATATATATATTGCTATATCATTACAAAAATTCCTCTTGATAGTTAGGTGTGACAACACAATCTACGTTTTTGTTATGTCTTGTGCGTTATATAGTCTCGCATGGTTTACTTGTTTGTTGTCAATTTAATGGAATATACATAGTTGTTTTACTCTTGCGAAATAAAAAAATTCATGGCATCATTTTAGTAGTATTTTATTTGAAGCGATGCCATTATAAATTTAATTATTTAGGTATCATAAAAATGAATACATATTTTGTAACGACCCAAATAATCACACACACGAACAACACAGTAAAAGACAGGATAATTTTTTTATTTTTTTGTCTTGCTTGACACATAACATGACGCAACATGTCGTCACCAAGGATACAACTAACTCTATGAACAACTCGATACAAGGATGGCCTTAAAGGTAGCACGGAAACGTTCACACCTATCAAGGACAAAATACTTTTTTTTTTGACAGTAACAACATAGAAGCCCAACCACATGACACTCTCACAGCTAGAGCAAGCCACAGTAAGAAATGATTGGAGGTTATTTATTTTGATAAGACACCCTTTAGCTCATGACTAAGTTTTCAGAAGGTTTCAATATATGATTCGCACAAATTCATCCTACCAACTGAGTTATGTTCATATAAACTGTGGAGTAGTTCACTTGAAGTCTTCTCCTTTATAACCATTATTTGTTTTATATATATTTATTTGATAAAGATGGTAATTTAATTCCTTAAGGCCATCTATTCACACTTACGTTACTAGAACCCGTTCATGCCCTTATGACAACATCGGTTCACGTTCAACAACTTAAGAGAAAATTACAAGGTACCTTGGATAAGGTTAAAGGAAGAAGGTCAAATGAGTTCACCCTTAAGACGTCATTAGTTCTTACTGAGGTTTAATTGAAGCTTGAGGTTTTATACATAATTATTAGCGCTCTTACTTAGGCTTCACCGAAAGAGCTTATCAAGAGGAAGCCACTTACTTTTAAATAGGCTTAGAGATAAATTGAGTGGTTTCAAAATTTTCTTCTCTTACTTGTTAAATCTTATTAGAAACTAACCATTGTTTTCCTTTAAGCTTGTCTTTAGCGTTCACCAAAAGAGTAGTGTTTACTAGTTCAGTTAGGGATAACACGTTATATAAAATCACTTTGCAAGGATGGTCTCACTCTTGATTACTTAAGGTATTGTTTGTTTACAAGGGGATCTAAACCACAACATATTTCTTTGAATAAAACTTTTAGGTAACTTCTGTAAGGAAAAGCCACCCCATTAAAGCTTACATATAACCCATCAATACAAAGTCTTAGAAAGATTTAAATTAACACTTAATTCTCAAGATCAAAGTTTTACAATGCTTATGCCAGTGAAGAGATTGAATATTATTTCTCACTAAGAAGAGTTACCAGCCAAAATACAAAAAGAACAAAACTACTACTTCACGTAATTTCTCGAACAATTCCAGGCAAGAGGTCATATAAACTCTCTTTAGGTGCAATGTTACACAATTTACAACACATTGGACATTTTTACAAGGAACTTCATAAATTGTACAGATGAACCTTTAACATTCTTCTCCTCTAGTCTACTCGCATAATCCATCTGCACAAATATTAACTAGAGTCAGTTTCTTTAGAACCGAGCATGTTAAGACTACCCATCAGCACTAAAGAAGCTAACATTTTATAATATCATGAAAGTAAAATTCTAAACTCAAGAATGGATCAAATCACAAACCACTAATCAATATGTTTCACAAGATGACGAGATTTATACCAGCCAACAAGGAGGAATCCCAATATTCAAGTGAGAGAAATATTCCAAAGATAATCAAGGTGAGACCTTATTGGTGAAGACAACAAGGCTGAGAGTATTAAGATTTCAGTCATGTAATCCTACGGATTACGTGATTGAAATCTAACACCCAAACATCATTCTATTATTTTTAACCAAAAGGATAAAGATCAGTCAAATGACTTAACATATTCAAAATTGCTTGGTAACAAGATTGCATTAACACACATCCTTGTTTTAGGAAGAATATAGGCCCCAACCATATATGAACACAAATCAGTCAAAGATTAAAGTTAACTTCACTCGACTGCATAAACCAACATACATATAATACTCACAACACAAAAACTGAATCTGAAGATTCAAAATGCCAAGTAATTCTCACCGAACCTAATTATTTTTCTTCAAGAAGTTAAATAAATTAGATTCTATCCATCTAAATTACATTCAACGATTATAGTTGGATTACACAAGCAGGATCAAGAAGAGGTCTTTTCACCAAAGGTTGTTATTATCTTACATCACATAAACAGTAATAAACCCGTAATCCACCACTCGTATGATCATTGTAAGAGTTAAGGACTTAGCTCACCAAAATATGTAACTGAGTCGATTCCTACCTTTTCCATTTTCATACAAGTCTAACCCAATTTGAAGAAAGGTATCCATTCTATTTTCATACATGCCTCAGTCAACACTTACTCAGAAAGTCCCTACCTGAATTATTGAAGGTTTGCTAAGCTACAAAATGGATTTAATAAGAACCCATTTCATTCGATACTTGAATTTAAACAAGCAAGGGATAGTCTGTTGAAAATATAAGTGAATCGACACAAGATCCTCTACCATGACCCAACTCGAGTCACCAATCACCAGGTTAACAGTCAGCGAAGGGGAAACACAAAGAAAAATACTCTTCCTACGAACTATGCCTTCTCTTTCGTCTCTAAAACAACATATGAATAGTTTGGGCATACCCATCTATTTCACGACAGTCTACTCGACCTATCCTCATAGTCACTTCAAAAAAAAACATTCGCTACTACGAGTTCGATTGAACTCTTTTATCTTATGATACAGTTGTCTCACGTCACAGGATCTATATTGAGCAGTCAATATTTCACTCACATAGGCCTCTAAGAAAACATCATGCTCACTATGTGAGGTCTACACACAAATTCAGCCCAAGAAAAGCTTTTACCAAGACAAAAAGAAACACTTAGCCTAAAACTGGCCATGAATCGAAAAATCTATGAATATCCACTAACGTTATTCATGGCTCAAGTTTATATCTACTACTGCTGGTTTAGAAATCGAACTCAACGGCCATTGATCACTATTGTCTCTAAACGTCACCCGAATTGAAGAATTAAGCAGGAAACACCCAGGTTAAAGATCTAACACCCACTGTATAAAACATCAACCATTATTTTGCTATCACATGGCAGTTACTATTTTATTTCGAAAAGAAAAACGAGGTAGAAAGGAGTGTATACATGCTATCACAGTTGCTACCAGGGTATGAAAAACAAACAACTCCCAACAGTCCTTCCTTTCCTTCAATTTGGGTCGATTCACAAGGAAAAAGCAGAAGCCCATTCTAAATGCCATAACAGATAAAAAAATAGAAGGACATTCAATTCATGACATAATAAAAGGGTAGCAGAAGATTGCAAGGGGCAGGTTTAACATGCCTGGTTTAAAACGCCATCTCCATATGCATATGATTGTTTCAATGCCGCTGCTTGCCCTTAACCCAAAGTGCTCTGTGAGCTCGAGCTAGTGCCACATTCACGCGGTGAAAAACAGCTACAAAGCCAACCCCATGATTTGAAGCTCGGACACAAGACATAAAGATTACATCACGCTCCTGGCTCTGAAAGGCATCTACCGTAATGATAAATAACCTTTTCCTCCATCAGGTTTGAGGACAGCATCAAACTCTCGGTGCAAACATTTCAGCTGTAGCTTGTAAGGTGTGATAATTCCAACAGAAAACTTTATGCCTGCCAACTTAGTGACTCGTTGAAGCAGCTCATAAAATTGCAAAGCAAAACGTGCTTCATGAATATTCTGATATGAAACAGATCGGCCTCTATGAGGTTCACTTCCATGGGTTACATCGTAAAACAAGTAGGATCTTTGTAAATAAATTTCATCAGGTCTGCTGGTAACACCCTCACTGTCACATAACCGATTTTGAAGAAACAAACTCTGTACATGTTCTGGATCTGAAAAATATCCTGCTACCTTCATCTCCCAAGACATTTTCTCCAACATTGCATAGATCTCCTATGCCTGTGGGTGTGATCTGTCACCTAGGACCGGCTCTCAAATACCACTTCTCTTCATATTGCTTAAAATCCCCATCAACCATAGAAAAGTGTAATTCTTTCCCATTTTCCAAATGGGTAAGTTCCTGTAGGTCCAATACAACTTGAGCTTCGATATGCCAATACATGCTGCGTTGCATTCCTCTCTGCCTCACTCGTATTCTCCCTTGTTTATTACCTTGTATTATCTCACTCAAAACCAGGTTTGGAATGAACTCCGCCAGTCTTTCATAGTCAGTGAGCACCTCCCACACACTCTGTTCATTCGCCTCTATCACCACCTCTGCGCTCACCCGCCTCTCTCTCCAAGATATAACCTCCACTTTACACTTCACTTTGCCACCTTCCTCTTCCTTTTCATTTTTTTCTTCTCAACAGGAACTGGAACTAGTGATTTATTTCCTTTATGATTCTTCTTGTTCGAAACAACATTGGAGTGAAGGAGCGGCACCTGAAATGGTAAATGCCAGAGCCAGAGCCCCTGCGGAGACGTGTAGGTGGGGAAGCAGATTTGTGTGCAAAGTGCAAGCACATAAATGTCGCACAACAACAAGAACAACTACTACAGCTGCAAGATTTTGCAACAACTGATCACGACTGTGGTCGCGTGCAACCAGAACATCAGGATCAACACCAACGGTTTCTTGGGATCACCCCGCGAGAGCCGCCGCACTTATCTCTCTCGGAGGCCACTAATTTTCTCGAGATAAGTTTACTTTTCTACCCCGTAGCTGCTGCATATAGCCAATCACTTCCTCACGGCACTCTCCTAGGAGGATTTTAGTTCTACGCTCCATTGATACTACCTATGCAAAGCACAATTTTGAGAACCCACACCCACCCCACTAGCACTAAACCAAGCAGTAAAAACAATGGCAGTGATGTAGGCGATAATGAAACCGATATATCACTTTCTTTAAGAAGTCAAAATATATAAATATATTGGACCGTGGAATATATGAAGAAACTTGAGACCACCCGGTCATTTCTTGAACTCAACACTGATCTGGTGTTTACATATTGTGGTAGGGAAGCACAGAAATGATCCATGATTTGAATAACTCATTTTGAAAACCATCCCATGATTGATGAGATTCCTTGGTCAATGCTCCAAAATCTTCCGCTGCGAAAATCACATAAATCCTTTGGGTCATGATGCGGTGAACAGTTTTACCAGCTAAAGTTGTGCAGCCTAATAAAAGATAAGAAATATAATGCATAGTAATGGAATTTGCTCAGAAAATAAAGCAGGGTCCATCTCAACATTGTGTTTCTTGGAGAAGAAACCGGTAGATTTTTTTGTCTTTGTTGAAGAGATTTTGTTCCTTCACCACACAATCACGCGTCCAGGACAGAGCAAGGCACGCAGACCACGGAAGTCAGCAAAAGATTTGCAAATCAAAATTTTAATAAATGAAGGAGGAAGTAAAAAAAAATAGTAGAGCAGGTCATGAAAGATGACAGGTCTGAAGTGGTTGAAAGGTTGCTAGAAGAGACAGGTGGCCAACTGGCCCCCCACTTGGCATTCAAACCAAAGGAAAGACCAACACGCCTTGCCAAAAAGAATGAGTGGTAAGTGCTCTTCCTCCACGCCTAATTAAAAGCCAGGTCTCCTTACCCACCGCAACATTTGCCATAATGTAAATGTATGCATTTTAATAATATTCTTATTTAATATATGTACATATATAAATATTGTCTTACTTGCTATTAAATTTTACTTTTGTTTAATAAACTATCTCCATCTATTTATTTGATTCGGTCAAGTTAAACAATATTTAATTAATCTATATATTTTGTTTGGATTTGATTATTGATCTCCTCATTGCCATTATCCAACCAAAACAAAGAAAAGAAAAGAAAATTAAATAACTTCAGAAAAACTAGTGTCCATGAAGGTCGTCAAAGCTTCAGTGAGATAAGACGACTTGGATCCGATACCTCTAGGGACATGAGAAACTGGAGGAGTACACTCTTGCATCGAAAACCAGGTGCGAAGGCAGAATCCACACTTCATCGGTTAAGGGCGACAAAGCGGGGCATTACATATTTAAAGCATTAAAACATATTTTATAGGACACTATTTATTTGGCAAGTTATTTGAAATATGATGGTCGATAGAATTCGAAAGGAATTTAAAAAATTCTAGATCCTATGACGGCGAGTATTATAATGGAGGATGAAAATATTTTGTGAAATGGAAGTAGTGGATGGAAGAGGACATCTACTAGAAATTGCACCAAAAGGTGCAAAGGACACACTGAGATAAGGGTGAAGATAAAAAAAATAGAAGATGACCATATATTTACTTTACATATTACACAATGAATATTTATTGGTTCATTAATATTGTTGCCCTCTCTTATTTTAATTCGAAGAGGAAGAGAACTTGACTTTGCATACTCCAAATCTTGTGTTAAAATATTTTCATACTTGTAAGGAGCATCGAAAACCCTTTAAGTAATCATATACTACTAGTATTTAAATTAGGATTTTTTCAGATATAGGGAGATGATAAACCAAAGAGTAGTAAAGGAACTAAATAAAACTAAATTATAGAATTTGAATATACCTCCTGAAGAAAAATCAAAATTTGATTCTTAAGACTACATTTATGCACCAAAAGCTCTGTTGGATCGGTAGGGATTTTCGGTGCCCACCCCTTTCTTGCATCATTACATTTATGAATCTTTTCTTTTACTAGGTTATAGATATTTATTTAGCACTATGTATAACATGTGGTCACATTATGGATTATTGACATTGTTATAACACTATTTTATCATTATATGGTTTTGTCATAAATTACTCTTATGACATAGGTGGCGTTTGAGGCATGTTGTGCTAATACCCCACTACGATACATATTGCTAGTTTATTATACCCACACAATTATAAACTAAATGGATTTCACTAGATATATGATGGATGAATGAAAATCTATTTCATATTGTGACCATTAATTATGATGATTTTTCTTTATGTAATGACCAATTTTTACACACACAAATACAACGGTAAAAATAACGAGAATAATAATTTTTTTGACTTACATTGCTCACTACACAACACCATAAGGGCTCCAAGTAAAGAAAACTCAATAGTGCATACGACACTTACATAATTCATCCATTCACATGACACATGACAACACCATATACATGTTGATGCCACACTTTCCCAATGAACGAATGCTAGAAATAACCCAAGCATGATAAAAGTGACTCGGGGATAGGCAAACCCACAACACATCATTACCATGATTACTTCTTCATTACAATTAGCCTTCCAATAAAATTATTATGTAAGTATAATTTTCTTATTTTTACACCTAAAGATTCATAAGTTCATTCACATTCAACTTACAGTTTGACCATTTAAATTGGTTCTTTATCCCTTATGACAATCCCTATAGCTTACATAATTAGTTTCCGTATTTCAAATTGCATACAAAGTTCCTAATTCTCTCATTCTTATGCTAAAGGTTTGTTTCTTAAAATATGTTTAGTTGATGTTTAATTTTATCCTCATTATGCAAGGGGACAACCCAGAAGTTGTCAATGGAAAATAATACAATTCAAAGGAGGGGAAGGTTCAAGTCTCCATTTATTATAAACTTCCTTCCATTAGAAGCAAATTTTTTTCTCATACTATTGTTGTTTTAGTTCCAAATTTATTTTGATTCAATTAAGCATTTACATGACATAATTTTTTTACTTTTTTTTAGTTGACTCTATATTGGCTCAAAAGCCTAGTCCCACCAAGGACAATTTTTATCCATTCTTATCAAAAGTCAATCCTTAAATCAACCATAAGGAATTCAAGTTAAAATTTTTCCTAAACCATTATTTCATTAATAAGAGTTTAAGTCATAGTAAAACTATTTCACTATCTCCATTTGTGTTGTCTGGGGGTCCCACAAGGAATTCATTTGATGATAAGTAAAAATTATAGATCTAACTTCATAAGACAAGGTAGTCCACTAGGGGAGTAATAGATCTACTTACTCCATAAATGGTAAGGTTACACCGCATAGTCGTTGCTTGAATAAGGAATCTTAAGGTGACTTCCAAGGTGGTCTTCACCACTCAACACAATGTCGGACCTGAAGAGAAGACATTCTCCTTACCCCACACACGGTTTCCAAACCTAGAAGGAAACCACATACTCCAGATAAAGTTGGACCATGTTGTCCTTGAAATATGGGTTCATGAAAATGTCGCTAAACATACTTACTTTGTGATGCTAAAATCAAACTAGGGTCTTATGTAATGCCCGTTCATCGTCGCTCCCTTGCTTCTGTGACGACCATGCTTCTAGGAGTTGAATGCCGTTGTGTTTCCTTTGAAACGTCTGTGTCTTCGCCTTGTCGAGCTTGTATGTTGACCCTTCTTAATATGATTAATAATTTTTATTAAGTTGTAATAATAAGAGTATTGAAAATATTAATAATATTATTATTTTAATTCTCGATCGGCGATAACTTCAGTATCTCATTGTCGATTGTTATCAACGTTATGATTAATTATCGATAAACAATTTTATTGTTTGGTTGGTTGCTTCTCAAACCGAGCCCCTATTCACGTAAAGAAGAGCGTCTCCTTTTTTGATACTTGGTTGGTCATTGTTCTGTGGTCTCTGTCGAACGTCAAGCCCTTATCTCCTTCCCTAGGATGATTAGTCCTACTTGCATGAGATGATTGTGTTTCTTCTCTCTCTGCCATGTCAGTGTGTTTGTCCTTGTTGCTAACCAAATTGGTTGGGGTAAGTGTTGGTTACCCGTCTTCTTTGGTGTCCATCGTTTGCTTGGGTAGGGAGGTTGCGTGTGTGGTTGGGTATGAATACTTTCAATACTCAACTTAATCCTTTCAACTACCACCTACCCCGCCCCTTACAACTCTAGCTGCGTCCTGACTTGATCACGTGGCTGTCTTTAAATGAAACTAGTTGCTAATTGAAACGTTGGCTTGTTTCCTTGCTGCAAAAGGTCCTTGTTTGGTGCTGGCGAAGGTATGGTGTTTGGTGTGCTGTGCATCGCCTTCCTTGACTCTCGGGCCGCGTGAGCTGTCCTTGTGAATTATTTTGCTTAGGGGTCGACTTTTTAGACCTGGAAGCTTCTGCTTTGCTGGGCGCGTGGGTTTGGTGGAGAGTCAAACTGTGTTTACTACCCAACCACCGTGTACTTTCCTCCATGCTGGCCGCTTGCTTTTCAAAATGGGATGTGATTACTAAATCTTCTGAGATTTTGTCTCTTACCTGCTCTTGCCGTGTTTCTGGCCGCGTGAGGTTGGAGGGTGCGTCCTTATTGGGGTTTGTGATGGGCATTGAAGCTCAGAAGCTGGTTTTATTCAGTGTAGGAAAGCAGCAGGGAAACCTCCTTCTTCTTCTGGTCGCACCTTCAATGGAGGAGCCTGGAGTGGCGTTTTTTTGTGCGTATAGCAGAAGATAAGGGGGGGCGTTTAGAAACGTGGAACGTAGAGCTGAAAATCTCCTAGGAAAGTGCCGTGAGGAGGTGTTCGGCGATTTGCAGCCGCTACAGGGTAGAGTAGTAAACTTATCTCAGAAAATCAGTGGCCTCCAGAGAGAGTTTTGTGCGACTGCTGCCACAGGGCGATCCCAAGGAGCCGTGGGTGCTGATCCTGATGTTCTGGTTGCACGCGACCACACAGTCATGATCAGTTGTAGCAAAATCCTGCAGCTGTAGCAGAAGCCATTTTGAGCGCTTCCAATGAGTAGGTTGTCCACTATGTTGTTATCTGTTCAGTGCGAATGCTTCCTCAAATTCGAGATCCTGTAGAAGTTTTTGATGGCGGGTTCTGCCTTTTAGCAAAAAACGTGTAAGAAATGTTGTTTTTTTTTCTGAGCGGCAATCTTTTTAAAGCGTGTTGTGCTGTCTTGCCTTTTCATCTTGGAAAGTCGCTGCTGTCTAGGTGGTGAATTTAACATGGAAGGAGCTCGATCAAATCTAGTGGCTGGTCAGCCTTATTGAGGATGCTAAGTCTAGGGACTGTTTTATGGATATGGAGTCTGTACCAAGAGATTTATTTTTTTGGGTTTTAAAGCCATCTTCTTTTGCTTCGTCTCAAACAAGGGCTGCTCCTATTATGAGAGCACCCAGGGTTAGGAGATCGATGAAGGATAGAGGAATTAAAAAGGAACTTGGATGCAGTTGGTTTAAAGGCAATAGAATGGTACATGCTTTTGTGTAGGTGGCAGATCACACCCACAGGCACAGGAGATGTATGCAATGTTGGAGAAAATGTCTTGGGAAATGAAGGTAGCAGGATATTTTTCAGACTCAGATCATGTACTGAGTTTTGTTTCTTCATAATCATTTTTGTGGCAGTGAGAGTATTACCAGCAGACCTGATGAAATTTATTTCTAAGATTCTCTATTGCCTCTTACTTGTCTTTTGACGTAACCCATGGAGGAGAACCTCGTAGAGGCCGACCTGTTCCATATCAGATTATTCATGAAGCACGCTTTACCTTGCAATTTTATGAGCTGTTTCAACGAGCCACTGATTTGGCAGGCATAAAGGTTTCTGTTGGAATTATCACACCTTGCAAGCTACAGCTGAAGTGTTTGCACCGAGAATTTGACGTTGTCCTCAAATCTAATGAAGGAAAAGGTTTAGTTACCATTGCGGTAGATGCCTCTCAGAGCCAGGAGCGATGTTGAATCACGAGGAACAGGCATGAGCTGTTTTTCCCCTTTTCCAGCTATTTCTTTTATAATGATTGCATGATTATTGCTTGTTCTCCTGGTAAATGTGTGCTGTTTTTTTTTGTGTTTTGGGATAGCTTTGTGTGTGAAAATATCAATTGAAATGTTGTGTGGTTGTGGTGCGCCTTTCCCGCAAGATTGTAGTTTTTTTTTCTCTTTTGGGATAAAGTGTGCGTGGAGTCTTACTGGATACATCTATGTTATGCCTGTAGGAGTAGTTTTGTCCTTTTTCGACCTGGTATTGGATCATCTTCAGCGTGGCAATGAGTTATTGGTTGCTTAAGTTTTGTCCTATTTTAAAAAAAAAATAAAATAATAATATATATATATATATATATATATATATATATAATAATAAATGAATAAAAATATTTACCTCATGAGAAGTTGTGTATTTATTGCCTTTTGATGTTATCAGATCTGGTACTAATTTTGTCTTGGAAATGGTACTAGAGAGACCCTTGCTCATTCTTTCCTTTTTAGCAATCTAATTTTGGTATAATCTCAGCCCAATTTCATCCCTGGGAGGTCGACTACAAGGTTGGAACATTGTAAATTTCGATTTCCTTTTAGAAG
The DNA here is from genome assembly GCA_018340775.1 of Taxus wallichiana var. yunnanensis. Taxonomy (NCBI): domain Eukaryota; kingdom Viridiplantae; phylum Streptophyta; class Pinopsida; order Cupressales; family Taxaceae; genus Taxus; species Taxus wallichiana. The sequence goes on along the minus strand of CM031240.1, from coordinate 145,084,054 downwards.
CTTTAACGAACTGTGTATTATGCTTGTCGGATGTGACTGGCTATGACTAGATAGTGGGTTTTCGACGCCGTCTTATGCAAACATGTTTTGGCCAAATCTAACTTGCTTACCTAGCTTATGATGACCTTAAAAAAATTTAGTACCCTGGCCAAGGGATATCCTCGTCAGTCCTACATTTGTATTATCTCTCTAACTGGTCTTACGAAAGGTCCACCGACTTCTTTGTGATGGAAAATTTGAGGGTTCGATATAAGAAAAGCCCTTCCTTGTCGGACGCCCCCATGGTAGTGAGTGCATGAACAGTGTTTTACCCCTTCCGAGCAACAAACAATGAAGTATATGTCGGATGTGGTGAACATGGAATTAAGTCTGAGGCTTGAGATGCTTTCGGGGACCCGTGAAAGGTAAATTACATTTACCCCCCAAGCAACAATGTTTTATGAGACCTTCTTCGTCATATCGGTAAGTAAGTTAGTAGTGTATAACATTGAAATATTTTATTATGTTGGGAATAAAGGGGTTTTCGTTGAGGGATGTGCGGAGTTGGCACTAGCGGCTTAAGGGAGCCTTCAAAGTTTCAACTTATCATTCGTGGACGTTGTTAATCTTGAATATATAATTAAACACTGGGCATAGTAATCAAAAACGTCAGTTACATTTTCTTAAGGTGTACGCAAATGCAATGCATTCCTTTTTACATGATCTTTGAATTGGGTCCTTGAGTGGCCATAACCCCCTCCCCCTCATAGGCTGTATGAGTTTTAGTGGACTTGTGTGGCATTCTTGCTCTGAGTAGGGATGTTTGGAATAATAAATCTTGTTACTTTTGTTTTGACATTATCAGGAGAATTTATTATTTCTATATCGGGTGGTTGTAGTACGATTCCTTTATTCTGTTTTGTGAATGTGATGTTGTTATCGCTATCTTACTTAAGGAAAATAAAAAGGTGTATTATGTGGGAAATTTGTTATAATTTAGAATGTAGGGTGTAAGGGTAACCTTGGATAGTAAATGCACAATTTTGGCTTTCATATGTTCTGCAGTGTGCCTTTTGTTAACTAGATATCTATTTTGTTTACCTTCATACAAATCACTTTTGCTTATGCCTTGGGATGGAAATCGTGCACTAGTCATTCAATTAATATGATGAAATATCTAGGAAAAGGGAATGCATGCTCATGCCAGTTCTTTTGAACTGACAAAAGCTAACATGTTTTTGCAGGTTGTTTTTCCGAGCTCAAGTATGAAAGAAGTGGCCGTTGTAGTTGCATAGATGATATCCACTTTGGTGCTTGTACGTTGTCTTTTATGGTTAAACTATTGATAACATCTAGTGGGAAAATTTTAGAAGATGGGTCAGTGCCTTAGTAAATGCATTGTAGAATATTGATGTTGTAACTGTCAAACTTTGTTCTTGAGTTAAAATGTTGAGTTGTAAATCCTACTAAGGCATAGTAGCAATGAGTTTGTAAGCCCTATAAAGTGGACTGGATATTCCTTATAAAAGTTAAACGAAAATTTATGTATATGAACATATTAATGTAGATGTGATCCACTTGAAACCTTTGAGACCTGGAACAATCAAGAGGAATCTATCTTTTGTAACAAAATATGATTACTTGTTTTTTTTTCCGAGCTAAACTAATAAACACTATCTTTTTGGTGAAACCTTAAAGGATCTCATGGTGAAATCAATGGTTAGATTTTAAAAGATGATAGGATTTATTGAGTAAGAGGGAAATTGATTAATAAAACCTTAAATATCTCTCTATCGTTTGAAATGTTCTCCTTTGTCAAACTTAAGAAAGTAAAGTCTAGATGGAACATTTAACCAATCTTGATAAACTCTTAGCCTCAATAAAAGACGGATAGTGGACAATGTGACCTTGAAGCTGAATTCTGTTGACCTGTTTTGTTAACCCTTGCCTTGATTCATGGTGATATTTCTTAAGCAAGGTTAAAGTTTGATCCTTAAACAAGAAGGTTATTATTAGGAAAACTTTCCCTCAATCGGAACTTATGTACAATAGAGGTATGAAACAGTGTTAGTCCTCAATCGGAACAAGTGTATGCCATAAATATTTTAAAATATTTCAATAATTAAAAATACTATAAAATTTTAAAAAATCGAGAGGTATGCCTCTTAAAAACATGTGTTAGTGACTTGAGTATAAGATTAATTAACTTTACTTGTAAGAAATGGAAAATGTTCTAAAATCAAATGAATAAGAAATATTTGGACATAAAATTGATGATCCTAGTTTAGAAAGCTTGGCCTTAAGCTATTTAGTCAACGAGTTGAAAATAAAGAAGTTCTCCCTTGTGAAATGAATTGTGTGAATCATTACATGAAATTTTATAAGAACGTAAGTTAAGAATTAAGAGACACTTTAGTAAACAAGAAAATTTAACAAGAAATTCCTCATGGGATGCCCTAGTTTGTGAGTGTGTCATGTGGTCTAGACTTCCATGTTGTCTTGTCAAAAGAAGAGTACATTGCCCTTGATAGGTGTGAACGTTCTCGTGCTTGACCTTGTGGTCTTCCCCATAACAAGTGGTTCTGGTGTTGGTTGTAACCTTGTGACGACATGTTGTGTCGTGTTGTGTCAAAGCAAGTAAAAAAAAACAGTTATCCTGTATTTCACTGTGTTGTCCTTGTGTTGGTATTTTGGTGTGTTACATCTTATTTACCTAAACTAGGAGGTGCCATTGAGTACAAGGTTTAAGTTAATTCTACGGTTTCAATTTCTTCTACGCTAAGAAGGATCACACATGAAGAAAATTTATGCACGAATATTATGTTAGGGTTGAATGTTGTGGTTAGATTCCATTATTACATTTTCAAGGTAAGAAACACAACACCAATTATTTAATCATCTACTGCACACTAGAAACACACTAAAAGATATTAAATTAAAATTCAATTAATATATATATATATATATATATATATTATATATATACGTAACTATGAATCAAAATTGCACTTATGATTAAATGCACATTTCCCAAGGTATCCCTAAAACTAGCATCTCATACATATTATAAAATTTCAAATACAACATTTTGTAACATGGGACTACATTATACACACACACACACATACACACACACACATATTACAATGACCTATATAAATTACAATAATAAAAATGAATTTCACAACACCTTTTGCCATCTTTCTTGCATCCTACAAAACCATGTGAGCATGAAATCAACGATAAATTGTTGGCATGACATCCACCCTAATCTAGCATAATTAATGTTTTTCAGTTTCCCATTTACATATAATAATGATTATAATTTGAATTCAAAACAAAAGGTTTAGAGACATGTATTCATTTCATTTCATTTCACTTCATTTCATAACCAATGAGAGAGAAGGAGAAAGGAAAGAGAGAGAAACACTATTTTCCCAAAATTCAAATTTCACACAACAAGCCACAAGATAGAGTTATAGATAGTTATTTACAAGTGTCAAAAAGTTTCCACGGTGGTTAGGTAACTTGACGGGGGTCCTACAAATTTCTTAATTTATGTTTTTAAGCTAGTTGTAAAAACATTCAATTCAGACTCGGAGGCTAAGAAACCAATTGCAAACATTGTCTTCCAATGAGAAAACACACCATAATTAAATTTCTATGTGTCCACCTATATACCAAGATTTCATAGGAACTCATGAAATTGAACTCGCTAAATGGTTTACGATTGATGGCTAGTTTTCTAGGGCCATCGGTCGTAATTGACCGAGTTGTAAATGAACAAAAGTTAGCTCTCGAGGCCTTAGGAAAGCTGTTAGCTTAATTAATACATCCTACGTTGCATATGGTTACTCCTTAACCGTCCCTGCCTTGTGTAACCATTATGTGGCTTTATATTCTTCTTTTCCACTGTTTTGAATACATTGAATAAATCTATTTGATCTCCTGCTATCATTGGTATCAGAGCGTGGAAGTGGGAGCATGGGAGTGAGAAAGTTTGCATTTGGCACTAGAGGAGATTCATTGGCATGGAAAGAAGTAGTCTGGAGGTGTCTGAGTGGTATCCCTGATACCGTGTGTGGGAAGGTGCCCGAGATACAATATTTTCTCCAGCAAGTGCTTGGCATCATTACCTATTTAACGAATGGAGTGCAAATGTGTTTCAAAGTGTGGTGTTTAGGCATGTGAATGATCTCATAGTGACATGATTCAACCACGTGGGTGGAGAGCATACAATGAGCCATCTCCATGATAGTCCTGTTGTGTCGCTTGGAAATCCCATTTTTTTGGGGCGTGTAGGGTGCAGTTAGATGTTGTTGAATGCCATGTTGCTTCAGGTATGCTAAGAACTTTCTTGATAAAATTCCCCCTTGATCCGAATAGAAGAGAAGGAGAGGCTTCCTGCATCGCTTGGTGGCTTGCTTTGGTAAAAGGTTTGGAAATTGGCAAATGCCTCACTCTTCTTCTGGACAAAATATACCCACATTTTCCAGAGTAATCATCAAATGCGGGTCAAATTCTTTGTTCAGAAAGGGGTCAAGTCCTACATCATTCCCCATGGAGACTTAGTTATTACTCGATCATTTATGAAGGGCCATCTATTTACACTGGATGTGGTCACTTCATCTAACATTGCTCTTTCTCGCTTCAATGGTGGAGTCCATCGCACTATGGAACTTTCGATACGGTCATCTTTCTACCGAGGCTTTGCAGATCACCAAAGTGCAAGGAAATGGTAAGAGGGCTTCTTCCACTCTCTCATTCCTTACCTGTTTTCTCGGGATGTCTTGTGGGAAAACAACACAGAGGTCCATTCAAATGGAGATCTTATCATTCTACGGATCATCTTCAAGGTTGTACACACCGATCTATGTGGACCCCTACCACCTAGCTTCCAAGGTTTTGAATACTTCTAGCTCATCATTGATGATTACTCACGGAAAATGTCGGTATATTTTCTCGAAGAAGTTCTTATCATACCTAAAGCAGCATGGCATTCAACAACATCTAACTACACCCTACATGCCCCAATAGAATGGGATTTCTGAGTGACACAACAGGAATATCATGGAGATGGCTCATTGTATGCTCTCCACTGCCAAGTTGGAGGATCAGTTTTGGGCGAAGGCATGATACCCAGAGCAGCAGTGTATCTACTTAACTGAGCACCCATGAAGATATTGTAGAACAAAACATCAGAAGAGGTATGGACTAGTTGTAAACCTTCTATCTATCATTTCAGAGTTTTTGGTTGTACTGCATATATGCATGTTCCAAATAAGAAAAGGAAGAAGATCGATCCAAAGACACTGCCATGTCTTTTCTTGGGGTATAGTACTACCTCAAAGGGATATCGTCTCATAGATCCTGAGATGAAGAAAATCTATGAGAGTCAAGATGTGGTGTGTGATGATTCATCCTTTGACTCCCTACCACACAATGGAGATCCAGTACCGACCTCATCATATAGATTGCTCACACATCTAGATGATGGGTAAGATGATTCTTTTCAGAGAGAAGAAGAGCTGAGTGGAGACTTATTCATTGATCTAGGCACACTGGAAAACACATCTTCACATCAGTAGCAATAGCACCAATGTCTGAAATGGGTCCAGAATACTATTGGGGATGCACACCTGAACTCACTTCTAGGTACTTCTATGGGAGTCAAAACACGAATTCAAGCCAGACATGAGGTAAATTTTACACTCATGAGTTCAGTTTTTGATAGCACCGAACCTAACACTGTTCATTAGGCATTAGACCAACCACAGTGGAAACAGGCTATGAATGTTGAATATGATTCCCTACTTGAGAATCGACGTGGGAACTTGTTGATCTCGCTTCGGGTAAGAAATCCATTAAATATAAATGGATTTTCAAAAAAAATATAAGGTAGACGGTTTGATCAATAAACATAAAGCACAACTTGTTGCAAAGGGTTATGCTCAGCAAGAAGGAATTGACTATGATGAGACCTTTGCACCCACAACAAAGATCAAAACCATCAGAGTTGTCTGTGCAATGGCAACACAAAATGGATGGAAACTTCAGCAGATGGATGTCAAGAGTGCTTTTCTAAATGGTGATCTCAAAGAAGAAGTATACATGGCCCAACTTGAAGGGTTTCTAGATGAGCATCAACCACACAAGGTATGTCATCTGATAAAGTCACTTTATGGACTCAAACAAGCACCTAGGGTATGGTATATAAAAATTGATGATCACCTATTGCAGCATGGATTCACTCGTAGCCCCTCAGATACAAATTTTTATATCAAGAAGGTAGGAACAAAGATTGTTATTCTGGTTTTGTATGTAGATGATCTTGTGATCACAGGAAGTTCTGAAAATCTTGTGGATGATGTAAAGAATGATCTGAAGAAATCCTTCGACATGACCAATTTAGGGCTACTTCACTACTGTCTTGGCTTAGAGATATGGTAGAAGAAGAATCATATCTTCATCTCCCAAATGAAATATGCCAAGACACTCCTGGAGAAGTATGGAATGTCAGATTGTAAACCAATGTCCACACCTATGGAAAAAGGTTTGCAATTATCTAGATTCCAGGATTCACTGCAGGTAGATGGTGCTCACTACAGGAAACTTGTGGAGAGTCTCATTTACTTGACCTATACCAAGGCCGGATCTTTTCTTTGAAGTGAGCCATCTCACTAAATTTATGCAGCAGAGCTAAAGAAATGTCATTGGATAACAATAAAGCATGTGTTGAGATACATCCAGAAGTACAGTTGAATTTGTCTGAGTATCGAAGAACACTCAATTCTTCTTACGGGATATACTAGACTCGAGACTATGTAGGATCTGTTGATGACAGAAATCCACTTCGGTGTATGTTTTTCATCTCGGATCTGGAGCTATCTTGTGCATTAGCAAGAAGCAAGCTGTTGTTTCTCTCTCATTCACCGAGGCTAAATCATCGCGCCACACGAGGAGTGTGTATGAAGTGATTTGGTTATGTCGAATTCTTGCAGATATAGGGATTCTCAAGAGAAACCTCCCATCATTCACCGTGACAATCAAGGTGTGTTGAAGCTTGTGAAGAATCCTATTTTTCATGAATGAACAAATAATGTTGAGGTCGAATGTCACTACATTCATGAACATGTGTCTTGAACCACCAAATTCAGCTCAAGATCGCCCTACTAGTTTTTAGGTCATAGATATTCTCACCAAGCCTCTCGGAAGGTGAAGTTTGATTTGTTTAGGGGGTACATATGTAGGAACAATGTATTAAGGGGGGGAATGTTAGCTTAATTTAATACATCCTACGCTACATACGGTTACTCCTTAACTGTCCCTACCTTGTGTAACCATTTTTGGCTTTATGCTCTTCTTGTCTCATTGTTTTGAATACATTGAATAAATCTATTTGTTCTCCTGCTATCGAAACCATGTCTAAAAATAAAATTTGATGGATGAACGCCAAACAAGAAAAATTCTTAAAAGTTCCCCTTTATATGGATAATTCACTAGATTTTATGGGACAGATAACTAGAAAGCAGTTTTCTAATGATGACAATATTTCTAGAGCCACTAGTTATAATTGGTCCAGTTTGACCTAGTCATACGATGACCAGAGGCCTACAAAATGGATTTTCCAAAATATCAAGAATTTTTTTTTTCCACACTGAAGGTTCCAGGAAATTGTCTAGTTAAAACACTAGAGGTTTGTGAAGAGATATAAACATTTTTTGCTCATGGTTCAAATGGCGAGGTGATACGAAACCCAGACTTTTCAAATTTTAACAGCTTCCTACAACTACAAAATGGTGTAACAAGGCTCCTATAAGGGCATCAAAAAGTTCATAGATGATCCTTCGAGGTTGATTCAAGGTTTAAAGTGACTCCTCACATGACAAGGTACACATAGGAAACTTTACATCCTCTTTCCGGAGTTACGAAGATTGTTTTACGAGTCTCCAAAAATCATAATTTATCTACTTAAACAAAGGAATGGTCAACATATTTACCGGGAAGTCAACTTCAACTTGTCAATAAAAGGGTGTATTGTAGCAATCTAGTTTGATTGGGACATTGCTAGATCATCATGAAGTGAGGGTTTACGTTCATTGTTTACCAAGGAACATTAGATCCTATAAGTTACGATATAACATTTTATTGTTTTAAAACAAGTTTATTTAATACAATCAAATATACAAAAATTATTTCGGTTTAAAGTTTTATTCCGTTGAAAGAAAAACTAAAGAACATAAATTATGAGAGATGAGGAAAGATGAACCATGCCTGGGAATAATGAGTGAAGTTGGGATGAGGTAATCCACACGGTTTTTGTGTTCCATGAACTGATTGTAGTTGTTAGAGGGTTTTCAAAGTCTTTTTCACCTATCCCACCTCATATATCTTCTATAATCCTTTGGTGGCTCAACAACTTCTTGAAAAAGATGTTTCACATCAAGAAGACGTGGGTCAATCTTAGCAGGGGCTTTATATCTTAAACCAACGACATATATTTCAGTAGATGTTGAGCGAATGGTTTTTTCACTTCTACTTTTTCAAACTGTTTGAAACAATAAAGTAGCACATTGTAATCTTGAGATGTGAACACCTTAGAGAAAAAAATTCCCTTCGGTGCCAAAAATTCAATAAAGCAAGACTTAATGCATCAACAACCAAAGAATCCTAAGTAGTGGCTTCCTAGACCCAAGCACCTCCCACATTAGGAAACCCATCATGCAGGACAACATCCAACATATTGCAGCCATTCTCCTTCATTAATTTTTTGATAGATGCCTTACACTTGGGTGTAGTAATATCTTCCTGTAAAGAGAAGGCCCCTCTAATGGGCCGAATGGGCACCAAATCAACCCCCATTATCAATATCCCTCTAGGAATATGCTTCATGGACACCTACATCCATCTGCCAGGGGATGCGCAAAGATCTAGAAGGTACCTTGCCGAAGAAAAAAAAACCCGAATTTAGTACTAATTACAAAAACTTAAAAGCGGCTCGAGACCTGTAACCATGTTCTTTGGAAAGGTGGTAAAATTTATCTAAATGATGTTTTCCCTTTGGATTTCTCATTGTAAATACACTTTAGAAAAACAACTGGTGATTAAATTTTATGCATCAAACAGGACTGTAGAAAAATGGATGGGATCAATCAGCTTGTCTTGGTATCAGAGTAACATCAAATTGGTGTAGAAACGAAAATTGTTGAAACCTTTTGAATGTTTAGTTAAAAATTGTATCATCTATAGAGAAAATCAGACCTGGCATGGAGAGGACTCATGGGAATGCATTTTAGTCCTACCACAACACATTCCTAGCCTCATTCCAATCCACCACTATTTTTTGAAATCACCTCAAGTAAATCTCACACAAAAATTCCCATCAGAAGTGTTTCTTGTACTCCCTATAACATCTCTGTGCATACCATTTGCATATTCATCAGAAAAAAAAGTGACATCAATATTTTCTTCACTCTCAGAGATCATTTAACTTGCTTGGTATAGATACAAACCCACATCAAACAATTTGCATGAGGAAAAATGAGGAGATATTCGGTTCATAGCTTGGTATCTATGCAAAGGATCTGGTACTCTAGAGGCTACAGGTAATCTCATCAACCTCATGTTGATTGGTCCTAAAATGAAAGGATCCGACCGAGCTATATGTGCAGTAAGTGATTTTAGGAGGAGTGAATGAAAAGAAAAGTAACCCACATGAATTTCATGGAATTTTCTCCTACTGCAACTATCTGATTATTGTTGAATTTATAAATTTTCCTTGGGTTTCAGTGAATTAATGGCTTTGAATCTCAATTAAATTACTTGTATTATAATGCAAGGGAAAAGTGACAGGTCTGAAATGGCATGGATGAAAGCTCAATCTTTTCCCAAACCCTGCCACACGCCACCAGTTGCCAACCCAATTCACCCACCCCACCACTCCATTAATTGTCCCATTTTAAAAAATATATATTTATTTTCTTTTTGTTTTACGTGGCACTACACATTGGATGTTATCATGGATTAATGTGGATGAATTCTATGTTTCGATCTACTATAGAAATTTGTGTGATACTTTGGATGGTCATTTTGTTTGGATGTTGGTAGCTTTCTAGATTTGGATTATCGATCATAAGTGAAATAAATTATCGATATTTGTATGGGTGAAATGGATATCCATGATTGATTTGGTTTTCATCATAGTGGATTATTTCTTTGATTTATTGTTTAATGTGTGATTTGAGTGTACACATTATAGGGCACAAAGAATAAATTGGGTTTCAAGGTAGTACCTCAAGTTGCATAAGAAAATGACTGGGCCAAGTCCTTTAGTCATGCATGATTATGTATAGCCTTTTTTTTTTGTGGCATATTTGTGTTTCGACATGATGTGTGATTCCTAATTATAATTATGTTATTTGTAATTTGGTTTAGTCTTTTGATGAGTTAGTTTAGGGACCTAATGGTTTGTACTTGTGTTAGTTGTGTTTTAAGTTAATTATTTTTTTTTGTTTCTGGTTGATACCACCTTATTATAATTTGGGTGGGTCTAAATGTGGCAACTTTAAGGGATTATTTTCACTTTGGTGGTCTCCCTTACATGGAAGTAGACCCCTTTGATCCTACTTATGGGTAGGAGGTCTCTTTTAAAGGTTAAATGATATTTTCCCTCCCATTTTTCTCCTCTCATGTCAACATCTTGTAAGGATGGTTGTTTTTTGTGTTTTCTTAAAAGATGAAGGGTGTTGGATTATTATCATTTTAGGGAATTTGGGAGATTAAATCCTAAATGGGTTTTTATTTTATACTCATTATAATTTTGGCTATCTTTTTTTGGGAGATGAAAAGGGTGAAAAATGTCACCCTCTCATTTGTGAGGATTGGTGATTTCTTCTTCTTTTTATTCTCCCTCACGGAGAGGGGTAGGAAGTTTTGGCTTCTCATTTTTCACTTTGGAGAGTTGGAAAACTAGGAGCTTAGAGCTTAGGGGATGTTTTTTTGTTCGAAGTTTGATTTTCAAATTTGAAGTAGTGTTATTTCCTCTTTTTTTTAGTTTATATACCATAATATGGAAATGAAAGTATGATTGTTTGAATTTTATATGTTACATGTTTGTGTGTGATTATTTTTGTTTTTGTTCCTTTCTGTTTCTCCAATCCATCCTACATTGGTGTTAGATTTCTAGAATTATATGGGGAAGAGGGAGGATTGTTCCCTCTTACACCACATGGCTTGATGGGAAAGCCATGATGATCTTAATTTTATTCCTCCCCTCATATGGTTTGATGTGGAGAAGGATTTTTCATATGGTTTGAACCTCCTTCTCCATCCTTGGAAAGGAAACCATGTATGGTTTGAAAATATTTCAAGGAGAGGGCTAGGTGTTTGGGAAGGAGAGATAAGGAGGGTATTTTTGAATTGAGAGACAATGAGGACATGTTGGAGATTTTTATAGTGTTCCTATTGTTGGTTCACATTTTGGCTTCTTATGGGCTTCTTGCAACTCTTCCCCTTTGAGGAAAACATGGAATTTTTCCTCATGTGATAATTGTTGTTCATTTTGATTTTATGTGTGAAAAAGTGGTGTGTGTGTGTGTGTGTGTGTGTGTGTGTGTGTGTGTGTGTGTGTGTGTGTGTGTGTGTGTGTGTGTGTGTGTGTGTGTGTGTGTGATTTCCACCCTTGTCCTATCTTACTTGTGTATTCTTGAGGCTTGCTAATCTCTCTTCTATGGGATTGGAGGGAGGCTAGTATGTCCAAAATTTTTGGAGATGGCATGTGATGATTTCATTTGGTTGGTAGGAAAATGAAACACTATTATTTTTTCCTTAAAGGCTATTATGAAGTGAAAAATTCTAGATTTGACTTGGATTTTGGAGAAGAAAAGCTGGAAATTTTGACATATTATTCCCCATTTATGGGAGCCTTATCCTATTGCATTTTAGTATGTTTTTCAAATGGTGTTGTAATATTGTTAAGTCTTCTCGTAGTGCCCACTCCTCTTTGACACTTGTTATATTTAATTTTGATTACTATTGACTTTAGACATGGATATTATTATATCATTTTTTTGTTTAGCATGATGTTAGATCATAGAGATATTATGATTTTGATGGATTATGATTCGTACTATGATTGTGTGGATTCTATATACATAGAGATACATGTTATATTTGATGATGATGATGTGTTGTTGAAATATGTACTACTGAAATTCAGAATTCTCATCACGTTGGGTAGGATTTAACTTTTGAACTAATCTTGTTATCTTGTGGATATTGAAAAATATAGAATTGAGATGTTGTGGAAATTTCAGACAAATGATAGCATTGTTTAGTTGAGATGATGATTTATCTATATGCGGATGTTTATTGATTGATATGCATATATTTTATCCTTGATGTTTTTGATGCTGCCGCGAGGCCGAAGGAGGTATTGTGTGATTTTACAGGTAATTAAATCACAACAATCAAAAGGGGGATTGGAGACCAACCATAATGGAATACTAGATGGATACAAATAAGGTCATTATACGATAAAAAATCAACACGTGACCTTCTTCGCACCCAACCTCCCGAGGTTGTGCCGAGATAGCCAATGTGGAATTGAAATGGGAGTGAAAGTGATGGCGATGATCAAGCTAATTGGGAAACCTTATGTCTTCGACACGCAATACTAGAATATGTGAATCTAAGGAAAATAATTCTCTCCTAACCTGAAGGGGTGTGATGGTACGGTCGATATGATAGCTACTCAGAGACTCCAATTGATGTCTAGTTCTACCAAGATTCTATTGATTGGTTGCAGAATACGTGGAAAGTAACTGCAGGTGCCTCGTATGGGTTTCCATACAAGGTCATGGAAATTGAGACAAGAGGTGTAGTGGAGCTGTAGGAACTTAGAATATTTTCTAGTCTCATCTAGAAAGTCTTAGCCTGATTGGATGCTATATTCAAAAATGAAAGTTGTGTAATTATATTGGGTGGAAGCGATGAAGATATTAATGCCAATGTACGTAAGCTAGTGTCAATATCTAACTGACTAGCAGGACCGTTGGGTTACGAGACCTATGGGTCACAAATAAAGACTCATTGAGGTTGAGGCCCTTGTATGGTCATGCATGCAATCAAATACTATTTCCAGGAGCACTCCAAAAGTCATAGGCTTGATTAGCACCTATGTTCAATGTCTCTAACTATGTCATTTTCTCAGTGTATGTGGCAGGTGTACGTAAGACTATTAAGCACAAAATTTTGTCAATGTCGGCTTATTATTTCTATCTGTTAGGTTGTGGGTCCAGACGATCAAAATTGTAAGTCTTTTCCTGTTGCAGATTATTGATGGTCATGTAAGATGAATTGATTTGTTTTCAGTAAATAAACTATCTAGCAAAGGGAATCTAACCTATATTTTTGGTGTTTTCTCAATATATCATAATAAAGCAGTAAAAGAAGCTAAACTATGGAAAATAAATGTTTTGTTCTTTTCTAACTTTTCAAACAATGCATCTAATCTAATAAACTAGTTTTAAAATAATAATTAGCCAGATGTAGCTAACTATCTGTGTAGATGTGTGAATCTAAATCTAAGATCTATTCTAATTCAAGCAAAATATTTCCAACCCTACCTTAGAAGTGAAGAACAAATCATGGCTCTAACAAAGCTATTGTTCCCCCACAGCCTCCCTGGCAATGTTGAAGAGAAAAATTCCTATTGATTTGATCTACTTGCAATTATCTAGCTACTTGAAATGAATTGTTTCTCTACTCTATTTGATATGCAATTGACAATTTGACAAAACAAAGCAAACAAATACATAACTCCAACCTGGAAGAGCAAGATCTTTGGAAAATCCAGTAGTATCAGTATCTTTCCCCTCGTTCTTTCCTTTCTTTCTCTGAGTGTTCATGTGAGTCCAAAGGATTGGGAATGCAAAGAAAAACAACAAGAGGATGGCACTTGAGCGATGACATCTTGGAAGCAATCTGGATGCAATGTAAGTAGAAGAGAGATAACACAAGAGATTTGAGCTTGGCTATGCAATTCCTAGCAAGATTATGGCAGCACAACAATGCAAGATACACAAAATTCTTAGGCCTTTTGCTTGAATACAAGCATGGAATATATAGGAATGGAGGATAGGAGGTTACTTCATGCACAAGGCAAGAAGAGGCAGTTCCAACTAATTAAATCTTATTAAAAATAGAAGGAGCAAGGAGAACCAATCAAACAAAGCTATTTTAGCCAATTTGGCTCACAGATGCATGTAAAAAGAAAACTTAAGTGAACCGTTGCATGTTTAAAACATGCATGAAGATTTTGGAAAAAGAAGGAAGCACTTGCCGCCTTACGCAGAGCATAGGTTTCAAGACCGCCGCCCAAGCAGGTGGTGGTGGTTTGTGAACCGCCACCTAGGTAGGGCGATGATTTGTGAACTGCCTCCTAGGCAAGGTGGTGGTCTTGGTACTGAAGGCCAAAACAAGCACAAAAATAATTGGGGAGATGGAAAAATGCATGAAAAAGTTAAGTAAGGCTATCTAAGCTACAAATATATACTATGAATGGGTTTTTGGAGCTTGAACACCTTCTTGAAAGGATTTTAAATCATCATGGAGGACTTTTATAACCATTTTCCTGACAATGTAGCACGTGTAATTTTGGGTGCGTACGGTCACCATGGAAACTTGTGTAATGTTGGTGTTTTGTTTGTTGTTTTTTTGTTTTTTAGGGGGTCCAATTGGGCGAATGACCTCCAATTGTGACCAAGGGCATGTGTGCAACTCTTTACCCTTTTTATTTTTATTGTATAGTAGGTGATTTTATTGTGATGTAATTTATTTTATCATTATTGATTAATGTGATTTTTTTAGTAATTTGATCATATTATTAAGCTATATGTGGATATGACAAATGGATTCATTTATTAGAGTTGTTGTTCTTTTGGACTATATGATTTTTGATTGGGTATAAGTGACTTTGAGTGTTGTACACTCTACCTTACCTTGGAATTTCGGATTTGGGCTTAAGGGCCATTTTTGAAGGCTTGTGGGACAAGATAAGCTTGTCCCACACCTCTTTATTTCATATAACAACCCTACCTATGGATTGGGGGTCAAAAAAGACCCCATTATGTGTTTTGTAAGACAAAAGTGTAATTTATTGCACTTTTCTTACATGGGTTTTAAATTTTTTCCTTAGGGGATGTGGGTTTGGATTGTGTGTGTAAAAGGTTTGTCATTCCTCTCAACCACCAATTTATTGTGCATTGGGGTTGAGGTTTGAATTATGATGTGGAGTTAAGGATAAGTGATGTGGCATCCTACATGGAGCCACCTCACCCTCCTCTCTCCCTTTCCTATTTATGCAAGTTTAATTTCTTTTTTGGGCATTACTTCATTTCATTGTTACTCTTGTATTTTTGGGAGTTAGAGGATTTTGGAGGGCTTTTTGGGTCAATACATGGTGTTGTGTCCCACTTATTGTCCTTAAAACGTGAGTGAGGAGTGTAGTTTGGTGGTAAATAGTAGTGGTTCATGCGAACACCCCCTTTGCGTGAACCACATTCGTGCAAAGTGACACGTAGGTTATTATTTATCCACATATGGCATTAAATGTGGTTCACACAAAGGGGGTGTTTACGCGAACACCCTTTCATACAAAGGGAATTTTCATGAACACCCATGTTTATATAGTGGACGCGCTGTAGAGGAAATCCAATCACCTCCTTCATGCGAATATTACACAAACTAGACAATACCGAGCCCACCGAGAAGATCATGCCCAATGAGTGCACCGAGCACACTATCATGTTCACTAACGAGCACCGGGTATAAAATAGCACAGACTATACCGAGCCCACCAAGCCCACCAAGATGAAAAGTGCAAATCGTGCCCAATGAGGCCACTAGCATGGCCAATGACGACCAACGAGGCCATTGATGAGAACCAGGTATGAAATATGTTGTTTTATTGGTGAAAATGGAGGATCCCATGGATTTGGGCATAAAATAATTGAAACCCTAGCCAATTTGATATGTTTTTGTCTAATCATTTTTAACAGAGCTCTGTTCATTTTTTCTTTGATCTACCTCTACATTGAAACCCTAGCTCATTTTTGCAAAACCCCATTTAAAATATCTTGTATCATGACCAAGATTCACAAATTTTGGTGTTCAGTGTCAATGCATGGTAATAATGGTGTTGTGAAAACTGTAATTTCTGCTATAATGATATATTAAATTTAAAATATACCTTTTGTAGAATAATGGTGCTATGAAAACCATAATTTCTACTGTAATGATATATTAAATTTAAAATATACCTTTTGTAGAATAATGGGGCTATGAATATTGTAATTTCTACTATAATGATATATTAATTATAAAATATACCTTATGTAGAATAATGGTGCTTGGAAAAGCTGTAATTTCGGATGTAATGATATATTAAATTTAAAATATACCTTATATAGAATAATGATGATGTGAAGACTATAATTTCTATTGTAATGATATATTAAATTTAAAATATACTTTCTGTAGAATAATGGTGCTATGAAAACTATAATTTATGTTGTAATGATATATTAAATTTAAAATATACCTTATGTAGAATAATAGTGTTTCAAGACTGTAATTTTTGTTGTAATGATATATTAAATTTAAGATATACCTTTTCTAGAATAATGGTGCTGTGAAAATTGTAATTTCTATTATATTGATATATTAAATTTAAATATACCTTGTGTAGAATAATTGTGTTGTGAACTTATGAGTTTTGTTTCACATTGAACCCATAAAAATGTGTATTCGGGGTGATGAGATAAAAGCGCTAGGTTATATCGTATCTAAGAAAGGAATTGACATTGATCACACAAAATTTGTGTTATCCTTGAAATGGTTCCACCAACAAGTGAATTATCGAATGAAATACATAATGTTACATACATTGTCAACCCATTCAATAAAACTTTAAAAAATAAAATAATCTTGGACTCAATATTTGCGTGAGGCCTTTGAGGAAATTAATAAATTACTCCTATCTCTTCTTACACTCATGGTACCATTGTATGAGAAACCTTTTATCAAGTATATACGTTCATATGATATCCCTTTGTCATGCATGCATGTTTTCGGAAGAGGAGGATGACGTTATGGTATGTGTTATATACTTCATCAACTCCATCCTTTGAGATTAGGAAACTCATTATTCTAAATCCAAGACTAATTTCCTCCCTATAGTATTTTAGACTAAATGAATCACCATTCCATGGTAAACTAGGAAACAAAATTAATTTTCAAGTCTCAATTCCTTTGTACATTCATGACCCAAAAACTCTCTCTAAGAAGGCTCGTCATTTGATCAATCGCCTTGAAAAGTTTGAGGTAACTTACACCAACTATAATGTCAAAGGGATAATATTTTTTATTTTTATATGACAATCCATGATATTTATGATACCTAGTAGATACTAAACCTCCCTACTAAGTAATTTACTACATTTTAATTCCTGACATTACTTCTTCTCATTCGTACACTAACCTCATTACCTACTTTATTGAATGTAGCTATCTAGAAGACACAAACTACAATTAGAAGTGAAGCATCCATACTATAGATGTGAAATAAATTATCTAGGATATATTTTTGTATAGGATGTCCTTTTAATGTGTAGATTAAGAAGATTCTAAACATGTTATGTTCTAATGTCATGGTGGAGTCTTTGATGGCCACCTTGGAAGCACCTATGAAATGATTTATAGATCTATAGTTCCGAAAGTCATCATTTATGATGATAAAATATCCTTTAATAATCCCACTAAGCACGATTTGTACAAGAAATTATCTATCTCACACCACACTTCATCTTTGTACTATCCTCAAGACAATGGATATGTCTAAGAAATAAATAAGATATTGAAAGTCCATTATGCTAAAAATAGTTAAGAGCGATAAAAGGAATTTGTACCTATTACTATATCATTCCCTAAGGGATTATAGGACTAACATACACATGCTCACATGTTCCACCCCTTTCTATCTCATTTTAGATTTCTAAATTTTTTTCTTCCTTTAGAATTCCAACTCCATATCCTATGGGTTTCCCTTTCAGTTATACTAGATGAAGATAAGTATATGGATTCTTGTTTAGCCACACTCAATATTCTATTCAAAAACCATCTCAAGGTTTTCAAACACCATGAGATAAATTATGTTATTGTGTTCCTAAGGTACACCAATAACTTTGTGACATTTTTCTCTTGTAGGAAAATCATATAGATAATAAAAATATCGAAGGTCATAAGTTTAGAAAAAACTAACAAGGATCCTATTTATTCATCGAGGAATCTAAAAATGGGTATTTTCACCTATGTAAACTTTAAAGTGACGAATTTTATGAGTTTATAAACTCTCTCCACCTAAAATGTTACTAAATCTATTTCAATGTGTTACATTTCCCTTCATTTTTTCATTTTGCATTCTATAACATTTTCATTATATCGTCTCTTCATGCATATAAAGTTATTTAAATTTGAGATCCAATTTTAATAATATAAAAATGTGTATTAATCCATTTAAATACTTCTCAATGTTCATTACTATATATTCTTCACTAAAATTTTATAAATTTAATCACAATGAAGATTTTGCATTTGGTCATTTAGTGTCACAATCTCTTATGAAAAGTTATCAAAAATTTGTATGGATTTCTTCATGAAATATGATCACTGTGCTAACCTATAGTTTTCCTGAATTTATGATATCGATATCTCTCTCCTCACATTCTCACTCACTATGAAACTTCGTGGTCATGCTTTCCATGCTTGGGTACAGATTTTCACAAAGTTTTATCAAATTCCACCAACTAGAAAATTTATTATTGTTTTCCCTAGATCTGGGATGAGAACAAACAATTTGTCATAAAAACCACATCATGCACCAAAATTTATTAGGAAAGTATCCTAATTAGGTGCACCAAAATATTACAATTTTTATCTTTCTTCTATTTGTAACATTCTCATTAGTTTGATTTCATGATATATGTGCATTCAATTATTCAAATCCACATCATAATCCCCACTAATGGACAAAGGTATCTCTAATGGAATATGGATATCCTCATTGGGATGGGTGTAATCCTTGTATGTATGTGTAATCTTATGAAACTATTCTTTTTATGGCTTGGTAGGGAATCTCATTCCATATTTTAAATATTCATCTAAGAATGGTTTATTTGATTGTGTATTGTGACATTACGTAATTAGTTATCCTTACACATTCTCTCCAATGTGGGATAGTCTTATGTGTGATGTTGTGTAGGAACTCTACGATATGTGCAATATGTTTCTTTCATTTGATTAGATGGGAGATTTTGTAAAATGCGTTTTGTCTCTCAATAAAGGTATAAAACCATCACATTTGGAGTTGAGGCTATATTATTATTTACTAGTAACCACCTTGGAGAATATCTTATTTGCATTGAAGATTAAATATCATATTTCTATTTTCAATAAAATAGGAGAATATCTTAGGAGAATTTTTTCATTAAAAGTACTATTAATTGAATTTTACTTTCATTTTTTACAGTCATGGCTTCTTCCACTCCTAATTTTTTTGAGAGGACCGATTTAGAGATTGCAAAATTACAATCTATTCTCCAGAATCCAACTACAATTGGGCAGTATAAAGCCCATTGTGAAAAAATATTGGTTGATCTTCGTAGAATAGAGACAAGTTTGAAAACATATAACCCATTTGATTCTGAGTCAATAAAAAAATTATGGATTCATTAAAATCAAGTGTCTCAGGAGATGTAGGTTATAATGAGATTACATTACATCTATCCGATAAGGAATTCATTGAGGTCTTGTTGGAGTTTTAATGCAAATAAATGAAAAGTAAGTGCATATTATGTAAACAAATGTCCATGTCCCCTATGTTCCCCTTTGATTTATCCTAGATTTGTGACCTCTCAAGGCCAATTTCCAAATAATGACCAATTACCATTATACTTCACAATGATGCTACAGGTGACACTCACCTAAAGGTAAAGGTGAACTATTTAGACATCCCTAGTTATTTGGGGCAAGGGTGGGCTGTATGTATTAGCCACGGGAGGCATATAGAAAGGAGGAGCTCCTACATTTGTTGACATGTGACAACTTGTACCAAGGCCACAACCATTCTTATCGGGGTTTCAAGATGTTGTAACACTGTCATTATGGTGAACATGGGGCTTCTATCGAGGGTATTGTTGGAATTGCTCATGATACCCAATTTATCTCTTTTGACCATGTGGGTCAATACCTTGAGAGACACGGTACTAGTAGTGGAGGTGCTAGTAATAACACCGATGCACACAATGAGGTATACACTCTTGCATCTTTGATTTCCCAAGATGACTTTGA
This sequence comes from Taxus wallichiana var. yunnanensis, assembly GCA_018340775.1. Lineage (NCBI taxonomy): Eukaryota > Viridiplantae > Streptophyta > Pinopsida > Cupressales > Taxaceae > Taxus > Taxus wallichiana. The sequence continues at coordinate 145,063,669 of CM031240.1, read as the reverse complement.
GGCGGTTACAAATCCCTCTCGAGACATGTCAACTAGGATGCATCATCACCTGTTGTATTTTTGTGTGTATATGAGGTTATTTCATGGCATTTCAACATTCCACTATGGGGGGTTTTCGATTTTATAGAGCAGATTGGCAAAGTGTATTTTCTAGTCGTGGTACTACCGCCGTTCTATAGTTAGACCTCCCTGTTCTTTGAGATTGTCACACTTGATGTTCAACACATTTCTATTCCGGTTTGCGAAAATTAAACCTTAGTAGAGTTAAATTTTATTTTATTTCATCATTACTTTACAATTTATTAATATTCAAATTAAACATGTACTTGTGTGTTTAGGCTTCTACTCTAGTGTGTGGAGCTTCATGACCCCGCCATCTACCTACACAACATACACACAACTCTTGACTAAGCACAACATGGATCTTGATGTTCGGGCCTGAGTCATCTTGGCTCACTTGGTGACATATTTATTGGTGTTGAGGTCATGGTTGCAACCCCATAGATTTGGAGAAGCTTTACGTAGAGGTATATATATACATGTGTTTTAATAGAATTAATTTTAATCTAAATTGAAATGTTAGAAATTAATGAACTTTATTCAAAAAACTTATTTATCAACTTCTTATATTTAATTTATTTTGTTTCACAGACAGAGACAAATTTGGACAAAGATCTACACATAGCGTAGATACTCCCAACATCCGTCCAGGAACAGATACTGAGGTAATCAATTGTACATATCTGTTATATGATGTATTTAATTAATCAATAAATTGTTGTAGAATTTTTCTTATAAATTTTAATATATGGTACATGTTATATATAGTTTATGACGTGTATATTCCTTTTTTAACATGTAGGGTGCAGTAGAGCGTAGTGAGGGGTTTGACACTCGCCCTAGTGCACGGAGGAGACTTCAGTGATATTTTATAGATTTTAGACATTTTAGACATGATTTTAGATATTTTAGACATGTATATATACTCATACTCATTCTAGACATGATTATTATATTTTGATATATGTCTTAGACACATGTATTATTATTATATTTTTATGAGTTCTAGTGTATATTTACAATTATGGATGTGAATATAAGACACCCCCTTATCTTTCATTTTTGTCTCTTGATGATATCATAATAGGTATAATGATAGATAAGATATTAAATACCCTTCATTTTTGTGATATAACATTGTAAACTTCTTTAAAATTCTATATTGAATCATTTGATGCTTAGGTAATTTAGTAATACTTTATGTTACATTAAACATTCCATGGCTTAGTGAATGCTTCTTTACTTATGCACTTGTCAAATATTTTCAAAGGCCATTTCCTATCCACCTTAACTTTGTTTTTATTCATATCACTACTAAGTCTTATAACTCAAAATTTGACTCTAGGTAAATATTGCCAAATTCAATATTCATTGTTCTAGGAAAGTGTTGTTAGTATTAAACTATCTCTCTAAAAATCTATAGTAACTTAAAATCTTTTGAAAATAATAGATTCCCTCTCTTTATCTATCCTCTCTATAAAAATTGGGAAATATAAACTCATGTTGTTGCAGGTGTGCGAAATGATGGAAAATGAAGTAAATGTAATGCAATACATTTCCATGATTTGTACTATTTTAATGTAATTGTAAATTTGAATTTATTTGGAGATGGGAAGAAAGGAAGTTATAAAGATTAATTTAAGAATGTATTCAATATATATTGGGTAGTGAACATGTTTAAGTGATGGTTGATTGTTAATGCAAGGGATAACATTATTGAATATCATGAAATTTCATCTTGATCAAAATAAGTATGTCATACTGCACATCTAATGTTGAAAATTATGATTTGAATCATATATGATGAAAGCTTAAGTTCATTGTGCATAGCCTATTAAAACACCTAACGTAAAATGCCTCTCTGTAAACCAAAGTCTTTGGAGATAAAACTTGTGGAAACCTACCTCATAAAGAGTAATATGTTACTCAATCTAAGAACTAATGTGTAGATTATACCCCAATTGTGGAATGTAATGTGTTATCCTCTTCAATTTCAATTTATCTACCAATTCCTAAGAAATAATGTTATATTCACTTCTATGCAATATTATCTTCATCATGAGTAACCTTGAGTCATAATATATTTCAATACCTTGAGTCATGTAGTTCTTAATTGTCTATATCAAAATTTAATTGTCTATCATTTTTCTCACATGAAATTTTAAATGATTCAAGTTAGATTTATTGACACTAAGAGCTTGTTTCAAATTGTTATAAAAGATGTTAGAAAAGAGAAACTAAAATGAGGAAAAAAATCATCCATCCACGAGTGAAGAAATCATCAACTCAATTTTTGAAAAATGGCGATTAATGTCGTTTTACATGTACACAATATCTAAAAACACCATCAATACAAGACATGTTAGGTAGACCTAACACTAAGTTTTTAAAACTCATTTGTTACACACACACACACACACACACACACACACACACAAATATATATGTGTGTGTGTGTGTGTATATATATATATATACATACATACATATATACATATATGTATATATACATATATAGATATGTATATATGTATATATGTATATAGATATATAGATATGTATATATGTATGTAGATATATATATATATATATATATATATATATATATATATATATATATATATATATAGTTCAAGTTTCCAAATCCTTCATGATATAAACATTGATATATATGGAAAGAATATTATTGGAGATACTAGGGAACAAAATTACATCATTAATGAACCCATCCTTAATATCATAGCAAGAAAGTTGTCAAATATGTATGCCAAATGACAAATAAAATAGATAAAATATTTTATTCTGGAAGACATGAATATATAATATTCTAGGTCCTTCTATATAATACCAAGTGGCTCTGCTCGTTGTTCAATGACCTGTAAAAAATTTTCATGGTCTTCTACATCTAGTCTCATTTTTTGCGTTGACCACTTTTAGTCTTCACCTGATGCAATTGTAACCCTGTAGCAATTATGTGATGGGTGTAATGATACACATTTTTTTCTGGTTTATAATCAACAAAGTGAATCCCACTTTGGAGGGCTTTCACTTGTTGTAAGTATGTTCCCTACACTACAACCGAGCTAGTATAAAATGTCGTCTCTTCTTAATATTAGCTTTGTTGTTCTCTCTCTTTTGTGCAACGCAACAAGCTAAGATACTCCACTTTCTCAATATTATCTTTTTAAGCAATGACTGCAAATATATCACCTATAAAAAAATGCAAAGAAATATTCAATGATCCATGTATACTATAAATTATACATATATATTTAATTATAAAATTATACAATCCTTTTAAATAAAACATACCTTATTTAACCAATCCAGATATGTGGTCATAATCAGTTTAAATTAATGGTACATATTCAAAACTATCATCATGATTTGATCCATATGTGTCATCCACAACTAATGGAAATTTCTTCCACTCACCTACATACCCATGTTTTTACTATTGCAATCTGAATAGGATTTGTTCAAGAATTCATAACAAAAACAAGAATAATCTCTTGTATAGATTGTCCAGTTATTATTATCCATAGTCATCAAAGAGTGTAAAGACCTAGAATTAGGAATCCTTTCACATCCATACTTTGTCCTTCGATCAATACCTTTAATTAATCATGCTTAAATTATTAATAAAGTTTAAAACAAACATCAAAATTCAAAATAATATTTTAAAATTTTTGTAACTTGTAGAACATAATAAATCACATAAATATCTACAGATCTATGTTTTAAATGTGCATGTACCTATTATCTCCCAAAAGAATCTATCCTGTGGGGTTGAAGCGTGTGATGTTGAAGCTTGTGAGGTTGAAACCTGAATTGCAAAATGTTTCTTACACTATTTAACAATGGTGTGGGCATCAATCAATCGATCTCCCTCATAATCAAAGATTTGTTTCTTTAGAGCATGTTTGATGCATGCACCCGCACCATCGTGTTCTCCCTTCCCATGACCACTCTAAAAAAACTCCATAAATGAGGTATTTTGTGATGATGATGATAATGACTGAGTGCAAAGAAAGGGTGAGAGGATTTGAATTGTGATGCGCAACCATTTGACCAAACAAAATGTTGATCTATTTGTACTCCTCGCTGATGAAGATATTGAAATAACAAATCAAAAAAATGATGCACAAAGTGTGTGTCATGTCCCTTGTAATCACTTATATAGAAGTGATACTCCTTTTGACCATTCGCCTCACATATGTACTTTCAACCCAATGAAAATCCAATTGTGCATGCCTATAATATACTTGGACCATGATAGTAACCTAGTCGGTTAGTATGATAATAATGTGTCCGAATTTATTTTTGATGAGAAAATGAGTAATTATCAACAAAATCAATCACGAGACAATATGGAGCCAATAGGGTATGTGTCTCTATTGGTCTTAAATTATGTAGCCTACCACTTTGCATAGTGAGAATGTTTGATGTACGGACTAATAAAACTTCGGAAACTATGCATGAATGTTGCAATGGGGATTTCCTCTTCTACCTAATCTAACCTAGTTGAATCCTTTCCAAACCGTGTTTAATATTTTATGTATTTGAACCTACAAAATCATTACATAATGGACAAATTGTCATATTCATTTCGCAGTAAACATAAAAATAAAATAAAAATGTTCTTCCAAATTTAAAAACACAAACACACACACACACACACACACATATATATATTTGTTTATTAATCACCTCTTGCAAGCCACCATTTAAAATGTGTCCAAGTCTTCATTTGTTTATAGCAATAATTTCAAGTACCCACACATGTCACAGACACATTTGATGCAAGTCATATGATCGTCGACATGATCATTCGATATTGTGCAAAGAATTAAAGTTATGAATTCACTGACACATGTAGGTGGGGCATTTTAGGACCATTTGATGCTTCTCGTAACTTTCTATACACCTAAAAAACATAGATTTTGAAATACATTAATTTTAAATCACATCTCAAAAAATGAAATTTAATAAAATTTCAAATATATAGATATAAATGAAAGCACACCTCAAAATATATATACATGATATAATTTATTTTGTACTTGATAGTGATAATAAAACTCAATGTAATAGCAGAAACAACATGTTTCAAGGAATTTATTAGCTCACACATACCAAGGATTCAAATTTTCAAACATTCGTTGTCCAGTCTTAACATCTGGATTTTCTTCTATTAACTTTATGTACATCTCATGTTGAGTTATTTCAAGCCAAAATTTTATATGTTCATCATAGTTATTGTGAGTTATCCTATGTTTTAAAACATCCCTCACATTTAGAGAAGGATGATTCCTCTCATTCAAAAATCAGAAACTATCTTCACAATATTATCCTCTATTTTATCAAAACTCGATTTCTACACATTAGTACCCAATTTCCTTCCATAATAGAGTCATCCAATGTCTTCCTCCTCTTTGCATACCTACAGACCGCTTTTCTAGATAAACCCAATTCCTTGGAAATGATGGCAACATGATGATTCTTTGTCATATCTTCACTTACAACTAAAGTTAATATTTCTCTACAAGAAATATTTTTATCGATAGACCTAGTTTTTGTGCCCTAAGAACTTATTCCATCATAAACATTACCAACAAATTCTTCTTCTATACATTTAGAATTTTTCCGTCCAAAATCAACACCCAACAATTCTAATGTTTCATTCATATTAACATGATTCAAGAATGTCACCAAAAAATGTGCTCTAGCAACTGTAGTCAAATTAACAAATTCACGATATAATATCTCTACACTTTTTGTTGTTTTCTTTCATGGTAGTGGTTCTTGTTGGGAAAATTCTCTTAATTTTTGTAAATCCATCTTCACCAAGTGTTTCACATTTTTCTTGGGAAGTAATTCCATAAATTTTGTTATCACTTCAGCATGATGTTGTGCATCATGATTTGTGTCAATAAACATACACATGTGATTACACTAAAATTTGCAAAAAAATTAATATACAAATGTGATTACACCATTAATTACCAAGCTAGTAAACAATTTAATATCTAAAAAATTAACCTACTATCTAGTAAACAATAATATTAAGTTGTCGAAGCTAATTGTATTTAGATACCACTTCATGAGGTCCTTCTTGAAATCTACTAAACAACACTTTTGCATTTGTATTTAAGAATTTTTCAACTTAGAAGCACGTCGAGTGTGACATAATGATCTATTATTGATTACTTTGGTCTAAAACCTACTTTCCCCTTTTCCCACTTTCCTTTTTATTTTATTTTCTTACAAAATACCACATAGTCATGTGGAATAAATTTTCACCATGTCATCGAATGTATCTAAACTTAGTAATCAAATTAATTTCCTTGTTGGATGACTATTGGATACAAAATGCATATTTGGATGCCTTAGTGTGAATCTCAAAAGGTTTAGGAAATTTCATGCATTGTGATAGAAAATAGTATGTAGAGGAATAGTCTTACTAACTCAAAATAATTTTACCATGCATTGGTTCAATCAACCTTAGATCTGGTGTGCATTATGTAGTTGAAAGGATAGGACACACACACACACACACACACACACACACACACACACACACACACACACACACACACACACACACACACACACACAATAAATCAAGGATGAAACTATTATCTAAATTTACATACATTGTCTAACACAACTAAGAAACTATTTAAGGTAGTATGGAGTAATCAAATATTAAATCACTATTATATTTTTAATATGCATAGAGTATAGCTATAATTTTAATGTTGATGTAGCATGTGTAATGAATCTTTGTTACTCCAAATGAACAATTACCAAATTTTTCATATAAATATTAATTTTCAAAGGTTGTAATATGCATAGGATGTTATTAACATGCTAATATCAATCCTTACTAATATTTGATTTGGGGGTCAAAATTTCCAACTAATATTTTATTTAGGAGATCAAAATTTCCTTATAGTAGATATTGGCTCAAGTCATCATTTGATCTTTCAATTATTTTTTCATTCATATAATATATATATATATATATATATATATGGTGTTAGAGCTATCTAATTTATGAAAGATGGCATGGTACAAGCCTAATATTTCATTCGACTAGGATCTCTTGTGCGTTATGCATCATACTTAATCATTCTCACAAAATGATCTATGATATAATGGGATGTTTGGAAGAGGGAATCAAGGAAAAATTAATGTGGTTCTTTACTGCAAAGTGTTTTGGAAGGTGTTTTATCTCCACATGAAGAGTATGTGGATAAAGCAAGAGTGCTAAGAAATAAAGGTATGTTGAGAGGATCATGTTTGTATCTAGACGAAGACAACCTTTTCATAACTGAAAGAGAGAAATGATGAGTGAGAAAAGGTGAGGTTAGAAAGGAGAAAATGATAGAAGCATACCTAAATAATGGAAAAACATATATTATAGCTAGATAAACAATAAGTAAATAAGGAATATGACCCATTTGGGAGATAATCTTATGATGGTGAGATAGAATTTAGAGGCTACCCTTGATAAAGAGGAATTGGGTTAAGGCCTATATCCAGAGATAGAAAATTATTTTGAATGGAACACATAAGCACGATGGGTGAAAAATGCCAAATTTTGAAAGATGTATGAGAAGGTAAAATGTAGAATAAAGAAACAAAATGTCAAGGGGTTAACTATAGAGATATAGATGGGAGGAATACAAAGGTTTTTTTTTTTTGGAATGACCCAATTATATGAGGATTAAGTTAGAAAGGTGTTGGTGGGTACTGAAATAGAGCCTTTCTAAGAGGTGAGAGAGGATGTTGAAGAATGGAATTTGATGTTAAATAGAAACCCTATATTTAACTAAGAGATAAAAACAACCATGTCTCTTAGAGAGTAACAAGCAATACAAAAACAAAGTAGATGGCTAGATCAAGATCCAAATTATACTATTGAGTGGTTGCAATATTTTTACCATGTTTTATATTTTTTACCATTTTTGTTGATATTTCAACAATTATTGTTTCGTTGAATGATTTTTCTGTGTGGATCTTTTTTGGTACTTGGTTGGTTCTTACATTGTTTTTGTTAGAGCCTTTTATTTTCACATATTGTTTCTATTGTTTTAGGTTATGGGATCCTATCAAAACCCTTTCCTTTACCCAATCTAAAAAACATATTATCATATTTACCTTAGAACGAAAAATAAAATTATGATCTATCAAGGGTTTCTATGTATGTACCAATTTTTGCAGCCTTGTCTTTCACTTGTTCTTCCTCTCTCTCTCTCTCTCTGTTTGTGCCTTCCTATGAACTGATCTTCTAGCATTCTTCTCTACATTCTCTTCCTCGATATATTTTTTTTCTTATTCTTTGCATTTTCCATGATTCATCCACTTCAATAATTTTCACCTGCACACATAAATCGAGATAGATCTAAATTTCTAAGAGTAAACTCGATACAAAACTATACATGCATGCAACTCTTATTATATACAAATCTCAATAGAAATTAGGTTATTTTTAATTTTATTTTTTTATAACTTTAAAACAACTTTTCTAATTTTAATAGAATTTATATTTAATATACAATTATTTAGTTTTATAATATATTTTTAAATAAAATAACTATATGCTTTAAAGTCAATTTTATTATATATAAATAATAAAAAATATTTTTCAAAAATATAATAACATATTACATATTTTTGGTTAAAAACAATTTAAAAAAAACCAAACTTAGTTTAAAACAAAAAAATATGTAAAAAACTAAATTTAAAACATTAAAAATGAACAATATTATTTTAACACTGTTACTTATAAAAACATTGCAAAACATTAAATTTAGAAGGAAGCATTCTAGCGACGATTTGGTGGCATAGAGCGGTTTCATGCGAATAGGTGTTTGCATGAAGGTAGTTCTTGCAAACCCTCGTTCACACGAACCCATTGAGTGGCACTAACATGGCACCTAAGTGGCACATTTTGGCTCCAAATCCTTTTGGAGGATAATTGTAAGCCAAAATCTTCCACTTAGGTGCCACGTAATTAGGGTAAACGAACTAGTAAAATTATAAAATTTTAACACAAAATTTAGATTTTTATTAGCTTTCTAAAAATATAATTTTCATTTTTTAAAAATCTGTTTTGTTATTTATTTTTTAATTTTTACTAACATATGGTATATTAGGAAAAATAGTAGAATATATATAAAAAAATTGAAAAACATAAACTTACTATTTGTTGAAGTCTTCTTCGCACATGCGAAAAAAAAACTCAATTACAATATAAATCTTAAAATTAATTGGCATAGACATATGTACACTATTTATTTAAAAATATTTTTACAAAATAATTAATTAAAAAAAATATAAGTAAAAAAATACAAAAATTTGACAGGACCTTAAAAGTCAAATCTTGAACATATATCTAAAATTTCATGGTGAAAAAATAACTTTTCATTTAAAAACACCACCGGGGGACAATCATTCCTCTTTTAGAACATAAGAAACAAGTCATGAATAAAATTAAGATAAAAACCAAAATTTTAACCAAAACAAAATTTAAAAAATATACATGTGTTCTACACTCTAAACACAACATTCCGTTAGTTTGTATAATTTCGTGAATGCATACGGTTGTGTGACTATTACATTTAGAAAATCAATGAAATTGAAAATTCATGTTTATAAAGGTACCAAACATACAAAAAAGTGACACATTTTATTGTGCCTTTACGCCGATGCATAACCCATGGCATTACAAATGTACATGCAATAATAGAAAATTGGCTATAGTAATAATATTCATCTGTAAAATTCTTTTATTAAGGATTTTAATTTATAATAGTCACTTTATTTTAACCATCGCTTCATTTTTATAACTACGCATGTTTTAAATGTCGAATAGCTTGGGATTTGACTACTCCCATTAGACTATCCCGCCCATCCATCCACGTGGTCATGGTTTGGGACTGGTGTACATTAAGCTCCACCTCTACAAACCTTTTGAAGGCTTATAATGTCTCGGATGGGTTTTTTTTGCCAATTCTACGTGGCTTGCATTGTATTTTAACCGGTCCACCATCCTTGTAACCATCGCCTCCATAAGCCTTATTAAGACTTCCATTTTTATAATGGTCACATATATTAAAATAATATCTTTTTCCTCATACAAAAAAAAAAACCACGTCATCCATATTATTCATGTGGGCCTTTGACCAGGAGGAGTGGGAATAATAAAATCTCACACTCGTGGGCTTTAAAACCTACATTAGTCTTTATAAAGGCCCATTCGTTGTAGGTGGAAATGTGACATGGGACACTAGGTGGAGCTTTTTCATGCGAGATAACTATATAACTATATATGTTTAATTTTCCTTTTTCCTTATTGGTAAAGATGTACAAATTTTGGTTGAGGGCACTATTATGGAATTTATTTTATTGTGAATCTGGAGTTAATGTTGTTATCATTAAGAATAAGGAAATATATTGTGTTGTTTTATTTTACTATTGCATATCTTTCTTTGTGAGGAAGTATTAATCTATTCAATTCAATAAATCTGTTTTCCTTCTTCCTGTATCTGTTTCTGGAATTAATCCAACTTCTAGGAATTTACAAACTTATGCTATAAACCAGCTTATACCTACAATCCTATGTGAAATTGTTTAAACCAGAATCATTTATATCTGTAAATATATTGTTCTTGAAAACCCTTGTGAAAAGTTAAACTAGAAAATGCTTTTTTTCCCTTCATATCAAAGCATGGGTTTCTCTGTAGGATTTATATTAGTAAATGAGACTTTTATTTATATATATATATATATATATATATATATATATTCTGAAATATATGCACATATCTATAAAATATATACAATAGAAAAATATATGTACATATATGTATATATATGTATATATATATATACAAATTACTTGAACTTTATAAAGAAACTTATATAAAAAAGTGTAATATTTAATGGGAACCGAACGAAGTTTTATTCGGTGAAAACCTTTTTCAAAAATATTTATTTAGGGATGGGTGGCATGGCTGACCCAACCCACTCTTACCAAAGGGGGTGGGTCGTTATCTTTGCCACCCTCAAACATTAACAAAAACTTGAAATAAAATTTTCCACAACCAAGCCTTCATTTTTGTTCACGTCCCGCCCTTTTTGGGTGAATTTATCGACCAAATGCATATGCAAATAAAATATACAAAATATATATATGCGATATAAATATATATATATATATATATATATATATATAAACACATTTTGTATATATACATATATATCTATTCTATTTTGGGTAAAATAAGCTTGCTTATAAGCGTGGTAAATATGATTACCTATAGAAATATAAAAATGTAGAATAATCAAATTTGGGGAGTTTTTTAAAATAGAAACACCAAATTTTGGGATACGGGAGAGAAAATCCTCCCACTGCTGATCCCGAGCCTTGTTGTTCAACATAGTTCCATCTCAAACTCCCTTTCCTCCATTCTTTCCCTCCTGTAGTTTGACCTATGCAAATGGAGGCACATTAGGGTTATAAGAAAATATAAATATCTCATAAGGAAAGTTAGGGAAAAATAAGGAACCCTAAGATCTAAGGGAGAGGATTAAATTAATCCTATGACTGGGATTTAATCCTCATCCCTTAGTGATGGGTGCATAAATTTAATATTGTATGGGTAAATTAATCAAATAAATCCCTAAGAGTATGTTGTTGGGCGTGGAGGAAATTAAAGGTAAGAGATGTTCTATTTAAGTATTTTACTTAAAATGATGTGCATGGGGTGTTATATGGGTAATTTATTAAATGGGGTTTTATTTGATTTGAAAGGGTAAGTGTTAATGGGTAAGGCTGCACTTGTGTAACTAAAGAGGAGCATATGATTAATGCTATTCTAGGAATTTTATTAAAGTTAACTTTGGAAGTGAATTAAAGTTAACCTTAGCTTATAAGGTTAATATTCTAAGGTAAATCTTGTATGGGTAAGATTTAATTAATTAAGGTTGAGGATAATTTTAATAAGATCATATTAAAATTATATTGAGCTAAGTGGGTAATTAAACGAAATTAATTAAGGATTAATTAACTAATTAAAAAATTAATTTGGGATTAATTAATGGAATGGGAAAAATTATAAAATACTATTAAGCTGATCAAATAGATTAAATAAACCTAGTAAGAGATGTACAAATAAATATGTAAGATGTTATTAATAGTAATTAATGTATCCGAAATTGGCATAAGGTCTTTAATGTAAATAAAAAAATGTCGTAATTTTCCTAGTGAGTGTTTTCATTTTGGCATGGTTTTCATGGATTTTTTCGGGTGTCACACTTTGTTTTCAGAGCCAAGGGTTCAAGACTTGGACCCTAGGAAAACATGGGAACACAACTAAAAACCTAGTGCAACCTAAACCTAGAACACTTGAAATTATTTGGAAAATTTGAAACATAGAAAACTTAGTAAAGTACAACACACCTTAAACAATGGGATAACTCTCGTTTTCATCATGTACAAGACTCATGGACTAGAAAAGGGATTCTTTCACATAGAATTAGATGGACCACCCCTAGAGCAAGAAGTCACCGCTATATTTGTGAAAATCTTAGACCTTATAAGAGTTCAATGACGTTATATGAGGAGGATTATTAATAGGATGACCTAGCTTGCGAGAGACAACTGTCACAAGAGGCTCAAAACTCTCCATGATACCATGAGATGCATAGGGTGGATAATTCTCATGTGGAGCTAGCTAGACCAGATTCATCATAGAGAAAGCACGGAGAAAGGGCTACGAGACGAAAGAGAGATCTAAGAGCACTAGACAAATGGGCCACGGACATGAGGAGACCTAGGGGCGGGGAAGACAACACCATTCAATCACATTTTTATATCCCTGAAGCTTCATCTAACTCACTTTGCTAGTGATATAGGAGGATTTCAGGTGAAGGTTTGGTTGTTGGATTGAGTGAAGCGCTTGAGATATGTTCATGCTCAAGAAACACAAATGTTCATGTTGATATCCATTTGATGAGACATGGGGAAGTGGTTTGGTGGAGGAAATTGGAGTAGAAGCTCCACCTAGATTCAGAGTTTTGACATGGGAGCTCTTTGAGGAGAATTTCCAAAGAAGGTACATATCTTGGAAATTCATTCAAAAGAAGTGGATCTATGAGTTACATGATCTACGATAGGCGAGTATTACAATGGTGGGGTATGAGAGTAGATTCATGTACTTTATTTAGTATGTGGATTACATGTAGGAAGGAAATGTTATAGTGCATAGGTTTTGTGGTATTTAGAATGATATATAGAGGTGGCTAAAGATGGAGGAATAAACTAAGGATAAGACTAAGTTCTCACTAGTAGTTTTCTAACATTAGAATGGTCACAAGTGCAATGCGTTAAGTGGTTTAACTTCCATTTTACCATCAAGTGAGGCTAAAGGATAGGTTATGGATCCATACTTATGTGTGATGATGTATGGTCCAATCCTATTGGGGAAAAAATTCACTTTGGCTCCCTTCAAGAATATTAACTTTCTAATTTTCTTTAAGCAAGAGGTCATGATGATATATACGAGATAGCTTTCAAAGGATTGGATATGATGAGATAGATGAGAAAAGATAAAAGCTATGTGCTACCCTTGGGGGAAAAATAAAATATGCATCCCTAATGAGACAAATAGATGGCCACAAAAGTGGGCTTAGGATGAAAATATGGTGCCCGAGAAGGGCACAAACATGGCCACAAAGGTGGAATTTGGATGAGCAAAAATGGTTCCCAAGGGAAGCATGAATATGGCCACAAAGGTGGACTTTGGATAAGGGGGTAGATAAGAATATTTGGACAAGATAGATTAGATAAGATTGGATGAGATGGATATGATAAAATATATGCAACACCTCAAAAATGAGGAAGCAAGAGATATGTGTATTATGAGATGATAAAATGGCCACAAGAGTGGGCTTAGGATGAGGATATGGTTCCCCAAGAGGGGAAAAAATATGGCCACAAAGGTGGACTTAGGATGAGAAAATGGTGCCCTGAAGAAGGGAAAAAATATGTCCACAATAATGAACGCATGATGAGAATATGGTGCCCAAAAGAAGGGAAAAAATGGTGACAAAGGTCGAATTAGGATGAGAAAATGGTTCCCCAAGAAGGGAACAAATATGGCCACAAATGTGGACTTAGGATGAGAAAATGGTGCCCCCAAGAAGGGCACAAATATGGCCACAAAGGTGGACTTAGAATAAAAAAATGGTGTGCACAACAAAGGTAGACTTAGGATGAATATTATGGTGCCCCTAAGAAGGGAAAAATATGGCCACAAAGGTGAACCTACGATGAGAAAGCTGGTGCCCCCAAAAAGGGCACAAATATGGCCACAAATGTGGAATTAGGATGAAAATATGGTCCCCCAAGAAGGAACAAATATTTCCACAAAGGTGGACTTAGGATGAGAATGAGATGATAGATAGATTGGCTAGATAAGATGAGACAATAAACTGGATGAGATCGGATGAGATGGGTTTGATAAGATTGGATGAGGTAAATAAGACAATGTCAAGAATGAAGAGGAATTAACTTGATGGTACACCGATCCTAAAGTGAAGTCCCCCAACATCAAGGGAGTTTTTTGGATGGATAGGGGGATGAATTTATGTGGATAAGATGTGTGGATGAGGAAAAAATATGTGAGAGGATCAATAATGAGGGGAAGATGCTCCCCAATGAAAGAGACTATAGTAACTTAGATGTAGATGAGCTAGTGGATGTCGAAGGAGATTGGATGGGATTGTTAGAAGGAATGTTGATGACCACTTTGGATGTAGATTCTATAAATGATTTTTGATTATAGGGTTCTTTGGAAAGATAAATAATATCAATCAATAAGGGAGGACCCTCTTTGGGAGGAATAACATGTGAAGGAGAAATTATGATAAAGGTTGATTGAGGATACTTAATTAACTAGTTTGATGAGGATGTAGAAATAGGAAGTCGATTGATCATAGATAAATCAATGGATGGAGAAGGATGTTCCTCCTAGAAGAGAAAATCAACTCTCTCAATAAGATCATGGAGGATAGTTTGAAGGGCATTGTAATGTTTGGTGTCATATCCGGGGTGTGATAGAAAGTGCAAATATGATTCAAGTTAGAGCACGATGGATTCTTACTATAGGGATTAAAGGACATCCCGGGAGGGAGTGTAATCGAGATGTTTAGATTCAATATCTTAGGATATCCATGTAAGATTCAATATAAGTAACAAAGGGATATTTCTCTTGTGAGGCTTGGGTAGGATATTTAGAATTTGTTTTGGGAGAAGGGGTGGATGTAGATTGGATACATAAATTAGATTTCTTTGAAGAAGAATCAAATTTTTGAGGAGGGTTAGCGTTTTTGTATTTTTATTGATAATTAGAAGATGTCTTAAATGAAACAGATTCACCGTAAGATGGATGGGTTGGTCCTAAGATGGATTTGTTAGGAGAGGTACGATCTAACTTCTTATAAGGATGTATAAGAGACCTTTGGGGATTCTTACCAAGAGTCTTAGATTTTGGTTGATAAGGATTTCTCTTGGCAGGGATGAAAATAATATCAGGTGGAGGATCTGAATATTGTGGTGTAGGGGTGGATATTGATGGAGAAAGAGGTGTTTATATGATGTGATTAATGAGGTATATGTGTGATTATGATTGTGTAGGTTTAATAGTTGATGTTATAGCTAGAGCATGAATACCCTTTGTGTTTTTTTAGGTGGGGGTGTTGGTTTTAGAAACATTTCAAGCAATATCATTGATATGTTTGCAAATCGAGAAGATGGGATTGGTGTTATAGCGGGTATAGATGTGGAAATGTTAGATGTTGATGGATTAAGTTTAGAATATTCAGATAAAATAGGTAATGCGAGACATGGGAAATGATACAGGTATAAGCGATGTAGATGTTAATGTAGACATAACTAAAGTTTTTGATCGGTAAATATAGAGGTAGTTAGGAGTGATAGGGATATCGGTATAATTAATACATTAAGTGATGTAGTGATAGGTGTGTTTGATGTAGATGTGGATAAGGTTATATATGACAAGATGCAACATGATAAATGTGGATGAATTGGTAGTTATAGTCAAGGATGATATGGATGTGTTAAAATTATAGTTATAGTCAAGGACGATATGGATATGGATGTAGAAGATAATGTGATAGCTATGGTAGTTATGGATATGGTTTATGTAGATGTGGGGATAGATATAAAATAATTCATAGGCGCAATGTCTAAGGTAGCCATTGATGATGAGGTACATGAGATAGGTAAGGATGGAGGTGTTTGATGTATAGTATTGACTACATAAGGGTTAAATTTGTAAGATGTGGAAGACAAAAATTGATTTTTCAAAGGTGGATTAGGAAAGGGGTGTTTGAAGATGTCAAGGGGTTGGCTAAGAGAGGATACAGATTTTTCTATTTGGAGATCCACCTAATTTATAACTTGTTGAAAGAAATATTTAAAAGAATGACAATTCTCAATGTTGTGACCCATTACTCGATCATATTTTCAATAGTGACCCTCACGATACGAAACGAGTTTGGGGTGTGATTTGTAAATAGGTTGGATGGGATGAAGTGTGATGAGGTGAAATTCCATCAACTTATCAGATATCTAATGATCAAATTCCCCCAAAGTGGTATAATTAGAATATGGTCTAAAATTTTCTTGTCAAGTCACTACACAAGAGGTAGATGGTTATGGTTACATAACATGAGAAGTGGATGGATAAGGATGTAAATAAGCTTGGGAGTATGTTAAAGATGAGGGAGTGTTTGATTACATGGGATATAATTAATGGGTGGAGATTGAGTTGGTTAGGGGAACATGCGATGTTGGAAAGTAGGAATGTGATAGGAGGGTTAAGATTGGACAGAAATATCTTCTTGTTGAGGCATGTGAGAAGTAGTAATGTTTGCAGATTGGGATGGTTAGATAGGCATTATAGTGATAATATTAGATGAATTAGGGATAGTGTTGATATGAGGTGATGTGGGTGTATTAGGATCCAAAATTTATAGGATTGAGAGATCGTGGGATATCTAAGAAATAGGAAGTTATAAATGAGGCTAAAAGGAGGCCAAGAAGTTTATAAAGGAGTAGGATGGCGGTGGTTCAAGGGAAACCAAAATGATAAGAGGTTAGAGGATTGGTTTAAAAGTTGGGATTTATTTTGATGACATGGTTGTCACAAGGTGAGAGACCATGGAAAGATAAGGTTGAGATACCCAAGGAGACATATCAAGGTTGTTTGATATATTATATTGTTGCATTATCTACTCTTGAGAAGGGGTATTAATAGGCATGAAATGGGAAAATATCTGTTTATGAAATTTATTAACAAACAAATCAAGAAACAAAGTTTCTATTAACATGATTGATGTGAGAAAATGTGGATAACAAGGGTACCAAAGAGATGGTATTCTAAGGTTGGTTTTAGGTAATTATGGATGTGGTGTCCTCGATATACTCTAAGGTACATGAGCCCCTGATTTTGTAAAGGATTTATAATGCAGCCAAAACACCATGGTGGCTTCCATATTAGGTGATAAAATTGCAATTAAGTCCACTTGCTATGGGATTGTTTTGATGTGTAAACTTGATGAGTGTTTTTAGATGTGTGTGAATAAATTTTAAATGCAACCAATTGAACTTATACTTACACTAGATTTACAAACAAGGATGCAAGAGGTTCGTTTTAAATCCAAAATCAAATGTGGCGGTTTGATGAGAACAAACACACAACCAAAGGAAAATACGATGAAAAAGGAAAAATAATATGAAAAGGGTAATACACAGTGAACATTTTTCCTTTTATTATCGATATTCAAAGAAAAAAATAGAAAACTTCAAGAAATCAAAAAGAACAAGCAAAAGTAATGTTGATGTGTAATCATAACACCCTTGATTTTTTGCAACTCGATAGATTGAAAGCGTCGGTGTGATTGCACAACATGGATCTTTTCCGAAGTGTGGGAATTTGAAAATGGGAAATCTCTCTGGATGAAGTTCGGTTCCTATTCCTCTATTTTTATGCACACATTCAAATTTGTATAGGATATACTCTAAAATATACCCCTAACTTGCCAAGGAGACAAGGTGAAGAAGATTACAAGAAATCAAACCTAAACTAACGAGAGGTGATGCACTAAAATGAATGTTGAAAAACTACTTTGTATAGAAATGGAAACCACAATCAGAATAAAGAGTATGAAAACACACCACGAGATCAATCCTTGACGAGAATCCACTTTGCCCATTAAACACAAACCATTAAACATGTAATATAATAACCATGCCTGAGATAACCAATATTGCAATGAGAGATCAGAAGAAAGAAATGAACACAAGAGAGGATTGAAATTTATCCACAAACTTATATTATTGCTCCATAGATTTGATAGAGTACATTACGGTGACCAAGAGGCTAAAAACTTGCATTACAACTTGAATGAGAGGTTTGAAGGCGCACAAATCCACTTATAGACAAGAAAAGAAGGGAGGGTGAAAATCAAAATTATCCAACATTATAAAAATGTCCATCATTACAATATATATGAAGAATGAGAGAAGGGAGAGAGGGAAGAAACTCAAAATATTACTTCAACCACCCTCAAATGCATTGAATTCACCTACAACAATGATGGGTGTTGTTGATGCATAATCACAACTCGATGGGTTGACACTCTTAGTGTGATTGAATAACATGGAGCTTCTCCTAAAGTGTGGGACTCTACGAATCAGAAGAGCTCTGCGGATGAAGGCCAGTTCCTATTCCTCTATTCTAGTGCACACATTCATATTGTAGAGGATCTACTCTAAAACCTATTCTAACTTTCTAAGGATACAAGGTTAAGGAGATGTAAGAAATAAAAATCAAACTAACAAGGGTGATGCACCAAAGGAATTACGAACACACCGCTTTGCAATAAACACAAACCAAAAAAATACAATATAACCACCATTCACAGATAACTAAGAGTGCAATGAGAGATCAATAAGGAGATAATGAACACAAGAGAGGGTTGAAAATTATCCATAGACATGTATTATTTCTTCAAAAGTTGATACAATACATTACTGATGGCAAGAGGCACAAAATTGCACTCTGATTTGAATGGGAGGCTTAAAACTCCACAAATCCACTTACAGACAAGAGAAGAAGGGAGGGTGCAAAGCAAAAATGTCCAACCTTTAGAAAATTTCCCCTCCTTACAATATATAGGAAGAATAAGAGAGAAAGGAGGGAAGAATTTGAAATCCTACTCCAACCACCCAAGAAAATGCATTGAATTCACCTACTCTAACCACCCCAAAAATGCATCAAATTCACCTACTCTAACCACCAAAAATTACATTGAATTCACCTACAAAATTGATGGGTTCCATGACACAACATGTGCCTTCATTAATGTTTCTTGTTGGGCAAGAAAGGAAGACCAAACCTCATTATAATGGTAGGTGAGAATCCTGACAACCTAAAAAATGGTGGATTGTAATTAAAATTCTTCATTAATGGTGGTAGGTGAGTAGCAGACATTGAGATCATTCCAAAAAGTCCCTTCCCGCTCAATTTCAAGCTTCTAGTAAAAAGATAAGGCCATCTAAAGGTGCTTTGGGTTTGGAGTCTATCCATGTAAGATCCACGTGCAGCCCCGCACATCTTAAGATTTCACCCCCTCATTTCACTCTTGAAGTTGTGCCACTTGGACACTTGGCATCGTACGTGGTCCTACTCGGTTTCCTTTGTGTTTTGGCTTAGTCCCTTCTATTTGGCGGAGCACTATGTCTAACCCTAGATGCATGGAGGGCGAGCACACGTTTGGGACCTTCCTTTTGGGTCTTACCTTTGAAATTGCGTTGAACCTAAAAGTGGAACCTTCCACTGGCTCTGTTGCTTTGCTTCAACTTTTCAATGGCCAATGAAACTTTCTCTGGCCTTAGAAACATGGAGATCCCATGCTTATTTAGGACCTGCCTTTCAATTCTACCCCTGAATTTGCATTGAGCTGACATGTGGAGACTTTCGCTACCTATTTTATACTTAAGCCGATTCAACGGTTAGCTCTACCTTTTCAGAATCTAACCACGTGGAGGGCTTGCGCTCGTTTAGGGACCTTGCCTTTGTTTTACCTTTTTAAGTTGTGTCATTGAGACACGTGGAGGATCTCATTGAGTATTTTATACTTCACCGATTTGGGACTTGAGTGAACACTTCCTTTCTCCATTTTTCTCCTATTGATCTCGATCCATTTTAACATTGTTTGGGTGCATTTGTCAACCTTGCTTCTCCACTTCCGAGCCCGCCCACAACTTGATTTTTGGGATCGAATGTGAGCTCGCACGACTCAACCAACCTCTCCATTTCCTCCTATGCAATTTTGTGTTTGATCAATTTTACCTGAGGGGAAAAATTGGATAACAATTTGGTGACTCACGGGATCACCTACCTACTAGGTGAAAAGATCAGTTGCCTTGAAGTATCCATTAGGCATGGGGTAATGAATGGAAAAATAATTAATTAACCAATCAAAAGTAATGTGTTCAAATAAAAATTGTATAGTTCAAATCTACTAGGAGTCTCCCAGATGAACTAACTTAGGATTTATATTCACCACTCTTTCCTAGATGACATAACTTGGGAATTTATTCTATATGTTGTGTTTTCTTCTAGATTACCTAACTTGGAATCTATCATACATGTTTGCACTTTCTTCAAGATGACCTAACTAGGAAGCCACCTCTTTAATTTTACATTTTCTTCCAGATGACCTAACTTAGAATCCACCTCTTTCATCTCATGTTTGCTTCCAGATGACCTAACTTGGAAGTCACCTTTTCATATCATGTTCACTTCCAGATGAACCAACATAGAAGCTTTCACATTATGGCAGCACCGGTGGATTAGTGGTAAGAGTGTCTTTCCTCTATCACTCCTATATAGGTCAATTGTTTAATCAAAATCGTTTAGATCCAAAAATATCAAAGTTTGATCTGACTCAGTCTACAATAGATAGATCTTGGGGATGTAGTTAAATATTGGATAATAACACACTTTTCTCCTTACACTCTTCCTCTAGCAAAAGGAAACTTAAATCCCTCGATTATTCATTCGTATACAAAGCGTTTGGGAATGTATCACTCCCTACCCACCTATTCATCATAAAAACCACATTCAAAATCATTATACATCCTAATCATCACTTTCATTTAGTACACGTCATCAAAACATTTACGTTTTCATTACGTTACATGGATCAACCCACTAATCCATGGTTCAACACGCTTTTATAGTTTTATCGGCATGCTTCTACTACAAATTTGTGTGTTCTTCTACAATATGGGCTTCTATGACTTTTCTCATGTACGCATCACTATATACTTTATGTCACCAAGATTTCTACTCACCAACATAAAGCGGGGAAAAATGTAGTCATAAAATCATGCACTTACTATTATATTTATACACGCCAAGTATGTTATTTTATATATGGATCTTGAGTAATAAAAGTATTCACTAATGACACATCCTATAGTCTTGTTATCAGCTAATCGATCATCATTGTTATTTTTGGTATAGTCATCAGTTTTTATGTAATATTTTTCTTCTTTAAGGAGTCTCAAGTTTTGTAGTTTACGTGATTATGATCTCTAGTGCTTATGCTAGGGCGCCTAGGGTAGTAAAGGGAACCCGAGGTGCCCTGCCTAGGGTTCCCTAGTCCGTGATTTTAGGTGCCCTCATTTTCATAATTTTTGGTCCTTATTTGTTTGTTCAAGGTAGGTCTTTATTATTACCTGTGCATTCCCTAGGTTGTATACGAAATTTTGGGTCATTGGTGTCAAAATTTGAACAAGAGATCCCTATATAAACATAACATTCTTACTACATTATGGATAGATATCTTACTATTAATGGAAGCTATCAAATAAGGAAAGGGACTGCATTTGGGCGTCTTCTACATCTAGATCACATAATCATATGGGGAAAGGGTTGTATTCTTTCTATTCCATGCACCATTTGAATTTTACATCTAGTTATTACCCCTTACTTACTGCATCATTGGCGTTAGGAATCCTAGCCACAAAATTGCACCCTCACACAAAACTAAGCGGAATGTAGTGCAATGCTTATTCATAAGTCCATTGTGGCGATTAAGGTCAGTCCAACCTATTCATATGCATTTTTATTTCTTAGGAATTGATGCTTTGAATAGGATTTTGTAGGTGGATCTTCACATTGCATTTCTGATGACACAAGGGAAGGTATTGTTATCAACGAATCATAGCACCCTTATGTTTACACAAGTGAATATACTTGAGTTTAGGGTGTGATTGGATAACATAGGTACTATCTCCAAGTTGTGGGACTTGCTACTTGAGATAGACCTCCAGAGAAAGCTGGTTCTTGCTCCTAACTACCTACCGCAAGCTACTCTAGTGCATGCAAGATAATCTATCCTAATCTAACTATTCCAAGGGACCAAGGAGAGAGGATGCATAAAAATGAAATCCTACACTACAGTGGTGATACACCAGAAAAGGAGATGAAATATCCTGTTGAGGGAGAATACATAAAGAAAATGGAGTTGAGAGAGGCCAGATCAATGTGACACAGACCCAGATCTTCATTTACCACTAAATATCCATGAAACACAACATCTTGCACCTGCAAATGAGACATACATGCACAAAAAACAACAAAAATAGAAGGGCAAGGAGATACAACAAAATAATGCAAGGGTTGAAAGAACACCACGAACACAATTTTATTGCTCTTAGAATATGCACAGATCCATTACATTGTTGAAATAGAGGAAAAAATACACTTTTCAAGCCCATGAGAGGGTTTGTAACTCAATGGTGTTGAGAAAACAAATTTTACAGAGTTTCCCCACATCCCAGAATATCTCCCTTCTCAAATGAGAAGTGTTTACAATATATAGAAAATGAATGAGAGAAAGAGAAAGAGTGAACTCGTATTTCTTCTCTCACCAAACAAAAAAATACCATTAAATGGTCTGAAAATGGTATGGGTACCCTTATAAATCATCTTACATATGTAATTTAGCTTCTGGAAGAAGAAATGGGGTGTCATACTTCATCGATTGATTGCGGTGGTTGGGCCACTGAACTATGTATTTTTGTGCTGGAGAAATTTTCTAATTTTTACACATGTAACCTTAGTGGAAATAATAAATATTATTCCCATTGTATAGAGGGCATTTATACCTTTCCAATAATATAAATTTTGTCAAATTTTGAGCACTAGATCAAAAGTTATGCCCATCCGAAGTTTTGCGCAAAAACTGTCGTTTTCCTTTGTTGCGGATTTTCCACTTTCCTATAACATTCCACGGATTTGGTTCTCTACGGCATTTCAAACATTTCTTGCGGTGTCTCTATGGCTTCCAAAAATTCTTTTCTGCGGCTTAGTGGATTTTTAATGCGACTTCCGTAGACTTTTCTGCGGCTTTTTTACAACTTCCATGCACTTGTTTTCTACGGCTTCCTTGATTTTTTGCATCTTCCACCACCTTTTACGTGGCTTTTCTCGACTTCCATGGACTTATTTTTGCGGCTTCCACATATTTTTTCTGCGGCTTCCACGGACATTTTTGCGGAATTTATTCATTAACTCCTAGAATTTTCTTGGATTGGGGAGTTAGAAAAATGAAGTAGAGTGCCCCAAAACCAAATTTTCTCAAATTTGGCCAAGGAATGAACTCATTTCCCTCTAAAAACCCAAGATTAACCATGAAGTTCTATCAGCTACCCAAGTTCATTTTTCTCCTGTTGTCCATTTTACCAAAGGGGGTAAGAATGGATAACAATTTGGCAACTCACGGGGACATCTACCTGCTAGATGAAGTGATCAGTGGCCTTAAAGTATCCATTGGGCATGGAGTCAAGCCTGATAAACACAATTATAATCTGAATCTCTAAAATCTGGTCCCTGAGCCACTTGAAGCATTACTAAAACTGGAGATGATCTCATCAAATGCTACCTCAATGGATAGTGCAAAAGCAATAAAGCGGCACCAAAAACTATATACAAACTAAAAATCATACATACCCCAAGTGGGATATGTAGAGTGTACAAAAGCACTTATTCTTTGAAAACAAATCTACTCCTACTCCTACACTAACCGAGAGAGAAAGAATGCTAAACAAATCCTACTACAAGTAGGGAGAAGTAGCTTCCTTCTAAAAAATGGCAGCCATGAAAATGATTTGGAGTTGATCATGGCTGGTTGGATGGGTGGAAAATCAACAATAAGCTGGTCTTCTACCCAAATTAGCAAGTTGTCACTAAAATCACATTAGATACCTCTTTTAGTTGCTCTGAATTTGGATTAAAGAGGCATTGCAGCTGATCCTTGGTACTTTGCATATCATCCTCATGCTCAGGAGTAAGCATGACTAGTTTTGGCTTCCCCCTAGCTCCAATGAAGCCAATTACCTAATTGGGCAAGGTATGGTCCTTTGAATGTGCCCATTTCTTTGAATTTTAACTCCAAAAATGGAGTCTTCTTGCAGACCTTCTTGGATGGATGATGTGGAAGAGATGATGAAGTTCTCCTGCTCTTTCTCTTCTTCCTCCAATGAAGAACATGGAAGATTTAAATCTCCCAAACTTGGTTCCAAAGAGCTACTATAAGGTGTAGGCTGCTGCAATTGAATGCTCTCCTCCATGAAAGTAGGCTCAAGTGTTTGGAAGGTGGATGATGAAGGAGAAAATGGTGTGATTTCAATTGGTTCCTCTCCATCAAAATAGTCCTCCAAATCGATGGATAAACTACCTCATTGCTGTCTTGCTTTGCAAGTGTTCAACTTCCTCCATGGTGTTCTCTTGATCAGCAACTTGTTCACCATGGTTATCTTCATTCTCAAAGATGAAGTTTGAAAGATAAAACTCTTCTTCAACATTGGAGCTTGAAGAGAATGAAGTAGAAGGAAGAACTAGTGGTTCTTATCAGCATAGCTTTATTTTGTGCTCAAAGCTTTTTGGATCTACATTTTTCTCCTCCACAGCTAGAATGTGCTTCTCTTCTTTTGGATTTGGAGCAGCTTCTCTTTCCTCTGCTACTTGAAGACAATCTTTCTCTTGAATGACCTCTTCCTCTAGCATGAAGTTTGAAAAATCAAACTCTTCAATCTATTTGCTCTAGAGGACAAGTTGGGGCTGCAAGATCTCTTTTAGAGCTTTCCTCTTCCATGGCTGATTGTGCAACTTGAATTGGACCAGCATTTTCTTCAAGTAGAGTGCCAACATGGACACTACATTTTGAGAAAACTGATTGTTGATCTGCTTCTTCTTTTTTCTCTTCTTCTGCTGCAACAAAATTAGTCCTAACCACCATTGACTATTCATCTTTATCCTCCTTTGATGGATTTACCAGCAAAGGAATTTTCTCAATCCCATATCTAAGAGCCAAGCTTACTAAGATCTCAATCATTCCTTCTTCTTGTTGTCCTTCATGACTGATTTTCACAATTTCTACTTCCCTAAATGGAATTGGGAAGGCAAGAGGAGAAATAGATTGGGATTCAATCATTTGTGGATTTTTGGTGGTGGTGGGAGGATGTAACTTCTTGTTTCTTTGGGGGATGGTATTTCTTTTAGCTCTTGTGGAGGATTTGGATTTGGAAGAGAAAGGGACGGAGAAGAATTGAGATTACATGGAAGACTAGTGTATGGAGAAATGAAATCAACACTTGGGATGGCATGGGCTAGATTTGGACTTTGGCATTCAAAATGAGATGGTGCTACTTTAGGAATAGAAAGAGAAAGACCAGGTGATGGTGTAGAACTTACCCATTGACAAGGTTACTCAGCACCAAATTCATATGCCTCTATCTCTGATGTCCATTGTGTAAGTTGGGGTAGCATCTCCAACATGAAGTCAAGCTTATCCTGAGGGCTGAAGTGTATTGGAAAAGGGCCAACCCATGGACAAAGTTCCCTACAACCAATTCTAAAAGCCTTCATTTGGGATATTTCTCTTGATTGCACCATCTTTGCCTCCATCTTTTGGATCTTCTCCACAAAACCAACATCTTCCGTTTGATTATCTTCATTTTTTGCATACCCCTGCTCTTAGAAATCTCCATAGCCAAACTAATTTTGGCACTTGCTGCTCATATGTGTATGCATGTTGATTTTGAATTTGTTCAATATGCTGATTTGGAGGAGTTATAAAGTATGTGGTAGGTGGGAAACATTGTTGCTGTTGTAAATGTGAATTCCATGATGGAAATGAAGTCATGATTGCAAAACTTCATGGAATGAAAATAAGATGGAAAATATGGAAGGAATAATGGATGAAAAATGAATAAAATGAATGGAAAGAGGGTCTAAACTTGAGAGATGGGTTTTGACCAGATGGAGTTGCGGATGTGCTTGCAAGTGCGTCAAAGGATGAAATTTTCAGGGGAACACATCAACCTACAAAAACGAAGTGGAAGACCTCTTGGGTCCCACCTTGGTGTGCCAAAACTATTATCACTGAATCACAGGACCCTTATGTTTACACAAGTGCATATGCTTGAGTTCACGGTGTGATTGGATAATATGGGTACTATCTCCAAGTTGTGGGACTTTCTACTTGAGATAGATCTCAGAGAAAGTTGGTTCTTGCTCATAACTACTGCCACAAGCTACTCTAGTGCATGCAAGCTAATCTTTCCTAATCTAACTATTCCAAGGAATAAGGAGAGAGGATGCATAAAAATGAAATCCTACACTATAGTGGTGATACACCAGAAAAGGAGGTGAAATATCCTATTGAGGGAGAATACATAAATAAAATGGAGTTGAGAGAGGCCAGACCAATGTGACACATACCCAGATCTTCATTTACCACTAAATCTCCATGAAACACAACATCTTGCACCTGCAAATGAGACATACATGCACAAAAAACAACAACAAAAATAGAAGGGAAAGGAGATACAACAAAACAATGCAAGGGTTGAAAGAACACCACAAACACAATTTTATTGCTCTTAGAATATGCACAGTCCATTACATTGTTGAAATAGAGGCAAAAATACACTTTCCAGGCCCATGAGAGTGTTTGCAGCTCAAAGTGTTGAGATTTTTACTAGAGTTTCCCCACATCCCAGAATATCTCCTTCTCAAATGAGAAGTGTTTACAATATATAGAAAATGAATGAGAGAAAGAGAAAGAGTGAAACTCATATTTCTTCTCTCACCAACAAACAACTACCATTAAATGGTCTAAAAATGGTATGGGAACCCTTACAAATCATCTTACATATGTACTTTAGCTTCTGGAAGAAGAAATGGGGTGTCATACTTCATTGATTGCGGTGGTTGGGCCCTAAACTGTGTATTTCCATGATAGAGACATTTTCTAATTTTTCACACATGTAATCTTAGTGAAAATAAGAAATATTATTCCCATTATATAGAGGCATTTATACCTTTCCAATGATATAAAGTTTGTCAAATTTTGAGCACTGGATCAAAAGTTATGCCCATCTGAAGTTGCGCGTGAAAAAGCTCGTTTTCCTTTGTTTTGAGGATTTTCCACTTTCCTACAACATTAGCATGATTTTGTTCTCTGTGGAATTTCACCGATTTATTCTACGGCTTCCACGAGAATTCTTTTCTCTGACTTCCATGATTTTTCTTGCAGCTTCCACGGACTTTTTATGCGGCTCTTTTATGACCTGCAGAATTATTTCTTGTGGCTTCCGCGATTTATTACTGCTTCGGAATTTTTATGCGGATTTTTCATGCGGATTTTTCGTGACTTCTCTGAATTATTTTCTATGGCTTCTATGGATTTTTTCTGCAGCTTCCGTGGACTTTTCTGCGGCTTTTCTATGGAATTTATTAACTCCTTATAATTTTCTTGGATTGGGGAGTTAGAAAAAGGAAGTAGATTGCCCCAAAACCACATTTTCTTGATCTTACTCAATTTTTCTCAAATTTGGCCAAGGAATGAACTCATTTCCCTCTAAAAACCCAAGATTAACCATGAAGCTCTATCAACTATCCAAGTTTAGTTTTTTCTTGTTGTCCATTTTACCAAAGGGGTAAAAATGGATAATAGGGATTGCGACACACATGCGACAAAGATGAAAGTATTGTGAAGATCTTGCAACACTTCCAAACTTAGGTCTGAAAACTTTTCTATAGACTACAATTCTCATATCACAGACCATGGCTCCTCGGTATCCTTCCGGGCACCCTAATCCGATCGGATACTCAACTTCTACCATTCTCGAGGCCATCAAGTCACTGACTTGCCCAATGCACGCACATCGGTCTATTTCATCCCGGCACACAACGAGGTAATTCAAAATGATCTTAGTACCATATCCCTCTTATTTTTATTATTTCAACATATTCAAGAAATAAAATAAAATATATAGTTCCCAAACATTTTAGTATAGTATTTTTTTATTCATATTAGATCATAAAATATAAAATAAATCATATTTTAGTTAATCACATATTGATATGAATCCTCAAAACTGATATGTTGGTTGTTTGGTTGTCCTTCTTTCTTATGGTTGATTGATCCCATTAACTTTATGCTTTAAATGATTATTTTATTCTTAAACTTAATTTGTTTTACCTCAGAGAAGTTTGCTACACACTATAGAAATCTTCCTCGTGAGTGGAAGAGACTTGTAAACTATCATAGATTGGTCTAGCACATTTTCTCTGTCAACAAAGAAACAAATTTTTTTCTTTGATGATGGGTACAAACGATCAGCTATATTTATGTGTTGGTAATGGTAGAAAAAAATTGGTTTTATCATACAACTATGAGTATGCAACTTAGCTTATTAGTTTTGTGTGAGGTTTAATTATTTTCCTAGTTTAAATGTAATTTGTGAATACTTTTGGTAGAACTGGAGTAAAATATGTGTTCTTAATACCTCAAAATCCAATGCACCTTTGTTGCTAACAATAGTAGAGAATTGTATCGAAGTTGAGACAATAAAAGTGAAGAACATGAAGATGACAGGCATCGGCGAAGAGGCAGTTGCTCAAAATAAAAGTTCAGAAAAAGAACCTCAAAGTAGCACCAGGGAAGCAGATGGATCACTTGAAGCTGGTGGTGAGAGAGGTGTTAATATTGTATGTCAAGGGTTAACGACATTTAGGAACCCTTTTGTATTTTATCATTGTATGTCAAGGGTTAACGAAATTTAGACACCCTTTTTTATTTTATCTTATTTGATATTAATAAAATGTTTGTGGACCCATTTGTTGGGCACAAGATTCAAATCAAATTGTTTTTAATTTATAATATTAATTACCATCCCACTCTGACATCATAGATGATATGTAGCCATTGATTGCACTATATGATATTTGGTTATTATTTATTCTTGAAATTCAGATTTTTCATTCTTTAAATTTGTATCGTCTCTAGAGAGAGAAAAAAATTAAAATTACTATTATCTCTAGAGAGACACAAAATTAGTATTTTGAATTGTCTCTGGAGACAATAATGATATTGTCTCTAAAGAGTCGAAAATGATATTATCTCTATAGAGACAAAATGATATTCTCTCAAGAAACAAAATATGTATCATCTATAGTATCTCACAGAGAGACAATAAAGAAGAGATAATATTAGAGACACCCGCTTTGAGACAATATTAGAGATAATATACAACATTTTTTATTATCTCTATTTGAGACAACTTGGTTAAGTATTGTCTCTATTATTGTCTCAAAACAACCCCCTTATAGTAGTGTAGCATAAATATGTTCATTTTTAAGCCTTAGAATAACTCCAAGAAAAGCGATTTTCCACATAACATGTACTGAGACAAATTAACAAGGTACATTCAAGAAACACAACATGTTCATAGGTAAACAATAGAAAATTATTTTCTAGAGGAAGTATCGTCTTTAATTATGTGCGTGTAAATTCAATTGTTTAAGACAACATAAGTTATGACTCGTCCTTCTTACTTGTGGGGATTTCTCACATGGTGGCATTGCATTTCTATATTTTAGAAATCAGGAAAAATGGAAGGGTACTCTCCCTTCAAAGAATCAAGGAACTTAACAAGATAATTTAAAGATTACTTGGTTGATGAACATAATCTTGAAGGTGGAAATTCAAGAGGAAAATAATAATCTCATTCGGTGTCAAAATATTTTATGGCCTTTCAAGAAGGGAAAATGTTTGCTACCAAGTTGGCAAGATCCGCGGGTGAGGAAAAGGACAGGCAGGATTTTCTACAACAAATGGTATGAGAGACGAAGAGTTCTAAGAAGGACTATGTTCCTAGAAGTAAAATAAATAATCTAGAGGCTAGAACTACATTTAAAGAACATGGAGGGGTAAACTCTGAAGCTTACTGTTATGAGTATATTAATGATAAAAATCATGCCTCCTCATTTCATGAGACCCCAGAATCAAGAAGGAATTAAAAAGATATAAAAGATTCCAACGAGAAAAAAATGTTATATGGTTTTGAAAAAAATGAATAGGCATCTAATCCTTCCTTATAATTTGAGAAAGTATTTTTGCATCTGATGTATTTTTTTCAACATGTTGCTTACGAGGTCATTAGTCATCCTACATATCAACTTGAGAATGGATTTGCAAGCTGAAATTGAGGTGGATCTAAAATGTCCCTACCTTTGCATGCATGGCTCACCAAAACTTATTCTCATCCTGTTGCTCCATTTCTTTACGTTTATTTTTCTCAATATTCTATTGACCAAAATTTCCTATACACTTTGGAAACTCTAGATATATTTTCTCAATGGAGTGGGACAAATCCCAACTAGATGTGTATATTTATGAGTAATCGTGCATCTATAATAAAAATCATATTATTTTGGTCATTCCCATTCTATTCCACCCATATCCAACATTATTATATCAGGTAGTATCTTATCAAGATCTAGATTGACATGAATACGAGCATAGATTAGAACTTTGAGGCTACATCTGAACTCTGAGGTTGCAATACATTCACCCATGGCATTCCCCATCTACTTGAGTGTGTGTTCTTGCCAATGCTCACATAGGAGTGGTGTCAGCCTTAGCAATACTGAAACTATGTTTGGGAGGTTGTATGTTAAGTTGAAATCTGACTTTGTTATCAGCAATGGACCATGAAAAGTCTAGAATTTCTTCAAACATCATTAAGATGACCCCGAGTCCACTAATCTCCATTTATCTCAGACCAAAATTCTTAGAAACCTCCCATATATCTCCATAGATTTCTTATTCTTCTTTAATTTCATCCACTAGGAAAAATATTTTTGAAGAGTTTCCGTTTTAGGTAACAACCATTTTCCTTCATGGGAAAATTGGACATTTTTACTATCCTTCTGGCATAGTATAGAATATGTTGGAGCTCTTTTTTACATATCAATGGAAATTCATTAAAGAAGAAAATCTAAAATTTTGGGCTGGATTTTGAATTTTGTGGTGAATTTTGAGAGTTTCCCTTCATATATCGCAACAACACTTAATATATAGTATAAACCTATATAAAAAGTGATGCCCATGATTTAAATATATAAAATTATAGTAGTTTTGAAACATATACATACATAATACATTGGTGTTTTCATTATATTTTTGTTTGAGCCAAGGCTTTATGAATAATTCATGTTCTTCTCCTCTTCTTCTCTCAGCGTTATAATCTAAAAAATGAATCCAAGTCAAATGCCTCTAAATTCATGCCTTACTAACCCAAGTTAGACATGCCTCTTAAATTCATCTTTCAATTACTTCTAGGACTCTAAAATCATTATTAATTTAAGACTCTAATCTCACATTGAATATTTATACTTACTCTATAACAACATATATAAAAGAAATCATTATTAATAAATGAGATGATGCTAAAATGGTAGTAGTTGTCATATTATTAGGTTGATTGACCTTGAAATGAATTTATGCATCAAATAACAATCTACATCTCATGCATGACATCACTAATATGTTAAACATTGTATATTTCCAATGTCAACTATGGATTAAATAGCAGTCGTAATATACAATAGTTCATATATTGCATTAACTTTTATTAAAATATGATTAGTTTGATCTCTTACTTCCCATAGACATTGTATCATATTTATGTAACTCCTATTGTTATCATTATTTCATACAATTAACATTGTATTGATCTAGGTCGAGTTGTTGCTTTACAAGCCGTTTCATGATATAGAGAGAGATATCAGACTTAATTATGATTCAATAAATTCAAACTAGTTTTCGTTCAATTATAATCCATGACATGTCAAGAGGAGGACTACTATAGAAGACATTAATAATAAAAGTGATTCTGAAGATGAAGTTAATCAACATATTCAACAAAATACAACATAACATGAATGGGAAATCATATCTAGGCTTCATCGTGGTCAAATATTACAAGTGACTGAAATAGATATGTTGGGAAGAAGAGATATTAAAATAAATCATTGATGTCATTGTCGTCATCCTCATTGTCATCATCATCATTTTCACCTTCATCATTGTCATCATAATAATTTTCATTATCATCATCGACATCATAATCATCATCATCATGAAAATGAAAAAGATGATGATGATGATAGTGTCAATGATGGTGAGTACGATGATCATGATAATGATGAAACACACAACGATGATAAAGATCACAATGATAATGACAATCATTGATGTTATCATAATCATCCTCCTTGAAATATATCATTGATGTCATTTTCATCTTATTCATTATCATCATCATCATTGTCACCTTCATCGTTGTCATGATAATCATTGTCATTATCATCGTAAACATTGCCATCATCATCGTCATCATGACAATGACAATAATGATGATGATGATCATGTCAATGATGGTGAAATAGATATGTTGAGAAGAAGAGGTATTGAAATATATAATTGATGTCATCATCGTCATCCTCATTATCATCATCATCATTGTAACCTTCATCATTTTCATTATCATCATCAACATTGTAATCATCGTCATCATCATGACAGAAATGACAATGATGATGATTATTATTGTGCGATGATGGTGAGTACTAATGATCATGGCGATGATGAAAAACACAATGATGATGATGATCACAATGATGATTAAGATGAAGATTATAATGATGATCATTGATGTTATATTCATCATCCTCAAAATATTTCATTGATTTCATCGTCATAATCCTCATTTTCATCATCATAATTATCACCTTCATCGTTTTCATCATAATAATTTTCATTATCATCTTCAACATTTTCATCATCACGACAATGACAACAGTGATGATGATGATCATGCCAATGATGGTGAAATAGATATGTTGGGAAGAAGAGATATTGAAATAGATAATTTATGTCATCATCATCATCCTCATTGTCATCATCATCATTATCACCTTCATCATTATCATCATAATCATCTTCATTACCATCATAATCATCATGACATCGTCATGATGATGATGACAATGAAAAAAATGATGATAATGATCACGCAATGATGATGGTGAGTATCGATGATCATGATAATGATGAAAAAGACAATGATGATGACAATAAAAATGATGATAAATATGATGAAGATAATGATGATCGTTGATGTCATCATCACCATCCTCATTTAAATATATCATTGATTTCATCGTCACCATCCTCATTTTCATCATTATCATTGTCACCTTCATCATTGTCATCATAATCATCATCATCATCTTCATCATCATGACAATGACAATGATGGTGAAATATATATGTTGGGAAGACGAGATACTAAAATAAATAATTGATGCCATCATTGTCATCATCATAATCATTTTTATAATAATCATCATCATCGTTATCATAATGACAATGAAAACAATGATGATGATGATCTTGTGATAACGATGGTGAATACGATGATCATGTTGATGATGACAAATACAATGATGATGAAAATCACAAAAATGATAAAGATGACAATGATAATGATGATTATTGATTTCATTGTCATCATCTTGCTTTAAATAGATCACTGATGTCATCTTCATCATCCTCAATATCATGATCATCATTGTCACCTTCATCATTGTCAAAATAATAATTTTCATTATCATCGTCAACATATTCATACTCATCATCATCATCATAACAATGATAACAATGGTGATGATGATCATGTCAATGATGGTGAGTATTGATGATCATGATGATGATGACAAACACAATGATGATGACAATCATAATGATGATAAAGATGATGATGATAATGATGATCATTGATGTCATCATCATCATCATCCTCATTGAAATAAATCATTGATATCATTATCATCATCGTCATTTTCATAATCATGACAATGAAAATGATGATGATGATGATCATGTCAATTATGGTGAGTAATAATGATCATGATGATGACGAAAAACACAATGATGATGACGATCAAAATGATGATAATTACGATCATTGATGTTATCGTCATCATCCTCATTTCCATTTTCATCATCATCATCATCATTGTCACCTTCATCGGTGTCATCATAATCATTTACATTATAATCATCATCATTGTTGTCATCATGACAATGAAAATGATGATCATCATCATCATGTCAATGATGGTGAAATAGATATGTTGGGAAGAAGAGATATTGAAATATATCATTGATGTGATTATCATCATCCTCATTTTCATCATTTTATGTTTAATGTAACTCCCAGCGGATGCTAGTAGCATATCTATATTATATAAATATATGTAACATATGCCGAGAGGTATAGTTCGCAAGGCGCTTATACCTCTCGGCACATTTTAGATACATAGATTTATATAAACATAAATCAAAACATGGTAAAATATGTGGAGTGGTATATGTTCCTTACAAACTATACCTCTCGACATGTTACATATAGTTATATAATATAGGTATGATAGTTACTGGATCAATGGAATTTCATTGAAGCAAATGATCTAAAATTTTGGGTCATACTTTTGATCGACAAGTGAGACCTATGATCCAATCAACTTAGTGCTAGATTAGAATTAAGAAACCTGGTTGGTGGAGATGGATTTTTGAGTTTTAATGAATGATAAGGAATATGGGTCTTCTAGACCTTAAATCTAGGGGCCAAAAGAAAGTTTGGAATGCAATTTAAGATTTTGTAAGTGACATTCCAATCATATATTTTATAGATCTCATGTGGAATAAAAGTCTCACTTAAATAAAGGAAGAAATCAATTTTTATACGAAAGAATCATAAAATTTATAAGATTAAACCTAGCCCCAGATTATTGTGGAAAGTGAGTCCACCAAATTTTGAACACAGAACATCATATCATGAAACCAAGGTTGGTGGAAAATGATTGTTTATGTAAAAGCACAAAGAATATAACCAAATGTATTTCTTGGTATACATTAAAAACAAATATAATGTTGTCATACAATATTTTTCATATCGACTACATGCCTTTATAGGATGTAATGTCAAATACTGCAATCAATAAAATGTTGTGATATAAAAAAACAAATCTTTAGATGAAATTCTGAACAGGAAGTGTCTAGGGACTAAAATCATTGTTATGAATTGGGCTTACTAAAGAACCCGCCATGATTTATAACATATTACTATAGTTAGGTGTAATATATATGGGAAAAAAATTCTTGCGTGGGTTTAAATATAATGTGATAGAATAGTAGGTTTCAATTTGATGGATTTGAAAGAGCTTTGCATTAAATGAAAATTGTATAACACCGAAATATAATATATTGATATTAAAAAACATTCGGGATTTCAAATACATAGAGGAAGATTACATATATAGAGTTTGATCTCCTTGATTCTAGGAGTCAACACTCATCCCACATATCTCTCCTAATCCCCACAATATCTCACTCAAACTCTCAATCCCATTATTTTCTCACAACAAACATTATCTAGTTACAACTATTTACATGAGTTAACAACTCATAAATAGTTGTATTACATTACACTATATTATTTATTTCCACACTCATAATAATGTTCACAATATCTAATATTATTCCTAACACAATTTAGGTTTCACACATTTAGATCATGTGCTTATAATATCATTTCTACATGGTATTTTTACAATGAAATTCTAGCAAATAACGTGCATAGAGATAGTAAAAGAATCTTTACTATAGTCATTAATATTATAAGCTCCTATTGAATTCCTAGCACGAAAGCCTTCAAGAAACGGTTTGTGATATGATGTATTACGTGAATAGTAATAAAGCATTACATGAATGATAACTAAAAAACAAGATAAATTTGTTTGAAACACTGAGAATGTTCATAACCTGCACAAAAATTGAAAATACCCTCACCTTCCACTTGGTTGAAGAGTTTCTTCTCTTAGAATCAATACATCATAAAAATTTCCAAGGCATGATGAAACATCACTCATTCATACATTCTGCAAGAAGAGGATCTGTAGAGAAAATCCATGATTAAACAAAAATAAAGACAATCCCATTCTCTTTTTTAAGAAAAAAGAATTGATTGTCATAATGAAAGACAAAATTTGAGTGTCTAATAGGATGAGGTCAAGGGGTAAAAGTAAAGTGAAAATCATAATCGAGCCCCATGTTCAAATCCCAAGAAATAAAGTTAGAGAATACTACATACAACTTGTTGAGCATGTTGGCAGTAAGTCCCAAGTAAATTTGACATTAGAGATACCATCGATTCTTTGTAATAGAGGAAAGTTATCCAAAAAAGAGAATTTACCATATAAAATAGAAAAAAAAGAGATTATAGTTGAGAAAAAGAAAATTCTAAATTATGGGTTTATAAAGATATATATGAGATGGAAAAATAGTTGATCTTAGTTGGAACATGATGAGATGGACTCTCTCCTAATTCTATGGGGAGTTTTCCTTATCGAAAACTAGAAAGCAGAAAATATGTAGATACAATATTTACACTAAACTATATCTTAGGGTTCATAAGTCCATCTTGAAATATTGTCGGTTTCAAGAAAGTAAATATAGATAGTGAGGAACTAAGGGGAATATAAAAAGGAAATGGTAAACAAAAACATGTGTTTCCAATAAGTAAATGCACATCCTATCTTAATCAAACAATCATTTAGTTAACAACAAATGACAGTCTAATGATTTAATTTATAGAAACACAAAATTTGATTATAAATTTGATGTAAAAATAAACAATAACAAAAATATTAAAAAAATAACACAAAGTATGAATACATCTCTTTATTCTCGTTCTCAAAATGATGAATACAAAGCTTCTATTATCTCAATTTTCACCAATTTCCGTCAAAAAACATCCCCATATAATAATTTTTCACTACGGTTTATATGAATATCCTCGTTAAAATGAAAACTACATATAACCTTGAAAAAGTAAATAATAATAATAATAATAATAATAATAATAATAGAAACTTGTAATTTGAATTGTACTTGACTTGGAAGTTGACAAAATTAGTTCATATATGAATTGTAAATTGACAAAGTCAATTTCTAATTGTATATAATTTGTAAATTAGAAAAGTCAATTTGCACGTGTGTATATCAAGAATGTGTAATTTTATAATGAAAATTTAACCTTTGAGAAAAATAACATGTTGCATATAATGGATATTCCTTTTGCATATTAGATATGTGTTAACAAACTTAAATTTTAGATCCCTATGTGATGTTGTTTATACCTCGCTTATTAAAGGTGGGGTGTGGGGGGGTGTGGGCTTTCCCGCCACTCTTGTCCCAAGGGGAGTGCTGGGGGAATGTTATGGAGCCCCGAACCAAAAATTATTGAACCAATCCCTTGTTTCTATAAAGACGAATTCAACTAAAATATATTTTTAGGAAGGAAAATCCTAATGGCATTTTTCCACTATATTTTTAGGACAAAAAATTCAAATTGTACTACGTAAATTAGGTGTTTATATATTTTTGGAGATCTAAAGTTTCTCATAACGAGTTTGCATGTAATCTATTCATTTTAAGTTAATAAAGCTTGATATCTTGCACTATGGATGTTTCACTAATCACTCAACTGGGGTTTTATCATGTAAATATGGTGTTCCTCTCTTGCATGTTTGGAATTTTATATATTTTATTCTTCTCTATCTTTGTAAACTATTATTTTTTATTCTACTTTCTGCATATTCATTGCTGCATAATCTATGGTTTCCTAACAAGTGGTATTAGAATGTCATTTTCAGATTTGCAGTAATTTTTATGTGTTTGGTAAATTTACTACATCAAATGGCGGAAGTGTCAAGTGAAAAGTTTGAGGTGGAGAATTTTAATGGTAAGAACAACTTTGAGCTATGGAAACTCAAAGCACATGATTACTGGTGCAACAAGGGCTACACAAAGCCCTAGATGGGAAGGAAAAGAAACATGTAAGGATGGATGTTGATTACTAGGAAGAGTTGGATATGAAAGCTCTAAGTGTAGTAGGATTATGTTTAGCAGATCATGTTCTATTCAATATAGTTAGAGAAAAGACAACAAAAATTATTATGGACCGGATTAGAATTTTTGTACATGAAAAAATATGTAACAAATCATATTTACCTAAAGAGGTAGTTGTATACGGTGTAGATGAAAGAAGGTATTAAAATTGTTGATCATTTAAATATTTTTAATACTCTATTACATCAGTTGACTAGTATTGATGTGAAAGTGGAGGATGAAGACAAGGTAGCCACCTTGTTGTGTACTTTATTGGATTCTTGGGATCATATAGTAACTTCTATTAGTTTTAGTACTATGGATGACCTTGACTATGATTATGTTGTGGGAGAAATATTGGCTAAGGAAATGAGAAGAAAATCTACTAGAGAGACCTCTAGACCTAA
This sequence comes from Taxus wallichiana var. yunnanensis, assembly GCA_018340775.1. NCBI lineage: Eukaryota > Viridiplantae > Streptophyta > Pinopsida > Cupressales > Taxaceae > Taxus > Taxus wallichiana. Next base: position 145,024,721 of record CM031240.1, on the reverse strand, counting down.
AGCCATGTTTTCTAAAGGAATATCTAAAGAAATATGTCAAAGATCAAGAGGTACATCTAGATATAAGTCACAAGGAGGGAAAAATGAATATGTCAACAAGGAAGAAAATCAAGTAGAAACAAGTGAAGGTATGACTGATGAAGTTTTATTTGTTTGTAATGTTTCCTCTTATCATCATGAATGGTTGTTGGATTCTTGTGCTACACATCACATGTGTTCACATAGAGGTTGGTTTTCTTCTTACCAACCCCTTCATGGCAATTCTCTTCTTTCGGGAAATAATGTTTCTTGTAAAACTAAAGGGATTGGTAGCATCAAAATAAAAATGTTTGATGGTATAGTAAGGGCTCTAACAGAAGTAAGACATGTACCATAACTACAAATAAATTTGATTTCCTTGAGTGAATTATTCTTTAGTCGTAATAAGTTCATAGGTCAAGGTGGAGTTCTAAAGGTGTATAAAGGTTCCTTAGCTGTAATGAAGGCTCTAAAAGTATGAAATATTTACATATTAAAAGGGACTAAAAATATCAGTCAAGTAGTTTTGGTATGTAAACCAACAAAAGATTCTAATCATTTATGACATCAGCATTTGGAGCATATGAGTGAGGAAGGATTAAAGGTTTTGAAAGATAGTAAGTTATTCCTTGATTTAAAGTTTCTAGACTTAAATTTTTGCAAATCTTGTGTTTTTTCAAAGCAATATAGATAAAAGTATTCTTGATTATACTCATTTTGATCTTTGGGGTCCGAAAACTCTAATTTTGTATGGTGGGATGTTGTATTTTGTTACTTTTATATACTATTACTATAGAAATGTATGGATCTACCTTCTTAAGAGAAAATATGATGTTTTCAGTACATTTAAGCAATTTAGAGATTTGGTTGAAAAGCACACTAGAAGATTTATCAAATGTTTAAGAACAGATAATGGAGGAAATTTCACATCCTTGGAGTTTCAGAACTATTGCAAGGAAGATGGGATTGAAAGGCATAAAACCACCAGCTATACTCCGAACAAAATGGAGTTACTAAACACATGAAAAGGAATATTTTAGAAAGAGCAAAGAGTATGCTTAACAATACAAATTTGGATCAAAGTTTATGGGAAGAAGCAGTTTGTACAACTTGTTATCTAATAAATCACTCACCATTAGTTGTAATAGACTATAATATTCCTGAATAGGTATGGAAAGGTCATCCATGTGATTATTCAAACTTGAAATTTTTGGTTGTAATGCTTATGCTCTTACTAATAAAAATAAGCATTCAAAGTTAGACCCAAGATTGAAGAACTACATCTTTGTTGGGTATGGTGAAGTAGATGGTGTTAAGGGATATAGAGTGTGGGATCCTACTACCCAAAAATTCATCATTAGTAGAGATGTAGAGTTTGAGGAGTCTCCTCTCCTAAAATCAGATGCTTAAAAAAAAAAAAAAGAACCTAAAAATGAAAATGTGAAGGTTGTAATTCAACCATCTTGAAGATCGAAAAGGAAGAAAAACAATCATTTACATATGTTAAAGATGTTGAAGATTCAAAAAATCTTGAGGAAACACCCGAGCATTAATTATGGAGGTAATAACACCATGGGGAAACACCTCCACAACCAATTTTGATATCTACATGGGTTAGACATCCTCCTAGTAAGTACAATCTCAATATTTTAATTGCTTTGATTTCTAATGATGATGAACTGATTATTATCAAGAAGCATTAGAAGATGTGGATTATGGCAAATGGAAAAGGGAAATGTAGGAGGAGATGGATGCCTTGAAAAATAATAGTTCTTGGGACCTAGTAGAACTTCTAAAAGGTAGAAAACCTATTGGCTGCAAATGGGTTTACAAACAAAAGATAGGTGTTGATGAAAACGTTGAAATGTTAAGGGCTAGAATGGTAGAAAAAATATTTACATAGAAAGAAGGTATTGATTTTCATGAAATATTTTCACTAGTTGTTAAACTTGTTTCAATTCGAGTAGTCTTAGCACTAGTTTATTTACTTGATTTAGAGTTGGAGAAATTAGATGTTAAAAAAACATTCTTACATGGAGATTTGGAAGTAGATATATATGTAACAACTGAAGGATTTGTCAAAAATAGCCAAAAAGGATTTGTTTGCAAGCTCATAAAATCATTGTGTGGGCTGAAATAGTTACCCAGGTAATGGTACAAGAAGTTTTGTGCTTTCATGATGACCCAAAATGTTTTGAGTGAGTATGACCATTGTGTTTATTTCAAGTTTTTGGACAATGGATTATTCATTATATTAGTATTGTATGTTGATGACATGTTTGTTACAAGAAAAAGCATGGCGAAAGAAAAAATTTAAGGGATCATTTGGATAGGAAATTTGATATGAAAGATCTAGGAGCTGTAAAACAAATCTTAGGCATGGAGATACATAGAGATAGGATAAATGGTAAGATTTGGTTATCACAACATAGGTAACCAAATTAGATACTAACCGGACTTGGTATGAAAGATGTGAAACCGGTTAAAATCCATTTTCTTCCCATTTCAAACATTCTTGAAGTTTATGCCCTAGAGGAGAAGAAGAAAAGCATTATATGTATCATGTACCATATGCTAGTGCAATAGGAAGTTTAATGTATGCTATGGTATGTACAAGGCCTAAAATTTCACATGCACTTAGAGATGTCAATAGATTTATGGTAAATCCGAGTAAAGAACATTGGTCAACACCTGAAGTGGGTGTTTCACTACTTGCGAGGCACAAGTGATTATTGCATCATCTATAAAAATATTGGTGATTCTATTTGTGGATTTGTTGATTTAGATTTTACAGGTGATTTGGATAAAAGAAGATCAACTTCTGGTTACATTTTTATACTTACAAGTGGACCTATCAGTTGGATGTCAAAGATTCAAAATATTACATATGTGTCGACTACTAAGGAAAAATACGTCGCCACCTATCATGCTTGTCAAGAGGAAATTTGGTTAAAAGGTATATTGGATGTGTTTAGAAGAGATCAATACAAGATGAAGGTATTGTGTGACAATCAAAATGTTATTTATTTTTCCAAGAATCTATCTTCTCACAATAAGACAAATCATATTGTAGTTAAGTATCATTTTGTTAGACATGTTATTGATGAAGGAACAATAACACTGGAAAAGGTCCACACCACGAGAAAATTCTGCTAATATGTTCACAAAACATGTAATTATAAAAAATATGAAATGTTGTTTGGATTCTCTTGGCTTGTAGAAAAGATGACGAGTTATTCATGTATGATATCAAGTAGATTTGATGTCAAGGTGGAGATTGTTAGATATGTGCCAACAACGTTAAATTTTATATCCCTTTGCGGTGCGATTCGTACCTCACTTATTAAAGGGGATGTGGGGACACTTTCCCCCACTCTTGTCGTAGGGGGTCAAGGGGGCGAAAACATGTTATGGAGCCTCCTAGAGAGGTTTTGGGGAGGATGTCCCAAAGGAAAAATTAAGGAATCAATCCCTTGTTTCTAGTAAGAACAATTCAACTAAATTCTATTTTTAGGAAGGAAAATCCTAATGACATTTTTCCACTCTATTTTTAGGAGGAGGAATCCAAACTATACTTCACCAATTAGGTGTATATATTTTTGTGGAGATCTAAAGTTTCTCATAACGAGTTCACATGTAATCTATTCATCTTGAGTTAATAAAGCTTGATATCTTGTACCATGGATGTTTACTTGAGCACTTAGTTGGGTTTCACCACATAAATTTGGTGTTCATCTCTTGCATGTTTGGTATTTTATATATTTTATTTTTCTCTATCTCTATAAACTATTATTTTTTTATTCTACTTTTAGTGTATTCATTATTGCATAATCTATGGTTTGCTAACATTGCAACACCTTTCCCACACCATCATGTAGATTTATTTCTCTTGTTGGGAATCCTCAAGATTATCTCTATAGGCATTAAAATGTTTAATTAATTTTTCATCCGGACCTTGAAAATATTTAGTGTATATCTCACTTTTCATACCCATATTCATCATTTATATGCCATCCATTAAAACTCTTTAGATCGTTTTGAAACTTGTCAAAGACATTATGGTATTCAACGAATATTTAAATTGAATAAATATTGGAGGAAGAACCAAGAGTGCATTCTCCTCCTAACATTTACTTGAATTGATTGAATATTGTTTAAAAATAAATTGGTGCCATTTCTTTATCTTAGAATTTGTAAGGGATTTATTCAATTACTTCCATAATACATTTATAGATTCAATGCCCTATATTGTTTATTCTCTCAATATGCAAATACAAAAGAGAGCAGTGAGATGAAGCTCAATTCCATTCCTATCTTCTATTAGCACTCCTTCACTAATAGGCACTTCTAATTTCACTTTATTTGTAAATCCTCCATCTTGGGAAAATATTCCCTCAAGATTTATCTTAGTGTCTCCAATAGCTTTAGATTCAAATTTCTGCAATTTTAGAATATACTAGCACTACAAGTTTATTGGTATCTTTTGATTGCTCAATTAATTTTTTAGACAAAGCACTTGTACTACGATCCATATTACTAATCCTTTCATCGTAGTGATATTGTTTGAATATTTGAAGGATGGAGAAGGTATGGATTTTTTGATAAGCTTGATTATATTATAAATAATTATAAATATTTGGTCCACCTTATTCATTAATTTATCTTTAATGGCCTTATCATTACCCATTTTTGAATATAGTCTTGAGGGAATCATGAATATCTTACTTTGCTTCATTTTTATGACCTTACCTAAATGGAATTTGGAGATTTGATAGTCCTCAACTGACATTTTTCCTTCATGTATATCCAGCGAGGTATCACCACTTCAAGCATATTTCTCTCCACTCTCATCTAACATGATCCTAGAAACTATTTTTAGTTTCCTCACTATTCTAGAAGAATATTTTCTTTGATATATGGAGCTGAAATCAATAATTTTTAATAGAGCCATTGTATATAACTTTTAAACATCAAATTTCTCGAAATATGGGAATCTATGGGTTTTCTTAAGCTGGAACTAGTTGAATCTGTGGGTTTTATTTTATTAAATCCATATTCGCTAGGGTTTGAGTGACCTGAAGAGGAGAGGAAATTATGATAGCTTCAGAAATTAGAGTTGGTAATAGTTGGAGAGGTTGCAATGATCATGGGGTAATATGGAGGAGGAGGTTGAGGTGGAGGTGAAGAGTGTTTAGGAGGTCATAGTGGAGGAGTGGAAACCCTAGGAGTAAAAATCCATTTTGGATATAGTTTCTTCGTATGGGGATACGAAGATGAAAGAAGGGATACCATGGTTTAAGTATGAGGAGGAGGAGTATTTGAAACAATGGTAGAATCTAATGTCAAAAATATTTTAGGGTGTTGGTGCTCATCTTGATCTTTCACCATTTTGCCCTAATTTCTTCAAAATCTACGGGCTCTGCCATTTTTTCTATTTTTCCCCAACCATGGAAGCTTGAGAATGATCAATTTATATTTGTATGCTTTAAAAATCCAAATCCATGGTGAAAATATGCTCAGAACCATGATTCACTTGGTTTTGTTTCAAAAAAAATCATCCTTAGCAAGAAAATCAGATTTTGGGCATGAATGATCAATTTTTGTGTTTTGGACGGTCTAGTGGGAGTCTTTTTCCTATTAAAATTATTCCTTAGCATTAAGTGGTCATGTGGATTCTTTTGGTTGGTCATGGGATGGAGGGAAAATGTTTTAACTTGTCATTTTTTGCGTTTTTGGAAAAAGGGAAAATTTAGTCCCATAGCTCCGCTCAAATCTAATTGGTTATTTTGGTGCTTACATGGCTTCTTCTAATTAGGTGGGGTGCGACGGGTTTGTTTTTTTCAACTTTTTCATTTTGGATACTTTGGCAAAAAAATTGAACCCACCCCGCGGCCCCACCAGGCTTTGATTAAGGAAAAATTTAAGTGGCAGGGAAAAAGTCTTACTTTGATCCCATGAGAAGGACACGTGGCAAAGTTAAAAGTAGAGATGTGGGCCTTTAGAGGAAAGTTGGATATTTTTCCCTTTTGGAAAAATGGAGTAAAATTATAAAATGGACGTGTGCCCCCGCCAAATCATTTTTAAGCCTTATAAGGTTCTTGAATTTACGCCATAGCATTATGTGGAGGCTTCTTCCAGTGTTCTTTCCTTAGTATTTCGGCAACTTCCTAAAAGGCATGGGACATGTGGTGAGCCCACACTCATTCAATGTCTCAAATTTTGGGACCATCTCAAGATGCACAATTGAGATGCGTGGAAGTTTGAAAATTCAAAGGGGCGGGAAGCGGACCATCGGAGGTAACTTGGATTTTTTGCCTCTTGTCATCAAAAGGATTAAAATCTCAAAATGACCCATGAAGCCGAGACAAGAGGGAGGTCAAGGTTAGATTTGAAAATGTTAGGGGGCAGGGAGGCGGGCCATCGGGGGATTTTTGATTTTTAACCCTTGTTTAAAAGGAATAAAAGCATCAAAATGGCCCGCATACCTGACGATAGAGAAAGGTCAAAACTTGTTCCAATCAACAGTGGGGGTGTGGAATTTCGGGGGAAATTTGGAAAATTTTCCTTTTGTGTAGAAAGGAGTTAAAAGTTTAAAATGAAGTGTGTTTCCCACCGGGACCCACATCGAGACTAGAAGCGGACGGGTGGAGCTGCAGGGAAAACTTGGAATATTTTCCCCTTTCCAAAATAGTGGTGAACTAGCACAATTTGGCTGTGGTTCCTTTCGGACCCACCTTTAGGACATGTGTCAGGCTCATTTCTCAAGGATGAAGGTGTGGAGCAAAATGTGAAAATATTATATTTTTCCAAAAGTTGTAAAAGGAAAAAAGGATCCTGGAGGTCCATTTTAAAGTGGATCTCCCATGTGGATGGTCCAAATTCAAAGTAGAAAGATTGATGGCAACTGTGCACCTGTACCTAATTTTCTACCATTTTTTATCCAAAGATCCTGGGAATGCATATTCTTGTGGGTTTTTATCATTTATTGGAGTCTCCTGCATTCCAAATGAAGAGGAACATTACTCTGATATCTTAGTTTGGTGAGGAAATTTTGGGGATGTCTTTTACCATTAAGATGAGATCGACTTTCGGGCACGATCTGGGCTTCCATTTTTTCTTCCTAGGCCCAAAAATAGCCAAATTTGACAGATTAGGTGCAGAAGTGGTTGGAAAGTGGAGGGAAAAGTGATCTAATAGAAGAAGGAGTGGAATTCGGGAGATGTTCGGGGAGATCTACCACCGAGCACTGACAACTTTTACAGATCGATTCCGGGAATTGCAATCGGGATTATGGCGAGCACTTTGGCGCACTCAATGTTTAGATTTTTAGGGGGACACTATGTTGTAAATGTTATAAACTACACAAATTTATCATGCAAAGGGGGCAAGTGTTATAGGTCGCGACTGATTTTTTCTAAGAGAAAAGCTTGATAGAACCCGTCCTTCCGAGATATGAAGAAAATTGTTTATCTCCTTTGTGTTAAATTTATCATGTCAAGGTGGTTGCAAGTGTATAGCCATTGACAAGATCTGAGATTGTTCTAGAAACTTTCCCTTGCATTGATAAATTTAATCAAACTTGAGTTAATATGCATTTTTTGGGCAAATTTGTGTTTGTTTCATTCTTAAATGTCTCCAAGTAGTTTTCTTGTTCCTATTACAATCTTTCATTGAAAATATTTGTGAATCACACAAGTACTTATCCTTGTGATTTTTTGGTGGCATTTACAATTTCATTTATCAGAAGATATTTCATCTGATAGTGAAATAAACAAATTTAAAGTCACTCTTACTCCTAGCATGACTATAAGATTTCGTATTAGCCTTTTAGGGTATCTTAGGCATGATGAAACAGAGGTTGATAATGTTTAGTTAAGTTTTCCAATTTGAGCCTTCATTTTGGATCCTTGAAGTTTGTGTGAAAAGTGTTGATCTGGGCCTCCATTGAGGCACATATTCTGGTTAAAGGAACATCCTAGCTATGCTAAAGCATTTATGTTGTTCAAGCTCTCCATTTTTATAAAATTTCTCAAGAATTTGGTGAGTCAAGTTCATTTTGCCTCACCTCCCACCAAAAATTCATTTAAAAACAACCAATCTTACCCATACTACCCTGTTAGTCATGTGTGTATAAAAATGCATAATTGTTACCACCAAAACATGCACAAACAATCAGGTTTTCATTGTCTTTAGTAGATTGAACCTTGCTTAGAAAATATCTCCATTATCTATAGTGAAAACTCGTGAGATTTAGGTTTTTTTGCATTGATCATATTTTCTTGAAGTTCTTCTTAATAATTTCACAAGGAAGGATATCTACATCTCCTCCACAAACAAAGAGGCTACAAAAAGGGTCCTCTCACCCTAGTTGAAAGGCACAACCCTAAAGTAGTGAGGATTGGTCAAATCCTCTTGAGGTTACTACCCATTTCTCCACATATGAGTGATAAAGAGCAAGTTACATTTCATCCCCGGCTATAAAAATGAAACACTACATGCTCTGCTTGTCTCTAAGCTTCTTGTCAAATCGTGATTCACGCTTCAAAACCGAGGGATAATCAATTTGGGTACCAACACCGATTGGAACCGCATTAGGGATATAGTGGTTACAGTTCATATTCAAACCTTGGTAAACACTTCTTATATGCTCTAAGTGCTAATACATTTTTTCAAACATCATCTTGTGTTCGGGCCGGTAAGAAGTAATTCAAAGTTACAAGAGTTGTGTGCAAATTATTTTAGTTTCCACACTTAGTGCACAGCTTTCATCGATAAATATGGGTAAAGAAAATTCAGATCATCCCATTTCCATTTTCTAGTATTGACAGACATTTGTGAGATCATATTTTAATGCATTTGCACAACTAAGGTGGAAATCCTTAGTGGTGACTTCGTGTTGATCTTATTCTTGATGAGTACTAGTCTCTTAACCTCTTTCAAGTGAGATTTGTTTCTAATCTTTGTAAATGTGGAAGGAAGAATATCTTTCTTTGCTAGGGATCCTGCTAGGACATTATTTCCATAGCTAGGAAAAACAAAGTTAGAAGGAAGAAAAGCCTGGAGAGTTGTTGGAGATTAGCAGACAAGAAAATGGATCTCCATTGATGAAAGTGATCAGCCTATCGGTGAAGACTTCCATTCAATTGTTTTTGAATTAGGTAGCCTCTTTATGGAACTGAATTACCCAATTCAAGAGGGGCCTACATTTGATTTTGAAAAGTTTTCTTCTCATTATGCCCTTGTCTTTTCAGAATTTGATACTATTTTCCAAGAAATAAGGCCTTTCTGGGGGATATCCATTTTGAAAGTTATACTCCTATGTTTCAAAGACCCTATGCCCCTTATCAACTCGTATCCCCTCATGGACACCTCAAAACAACATGGCCCTACCCCCACCTAGACAACCATTTGTTGTAAACACCTATGGTCCTATAAATTTTATAGGGATGGTTGGTTATCCAAATGCTTGTTCCTCGGGATCTAAGAAATAGATTTATAAAGTTCTAAGGAAACAACGCTTTAATCGGTGATCAACATTTAAATATTTTTATTAATATGATGGAAGACTTTGAGATTGAACATGAAGATGTATATATCAAATTGTTTATCCATACTTTGGAAGAGGATGTAAGGGACTGGTATAAAGCTTTGCTAGATAATTCCATTGATTCTTGGATAGAGATGAACAATGCATTTAGATTGCAGTATGGTGATAGAACTGACCCTAGGTTTCTTCTATCAAAATTTGAAAACATCAAGAAGAATCCTAATGAGTCAGTACATGATTCCAACGCAAGGTTTAATAAGACCTTGAGGACATTTCTTGTTAGCTTAAGGCCATGTGATGAATCATGTTTGATCAAATATTCAAATGCATTTGATAAAAACCACTTCTTGCTTGAGGGACAAAACCCTATTAATTTAAGGCGAGGCCTTCACCACGGATCTCAAATTGAGAATAACATCAAGAAGAATCCTAATGAGTCAAGTACATGATTCCAACGCAAGGTTTAATAAGACCTTGAGGAAATTTCTTGTTAGCTTAAGGCCATGTGATGAATCATGTTTGATCAAATATTCAAATGCATTTGATAAAAAACACGCTCGCTTGAGGGACAAAACCCTATTAATTTAAGGCGAGGCCTTCACCACGGATCTGTAAATTGAGAATAACATCAAGGCAATTGGAAAGCCTTCAAAAAGGGAGGGTGTAAAACTAATTAACCCGGAAAATCCTAAACATGTAAGGTTGTTAATTTGGAGGAAGTTGTGAAAAAATTTGGCAGGGGCTGCTAAAGAAATATCATACAAATTAGCCCAGGAAGAAAAAGGAATTGGGAAGAGTTCACAAGGTCGGCACAAGCAACAAGGCCAAGATAGGTTTATTTACCATCATAGAAATGATCGGAGATCTGATGTGAGAGGCAAGGGACTTGTTGGATTTGGAAATAAATAGTCCCAAAGCCGGGGAAAATAGAATATTACACGATCCTTTGGCTGCTAGAGTTGTTGTTGTGGAGGAGACAAATGTCATTGTTTTGTGTGTGATAGATGTTTCATGCCCCATGCTCCATGTGAGGAAGATCAACAACAAGAAGAAGAATTTGACGATGATAATGGTGATGATGTTTGCATGATGGGCTGCTCCACGAGCTCACAATAAGGGGAAACTTCAACTAAGGTAATAATTGCTAGAACTGCTACTAATTTTTTGGATTGCATCCACTGGGTACTTTTTCTTCCTCCCTTTCATACTTTAGAGGTAGATCTTGTGCAAGATTTTGAATTTCCCAATAACGACTTTGAATATTTAAGAGCTTTAATGATAAATAATTATGATGGAGGAATCCCATATGAGGAGGATAGGAAGTTGTTGATGAACGTTGTTTTTGCCCAAGAGAAGGAGTACAACACAAGAAGTAGGGTTGTCAAAGGACAGGGCCTTAGGCCAAGCCAAAAACTCCATTGCTTTCAAATATTCCTAAAGAGGCCCCTAAGAAATATGCATCTGACAAGGGCCTTGTTGTCCCAAACAAAACTCATACCCCTCCTCATGCCCAAGTTGTCAAAAATCATGTGCCATCTAATGAGTGTATCAACCTTCCTTCCAATGTTGCCTTGCCAAAGTCTTTCCCTTATGATATTGCCCAAGTCTTGAGTCAAATCAAGATCTTAGTTCCAATTGTTGAGTTGCTTAGGATTCTTGAGCACAAGAAGAGGGAATTGGATTATTTTGGATTGAAGGAAGAGAAGAGTGCCCCGGAAAAAATGTAAATATTATGGAGAATCCTCTAATCATTGAAGAACTAGAAGCACCACCAGCATAAAAGGAGATAGATGAACCACCTAAGGTTTATTTTGGGACATCCTTGGTTGATTCCAGCTAAATGTGGATCCATTCTTCACCACTCTTATCATTAAGGATAGATCGTAACATAATTGAATGTTTGATTGGGGGCATCATGCAATGTTATGCCTCTAGAGGTCATGAATGAATGAGCTGGATATAAAGGTAACAACGAGAATATGGGAAGTACACTACCATGGATTCCAGATAGATGCTATTGGTGGGATGTGTGAAAGGTCTAGTGGTACAACTTGCATCCTATCCAGGAAGGAACTTGAAGCTTGATGTAGTTATTGTTGACTGCCCAGACAAATGGGTTAGGTTGTTGTCTCAAAAATGGGATGCAAGTGTTGGGGGGTGTTAGAGGTTGGGACTAATTTGTTCTAAGATAAATCTTGATAGAACCCATCCTTTCGAGAATTCATCCGAAGAAACATGTTTATCTCCTTTGTGTTAAATTTTATCATGTCAAGGTGGTTGCGAGTGTATAGTCATTGACAAGCTCTGAGATTGTTCAAGAAAATTTCCCCTACTGATAAATTAAATCAAACTTGAGTTAATCTATGTTATTTTTGGGAAAAATTTATGTTTTATTCATTCCTGAATGTCTGCAAGTAGTTTTTTTGTTCACGTTCCAATCTTACATTGAAAATATTTGTGAATCACACAAGATCTTATCTTTGTGATAGTTTGATGGCATTTGTAATTTCATTTATCAGAAGAGATTTCATCTGACAGTGAAATAAACAAGTTTAAAATCACTATGACTCCTAGCATGACTATAAGACTAATTGTTAGCCTTTGAGGGTATCTTAGGTGTGATGAAACAGAGGTTGATAATTTTTAGTTAAGTTTTCCAATTTGAGCCTTCATTTTGGATCTTTGAATTTTGTGTGAAAAGTGTTGATCTGGGCCTCCATTAAGGCACATATTCTGGTTAAAAGAACTTCCTAGCTATCCTAAAGCATTTATGTTGTTCAAGATCTCCATTTTTGTAAAATTTCTCAAGAATCTGGTGAATCAAGTTTGTTTCTACCTTACCTCCCACCAAAAATTCATTTAACAACAACCAATCATACCCATACTACCCTTGTTTTTCATGTGTGTATACAAATGCATAATTTTTACTAACAGAACATACAGAAAAAATCAGGTTTTCATTGTCTTTAGTGGCTTGAACCTTTCTTATAAAATATCTCCATTATCTAGAGTGGAAACTTGTGAGAGTTAGTTTTTCTTGCATTGATCATATTTTCTTCAAGGTCTTCTTAATAATTTCACAAGGAAGGATATCTCCATCTCCTCCACAAACGGTAGGCTACAAAAATAGTCCTCTCACCCTGGTTAAAAGGCATAACCATAAAGTAGTGAGGATTGATCGAATCCTCTTGAGGGTGCTACCCATTTCTCCACATCCGAGTGAGAAAGAGAAATCTGCATTTCATTCCTAGTGACAAAAACGACACACTACATGCCCTACTTGTCTCTAAGTTTCTGTCAAACCCTGTGATGCTTCTCATCTTTTGAGGGAGAATCAATTTGGGTACCAATAGAGAATATTTAAAAGTAGAGATGGGTATTGAGGGTAAAAATATATAGTTTTACTTGGTGGAGGGGATTTTGTATTTTTAGGTGAATCGTGGGCTGAACCCTTTTCTTATTTTCACACAAACTTAAATAGCATTCTTGTTGAACCCCCTTGACCACCTCTTTATATATATATTTTTATAACCTTCAAGTTGATCATCCTTGGAAGATCTCACCTCTTTGTGTTGTGACAAATCCCCCTTTTGATTTACTTCACCAACTTTGGATGAACCACTTGAATCAATGAACCTACTAAGAATTTGCATTCTTTTTATTTCAAGTTGATTGCTTGTCTAATGAGCCAATACAACATCCATGTTACTACAACATTTATTCAGTCTTCAAGTGTGATGGATTCTTCCTTGTTCCAATTCATGGGGGTTATAGGTTGGAGTTCAATTTGGGATTGAAAATATATTAGCTCAAAACATTCCCATTGTCTACCATTTTCTTAGGAATCTCTCTCATTTCAAAATTTTAAACTTGTTTCAAAGTCATGCAAGACCAACATCATCTTCTTACCATCAACTCATCTTTGCAATCCATCTAATAGTTATCATAATGTGGCACATAAATATGAGAGGATCCCAAGATGTTATTCATAAAACCTTGTTTTTAAAATGATGACCATTGTTGAAAATACAAGAGGGTGATGCAAAGAATTTTTCTCAATATTATTGGCTTTGACAAAGGAGGTGCATGTCTACCTTCCAATTAATATTAAGAAATGAATCCATTCCTTGTGCTTACTAGACAAGTAATTATGCACTCTAACAAATTAATCCATTAATTCTTTCAGAATCCATTTGTCACTACAATACGTAGATAACATATATTATGTATCTTCAAATCTACATAATCCTACATAGAATAACGAGGAGAAATGGATGACCAAATACCCCCATGAAATGTTAGTGTTTGAGGCCTCAATAGAACATATGTTGTTGGATTTTATTTATCACACAACGTGTAAATCCTGTGATAAAATAATTCATTTTTGACATAATGGAAGTGATGGTTACTTTCCACGAGTGAGTTATAGATATAGGTCAATACTTTGGTAGTGTTTAGATGTCTCAGTTGTATCAGCTCAAGAAATAATCTTGTTCTCAAAATAAAATTTACAAGGTAAGAATTCATGAAACAATTATTGGTTATTTTGTACTTCAAACAATTGTTTATGAGTAGAGTTTATGATCAATTCATACCAATGGATATACGAATTTTTTTCCTTATAATGTGGATTTATTTCTACATACATTCTTTAGAATATTTGGTTGTTGGGTTACCCACCACTCTATTCAAACATGTGATTAAATCATTAGCCTCTTGAATGTAATAACATATAAGAAACTTCTTAGGAAACCTATAGACATAATATGTGTGTCTTAATAATCACCATCTGTTTACTTCCTTTTTACATGAGTTAGTGTTCTCATTTGATAACCATTTTCAATACTTTGGAGATATTGCCACATAGTCATTGAATTATAGAAGCTTCATCATTAATGTAGTCTCGCATCTACCCTAAGGAGGAATACACCTTCATAGTACTTCACTTACCTTGTGTTTTGTTCATGGTGATAAGACAAATCTAATACAAATTAAGAGAATTGAGATGAAATATATAAATCAACTGCCATGTCTATTCCATTGTTAAGAATCCCTTATATCCAATATGACTTAAAATCACATTAATCCAAGTCTAAAACTTGCTGAGATAAATGTGACCTAAGTCACTATATGTGATCTTATCCATATTTGAATACAAATTTGTGAGAGGAGTGACCCTTGGACTTTAAACTTCATGTCTTTTTCATTTTGGATACATTAGACATGGATGAAAGTATTACATAGAAAATAATGCTTGTAAGAACATTCCGAGAACTTTGAGAAAATTATTTTCTTGTTTTTATATTACTAAATTAAGTTGGAAGGCTAGCATAATCTATCAAAAATTTGGAATTGCAAAAAAATTCAAATGTCTGAATACATTTTATGGGGATTAGGCCCCTGCAAAAAAACCTTGAAATTTCCACAATATTCTTTGTGAGGTTTAAGTCTCTAAAGCACTTTAAAATTTATGCAATAAAATTGGGAGGATTTAATACTTGCAAAGTGCCTTCAAAATCACTTTGGGAACCCCTCAATTTGTAAAATAACCTAAATTAAGCATGCTTTTACAATTTGTTAGGTTGTGGAGCTAGATTGCTTCACAATAAGCATGCTTTTACATGTTATTGGTTCTGACAATAACCGGCATTGATTAAAGTGTAACCGACGTCGGTCACCGCAAGAATGGTATCGGTCAAGTCAGTCAGTCAAGATGTGACCGGCACTACCAGCAGATCGGGCGTGTCGGTGCGGTTACCTATGTGACGATATTTTAATTAACTCTTGGGAATCAAATCTATTTTTAGCATTAAAGTAGATTTATTGGATGTAATTGCATGGCGAAGTGCCCTAAGTTTATAAACGACTATATAAGCATAAAATCTAGGGTTTAGAAGTAGAATTAAGAGAAGGATTGAATTAGATCCTTAATTCTCCTAGATTGAGAGGATGAAGACAAAGAAGAAGAAGAAGAGAAAGAAAGAACAGGTTACATGAAGACAGAGTCTCCTTGAAAGGAGCTAGACAGAAGGAAATAGTAGGTACATCTGAATGGTGAGAAGAGGGTAACATCTTCTACTGTATTTTCTTTATATAGTTAATGTCTCATTGTAATGGCTTTCATAGTATGCAAAGAACATAGAGTTTCTTCTTGTAGATCCACATGTTGGTGAGATCTTGTATTATAGATCTATGTAGATCTAGTCTTGTATTTTTTTAGATCCATGAGATCATGATGTATTGTTAATCCATGTAGATCTAGTCTTATATTTTGTTAGATCCATGATGTAGTTGTTCCATGTAGATCTTGTAGATTATAGATCATGTAGATCTAGATATTCTAGAGGAGGTTGTCTTCATGTTTGCACTGTGCTATGCAGTGATGGAGAGACAGACTTACTTCTTGGTGCACAGTCATATAGTTGCACATATGGTAGACCCATGTGAGAGGTCTTGATTGTAGATTCAAAGAGAACTTGGTAGCGAGTTCAAAGATGCGGTAGTTCTGGTTATGTGAGATATTTTGGTGGTGTTTGGAGGCACATTCGTAAAGCACTCATGGAGATTTGTTTAGAGATCGGAGGAGAGGAGATACTCTTTGAGAGATACATTATACTCTTGTATTGAAGAGTTGGTTTGTACTCTTGTTGTATTATATATATGAGATCTCTATCTTTGGTGGACGTAGCCCATATTGGGTGAACCACGGTACATCTTGTGTTATGTGTGTGTAATTTGTTTTGATTTGGATTATTCTAGTTTATACTTCCACTGTTGTAGATTTTGGGGAATTGTTTAGATCCTATGTGCATGATTTTTTTATTATTAAATCATAGCACTATTCCCATGATCCTAATTCCCAACAAGGTTTAAGTCTCTAAAGCACTTTAAAATTTATGCAATAAACTTGGCAGGATTTAATACTTGCAGAGCACCTTCAAAATCACTTTGGGAACCCCTCAATTTGTAAAATAACCTAATATATTTTCAATACACTTTGCAATATTTGAAAATACTATGATATATCCACAATGAACCTTGTGAAAATTAAAACAAACTAGGAAAATATAATCCCCGAGTTAATTTTATTTATTTAAAAAAAATGACTCAAAATCGACTTATGATGAAAATAGTGAGAATACATATCCTAGAAAATATGTAGGCTCACTTTGCAAAAGGAAGAGGTTCAAAACAAAACAAGGGTTGTGGTGCAGCTATAGTACCTATCGTGAGGAAATGATTTTATTTATGTATAATGATAAATTAATAATAGCTTTTATTTCTTTTACATTAACATATAGTGAGTCGATGGTAAGGAAATGTAATTTTCTAATTACAATCTAACCTGTAAGAAAGCAATATGAGAAGGTTCATACATGTAGGCACAACACACAATAATATCATAAGTTATCTATGAAAGAGGATAGTCCGTATTCATGCACCAATCAATGCAAGTGAAAATGAACAAGTGCATAACCATGAGGGAGAAATTTAATGGAAAGAAAATCCTTTAGGAATTGAATTCAAAACCTATGGTCTATTATTTTAAATTGTTAAGGCTATTGGATAGTAGTTTTCATTGCATTGAAAACTTGTCGAAATTCTGTTATAATGACAACAATCTCATTTCATAACACAATAGCATGGCACATGAACATATCATCAAGTCCAGAAGATTGCAAAATGCCCCTATGTGGGATTTTTACTTTGTAACCATTGAACATTAGCCTGAATAATTGCAGATCATGATTGCTAGACATAGGAAAAGATCATAGAGAAACAAATCAACCAACAACGCATGGCAATGAATCAATAGTTTTAACCAAGCAACTGAATTTGTAACAGCCATTTGCATATGAAAAATGTAATGATTTGGTAAAAAAAATAAATTACATTAGTCTTTCTCATATATGTGTAAGCTAATTAAATACCGAAGGTAAAAACAATAGTATTCCTATCTAGGATGCAATGTAAAAGTCTGTCAATCCATCCATATTAAACAAAATGCCTTTGAAAAGTATAAATATAAGCATATAGCTTATTGTTGTTTGTAGTAAACTATGACCATAGAAAATGATGAGCATTAAAAATTTATGCAAAGGCAAACTGCATTTTCAAAAATGTTGCGGTGAAGCAAGTGGAGTGTGAGTTTTAGATTTGCAAAAGAAATGTGGAATATTATTAGATATGGTTTTCATTTATATTTGAAATGGAATAGCTGAAACATATGTGTGCATGGCGAAACGAGTTTACCTTAAAATGATGACATTGACGTTGTGTGGCTCGAAGATGCATAGCTTATTTCTTGTGACTGAAATTAGGATGGAATGCCTGCAAAGGAATGAAAGTGAATATTAATATGAGTAGAGCATCCAATAGTTGCAATCGTTGTTGAGAATTGAAAAGTGGGTAAAGGCAACATACTTTCATCTGGAGTTGTTGTCATTTGTCTGATGATATTATTTTTGTCTACTGTAAAGATGCCATTATGCAAAGTGTGATGGTTGTTCTATACCTACTTCTTTGTCTTCTATGTATTGCGGATATGTTATAGCAGTAAGAGAAGGTATCAATTCAGTTAGAAGCTTGTTTTTATCTATGCATTGGATGAATGGTTTGTCTGTGCTTTTATTGGTGCATAGAAGATGATGGTGATATGCATATGGGCATTTTTGTTGACAGTTACTACAATATGCTATGACTGCTTGCAATGGTGTTAAACGGTCAATAGTCAAGTTGCATTTTTTACAAATAGGTTCAAATGGACTAGAATAGGCCTTTGCAACGGTCAATGTTCCTTCAACTTGTGTAGAAAAAATAGATTTTGGTGTAAGGTTTTTTTGAAATAAATACACTTCAAATTTCAGTACATGTATACATTGACTAACATATGTATAACTACTGCATATGGAGCTGTAGAGAAAACAAAGAAGTATTGGATTATATGTATGACTGTGTACAATAACTATTGTGTATTTCAGATGTAGGATGATTATATAAGCAAATGTATATTACAGCAAAATCTATTGCAATTGGAAGATTGTATAATCTTGAGTTATATTAAACCAAAAGGTAGAGGTTGTTAATGGGAAGTACTATTAGGTTTATTTTTCCTATAAGATGTGAGTGCATTTCCACAATAGGATGATCTTGTATGAAAACAGTGTTTTCATAGCTGTAGGACTATTGGAATACCGATAATCTGTAGGAGGTTGGAGAACATGCTTCAAGAAGAATATATTAGCAGGAATAAGACATTATTTATAAGGCATCTTTCCAAAGATAACGATATTTTTTTGATATTCTAAATGTTAGTCACGAATGAAGCATAATCCCTCAAATTATTTATCCTTTTACTAAATATTTCCCAAATAATCATTGTTTTATCATGGGCATTACTTCATTACCCCTTAGGGTGGCAGTTAACACCTTATTATTAGTGGCCTTCTTCTTACATTATTTTCAATGTGAACTTTGAAGTGAACATCATCCTCAAAACTTATGATAAAGAAATCTAATAGCAGATTTAATCTGTTGGTGAATGGAACATAGGATCTCCCAATTCTATTTCTATTGTTCTCTAATCCTTCTTGTTTAAGCATAATATTTTAATTTCAGTAACCTGTTTAATCTCTTTTCAAAGGTGCATAAGAGATCCATTTATACTATCTTTCGGTCGGGAAGGAAAAATATGGTGACGCAAGTACAGATGGACAATAACAATGGTTATCAGGTGGCAGGAATATGACTTCACTTGCTTTGGTGATGACCATATTTCTTTCTTTACTTTTTGGGTTCAATAAGATAATTAACCACATTTTTGGTAGTGCTCAAGATTGATTGAATTGCATGTTAGCAATTTGGGTAAAGGTGGAGGTCCATATGTTGGAATGGCTCTTAATTTATGATACGTAAATCTAATGGAACATTTTATCATTAGCAAATAGAACATAGGAGCTCCCAAAACTATTTCTATTGTCCTCTAATCCTTCTTGTTTAAGCATAATATTTTAATCGTGCAACCTGTTTAATCTCTTTTCAAAGCTGCATAAGAGCTCCATTTATACTTTCTTTCGGTCGGGAAGGAAAAATATGGTGACGTACTAGTTGCTTCAAGAATGTCTCCTTGATTCACATATCCTTACTGACTGCCATTGTCATCCTCATTTTTATGGCCAGAGGGTATCTGCAAAACCCATTTGCATCTAAATTCTCCTGGTGGCAATGTCATTGTAATCAAGAACAGTAGCATGCACAACTGTGTTTTTATTGTTATGCAGGTACCTATGTGTGTAGATATTTAATCCATACATAATGGAATAGGATGGTACACATACGTGAAACTAGTAATTGGGAGTGAAACATTATTTTATTCAAGTAGACAACATACTTGTAAACCTCTGGAAGACATGAAGGCTGACAGTTGCAACACCGCATCACATGGTGTCCCCAACCCAGTGATTATTTGTGTTAAATTGTTAACCCCTTATCATTAATATCTTAGTCTATACCAAATGTGGTTATCGATTACGTTTCCTGCAACACCATTCATGTAATTCAAAATTGATGAAGACTAATCTATCTACAAGATGCAACATTTAATGCTAGTTGCATGCTAATTTGTCTTTATTCAGTGCAAGTTGGGTGCTAATTTGCCTTTATAGAATTATAATCCTTTGGTTGGTGAATAGCCCTTATTAATCATTTTATAGCATTTATTTGTTGTTTAAGCATTTTTTACTTCTACTAATGGCTGTAGAAATTTCAAATTATTTCTCGTGCATTTGTTAATGGTAGTATAATATTGTTTCAGCTCCCAGATTCAAGAAGATTAATCAGATCCTTCTACTAGGCCATTCTGATTAGTAGGGACATCAAGTTCTCTACGTCTGCTACAAATATTGGTGTGGATGATAGTAAACTTGTTACACAATGCTCTTAATAGCAAGGTTGTTCATAGGGTAACCTATTTTGTTAATCCTAATCCTAGCAATGGGTATTTACTACTCCCTCTACTCAGTTTAGAGCTTCTGACTTGAGACCCATTACCAACTTCTTTTATTTCTTGATAGATGTATGGCCTTGAATGTTAGGAGAGCCTCTTCGTTGTGCATCATCCTTCACAAACATTGATGATTCCCTCAGGTTGATTCTTACCGATTGCATTTTGTAACGTAGGTGGCGAGAAATAATGGCTTGTATCCAAAGGCTAGCATTGGGTATGTGTTATTCCCTCCCCGTGCCAAGTTTAGATATTGTGATAGGAGATGCATCACTGAATTCTTTTCTCTCTTGAGATATTTACAACCTTGGATGTTAGGAGGGCCTCTTCCATTGTGCATAATACTTTCTAAACACCAATGATTCCCTCGGGCTAACTATTGAGATATAGACTTTCTGATGTAGGTGGTGAGCTGTAATGGTTGTTAACCATGGGCTTCAACGTGTTTTGCATTCTTACCCAGGATTAAAATTTGATGATTAGAACTGGCTGATCTCATCTTCTACTTTTTTCATTTTTCTATAAAAGATTATTACAAATTTCTTAGTAAAATCTAAACATGTCCACATCTTTTCCACATGTGACCTTAAAAAGATTTGATTTTAGAAAATTTTAACTAGAAAAAGTCGAGTTGAAACCATTGACCAAAGACAAAGTAATGTAAAAACATCATAAGATGAAAGTGCATACTTATTGCATACCATCCAGACACATAGTAACAATAATAAGGCAATAGTACATACATTTACTTATACTTCTATATCTTGTAAAGGGATTCTACCAAAAGACCTTGTGGAGACTCCCTTCCGAAGGTTTTTAGACGAGATTCAACTTTTGTGGCAATTAAACTTTAACAATACGGATGAGGATGTAATGTCCAAAGGATAAGCTGTAACTATTGCCAGGATGGTCACCTATACAAAACAGTGTGATGAAATATGTTGAAATGGCTGCTTAAATATACACAGTATTTTTATGAGCTATGCCAAAGTGGGAGCAAAGCAGAGTTAACAAAATCGAACTAATGCCAGCCCAAATCACCAAGAGAAGGCTTACATTGCAACCTTCAAATCTTAGTGTTTTTTTATTTGGAAAACTTTTATTGGAGGCATGTGAAAACTTTTTCCCATACAAATTATCATGTAAATGGTAATGAAGATGTTCTGAATTAAAATTGTGACCACTGCACTTTATATGTTTAAACTTTATACAATCAAATCACTTTAAGGAAATTTTTATACTTTGAGTGGAAGTGGAACATTGCATGTCATAAATAGACCAAAAAAAAACAATGATATCACTTTGACTTGTTCCTCTTGGGATACTATAGAATCCATACCCTACAACTTTAATTGATACAAAAAAATGGAGGTAAGATCAAAACTAAGATTTCAGTTTAATTTAAAGGTGTACATCAATGGAGAGTTAATGAATGTTAAACATGATACTAAGGCAATCCTTGACCTACACTAAATATGGTTCATCAAGTTCGTACCTAAGAGGCTAAGCCCATACAAACTTACAATTCAGCAAGCATGTCTCTATACCATGACACTCAAAGTGCACAGCCTAACTTTACTCATTATACCAATTTACAGATTACCTTATGTTTAGTTGAAAAATAATTACACCTTGCATCCCCCTGAAGATGGCATACATTACTGATAGTCTAATCCAATGTGTAAATACAACGAAGTAAAACCAAAATAGATGTTACACATAAAATATCAAAGAAACTTCAAATAGTCAGCAATTAATAAAGGTTGTTAATCCCATGAAGTGTAGAGATACAAGATGAAGGGAAATATATCCATTACAAAAACAAACTCACTAATTAAAGATGCGGTCAGACACAGAAACCCAAAAATTATGACAGTAACATCATATATGCAGCAAACAACATGGCTTTCACTAATGCTTCAAGGCAGTAGAACAACAACCAACACTTAACTGATACAAAACACAACAATATCAAAATTCATACTTCAAAGAGAAAAGTCCCTAGAAGAGCACACTAGCACAACCTTAGCGAGTATTTGGAGGGAAGTGAGTTATATTTGTGGGTTTTTACTGCGTACAGTTGGTGTGCTTCCTGCTTCCCGTTAAATAGTTTACTGAGAGCTACTGTGCAAGTATTGGTTTATTACAGTTCACAACGCTGGGGTGATTTAATCTGCAATCAGAGATAATCCCCAGTTCATCAGGATTTCCTGCTCGGAAACCAATGTGTATACCAGGTATTTTATTTGCAACAGAGCCAAAACTCGGGCATCTTAATTAAACCCATAAGCCTTATCAGCCCAACATCAAAATCTACTCTAAGAGTGATGATTCCAATTTCCAACTAGCAAGATGCCAAAAACAGCTACCCCCACAGAACACAAATCTGCCCCTGCAGGTTGTGTTTTGTGAGAATGTTGATGTCCTCTATAAGCTGCAAATATGGAATTCCATGAAAGTAGAAATAACAAACCACAACATCTATTTGTAAATTAAATTTTGAAGAGAATTTGCTACTTAAATGAAGTGTTGGCTGTAACCAGTCATCATAGAGATATATGGTCATGTATGGAATGGGCAAGGATACTGAACTGACACCCTAATTCCACCAAGTCTGAAACCCAGTCATTAATAGCTAGGTCTTTAACAGAATGTTTAAGACAATCAGAAATTCCTTCTCAAGAAGAATTGAATGCACTAGAGCCCAAAAGAGCAGGCACAAAGAAGATAGCAGGTCTGATAATTTCCCTAATCAAAGATACATAGAGGGGATCACAAATATTAATTTACTTATTCATGTCTTCAGATCAGAAATAGCAAATTTCTCATTTACCTAGTTGCAGAGATGATAAGTTTTTTGCAACGCTGAGTGATGGAAAAGTGTTTCCACTCCTTTACCATATATAACCCTTTCCATAAGTGTTGGCTATGATCAGAGGCTTGTGAGGCCTGGAATTGACATACCAATTTCTTAAGAGTGGGAGAGAAGAAACAAGCCCTCAACTGGGGCAGACTGAATCTGAAAATAAGAATAAGAATGGGGGTATTGAGGAAGCTATGTAGCCTGAACTAAAAGATGACTGAAGTAATGCATCACGGTTATGGAAAAATATGGTGGACAAAACAATCAAAAGAATGGAGAGTTAAAGCAACTGTTTAAATCTTCACTTAAATAATCACATCAGAGGGTCTCATGTATGGAATCTGTTGAACATGAAAAACAAAAAGGATAAGCCTCTGGAAGAGCAAAAAGTGGTCTTTTCAAATACAATTAAAACTAAACGTTTGCATAAATAAAATATCTAACAAACATGAATAAGTAAAACGCCCCTTGCAGGTCAAACTCACAATGTAATGCCTCTGCCGAATAAAAAAATGAATAATCATCTGAGCATTTCCCGAATATGCAAAATTTTATCAAACAAAGTCAAATGAAAATAGTTGAAAAACTCGCCTGTGTGTCTGTCAAATTCAGGTCATCCAAAATATCTATTTCTTATAAACATCCGCAAATGTTGAGGCATCTTCAGCTCTTCATGGAATGGACATATTTTTCTTCTGTCTTAAACATTGCAGCAGAGTTCAAAAACCTCTTGTCCCAGCCTTGCCACAACAACTGTCGTCAATGCAATAATCCACTTGGCTTAGGCCTGCAGCAACAACAATCAACAAGGAGTACATGTCAATTTCTAACAAGCAAATAAAACTTTTAAAATTCCGGTGATATCTGGGGCGAAGAAAGGAATGAGGTTTGGCAATGAGCAATAAAATTCCACCAATCATTAGCAACAAAAATGTTTAGAGTATCAATAATTTCCAAAAATTAAGGCAAACTATAGGTAAAGTGTATTTTACACGCAACCCTATGCAAATTAATACCACAAGGCAGAAATAATAGTATCCTGCGCGACAGGTACTAATAAAATATGCACACAATAATTTAATCACTAGTTTTTGAAATGGTTTCGAAGGGATTGATGAAATATGAAGATATTTCTTTAAAAATCATGGGTGGAGAAATTGGGTAGAGAAACATGTTCAATTTTCATATTAACGGTGTGAATTCGACATGTAAACACCCAATTTACAATACTAAAATTAATTGCAGGATTTTGACATGTGCTCGTAATAAAATTACTGACATTTATGACATCGACACGGAGATTAGGAGTCCAATTGTATTTTACATGTAGCATGTCTTTGTGAACAAAATCCTCAATTGTATGATTGATAAAGATAAAAAGTAATTCAAACTTTTAAATGTTATTTGAATTTTAAATTTGTAATATTCAAATGTACATTGAAAGTCTTGAAGTCTTATTGACACTACGTAGTGTTACTCGGAGTTTTGAAACTTGGTGAAAATTTTGCAAGCATGAGAATACAAAGATAAAATAATATAAATATAGATGCGAGGGTTACAATCCCTATTCAATAGGAATATTGAAATTTTTGTAAGGATTGTCGGGGGGGAATTGGGAATTCAAACAACTTTCAAACCCTACAAGACCCTCCGCATCTCATTACACTTTACTAAAGATCCATTAGATCCTAAATCATAAAAATGTGATTACATCATACCGTGTTCATGGGGAAAACCATATATAGGGTAAATTGACCGGTCTCTCCAAACGAGACTCATGGAACATACAAATGACATGCATAGTTATTGTTTGTAAAGCTCTTTCCTTAATGAACATACCCATTTCACATAACACCATATTTTCATTAATGAGGATAACATTAATGTGAAGAAGGAAGATTATTAGAAAATAAAGGCTAGGTCTCATTTGTCTGCACATATTGGTATGCACCTGATCAAGTTTTCCTCTAGCCAGAAATGTAATCTATTTAAAAGGCTCTTGATGTTGTTTATGTGCCAAACAATGCTTTCACTTATATGTAATATTTTTAAGAGGTGGTAAACCCCTCACCATGCTATATGTATGAATTTTGACGAGATATCCAAAAATGACATGTCCAAGTCTTTTGTACCATAACTATGCTAAGGTTGTGTCCTTCGTCATAAGGTCTTGATAATCTTGTTGAGTTAAATCCAATTGAAACATATTTCCCACATTCAAAGATCTTGCAACAATTTTTGAGCTTCATGACTTATCTCTAATGAGACACATCTTGGTACCACCTTTACACAAAGTTTTTGTTAAACTAGGGACATATAAAACATATGTAATTTTACAAAAAAAAATTCCAACGGGTAGTGAAATGGAACCAATGACTTGAACACTGTATGATGTATCATCACCCAAAGAAACATGGTTTTTGTGGGTGTGCCACTCAATGTGAAGAACCAATCTTTGTGTCCTTTCATGTGGCGGGTTGAACCTAAATTGACATACCATATTGCATTGGTAGAAATGGAATCTTCATTTGATTGTGTACTATATAAGAATTCATCATCTTCATATTGATCTTCTTCTTGAACAATGTTTCCTTGTTGATATGGTTTCTTATTCCACTTTTCCTTAAATTTTGTCCCTATTTATTTATTTGGGCCTTATCTAGATTGTTGCTTGTCATTTTTCTTTCCACTAGATGGTCATTTTTAGAATGTGTTATCCCAAAATCATTTAATTCATGTCCTTCTTGACAAAAAATAGGACATTTTTGTTGGGCCTTTTGGCCTTGTTAATTGTTACCTTGCTTCAAATTTTTTAGGAGACTTGGCTTGTTTCTTTCCTATCTCGATTAGAAGTAAGTTCCCACTCTTCAATTCTAATACTTGTATGAATAGCTTCTTCTTATTTGGCATATTCAACAATTTCTCCAAAATTGTTGTAGCATATTCACTTGTTTAAAAATTTTTGTTTGACCAATTATATTAAACATGGTTACACAAAATTTTATATGAAGGAGGGATATATCTCAAAAAAATGGGTACAACTTATTCATCACTTCTTCCAAATCTTAAAGTGATTCCTGAAAATTTGCAACATGTCTTGGAAAAGGCTTTAGAATTTTAGTTGGTTAGATTTTTAGATTCCATAGCTGAATTTGGAGATGAAATAGTGTGTTTCTATTTTTGACTCATAGACAATTTTTAGTTTATCCCAAGCTTTTTTTGTTGTTTTTTCCTCTCGTATATGAGGCCGAACCTCATAAAAACCCCAAACAAAATTATTAACTCTAATTTTCTTTTTCCGATCAAATGTGCATTATTGTGCAACATCATTTTTAGATCTCTTTTGTGATCCATTTACTACTAACCATCTATAATTGAATTCTAAATGTTCTTTAAATTTTATTTTCCATGCAATTTAATTATCATTTTGAAGAAGTTGTGAATCGGAAGAAATAACATCTATGATTCGTATTTGCAGCCGTTTTAAAAGCTGGATTATGATGAGAATAAAATAAAATTGTAATCCCTTCCCACTCAAATCAGTACAACCCCTACAAAAATATATTTTTTTGGAGTTTGGGCTTTGTTGCACTGTTTCAATTTTTTGGCACTATTGTACGATTTACAAAATGATAAAGAAAATTGACACTCTTGGCCAATATTACAAATTTTCCATCTTGTGGAAAAATAATAGCTCCCTTGTGTTTGATAAAAATGCAATTTTGCAATTTTATTAATTTTTGGGTAGTATGGCCTCTTTTTGCTTTTACAAATTTTTAAGAATTTCCCACAAAATTTACAAAACAATTTATAATAAGACAAGATGGCTTATTTTTCCTCTTTGCATAATTATAACCCCAATAAATCTTTTATGCAAATCTTTAAAATATTAATGTGAGAAATAAAAAAGGTGGGATTCTATGGCCTCTTGTGTTGTTTATAATAAGTTTATGATTTGTTAAAAAATTTGCAATATTTTTAATAAACCTTTAATAGAGTTTTCTCATATAAATTAGGGCACAATGGTTAATGTGTACGAAGGAATTTAAAAAGAAAGGTGTCTAAAATATGTTGGTAAATCCCTTTGTGCTTGGCTAAACCACCACTAGTAAAGTGATATATGGGTTTGGAAAGCCAAGACAAGTTTTGGTATTAGGGGGTGGAGGAGGTTGCGGGTGTGGGGAAAAGGTGCGGTCAACCCCTTTACCTCCACCTCTTTAAATTATTTCACAAAAGGTAATAAGCAATGTGGCGGCCTTAGCGCTTAATACATGACTTTTCATAGTAAATTCAAACAACACTTTGGTGTTAGGTTGTGGATATTGTTTTCATGTGAAATGTATTGTAAATTATATACTAAAGGTAATGTACACTCTTCATGTATTCTTGTTGGAGTAGCCTAAAATGTGTTCTTCTCATGTATTAATTATATGGGTGGTATTTAACCCATAGGTTTATGGGGTGGTTTCTTGGACCATGGTATTGGTACCTTTGTATGGTAAAAATACTTAGACACAATTACCTATTGACTTGCTTATAAATACCTAGACATATAGTGTTGAGATAAATGGGTGTGTGAATTTACGAGAATTTTTTGAGCATAGTGTAATGCCCACTATTTTACCACATAAAATGCAACCAAAAAATGAGATTTTTTTCTATTATATGATGTAACATGAGAAAATAGTTTCACTAATTCACAAAACACATATTATAAGTTCGGTGAACACACGATTTACTATTTTACTTTTGCATGTATTATATTTTGTTACTTAGAACATATAATTATCCAGCATAACGGAAGAAAGTCTTTATGACACATCATTCCACTTTTAAAACGTGGGTTCATTTCATTATAGGATCCATTCGATGATAAAATTCCATATTTTTCTCTCACTACGTATTTCAGAACCATACATGACCACTTCAATTATCGAACACAAAGCGGTTAGGACAATAAAATACCACTAAGGGTGAGACCCTTAATAAACATTAGCCATCGCTTAGGACGTGGTGTGTGCATGAATATGTAACTTAACCGATAATAGGATTTCCCAACTACCATTATTCTACGCAGTCAAGCTCACACGTAGTCCAACTAAATATAGGGATAAGAGCACAACTCAAAACACCTTTCACAAGGGTCATACACCTATCACCAAGGTGTTTTATAGCTACGTTATGTAGGTAAAATACAACTAAAATTTTCCCGAACTACTACAACCAAAATCCCATCCACGCTCAAATGTGACATCATAAAAACCTTAACAACAAGGACCAATACTACCCAAGGTATGAGGTTCTCATACAAGAATAACCCAAGATTATGGGTTATTAAGAGGATCACTTACTGAACCACTTATATTCCTAAGGAATTTCCTTCTACGATAAAGGTTAAGCTTGGCTCAAAATATCTTTCATGCATGAATTTGAACCATCTAATAACACACTAGGAAAAACAATGTTCACGTATTCATATATGCACATAACTTCATTTGATTGAACAATGTTTCCGCTATACACTATGCATTATACACCTAGTTGAGCCTAAGTGAAGGTTGTATCCATAATTACAAGGGAGAGGAAAGGAAATTATTTTTAATCATTGTTATATGCATATTTCATGAGTACATTATATTCAATTACTCCTTTGGTGAAAGAAAGGGGTCAAAGGTAACCAAAATTCTTGAGCATGTATGTCCTCACAAAAGAGACGACAATGTCAATCCACATCTACTCAAATAAGCATAACATGATATAATTAAGAGGACTCAATGAAATGAAGGATTAAGTTCTTATGACCATGTATATAGGTTCTGGATTTACATTTTCAACCTTACCAAATTTCCTTGTGCTTAAACATTGAATCTTCCCACTTATAACATTCACCAAAACCATATGTTATCCTTACAAGTTACGAGTTTTCTCTTTTCCCTTGCGTTAAGACATCAACACTAATACTTTTTTAACTTCATTTCATAGACATTAAAATTTTAAATATGATTTGCACCTGATATCTCTAAATGTGCGTACAATTTACATGATAACCATATCTGAGATTTACTCATTTAATTTTGTTCTTCCTACACTTACATTGTGGAGTTAAGTCTCCACTTATCAACTTTCGTGGTAAATGTTTAAGCAAAAAAACCCTACTTACTTATGACACCTACATCTCATCACAAGTCATATCTATGTTTAAACATATACTCCTCTATAGTAAATATATATTTAAGGTAGGGTTCCACACTATACATAACAAACAATTCTCATATGATCCCAATAACACACGACTATATAATAATAAATAAAAGCTAGTTTTCATGGTTATAATTTCTTCTTCTATGATGAGGTATCAACATACACATATTATTAAAACAATTAATATTAAACCTTCACAAAATTTTAAACGTTAGCTTTATTTTCATTATTTAAAAATGCTCGTGATATACCCTTACAATCCTACTATCCCCCTCTCGTGTAACAATTGTCAAGTACTAACTACCAGGTTTTGGGTTGGAAAACTATGTCATATTGAAGTATACACTCAAGAATTTTCTATAGTGTTTACACCCTAAAAGAGTCACAAAAATACATGGTAGAAAAAGATCACCTATAAGTGGAATATCCGGTGGCCACTAATTAGTACATGAGTCAAATAGTTTAAAGGATATGGTTGTGACCATAATCAAAGCACAATAGCAATAGATCATTTAAGTTAAATTTGAAATATCCAAATTCAAGTCTCATTGAAACTAGTGTTATAACTCTACCTTTCCAATCAACCACCTTCCCATTTACATCTTACTATTTTCAAGTACTATATAAAACACTAAACAACTAGGTGCATTATGGTAGAGAACATATGATTTGCATAACACATCAACTACGGTAGAAAGGTTCAAATGTTGGCACATGATGTACATATACATGACATCTATTTTATTTTCCAATCTTATGAATCTAGAGTGTAGAAACAAAATCAAGCACTTTGGGTACTTTTCTAGGTCCTAAGCAAATACTACTATTCATATGATTCCTAAGTGAGAAAACTAGTAATTAGCATCTTTTGTTGGCCTTTTATTTTTTTCTTCATGGATTCTTTCTAATATCTTATACCCCACGGCCTAGTTGTTCATCTCACATCATCACGGACACTAGTGGACAGGACTAGGATGCCGGCGTGAGGTGTCCTCGTCCCTTTAGGAACCCCAACCTTTTTGTAATTCTCTTTCCTCTTTTGGGAATCTTGTTTTCTTTTGGGTAAGCTTTTAGTTACTAATTGTGAAATTCAAGCAAAGGAATCATATTAATATAAATCTATATTATCATTATTTAGGACCAAGCTCTAAAGATCTATTACTATCACCTAAAGTTGCGTCCAAAATCATTTCAAGAGCATCAAAACATATATATATATATATATATATATATATATATATATATATATAAGGGACAATGGATTGCATTCTTCTACATGCACACATAGGAGGAAGTTTATTTTGACATCCACACATCTACTTACATTTTTACATCTAGCTACTTGCTCACTATCAAGTGCATCTTGCACATGAGCCACCTAGGACACGGTTTCCGCACACACACACACATGAGAACTACGTGGATTCTTAGATTTAGTGTAATTCTTGGTCGTAAGTTCACTCGGTCGGTTGACTATCGGGTTAGTCGACTCCCCATTTGCATCTTTTTCACTTTAGGATTTGATGTGTTTTTGGGGTTTTGGAGGTGCTCTTTCTTTTACATGCTATAGGTGAATCTTTTGGGCTTAGTGCAACATACAAGTGATCAAAATAAAATGTTAGTGACATTGATGTGACACAAGAAAATTCAAATTCGACCATTTTTCGTAGTCATGGGTGCCTAGTAGCAATGTTCAATGCCTCGGCACCCCGACCTAGTCCAGACACCCCATTCGGGAAGATCCGGATATCACACAATTTTCTTGGATTGTTTCTGAAACTTTCCTCCTCCTATTTATCGAGTTATCTTGTCCGGCATAGTTAAGGATTAATTGTAAAACCATCTAAGCATTCTTTCCCTTCTTTTGCACTTAGGGTTCCAATTTCATTAGCTTATTTATTGGGTCAAATCTATAATTTATTGTACTATTATTTACATTGTGACTATAAAATATATAGGATTAAGCATTAAATCAATATTTTTGTTAAATTATTTGGTCAACGCATCGCTCAAATTCAACCTTCTTTATCCATTTTCCTTCTTATGCCCATTACCCATAGTGATTGTTTTGGGCCACTTGAGAAAATAGAGCTTCCTTCATCTTCTTGTATGGTTTTGAAATCAATGGAAGAATTTGATAACCCCTTTCCAACTATCAAAAGGTTCCTCTTCAAGAAATTGAGAAATCGATAGTGAACAATATTATGATGAATATATAAATGTTAATCAAGAATAACTTGAAAAGGTCACTAATTTTCATTAAGCTTTGTACGATAATCCTACACATATTCTACATGTTTTGATGGCTTACAAAAATCTCAAGATGTTTCTTACGTACCTCTAGTAGGTTCTTATTTGGTTGTCATGGCCTCTACTCAACCCCTTCATATATTTTCTTCCATTCTTATAACTTCCACTCCGATCACCCAACATAATACTTCTATTACACAACCTAACTCTTCTTCTAATAATCCTGATCTAACCTCTTTATATCAGGATCGTCAACCCTAAATTTGTCCACTTTAGCATGCTACTTACTCGTGCATCTCCATCTCTTGATTCGCATTACTTCTCCACACTCCTTTTGCACCAATCATTTCATCCTATCCACTTCCTAAAAATTGTGTCAACCCTAAGTTTCCCACCTTCAAATGCTATGGTGACCCTAGAGAGCACTTCATGTAGCATTTCGAGACTATGCAGAGATGATCATACTTTAATTACAAATCTCTTTCCTCACAACCTCCAAGACTATACAATGTGTTGGTTTTATGATCTACTTGTCCACTCAAGTAACATAGATTATGAATTTTGCCAATGCTTTTCTTTCTCATTTCACAATCAATATTGGCTCTAATATCTCCTATGTGCAACTATAAAAAATGTAGCAGGATCAATGAAAATCTAGTGGAGTATGTATTAAGATACAAGAACAAATTATCTATGATGTATAATGTACTAGTGGACTCGAGATTAAATATCTATTTGTACAAAGTCACTTACCTCTTTTGCGGGACAATTTCATTTTTGAAACCTCTCCATCATTTGATCAACTATGCCATACTCTTAAATTGTGTGAAAGTAAACTACTATCTATGGACAATATTAAATATCATGATTAGGCTTCTTCTTCTACGTGGTTTCAAAGAAAATAAAATTTCAAGCCATCTACTAAGCCAACTAAATAAAAACCAACCATTAATGTTGTCATTACTCTTGAAGCTTCAATGGAAGCCTCTAAAGCATATATTCAAGAAATTACATTGTGCTCCACATATTATATTGCCACAACTTGTTGAGAGAAATCTTATTACACTTCTTACGCCACTTTGGATCTTGATCTATATCACTCTAAAGAACGTAATTATAAAGAAAATTTCAGATGTGACTATCATCAATGTGTTATGCATTCTATTGATTAATGCTTCACACTTAGACATCTTATTCATGATCTAATAGATAATAATGGAATTGAGTTCCATGGGCCTTCAGCATCTAAGAAGATAAATGAAAATAAATGGGTCAAAATATTTAATGATCCTCTTCCAAAGCATGAAAAACAATCGATTGATTCTTCAGCTAATCATACATATCACATTGTGCCTCCTTCATCGGGGGGCCTTAATTTTCTAGTTGCACATGTTGATACATCTCCACCAAAAATTACATTTTATGATCATGATTATCATGCTTCATTTTCTTCTAACCCATTACATATCAATTCTTCTATCAGATCTCATACTATCAACAATACTATGATTAGCTCATCATATCCTCTTTGTGTATGATGTATTGTACTCCTTGTTGCTTTATCAATTATCCACTCTTGTAAATTTCATACCCCATTCCTAAATTCTATGGTCATGTCAAGCTTCCAATCATAGTTTTCCCTCTCACCATACTTGTGTCATTCCTTGTTGAACTTTCAATTGAAGGATGTGACATGCTATAGGGTATTCCTTGGCTTCGTTATATCAAGAATTTCTTTACCATCACTCACTTGTGTCTTAAGTTAGTTCATGATAAAAAAATGTCTCTATCTAAGGTTTTCCATCATCCACTCCATTTCCTCTACCTCCACTTAAGGTTAACCTTGTAGTCACTCGAACATCTAGGTCCCGTGGACCTCTCGAGTATAAAGCACAATTTTCTCCTATATCTCTTGTCTAAACATGACCTACTCAGTCTCATCAGTCCACCATTTCATTGTACACATCTAGGTCTACTATTCGTACAACTCCTTCACATAGGCATACATCTTCTCCATGAGTCTTCTTCACATAGGTGTACATCACCTCCTTGGTCTCCTTCATATAGGTATACATCTCCTCCATGGTATTAATCACATAGGTGTACATCACCTCCTCGTTAGCCTTCACATAGGTTTTCATAACCTCCAAGATTTCATACTCATAGGTATCATTCACTCGACACATCATCTATCTCATACAATGTCGGTCTTAGAGCATGTCCATATGCCTTTATCTCTGCAAGCATTAGGTGGAGGACACTTACCCATCAATTTTATTGGATATCTCATTTTCATCATCATCCACTTCGGGGCATCATGCTTATCCCCCATTCAAGAATTCTAAGGTATTTGTTTCATCTATTCACACAGAGTTTAAGATCTATACATCACCATAAAATATGATACACGCTGGTATCATTATTACCCAATGATGCACTCTCATGCTTAGGTTCACACTTGATACACTCTGGTATTGTCATTACCCTATGGTGCACTTTCGTGCTTGGGTTCACACTTGAATGTGGAGGTCATATTACATACATGAACATCACACAATGCACATTTCATACTCTACAAATACATGACACATCTTTCTAGCATCGCATTCTCGGTATAACACATTACCCTATGACGCACTCTAATTCCATGGTTCATACTAAAATGTTGAGGATCTAAATCTGAAATGAACCTCATCTTACATATTCATTATGCTCTATGATTCATCGCTCATATATTCTTAGCACACGCAATTCAAACCATTTCCCAATGACACACTCTTGTTTTATGGTTCATTCTTAACTATCGAGGGGTATTTTACAAATGAACCTTATCTCATGCATACACATCCACTCGGGGTCACGCTTCTCCTATCATTCTAACTCGCATTTCATTCTATACACATTCACAACATACTACATATCTTGGTCACATTTATTCTTGCTTACTTATTCTTACATGTACACATAGTTACACATGTTAGATGAATACTTATGTCATCATATTTTTATATACACATGCGCATTCCCTTGTTATCTAGTTATGAATGTAGCTTTCTACAGATCTCTACACGCAACACGGATGCTTGGCACTATATATTTTACTAGTCCCACAATGGATCTTGGGGGCATTTATTTTTGTAAAAACTACGGGTGTTATTGTTTCATTTTTTATTACCTCATATTATTCATAACACCTTTGCTATATATCAGACCACATGCTTTCAAATACTTTTAATCTTTCTAACATGCTAATGGGTGCTTCATGTGCAACATTTATTTTGCATGTCTATTTTCTACCATGGTTCTCTTTTATTTTTCTTTCTTTTGTCTTCCATTGTATGCCACTATTTGCGAGTTATGCCCTATGTATTGCTTTTTCACTACTTGTATGATTTTTTCCGCTTCAGCCCTTATTGTCTCGAGACATTGTGAGTAATGTCCCATGTTTGAAAACAAATTTTTGAAGTATACTTTGTATTCTGGCTTGCTAGATTACACATTTTATTCCATGTATATTTTCTTGATTTCACTAACACATGTTTTCCAGCCACTTTATTTGTGTGTGCCTTGGTTTCTACCAAGCACATTCCTTCCCCCTACAAGGCATCAATTAAGTTCATCATTGGGTCCTCCTTTGGGCCGCATTCTTCAGCAATATTGCATGCACCTCAAACAAGGGGTCCATACACTAGGTGAATCAGTCACCCCATTCAGTAGTACACAATCATAGTTTAGACCTATACAAGAAAGGAACAACATATTCTACAGTTATAGAAAGGGATCACAATGTTAATTGGGTCCTCAACACAGTAAGACATATGTGCCTGGATATAGAGATGAGTGCCTGAGTGCTCCTGACCTTTCTTGGGAACCTATGACCGGGGTTCGATTACAATTATTTTCTCATAATGGAAAATATTTCACTAATTACATAATGAATTTCACAAAATAGGAACAATCCTTTGGCAATCATCATGCATGTTATCTCTTTTTCTAGTTTACGTTGGATCGAACTTGACCGAAATGGATCAAACTGGAACAAAGAAGGATCACACCATCTACAGTGGTGTATAAATCATCGAGAAGAAGTCATGGATGGATAATAACACTATACCTTTCTCCCCAATACTCTTTTTCATTGTGTTAGATCTCCCAATAAACTCACACTTGGTGTGAGATCTTCCGAGAAAAAATTGTTCTTAGCATAAGATCACCCAAAAAATCATTCTTCTACATTGTTTTGAGACACTTTATATCCCTCTCACTCATCACGGATTAGGTGCACATGTTTATTTTCACATTTTTACATACTTTTACATATTTGGATCGAATTTTTCACATACATGACTTTGACTACTCTGTTTCTCTTCGTTTTGTAGGTCCATCCTTATAAGAAGTAGAAGTCACATCAGCAAACACATCAAGCATCAAGAAACATTTACAATGGGCTCAACGCGAGTATGAATATTACACTTTTAACCCCTAAGGTGACTTCCTTGTTCCTAGCTTAGCTTTCTCACTTCATTTTTATCACTCCACATTTTTCTTGTTTCCTTGGCACGCCTTTTGGCTATCGATTTATAAGGGTATCATGTACGCATATCTTGTCTACTTTATGTTATCAAGTATTCACTCAAAAACATAAAGTGGGGGAAAATATAGACACTAAATCAAAAACTTTGGGTACATTTCTATGTCCTAAGAACATACTATTATTCATATGATTCCTAAGTGAGAAAACAAGAAATTGGCATCTTTCATTGGCCTTTTCCTTTGCTTCATGGCTTATTTCCAATCTCTTACACCCCAAAATCGGTAGATACTTCAAGGTGTTTCATATCACATCACCGTGTACACCAAACCCCATCTTGGGACACCAAAACTACACACCACGTCCATCTAGGAACCCCGACATCTTTGTACTTTTCTCACCTCTCTTGAGCCTCTTTCATCTTTTAATCTTGTTTTATTGTGGGACAGAATTTTAGGTTCTAATTGCAAAATTCAAGAAAAGGAATCATATAAATATAAATCTATATGACCATTATGACAGACTAAGCTCTAAGCATCTATTACTATCACTTAAGGCTGCATCCACAGGAATTTCAAGAGCATCAAAGTATCCATGTAGCTTCATTCAAGAGATAAGGGAATGCATTCTTCTACACACACACATAAGAGGGGAAGTTCATTTTTACATCCACGCATCTACTTAAATTTCTACATCTAACTACTTGCTCATTATCAAGTGCATCTTGCACAAGATCCACCTAGGGCATGATTTCCACTCAAAAACACGAGAACTACTTGGTGTTTGAAATGTAGTGCAACACTCAGTCATAAGTTCACTCAGTCGGGTGACCATTGGGTCAGTTTGAATCCCCATTTGCATCTTTTTCTTTTTAGGATTTGATGTGGTTTTGATTTTGTAGGTTCTCTTTCTCTTTGCATGTTACAAGTGAATATTTTGGAATTAGTGCAACATATAGGAGATCAATAATGATGGTTAGTGACATTGATGTGACACAAGAAAACTTAGATTCTAACCAATTTCACGATCACGGGTGCCCAATAGAAGTCTCAAGTGCCCCCGACCCAACAAAGGCACCCGAGTCCAAGCACCCAACTATCACACAATTTTCTAAGATTCTTTATGACACTTGCCTCCTCATTTATAACAGCTTTCTAGTTCAAGTATAGTTCAATATTAATTTTGAAACCATCTAAGCATTATTTCCCTTCTCTTGCATTTAGGGTTCCAATTTCATTATCTTGTTGTTTAGGCCAAATATGTACTTTATTGTAATATTATTTTTGTTGTGACTTGGAAATATCTAGGGTTTAACATTAAATCAATATTTTTGTTAAATCACAAAGGGGAAAATTTTATGTTTTCTATTCAAACATAACACAAATTTCGATATTTTACATCAATATTAACCATAAGCACAACTTCCAATAAAATTTAACTCAGAAGTGTAATATTGTAAATTCATCATCCCAAGTAATCTCATACACAAAACAAGTAGAGAAAGACTTTTGTTCTTGATTTATAAAATTAGAGTTACTATAAATTGAGCAACAAGGGTGGAAGCCTGATAATTGTATTAAACTCAATCAACCATGAATACAATGGAGTGCTGCAATTCTTATAGGAATTGTACAACATATGAATACAATAATAATTGTTACAATAGCTTCCAAAATGCATCCAGGAAGCACATAATTGTTATAACAATCATAAAAATTATACTGTGGAAATAAAAGACAAATATGGTTTAAAAACCATATAACAACATTATTTAATTAATAACATTAATTAAATAATTAATTATATGATGCATAATTAATATATTAGGTAAATAATAATTAACCTAACATTCCCCCCCTTAATTGTGCATTGTCTCAAGGGATGAGGAGAGGAACTCTCTAAACAACTCAAACTTGTCATGTGCAAGTGACTTTATGAAAATATATTCTGTTCACTAGTGGAGAAAATTGAAGCTGGATGTTGTGCTTCAACACATGCTCACGTATAAAATGAACCTGTACCTCAATGTGCTTTGTTCTCTCATGAAAAAATGGATTGCAAACAAGTTTGAGAACACCTTCATTGTCAACATATATGGTGGTTGGTTTTTCCTATGGTATTCTAAGTCCTTCTAGTATGCGACATAGCCAAATCACTTCATAGAAAACTTCTCCTACAGAACGATACTTAGATTCTATGGAAGAGTGAGAAACGAAGTGTTGTTTCTTGCTTCCCCATAATATTGGTCCGGATACCATAAAGAACACAAATCCTGAAATGGATTTTTTGTCATCAATATTTCCTACATGATCTAAATCCAAATATCCAGTCAAGAAGAAGTTTTCATTCTTCTTGTATTCTAGACAAAGATCCACTGATCCTTTGAGATATCTTAAGATGCACCTTGTTGCTTTCCAATGACAAACTTTGGGTTCCTGTATGAACCTCGATAGATAGCTCACTACAAAGATGATATCTGTTCTAGTGTAGGTCGGGAAATGAGACTCTCAAATAAGCGATAGAGAGTGGCATTTACCTTAGAAGATGGATCTCGAACGAGATAATTGTAATATGTTATCCATAGGTGTAGTAATTGGTGTGTAATCCATCATCCTGAATTTCTTGAGCAACTGTCTTGGTATATTTCATGTGAGAAAAAAAGATGTGATTCTCTTTTTTCCATAATTCTAATCTAAGATAATAGTGCATTAGCCCAAGATCGGTCATGTTGAACAATTGATTAAGATCTTTCTTTGTTGTATCGATCATCCTCACTGACTGCTAGTGATGACTAGATTGTCGACATAGACAACAACAATCACAATCTCCCCCTTACTTTTTGAGGTAAAGATTGGGATCATATGGATTTCTAACAAATCCATGTTGTATGAGATGCTTATCAATCTTAATGTACCATACCCGGGGTGCCTGTTTAAGGCCATACAGAGATTTCTTGAGTCTATATACCTTTTCTTCTTGACTAGGTATTACATATCCCTTACGTTGAGTCATGTAGACTTGTTCTTGTAAATCTCCATTTAGGAAGGCAATTTTTACGTCCATTTGGTGGACTTTCTGACCGAACTGTGCAGCTAGAGAAAAGTTCATTCTAATTGTTTTGATCTTAGCTGTGGGAGAAAATGTATCCTCATAGTCTATGCCTTCTTTTCATGCATACCCCTTTGCTAATAGTCTCGCTTTATACTTGTCCACTAGCCCATCGCTTTGCACTTTGTTTTATATATCCATCTCGCATCAATGGGTTTCTTCCCTGGTGGAAGATCCACAAGTTGCCAAGTGTTATTTTTCATCACTGATTGATATTTAGAATCCATGGCATCTTCTCGAGCTTTTGACTATAGGGCTTCCTAGATTGTAGAGGGCTCATCGATTCAATTACTCTACTCATCAAAGAAAAGTTAACTTCTTCTCTTACTTTACTGCATGAGTCCGTGTTCTAGGGGTGGATGTATCCGATGGAGCATCCATTTTTGCATCTCGTAATGTGGTAGTACACCACTTAGGCATACACTGAACTTTTCCATGGGTCATGGTTCTATCTTATCAACACCATCATCCCCATCGTTACTTTCATCTTCTGAGGGAACATCAGCTTCAATTTTTACAACTAGTGAAAAATCTACATCTAGTGAGTTTGGAGGAGGATTCTCTACTTCCTTCTTCTCGAAAAACTCAACATCTCTGCTGGTTTAGAATTTTCTGGTCTTAGGATCCATTAATCTATACCCAAGAGTCTCTTCATTATACCCAATGAATACGAGCTTCTATGACTTCATGTCCAATTTCTTTCTGTTCTACTTGGGTATGTGCATGCTTGCTTCGCACCCAAATACTTTGAGGTGTGTAATAGATGGTTTCCATTTTGACCATGCTTCTTGTGGTGTTACTCCCTCAAGATCAACTGTGGGCAGTGTGTTCAACAAATACACTATTGTCTTTGTACTTCTGCCTAGAATGTCTTTGCAAGTCCAGAGTCATCGATCATGCATCATACCATT
The DNA here is from genome assembly GCA_018340775.1 of Taxus wallichiana var. yunnanensis. Classification (NCBI taxonomy): domain Eukaryota; kingdom Viridiplantae; phylum Streptophyta; class Pinopsida; order Cupressales; family Taxaceae; genus Taxus; species Taxus wallichiana. Next base: position 144,984,290 of record CM031240.1, on the reverse strand, counting down.
TCCATGATAGTACAATTTCTTCTCTCAACAACACCATTCTACTGCGATGTGTGTGGAGGAGGCATTTGTTGACAAATCTCGTGACTTTTTAGGTAGTTTTTGAACTCATTACTAGTGAATTTCCCCCTTGATCTAAGTGGAGAGTTCTGATGTGACGACTAGTTTCATTCTCAATTACTACTTTGAACTTCTTGAAAGTTTTAAAAGATTCACTTTTCTTGCGAAGACAAAAATCAACATTTTTCTTGAGTAGTTGTTAACACAAGGCATGAATTAATGGAACCAGAATGACTCAAAATGTACTCTTCTAGAACGAAGCTTTGTGTTTTTTTGCTTTAGGTAGTGAGGACACTTGTCTGTATCCTTCTAAAGAGATGGTAGCCCATGTACCATATTACGTCGGCGAAGTGTCTCGAGATACTTGAAACTTACATGACCAAGTCTTTGATGCCACAACTATGCTAAGGTAGAGTTCTTAGCCACAAGTGTCTGATCATCTCTGTGGACAAAATCAAGCTGGAACATGCGTCCCACATTAGAGGATTTTGCAACTATTTTCAAGCCTTGTGATTTATCTCAAATCAAACATGTTTTCTTGCCATAATGACTATCAAAGTCAATTTTTAGATTTTGATCAAGGAATTGACTGACTTAAAGCATATTCTTTTTCAACCAGGGACATATAAGACATCTAAAAGTCTATAGTTGCATGAATGAAGGGGTAGAGAAATGCTCCCAATCCTCGACTCGCATGTGAAGAATCATCCCCAACGAAACATGATTTTTGATGGCATGTCCATAATTGAAATAAACCAATCTCTATGGTCATTCATGTGTCGAGTGGCCCCCGAATCAACATACCAAACATCACTAGATGATGTGGATGGTTCACTTGATCGAGCAATGAACAAGTAGTCTTTATTAATACATTTGTTCTTGTTGCTCAATAATATTTCCTTGTTGATGGGGTCTTATTTTCTATTTCCCCTTTTTTTTCCCTTGATTATGGTTAAAATTTCCCCTGTAAGAATATTTTTGTTGAGGTCTAGAGTTACTATATGAACCTTTCTTATACGTATTATACCAACAATCTTTTAGGTTATGTACTCTTTTGAAGATAGGACATTTCTTCTTCTATTGTCTCTCCCTTTGATTCTGATTTTGATTTTGGGACTTTTGATAGGAATTAGATTTTCCTTTACCTTTTACTTTCCATTTTTGATGTGAAGAGAGTGCCTTCTCATCTTCATCATCCTTATTGTGCATTGCCTCCTCTTGTTGCAGCACATTTACCAATTCGTCAAAACTAACGGTCGTATTTGACATGATTAGTGTTGTAACAAAAATGTGGTAAGAAGAGGGGAGTGCTCTCAGAAAAATGGGAACAAGAGCATCCTCTGAGACTGCTTCTCCTAGGGATAGAAGTGAATCCCTCAACTTTACAACTCTTCTTAAGAAAGCTTCAATTTTCTCATTTTGTTTGAACTTCAGTGTGTGTAACCGACTCTGCAAATTTAGTATAACATTCTTGTTTTTGGCCTCAAATACTGTACTCAACTCATCCCACACTTCTTTGGCTTTTTTGGCATCTTGAATGTGGGGTTACACATCGTCAGACACTCCAAACAAGATGATGAATTTGGCCTTCTGATCTGCTTTATCAAAGTGTCGTTATTGTGTTGTATCAGTAGTTAATCTGGTCAAAGTACCATTCACAACAAGCCATATTTCTTCAAACTCAAGTTGTGTCTTAATTTTTGTCTTCCATGCAGCATAGTTGTTTCCTCTGAGTAGTTTTTAATCTAGAAGAAAAAATTTGGGGGCATTGGTGCCCATTTTATAGAGATCACTATCAGGGTTTGGTTCTTATTGCTCTAGGTATAAGGTCTCCCAATATATATACCATCATTCGATATACCAAACCTTTCTATATATAAGCCATTCCGATATACCCGGCAGTAAGTGGAAGAAGATCGCCCTTTCTATATACCCAACGATACGTGAAAGAGGTGTTAACGTACATGAAAGAATTCAATACATGGTACCAAGATAGTACTAAAGGGGTCTATGTGATTATTGACACTGGCTAAAAGAAATATCCTCATACGCACGCATAACTTTTCTATATACTTCGATAATTTCTCAACTGGATTTATGTCGTGTAATAATTCACAGACGGATGGGATGGCTCATAGTGTGTCCACTGTGACCTTATTACTACATGTTGATTTAAAGGGTCAATGCCCGGATGATGTTTTTGCAGCTATATTAGGCGTTAAGTGTAGTAGTAGTTGCGACGGCTTTACCTCGTAAGTGCTTATGAGAAGCACTTTGTATATACCGAACACTTTAAATGAGATCTAGGATCTCGTGAGTGTTATAGAACCAATTTTTTTACTATTTTTATTACATTTCTGCCGGTTTAGAAGCGGTTACAAAGTTTGCGATTGACTATGGCAACCTGCAAATTAGTACAATATACTGAAGTATACCAATCACATTCAAAAATCTAGAAAAATTGAATGGCAGGTAAAAAAATTTGTTTTGCGGGCCTTGATGGCCTCCGAAGCCTAGAATGACCTACTACGCCAAAAATTGCAAAAATATAGCTAAAAATGCAATTTCTGGATAGGCCTCCTTTTGTAAAAAAATGCTCGGAATGAAAAAACAAGCTGAATGGGAGAAAAAAATTTACCCTAAATTTAGTTAGTTATAACTAAATTTGAATTTTCTACTAAAGTTATCGGTTCCGCCAAATATTCTGCCAAATTTAAAAATACAAGTTGGGGTGGGATTCGAACCCCACACCTCCCACTTCTAAGTCATTCCTCTTAACCACTTAGGCTCTATGAGCGTTTGAGAGATGAAGTGAAGTATTTTATATTTAATATATTTAAAAATGACTAACCTCATGAAAATGGTGAATTTGCAGACAACTTGGAGTTCCACATAGGTTGCATGCATGGTGAATAGGTCAGTTAGGGATTTTTATTGCTTGAAAAATGGATCTCCTTGTTTATACCGCCATTTGGAAGTTTCTCACCATATATTTTTATTTTCTCTCCACGGATTTAATTTTATTTCACCGTGTTTTACAGTCTGCAAGTTGCATATTTGATCTGGAATTTTTTCTTTTTGTTGATGCCATTTTGTATTGTTGCGAGATCATGTGGGGTGGTTCGTGGGTGGAGATTGCTTCTTGGAATTGCTTGGCCAAAGAGAATACGACTCGACCACTGTAATATTGACTAAGAAATGTTGTGGAGTCATGACCTATAGGCACATTACAAATACAACATAATGTAATACATGCTCTCAATATATGGAATATATGTGCTCGAAACAACACGGCTCCCACAAACCAAAATCGATGGAATGGAGATGATCCAATATGAATGTAATTTGCTATGAAGAGTGTGTAGGTCCCATGATTAATTGATAAAAAGGATTGGGATTTGTATTTTAATGGCTTGGCTATTCAACAAATACAACTAGATTAGAAGCTCAAGAGAGGTGGGTCTGCAACAAATTTCGCCTGGTTCTGGGAGCACCATTGCAAAAATAACTCTACGTTCGAAACACCTAGAATGAACAAGAGGATGTGAGGAGGTAGGGATGGAGATGGGAGGTTGCAGGAGGCTGCACAGGCTCTCTAATGCTGCAAACGCTTCTCCAAAACTCCTTAATCTTGGCTGCTCTCTCATCCGACACCTTCACAGGCTCACAGGTCCAGATTCTCGCTCTGGTACCAAATGTAAATTGAGCAACAGGGGCGGAATCCTGATAATTGTATTAAACTCAATCAACCAAGAATACAATGGAGTGTTGCAATTCTTATAGGAATTGTACACATATGAATACAATAATAATTGTTACAACAGACTTCCAAAATGCATCTGGGAAGCACATAATTGTTATAACAATCATAACAATTATACCTATGGAAATAAAAGACAAATATGGTTTAAAAACCATATAACAACATTATTTAATTAATAACATTAATTAAATAATTAATTATATGATGCATAATTAATATATTAGGTAAATAATAATTAACCTAATAGTTATTAAGGAAGAGTATATTTCTAACTCCATTAAAATTACGCTTTTCACAATTAACAATTTTTAACTCTATTTTCCATCAATATTTCAAATCTTGTTACACCACCTACAACCACGAAAAGTTAGTACAAACATGGTCAATGAAAATAAACACGGCATGGAATTCCCCTATGACTAACATTTTCACATATATATTATTTTCCACTTACAATAAATTAAAAACATTTATGATACAATAGAGGTAAGAACATAAGTGCAGTTTCATTTCTCTTTCAAGATGGAGTGAGATAGAGAGAGGAGAGATAGAAAAACACACCAAATTTCCCATAATTAATAAAATACAAAAACCTTTCATCAAGGAGATCTATAGAGTCGTGTAATAGAATTTATAGGTTTTTCAATAGATTTTCAGCTAGAGAAAGTTCCACAAAAAATTTCTTGCTAGTCTTTGTAAGATTATTAAAAATGAACAATTTGGACAAAGAGGTCCAAAACCGAGTTCAAAATCCATTTTTGAAACTCAAACACACCACGTGTAAATTTACACCAATTACCATATCTTCGGGAAACTCCTTGGATTTCTAGGAACATAAATATTGTGACAAGGATTCAAATAGCCACTACATTTAGAAGCTACTAGTAATAATTATGCTAGTTGGATTTAGTCATTGAAATTCCCAAGGCCTACAAAATAGCATTAAAAATAATTCTTCTGAGGTGAATTTCTCGAAGCTATTGATTGATTATGATAGTCCTAGAGAGATACTAGAAATATTTGGTAACCAAATTTCTTTTCTCGTTATGGGGGTCTAAATTTGAACAAAATCAAACTAACTTTTTAATTTTTAACAATTGACGAGACCGGTAAAATAATTGACTAGTCACCGAGACGTGCAATGAATAAGGTCATTATAAATATTTTCATGACATATCACATCACTAGTGAACATGATCATTCCATAACTTACCCACTACGGGGTTCGAGCGATGAGTTTGCAAATAATTGAAAGTCATGTGTTTTATTAAATTTTATCAAGGTGAACAAATGATAAGATTACATCGAAGCCAATTTTAATTCTCTAATCGGGTGGATATGGTTATCCAATTCTATCATCCAAAAGTTCTAGTTGTCACATGACATGGTTGGAGAGTGTAGCTTACACTAAAAGGGTCATATTAGTTCTACATGATGTAAGGTAAATATATCCATTATGTGCAACAAGTCATTTTATTAACCATAACCATACTCTTCATTTAATTAAGAATTTCACTAGCACTATGAAGGAAAAACCATAAATATGAAAGCACGTTGGAAATATGGACAAAAACATGCTTAAACCTTGATCAATGATCGGGGTTGAGTGGTTTTTCATTTCATGATTCAACATATTTTCTTGAGGGGTTCTACGACCTTTTCACTAATCCCATCTTGAGTGTCTCCGCAATCCTCTATAATTCAAAGAGTGGCAAATTTTTCTCCAATATGCTTCATAATCCAAGGATTTTGATATCATCTTTTCCACAACTACAAATTATTTCTAGTTTTTCCTTCAAGATTAAGAGGAAATCCACCAATACCACTAAGGATGCCCACTCAATGTTTCATGGTCACCTACAACTTCAACTATTTCATTACGATAGACCGAGCTCCATACCAATTTCAAGCTCCATGGGCTAATAACGAAGGGAAATATTGCTAACGGATCTATAGCCAACACAAAGGCCAAGTATATCAACCATACTTAGTATTGAAACCACTCCAAAAGCAGCACCAACAATTAGAAGACCACAGTAAGTACCACGTCCACAAGGAATTTTCAAAAACCTTTTATATGCATCGTCTACAATCATGGCATTCCATAAAACAATATTTCTTTTAGGCATATTATCAAACAACCAACGTGCCTTATATAAGCTTCCTTAGAGACATTTTGTCAAACGGTTCAGGGCCTTGTGTATTATGCCACATTTTACAAACATATCTTCCTCCAAGATATAAATCCATGCCCTCCAATCTCCATTGAAAGATGTCGATGCGTGGTTCTAGAGATCCCATTTTGGTCACATGCTGGGGAAAATTCTGGCAAATGTGAAGGGATTCAGATTTTAACTTCCAAAACTTTTTGTTGGAATGGTTCCATGGCGTTACCAATAAATCCATTCTGTACGTATCTTGGAACCGCTATTTTTGCTCAAATGTGCCACACACGTTTTCCACGCCATTGGAGTATTTCGAACCTATCCTCCCAAGACCATACACATGCAGATCCAACCAAAAGAAAAAACTCCCCTTTCCAAATGTTGTGATGGATGTCTTCACCCTGTTCCATAGATTACATTTCACACTACTTGGGAGGACGTTTGCAAAGGGAGAACTAATCAGATTGGATACCTATTTTTGCATTTGCTGAAAAGGTTTTAGTGTTTAATTGGGATTCCCAAGCCCTACTCCAAAACTACTATTTCACTGCAAGTTGTCAAAACTCCCTTGGTTCCATAAGCTGGGAGAAGTTGGCCAACAGTCGAGTTGTATTATCTTTTCCCCAAATGTGTTTCCATCAAAACCATTTTTTCAATATCCTAAAATCAGCACATTCCACGAACCACGTTTCTAGAAGGAATTATGTCAAATGATTCACATGGCTTGGATGTGCTTCCACATCAAACCAAACTCGTTTCATTTTTGGCAAAGGTGAACTGACCATGCAAGTCCGCTATCGGTTGCATTTAGTGGGAAAATGACCATGCTTCATGAGTATGCTCAAGTAAGGGAATGTTACGGGGTATAAAAATGAGTCTACAACATTATGACATATTCCCGTAAGCAAAGCTACTCTAAGATAATACAACCAAAAGTTTAAACATTCAAAATATTTTCCAAGATTACATACAACTATCGGTGTGAAGAGCTCACAGTGGAATTTTTGATGCAATAATGTGAGGGCACTATATCTCCCTCCCATTATAAGAGTGTTGTCCTCGATGTGACCATCTATAGGGGTAGAAGAAGAGTACCCAAGCTAAGAGGAAACAAATGTCAACATAATCTAATTACCAAAAATACCTTGTTGCTAATGTGAGACCTAAAGGGAACAAACAAACTTGGAATTTTTTCAAATTTCTAATATTTTGTGAAATATTAGTAGCTCACTCTACTATAGTGTATCCAACCTAAATTTCATTATCCAAACATGTTTTATAGTGTTTTCTCATAAGCATGTTTCTAGTTATTAGTCTTCGCATACACACAAGTGGTTTGGTTTGATGTTTCATAATCATTTTCATTGTTTACTAGTTCCATATCATAACCTTTTTTTTCATTTAACAATTAAATTTCACTATGATTGTAGGGTTTTCAATAATGCAATACAACATGAGGTCCTTGACGGCCTAAAACTATAATCTAGATCACTTTCTCATATATTGCATTTTCACACTTGAAGTAATAACTATAATCTAAACCACTTTCTCACTTATCAAAATATGACATTTGACACAATAGTTGTAATGTGAAAACTCACCAACATGGAAGGGTGTAAACCAAGAAATTTCCTCACCAAGGTGGAAAGACACGTTAACCAATCGTGAGTCTAGGATGACAACCATTTCAGCATAAAACACAACATTTCCATAGTTATTGCATTTTCACATTTTCATGACTATAAGTCAAACAAGACCACTAGCCCAAGTGTAGACAATTTCACAATAAGGAAATCTAAACACATAACATTCACCATACCAATACGGTTGAGAAAATTAATTGGCCATAAGTATATGATGACACAAACAAATTACCATAAAAAAAAGACCACATTTTTTTTTCTCATCAAGTGTACACCCTCATAACAAGGAGGAAACATAATAGACCATCCATAACACAGTCCCTATAACATATAATCCATACAAATGGGTTTATAACATGGTAAACACAACACAAACAAATGGGTATGAAAAAATCACATCCATAGGTGGAATTAACATAAACACATATACAAAGTGGGGTCCCAAGACCCAAGGTAACAAATATATCTAGATACACTACCCATTGAGTCCAAGTATAGTAATATATGTCAACATATTTGTAGTCTAGTATCCCAACTGCTCTCCTCAAGGGAGATAATAGAACCATGTGAAAACATTAAGGATCCCATTTGTATGACTATTGGTGTATTCATGCATATCCCAAAGAACGCTACCCTCCAAAGTAAACCATAACTATGAAAGAGTGAACAATCCCACACACAATCCATAAATCTAGAATTGATTACCGTATCCATCTCAACGGTGAAGTATATCATCATAGAAAACACGGGGAAACACAAATCACTTCCCAATCCACTGATCATTACAACATAATATGAAATCCAATTCACCGATCCGTATTGCATAAAATTAAAGTCAATCCATTGATCAATACTGCATAGTATTAAATCCAATCCATTGAAGAGAACAGGGAATCATGATGTTCACTCAACCAAAGAGGACCGAAGAAATTGTAGGAGTCTCTAAACCAAAGAGGACTCAATATCAAGTATGTTTCTCCTTCAAAAATGACTAAATATCACTTATCTCACTTCACCAAAGGCGAACTGAGTGTCCAACATTAAAGTGAGGTTGGGTCACTTCATGGTCTTGGATGCGCCCAGAGCCCTATCTCCTCTAAAACCAAGGGCATGTCCTGCAACCCCAAGCATGTAGTCTTGAAACCTTAGGTGTACCCCCATACGACAAGAGAACACAACATGAACAAAATTGGACCAGGTCACCAACAAGCATGAAAAATCATGTAACAACCTTGATGACGGTTTAGCCAAGTGGCCACCAAAGAAAAACAATAAAGCTCTAAGTCACCAAAAAGAGATAAAATCCATGAAATCTCAACAAATAAAGAAAAATGGCTAGGTAGCCACATTGAAACCACAAAAATACTATAATAAATCGAAAATAAAAAGAAGATCCTTCAAACTTTTTAATAAACTAGTTAAAAATAATGTGTTGATCCGTAAAATAAAAGGCAAGTTTACAAATATAACACATACACAAAATCCACAACACAATTTCTTCGACCTTTTGTGGGCCCCTATAGGGGTATTAATCATAGAGTGGGCATCTCAAGTATTTATAAATAATATGGATCCAATATGATACATGTCACAATATCTACTCTCCCAAGTGGAAATATGTCTCCAAATCACCATAAACTATTAATAGTTGTTATCATCACAAATGCCATGCCTAAATGTCATAACCACTGATGTTATTAAACTCAAGGTAACTAACCAATATCTTGTTAACTACCAATCTATATCCAAATTTCACAACCACTAATGATGTATAACTCAATAGAAACTAACCAATCTCACGCTAACTACCAATCTATCTCCAAATGTCACAACCATTGATGATGTAGAACTCAAGAGCAACTAACCAATCTCCTGCTAACTACCAATATATCTCCAAATTTCACAACCATTGATGATGTAGAACTCAATAGTGAGTAAGAAATCCCTGTTAATTATCAATTTATCTCCAAATGTCAGCCATAGAGTACTACTATTGAAAAAGTTACCTAACCAAGTCAATGACATAAAATCTTATAAGTTTTGGTAGGATATGAAATAATACTAGTCCATAACAAGGAGACTTGGGGCCCACTATATGACATGATCACTAGAATACACCTACCTAATGCAACAGATGGGATAGATAAAATCAACATGACTCCACATAACACACCAACAAGGCTCAACATGACACTAATGAACACACAAGTTTGACGAGTACATAAGTCTCGATGATAATTTATCCCATAGGTTCAAGTGTTTGAACTTTTGCTATGATACCAACTGTAATGCCCATTATTTTACCACATAAAATGAAGCCAAAAACTAGGGATTATTTTCTATTACATGACATAACATGAGAAAATGGTTACACTCGATTCACAAGTGACATAGTAAAAATTCTTGAACCCAGGATTTTTTTTTACTTTGGCATGTATTATATTTTTGTTACTTAGAACATATACTTATCCAGGAGCATAGAAGAAAGTATTTATGACACATCATTCCACTTTTCAAACGTCCGTTAATTTCATTCTATGATCCATTAGGATGATAGAATTCCATATTCGGCTCTCGCTACCTATTTCAGAACCATACATGACCACTTTAATTCTTGCACACAAAAATCATAGGACCAATAGAATACCACTTAGGTGAGAATCTCAAAAACATTAGACATCACTCAAGATGTGGTACGTGTATTACTACGGTACTTAACCGATAGTATGTTTTCACACCCACCATTCTTCTATGGAATCAAGATCACACATAGTCCAAATAAACACATGGAGAAGAGTACAAACTCGGAACACCTTTCACAAGGGCCATACACCTATCACTAAGGTGTTTTATAGGTACATTATGTAGGAAAACACAACTCAAAGTTTCGCACTACGAAAAAAATCCCATCCATGGTAAAATTTGACATCATAAAAAACCTTACAACCAAGGACCAATACTACCCAAGGTATGAGGTTCTCTTATAAGACTAACCCAAGATTGCATGTTATAAAGAGGATCACTTACTGAACCACTTATATTCCTAGGGATTTTCTTTCATGTATGACTACGAACCATCTAATATCACATTGGGAACAACAATGTTCACATATTCATATATGCACATAACTTCATTTGATTGAACAATGTTTCCGCTATACACTATGCATTATACACCTAGTTGAGCCTAAGTGAAGGTTATATCCATAATTACAAGGGAGAGGAAAGGAAATTATTTTTAATCATTTTTATGCATATTTCATGAATACATTATATTAAATTACTCCTTTGGTGTAAGACAGGGGTCAAAGGTAACCACAATTCTTGAGCATGTATGTCCTCACAAAAGAAATGATAATGTCAATCCACATCCACTCAAACGAGCATAACATGATACAATTAAGAGGACTAAATGAATGAAGGATTAAGTTATTATGACCATGTATATAGGTTCCTATATTTCATTTTCAACCTTACTAAATTTACTTGTTCTTAAAAATTGAATCTTCCCACTTGTAACATTCAAAAAAAAAAATGTGTTATCCTTACAAGTTACAAGTTTTCTCTTGTCTTTTGCATTAAGACATCAAGAGTAGTATTTTTTACTTGATTTCATATACACTAACATTTTAGATATAATTTCCACCTGACATCACTAAATGTGCATACAATTTACATGACAACCATATCTGATATTTACTCATTTAATTTTGTTCTTCCTACACTTACATTGTGGAGTTAAGTCTCCACCTATCAAATTTCATGGTAAACATTTAAGCAACCAACCCCTACTTATTTACAACACCTACATCCCATCATGAGTCATATCTATGTTTAAACACATACTCCTCCAAAGAAAGTCTATATTTAAGGTAGGGTTCCACACTATACATAACAAACAATTCCTATATGTTCCCATTAACACATGACTATCAAAGGATAAAGCAAAGATAGGTTTCGTGCTTAGAATTTCTTCTTCTATGAAGATGTGTCAACATACACATACTATCAAAAATAAATATCACACCTTCAAAACATTAGTTTTCTTTTCATTATTTAAAAATCTCCATGATATACCCTTACAATCCTATTATTCTTCCTAAAAAAGTTTCAAGTAATACTTGAACCAAGTTTTTGGGTTGGACAATAATGTTGTTTTGGAGTATCCACTCAACAATTATCTAAAGTTTTGACACCCTAAAATATTCAATAAAATATGTGGCTGCAAAATATCACCTATAAGTGGAATATCCATCCACCACTAATTTATACATGAGTCAAACAGTTTAACACGTGAAGGATAGGGTTGTGACCATAGTCAAAGCACCATAGCAATATTGTTTAAGTTAAATTTGAGATAACCAAATTCAAGTCTCATTTCCACTAGTGTTATAACTCTACCATTTTAATTAACCACCTTCCCATTTACATCTTACTATTTCAAGTACTAGATAAAACACTAAATAACTAGATGCATTTTGGTAGGGAATGTATGATTTGAATAACACATCAACTAATGTAAAAAGGTTAAAAGGTTGGCACATGATGTACATATACATAAAAACTATATTATTTTCCAATCTTACAACTCTAGAGGGGCCAAGTTTAAGTTCTCTATTCAAAAATCACACAATTTTTTGAGATTTTACCTTAATAACCATAAACACAACTTCCAATGAAATTTAAGTCAAAAGTATAATATAGTAAATTCATCATCCCATTAATCTCGTACACAAACAGATAAATAATTTTTTTCTTACATTTATAAAAGTGTAGTTAGTAAGCAAGGGTATATTTCTAACTCCATTAATATTACATTTTTCACAAATAACAACTTTAAAATTTATTTTCCATCATTATTTCAAATCTTTTTATGCCACTTGTTACCCGAAAAGTTAGTATAAACATGGTCACTAAAAATAAACGTTGGCATGGAATTTCCCCTATGGCTAAAATTTTCACATATAAAATTAAAAAAAAATGATTCAGTAGAGGAAAGAACACAAGTGTAGTTTCATTTTTCTTTTAAGCTAGAGCGAGATAAAGAGATGAGAGAGAGAAAAGCACACAAAATATCGCTTAAGCAATAAAAAACAACAAGTGTCATAAAGGTGATCTATAGAGTTATGTAATAGAGTTTTAGATTTTTTAATAGATTTTTGGCTAGGAGAAGGTTCCATGGAAATTTTCTTACTAGTACTGTAAAATTATTAAAATGAACAATTTAGCCAAAGTGGCTCAGAAAATGAGTTTCAAAATCATTTTTTGAAACTTGAACACACCATTTGTAAATTTTTGTGAATTCCCCTATCTACAGGAAACTCCTTGGAGTTTACAGAACAGAAATCTTTTGACCAAGATTCAAATGGTCACTACATTTCCAAAGACACTTGTTGTAATTATGCTAGTTGGACTTAATTGTCGAACATCCGAGGCCTAAAAAATCCTATTACAATACAACATTATGAGATTAATTTCTCAAATATATTTATTCAATATGATAGTCCTAGAGAGATACTCAAAATATGTGGTGACCAAATTTCTTTTCTCAGTATGGGGGTCTAAATCGTGGGGATAAAACAAAACTAACTTTGCAATTTTTATCAACTCACCAAAGTGGTAAAAAACTTGACTCGACCACTAGGCGTAAGTGAAACAATGTCAAATGATTATCTAAGTTCGTTATAGATATTGACATGACATATCACGTCAAAGTGTACATGATCATTCCATAACTTACCCACTACGGGGTTTGGAGCGGTGGTTTGTGTGTCGTTGAAATTCATGTTTTATTAAATTTTAGCAAGGTGAACAAATGACAGGATTACATGGAATTCAAGTTTAATTCTCTAATCGGGTGGATACAGTTATCTAGTTCTATCATCCAAAAGTTCTAGTTGTCACATGACATGGTTTGAGAGTGTGACTTACAAAAAGGGGTCATATCAATTCTACATGATGTAAGGTAAATATATCCATTATGTGCAACAAGTCATTTTATTAACCATAACCATACTCTTCATTTAATTAAAAATTTCACTAGCACTATGAAGGGAAAACCATAAATATGAAATCATGTTGGAAATAGGGAGAAAACCATGCTCGAAAATTGATCGGCGAGCGGGGTTAAGTGGTTTGACATTTCATGAGCCAACATATTTGCTTGAGGGGTTCTACAACCTTTTCACTAATTCCATTTTGAGTGTCTCCAGTAATCCTCTATAATGTAAAGTGTGATAGTAAATTTCTCCAGCATGCTTCATAGAACAAGGATTTTGAGATCATCTTTTCCATATCTACACATTATTTCTAGCTCACCCTTCAAGATTAAGTGACAATCCTCCAATTCAACTAATGATGTTAACTCAATGTTTCATGGTCACATGCAAGTTCAACTATTCCATGCCGATAGACCAAGATTAATACTAACTTCAAGCTCCATGGGATAATAACGAAGGGAATTATTGTTAACCGATCTATAGCCAACACAACGGCCAAGCATATCAACCATACCTAGTATTAAAACCGATCCAAAAGTAGAACCAAGAAATAGTTGTCCACTAGCCAAGTGTTACGTCCCTAAGGAATATTAAGAAAACCTTTTATTTGCATTATCTACAATCATGGAATTCCATACAACATTTATTTTCAGCATATTATCAAATAGTTAATGTGCCTTGTCTAAGCTTCCTTGGAGACATTTTATCAAACAATTCAAGGCCTTGTATATTACGCCACGTTTTGCAAACATATCATGCTCCAAGATAAAAATCCATGCACCCCAATCTCCATTGACACATGTCCATGCGTAGTTCTAGAGCTCCCATTTTGGTCACAAGAAGGGGAAAATGTTGGAACATGTGGAGGGATTCAAATTTTAACCACCCAAACCTTTTTGTTAGAGTGGTTCCAAAGGATTATCAACAAATCTATTTTGTACGTATCTTGGAACCACTATTTGTTCTCTCTCAAATGCGTCACACACATCAACCACACCATTGGAGTATTTGGGACCTATCTTCCTAAGGGCATACACATGTAACTCCAACCAAAAGAAAAAATTCCCCTTTCCAAATTTTTTTGATCGATGTCTGTACCCTATTCCATAGCTTCCATTTCATACTTGGTTCTCGAGGAAATTTGAAAGGGAGAACTAATCATATTGGATACCTATTCTTAGCATTTATTGAAAACGATGCGAGTGCTTCATCAAGATGCCCACACCTTTCTCTAAAACTCCCTTAGTGGCATAGGTTGGGAGGAATTTAGAAAACGTTGGTGTTGGATTTATATTTTCCCCAAATGTGTTTCCAACAAAACCCTTTTGTCAATATCCTCAAATCAACACATTACAAGTCCCACATTTATAGAAGGTATATTGTCAAATAGTTCGAATGGCTTGGGTGTACTTCCACATCAAACCAAACTTGTTACATTCTGCAAAAGGTGAACTGACCATACGGGCCCTCTATTGGTTTCATTTGGTGGAACAACAACCATGATTCATGATGATACATGAGAAAGGACATGTTATGGGTTAGAAAGATTTAGACATATTCCCTAATAAAAGAAACTCCAAGATAATACAACCAAAAAGTTTAAACATTCAAAATATCTTCCAAGATTACATATAGTTGGAGGAGGGGACAACATGTTAGTCAGTAGATATCACAATAAGATTTCTAATGCAATAAGGTGATGGAATTACACATATCTCCAAACAAGATATGTGTATTTTTACAATGAGAAAACTAATATGAGATTGGATTATACTCTTGTTGGCTCGTAATAAAATTTGGGCAAGTATTTATTAATGGATGTAGACCACATTGGGTGAACAAGGTTAAATCTTGGCTTTATGTTATAAATTGATGTTTCTATATATTTTTATAATTCTTATTCTGTGATTCTATGGAATTGATCCACATATATTTATGATTATCCCTTACATTTACAGATGACTATTTAAAAAAAAACTAAATGTAATTGGTCTATTTGGTAATTGAACTTGAACATGGATGTTGGAGGTGCGATGAATCATACATGATTCCAATCTAAGTGCTTAGACTATGTAATGCAATCAATTACATTTAAACCCATTTCAAAGAATTTTTAATAAAAATATGTTGGGGTTAGCACAAGGTTGTACAAATAATATATCAAATCTAAGTATACATGCAATAAAAGTGGATATTATACGAATAAATATATAGAACAAGAGATATAAATCGACACTAAATTTAACATGGTTAACCCAAAGT
This sequence comes from Taxus wallichiana var. yunnanensis, assembly GCA_018340775.1. Taxonomy (NCBI): domain Eukaryota; kingdom Viridiplantae; phylum Streptophyta; class Pinopsida; order Cupressales; family Taxaceae; genus Taxus; species Taxus wallichiana. The sequence goes on along the minus strand of CM031240.1, from coordinate 144,968,401 downwards.
GTGGGCTACATCCATCAAGAAACAAGCCAATCTATTATCCAAACCTTTCATAAGAAATACAATTTAAGATCTACAATCTTCCACACCTATCATATGTCAAGTACTTTCTTTCTCTCAAGCTTCTCCTTCTTCTCCAAGAATTTTCTCTCACAATTATTCTCACAATAATCATTAACACACCTCTAAAACCTAGATTTCATGCTTATATATGCATTTACAAACTTAGGTCACTTAGCCATGGAATTACAATCAATAGATCTTCTTTAATGCTAAAATTGGATCTAATTCCCATGAGTTAAATACAACACCCACACACAGGTATCCCTAACCGATATCGGTTCCTACTTTCCTAACCGATTTCAGTCATAGGTGACCGATGTTGGTCCCTCCATAACCGATATCGATTATTGTGCTTTCCTGAAAGTTTAATATAGCATGCTAATCTAAAGTAATTGAGCTCCACAACTCAAAAATCTCCCACTTGGAGATAAATTACTGCACTATACCTGTACAATGTCATTCTTGGATCCTTTCCTTAGCTTTTTTTCTTCCTCTTCAAGTATCAAACTCGAATACCAATAGAAGTGGAGTGTAGCTCCAACTTCTCTTTTGCTAATGGATTTGTTAGCATATCTGTAGGGTTTTCACTCGTATGAATCTTCTCTAGTTTCAGTTGCCCATCCTCCAATACCTACCATATGAAGTGATATCTTAACTGAATGTGTTTCGTTATTGAATGAAATGTTGAGTTATTTGCCAAATGAATTACACTTTGACTATCACTGAACAATTTGCAATCATCTTTCTCCTTTCCCAACTCTTCCATGAACTGCTCATCCATATCATCTCTTTGCTAGCCTCTGTAGCTATAACATACTCTACCTCTATAGTAGACAAAGCCAAATCTTCTATAATCTCAAAGTGATATCTAGTTAATTGTCATCCCACATCTTTGTGAAAATATATCCAGAGTGCTCCTTCTACCATACGAGATCTCCAGCCATATTCGAATCAACATAGCCATAAAAAGTAATAGCTGGACCTCCATAACATAATTGCATGTTAGATGTCCCTCTCTAATACCTAAGTATCCATTGAACTACTTTCCAATTGTCTTTACCTAGATTAGATATAAATCTACTCACAACTCCCATTGCTTGTGTAATGTCCGGTCTAGTACAAATCATAGTATACATGAGACTCCTAGTTGTTAAAGCATATAGTACTTGTGTCATGTATTTGACATCCTCATGTGATGAAGTAAATTTATCTTTTCTCAATTTGAAGTGTCCTACCATAGGTGTACTCTTTGGTTTTTAATCTTGCATGTTAAACCTTTCCAAAAGCTTATTGATATAAGTCTCCTGAGACAAATACAATTTCTTGTTCTTCCTGTCTATGTGTATTTGTATGTCAAGGATTCCTTTTGCAGCTCCTAAATCCTTCATAGAAAATGTGTGAGCTAGATTTCCTTTAAGCTCACCAATGTCCTGCATACTAGATCCTACAATAAGCATATAATTCACATACAATAACAAAATAATATAGCTACCATTTTCAAGCTTCTTGATTTAAACACAATGCTTAGATTCAAATCTCAAATAACCATGCTCATGCATGAAACTATCAAAACTCATGTACCATTTCCTTGGAGCTTGATTGAACCCATATAGACTCTTTTTCAACTTTGCACACTATTTTATCCATACCCTTGACTTCATACCTAAGAATTTTTGCATATAAATCTCTTCATCCAAATCACCATGAAGGAAATTGACTTCACGTCTAGTTGCTCTAAATTCAAATCATGTATTGCAACTATACTCAACACAGTACGTATGGAAGTCATTTTAATAACAAGAGAAAATATTTCACTAAAGTCGATACTTGCTTTCTGTGTAAATCCATTTACTAAAATCCTTGCCTTGTATATTTTCTGTCACCCTCTTCTTCCTTAATCCTATAAACCCACTTGTTTCTCGCAATGTCCTCTTACTTACTTTGGAAACTTAACCAAATCCCAAGTCTAGTGTTGTTACAAGGAGTTCATCTCCTCATCCATGCCATGTTTCCACTACACGTGGATCTTATCATGCATTTCTTCTTCAAAACTTTATTTTTCACCATTATTAGTCAATAATAAATAAGATAGAAAAGATGTAAATATTTATGGAGGTTTACTTACCCTTTGTGACCTTCTCATAGAATTTTGGGAAGTACGGGAGGGTCATTTTTGACCTCCTAGAAATTTGTTTCCAATTATGACATTGGTGATCTTTGGTCACACTGTAACCAATGCCAGTTTGGCTCTCCTGTAACTAATACAGTTTAGTTGGATGATGCCGGTCGGGGCTCAACCGACACTAGTTCTTGTGTAACCCTGTCATCGGTATTAGTTTTAAATCGAGAGTTCATTTTTTTAGAAACTTCTCAACCGGTTCGTCCTTTGGTACCAAAATTTTATCCTTGTACATTCTCTTTTCATTCTATTCAATTTCACGACTCTAATAATTTTAGAATTCTCTAAATCCCAAAAATAGAATCCGAAATCACGAGATCCATAAAAATTAACATGCATCTATTGGATTTGGCATCTAATTTTTTCCAATTTTCCTTATCAATATGCACAAAATCTTCGAACCAAAAATTTAAGAAAATAAAGATCTACCTCTTTTCCGATGCAATCTTCTCTGGTATTCCTCCATCTAGTGAACTTGAAGGCCCACAGTTAATCAAATAAATTTCTATATCAAGTTCTTCTTCCCAAAATGCAAGGGAAATCCAATATGTATCCTAATACTTCTAGCATGTTCCATGATTTTCCTGTTCATTCTTTCTACAACACCATTCTCTTGTGGTGTTCTTTGAATCTGCCTTTCTCTAGATATTCCATTCACTAAAAAAATCATTGAAATCCTTGGCATACAGTATTCACTTTGCCATTATCAGATCTAAGGCACTTTAACTTTGAATTTGATTCATTATCAATAAGGGATTTCCATCTCTTAAAAATATAAAAACATCATATTTACATTTAATACAATAAACCCATACCTTTCTTGTAGTATCATTAATGAAAGTAACATAATATTGGGATCCTCCATGAGAAGCTATCTAAGCTGGTCCCCACACATCTGAGTGTACAAGCTCCAATGTATGCTCATTCTTACTTAACCCAAATTTGAGAAATATCGCTCTCTTTTTCTTTACAAAGATACAATGCTCACGGAAATCAAGATCTAAATATTTCAAATATGATAAATTACCCTTAGCCTTTAAGATCCACATTCCTTTTTGACTCATATGGCTCAACCAATTATGCCACATGCATGCATCTTAATCTGAAGTAGATAACACATAAAAAGTAATCAATAATAGAGGTGGATAAATATAATGTTCCTACCTTCTTACCTCTTCCACAACAAAGGCACCTTGGTGACTTTCCAAGAGTTTGTTGTGAACGTAACCATGCAGCCAAATTTACCTAGTTGCCTTGTAGAAATAAGATTCCTCTTGAGGCTTGGCACATGCCTCGCATCTTTCAATACCCATGTATTCTCATTCTACAATTTTAGATGAACTTCCCCTATACTAGTAATACTATGACGTTCATCATCACCCAAATAAACATGCCCAAAATTACCCTGGATATAATTTTTGAAATAAACCTTATTAGGGGTTGCATGGAAATAAGCTCCCGAATCTAAAACCCATATTATAATCTATTATTCAAAGAAATAATAAGAGCATATTGCATTACCTCTATTGCAATATTTTCCTCCTTATTTGAATCTTTACCTTTGTCCAGGTGTTGGTTCTCTTTATCCTTTGACCAACAATCTTTCTTTTTCATGTCCTTTCTTTCCTCATTGCCAACAAGTAATTCCTTTACCTCTTGATTTAGATTTGCTATCCCTTGACTTTGATTTTCTATTATTCTTAGTCTTAGATCTTTCCTTCTTCCTTCCTCTTCTTTCTACGTTCAAAGCATTCCCAAATGATGATTCCTTTGTACGTTTCCTATAAATTTCTTCATTCAAGATTATACTAACCACATCATCAAACATAAAATATTATTAGTAAATGTTGTATTACTAACAAACATTACCAAGTTATCCCATATATTAGGCAAAGAATATAAGAGTAAGAGTGCTTTCACTTCATCATCAATTGGAATATCAACCGATTTTAACTTATTTACAATAGATCGAAATCATTCAAATGACTAGAAGTAGATCCACCTTCATGAATCTTACAAATAAATAGTTTCTTCATCAAATAAAATTTATTTGAGGCACTATGTTTTTCATATAAATTAGCAAGAGATTTCATTAACTCTACTGTATAATTCACTTATGTAATATTGGAAGCCACCAATGCTGTCAAACTCAATCTTATAGATCCCAAAGCCTTTCTATCAAGAATCTTCCATTCTTCATCAGTTATCTTCATAGGTCTACACTTTTCATCCAATGGTAAGTAAAAATCTCTTTGATACAAATAATCCTCAATCTGCATCTTCCATAACTGATAATTTCATTCGCCAAGCTTCTCTACATTGTATTTGTTTTCTTCTGCCATTGTTATAGCTCTTACTCAATCAAAAACCCTCTATAAGTAAATATATCAAGACACAAACCCCTCAAAAAAATATTTGATACCAGTTGTTGGGGTTAGCACAAGGTTATATAGATAATATATCAGATCTAAGCATACATGCAATAAAAGTGGATATTCTACAGAAGAAATATACAAAACAAGAGATATAAATAAACACCAGATTTAACATGGTTCACTCAATGTGGGCTACATCCACCAAGAAACAATCCAATCTATTATCCAAAGATTTTAGAAGATATACAATTGAATATCTAAAATCTTCCACACCTCTCGAAGTCGAGTACTTTTTTCTCTAAAACTTCTCCTTCCTCTCCAAGAATTCTCTCTCTCACAATTCTTCTCACAATAATCATTAACACACCTCTAAAACCTATATTTCATGCTTATATATGCATATACAAACTTAGGGAACTTAACCATGCAATTACAATCAATATATCTTCTTTAATGCTAAAATTAGATCTAATTCCCATGAGTTAAATAAAACACCCATGCACATGTAACCGATGTCAGTTAGCCTTAACAGATGTTAGTTCCTACTTGCGTGACCAATTCCGGTCATAGGTGACTGATGTTGGTCCCTCCATAACTGATTTCAGTTATTGTGCTTTCCTGCAAGTTTAATATAGCATGCTAATTTGAAGTAATTGAGCTCCACAACTCAACAAAATAAAACTACTACCGACATGGCTGCCACCTATGGTATTTTTATGGAATGAAGGAGTGAATTTTGTAAAGAGGTGAACATGGCCTATTACATGTGTTTGGTTGCATGGGAAGCCTCTAGGAGCTAAGAGAATTCTTGAAACATTTTTCACTAAAATAAAATCCTCCATTATCACTCAAAAACACCAAGTTATGCTTCAATGAGAGAATTAAAATGCATGTATGTAATACTAATTCAATGCTACTTGAAATGCATCACATTGAATGGTTTTGAAATACAAAATGCAAGATATATATCCTCCAAAATGCAATGAATAAGCAAAAAAACATGAACTTCTCCAAAATATATCTAATGCATCAAATGTAAATATGTCAAGACACGGGTTGAAAGCCTTCCACCAATGTAGGTATCCAATGCAGGTTTGGTCTACCACTCTATATTCCTTATCAAAATGCCTAAAAAGGTGAGATATGTCTCCTCATAGCCAAATCCACTCTCATGTTTCAAATAAATGTATTTTGAGTCTTTTACACATTATTTATTAATACAACAAGCCTCAAATTTTAGTTGTAACTAAACTAGTTAGTAAAGTTTTAGTGAGAAATTCCCTAAAAGGGGTAATTGTTTTTTTAAAATTTGAACAAAGTTTCCCTTAGATGAAGGCTTGGTGTAGGAGGTAGTTCTGGGAGGATCTATTTTCCCAGTGCATATAAAAATATGCTTTTGCATAGTGCTTCCAAGAAGAGACTAGTGCTCTGGAACCTTCTTTTCTTTACAAAACAAGGTTATGTCATGGGGTGTGGAGTTAGTGACATGGGTCATGAAGAGGTAGGAGTTTTTATGGATCCTCCTTGCTCAAACTTGCACTAGAATTTACTTAATATCTCTTTCAACTTCCTACTACCCTCTTACTATCAAAATACACATTCGATACCAAATATAATTGTACAAACATAATAGAGCCTAACTAGTTTTATTAATATTTGAAAAAATAATTATATTCAAAGGATAGATCTACAAATTTTATAGGATTTGAAAAACTTCTATCTAGTGTATGGGAAGTGGATAAAATATCATATAGTTGACAAATATGCAGAAATAACATATTTCCCCTAACTACCCAACTAGAATGCAATCGAGAAAAGAAACAATATAGTATAGCCCACACTAATGTGGGAATAGAAAACTAACTCTAAGACAACTAAGAGTTATAGAAAAAGTAATTAGAATTTTATAATTAATTAATTTATATAATACACCTATTGTACACACAAAATCATGCACATACTAATATTTTATTATACCATCAGTATGTTCTTATATACATGAATCTTAAGTAAGAAAATTATTCACTAGGTCTATCCATACTCTTTGATTGATCTCTAATTTGATTCTATCATATATATCTGTCATTTCTCTATATCAACTTATGGTTAGGTCACAGGATCCCTACTTGTTTTGTATTTCACACATGTCATCATTTATCCCAGGACACTAGCACCCACTTTGGACATTGGTGTTGAGATGCCTATGTCCATTACGGGTTCTCCTCTCTTATTTATTCTTTTGACATATTTTTACATTTGCGGTCATCCTTTTAGTTTTCGTATCCTTATCCTGTGTTTATAGTCATCATTTTTTTTCACTAGTGTCAAAATTCAAATAAGAGATTCATATATATACACAACATACACACGATTATTCTCTTCGATAATTCTACGGGGCTATCACTAATATCAAAGGGACTACATACATTACATAGGAAGAGGAAGTTCGAAATTTCATACCAAAATTTTTGATCAAAGATAGTTATATCCCACTATCTTAGCATCATTAGTGCAAGGGAAACTGAATGAAACTATTTCACACACAAGCACAAAGAACTAGATGGAGTCTAGAATGTAGTGTAATGCTCAGTACTAAGTTCACTCATTAGGTGACTGTTGAGGTTAGCCTGACTTCACATATTTCATATTTTATGTAGATTTAATGTGTTTGTGAGCTTGTGTAGGTAGCCAGGGTTTCATTTTGTAGGTATAGGTATTTTCAAAACCCTAACAATGAATTTAAAGTGAAAAAGAATATATTAGAGAGAAGGCCTTCAGACCCAAGAATGAAGTAGATCCTAAAGATTCACTCAGAAACCAATGCACGGGATCCTTTTTCCTCTTATGGGTTCCCTTGTCTAACTCATTTCAAAGCCCTATAACTCTCAACAAGCTCCAATAACATCATTTCTTTCCATACCTATCATATACATAGTCTCTCCTTTCTACATGATTCATAGAAATCGCTAATTCACCTATTTATCCCATTTTATTATAGTCTTGCATTCCATGAGCATTTAGAATTTCTATTTTACTTGTATTTTATCATATTGTACATTGTTAGTTACTCTAAAATTAGATTTAATTCAATTTTTATTAAATCATTTAGTGAATCCTACCTTATTTTAAATCCTTTCCTTAGGATCCCAAAACCCTCATGCCTAAAAAGAGATTTCCATCTCCCAAGCATGATATGATTTATACGCGTATGCGATTAGTTTTTCCAATGCCTTAAAGAATCTAATTTTCTTCCCCTTATGAACAATCCTTAATATGATCCCATATTCCTCCAACAAATCCTTGACTTCCAAACCCCTGATTTTTACATAGTCTCCCTTGACAAAATGTTTCCCAATGTTCTCCCTCATCTACCGTAGCCACCAATAATGATTAATCCTCTTCTCCTTCTCTTATAGTAAATTCTAACATTAATATAGTTTCTTTTCATGATGAGGTTCTTGTTTATGACAACATTGATGCTAATAATTCTAATTTGATAATGACAATGTAAATGTGAGTGATGATTTTTATACTAGTAGTCAAGATGAATGTAAATCTCTATCACTTACTCTTTCTATTTTTGAAATTATTTCCATTGATTTCAATAGTAAATATAATGATATTACTCCTATAAATTCTTTGTATGTTGATGATAATCTTAATGAAATCCTTACTTGTGAAAATATGACTGATAGTGATTTTGACAATGAAACTTTTAGCGATGATGTTACTTCCCTTAAGACTATTGAATGTGAATTTACCACTCCTCTTTCTTCTACTTCTGAAGGTGTTTACAATTTTTCCCATTATGATTCCACTTCTACCCCTTGTGAACCTATAACTGTGTCTCTTGAGCCTACACCTAGCATCCCCGTAGAGCCTCCATGTTCCTCTCCTCCTCTCACACCTCCTCCTCATTCTACATCCACTCCTCCTTCTCAAGTTCCAATGATCACTCAAAGTGGAAATATTCAACCTATCAATGTTCCTCTCACTTCTTTGACCATACCTTCCCATGATATCCTATCCCTCATACATCCTATTGGTAATTTACAAGCTCAAGTTAATTCTCTTACCATTGAAAGTAAAGCCTAGTATGCTTCCATTGACAATAACCCCCGTCCCGAAATTCCATTCGAAGAAGATTCACAATTCCTCTTTTACTAAGGGCCTCATCATACCTACCTTCTAATGGTTTTATGGCACAAGTAATATGTATTTACATCTCAAACATTACCGATTAGTCATAGCTTCTCATTTCAGTTATCACTTATTACTCAAATCCTTTCGTCATAGCCTTTTTATCATGTTCTCCAATGGTATACTCACTTGCCTAATGGGTCTATTAGTACTTATTATGATATGGAGGATGATTTTCTTAGGCATTTTATTTCTAACAATGGTCCTAAAGTTACGTATGAACATTTTCCTTCTTTGCATCAAGGAAAGAAAGAACCAATTTTAGATTACATTTTACACTTTAATTCATATATGAATCAATTATTGTTCCAACCCATTGATTTAGAAATGAAATTTATATTTTGTCGTGGTTTAATTCCTCCATTAAAAATAAAAGATCTTATATGATACCTCCGATTCATTTGCTCTTTTTTTGCTACAAAGTTATTGATTTAGAACAAGAATTATTTGTAAAATAAATTATAATGTTATACTTCTTCTACTACTTCATTTCCTACTACCTCCTCTCCTCTTCCATCCATTGACATCCCTCCATGGTCACCATCTCCTCCTTCAGGTAAGAATCTTCCTTACCTACCACCACGTCGATCTACAACTAATTCCTCTCCTCCTCCCACCAATGAACCCTTGCACATTTTCCATGTTGTTAAGCTAGATGATGTCTTTTGTACCTTGCTTGACAAGAACATAATTTGTGTATCTTCCAACCAACATCCTCCTCCTCATCGCTTGTATTGCTCGCATGACCTCCCTTTCGCAATCTTCACCATATTAATGGCCAGCATGATAATTACTATTGTGCTCTCCATGAAAAATTACAACAATTAGAAGATAAAGGTTTCATTACCTTCTACTATAGCTCTCATGAGATCTCTCTCTCTCTCTATCTCTCTCTCTTATTCCACATAAGTAAATTTCTACTCTTTTGTTCCTTGTCTCCTTCATCCCTAGACTAAGGTTATCATCTTCTCACCCGATAAGGTCATCATTCATCAATAACCTCCAGTTGTCCCACCTATAGCCACATCATCTCACCCTCCTCACATTACTACTACATCTCATTAGATTCCTATGCATCCTGCTTCCACACTTCCTACTACCACACCTCTTATTATCATCACCATTTCCTATTACATCCAATTTGGCACTTATCCCCATGCTTCTACTTTGCTTCATATGCTCCTACCATTCCTCACATGACTATTCATCTCTAGTAGATGATATATGTTTTCCATCCCATTACGATGATGCACTCGTGTTTTAATGTTATTACATATTTGTTGAGGAAATTTGTTACTAATATGAACCTCATTCTCATACTAGGGGAGTTTCTCTTCTTCCCCCTCTTTTTATTCTTAACATACATGATCACGAACATTGTTTTACATCTTCTCATTATATAACTATAAATGCATCACAATTCTATATTGTCTAACTCACACCGCCACTTCTACTTATCTACCATATTACATCACATACATATATTTATATTCATCGTATACTATACTCTCCATTCTCATTCAAATACACATCCTATTTAATTCACTACTTAGCTATTCTTTCCACATCATACTACATTTCAACATTCAACAACCATTTCAACAATACATATAGAATCTAACAAACCACAATGTAAATAACAACCATCACATCATATACCAATACAAATCAATAACACATATGATACAAATATACAACTATATATATATATATATATATATATATATATATATATATATCATCATCATCAAAAATCATATTTACAAAATACAATCATTGGGGGAAATTCCCCATGCATCAAAACATCATATCCAATACATCATATATCATCCTTGTTATCACTATATATAATTGCGGGAGCTCTAGAACTAGAAGCTTCACCGCTAACTCTACGTTGTTGATCTCAGCCTCTATACCTCTATAGGTGACATTGTAATGTAGAAACCTCATTCATCTACTCTGCATATTAGTTTTGTAGCCCCACATCACATATAAATAAATCATGGGCTAGGCCTCCTCGTATAGGTTGTTTCACTCTCTTTGTCTCCACATGAGCCTCATCGTACTCACTTACTAAAATGGTACACATGGCTATTTTTATAGCCACCAGCTCAAGAAAATGGGAATTCTCACTAGCAATCATGTCTACCACTTCTAACATCCATCCTCCAAGGAGAACATCTCGGGAACATTCTCCATCAACATGCGTATAAAATAATCTATAATAAATGTTCAATAGGCATCACTTGCAATCACACAAAAACATTAGTTATTAAACTTATTTACATATTGATTAAACTAAAATGTAAAATAAAATCCTAATCTAATGTAAGTTTTCAATAAATAACCAAATATTGAAATGTTGATATAATACCCAAGTAATTAAGCAATAAAAATATGAAACCCTAATTATGGAGAGGGTTAGAAGAGGTTGTTGGACTATGTCATAGTGGGCACCGAGTTGAATAGAGATGGAGGACCATTGCATAGGAGCCTAGGGAAAACATAGATCCGGTAGATTTGACTAGATTAGGGCACCTAGAGAGGGATATGGGTACCTATGGGCCCCCCGGTATTATTTTTATATGCCCCTGTCTGTTTAGATGCTCGAAAACCTCCTCTCGATGTGTCTCAAGAGGTTTACACTTGTTCACCTTTTTCGCATGTATGTTATTGTAAGATCATCAAGGTACCCGTAAACTTGTAATTAAGAAAGCAACTATAAAAACCTCAAATAGGCATTAAATCCTTAAAAAATATGTGAAATGAGGGGTTGGATTATCCTTAGCTACTACAATGATGGACTTACTACTGAGAGTGCTACATTATATCTTAGACCCAATGTATTTTTGGTTTGTGTGTGTGTGTGTGTGGAATTGTGCCCTAGGTTGTTCTTGTATGTGTCACACTTGGAGTAGTGAGCAATTAACTAGATGCAAAATGTAAAAATTGTGTGCATGGAAATAATAGACTCCCCTCCTATGAAGTTTGATGTAGATGAACCATCCTTTGTTCCTTGTAAAGGAGCTAGATGGATATAAATGGAGCTATAGATGCCTTTGATGGATGTGCCCTTAGGTGCGAGATAATACATTCTTAGTGCTTGGTCCTTTATTATGATCACATAACTTTATATTTATATGATTCCTTCATTTGAACTTTGTAATTAACCCCGAAAAGGATGACTACCAAAAAGATAAGATGCTCAAATAGCTATAAAGGACCCAAAAAGTGTGAGTAAAGTATAAAGGGTACATGGGTGCCAGATTGGATGAGGGAGCCTGACACTGACATCTTGGTCTAGGTGCTTTGGTGTCCAGGATGAAAAATTCCAAAGAATTAAAAGGAAGACCTGAGCAAGCAAAGGTGTAAGACTAATAAAATTGATAGAAAGGAAAGAAAGGTGGCCAAAGACATGGGTTAATTAGTACAATTATTACTTAGGAGTCATATTAATATTATTATGTAATCATAACTAGATATTACCCAAAGCGCATGATTTTGTGCCTACATTTCCCCCACTTTATGTTGGTGATCAAAAATCTTGGTAACATAAATTAGATAGAGATGAACACTTTATATCCATATAAATTGATGTAGAAAGTGAGCTAAGGGACTAGACAAAGCATAGAGTGATAAAATGATGGATCGTGGAGACTAAAGATAAAAAAGTGTAAAATGTTAAGAAAATAAACCTAGGCAGAAATGTGTGTGTGAATGTGGATGTTGTACCTTTTTTGGTGTCAATATGTGTGATTTTATTCTTGATGTTGACTTCTTTCTTCCCATATGAACGAACCTACAAAAGAGAAGACGATCAAGTAGTCAAATATGTATGTATATGTATAAAAATTATGTAAGGAAGTATGCAAATTGAAATGCTAAAAATGTGAAAAAGGAACATGTGCACTTGATTCGTGATGAGAAAAGAGTGTAGAAAGGATCCAATAAATAATGTCAGTGTGCGTAAGTTTTGAGGTGATCTCACACCAATGTAATGGAAGAAGTGTAGGGAGAAACTATATGGTGTCATCCTCCAACGTTTAATTGTTTCCTGTCATATAAAACACCACTTGTAAATTGTGTGTACAAGTGATAAGGACTTTCTACCCTATAAAATCCATTGTGTATGGAGTAATGTAGACTGTGTTGAACTACCAATCGTTGTGTGACATGCCCCCTGGTATCAGATAATCTAGGTAAGGTCGTTGTATGATATGCTCATAATTTCGGGTAGTCAAGGTAAGGTCTCTTGTGTGATGGACCCAATTCGATTGTGATCCCTGAAATATTAAAACGCACTATACATATACCATGTTGTGTGTAAGTTTGTATGAGGTGACTAATTCACCCATATGATGCCCCACTCATTTGGGGTGCATGCAACATTGCTGAAGGAGAGTGTAGCCCAAAGGAGGATCAAGCGATGAGACTGTGCCTTAGGGGAAGGGGATGTGCTTGGTATACACCAAAGCACATGTAAAAAAGTGGTTGGGAGACAAGTTTTAGTACAAGAAAAGACATACATGCATGTATAAGATGAAATGTAAGCTAAAAAATAATGTGTGAGCTAGAATAGACAAAAAGACAACGTAGACCGGAAAAAATGGATTACAAACATGAGACATCACTCACAATGTTACAAGACAATCAAGGCCAAAAATCCAAAAGCATACAATTGTGAACACGAGACAAAGGTAAAATCCCGTAAACAATGGTAGACAAGTACAAAATTAATAATAGATAACCATGGTGGAAAATAGTCTGCAAAACAATTGTTGCACATGAAGCACTCGTTAGCATGTTAGAAAAATAAAAATAATGTCAAAGTGTGTATGATATGATAAAATAGTGTGTTATGGAACAAAATGAAATGATAGCTCATGTAGTGTATGAAATTGGATTCCCCCAAGAGATGTTATGGGACTAGTACTAGGTACTGTGCCAAGCATCCATGTTACATGTAATGAGTCTACATAATCTGAGGTCACAACTTGGAAGGCAAGTCAATGCACATGTGTGGATGATAAATATAATGAAGTACAAGATATCTATCTAGCATACGTAATAAAGTGAACTCAAACGAGTAAATACAAGCACGAGTAAATTCAACCAAGATTTATAGTATGTTGTGGATCTGGATGGAATGGAATGCGAGTCAATGATAAGAGCAATGTGCCCGCAAGTGATTGCAATTTTTGTAGTGAGGTTCATTTATTTATGCCCCTCAATAGTCAACAATAAACCATAAATGATAGTGATTCATTGGGAAATGGTTCAAATGATGTGTTATGTGTGGTGTGATGTGATGACTATGTAGTGATGATATGTGACATAGAGATGAGTGGTAATAATGTGTGAAATTCTAGCCTAAAGCATATATCACAACAAGATAATGGAAGAAGTGATTATTTATCCTAAAGCATATATCATTAGATGATACTAGAGGAAATGATGATATAGCCTATGATGTAGATCACTAATAATGTCGTATGATAAAAATATTGATTGATGAATATGTAAGTGTGTTGAGGTCCATTTGTGATGGATAGCCTCAACAATCCAAGTATGGACAAAGTGAGACTAGAGTGTGTCATCGGGTAGTGAGTGCAAAGCATGTAAAAGTAGACATGTAAAAATGCTTAATATGTGTAATAGATGTGGTGATGAGAAATCGGCATGTGATGTGTAATGTGTAGTGTGTAACGTAGGATGTATAGTATGTAATGAAAGATACGTAGATGAGATATGGTGTGGATATGCATAGTAAATGTCGAGAAAAAGATGTGGGATGTAAGATGTAGGATGTAAAATGTAAGATGATGTATATGTATAAAAGTGTAATATGTGTGAAGGTACGAGATGTGTATAGGATTCCCTCAACAATTAAGTGTGAACTGAAGCACAAGAGTGCATCATTAGGTAGTGACGATGAAAATGTATGGGGATGTATATGATGAATGCAAAATTCTTGATGCAATGTGTTGAAGATGGAAGATAATAGATGATTCTATAAGACGATGGGAGTAAGTACAATTACCCCAAGTGTATGGTGATGAGTGTGTTATTCGATGAATGATGTTTGGAAACAAATAGAGAAGTGATGTATGAAGGTGGTGAAGTATCATAGATATTGTAAGATTGATTGAGTGATGGGATAGATGATGAGAGATTGTATTGTATGTGTGACAAGTGATATATGGTTGTAGATATATGTATATATGAGTGATTATATAATAGATAGATATGTTAATGAACCATGTAATGCATCAATGAAATTGGTTTCTTATTGTAATATATCCTTCAACAATCATGTAAGAACTATAAGAACACAAGTGTGTCATCAGGGGGTAAGATGACAAATGAGTCACCTACAAAATACTAAGTTGGTGTGAAGTTGTGGAAGCATGCATGGCGAAATAACAACATGACCATGCGATGGTGGTGAAGTTTCAAATGTGTCCCGATCATCGAGTATAAGGGGCGGTTATTTTGACAAAATGAATTGAAAATGAAATTGGAGTAGGATGGGGAGGAATCTTGAATGGTGGTAATTTAGGTGGGATTGATGACGCTGCGAGAAGATTTGATAGTAGAAGGTGGACTAATTTTGAAAGGAAGTTACGTATTTTGACTTGGTAATGTTGTAGATGAATTTAAAAGAGGGGTGTTATATTGCTTTTGAGAGGCATATTATTAGGCGGTTCTTGAGTCTTTAGAGAAGGAACCTTAGAAATGATGGCATGATGCTCATTAGATATAGATGAATCATATTTAGGAACCCATTGAGATGTAAAAATTGTAGATGGGCATGCAACAAAATGTTGTACAATGAATGAGATAAATCCTTGATGCTCAAGATGTTTGATTCTTCATCATAAAGAAGAGCAGTCATTGTCATTATGTCCATTGATTCAATGATAATTGCAATATGAGAGACCTTGATAATTTTTAAGTTGCTAATGAGGATAGTCTTGAGTAGACGGTAAAGTGGTCAATTGATGACTAAGGAGTGCAATCGAATGTCATGTTGCCTAGCATTGTGATCAAAGGTGAGAGGCTCTGGTAATGGTATGACTTGAGGCTCATTGATATAAGCATACGTAGAGTACATAGAATGAAGATGGAATCTAGAAGGAGCATGAATATGATCCCGAGAAGCATCATTAAGATGTTGGATTTCAGATTTAAGAGATGTAATCGTGGATTCCATAGCCTGAAATTTGTCTTGAAATAAATAATGCAAATCTTGAATTGAGTCCAACATGGATTGATTAGATGGAGGATCACAAATACTAGGGTATCAGATAAATGATTGAAGATAGGACTTATTTCATGTGGTGACATATCTTGAGGAATATGCATGGTGTATAAGGTTTTTATATAATAGCATAGCAATTGGGATGCATCATAAGTAAATAAGACAAAGATGTTTGAGGAATTGACAACCCATGATAGAGAAAAAAGGGGATCATAAGCCGGAAAGTGTTTGGGGTCACCAAAATGATTAAACTAAAATGTAAAATAATGGCCTAATCTAATGCAAGTTTGCATAAAGTAAATAAATGAATACCAAAAATGCTAAAATAATACCCAAGCAATTAGGAAATAAAAATATGAATGTTGGATAACTCTCTTAGTTCCTAATCAAATGAATGAACTAGTAATGAAAGCAACTAGCAACTCATAACATGGAGGGTTTATAGTACATCTAACGTAATGTGATGGAGGAATGTGCACAAAGTGATGATGGATCCTCATTGTAGCTGATGACCTACAAATAAGACAGGCCCGAAAAGGGAGATTGATTAGATGGGATATCGTTAGCTGCCACAAAAAGTGGATCTAAGAAGCGTTAACTTCCTTGGTAGATGTCAACCCCATTTTAAAGAAATATTGAAGTAAAGGATTGATAAATAAATTTCATGTAGAAACAGAAGTACTACTAAATATGAGAAATAATAGAAACCGATCGAAACCTGATTTGATTGAAATAAATGTAAATGAAATGTTACAGTATGGGTCGATGACGACCTAGGTTGTGTAGAAACAAGTTTGAGGTGACCGGGAGATAAGATCTTGAACGTAGAATGAGTATGCAGTCCTACAAGAGCCTCGGTGCAACCGGAAAGTAATGAGTTACGTGGATGCTAGAAGAAGACCTACAGAATGTTCTCATAGGTAGAAAACATGAAGAAATGGCTAAAAAAATAGTAAGGAAGGATTGATTGGTAAGCAAGAGACCTGGTTGATGACAACTAGGTTGATTCGATGCCATTGTAGTAATTTTGGGTAAGGTGAGGCCAAAAGGATGAAATGGGAGATCTCCGCAAGACATGAAGTTGGAAAAGAATAGTGTTGAGGAGCTCTGGGTGTTGTAGAAGTTGATATGAACCTGAAAAAGATTAGACACAAGTAATATAAAGATAATATGATAAATATCACATAAATGACACACAAAAGATGATAAATCTCATGAAGGATGATTGAGTGATGCAAGCATGTTCTAAGAAGATTCGGGAGATCTCAGAATGTGGTAAGAATGCTCTGGTACAAGAGTAAATTCACAAGTCACATGGAAGATCCAAAGTTCACATGCATCTCATTTCGATCTCCATTTTGGAAATATTTAACTTATTTTTTTAGGGTTGACGATGAGTGGGTTGGGCCACCATGAACCATGGGGAAATTTTCTCTAATGGGCTAGCTTTTTGTGTTTGTGGCATGATTTTATGTTTTTAGACTTGGAAGGGTATTTTAAATCTTATGTTTGGGATTAGATTACTTGGGGAGAAATCATGGGTAATTAGGGCATAAAAATAGATAGGAAAAAGCGTAGGATAGGGATTTAGGATAAAAGCATCCTAAATAGAAAGTGGATTAGGGACGAATATGATGTGGATATTAATTAATTAATTAATAGAAGTTAATTAATTATATTAACTAAAGGTGATGGGATGGGAATTTTAATTATATTAAGGGGATGTATTTAATTAAAGGGGACCTATATGGGATCCTAATAAACTATGCACACACAGTAGAAAAGGGTAGGGATACCTAATTTAGGTGTCTAAATTTGCCCCTTTTATTGAGTGGTTTTCACTAACAATCCATGAGACCAAAAAAATTTAGAGGAAAATGGTATGATGAGGACCTGACATGAGGTAGAAGATGAGCTTCCCTCAAATGGGGATCAATTACACTAGGGGAAATCGATGACGTATTAAAAAAAAGGTAGATGATGAAGGTTAGGTGGGTAAAGACAGTTGGGTAAAGGATAGCATAAGGAAAGATGCCCAAAGAAAAAGGATCACAATAAAAATGAAAACCATGGTGGTGACTCAAATATCACATCAGTAGAGGGAAAATTTCAGTCTCAATGGAGATGAGTGATAATTCTCTACAGGCCAGCAAGTGGGTGAAAATCACTGCAAAATGGAGAGAATCCAATGGGAAAGCTCTCAAATGGATGCAAACCAAAATGATCATGGGTCATAGGAAAGCATCAAAGTATGCACAAATAAATGTGAAATATTTTGTACATGAGGAATTGAGAGAAAAAAAAAGTGTCTGCAAACGACGAGGATGAAAATAATTGTGCCCCATCACAGGACACTAAAGAAGGCCGAAAAGGTGAGTAATGAAATAATTTTCCCTAAAGGGAAGATAAGTATGGCCATGAAGATGTAATTTTTTTGTAAATTGGATAATATTGAAAAATCGAATTCTGAAGAGGGAGTAAATATGGCCATGGAAGTGGAATTCGAAATTGCAAAAGGATAGGACCAAAATATTGAAATAATGCCATAACAGAGGAAAATAAATATTGCCACAAGGTGGACTTTGAAGAATGCCCAAGAAGAGGTCATAAAAAATATCGAGGAAGCAAAAGCGAAGGATACGAAGGCAAGTTGAAGGAACCTAAGGCCAATCAATGACGACCCAAGGGGTCAACGAAGACCAATTATCGGTGGCTATATAAGCTTGGGGGTCGATCGACGATGCTCATTTTCACGTGTAAAATTAATGAGAGAGATCAGAGTGATTAAAGAGAAAACTGAGAAATGGAGGTTGCATGAGCTGTAAGGAAATGCCAGAGGGTGCGTAGGATGGTGAGTAACAAAACTCAAGCTTATTTTTAGTTTAATTTTGCATTTATTTAATTTTTCAAATTTTTAAAAAAATTGGATGACGTCGAGGGTGGTTGGAAGTGACCCGGGAGGGTCGATGTTGGCTAAGCCTTAAGGCGCATTAATCGGCCCTAAAACATGTTGAACTGACTGGGTCGGTGTCGACTAGGGTAGATTAGATTTTCTTAGAATTAAATGGATTTTAGATAAAATTTAATGGATTTTGATTGGATTTAGGATTGAAGGTCTGATGTTTGCATGTTTTTTTTATTGCAAGCTAGAGAGACCCTATACTTGAGAGACCGAATGAATTCTCTATACAAATAGATTAGAGGAGATGTGAGAGATGTTGATTGATATCACTTGGTTGTAATACGGTTAGGGGGATTTAGACATTATCAGAGAATCCCACGAGATGTGGGATTGATGATGATGTTGGTAGAGAGATGGGGACTGGTAGAATGGTACCTTCTTGTTCAGGACAGGAGGAGATGATCATCACCCTGGAGGATGTGTATAGGATACTAAGATTGCCTATATAAGGGGAGTAGATAGTTCCCATCATAGCTAATAGCAAACTAGAATTTTTGACATGACTATTTGGAGCTGATGTACCCCATATTAGATTATCTTTAGGGACATTTTCTTATGAGCTAAGGTATGAGGCAGTAGTACCACAGAGTTGTTTGATCTATTTGGTTGTGATGGTAGTAATTTTCTATGAATTTTTAGACTCGAGAGGAGCTCGGTTTCCATGGGTACTGGCTAGTCAGTTTGCAGATATAGTGGATCACTAGATAATATTTACTTTTAGGAATTCCTTTTTATCTCACGTATATCATGAGATATCGATATAGGGAAGGAATGAGGTTAGGGTTGGATGTAGGATTCTTACTTCACTATTGGTTCTATGAGCACATTGTTGACATTCAGCCCACTGGGATTTGATGGTTCTTTGGGATCACATAGAGATGGTGGTTGGGTTTTTAGATGGAGGGTCGACCCTGTGTCTTCAAATATAGGGGAACAAAGGACCGGATTGGTATGCCAATCGGTTTGTGGAGTTAGAGACCGATCATATTAGATGCGGTTATATAGGGATTTCCTTGCATGATGACCAGGAGTAGATGCAAAGATGTTTGGGATGAGGTAAAAATAATGGATTGAGGAGATGGCCGAGAGATGATTAAGGCCATTTAGATTGATTGAGTGTAATGATAGTTCATAGTCCTCCAGTATACTAGATGCTCTTATTTTGTATAGGTAGGAGGAGGTTGACAGGGAGTTTCTGAGCCCTATTATGGTAGATCCATTGGAGGAGCAAGCTGCACTGTGGGATGATGATGATGACATAGGAGTCGAGAGCGGGATTTTTGATTGGATGACCACTATCAAAGAAGAAATAGTGGCTTTGGAGGGAGGAGAGGAGGAGGTAGAGGAGATGGAGATTGGGGGAGATGTAGAGGTAGCTTTGGGAGGCGGAGATTGAAAATTTGGAGATACTTCCGAGTTAGCATGGCTTCACGCTGAGTTAGATAAGAAGAGGGTGGAGAGAGAGGTTACGATCCAGGAGAAGGAAACAATTGTACAGATAGGGGTGATACCAGGGGAGGCCTATAGGGCCCGTTTTAGAGAAATTTCTACTACACTAGTTTTCGAGGCTATAGGTGGAGGACAGAAAACTTGCATGGAGGATGAAAGATGACACCTCTTGGTATGATCTCAATTGATATATATAGAGCCTTAACCTCAAATGTGAAGTATTATCGAGGATCTTTTCTTGTGAATTTTCCAAAGACACTTCGATACTAGGAGTGTTTACACTAAGAGCGGTGATACACCAAGAAAAGGAGGTGTTAGACACAATCCAACTTCCTAAAATAGAGAGAGGTGAGAAATGGAGAGGGTGGACAAGATGCACCACAAAAAAAGATGAATTCACATAGAACACCATTTGTTTCCCATCAAACATATCTCCCAAAACCTACAATAAACATTAAAATTATGCACAATATACCCTGCAATGAAGAGAGGCAAGTAGAGACAATAAAACATGCAAAGGATGGACAAAATGCATCACAAAACATAGTCTATTGCTCCATTAAAGTTTTCACAATACAACATTAGTGGGAAAGAGGAAAGAGAATGCCATTACAAAGCATGGAGAGGAGGCTTGAAGCTCCACATTCAACCTTGTAGAGAAGAAAGAGAGAGGGGAAGAAAGGGAAAATTACTAACTCCCCTACAAATGAGCCCTTCATTACAATTTATAAAAAATGAGAAGAGAGAGAATATAACTCAGATTTGTCTTTCCCACCACTTGTAATTTTCCCAAAGTAGGTGAAAATCATGATATGCAATCTCCAAAAGTAATCATACATTGATTTGTAACTTGTATCACAAGAAAATGGCTCCCATGCTCATTATTTGTACTCCCAACCACCTTGAAAAAATATTTTGAAATGGGTTTGTTTTCTGCAAAATTCACCATGAAATCTAAATCAATTTCTAAATTTTTATATCTTTGTGTGAATTTTTTTAACCATGATTCCAACGAATTTTTTTATGAAAATCCATTGAGAAACACTCAAGTTATGAGCTTACGAGTGCAAGTATCTATTGTGTGGTTTTTCTAGGCTTAGCTTGATATTCACGAGAAAGTGCAATTAAAATTATGGCTGGAAATTATTATTTATTATTTATCTATTTCTCCCAATGTTTTGTATATCATTTTAATGCTTGGGAATTTAAATTTGGTGGGGACCTCATTTGATTTTTCCATCATTTATGTTAAAATAAGAAGGGGGGGAATGTTTATATTTATATTTAAAGCAGTGGGCATTAGATCGGCTGAGATGGCTCATTCCTTGCATTGCCGATCACTCCTACTCATACGCTAAGCCACTCACTAATGCCAAAATGACCCCCTATATCTCCAACTCACTACACACACGTTCTAAGTTCATTTCCAACTCGAAGCGCTCCCGCTAATATTGAACACTTGCTTTTTACATCCTTGATTTCCTTGTGCTTTGTGCCATTAACCGAACTTCCAACTCGACATCCCCAATCCCTACGATATCGGTATGTGCATTATAATGGTTCCCATGTTCCATTTCACTTCATAAATGGAGATCTCATCGTAGGCTTCCCTAACTCAGTGTCACCTATCATGCCAACTCGAGCTCACTTTCAACACTACGCTCGTTGATGCAGAACCTCTCCCCTTGAAGAAAACTTTTCCCTATGCGGCCCATGCCACTTGTGATTTCAAACTTTGACTCACTTACAATGAGGGCCTTGTACATTCCCCACACCTGCAATATACTCACCACTTGACTCGTGCCTGAGCCCATTCCACTATATCCCTTTGACCCCGCGAGGTGTCGTTGACCAGCCAATTCCTCAAAATGCATGTAGTGTGAGAGTTTCAGGTTTTTTGGGCCTATGATGCACAACTTTGACTCAGGAAGCTTGGACCCTCTAATGTTAACATGTCCACACTATACTTTGTGGTGAGTTTGGGATTTTGATGCACGCACGTCCCAAGTGCTTCCAGGCCACTAAGGACCCAATTACCCAATTTTTGTACAAGACTCTGGTTGATCTCCTTTTCTTCGCTAAGTGATGCACCACCAAGTTCATCATTCCTTTACCTCGGCTGACTTGGGCATTGTTTGGTTAGATATCACTAGCCCACCATGCACCTACCTTATAGCTCAACCCCTATTCCACTCTGATGGGCCACTATTTTAACTTAAAACTACCTCATCTCATTAACTTGTGTCGGTTCAATGTCCTCCATATAGATTTTTCTGGTCTAAGCCAAACTTTCTTCTTCTTCCATTCATACCGCTAACCAGTGAGATTGGGCTTGCATTAAAGAGCTCACATTTTGGACTCATGCTAGCTCAGTGGACTTAACCTAGCTCTATAGCTCAATGCATTCCTAAAGTGGCTCATCCACCATTGAACCGACAATGCGTTCATGCAATATGTGAGTTCTAACCAAATTGAAATATAGCTCATCCTTCCTTGACTCTTTTCCTTTGACATGAGTTCAACTCGGTCCTTTGATCCATGGGTCTCGTGGGCCTATAAATTATGCGATCATATTACTTTACCTGAGGAATTGTAAATGGCTCATTCTTTTACAACATAGACTCGTCCATCATGGTATCCCGTTCTCCCGATGGTGCACTATATTACATGCATGGAATCATTATAGATCTTGGAACCTAGAGATAACCCTAACTATGCCAACTCGCCCATCCCAAAATGGCTCAAGGGCCTTGTGATGAGGTAACTTAATGCTTTAATGGCTCAATTTGTTGCATGACATCTAACCATCTTGATAAATATGGCTTGGTTATAATGGTGAGTCAACTCAAGTATCAATGTAAATAGCTCGGCCTATAGTAATTTCTTGGTATAATATATTTACTAGCTTGATGAGCTGATACTAGCTCATGTCAAATAGCATGGTTCTATTGTAACGTGACACCATAGTGGACAACTCGATTCATTATAACCATGCACGTTATTTTTACCTCATTCAACATGGATCAACATGGATCCCAATGTAACTATCACTCATCATCTTGGTTTCATTAGGAATGGGCTTGGTATTTACCTAGTATCTTTAGTTATTAATGCATCTTGCCAATGAGCTTGATGATCCGGCCTTAGAACCGGGATCTACTCATTTATTTTCAATCTTAACTCCATAAATACTAAGAAGAGGGGATATCCCTTTTGTGAGTCTCAACCTTCCCAATGACCTTGTTGATATTTTTCATGGAACATTGAGAGTTTCTTACACACTCTAAATTTACCTTTGAGGTCCATTGATACAACCTGCTTGGTTTTCCAATTTCACTGGGGGTGAAATTGGATAGCAAGATGATCTAAAAATAGGACTAAGAGCTCACTAGAAGACATCCTAACAGTAGAATGGTCACAAGTGCAATGTGTTAATAGGTTCCACTTCCGTTTTACCATCGAGGGAGGCTAATCAATAGGCTCTCAACCCATACTTATGTGTGATAATGTATGGTCCAATCCAGTTAGGGGAAAACATTCCGCGTTGGCTCCTTTCTAGAGTACTGATGTTTTGATTTTCTTTGAGAAACGAGGTCACTAAAATTAAAGTCATGTTCTTTGATTTCCTTGTTATAAGCACGTTTAATTTTCTCTTGATAAACATGATGGTTTTCGAGAGTGAGAAGGCGAGAACCCATATAATAACTCAAGTTATCCTAGATGTGCTTGTGATAGTCTTCATCATAGATGAAGTTGTAAAGGTACACACACAAAGATGGAATTTTAACTTTGAGAGGGATGAAAACTTCAAATTTTTACACAAGTGAAAAGGAAGTATCCCCCATGGAAGTATGGATGCTAGTCGGATAAGTTGAGAAAGTGAATTAAAGATGGATATTCCAGTCACGTCCTAATTGGTCAATAGTTTTTGGAATATTTTTTTAATGGTTTTGTTAGTAGCTTCATCTTGGCCATTAGCTTGAGGATAGTATAGAGAAGATAATCTGAGTTATATGTTAAATGAACCACGAGAGATTCTTAAGATCTTTATTTTTAAAGGAATTTTTGTTGTCCGTGACGTGTTTGTGAGGAACGCTAAAGTGGAAAATGATATGCCAGTAGATAAAGTTAATGATTAGACCGGATTTATTTGAAGTGAGTTGAATTTCTTCCACCCACTTAGTGAAATTTTCAGTTGCAATGATGATGGAGTGATGTTGTTTTCAAGATCAAGGATCAATAATACCGATGAGATCACCTTATCTATGATAGGGGATTTTGGGGAAGAAGATAGGTAAAAATATTTTGGTTAGGAAAAATTTGAGTTTAGGTAGGTCGAGATAATGACCTTGAAGCTCGAGTAAATAAAAATTTTATTTGGAAAACAAGAATAATATTTACTAGAGTGATTTTAGAATGAGATCACTCGACCACGAGGGTGGTCCTTAGATAAATCCATGGTTCTCCCAAGGAAGCAAAAATATGACCATGAAGGTAGTCTTTGGGAGGAGAAGATGATGAATAAAATGGACTGACATGATTGGATAAGAAAATATTCATAGAATAAGATATTTTCATGTATGGAGAGGATCCAATCCACAAGAAAAAAGAACTTATAATGAATTCCCCAAACATACAAGAAGATTTTGGGATAGGATGACAAGGAAGAAGATGTGGAAGAATGAACATTCAGGAAGGTGATCCCCCTAGCAAGATAGATGTGGATGAGCTAGTAGACATCAAAAGAAATGGGATGGGATCCATGGAAGGGATGTCAAATATAAATGGGGTACAAGATCAAAGATCATAGGGACGGTATATCAAATTAAGTTGTATTGATGAATAATGGAGGACCCTCGCTAAGAAAATCAGTATGTGGAGAAGTGGTGGATAAAGAAGAGGGCCTTATGATTCCTACAGATGGAGAGCTGGAAATGGGAGATGAAACATTTATGGATGAGATAGTAGATGGAGAAGGAGATTCCTTGAAAAGGTCCTCTCTCTCGATAAGATCGTGAATGAAGGTTTATAGGGCCCTACATTGTTTGGTGTCATGAATCGAGGGTACGATGGTAGGTGCAAATGTGATGGGGATCAAACCATGATGGCTTTGGATGGTCTGGATCAAAGGCCCTGATAGGTGGAAGTATCATTTCAAAAATTTGGAGTATATGTCACATGATTTCCGTATAGGACTAGATATATGTGTCAGGAGATGTTCTGGATGTTGAGGATAGGGGTGGATTGTTTTGAGATATTGATGTTTTGTTTTCATCTTTTATGGGGACTAGTGTAATGGAAGAATAATGTTTTGATGATTTTTTTGGATTGATAAATGGATGGGAGTGTTCTTGATGAAGAAGCTAGTCCCAGGAGGAAGTCAGATTGTTTGGATTTTGATTGGTAGATTGATCGTGATAAAGGAGATGGTCCTAAGATAGATGGATGTGGCCCAAAGATGGAGGAGGTAGATTTGGTCTTGGGAGGAGGAATGTCTATCTTTGGTGAGGGTGCATAAGGGATCACTATGGATGGGTGCCAAGGTTTTTGGGTTTAGTTTGTGAAGGAATACCCTTTGAGGGAATGACAATGATTTTGACTAGTGGATCTGAAGATGATGTTGTGACTGATGGGGGAAGCAATTTTTGCATGATTTGATCTAAGGAAGGTGAAGAAATGTTTGGTTGTGTAGATGAGATAGGAGGGTCACCTATGGTTTCTGCAAGTTTTAGTGCTCTCCAATATTATTCAAAGGATGTGGGAGGAGAATATGATGATGTAGGATATGTGGTTATGATGGTCGATGTGGTAGGTGTAGGTAGAAGTGCAAAAAGAGGGATTGGGACTGATTCTATGGATGGTATGATAGGTAATGGTGGAATAGATGTGGATGGGGGAGTGGTATCCAATGAAGTGGATGAGGTATATACTAGTGTGGGGTTGATGATAGGTGTAGGTGTGGATAAAAGAAGGGGTGTTTGGATCATGCGGTTGATGAAGTCTATGTGAGAG
Organism: Taxus wallichiana var. yunnanensis; assembly: GCA_018340775.1. Taxonomy (NCBI): domain Eukaryota; kingdom Viridiplantae; phylum Streptophyta; class Pinopsida; order Cupressales; family Taxaceae; genus Taxus; species Taxus wallichiana. Next base: position 144,941,903 of record CM031240.1, on the reverse strand, counting down.
GGAGGTGATGTAGATTTTGGATTGTTTGGTGTGGAAATGTGGGGTTCTATGGAAGAGGTTTGAGTTTCTTCGGTGTTTGTCTCGGGTGATTCAGGAAGTATTTTGGATATGTTTGTAGATTGAGAAGGTGTGATTGGTGTGATAGTAGATGTAGATGTGGGAATGGTAGATGTGGAAGAGTGGGATAAAGTTGATGATGTGGGCATGGGTAAAGAGATGTGTGATAATGATGTCAAGACATATACATTTAAATTTGTTAGTGTAGTGATGGGTGTGTTTGGGATAGATGTGGCTAATGGGGTAGTCATAGTAAGTTGGGGTAGGATAGGTGTGGATGAAGAAGTGGGTGCAGTTGAAGCCAGTGTGGATGTGGTAAGAGCAAGACGGATGTAGATATAAGAGAAGTAGTGGAAGTTAAGGTGGTGGATATGGTTGATGTAGGGATAGCTCTCAAAGGATCCATGGGCACAATATCAAGGATGGGAGTAGGTGATGATGAGATAAGTGGGGTAGATACGGAAGGAGGTGTTTGATGTATGGTGTTGATTGAAAATGGGTTATATTTGTTTGGTGGGGTTGATGAAGATGGGTTTTTTTGTGGTGGGTTAGGAAAGGGTTACATACATATGTAAGGGAGTGGTGCGAGATCATATTACTTGAGGGGATGCAAGATATTAGGGAGGAGAAACATGATAAGATGGTTAGGATTAGATAGGAAGATCTGATACATAAGGGATGGGGATGTCAATAGATTGGATAGGCATGAGGATGTCGATGAAGCAAGGGTGGTCCAAGGTGGTGGGATAGATTCTATTGGTTGGCGTGATCTATGGAGAAAGAAGTCACGAGATGGGGTTAGAAGGAGACAAACATGAGATATCAATCGTAGTTTGTGCAGAATCATTCAGGGAAGAATTGTGTTCCATTTTAAATCAAGAAATTTAATAAAATAACTCTTTTTTATTGTTTTTAATTAAGAAAATGTAGAAAAGAAAAAGGGATGGGTAACGGGGTACCCAAGAGAAGGAATTCTATGTCTGGTCTAAGGTTTTTTTTTGGCTTGGGAGAGTCTTAAATAGATTCCTTTGTTAGGAATTAGTATTCACATGGTTTATTATAATTTGTTAGTATGTTTATATTGTTATAACAAATGTATAACAATATATTAGTACGGGAAGTTTATTGTTTTGTATACTTCCTATTTTATAGGAAGTTGTTCAACAACATTCCTGGCTATATAATAGCCATTGTATTAGCATGAAATATAGAAAAATATAATATTATTTTGAGTTATTTCCTGTGTAAATTTGTTGCTGCACTTTCATTTGGTACCAGAGCGTTGCATTCCTTCAATGGAGAAATAATTTTCTACAGGGGCGGCTTTGTTTTGTTGTCCCAAATTATGTGTCTGCCAGTGGGAGGAAGACCGTATTCATCGAGTCAGAGTTGGAAAAGAACTCAGATTCTTTCTTGACATCTCAGACATTCGCAGATCCATTTGTATTATTTCTGGGCAGATACAAAAGTTTTGAGAGAATCAAATATTCCTCATTTACGTTTCACATTGATTTGGCTCAGCTACAAACCAACTCAAAGCAATCTATTTGGAACTCAACGCAATCTATTTGACATTCAATAGATATTGAATGGTCGCTACCATATTTGCAATTTTTTCTGCTCTATCATCGGTAACGTGTCCTCACAGCTTGTGAATTAATTCATTGGCCGAATGTTTTTATTCATTAACATCTGATTCGAGTGATCCATTCACGGATAGCTCAAGAGTCGTTTGGAGTTTTTGGCAATCACCATAGATTACTAGCTATTTATTCACAAACCTGCTGTGACAACTTGCATTTGTTATTTTCTCTGACATCTTAGACGCAGAAGCTCCCGGTCCATCTACACAGGAGAGCGGTTCATCAGGCGCTTCTGCCGACACAGATTATCTAAATGGCCATCTTTGGAGTTGTTTTGTTCGGAGGCGTGGCTTTACTTGTATAATTACTCCAGTTTTCCAATGTCATTACTAATGGTATCTCTGATCTTTAGTTTCTGTAATTTCTTGCGTTGGAGATCACCTGACGAGGCACAGCTGGTACAGAGCACCTGTCGGAGTTTAGATGGATCTGAGATTGTCGTTGATTCATAATACACAATCTTGTACTTAGTTTTGTTATGGCTATATTGCTCCATCATTGGTATCTACATCAGTTCTTTTGTGAGGTTAAATACATCTCATTCCTTTCCTTTCATTATTATTATTAGCTCGTCCTCTTATCATTTCTATGTTTATAGAATAATAAAAAGTAAAAGAGTCTCATTAGTCGGTGTTAAGAGGAAGTTTCTAATTATAACTTTAGTTATATTAGAAATGTATCTTATTATTTGTCAACAATAGTGAGTAGAGTTTTGTAAATGAGTCTATTGTCAAAAAGTCAAAAAGTCAAAATATTGTAAAAATAAAAAAATAAAAATTTCCTCACTTTTCAACTATTGGACGCATTATCGCTTGTACACGACGTCCAAGTGAGGGGGTGCATTTTCGGTGGAAACCGACACCCAGTAGTTTGTAAATGAGCCTCATTTCCATATTCGCTAAGTAGGTAGCAGAAAGATGGAGGAAGGAGGCATCGGAGGAAGGAGCTCGAACAATGACCTCTCGTCAGTCACCAATGACGAGGCCGCACAGAATGATTTGGTGGCATAGGTGTGCAACGTGAGTATATGATTTTCAGTGTGGTTTCCATTTTCTCAGAGTGCTTCTATTTGTACAGTGTTCCTATTTTGTGTGGTATTTGATGGATGTTGGAAAGAGATTTGTGTTGGAGTGCAGATGACTGTCAGTGATCCTCTGACTGACTTGGTCCTCTGACTGCCGTACTTCGTTGGAAGATGGTCAGCTAGGAGAATACGTTCACTAGCATTAGTGACCATGTGCAGCAAGACCTAACTAGCAAGATCCATTCAGGAGTATGTTCTTCGATGCAGTTTGCTTCTCAGTATCTATATGAGTGGAATTTCACATTGTGGGGGGGAATACATACCAATGTTCCATTCCCATTCTGCACCCAAAACGACTTAGTCAAGGAAAGCTTCCAGTGGCAGTGGCAGTTTTCTATGTTGTTCGAGATCGAGTGGCAGCGATCAAAGACAGAGACTACAATTAAGAACATTACGATTCTTATAGGAAGTAATGTGAAATTTTTTCAATATATCTTCTATTGTGCAGTTTTGTGATATGCATGTTGTGTTTCCTACATAATTCCCTGATGTATAAGCATAGTGGTGAACAGTAGCACCAGAGTAAGTCAGTTCATGGATCTTGAAAGGGTTTGTGGGAGAATCCAGAAAACCACACGAGGTGGACAATTGATGAGGTTCCTGTCACTTCAAGGTTTGTGGTAAGCTTCTGTTTAAAATCATGGAAGGAGCGAGCCTTTCTTTTGGATCAAGGTCATGATTCACGAGTTGGACATGCCACGAGGTGAGCATACTGCAGTTGAGAGTGTGGATGTTTTTCTACCATGTAAACACTAAGGGGGGGAATGTTAGGAATTAGTATTCACATGGTTTATTATAATTCGTTAGTATGTTTATATTGTTATAACAAATGTATAACAATATATTAGTACGGAAGTTTATTGTTTTGTATACTTCTATTTTATAGGAAGTTGTTCAACAACATTCTGGCTATATAATAGCCATTGTATTAGCATGAAATATAGAAAAATATAATATTATTTTGAGTTATTTCTCGTGTAAATTTAGTGCTGCACTTTCATCCTTTTGGGGATGAAATCCCAATCAATCTACCACAAAGGATGTTGTTTTGATGTGTTGATTGGTTTGTGAGTTTTAGGTTATGTGTGAGGATTTTGGAATGCAATAAGTTATCCTCCTACTTAAACTATGTGAGCAAGTAGGATGTAGAAAATAAATGTTCTTTTTAAAAACAAATTTAAATGTGATATTTTGATGAGGACACACACATGAAAGGTAAATATGATGCAAAAAAGAGAAATTAAGGAAAAAGAGGAAAAGATGGATAAAGCTTTTTTTTTATCCGAACTTTCTTGAAGAGAGATCCAATGGCCAAGCCAACACAAGTAAGAAAGAAGTAGGGCCATGTGTTTGTAGTATTATTAGAATACACGAAGAAGCAAGAAAAATAGAAAAGAAATGAAAATGGATAACAGAACGGGTGGTCCCATCAGGTGTGCAAGAAATTTTTGACAAGTTTCTTCGTTCCTAATAAAATGAATTAACTAGTAATGAAAGAAACTGGAAACTCATAACCTGGATGGTTTATAATACCTCTAACATGATGTGATGGAGGAACAAGCGTAAAGTGATGATGGATCCTTGTTGAGCTGATGAACTACAAATAAAATATGGTAAAAAGGAGATTGATTAGATGGGATATGTGGGGGTTTCCTAACAAAGTGGATCCAAGAAGCGTTAATTTCCTTGGAGGATTTTAACCCCCGTTTTAAAGAAAGATTGAAGTAAAGGACTAATGGATTTAAAATGTAGGAAGATAGAAATGATCCAAAAGTGTGTGATTGCAAAAAAATTAAAAATTAAGGTGTGAAATAATCCTTACAAAAAAACAAACAATATCTCATTAAAGACAATTGTTATGCCTATAAACATCAATACTACGTCGATGGGTCCAATAAAACTAGATCGATAAGGGAAACTTGAGCTCTATTAAAACAATCTTGTTTAGAACTCTCAAGAATAATCCTCTTACTTCAGTTGTGTATGTAGTAAATGGCAATTTATTCATATTCCTCAAAGTGTATACATATTTCCCTTCAAAATTATGTTTAAAGGCATGTAATTAATCTAGAACTTTTTGTTTAGTAAATCCTATCAAGCTTAAAGGTAAACAAAGAGTATAAAAATAATTTTTGTACTCATATCTAAGAGGAATTGATGAATTAGAATAGTAGTTTATCTTCTAGATAGTAAGTTATTTATCAACTTAAAATATTTTAATATATTCATGTTCCTAAATAATCTCTTAAACACACACACACACACACACACACACACACACACAAACACATATATAAAATCATTCATGAATGGTGTAATCACATGTGTATGTTATTTTTTTACAAATTTTGTTTATGGACACAGATCATGATGTGCAAAAATATGTTGAAGTGATAACAAAAGTTATGAAATTACTTCCCAAGAAAAATGTGAAACACTTGGTGAAGATGGATTTCCAAAAATTAAAATAATTTTCCCAACAAGAATCACTATCACAAAAGAAAACAACAAAAATTGTAGAGATAATATATGGTGAATTTGTTAATTTGATAATTTGACTACAATGTTTGAGCACATTTGTTGGTTACATTCTTTTATCATGTTTATATGAGGGAAACATTACAATTGTTGGGTGTAGATTTTGGATTGAAAAATTTGAAACTTATGAAAAATAATTTTTGGGAATGTTTCTAAAGGATTAAATTCTTTGGGTATAAAAACTAGATCTCATTGATAAGAGAATTTCTCGTAGAGCAATATTAACTTCAGTTGTAAGTGAAGTTACTGATAAATAATCACCATGTTACCATTGTTGCCAAGATATTGGGTGTATCTAGAAATATGGTCAGTAGGTATGAAAAGAGGAGTAAGACATTGGATTATTCTACTGTGGAAGGAAATTGGGCACTAATGTGTAGAAATTCACATTCTAATAAAATAAAGGATAATATTGTGAAGATATTTTCTGATTTTTGGGTGAGAGGAATTTTCCTTATCCAAATGTGAGGGATGTTTTAAAACACATGATAGCTCATAATAACTATGATGAACATATAAAACATTGTCTTGAAATAACTCAACATGAGATGTACATCAAGTTTATAGAAGAACATCCAGATGTTAAGATTGGACAATGAATGTTTGAGAATTTGAAGCCTTGGTATGTGCAAGTTGATAAAGTCCTTGACATAAGTTGTTGCCTCTATCATGTTGAATTTGATTATCACTATCAGGTAAAGAAATATTAATATTACATATATATTGAGGTGTGCTTTCATTTATATCTATATATTAGAAATTTGATTAAATTTTGTTTTTTGAGATGTGATTTAAAATTAATGTATTTCAAAATCTATGTTTTTAGGTGTATAGAAAGTTACGAGAAGCATCGAATGGTTCTTAAAACTCCCCCTACATGTGTTAGTGAATTTATAGCTTCTATTCTTTGCACAATATCGATGATCGTTTGAAAATCATATGGCTTGCATCAAAGGTGTATGTGACAAGTGTGGGGACTTAAAACTATTGCTAGAAATAAATGAAGATTTAGGCACGATTCAAATGGTGGCTTGCAAGAGGTGATTAATAAATTATATATATATATATATATATTTGGATGTACATATTTTATTTTGATTTTTATGTTTACTCGAAATGAATATGATAATTTTTCCATTATGTATTGATTTTGTACGTTCAAATACATAAAATATTCAACACATCTGGGAAATGATGCAACCAGGTTGGATTTGGTAGAAGAGGAAATCCCCATTGCTGCATTCATGCAAATTTTCTGAAGTTTAATTATTTTGTACATCAAACATTCTAACTATGCAAAGTTTTGTGATGGAGACATCTACAATTTCATATGATTTCTCCTTTGGAAGAGAAATTTATTTTTATATTTGGATTGTTTGAAATCATAGAAAGAGGAATGTATAATATGTATCATATAGTAACTTCTCTTTGAGAGGGTAGATAAGTCCTCAAAAAAGATGTATTGTATATCCAAATCAAATGGTTGATATATTAGTTGTTGCATACAAGTCTTAAACCTCATAATGTACTCACTCATTGATTTTGAGTTTCCTTGATGTAACATCTTATTTTGAATATAATTTATTAGCAATGCTTCTTCAAGTTCCAATAATGTGCTCAAAGATACACCAAGGACATGATGAAACCAATATAAAGCCTTACCTAATGGAATATTTGAAAAGGATTTATCAAAACACTATTACTATCATGTTGTTTCATTGAAATTCAAAACCCCTGAAGATGTATCTATATAAGTCATTTCTGCTTTCAATTTTTTTTTACGTCAACTCTTATGTTTTTTATTTTCCTCATTTTAGTTTCTCCTTTTCTGCATCTTTTATAATAATTTGAAACAAGTTCTTAGTGTCCTATACATTATTTTCATATCTGAATCGATTATATTTTACACTAGGTAAGCCTATAAATCAAATCTTAAATAAAATTTTAGAGATAAAATTATTACTATTAAACATAACAATAATATTGTATAAAGTATATATGAACTAAAAAATTGTAATGAAACTCAAATAATATAATTCAATGTAGTATTTTCCTTGAGATTGAACTACACAACTATCAAATAGGTGTTGGATCTTATGTATCATTTAAAACATCTCTTTGTAGCTTAACACATGAAACTCTTTGATATTCAAAATAAACATTCAAACCTTTCTCGGGTTGTATTTGATGAAAGCGTAAGTGCACGAAGTTAGGGGCCAAAAGTGGACAAAAACCCAAAAGCAGGCCGAAATGCATATGCATTTTGCTAAAATGTGCTCATGTTTTAATTTGTTTGGCTTAGTAATCATCGAACCTATAATGCCTATGCATTGTAAAGAAGTCAAAATGCATACGCATTTCAAAGAATTTGAAAGCGCGTACGTGTTTTGTGTAGTATGGACCATGCATATGTGTTTTGGTGGTTTATAGTTACAAAAATAAATGTTTAAGTATAAGATTTCTTTTATTATTTCTTATACTTTAAATTTATTTTAGTAAATATAAGAAATTAGGGTCACTCTACACCTTATGGAAGTGGTCTCATAGCTCCAACAGTTATAATCTAGAAAATAGTTTGTCAAAATCTAATCGGTGATACTTACTCATTTACTGAAATTTCAACAAATGATCTAAAAATTTTAGGGCATATATATTGTAGTCAGTCTTTGTTTTGGGAAAACATACAGTCATTTTTAGGTTTTTGACTTCTAAAATGGATTTTGGCCCTACTGTTGCTTGAATTGGTACTAATTTTTAAATTATGTCGATAATTGGCTTTAGTGACCATGAATTAACTCTATGATGTTTGTCTACTTCTTCCTAAAAAGAGATCCTCACTTTGTAGATAGAGGATTGTTCCCTGAATGGGATTCATGTCCTATGGCCAAAATGAGGTGATTGTAATGTGCCTCCTCCTTAAGGTGTGATAACACTACTAGGTGTTGAATGAGTTGTTACAAATAGTACCAAGTGAATTACATCAAGTGAACTCAGATGATTTCTCATTCTTAGAAACATGGTGCTCCATATAAAGATCATCCCCTCACATTTCCTAGCTCTAAAAGCATCCTTTCATGGAATCAAATTCATGATTCTCATACATGCTTTTGCTCATATGTCTCTTATGGAGACAAACGATGCCTTAATACTTCACAAATAATGGTCCTTGATAACTCGGTGACATGACTAGCTCATTTTAGCTTGTTTTGAAGGGTGTTCAATTAACTACAAAATGGCCAAAAATGCCTTTTTAGGCCTTCAAAGGAATAAGTCTCTCATAAAAACTAAATTATTCAATCGATCCACCTTAAACACTATTCCTACACTTTGAAACATGTTAAATGATTTTTTAGGACTTCCTTTGGGTGAGGGTTTATGATTTAGGGTTTAGGGTTTAGGGTTGGGGTTTAGGGTTTATGACTCAAGTTTTAGAGTTTAGGTTTTAAGGTTTAGTGTTTAAGGCTCATAGTTTATATTTTAGGGTTTAGGGTTTAGGGCTCAGGGATTAGGGTTCATGGTTTAGGGTTTATGGTTTAGGTTTTAGAGTTTCGGGTTTATGGTTCGGGGTTAAGGTTGAGGGTTTAGGGTTTAGGGCTCAAGTTTCAAGGTTTAGGGTTTAGGGGTGAAGGTTAAGGGTTTAGTGTTTATGACTCAAGGTTCGGGGCTTAGGGTTTAGGGATCGAGTTTAGGGTTTAGGGTTCGGGGTTAAGGGTTCGGGGTTTAGGGTTCATGGTTTAGGGTTGAGGTTTTATGTTTGAGGTTCAAGGTTTACGGTTTTGGCTTAGGATTTATGGCTTAGGGCCTAGGGTTCGGGTGGCTTAGGGTTTAGGGTTTAGGGATCAAGGTTTAGGGTTTAGAGGTTAGGGTTTAGGGTCAAGATTTAGGTTTCATGGTTTAGGATTTAGGATTTAGGACTTAGAGTTTAGGGTTTAGGGCTTAGGGTTTATGGTATAGGGTTTATGATATAGGGCTCGGGGTTTAAGTTTTGGGTTGAGGATTTAGGGTTTACGGTTTAGGGTTTATGAGTTAGGGTTAAGGATTTAGGGTTTAGGAGTTAGGGTTTAAGGTTTAAAGGTCAGGGTTAAGGGTTTAGGGAAAAGGGTTTAGGGTTTAGGGTTTAGAGTTGAGGGTTTGGGGTTTAGGGCTTAGGGTTTAGTTTTTAGGGTTTAGGGTTGAGGGTTTATGTTTAACGGTTCAAGGTTTAGGGTTTTTGCTTAGTTCTTATGGGTTAAGGTCTAGTATTTAGGGCTTAGGGTTTAGGGGTCATGGTTTAGGTTTAAGGTTTTAGGGTTTAGGGATTAAGATTTAGGGCTTAGAGTTTAGGGTTTAGGGCTTAGGGTTTATGGTATAAGGCTTAGGTTTTAGGGCTCATGGTTTAAGGTTTAGGGTTGAGAATTTAGGGTTTACGATTTAGGAGTTGGGAGTTATGGTTTAAGGTTTAAAGGTCAGGGTTCAGGGTTTAGGGAAAAGGGTTCAAGGTTTAGGGTTTAAGGCTTGAGGTTTAGGGTTTATGTTTTAGGGTTAAGGGTTTAGTGTTTAGGGCTTAGGGCTTAGGGTTTAGGGTTTAGGATTTAGTGCTTGGGGTTTAGAGTTTATGGTTTAGGGGTCATGGTTTAGGGTTTATGATTTAGTTTTTAGGGTTTAGGTTTTAGGTTTTACAGACCTTTAGGATTTAAAATTTTGGCCTTAAGGTTTAGGGTTTGTGGTTTAGGGCTCGGGGCTCATGGTTTAGGGTTTAGTGTTTAGAGACCTTTAGGATTTAACATTTAGGCCTTAAGGTTTAGGGTTTCTTGTTTAGGCTCGGGCTCAAGGTTTAGTATTTAGGGGTTAGAGTGCATGGTTTAAGGTTTACGAGTCGTGGTTTGGGGTTGATTTACGGGTTTAAGGTTTACGGGTTAGAGATCGTGGCTCTAGATTTAGGGTTTAGGGCTCGGGGTTTAAGGTTTAGGGTTTAGGGCTCAAGGATTAGAGTGTAGGGTTCAAGGCTTAAGGTTTAGGGCTCAAGGATTAGAGTGTAGGGTTCAAGGCTTAAGGTTTAGGGTTTACGGTTTAGGGATTAGGGTTTAGAGTTCATGGTTCATGGTTTATGGCTTAAAGTTCAAGGTTCGAGTTACTAGTTTAAGGTTTGGGGTTAGATCTCGGGGCTCTCGATTTAGTATTTAGGGTTTGGGGTTAGATCTCGAGGCTCTGGATTAAGTATTTAGGGTCAAGGGTTTAGGGTTATGGGCTTAGGGCTCATGGTTTAGTGTCTAGTGTCAAGGGTTTAGGTTATGGGTTTAGGGTTTAGGTTTTAGGGTTTAGTATTTAGTGTTTAGGGTTTAGAATCTATTATTTTTGTTTTATGGTTTATGGTTTATGTCTCATGGTTGACGGTTAAGGATTTAGGTCACAGAGTTAAGGGTTCATACAAAATTTGTAGGTAGAACATTCAAAGAGAGTCAACAAAATTTGATGTTTTTCATCTGTTGATATTTTGAAGGAGGGAAATGTCATATTCCTAACTATCCAATCCTTCCAAAGACCCCAGTAGTCTTCAATCCTTGAATGTATAGGGAGAAACTATTACTTCACTTCCATTTATAATGATAGAGATATTTGTAAATTCATGTTATGACCTCTAAATCTATATGAATTTCAAGTTGCTTGGAAATCACATTACACCTTTCACTGGGATTGATGACTACCCCTATCTTTTTGTTCGGGGGATTTTAAAAACATCTATGGGTTTATCATATAAGGAATTATCAATGAATGGATGGTCACTAAGTCGTAGTCCAGGTAACTCCCATTTAGAGTTAAATAAGAAAGATTTACTAGGTGATTGATAATCCCTTAGTGTTCTTAGCCATTCCCCTATTTCTATTCTTATTTTGAACACTTTAGGAAGTTCTGTCAAATTTACTATCCATTCCAGTAGAACACTTGAACTTTATCTTTCTCCAAAGGAGAGGATACTACAGGAAATTCAATTATGATTCTACACCTCTACATTAATATATTCTCTATGTTTCTTTTATTTCCTTTAAGATTAATTTTTTTGTTATGATGGTTATTTTTTCCAGCTTCCAATGGGTCATCCTGGCTTGTATAATACCAAACATGGAAATATGAGAAATGTGAAAAAAATTTCAGAGTGTGAATAAATGTACACTCAAGAGCGCAAGTATATGTGGGGAGAAACAAGTTTGGAAGAGATGTGTAATATCCGCATTACAAGGAACAAGGTAGATATCATATCCATTTAGTCACTTGTCCCACCTCTCATAAACAAGGTACTTCTATAAGAAGACTCAATGATGGTTCTAGGCATGAGACTAGGAAATATTGATGAAATATGGTTTGGGGTTTTGGGTTTAGGGTTTAGGGCTCATGGTTCAGGGTTTAAGGTTTAGGGTTTAGGGTTCATGGTTCAAGGTTCAAGGTTATGGTTTAGGATTTAGGTTTTAGGTTTAGGGTTTAGGGTTTAGCATTTATGGTTAGGGTTTATGGATCAAGGTTAAGGATTTAGGGTTTAGGGTTTAGGGTTTAGGGTTTAGGATTTATTGTTTAGGGATAAGGGTTTATGGTTCATGGTTCAAGGTTTAGGGTTTAGGATTTAATGTTTAGGGTTTATGGTTTAGGGTCCAGGTTTAGGGTTTAGGGTTTAGGTTTTAGGGCTTAGAGCTTAGGATATATGATCTAGGGTTTATGGTTTAGATTTTAGGGATCTGGGATAAGGGTTTAGGGTTCAAGGCTTAGGGTTTATGGTTTACGATTCAATGTTTAAGGTTTATGGTTTAGGATTTAGTTTTACGGTTCAACTTTTAGGGTTTAGCATTTAGGGCTCATGGTTCATGCTTTAGGGTTTAGGTTTTAGGGCTTATGGCTTATGGCTTAGCACTTAAGGCTTAAGGTTTAGGGCTCATAGGTAAGGGCTTAATGTTTAAGGTTTTAGGGTCAGGGAACATGGTTAAAGGTTTAGGGTTTAGGGCTCAAGGTTTACAGTTTAGTGTTTAGGTTTATGGCCTATGGTTTAGGGTTTTCGATTGTAGAATTTAAATGCTAAAATATTTAGGCTGAATGTTGAAATCCTAAAAAATTACCTATGTACTAACCAAATTATACTTTTAAAAACTATCTCCTAAACCATGACTCATGGAGTTGTGAGACTAATTCCATAAGGTGCAGAGTGACCCTAATTTCTTATATTTACATAAATAAATTTAAAGTATAAGAAATAATAAAATATAAATAATAATAAATGAAAAACTTATTTATGTAAATAAAATCATGTCAAAAGCATAATGTTTATACTATACATAACATGTACACGTTATGTAAATCGAGCATCTCAAAAGCATACATAATTTTTATACTACACAAAATGCGTACGCATTATGTAACGCGTACGTGTTTTTGTTTTCTCTTTTCCCAAGCCATGCCTTAAGGCTTGGATTCTGGTTTGGATCCCTAATCTTGAGGCATGGACTGCACAAAAATAAAAACAACGTGTTTTTACGAGGAAAATATAAAAATGCCACTTCCTTTATGATGAATCAAAATAAAAAAATCTACCCATTTTAAAAAAATATACCACGACGTAGAGAAAAGTCTCTTCTTTCTAAAAATATAGTTTTTCAATTTTTTGACTAATATAAGGTTTCCATATTATTTATTTTCTAACTATGCATTTTTATAGCTATTTTTGAAGTGTAAATATGTCTATCTTTCATGGTGTATCTTTTTTTGGGTGATCGAAATTTTAAAAAAATTATACTAGAACAAAATAGGCATAATTCTATACACATTCAAAAATAAATGAATTAATTTTCGATATTATTTGAGGTAGTTAGTGAGGAGCACAATCGGAGCTCTGTTATTTTTCAAAACATAAAATTTATGTACTAGAAAAATCATAAATAAATAAAAATCACTAAACAAATCTAAAACAAAATGGATCCCAAACTAGATGCTCCTAGCTATCTTTCTACCAAAGGGTTTTCAAAAATACTAAATGGTGCTAAAAAAATGGTGGGGGGCACGAAAGTCACTCTATTATGTTTTTAACAAAAATAGGAGCATCTATTGGTATTTTAGTTGTTTGACCCACTTAAAATTATTTGTTTTCAATAAAATTTAGTATCTTAGAAACTAGACTCAAAATGATACGATTCATATTTCTACAATATCTTCCAATTTTGAGTGTAACTATTTCAAACAACTTGTACAAGTTAAAGCTTTTTTCAGAAAAATGTGTCCACTTAAGACCCCCTTTTGGCCCCCTAACTTGGTGCACTTACCCGAAATAGTTAAGAAAACAAACTCATAAAAATATAAAATTATAATACCTTACATATCAATATATGAAATTCATGTCAAATGAATATATATAAAAATATAAAAACCACATGTCTAATGAATACATACACACACACCACACAAAGAAATTACATGTAGAAATATAAGTATTATTGATTATGAGAAATAACTCGAAACTGATCGAAATATGATTTGATTGAAATAATTATAAATGAAAGGTTACCTCATATGGGTCAATGACAACCTGGACTCTGCAAAAGCAGGTCGGCGGTGACCTAGGAGAGAAGATCGGAAGATAGAATGAATATGCGGTTGTGCAAAATCACGAGTGCAACTGGAAAATATTATAGGTTTGTGGATGTTGGAAGAAGACTGCGCAGTATAATCTTAAAGGTATAAAACACCAAAGAATGGATAAAAACAACAATAGTGAAGGATTAATGGAAAGTAGGACCACAGTCGGTGGCGACCGAGGTTGAGTCGATGACAACCTTTGTAAGCAGAGTTGGGTAAGTGAGGTCAAAAGGATGAAATGGGATACATACCGGTAATGAAGTTGGAAAAGAATGTTGTTGGGGAGCTCGGCGGTTATAGAAGCTGATCTAAACCTATAAAAGATTAGACACAAGAAATACAAATATAATATGATAAATATCATATAAATGACACGAGAAGAATATAAATCTCATGAAGGATGATCTTGAGCAATGCAAGCATGTTCCAAGAAGATTTGGGAGGTTTGTAACTATTGTAGGAATGCTATTGAATGAGATTCAACTCACAAGTCATGAGTAAGCTCCAAATTTTTCATGCATTTGATTTTTGATCTTCCTTTTGGAAATATTTAACTTAGTTTTATAGGTTCGATGGTGATTGAGTGGTTTATCACCAACCATGGAGAAAGTTTCCCCAATGGGCTAGATTTTTTTCTTTTTGGCGTGTTGGAAGGGTGCTTAAAAGATTATGTGCGGGATTAGATGGCTTGGGGATAAATCATGGGTAGTTAAGGCATAAAAATAGATAGGAAGAAAGCTAGGAAAAAACATAGGATAGGGATTTAGGATAAAAGCATCCTAAATAGAAAGTGTATTAGGGCATGATATGATGTGGATATTAATTAATTAATTAATAGGAGTTAATTAATTAAATTAATTAAAGGTGATGGGATGGGAATTTTAATTAAATTAAGGGGATGTATTTAATTAAAGAGGACCTACATATGATCCTAAGAAAATATGCGCATTCGAGAAGACAAGGGTAGAGATACCAAATTTAGGTGTTTATAATAAAACCCTAATTGTTAGAAGAGCCTTAGCTGATTCGAAGAGGTTACTCGATTGTGCGCATGAGTGGGGATCGAATGAACAGAGATGGAGAATAATCGCATAGGAGCTTGGGAAAAATATACATCTAGAAAGTTTGACTTAACTAGGTAACCTACAGAGGGATATGGGCTCCTATTTGCACCTTGTTCTTGTTTCTTGGTGCATTGGTTTTATTATCTCATTTTTAGTGATTCCAGCCAAAATTGAGATAACCATAGAAATTTTTTTGACAAAACCACCTAAAAATGCCCTTTGAAGGATATTTTCAAGTTTTGTAGTTTCCATCACATACAAACATGTCTTTTACATCCTTCGTCAGTGTAAAGTGTCTTCTCGAAACCGAAACCCGATTACATGCCGAGTGTATCGGGTTTTCGGAACCTGGGAACATCGGAACATAACTTACAAAAAATATGTTACATTTTGCTTGTTTCCTAAAACCTAAAACCTGAAATGATCCTTTGTGTAGGATTTTCGAAACTCGGTAGCATCCAAACATGTCTTTTACATGCTTCATGTCGAGTTGGTTCCCGATACGATTTGTTAAGAAAACCTTTGTTTTGGGTTTTAGAAGTGCTAAACATGATGACATGGCATTAATGTCGAGTTGTTGGTTAGTTATCACACATGTCGGAGGAGGTGTAATAAATTCTAGGGTTTTATAAATAGTCTAATTTTACATGTCATTTGTCATATTTTCACGTGCATGGATTTTTGTACATGCTCCTTCGACCTCCAAACCCAACCTGAACTTCTCGACCATTTTCATGATTTATCTTAGATCATTTTTATAATTTCTTGAAGGTATTTTCTCTTCTTATCATTTTGGGGTCTTTGGGTTTGTTTTTGAAGTGTTCTTTCGGTGTCTTTCCTCCTTTTTTTCTTGCCTCTGGGTTTAGGGTTTAGGGTTGTTTTATTCATTTTCTGATTGAATTTCTATGAAACCCCTTGTTTAAAAATTCATCTTAGGTGTTTTCTTATTTCCTTCCATGGATATAATCTTGTGTTTTTTTAAGAAGCAATCTATAAAATCTAACTTATAAGCTTGGAGGAAATTTTACCTGTTCTGACATCCCAGAAACCCGACACCTTTGTTTTGGGTTTTACTGAGTGTCGACACTATTTTTTTCCACATTGTATCGGGTTTTACAGGTGTCCAACATTATATGATTTCCAGTGTATCAGGTTTTGTAAAGTGCTCAGCATCCTCTGACTTCTACTTGTGTCAAGTTTCACACATTGTCTGACACTGTTTGGTTTCTGCAGTGTGTCGGGTTTTGCAGGGTGCTCAACATCTCTTAATTTCCACCTGTGTGTTGGGTTTCACGAAGTGTCTGACACAACCTAGTTTCCAATTATACTCTGCAGTGTGTCGGGTTTCACGAATTGTTCGACAGGTCTCAAAGTCCGGTTGGTGTGGCGGGTCTGTGGGGTTGCTCAGCAAGCTTCCAAGCCCGATTGGTCAAACAAGAGTTATCTAGGCATTCTTTCTTCAAGAATTCTCATGTCGGATCCTAGATGATCTAAGGATAAGTTAGATAGGTTAGGAAAGATGAAGTACAAGTACCAGAAAATGGAATCTCCTTCCTACATAGATATCAATTATGACATCCAAGACATGGAGCTTGGTAACTTAGACATGGAGGACTTTTAGAAAAAAACCATGGATTCTTCTCAGAGTCCCTGGATGAAGTCAATAACAAACAGTGGCCTCCCTCTGGCAGCAGGATTCCCAATGTCTGCTCAATGCCCCGAGTTCATTATGGCATGTGCTTCTAATTATGACTAAGATTCCCGCTCAATGAAAAATCAAGCAGGAGAAACCATAGTGAAGTTGGACGGAGATTACTTTGATGACCTCTTAAGATTACCCAACTTTGAGGAATATGTTGATGTAGATCTTAAGTCAGCACAGAAATTCCTGGGATAAAGATCAAGAAGATTGCATCAAGCATATGAATAAAAAGTTCCTGATCAAGGCCAAGCCAACCGTCTCTAGGTTTCCCAAATTTGTCCCCAGGAGTGATTTCATCCTTGAAATCAGTGACATCATCACCCTGTTGAGTTGAGTATTTGGACTCCCGAGTCAAGAGACTTCCAAGGGTGGATGTATCAATTCATGGTCATTATAAAGAAGAAAAAACAAGGGATTGATTGGAGCAGTCTTATAAGTAATGAGATTGATTCCCAGATGAAGACAGTCTTGACTACTGGAAAGTTTTATATGTCATCATATGTCACCTATGTAGTAGCCGGCATGACGAACTATCTACGGTTGGATGCTAAGGGAAGTAAGTCAACCGAACATATATATCAGTATTTCCCTATAGCTGACCATAAAGGAGTCCAATGATCAATTTAGAAGAGTGGATGATGCCTTCTTTTATGTGAACATCTCGCATGTTGAACCTTGATTTAAGAAAGAGAAGAGTCTCTGATGAGGCATGGGCCGAAGTATCAAAATGGGGTTATATCTTCTTGCAATTCAAGAAGTTCACATACCTTCGGGTGGTCATGTACCCAGGTGATCCTTTCCAATTGCCCAGATTCCCAGGTGATAAGCTAATACTAATGGAGTTGGTTAGACAATTGTTGGATTTTCACAAATTCCAACAGAGTAAACAAAAGGCTGCCGTATCCTTTCCTATTTCCATCAAAAGGTACATGTGCTCGACAATGGTTAAAGCTAAGAACGTGGTGCAAAAGCTTCAGACAAGTTGAAGAAGCACATTAAGCACGAAATGGATTTTATTTCCCAGGAGTCCTTAAATCATATGGGACTTTATATCTACATGTCCAACATAGAATATATTTGGGTTGATCTTCAAGATGAAGTTGTCATCCAAAGAAAGGACAATAATAGGTTAACAATTGAAGAAATCCAGATGCTAGATTTATCTGACATCCCAGAGGGCACCATGGATAATGATATTGTCCTTGATGCCTCGTATGATGGGTTAAATGAAGACCGATATGTATTCCCATCCTTTGATTGGTCCATCACTTAGAAAGCTTCTATTGTGGGAGAGCTGCTCAAATTATTTCCCATACTAGGAAATGGCTCATTTCTTGGGGAATGAGTTATAAAGAAGGGAGTTTTTCAAAGCTAGATACTTTGGAAGTGGGACCCTCAAAGGGAAAAAAGGAAAAGGATAAGAACCCTTCCAAGAGGCCAATAAAGGTTAAGTTTTTCAGAAAGGGAGAAGATCAAGTAACCACATTAGTGGCCACTCTCCCACAAACAGTTGAGGTTCTTGATTCACCTCCACAACCAGAACAAGGAAATCCTCCTTCAGGAGAAGAGATTGTTCAACCTTCCATTCCTCTTTTGGTTGACATTTCATTAGAGGTAAGTCTTCCTCTTATCTCTCAAGCTCTAATTTCAGAATCATTGCCTCCTCCCATTCAGCCTTCCTTACCTCATATTTCTTCACAAAGTTCCTCAGCCATGGCTAGTATCTTCTCTAGACCTCTCACCTCTCCCAACTGGACCCCAATTAACCATGGACATGCCTCCTCCTTCTGCGCCTTCATTCCCTAAGTCCATTACCATGGATGCTACACTTGCAGTGGTCACCACTCCACAAGCTAACCTTCCTCCACCTAAAGATGTGACCGTAACACCTATAATGGGAGAAAATTCTTCCAATACGCCTCAATGGTTAATAGATCAGACCCCAAGGAAGAGGAAGGTTGTAGTTCCCCTACCAGAATTTGATTTTATTTCCATCAAGGTAACTCCTACCAAGTCACCAAGAAACCCAAAACAGTTTCAAGGATTTGGTGGATGCCTCGGGGCATAAATTTGTGTAAAATTACTACTCCTACGGCTAATAAAACCAAGGATGATATAATGGTCACAGATTATCAAATCACAAGCGTTGATCTAGGAAAATTAAAAATGGAGGGAGTACAACAAGACGCACAAGATGCCATGAATGTGTTGTGCCAGAAGCTAAAGGAAACTAAGGAAAATATACATGATCTAAAAGAGAAAGTAGAGTAGCTGACAGAAGTACTACTCAAGCTCTCAAAGCCTCTTGAGTCAACACCATCATCCTCTACTCCTATCAGGTTCGATTTCTCATCGGTACCCATGATTGAGAAGATTAATGAGAAGGGGAGAATGGTTGATAAATGGATCCAGAGGCTACTCCTGCAAGGAAAAGAAGTCATTGATGACACCATGGAAGTCTACAAATCCTTGGAGGATATAAAGAGGGATGGAGAGAAAAAGGATGATCAATTTTCAGCAGAAGTTGGGAACCTAGAGTTAACTTTTTAATCTCTCCAAATGCTGAAACAGTTCCATCCCTCATATTGATCAAAGAAGGCATCATTCCACATGAGGACATGCATTTTCAACCGACCAAGGCCAGTAGATTCAGAATAAAGATTCTCAATGAAGCTTGTAGCAAATTGAGGGAATCAAGAGATCAATTGGTCGATGGCACGAATGACATAAAAGAAGAGCTAGTCAAGATCTGCGCTAAGGTGTTGAATGAAAGCTCGGGTATTCTGCCTATTGATGATCTTTACAAGCAGATCCAAGAATCAATTCAGCATGAACCAACTTATGGCTTCGGTCTGGAAATCATTAATAGGTTTCTGAAAATTGAATATTCTTTGGAAACACTAAGGAAACTCAACAAGAGACTGAAGAAGCTTCCTGGAAATGCTAGCGATACTCGGAAACATGTGAAGTTCTCGAGTGATCATTCCACAACACACTGATGAAAATGAGATACAGGTTATAATCCAAAAATTCCAAGAATTTCGAGACAAGCAGGATTTGTTGGAGGAAGACAAACATGATGAAACAGAATAGGCATAATGTTGCATGTCATTTCAATCCTGAAATCAACATGTCTTTTTCATTTTTGTTTCATCACATAGGAAGAAAATTTTGACTTGGTCTCTTGCGTGAGAGTCAAGCAAAATAGGAATCTCGTTAAAAATACTATTTTCTAGTATTTATCCTATTTTCTCTCAACTCCTTTTATTATAAATAATGGATGCTTATGCATTCCAAAGGGTTGAGATTTTTGGAATATTGAGAACTATTGTGAAGAAGAAAGACTTTGTTTTTTCTTTTAATCATTTGAGGAATAGAAGTTGATGCTATTTTGCAAACTTTGTGTTGTGAGATGTATCTTTCTTAGGATATTGTTCTTATGTTCATAATCTTAAGCTATTCCTTATTTAGCATCTTGATTGTTCTAATCATTTCAAACATTACATTTGTTGTCTAAAACTCATATGATTATTTTGTGATCTGCATTTGCTCGAAAGAAAGTACATTCCCTCATTTCCTTTCCATTTGTGTTTCTTCCATAATAATAATTTCCTTTCCAATCCATTTCATTTCAAAAGTAGCAATATCTCCACCTAGTATGGATATAGATTTTGGGATTCTATCCCAACCCCAATGGTTAGATTAGTGTGAATACTGTATATTATTTCTATTGTGTTTTAGACTAGTAATAAACAAGCAACCTCACCTATCTTTGAGGAGGATTTAATCCCATGTACTGTGGTTGAACCTCATATTTTGGCTTGACAAAATATCCAACCAATAGTTTTTTGCCACTCCGCTGGGGAATACGGATTGATAAGACTTAACTTATCCTTTTGGAGTCTGGAAACTCCATATTTTCCTTATTTTCAAGAAGATCCATTTTCCAGTTCAAGATAGCTAGGAAGATCTTCACTCGGTGAAGTTTGAGCTAGGAGGTGAAACTACTCCGTTCTTTGATCTGCTTAACAACATAATTTTAGGCTTTCACCCAATAGTGTTACATCTAGTCGAGCAAGGAGTTCTTCACCCATCCGAAGAACTCAGATTCCTCAAGAAAAAGAAGTTTTTGTAACTTATCGTGCATTATTCTTGTTAGATATTCAGATTCCTGTACACACTTCATTTAGAAGAATGGCAGCACAACCTATGCCTTGGGGTGTAGCTATTGGTCCTCTTTCCCTTACTCCACCATTGCATGACCTACCTCATGGATCACGAAGAATATTCCTAAGTTCAACAGTGATGGAAAATAGCTTCCCGATGAACACATTGCCTCATTCTTTGTTTGCATGTCATGTTCTTGGGATTGCTCATGAATATGTCTCTTCGACTCTTCATTGAAACATTGCATGGCATAACAAAAAATGGTTTTACCATATCCTAAATGCATGCATTACCAATCAGGCTACCATGAGATCTCTATTTGAAGCAAGGTTCAAACTAGTGAAGATTCTCACGCCTTGTTAGCATAGCTTACACACGTGAAGAAGGAGTCTTATGAACCCATGTGGGACTTCATAACCAAATTCAACAAGCTGATCCACAAGATTCCAAACCTAGCTATTCCTACTCTTGAAAATTAAAGTGTTTCTTCATCAACGCTTAGCCCCCGATGTAAGCTTCTTGTTGAGAAGATCTGTTATCCCCAATTTGGCCACCGCTCAAGCTACAACCACTGAAATAGAAGATGATCTTATTCGCCGAGAAAGATTAAAAGAGAATCATCTAAGCCTAAAAATCAGAGTTATTCTTAGAGTACTACTGATCCTATGATTCAGAAGATGGCCAATGACTTGATCGCTTTAAAGAAGCAAATGTCTCAACAAGCAACCAACATTCCTTATCGGGATATTCCTAGATGGAATTTCAACAATGCCAATGACACTCCCACAAGAGATAGGAATTGGTTGATCACTGCTCCCACCAAGCTAGCCATTGAAGCCCCTCCTATCAACGTAGCAGTTGAAATAATTAAGGAGGATGATGAACCAGAATATCATGACTCTCGTGAAGCCTTCAAAGCTTTAGGATATGTTGATGAGTCTTTTGACGATTCAGCTAGTGACTCCAGCATTGGTTATTTGGAATACGAGAAAGATGAATATGAGAATGATGGACAATCATTTGCAGTTTTCACTCGATCCCAATCTCAGAACCCCAGAAATCTGGTTGAAATCTCCAAGGATAAAAGTAAGGAAGCTCTCGTATTTATGGCTAAAAGAGGATCTCCCATCTCAGCACAAATTTAAAAGGAGATAACAAAAAGGTAACTTCACCTTCTAGCTCTCTTTCTCCTACTTTCAAGGTGGTACCTCGGCTTAGACCAATGTAACCAGAACTCGAGCCCTCCATGATTTCTTCATATACCACTTTTAACATCATTGATCATACAAAGAAAACCAAAATCCAAATGTCGGAAGTGAATACCTTCATTCCAACCTTGAGCAATTTGAGTTACTTGCCAAATTCATTAGAAGAAAGGTTGTTATTTCTCCATCTTCGAAAGGCATTTTTCCTAGCCCCACTCAACCTTTACCTCAGAGTAATATGACCTCTATTGCTTCTTCAGAAATATTGAACCGTTTTATTTGTCTTTACTTATAAATGGTTTCAAACTCAACAATTGCATAATTGACTCAGGAGCCTCTGATAACGTAATGCCCACAAAAGTAGCTCATGCCCTTGGACTCACACTAACTAAATCTTATGGGTAGTGTTACTCCATGGAAACTAAACAAGTCCCCTTGATTGGCCAAATCAAGGATGCATAGTTTGCATTTGTTGCATTTCCGGAAAAGAGAGTAAAAATGACTATCCTAGTTGCTGATATCCCATCGCTTATGGGATTCTTTTGGGAAGAGGATTTTGTAAAGATGTTGGAGGAGAAATCAACATGGATTGGACCAAAGCTAAAATTCCAGTAAATGGAGTTCCTCGTGTCCTTCACCCTGAAGCATAAGCAAAGTACCTAGTTACTAAATCAGATGATCCTAAGGCTAAAATTATTTTTGAAGATGCAGGCTTGGGTAATTATTTCCTGACATCTTAGGTGCCCTCTGTAGAAGTGAAAGAAGAATATATTAATGATTTTTGGACCCTTGAGTTATATGGGAGTTGTTCAACTCTTGGTTCAAGTGCGGCGTAGTTGTTATACTTCCAAATTTTGAGATCTTTCCCTTTTCTTTTAAGTTGTAGTTTGATAATACTAATAACACAGCTGAATATGAAGCTTTGTTATTAGGATTAGAAATGGAAAGACAAAAAGGAATCCGAAATCTCAAAGTACAGGGAGATGCCGAGTTGATTGTGAATCAAGTAAAGGGAATTTATCAGGTAAAAAATGATCACCTAAGACATTACAGAAACAAGGTTTGGGACAACATAGAATGCTTTGATGCTTTTTCCATTAAAGCAGTCTTAAGAGATTATAATGATAAAGTTGATTCCTTAGTTTTTTTGCATCTCTTCTTCTTCCTCACCCACAGTTCAAATAAGACACGTATACCATCGAGATTGTGTATCGTCCAAGTGTTCCAGATAACTCATCTCATTGGTAGGTGTTTAATGATGATCAACAGGTATTTCTTTTTCGAGAAAGATGATAATTTTAGTGAAATTTATTTTGAAGGATTAGAATCAGCTTTCCATGAGTCCATCTCAAATTCATATCAAGAAATTGATGGTGAATTCATCCATCTTAAAGGCAATAAGATTCCAAAGGGATTAATTTCTCTAGAAGGTCTATTTAACAAGCATGGCTGATTCATTCAGGGTAAAAGGCAAGCTGAAGGTGCTTCCTTATCGAGGAGGTAGATCAATTTAACCTCACCTCCACTAATCAACCATGAGATGGTAAACATCGGTAAATGTTGTTCTCCGGAGGAAAAAGAAATATTCTCTTCACTCTTGAAGAGATATATGGATGTCCTAGCATGGTCATATGTGGATCTAAAGTCTTTCAAGCCCAAGGATGTGTAACATAGCATTCCTTTGAAGCCTGAAGTTAAACCCTACAGGCAGAAGCAGAGGCATTATAACCCAAAGATCTCAAGGACTATTCTTGTAGAAATTCAGAAAATGTTAGACGTAAGGATTATCTTTCCGATCCATCATTCCACCTAGGTTGCGAACATTATCCCTGTGAGAAAGAAGAACGGTGAAATCTGGATTTGTGTTGACTTCCGGAATCTCAACCAGTCTTCATTAAAGGACAATTATCCATTGCCCATCATGGACCAGGTATTACAGATTGTCACTGGAGTAAAAATGTTATCCATGCTTGATGGATTTTTGGGGTATAATCAAGTTGAGGTAGTTCTTTGAAGATCAACATAAAACAATGTTCACTACCCCATGGGAACCTTTGCTTATAGAAGGATGCCTTTTTTTTGATCAACACCGGAGCCATGTTTCAAAGGGCTATGGACTTAGCTTTCAGATATTTAATGGGAAAGGTCATAGTTGTGTATTTGGATGACTTGACGGTCTTTTCTAAAAAGCAAAGTGATCATTATGATCACCTGGAACAAGTACTCTAAGGTGAAGGCATCATGGGATTTAATTAAATCCTAAAAAATCCATGTTTGGAGTGATAGAAGGAAATTTCTTTGGGTCATATTGTGACTAGAGAAGGAACCAAGATCGACCCAGAGAAGGTGAAGGCCATTCAAAGCCTTACCTAACCACAAGAAAAACTGGGTGCACTCCTTTTTGGGAAGGTTAATTTCCTAAGAAGATTTGTACCTTATTTTACCAATAAAACCAAGGATATCCTTGGAATGATGAAGGATAAAACTCCATTTCGATGGAGCATTGAAGGGAAGCTTGCATTTGACCTGAAATATTTTCGCTACATGGATTTTTCATACATGCTCCTTCGACCTCCAAACCCGGTGAACTTCTCGATCGATTTGCGATTCATCTTCGATCATTTTTTGAATTTCTTGAAGGTATTTTTCTCTTCTTATCATTTTGGGGTCTTTGGGTTTGTTTTTGAAGTGTTCTTTCGGTGTTTTTCCTCTTTTCTTTTTCTTGCCTCTGGGTTTAGGGTTTAGGGTTGTTTTATTCATTTTCTGATTGAATTTCTATGAAACCCCTTGTTTAAAAATTCATCTTAGGTGTTTTCTTATTTCCTTCCATGGATATACTCTTGTGTTTTTTTAGAATAAATCTATAAAACCTAACTTACAAGATTGGACGAAATTTTACTGTTCCAACATCCCAGAAACCCAAGACCTTTGTTTTAGGTTTTACATGATGTCGACCTTTGTTTGGTTTCCACATTGTATCGGAGGTTTTATAGGGTGTCTCGACACCTTTGTTTGGTTTCCACAGTGTATCAGGTTTTACAAAGTGCTCAACATCCTCCGAATTGCTTGTGTCGAGTTTCGCAAAATCGCCCGCATTGTTTGGTTTCCATGATCTGTCAGTTCCATAGGGTGCTCAACATCTCCTGATTTCCACCTATGTGTCAAGTTTCATGAAGTGTCTGACACAACCTAGTTTTCGATTATACTCTGTAGTGTGTCAGGTTTCATGAATTGTCGAAATGTCTCAAAGTCCGGTTGGTGTGGCGGAGTGCATGGGGTTGCTCAAGTAAGCTTCCAAGCCCGATTAGTCAAAAAAAAAGAGTTATCTAGGCATTCTTTCTTGGGACTTCTCATGTCGAATCTGGATAATCTAAGGATAAGTCGAGACAGGTTAGGAAATGTGAAGTACAAGTACCAGAAAATGGAATCTCCTTCCTACATAGATTGCAATTACAAAATCCGAGACATGGAGCTTGGTAACATAGACATGGAGGACTTTTGGAACAGAACCAAGGATTCTTCTCAGAGTCCCTGGATGAAGTCAATAAACAATAGTGGCCTCCCTCTCATAGCAGGATTCCCAATGTCTACTCAATGCCCCGAGTTCATTCTAGCCTATGCTTCCAATTATGACTCAAATTCTTGCTCAGTGAAAAATCAAGTAGGAGAAACCATAGTGAAGTTGGACGAAGGTTACTTTGATGACCTCTTAAGATTACCCAACTTTGAGGAATATGTTGATGTAGATCTTAAGTCAACACAGAAATCCTGGGACAAAGATCAAGAAGATTGCATCAAGCATGTGAATAAAAATTTTTCGATCAAGCCCAAGCAGGTCATCTCTAGGTTTCCCAAATTTGTCCCCATGAGTGATTTCATCCTTGAAATTAGTGACATCATCACCCTATTGAGTTGAGTATTTGGACTCCCTGAGTCAAGAGACTTCCAAGGGTGGATGTATCAATTCATGGTCATTATAAAGAAGAACGAACAAGGGATTGATTGGAGCAGTCTTATAAGTAATGAGATTGATTCCTAGATGAATACAGTCTTGACTACCGGTAAGTTTTATATGTCGTCATATGTCACCTATGTAGCAGCCGGCATGAGCAATTATCCATGGCTGGACACTAAGTGAAGTAAGTGAACCGAACATATATATCGGTATTTCCTCACTGACAATGAAGGGGTCCGAGGATCAATTCAAAAGAGTGAATGATGCCTTCTTTTATGAGAACATCTACATGTTGAACCCTGATTTAAGAAAGAGAAGAGTCTCTAATGAGGCATGGGCCGAAGTATCAAAATGGGGTTGTATCTTCTTACAATTCAAGAAGTTCACATACCTTCGGGTGGTCATGTACCTGGGTGATCCTTTCCGATTTCCCAGATTCCCAGGTGATAAGCTAATACTGATGGAGTTGGTTAGATAATTGTTGTATTTTTACAAATTCCAATAGAGTAAAAGCAAGGCTATTGTATCCTTCCCTATTTCCATCAGAAGGTACACGTTCTCGCAAGTGGTTAAAGATAAGAATGTGGTGCACGAGCTTTAGGACAATTTGAAGAAGCACATGAAGCACGAGAGATGGATTTGATTTCTAATGAGTCCTTAAATCGTATGGGACTTTATATATCCATGTGCCCAACATAGAAGATATTTGGGTTGATATTCGGGATGAATTTTCCATCGATGAAAGGACAATATCAGGTTGACAATTGAAGAAATCCATATGCTATATTTATTTCTTGCATCCCAGAGGCCACCACCGATAATGAGAGTGAGCTTGACACCTCGTATGATGGGTTAAACAAAGACCGATATGTATTCCCACCATTGATTGGTCCATCACCGAGAAAGCTTCTATTATGGGGAGAGCTACTCAAATTTTTTTCCCATACTAGGAAATGGCTCATTTCTTGGGGAATGAGTTATAAAGAAGGGAGTTTTTCAAAGCTAGATACTTTGGAAGTGGGACCTTTAAAGGGAAAAAGGAAAAGGATAAGAACCCTTCCAAGAGGCCAATAAAGGTTAAGTTTTTCAGGAAGGGAGAAGATCAAGTAACCACATCAGTGGCCACTCTCCCACAAATAGTTGAGGTTCTTGATTCACCTCCACAACCAAAACAAGGAAATCCTCCTTTAGGAGAAGATATTGTTCAACCTTCCATTCCTCTTTTGGTTGATAGTTCATCAGAGGTAAGTCTTCCTCTTATCTCTCAAGATCTAATTTTGGAATCATTTCCTCCTCCCATTCAACCTTCCTTGCCTAAGATTTCTTCACCAAGTTCCTCAACCATGGCTAGTATCTTCTCTAGCCTCTCACCTCTCCCCACTAGACCCAATTAACCATGGACATGCCTCCTCCTTCTGCACCTTCATTCCCTGAGTCCATTACCACAAACATTGCACTTGCAAAGTGGTCACCACTCCACAAGCTAACCTTCCTTAACATGAGGATGTGACTGTAAAACCTACAATGGGAGACACTTCTTCCGGTATGCCTCAATGGTTAATAGATCAGACCCTAAGGAAGAGGAAGGTGGTAGTTCCCCCTACCGGCATTTGATTTCAGTTCCCTCAAGGTAACTCCTACCAAGTCGGCCAAGAAACCCAAAAAGTTTCAAGGATTTCGGTGGCTGCCTCAGGGCATAAATTTACAGAAATTGTTACTCCTGCAGGTGATAAAACCAAGGATGATATAATGGTCTGATTATCAAATCAAAATGGTTGATCTAGGAAAAGTAACAATGAAGGGAGCACAACAGGACGCACAAGATTCCATGAATGTGTTGTGCCAGAAGCTAAAGGAAACTAAGGCAAATAGAGATGAGCTAAAAGAGAAAGTAGAGCAGCTGATGAAGTACTACTCAAGATCTCAAAGCCTCCTGAGTCAACACCATCATCCTCTACTCCTATCAGGTTCAATTTCTCATCAATACCCATGATTGAGAAGATTAATGAGAAGGGGAGAACGGTCAATGAATGGATCCAAAGGCTGCTCTTGTAAGGAAAAGAAGTCATTGATGACACCGTGGAAGTCTACAAATCCTTGGAGGATATAAAGAGGGATGGAGAGAAAATTGATGATGAATTTTCAGCAGAATTTGGAACCTAGAGTTAACTTTTGAAGCTCTCCAAATGCTGAAACAGGTTTTGTTCGGCATCTTGATCAAAGAAGGCATCATTCCACATGGGGACAAGCATTTTCATCTGACCAAGGCCATTAGATTCAGAATAAAGATTCTCAATGAAGCTTGTAGAAAATTGAGGGAATCAAGAGATCAATTGGTTGATGGTACGAATGACATATAAGAATAGCTATTCAAGATTTGTGCTAAGGTGTTGAATGAAAGCTCGGGTATTCTTCTTATTGATGATATTTACAAACAGATCCAAGAATCAATTCAGCATGAACCAACTTATGGCTTGATCTGGAAATCATTGATAGGTTTGTGAAAATTGAACATTCTTTGGAAACACTAAGGAAACTCAACAAGAGAGTGAAGAAACTTCCTTGCAATGTAAGTGATACTCAAGAAACATGTGAAGTTCTGAGTGATCATTCCACCGCACCTAAGGAAAATGAGATCTTTGGGTATAATCCAAAAATTCCAAGAATTTCGGGACAAGCATGCTTTGTTGGAGGAAGACAAAGATGATGAAACAGAATAGGCATAATGTTTCATGTCATTTTAATCCTGAAATCGACATGTCTTTTTAATTTTTATTTCATCACATAAGAAGCAAATTTTGACTTGGTCTTCTAAGTGAGAGTCAAGCAAAATAGGACTCTCATTAAAAAGACTATTTTCTAGCATTTTTCCTATTTTCTCTCAACTCCTTTTATTATAAATAAGGGATGCTTATGCATTCCAAAGGGTTGAGATTTTTGGAATATTGAGAACTATCATGAAGAAGAAATACTTTGTGTTTTCTTTTAATCATTTGAGGAATAGATGCGATGCTATTTTGCAAACTTTGTGTTGTGAGATGTATCTTTCTTAGGATATTATTCTTATGTTCATAATATTAAGCTATTCCTTTTTAGTATCTTGATTGTTGTAATCATTTCAAACATTACATTTTTTTCTAAAACTCTTATGATTATTTCATGATCTATGTTTGCTCGAAAGAAATACGATCCCCTCATTTCCTTTCCATTTGTGTTTCTTCTATAATAATAATTTCCTTTCCGATCCATTTCATTTCGAAAGTAGAAATATCTCCACCTAGTATGGATATATATATTTTGGGATTCTATCCCAACGCCAATGGTTAGATTAGTGTGAATATTGTATATTATTTTACATGTTGTGTTTTAGACTAGTAATAAGCAGCAGCCTCACTTGTCTTTCAAGAGGGATTTAATCCCATGTACTATGGTTGAACCTCATATTTTGGCTTGACAAAATATCCAACGAATAGGTTTGTGTAGATGTCTAGAAAAACTTCTCGATGTGTTGTAAGAGTTTCATACTTGTTCAAATTTATCGTGTGTATGTCGTTGTAAGATCTCCGAGGTGCCCGTAAACTCTGCAATGAAGAAAGAAAATGCAAAACCCTCAAACAGACATAAAATCCTAAAAATAAAGATGCAAAATGAGGGTTCAATGTCCTCACTGCCATAATGGTGGACTCACTAGTGAGTGTTGCACTATATATCGACACAATGTAGTTCTCTGTGTGTGTGTGAAATTGTGCCCTAGGTTTCTCTTGTGTGTGTCACACTTGGAGTAGCGAGCAAGTAGCTAGATGTAGAATGTAAATAATGTGTGCATGGAAACAATAGACTCCCCTCCTATGAAGTGTGATGTAGATGAACCAACCTTTGTCCCTTTAGATAGAGTTATATGGATGCAAATGGAGCTATAAATTCCTTTGATGGATGCAAACTTGGGTGGATATAGTAGATGCTTAGTGTTTGATCCCTTATTATGATCACATAACTTTATTTTTATATCATTCCTTCACTTGAACTTCATAATTAATCCCTAATAGGATGAAAACCAAAAGAAAAGATGCTCAAATGGATAGAAAGGACCCAAAAAGTGTGAGTTAACTACAAAGGGGACGGGGTGCCCAGTTGGATAAGATCACCTAGCGTTGACATCCCAGTGCTGGGAACTAGTGTCCAACATGATTTGAGGCCAATGTTTCAATTAGATGAAGTTCAACCCGATTAGTTCGAGATCTCAATTATGAAAACCTTGAAAAAAGAGGATAAATCGGAAAACTTGATCCCATCGAATGATTAGCAACGAGAAGCGGATATATATTATCCTAGATTTCACAATCGCATACGGGATAATATGTGTCTTATCTTGTACTCATGTCCCTATAAAATACCTTCGTGCTACCCTCATCCGACTATATGCATCCAATAAAACCAAGATTTATACTCTCTTTCTCGACAATAGGAAACCACAATATCCTATATACATCCTTTAGTGTCACCATCATCTTGCATGTTAGCAACTAGAATTTATAGGTATCCGCACACAATATATCACATAGCATAGTCAATAAAGGCATATTATAGGGTATGTCCCCCAATCTAGCAATGTGCTACATGCCTACATGGTCAAATATATCCCACTCCTCATCGACATCCCCAAAACAAGCAACATGCTCAAATGAAAACACCGCACGAAACTCTCTGGAGTATATATCCCTCTACACAACAAAAAAGAAGCACATTTCTTATATTAACACACCATAGATGCTGCAAAATCACTCATTACTAGCATAAAATTAATCGAATAATAGCATTTTAAAAAACCGTGTCAAAACCACCCTTGGACGCTATCACCCATGAGGAGGTCACTAAGCATCTAGAAGAAGGTCACTAGCATCATTAACTAGGTGCTAGTGTGCCTAGGGATAAAAACATCGAAACTTATAAAATACAAATTTCATGAAAACTAATAAAAACAAGCCTATTTGAATAAATTTTACAAAAATGGTCACACATAACAAATCCTCACTCATCCGCAATGTGACGGCCACTGGTACTCTCTCAAATATCCTAAGACTCACCTCACTAACACATGGCATTATTGTAGCTTAGATCTCAAATCTCAAACACTCTTGGTATAAATGACATTAATATGAACACTTTTCAACATTACTATATATAGTAATTTTGATTTACCACATACTATGGTCACTATTTGCAACCATTTTTACAACTAATACCCAACACATGGTTTTGCTCATATCTTGAGCATCATTACTCCATTTTTCTTTCTCATTTACGCAACCTAGATTATGATTTCTCCTAGCACCATTTTACCTAATTTGTACCATTCCATATTCAAATCTAACACCTATATTAATTACTACATGTTGGTGCTTAGATTTGTCTCGCCCCATTTGCCATTATTTTTCCTCTGTTTGCATGTTCTGAAACATTTTATCTCTCAATGTGGGTGTTCTGAAAGTTTCTACCTCCATTTGAAAGCCTTGAATTGCTTATAGAATCCATTATCATGTCCCTCCTTGAAGAAGTCTCTGAGTTTGCCCTGTTTTTGCCCTAATTTCTTCAAAATCCGAGGGCTTTGTCATTTTTCCTAATTTTTCTCAACCATAGAAGCTCGAGAATGATAAATTTACATTTGTATGCCTTTGAAAATCCAAACCCATGGTCAAAAGATGCTCGGAACCATGATTCACTTGGTTTTGTTTCAAAAAAATTCATCCTTAGCGAAAAATATGGTTTTGGCCATGAATGGTGAATTTCTGTGTTTCGACAGTCTAGCGGGTGTCCTTTTTTCCGTGAAAATTTTTCCTCAACATTCGGCCGGTCACGTGGCTTCCTTTCGTTGGTTAGGGGACGGTGGGAAAATGCTTTAACTTATCACTTTTTGCTTTCATTTTGGCAAAAAGGCAAATTTGGTCATGTGGCTCCGCTCAATTCTTATTGGTTCTTTTGGTCCTTACGTGGCTTCTTCTAATTAGATGAGGCATGGCGGAGTTTCTTTTTTAACTTGTTTCCTTTTGGATACTTTTGCAAAAGTTTTGAACTCGCCCGTGGCCCCGTCGGGCTTTGATTAAAGCAATTTTAGGTGGCGGGGAAAATTTCTTATTTTCACCCCGAGGGTGTCCACGTGTTCATTTTTGATTTGATGCGGCTCGGTGGGCACTCCTAAACTTTGTGGAAATTTTTAACCCAAAACTTGTCCACGTGGAGGAACGGTGCTCATTTGAAGATTTTCTTTTGGTTTGGCCTTGGAATTGCAGGGAGGACATGTGGAGGTTTCCACTACTTTTCCTGGACTTAGACAAATTTGTATGTAGTGGTCTTGTTTGGAAAATAGGGACACGTGGTTAGCCCGTGCTCGTTCGGGATTTCCACTTTGGGTATCTATGTTGAAGTTACGCCATGAAGACATGTGGAGGCTTCCGCCAAGCCTCCCCATACTTAGTATTTTTTCAAAAGGTTTTGAGAGGCCTGGGACACGTGGAGGGACCACGCATGTTTGAGGACCGGCCCTTGAATTTTATTTTAAAGAAGTACCAAGAGGACACTTGGAGCCTCCAATCACTTTGCATTTTGCTTGGACTTTTCAATAGCTAGAGGAGATTGCCTCAGACCCTGACACATGGCACCTTCCACTGAGCCTTAGTCCTTCAAAAAAATGTTTTCGAGCCAAAAGATGTGGTGAGTCCATGCTCATTTAAGATCTCAACTTTTTGGGACCATCTCAAGATGCACCATTGCGACGCGTGGTAGTTTCAAAATTCAAAGGGGTGGGGAAGCAGACCATCGAAGGAAACTTATATTTTTACCTCTTGTTACCAAAAAGATTAAAACATCAAAATGGCCCGCAGACCCGACAAAGAATAGTCAAAATTTTGCCCGGTCAATGGCAGAGCTGCGGGGAAAATTTGGAAAATTTTCCCTTTTCCAAAAAAGAGGTGAAATGGAAGAATTTGGTCATGGTTCCTTTGGGACCCACCTTAGGACACGTGTTAGGCACATTTCTCAAGGGCGGAGGTGAGGAGCAAAATGTGAAAAATTTACATTTTTCCAAAATTTGTAAAATGGAAAAAAGGAACCCGCAAGCCCATTCTACAATTAGATCTCCCATATAGATGGTCCAAATTCAAAGTAGAAATCAACGACAATTGTCCATTTGTATCTCGATTTTTCTACCATTTTCACTCCGAGCTCTTGGGGATGCGTATTCTTGTGGTTTTTTTCAATTCTTGGAGTCTCTTGCATGCCAAATGAAGAGGAACAATTATGGCATCCTAGTTTAGTGGGAAGGTCTCAAATGTCTCTCACCATTAATATGCAATCTGATTGTTAGATTTCATTTATTTTTTTCCTCGCACGTGAAAGACTTGTTGATATCTAGGTTTGGTGAGAAATTGATTCTCCTCGAAGTTGATTAGCATCATAGGTCTGGCAGGAAGCTTAGAGGCAAGCAGAGCATGTAATGTGTCATTTTGTAGCCGAGGATGAAATGCAACTTTCTCTTTGTCACTCAGATGTGGAGAAATGGGTAGCACCCTTAAGAGGATTTCACTTATCCTCACTACTTTACGGTTGTTCCTTTTAACCAGGGTGAGAGGACCCTTTTGTAGCCTATTATTTATGGAGGAGATGGAGATGTCCTTCCTTGTGAAGTATTAAGAAGACATTGAAGAAAATATGATCAATGCAAAAAAACCTAACTCTCACGATTTATCACTCTAGATAATGGAGATATTTTCTAGGCAAGATTCGGGACACTAAAGACAATGAAATCCTAATTGTTTCTACATGTTTTGGTAGTAAACATTATACATTTGTATACATACATGACAAAAACAGGGTAGTATGGGTATGATTTTTTTTTTTTGAATGAATATTGGTGGGAGGTGAAGTTGGATAAAGTTGATTATACAAAATCTTTGAAAAAATTTACAAAGATGGAAAGATCAAACAACATAATGTTTTCAGAGTAGTTAAGGTGTTCCTTTAACCGGAATATGTGCTCTAATGGATGCCCAGATCAACACTTTTCACACAAACTTCAAGAATCCAAAATGAAGGCTCAAATTGGAAAACTTAACTGAACATTATCAATCTCTATTTCATCATGCCTAAAATACCCTCAAAGGCTAACAAACAATCTTATAGTCATGCTAGGAGTCACAGTGATTTTAAATTTGTTTATTTCACTATCAAATGAAAGCTCTTCTGATAAATGAAATTACAAATGCCACCAAACTATCACAAGGATAAGATCTTGTGTGATTCACATAGATTTCAATGTAAGAATGCAACGGGAACAAGAAAAACTACTTGCAGACATTCAAAAATGAAGCAAACATAAATTTTGCCCAAGAATAACATAGATTAACTCAAGTTTGGTTAAATTTATCAGCAGGGGAAAGTTTCTTGAACAATCTCAGAGATTGTCAATGGATGTACACTCATAACCACTTTGACATGATCAAATGTAATGCAAAGGAGATAAAAAGCTTCTTTCAGATAGTTTCTCAGAAATACGGGCTATATCAAGCTTTTCCCTTAGGAAATTAGTTTCTGACTCTTAACATTTCTACCTTCACAAAATCCCAACCCTTTTCACGGCAAAATCATGCCTATTTATAACATTTTACAATAGGTCCTTTTCCCCCCAAAACCAAAGACATTGAGTGTACCAGTGCTCACCATGATCTCAATCATGATTCCCAATATCAAATTTCCAAAAGTTGTCAGTGCTTAGGGGGAAGATCTCTTCGAACATCTCCTGCATTCAACTCCTTCCTCTCTAGTAGATCACTTTTCCCTAACTCGCCAACCACTTCCGCTCCTATTCTATCCAACTGGTTCTTTATGTGCCCGAGGAGAAGAAATGGAAGATTAGATCAAACTCAAAGGTCAAGTCTCATCTTAATGGTGAAAGACATCCCAAATTTTTCTCACCAAACCCAAATGTCAATAGGTCTTTTAAGTACCAAGGAAATAAAAATCAAGCCGAATCGATAGTCAAATTGCCTATTAATGGTGAGAAACATTTCTGATCCTTCCTACCAAACCAGGATGCCAAATTAATGTTCCTCTTCATTTGGCGTGTAGGAGACTCAAAGAAACGATAAAAACCACAAGAATACACATTTTAGGAGCTATGGAGTGAAAATGGCGAAAAATCAGATACATGATGGATGGACAATTTGTCATTGATTTCTACTTTGAATTTGGACCATCCACGTGGGAGATCTAATTTTAGAGTGGGCATGCGGGTTCCTTTTTCCATTTTACAACTTTTGGAAAAATGTTAAATTTTCACATTTTCTCCGTGCCTCCGCCCTTGACAAATGCACCT
Source organism: Taxus wallichiana var. yunnanensis (assembly GCA_018340775.1). Lineage (NCBI taxonomy): Eukaryota > Viridiplantae > Streptophyta > Pinopsida > Cupressales > Taxaceae > Taxus > Taxus wallichiana. Next base: position 144,906,529 of record CM031240.1, on the reverse strand, counting down.
AACACATGTCCTAAGGTGGGTCCCAAAGAAACCATGACCAAATTTTTCCATTTCACCTCTTTTTTGGAAAAGGGAAAATTTTCCAAATTTTCCCTTGCAGCTCCACCATTGGCAAAATTTTGACTATTCTCTATCGAGTCTATGAGCCATTTTGAGGTTTTAATCCTTTTCGTAATAAGAGGCAAAATCCAAGTTTCCTTCAATGGTCCACTTCCGCCCCTTTGACTTTTCAAACTACCACGTGTCACAATGGCGCATCATGAGATGGTCCCTAAAAGTTAAGATCTTAAACGAGCATAGGCTCATCACGTGTCCCCACTCCAAAAAAATTGTTTTAATCCTTAAGGCTTAGCGGAAGGTGCCATGTGTTAGGTTCGAGGCAATCTCCTCAGTCGTTGAAAAGTCCAAGAAAAATGCAAATTGAGCAGAGAGGCCTCCAAGTGTCCTCCCGACGCGCTTCTTTAAAATGAAATTCCAAGGCCGGTCCTCAAACATGCGTAGTCCATCCACATGTCCTGTGCATCTCAAAACCTTTTTAAAAAGGACTAAGTATGGGAGCCGGAAGAAGCCTCCATGTGTCTTCATGGTGCAACTTCAACATAGAGACCCAAAGCATAAATTCGAATGAACGCGGGCTCACCATGTGTCCCTGCTCGCCAAAAGTATTAGCTACATAAAAAAATTCCAAGTCCAGGCAAAGCACCAGGATACGCCCACGTGTCCTCCCGTCGCAACTCCAATGCCAAACTAAAAAGTAAATCTTCAAATGAGTGTCGTTCCTACACGTGGAAAAGTTTTGGGTTAAAACTTTCCACAAATTTTAGGAGTGCCCCGCCGAGCCACATCAAATCAAAATTGAACACGTGGACACCCTCGGGGTAAAAATAAGAAATTTTCCTTGCCACCTAAAATTTCTTTAATCGAGCCTCCCTGAGAGCCGCGGGATGAGTTCAAACCTTTTGTCAAAGTAGCCAAAAGGAAACAAGTTAAAAAAAAAATTGTCATGCCTCATCCAATTAAAAGAAGCCACGTAAGCACCAAAAGAACCAATCAGAATTGAGCGGAGCCACAAGACCAAATTTTCCTTTTTGCCAAGATGAAAGAAAAAAGTTATAAGTTAAAGAATTTTCCGTCCATCCCCTAACCAACCAAAAGAAGGCACATGACCGCCAAATGCCGAGGAAAATTTTTGACAGGAAAAGGACACCCACTGCATCTGCCATCAAAACACAAAAATTCACCATTCATGCCCAGAACCCGATTTTTTCACTAAGGATGAAAATATTTGAAACAAAACCAAGTGAATCATGGTTCTGAGCATCTTTCAACCATGGGTTTGTATTTTCAAAGGCATACAAATGTAAATTGATCATTCTCGAGCTTCCATGGTCAAGGAAAATGGCAAAGCCCGTGGATTTTGAAGAGATTAGGGCAAAAATAGGGAAAACTCGGAGACTTCTTCAAGGAAGGACATGACAATGGATTCGCAAAAATTCGAGGCATTCAAATAGAGGTAGAAACTTTCAGATCAACCACATCAAGGACAAAATGTTTCAGAACATGGAGACAGGAAAAATAATGACAAATGGGGCGAGACAAATATGAGCACCAACACTACATATGCATACTTTTTCAATATTACCATCTCTTTTCTACAATCTCTTATTTACTACTACATCTTTTAACAGTCTTGCTTTCGGCTTAGTGATCATTTCTCCATCATTCACCCTTTCTCCGAAAGGGGAGATATACAATCAAGATCATATTATAATCCCTCTCAAGATATAATGCAATCAAATCACACTCTAATATATTTCTATCACAATTTTATCTAATCTTATTTAAAGAAAGGTATAATCATTTTATACAACAATCAATACTTTCTACTATTTCAAATCTATTCCCCCAAATGACCTAATTTGGGGGAAAGAAAAAACCTCTCTATGAGTAATCTACCAAGTATATATTATTTGAAGAAATCTTTCGTCACTCAAATTGAATTAAATCAATCGATACAATAATTACATTTACTATTTATCCTAGATGACCTAACTTGGGATCCGCATTACATTACTATCACTTCTAGATGACCTAACTTCGAATCCATCCAACACTATTCAAATTGGAACACCCGCTACTTTAGGAGTAGAGGCAATGACATGTCATTGCCTTTCCTATACTACTTCTATATGATTTCCTCAATCGGAAATAATCAAAACTAAATTCGGTCTCTATCCGTCTCAGTGGCGATTGGACGTTTTCGGGAAGTGTCAAGGAAGGAGAGAAAAACTGACCTCTCTCCCCAACACTCTTCCTCTGGTGGAAAGATTCCCAAATCCTCCCATTTTTAAACAAATCAGGTTGGGAATTGATCACTCCCTACCTCTTCTATCACCTTGGACAACAATTCAAAATATATAAAGTCTCCAATTCATTTCAGCTATTTATCCAAGTGTTCCTTACAACGGTTTTCTATCTCCAATTACACCACATGGTTAAAAACACTAATTCATGGTTCACCATGCTACAAGTTCCTACATTCTATGTGCACTCTGTAATATGGCTTCTTTGGATTCTATACAAGTATGTTTCTTACTTCCTTTACACTACTTGAATTTCATTCAAATAACATAAAGGGGGAAATGTAGACATAAAATCATGCACATACTACTATTTTACTATGACGTTAGTATGTTATTATATGCATGAATCTTAAGTAAGAAAAGTACTCACTAGTGACATAATCCTTTATCCATCCATGCTCTTTGATTTATTTATAATTTTATTCTCTCGTACATCTATTATTTATGTATCCACTTCTGGTCAGGTCACAGGGATCCCTATTTGTCCGTATTTTTACACTTGTCATAATTTATCCTAGGACACTAGCCTCCACTATAGACATTGGCACTTAGTCATCTATGTCCATTCTCGGGCGCTCCTTTCTTATTTATTCTTTTGCAATATTTTGACATTTGTGGCCAGCATTTTTAGTTTTCTTATCCTTATATCATGTTCATAGTCGACCTTTTGTGTCACTAGATTCGAAATTCAAACAAGAGTTTCATATATATACACAACATACACAATATTATTCTCAGTTGGCAATTATAAGAGGCTATCACATATACATACTATCACCACTATCAAAGGGATTTGCATTTTTTTGCTACACTCCATAGGAAGGGGAAGTACAAAATTCTATACCACACATTTGCATCAAAGCTAGCTATAGCCCGCTATATTGACATCATTGGTGTGAGGCGAACACTATTTAACACATAAGCAAAAAGAACTATATGGAGTTTGGAATGTAGTGTGGAACTCAGTAGTAAGTTCACTCATCGGGTGACAGTCGAGGTCAGTTTGACTTCGCATATTTCATATTTTATTCAGATTTAATGTGTTTTTGAGCTTGTGTAGGTAGCTAAAAAAATTGTAGGTAAAGGTATTGTCAAAACCCTAACGGTGAATTTAAAGTGACAAAGAATATATTAGAGTGAAGGCCTTTAGACTAAGGAACGAATTAAATCTTAAAGATTTACACTGTGACCAATACCCAAAATCAAAAACTATCACCCAAGTGCCTTTTTCTCGTGCCCCCAATGGTCCAACTCATTTCAAAGCCCCATAACTCTCAACATGCTCCCATGACATCATTTCATGCCAAACCCAACATATACACGATCCTGAGTATCTACAAATCACACAAAAATAAGATAAGTCACTTATATTTCCCATTTTCTTATAGTCTTGCATTGCTTGAGCATTTAGCATTTGTATTTTACTGTATTTTATTAGATTGTACATTGTTAGTTACTCTGAAATTAAATTTAATTCAATATTTATTTAATCACCTAATCCTAGATTTATCCTAACAAGTGAAAAAAACAAGAACAAACAAATGGAGAAAGAATACATAAACACTAAAAAAAAATAGAAAGAAAATATAATATAAATAGAATAACACAAAAATACACGAACAAAAACATAATTTTGACCGATAATCAATAAACACATAAATATTTTTCACTTTTTTTCGCTTATGGAAACTCTTTAACTTCTTTCGCTTTTTTCGCAGGATAAGTTTCTGCAACATCTATTTGCTGCAACAATTTGATATAAAGGCTACCGCTCATGATATAAAATATGTAAATGTACGGGGTCTTCATGTATTCATGTTTAGTTCAAATCTCATGATATAAGTTTGCAAATGTATATGTATGGATATGTAACAAATTTTAAATATACACATAAAACCTTTCAATATAATGTTTCATCTATATTCCTACACTTTGCATCAATCACACCCCTTATCAACATGTTATCAATAGTACAAAAATACTTTTTCAACAAAAACCAACCAAACAACAATGCATCACTAACACAATTTCTCCAAAACAATCACAATCCACAAAAACTACAAAAGTAATTAACTATCTAAAGTAGTATCAAATGTATCAAATCTATTCATGTTTAGTTCAAATAAAATAGTTCACAAAACACTACCACTCATGATATAATATTTGCAAATGTATATGTATGAATTTTAAATGTAGAGATAGAACCTTTAAATGTAATGCTTCATCTATAATTCTACACATACAAAATCAATCACACCCTTTATAAAACATCAACTACAAAAGTAATAACTATCCCTCTAAATCAAATAACATATACCATTTGGCATTCACATTGCATTGTACACATACAATTATTATTATATAAACACAACCGAAAAAATTAAAATTGATAATAAAATTAAAACTCAAATCAACTTTATGTATAACATATATTATATCGCCTCGAAATCAAATTCAAACTTAACTTTTATATTTAAGATACATTGTTAAGTTGATCTACTACCGAATAAAATTAAACTCAAATCCAACAAACATTTAATATACTGGTTTGACTAAATCCAAATAGAACTTTGCGTTTGAGATTTTTAAATATATTTCCAAATTCAAATCCAAATATTTTACTATTCTAAAGTATCTAGGACAGATAATTCAAGTGGAATGGGATTAGGAGGAATTGGGTTGGGTGGATTGTCGAAAATTTGGAGGATTATAATAAAAAAATTGAATTATATTATAATAAATATATGTTCAGTTGTAAGAGTTTTTAATATTTTTTTAAAAAAGGTAAATGCTGGATTAATATTATCCTTACAAGATTCGAACGCGTGATTTCATGAGGAAAACACGAGTTACTTAAACCAAATCAGGAAATAAAAAGTTGGTAGTCAAATTGACTCTGAAATCTTGTTTCTGTTGTTTGGAACATGTAAAAAGCAAAGTTCTATGTAAGGTCACTGCAAAAGATACCTGACGATCACGTCCCCCATATATTCCTTACCACTTTCAAAATCGAATCGGGAAAAAGTTATTACCTAACGCACCGCGGCACCGCCCAAACAGATTTCATTATATTCATATTCTTTATATTGCGCTTAGACAAAGACCGGCATGTTCCGTGTACTGCGTCGAGAATTCAGACTTACAGTTGCCAGTCGTCACTTGCGCCACGTTCAAATGTATCATAAATACTTAAGCCTCCCCTTCAGATGAGGAAAGATTTCAGTGAGCTTTGAGATGAATACTTACACGAAAATCCCACACTGTAGACTGTGACATTCCACCTAATAATTCGGTTAAAGTGTGCGCGTCGAACCTTCCAATGCTGTAATGCATTGTCGGAAGAGACGCGGATGGATTGATTTTTATGTGCAACAGACAGTCTTGTGATTGAAAACTAGACGAAAAGAAATTCTGTTCTTGATGTTGTAGTGTCAATCTTGTCAAGCTAAAAAAATTAAATCATTTTTGTTGCAGTTCCGCCTCTGTATCGAGCCATGATGGCTAGACCTACGGTCGCGCTGATGGCGGTTCTAATCTGTGCCGGTCTGTTAGTCGTCCACTGTAACAGCAACGAAGAAATGGTTGTCAAAAGCTCAGCCCAGGCCGTCCATAACCATTTCGTTACTGCAGCTTGCAAAGCTGCTGCTGACCCTCAGGTCTGCGTTTCGAATCTCGCAGGCTTACCTGGACTGCCCGACTTGATTCCCACCCAGCTCCTTAATTTGGCCGTCAGAGCCGCAATGGGTGTAGTCAAAGGGCGTCCGCCATGGCTACGGGGTTGGCCGGAAGAGCAGCCCCGGATTAGAGCAGAGCGCTCTACAAGACTGCACAGAGCTCTTGGACGTCACAGCCAACCATCTCGGTGAAGCGCTCCGGTTTTTGTTAAGTCTGGATTTCGCTGCGCATAATTTTGAAGCGAGCAGCGTCCAGACGTTTCTCAGCGCGGGTCTCACAAATCAGGACACCTGCATTGATGGCATGAGCGGGACGAACGGGGTCGTCAAATCCCAGTTGCAGAGCACCGTACAACAGATATCGCATTCAATCGGCTCCGCACTTGCCGTGTTTAAGACGATCTCAGATCTTGGGCATGTCAAGTCTCCTAACCAAGGTCGCCGTTTACAGTCGGAACACGATCGGAGCAAGGATGAGTTCCCCGCATGGTTCTCCGCAGCAGATCCCAGGCTTCTTCAGAGCTCTCCCAGCGATGTGGTAGCGGACGCCGTGGTGGCCCAGGACGGGACTGGAGATTACACCACAATCACTGACGCTGTGAATGATGCCCCTGAAAAGAGCGAGCAGAGGTACCTCATCCATGTGAAGTCTGGCGTGTATTACGAGAACGTCGAGATCGGAAACAAGAAGACTAATCTGATGTTAGTTGGCGAAGGCATGGAGTCCACCATTGTTACAGGGAACAAAAGCGTGGTGGACGGAACAACTACATACCATTCTGCAACTTTTGGTGGGTGTTCAATCTCCAATGCTCCACGTGACTTTATTACTGTTAATATTTAAATGCCCATAGGAGTCGAATCTTGTCAATGTTATTCTTAATGTCTCAATGTTATTCTTAGGTAATTTGTATAGAATACGCTTGAGTTCAAGCTTTAATTATTGTTCTATACATGTTGAATATGAGTTAAGACCTATCAGGATAGCATCATAGCTGCATAACTCTTAATAATCTACAATTTCAATTGTTGTTATTTCCAACACCATGTGTGGTCAGTTGTTCGTCATGGGTTTAACCCAAATAGTATTCTTGATCTGTGCTTTTCTAATGCAGCACCCTACCACTGCATCACATATAAAATAAACAAATTATTTTCAAAAAAATTGACTTTAATATTTGTAGATATAAACTTAGACACCTCCATGGAATATTATCCCAACACCTAATGTCAATAGACTACCAGATCCTGCTACTTATTGTTACCGAAAGATAGTCAATCCTTTTTTATGGATTTACATTGTTTCTCCCATTCTCTTTTAAGTTCATCTCTCCTCATTTTATTGTAGGGAAGAGGACTATTATTTTCATTTTCTGTGAAGAATAGTCGAAGAGCTTAAATTCTTGGAATCCTCTCAAGTTAATCCCTTCTTTAGGGCTCTGAATTGTTTCTCCTTTTCTGTTAAAGAGTTGTTCTCTCATTCATTTTTATGGTGGGGATAAAGATTATTCCTTTCATTTTTATTAGGAATATACAAAATACTTCTTCCTTCTTTTTTATTTCAATATTTTTTTATTAGGAATAAATGAAATACCCACTCCTTCCTTTTTGTACCAGGTTGTAATTTGTTCCATTTTCTATAATCTTAAGATTAAGTTATACTCTGTATTATTAAGGTAGATAGGAACTATTCCCATGAAGGGGCCGACAACTTGTTCAATTCAATTGTAAAATAATAAAATTTACAGATATAAATATTATTATTGATAAATATGATCCACGCGTAATTTTTTTTTCTCAATGGCATACCTACAAATAGATTTCAAAATTATCTTCTCAGCACCAGTTCCAAATGTGTATGGAAAAAGGCAAAACCTCTCTTTTATGCTCTCTAATGTGAAATACCCATTACTGTCGGTATCAGTTAATGTCGGTAATCAATTTTTATACTCCCACTCTTATTTAGTGTCGGTAATCAGTTAGTATTCGCCTCTCCCTACCTCCATGTTTAGTATCCAGGACCGTTCTTCACTTGCCTTTTAATGGCGCCGAGTTTAATGTACTAGATCTTGATCTTCAAATAATGATAAATCATCTATGGATCTGCTAGAATTTGAAGCTTGGTGCTGTGCTTTTTTAATTAATCGATTAATGTGAAGTTAGGTAGAGCGCTCTGAGATTAAAATATCCATGTTATTGATTGATTTTCTTAACAATTTGAATGACAGATATTTTTGTTTTATTTCTAAATGCAGCCGTGAAAGGTTCGGGATTTATTGCTCGAGACATGGGCTTTGAGAACACGGCAGGACCATACAAGCACCAAGCAGTGGCCCTCCGAGTGGGATCGGATCTCTCGGTCTTCTACCGCTGCAGCATGAAAGGCTACCAAGACACTCTCTACGTTCATTCCCTTCGCCAATTTTACAGAGAATGTAAGATTTACGGCACAGTGGATTTCATCTTTGGCAACGCGGCGGCAGTTTTACAGAGCTGTGTTATAATGGCGAGGAATCCTCTGGAGGAGCAGACGATCACCATCACCGCTCAGGGAAGAAAGGACCCCAACCAGAACACTGGGATTTCCATCCATGACTGCAATATTACAGCCGCTCCTGATTTTGTCTCGGTGCCGACATATCTGGGCAGGCCATGGAAAGAGTACTCTCGGACTGTATTGATGCAGTGCTATCTGGATCATATAATTCACCCACGGGGATGGGCGCCATGGAATGCATCGAGCTTTGCGTTGGACACTCTCTACTATGGAGAGTACATGAACTATGGACCGGGAGCAGGGCTTGCCGCGCGCATAAATTGGTCTGGTTATCATACTTTGAACACTTCGCAGGCCAACGATTTTACCGTTTCTCAACTAATTGAAGGCAACAAATGGCTGCCATCAACCGGAATTACATTTTTATCCGGTTTGAAACTCTGAGTTTCAATGGATTATTTATTCCATTTAAGATTATGTTGTGATTGTATTGAACAACCTTTTGGTTGGGGCAAATCTTAACTATAAAATGGGGTCACTAGCCCTGAGATATTCGTAAATTATAATTATGTATTATGGTTTCTAGGAACCACTATTTATCTATAATTATAAGAATATGTATTTTTAATTTAAAGTTACTTCCTTTGGAGGGAGAGGAGGTGCAATGTTAAGTAATATGTTAGAGAGTAAACTAGCAATTGCAGATGATGTTAGAAAGAGTAATTTCTACCTAACTTCTCCACTAACTGCCCAGTCAATACCAACCTTTCCGCCTACCTTCTAGAATGGTCTGTGATTGAAAACATGTGAGAATTGAATGCTCTGTGTTTGATTGTGATTAAACATGTGGAAAATCATTCTCCAGGAGCTTTCTAAAATCCTCTATAAAAAGAGGTGAATGTAATGTCATTTGACAAGGCAAGAAAGGCAATAAAATCAGTCTTCTTCATCCATCTAGTTTATTTTGTTTTTGCTTCTGCCCATAACAAATTGGTATCAGAGCAATCAAATTTAGAGCAGCTCCCATAGTGGAGCATATTTATTTATTTTTGGTTTCTTATTTTGTGTGGCAGATTTATGGGTTCTTATATTTGGCAATGGTATCTGGAGTTTGTCCCAGCCGGTGAGAGAAAGAGATCAAGAAAATAAAGAAAGACATTCTAAGGAGCTTGTTGTCCAAAGGAGACATGGCAAGCATGAGATTTTTTAAAATCTAATTTGTTGTTTTGATTTTATTTGGCTGTAAGGCACCATTTCAAAGTTTATTTTGTTTTTACTTCGCCCATAATAGATGAGTTGTTAGGTATGTTGGATGGGATGTAAATTTAATGTTATTTTGAAAATGCACTATGGTGTAATAGTAACCTTAGAATGTATGTGATAATATCAATTATTGACTTTTGTGTTGTGATGGGGACAAATGAAGAGTAATGGAAAAGGGAAGAAGTTAATAGAAAGGAAGCCTACAAATAAGTAGGTTGGATATATTCATAAACATTACATGTTTTGGAAATGTGGTCGAAGGACCATCAAACAAAGTCATGTCCCTTCATCTTTTATTGTCGATACGTGTTTAGCATTCTTTATGTGTGCATAAAGTTCAAATGTAAATGCGGATGAGACATGTATGTAAATGAGCACACTCGTGAAGTTGTAGTGAATACTAACCCTTGTCTATCAATGTTACCAATATCTATTATTGCCTAAGATTGAGTAAAAACATATGCTAGATGTTTAATCCAACAATACAACTACAAAAATATCAAAGAAATTGACAAGTTAATAGTTGATGTTCACATCAAGAACTTAAAAGAAAACGTTGCAAGAGGAATTTAAAGCCACTTAACCCGTAACATCTGTTATATTAAATTACAAAAACTTGTAATGGTCATTTTGAAGTAATTCAAAATAAGCAACTATTCTTGAAATAAATGGTTATTGTGTCACACAAATTCTTCTTCACACTTTCTTTTCTCTAACAATATACAAGGAATTGTAATCTATTGTCAATACTAATAGTATCTATGTGATTAATTGTGATACATTGATATTTTGAGGCTTGTTCCTCTTAACACTATTCTCTCTATTATTGTGTTAGTCTTGTCATATTGTGATAGAATTTTGGAAGCAATACATAGCATTTTGTATTTTTGATGGTACAATTTTACTACCTTTCTCAAACATCTCTATATCCACCTACTCCACTACTAGGATATAAAATTGCTTTATTCTCTTTCGGCTATAGTTATGTTGGATGGGTGGGTTTAAATGACATAATTGGTTGTTTGTGCTCTTGTTGAGTTATTGTTTGTTGCAGAAGTTATGCACGAGATGACTTCGTGACCATGCAATAATGTTGATAAATGTCTTGGAAGACAATATAAATTAACTATAGGATATTTTGATTTGAGGACTACTTACATTACTTGCATTTGATAATTGAAGTTCTTCATCAAATGTTCCCATTATTGAAGTCCTCATTTTATAGGAAAAGCGAATTAGTATCCACCGTATTTTGTCGACTAAGGTGAGACATTGAATAATAATTTATCAAAATACATTTGTATTTAAAATAAATATATAAGATAATTGTGAGTATACATTACAAGCCAGCAAAAATAAAAACACTTTTACCTCTATTTTTCATTGATGACGCTTAAATAACTCAAGAAAAATTTGAGTTCCTTCTAAAGCATTATAGACACAAAATCACGCACATATTACTTTTTTTATACCACCAAGTATGTTTTTATGTGTATGGGTCTTGAGTAAGAAAAGTATTCACTTGTGACACATTCCTTAGTTCATCCGCTTGCTTCGATTGTTTCTGTTATCTTTTTCTCTCACATCTGTCACTTACGCACCCATTTCTAGTCAGTCACAGGATCCCTATCTATTAGTATTCTCACATTTGTCATCGCTTATCCCAGAAACCAATTCCATTACGGACACTAGCGCCCAAACACACCTTTCCACCTTGGGTGCTCCTATCCTCTTTTTTCTTGTTCACATTTTTTACATTTGTGGTCATCTTTTTTTATTTTCTTACTCCTATCTCGAGGTCCTAGTCGGTATGTCGTGTCACTAGTTTTGAAATTAAGACAAGGTATCTCTATATATACACAACATACATATTATTATAAGGGCCGACAATTCTAAAGGGAAATCATATCTACATACTATCAAAGGAACTACATTTTTGGTTGATTACTTTGCATACATTGCATCAGAAGGGAAAGTTCTAAATTCCATCCACACATTTGCATTTGATCTAGCTATAACTCACTATCTTTGTGTCATTGGCACGAGGGAAACCTAAGTAAACTATTCCACACACAATCACATAGAACTACATGGAGACTGAGATGTAGTGCAACACTCGATTGTAAGATAACTCTGTCGGGTGATCGATGGGGTCGGTGAGACTCCCCATTTGCATATTTTATTTTTAAGATTTGATATGTTTTGGGGTTTTCCAGGATATCATTTTATTTGTAGGTTATTGGCGCATTCGGTGATCAACCGGTGACATATAGGTGACCAACAAACAAAGGGTATCAAAACGCTAAAATGACACACGGGAAAAATTAGATTCTGACCCTCTATGTAGTCACATGCCCATACAAAAGGTCTTTGGCTCCTAGACGCTCTTTCCCTAACCCAGGAGATCATGCCCTAGCTAGTCTATAAGTTCTAGAATTTATATCGAGCATTTTTAACACTCTTCCTAGCTTGTTCATCAGTTGTTCTAGTTAAGATCTCCTCTAAGATAAGAGAAAATCAAATAAGTTCCCTATCTCTCTCATTTTCTTACACGGTTGCATCTTTAGAGTGCTTAACATTTGTAATATGTTGTATTTTATCATAGTAGTGACTCTGAAATTTAGATTTAATATATAGATTTTATTAAATCATTTGGTGAACCCCTCTCTTATCACTTCTTTCCCTAGGATCCACAAAACCCTCATGCATAAAAATAGATTCTCCTCTCCTATGCAAGTTATGCATCATGTTAGTGTGAATCCTATCCTTAATGATGGTGTTGATTCTAAAATTAAAGATATTTATCGAAATTCTCAATTTGATGAAAACATTCAAAATTTTCTTCTTGCGAAATGAGCCCAACATTCCCACTAGTTTTTACAACTCTAGTGTGAGAATTGCTTCACCTAACCAAAACTTTACTAGATTTTCCCCTTGTTCTTCTATAGTCATCGAGGTTGCTCCACCTTATGCTATTTCTATTAACACACATGATGACGCTCTTATAGATTACATGTTTGGTCTTGATTGTGCCACTGTGAAGGAAAATAATGTTACTTCCAATGTAGAAAGTGTAAATGTGCATGATGATGTTTCTAATACTAGTCCAAATTAATGTAAAGTTATATCTCACGACTCTCTTCTTTTTGAAAAGTATTCAAATGATTGTATGGATACATATTATGATAGTTATTCTACTACTTCTCTATATGTTGATGATCCTCTAGATATATTACTTGCATGTGGAAATCTTTCAGATGATGATGTTGATTATATTTCTAATCATAAATATAATAGTGAGGATGTTACTTCTCTTAAGAACGTTGAATGTGAATTTTCCAATCCACTTTATTCTACTTCGAGGTTGTTTCCAATAGCATTCATGATGATTCTCCCACTTCTACTAGTTCACCTCTTATCATTTCTTCTGATTCTACTCCTAGCATTTCTGTTGATATTCCATGTTCCTCTCCTCCTCTTCCACCTCTTTCTTCTTCCTCTCAAGATGTTATTCATGATTCTCCCATTTCTTCTACATCTACTTCTAGTGTTCCCATAGATCCTTCATCTTTTGTTTCTTCTTCTCACATTCCCATGATTACTCACAATGGAAAAATTCAACCTCTTCATGTGCCTCTCACTTCTTCTATGATTCCTTCACATGATATTTTATCACTCATGCATGTTGTTGGTAATTTACAATATTAAGTTCAATCTCTTACTCTCAAAAGAAAATCCTACTATGCTTCCATTGATAATAACTCTCTTCATGGAAATCCTATTCCAAAGAAAATTCACAATTCAACTTTTCCTAAGGATTTTATCATGCCTACCTTTTCATGTTTTAATGGCACTGGAAATCCATATTTACATCTTAAACATTATCGTTTAGCTATGGATTCTTATTTGAATGATCGATTATTACTAAAAGCTTTTGTTATAGTCTTGTTGATGATGCTCTTCAATGGTACACTCATTTTCCTTATGGATCTATTAGTACATATTGTGAAATGGAAGATGTTTTTCTTAGATACTTTATGCTTAACAATGGTCCTAGAGTTACACATGATTGCTTACCTAGCTTGTGTAAAGGAAATAAATAACCCATTCTAGATTAAATTTTACACTTTAATTCTTTCATGCATTAGTTATTATTTCAGCCTATTGATCCATAAAAGTAATTTGTCTTTTTTCCTAGCTTGATTCCTACATAGAAAGAAAGATTGTAATATGATACATGTGAATCTTTTACTCTTCTATGTTATAAATTCATTGATCTAGAACAAGATTTAATTATTTCACATGTTACAAAGCCCCCTTCTACTCCTTCTACTACTACATCATTTTCTATTTCTTCTCCTATTATGTTTGTTAAGCATCCTCCAAGGTCTCCATCTCTTCCACCTCACAATTACTTTCCATCCCATCCACCACATAAGAGTCCTCCATATACACCATTGGGTCACTCTCAACCTAAGTCTTCTGCATATCCTACTCGAGAGAAATTGCATTTATCACATGTTGTTAAACCTCATGATGTTTTGCATGCTTTTCTTGATAAGAGCTTAATTCGCTTACCTTCTAATCAACTTCATCCTCCTCCTCATTGCTTACATCACCAGCGTGATTGACCTTATTGAAATTTCCACTTTGCATTAATGGCCACTTTGTGACAATGAATTTTGTGCCCTTCATGACAAATTACAACAATTAGAAGATAAGGGTGTAATTACATTTGACTCTCACTCTTATGAGAGGTCTCATTCTCCAATTCCGCATAAGCGTGCTTCTATTTATATCCACTTGTCACCTCCACCTACTGCTAAGGTTGTCATTCATGCACCACCTAAGGTCATTATCCATGCAAAACCTCCATCTAGATCCTTTGTTGTTACATCCTCTCATCTTCCTCGTAGTGTTACTACCACTCATTGGATTCCTAAGTAAGTCGACATCTATGCTTCCTATAACCACATCTCCCATCATGACCACCATTTCATCGACATTTAGTTTTTCTCTTACACTCATGCTACCACCACTTCACATGATTCCACCATTCATTGCAAGCCTCCCCATTTTTGGTAGGTAATTTCCATACGTTCACCTCATTACCAAATAATACACTCATGTTCTTATGGTTATTGCATGATTTTTGAGGGATGTATTATAATAAGAACCTCACTCAATATTTACACTCTATGCTTCATTGATCTATCTATCTAGTGCACACTATCAAGCCATTTCCTAATGATGCACTCTTGTTCTATGGTTAATTCTTGATTATCGAGGGGTCTTATATAAATGAACCTCATTTTCCTACACATACGTTGGGGGCATCACTCTTCTTCTCCCCTCTTCATTATACCTACAAAAATTTACATACATTAATACCATCATCTCAATCTCATTATTCTTATTCATTTCATAAGTAGATCTATCATGTATTATCCATCTTCATTCATACATACAATCCAATTTTCAAGCATTACCTATCTATTTCCTATCAACATCATCATCCATTTATCAACATCATCATTTATGCAATGAAAATCAAACATCTACATATGAACAACAATCATCACATCACATATCAAAGAACATCAACACAACACAATAATACAATCATCCATATATATATATATATATATATATATATATATATATATATATATATATATATATATATATATATCATCAAAAATCATAGTTACAAAAATATAATCGCTAGGGGGAAAGCCCCCATGCATCACTACATCCATATATGTCATACATCATCATCACTATCACTATACACAATGGCAAGAGCTACGAACTAGATGCTTTCACAACTCAATCTATGCCACTTTGGTCACGACCCTATATCTCTCCACTTGTTTATGTAATATAGCTACCTCTATCGAATGTTCATGCAAATCGGCCTTACAAATCTACATATTTCATGAATACATCCTATGATATGACTCTGCTTCAATGACCTTCCTAACTCTTTGAGTCTCTATAAAATCCTTGTCACGCTCACTCAATAGTACAGTACATGTGGCTACTATAATCGCCACTAGCTCAAATAGATGAGCATGCTTGCCTACAATCATTTCCACTCACTCTAGCATTCTATAACACCTGCTAAAATATCCCACTTGAGAACCATGAACAACCTAGGTTTAGTTACAAAATTATGGAATAAGTTTTTTTTTTAAGTGTTAACAACCAAAGTATCAAGGACAATTAAATTCAAATGAAAAATTTTCCCATTATAATAATTACTAATTCCACATTATAAAGCAACAAGTGTAATAAGTCCACACCTAGCTCAAATCTCCTTAAGGATTAATTTAATCATTGATTACATTGACATTTTAGCTAAATATTCCCTTATTAAAATTTTAGGGTTAAGGGACCAAAACAATTAAGTACACAGGGTATTTAATTCCACAAGATCTAAGACAAGAGCAAGGTTTAATTACAGTGGGGAAAAGAATACATATT
Source organism: Taxus wallichiana var. yunnanensis (assembly GCA_018340775.1). Classification (NCBI taxonomy): domain Eukaryota; kingdom Viridiplantae; phylum Streptophyta; class Pinopsida; order Cupressales; family Taxaceae; genus Taxus; species Taxus wallichiana. Next base: position 144,890,246 of record CM031240.1, on the reverse strand, counting down.
TAAAATCATCAAAGTAAATTCTTACTTACCCACTTCAAGAACTCGGTTAAAGATTCAATTTGATTTTTCCCATGATTAATGTAATTAAAACTTCCTTAAAATATTCCCTTTAGATAGGTAATTTTCTCACCTTTTCGGTGATATAAAGAAGTCCTCCTAACTCCTCATATTTCTCAACTTATGGACCGACGAAACTTGGGGTGAAAATTTTCCCAGAGTGGGCTGCAGATCGGGAGGAAAATTTTTCCCAACTCAGTCTGCGGACTTCAGAGAGAAAATTCACCCGGAGGAGAAAAGTGGGTGGTGGAGTGGGGAAGAACAATTTTCCTAGACTCGGGTTGGTAGAGCGGGAAGGCATTTAGCACTTTTGTCCTTTTGAGACAAATCAAATTTTATACCCGCACCTCGCTCGATGCCTAGGAGGCCACGTGGCATCTCCTTATTGGTGTAAGTCGGTGGGTCGGTGGGGAACATTTGAAAAAATTGACTATTTAAAAGGAAGGCCAAAAGGTCGAAAGGAACCCGCGTGTCTGTCAGCGCAAGAAGATGCCACGTGTCGCCCAACCGTGTTATTTTGTGGTTTGGTGGGCGGAGGGGGATAATTTGGAAATTTTGCCCAAAATTTTTTTGAAGTGTTAAGGCTTAAAAAGATCTGCTCCTCCACCGATGCCTCGTGAAGCCACATGGTAGCACATGATTACTGCGACTTGGTCGGGCGGGGGGTGGGGAAAAATTACAATTTTTCCAAATTTATTTTTGAAAGCTGTTTAAGGTTAAAATATATTTGAGCCTCCACCAATGCCCAACAAAGCCACATGTTGATCAATGATTGGCTATGGGGTGACAAAGCCGTGGAGGAAAAATTTCCAAATTAACTTTTTGGACTTATATCATTTTTAGACAAAATGAAGGCTTGCGGATTAGCGAAGCGGCGGGAAAATTCATGACTTTATACCTTTTGGGAAAAAAGCAAAAAAGGAAATTTTTATCCCGCAGGTCTGCCCAAGAATATTTTATTCATTTGAAATTTGATAGTTAGATTATTTTGAGCCCAAAATGAAGTAAAAACTTGGAGAAGGCAATAACATTTGATTGGGAACTCAATTTTTTGGAAAACGAGGAATTTCTAGAAAGCTCTCAATGTCCTCTTTTCACAATAACTTTAGGATATGTATTTTGATAAAGTTTAAAATGGTCAATTTTGAGAAAAGGTCTTTCTATCACTTAGAAGTGAACTGGTATTTTTAACTTGTCAATTTTTTCAAATTTGTCGTTAATTCATTTTCCAATTGCCAAATGGCATGGAGGATTTTACTTGGAATATTTTAGGATAGATTGAAAGGTTAAGTTTGTTTGATGTATTTGCATTCAAAATTTATCAAATTTATACAAGAAGAAGTCTGCAATTTTGCCTTTTCCTAATTTGAAAGGTTCTATAAATTTTTCATAAGTATTTTGGTATGTTTGGGGTCATTTTTACCTTACAAATAAAATTTGATATTTCATTTTGTCTTTTTGATGTTACTGAGGTCATTACATTCAATTTCGATTAATAATTACTAGTATGAAAGTTATCTAATGAGCTCAAATTCGAATAGATTTATTTTCATTTGCCAACTTTAAACTATGAATTCATTCCAACCTAATCTAACATACTAAGTTGACTCAAGAAAAGTATTCAAATGCCAAATTACAATTTTGATTTCTAGAACATTTATTTTTAAAAAATGAGTATTATGACATTTCCCCATACGTATTCACTTTTCATCCTTCGATAGAATTTCAAAATGCATTCAACAATCAGATTTCAATACCCAATAATGCCATTTGAGTAAAGTAATACAATCCTTTATTTATTCAAAGAGATACCTTTACAATTTCTTCTTTCATTCCTTAATTACAATATACTGAGAATATGATTTCTTTCAAATTCTTTCAAAAGTAGAAAAACACAAGTATATCTCTTTCACAATTCAATTTACAAATTTCATAGCCCATACAAATCATATTTCCAACACAAATAATATACAAAATCATCCACTTCAAGTGGGAAAAGGTTACATTAAGAAATGATTTCAGCAAGGATCAAACTATCTTCTTTCTCGGTTCACGAAGAACAACAGTATGAATTTCCATCATTCTCCACTTTGGTCACAATGTGAACAGGGAAAGGCGATGCTCTCCACCCAACCAAGACATCCAATGAAAAGGAGAACCCATCCTTCTTCATTGGCCCCGAGCCCCAACCACATTGCAATAAGAAGTGTTTTTTTCAACTCATGGCAACAATAGGATTCCACAACACAAAGATAGATTTTGTTATCCAAAATTCACCCCCTAGGGTAATTTTGATAACATGCATCAGATTATTCAATCCCGAGCAAGTAGATTGATTCAAGGCCAAAAATCATGTTTTTGAGGTCCCCTCGGCCTTTTTCTAACTCTCCCATCCAAGAAGGAATCCCAACAAGTTGAAAAAATGCAAAAATGCAAAAAATAAGGTTTCAAGACTGTTTTGAGGCATTTTGGGTCTGAAGGGCTTGGGTCGTACAAGTTCGGGTTGAACTAAGGTTCGTCATACCAAGCTTGGGGCTGAAAAGGCAAGAAAATCAGCTAAGTCCTAGTCTAGGCGGTCTGCAGGATAGTTGGGACGTCAAGACGCATGGGACGCGAAAAGCCGAATAGGTCGAAAGAGGGAAAAAATTGCCTAAGTCTTGTTTCGCGCGGTCTGGGACATCCGGGCCAAAAGTACACGCGGGACGTGGATCAGCCGGTTTGGCGCAAGTCGGTCCATTTCGGGCGGTTCGGTGATATTTTTCCTAGATGGTCTGGGAAATCCGGGCCAAAAGTACAAGGAGGACGCGAACCGGCCGATTCGGTCGAAAACAGGAGACTTTTGTCCGAGACAGTTAGGGACATCTGGGCCAAAGGTACGTGAGGGACGCATGGGATGTGAAAAGGTGAGAGGGCCGCAAATAGAGACAAGGAGGCCCACGGACGAATCAAAGCGTGCCACGTGTTAGAAGAGGAAAAGTTGGAAATTTGGCTAAGTGTTTGGCGCAAGGTAAAAATGCGCTCCTCAGGCCCGAACCAATAAAATAGTGGCACGTGTCCGGTTTAAGGGCCGGAAAGGAATTTTCAGAGGATGAGCCCATGGACGAATCAGATCTTGACACATGTCATCCAAGTGGCAGAGCGCGGAAAAAATTCAAATATTTTCCCGTCGATCCGTTTTGGCCTGTTTTTGCCCTAAATCTTCAAATCGCCATATCTTTCGATCCAAAGCTCGGATCTTCACGTTCTTTATATCAATGGAAATTTGGTGAAATTCTCTACATGATTCCATGGTCATTTTTTCATTGTGATGGATTTTGGAGAGAGAAAATCCAAAAATGCCTCTGGCACGTGGTAATGGCTAGAAATGACGTTTCAACAACCAGTTTTAATGCGAAATGGGTCGCATTCTTCTCCAACACAGCCAAAAATGTCAGGGCATGGGTCTGTAAGGACTTCCATGCTATTTTAATGCATCTGCATTCAATGAGGAATGGCTCCCACATTTTTTCATGTTTTCTCTCTCCTGGGCTCGACCCATGCATTGTAAAAGCTAGATTTGGCTCATTTTTTTAAAGGTTGTTCATCTTTTCTACTCTGCTCTCCTTTCTTTTCTTCCCCAGGGTTGAAAATGGAGTTTGAACCTCCTCCCCTGCTCTGTAATGGTGTTTTTGCCTTTTACCATTAAAATTATGTTCTATGCAAACTTCTGAAGCAACAAAAATGTGTTTCGTGATGCATCTGTCCATCCTTGCTCGTTCTTTGCTTGTCTTTCTTCTTACCTCTCTTCATTGAAAGTATTTATGCATGTTTTAATACTCATTACAGGTTTGGAGCTGTGTTCGTGGAGTTTTGGGACATTTTATGTGTGAAATCTATCCTTGGGCCTGTGATGCATCTGTCCATCCTTCCCATTGCTCACCTCTCCTTGTTCCATGGCAGTTTTGATAGATGTTCAACATTTTCCTTCTCTGGTGTATCACCGTTTTAGTGTAGGCTCTATTTTTCCCTTTTCTCTCTCTCTCTGTCTCCTTTGTATGGTTAGATTAGGATTAGATTAGCTTGCCTACACTGGAATAGCTTGTGGCAGGTAGTTTAGGAATAGGAACCAGCCTTCTCTGGAGATTCCTTTCTCATTTTTACAAGTCCCACACTTGGAGAAAGGATTCCATGTTGTGCAATCACACTGGATGCTAGTATGATCAAACTAGAAATCTGATCAACATCCAGGGGTGCTGTGATTCTGCCCTAACAGTTTTGGCATGCCCGGTGGGACCTTAGAGGTCTTCCACTTCATCTTTTGCAGGTTGGTGTGTTCCTGTGAAGATTTCAACCTTTGGAGGCACTTGCAAACAAATTTGGTGACTCCATCTGATCAGCAACCCATTTCTGAAGTTGTAAACCCATTTTCCATCCATTTCCATCCATATTTATTTCCATCTCTTTCATTCTTTTCCATTCCATGAAGTTGTGCAATCATGACTTCATTTCCATCATGGAATTCACATTTTCAACAACATAAAGCAATGTTTTCCACCTCCAACATGTTTTTAAATCCTCCAAATCAGCTGTTTTTTAAATCCTCCAAATCAGCATGCATACCCATATGAGCAGCAATGCCAAAATCAGTTTGGCTATGGAGCTTTCCAAGAGCAAGAGTATGCATATAATGAAGACAATTAGATGCAAGATGCTAGTCTGTTGGAGAAAATCCAAAAGATGGAGGTAAATATGGTGCAGTCTAGAGCAACAGCTCAAATGAGAGCTTTCAGAATTGGTTGCAGGACTCCTTGTCCATGGGGAGGCCCTTTTCCAAGACACTTCAGCCCTCAGGAGAAGCTGGACTTCATGATGAAGATGTTGCCCCAACTTGCACAATGGACAGTAGAAATAGAGGCCTATACACTTGTTGTTGAACAACCTTGTCAATGGGTAAGTTCTACACCATCATCTAGTTTTTCTCTTCCCATTACTCAAGCAGCACCATCTCATTTGGAATTGCAAATTCTAAACTCCCCATCTGCTGTCCCAAATGTTGATCCCATGTCTCCACCTCTCAGTCTTCCACCACACCTCAATTCTTCTTTCCTTTTTCCTTCCAAACAGTCATCCCCTCCACAAGAGCTAAAATAAATACGCTCTCCCCCAAAGAAACAAGAGGTTTCACCTCCTCTACCACCACAAAAAATTGCCAAATCAATTGAGTTACAACCCATCCCTCCTCTTGCATTCCCAATTCCATGTGGGGAAGAAGAAATTGCAAAAATCGGCCATGAAGGACAGCAAGAAGAGGAGCCCAACAGAAAAGAAATGACAGACAACTTGAGGGTTTGGGCTGCCAAATTTGGGATGACAAAGATCCCCTTGATGGTTAAACCTACAGAAGAGGCTAAGGTTGAACAAATGGTGGTTAAGACTGATTTTGTGGCAGCAGAAGAAGAGAAAAAAGAAGAAGTAGATCAGCAGTCAGTTTGCTCAGAAAGTAGTGTCCATGTTGGCACTCTATTTGAAGGGAATGCTGATTCAATTCAAGTTACACAATCAGCCATAAAGGAAGAAAGCTCAGAAGAAGATCTTGCAGTCCCAACTTGTCCTCTAGAGCAGCAGATTGAAGAGTTTGACTTGACAAACTTCGTGCTAGAGGAAGATTTCTATCAAGAGCAAGATTGTCTTCAAGTAGTAGAGAAAGGAGAAGCTGCTCCAGATCCAAAAGAAGAGGAGCACATTCTAGTTGTGGAGGAGAAAATTGCAGATCCAAGGGCTTTGAGCACAAAGCAGGCTACAGGAGAACCTTCAGTTCTTCTTTCTACTTCACCTCTCTCAAGTTCTAGTACTGAAGAGGAGTTTGATCTCTCAAACTCAATGTTGGAGGGTGAAAGAAACCATGGTGGTCAAGTTACAGATCAAGAAGACACCATGGAGGAAGTGGAGCATTTGCAGCAAGACAGCCATGAGGTAGTTTATCTGTCAGATTTGGAGGACTATTTTGATGAAGAAGAGCCGGTTGAGTTTCCACCATTCTCTCTTTCATCATCCACATTCCAAACACTTGAGTCTGTTGTCATGAAGGAGAACATTCATTTGCAGCAGCCTGCATCTTATAGCAGCTCTTTGGAACCAAGATTGGAAGATTTTAATCTTTCATGTCCTTCATTGGAGGAAGAGAAAGGGCACAAAGATTCTACCATTGCTTCCACACCATCCATTCAAGAAGGTCTACAAGAAGACTCCATTTTTGGAGTTGAAAATCAGAGCTATGGGCATATCAAACGGACCATACCTTACCCAATCAGGTATTTTGCTTTATTGGAGCCAAAGGAGAAGTCACAACTAGTCATGCTTGCTTCTAAGCATGAGGGTGAGCTACAAAGTACCAAGGATCAGCTGTCATACCTCTTCAATCCAAATGCAGAGCAACTAAAAGAGGTATTGAATTTGCCTTCAGCTGATACCTTGATGATTTGGGTGGAAGACCAGCTTCTTGTTGATTTTCATCCATCCAATCAGCCATGTTCAATGCTAAATCAATTGCATGGCTGCCACTTTTGAGAAAGGAAGCTATTTCTCACAACCAATTGCGAGGGTTTGTTTAGCTTGCCTTTGCTTCAGATTAGAGTAGAGTAGGTAGGTTTGCTTTTAAAAGAAGAAGTGCTTGTCCACACTCTGCATGTTCCATTTGGAGCATGTATGATTTTGAGTTTGTACATAGTTTTTGTGGTGCTGGTTTTGCTCTTTTGATCTATTTCGAGTGGCATTTTGGTGAGAATGACTACATTTGAGTGGGATTCAAGCGGTTCGAAAGAAGTTTGCAAAGTTCGAGATCAGTTTGCAGGTTACAACTCATGACTCCATGCCCAATGGATGCTTGAGCAATGGTAACTTCATCCAAGCAGTGAGATGACCCCACCGAGTCGCCAAATTGTTACCCAAAATTCACCCCCCTGGGTAATTTTGATAACATGCATTATATTATTCAGTCCCGAGCAAGTCGATTGATTCAAGGCCCAAAATCATGTTTTTTGGGGTCCCCTCGGCCTTTTTCTAACTCTCCCATCCAAGAAGGAATCCCAACAAGTTGAAAAAATGGAAAAAATGTAGAAAATAAGGTTTCAAGACTATTTTGAGGCATTTCGGTCTACGAAGAGCTCAGTCGTACTCAGTTCGGATCAAGCGAGGTTCGTCGTACCAAGCTTGGGGCGGAAAAGGCAAGAAAATCAGCTAAGTCCTAGTCCAGGCGGTCTGCGGGACAGTTGGGACGTCGGGACGCGTGGGATGCGAAAAGCCGAATCGGCCGAAAGAGGGAAAAAATTGCCTAAGTCTTGTTTCGCGTGATCACAGGACATCTAGGCCAAAAAGTACGTGCGGAGGGCAGACGAGATCGGCGGTTTGGCACAAGTTGGTCCATTTCGAGTGGTTGGGGATATTTTTCCCGGATAGTGGGACATCGCCAAAAGTCGCGGAGGAGCGAACCAGCCAATTCGGGCCAAAGCAGAGACTTTCGTCAAGAGCGGTTCGGGACATCCGGGCCAAAGGTACGCGAGGGACGCATGGGACGCGAAAAGGTGAGAGGGCTGAAAATAGAGACAAGGAGGCTCGTGGACGAATCAGAGCGTGCCACGTGTCAGAAGAGGAAAAGTTGGAAATTTGGCTAAGTGTTTGGCGCAAGGTAAAAATGCGCCCCTCAGGCCCGAACCAATAAAATAGTGGCACGTGTCCAAGTTTAAGGGCCCGAAAGGAATTTTCAGAGGATGAGCCCATAGATGAATCAGAGCCTGACACGTGTCATCCAAGTGGCAGAGCACGGAAAAATTCAAATATTTTCCCGCCGATCCATTTTGGCCTGTTTTTGCCCTAAATCTTCAAATCGCCATATCTTTCGATCCAGAGCTCGGATTTTCACGTTCTTTATATCAATGGAAATTTGGTGAAATTATCTACATGATTCCATGGTCATTTTACATTTTGATGGAGTTTGGAGAGATAAAATAAAAAAATGCCTCTGGCACGTGGTAATGGCCAGAAATGATGTTTCAACAACCAGTTTTAATGCGAAATGGGTCGAATTCTTCTCGAGCACGGCCAAAAATGTCAGGGCATGGGTGCTGTAAGGACTTCCATGCTATTTTAATGCATCTACATTCAATGAGGAATGGTTCCCACATTTTTTCACGTTTTCTCTCTCCTGGGATCGACCCATGCATTGTAAAAGCCGACTTTGGCTCATTTTTTTAAAGGTTGTTCATCTTTTCTACTCTGCTCTCCTTTCTTTTCTTCCCAGGGTTGAAAATGGAGTTCGAACCTCCTCCCTACTCTGTAATGGCATTTTTTCCTTTTACCATTAAAATGATGTTCTGTGCAAACTTCTGAAGCAACAAAAATGTGTTTCGTGATGCATCTGTCCATCCTTGCTCGTTCTTTGCTTGTCTTTCTTCTTGCCTCTCTTCATTGAAAGTATTTGTGCATGTTTTAATACTCATTACAGGTTTGGAGCTGTGTTCATGGAGTTTTGGGACATTTTCTATGTGAAATCTATCCTTGGGCCTGTGATGCATCTGTCCATCCTTCCCATTGCTCACCTCTCTTTGTTCCATGGTAGTTTTGATAGATGTTCAACATTTTCCTTCTCTGGTGTATCACCGTTTTAGTGTAGGCTCTATTTTTCCCTTTTCTCTCTCTCTCTGTCTCCTTGGCATGGTTAGATTAGGATTAGATTAGCTTTCTGCACTGGAATAGCTTGTGGCAGGTAGTTTAGGAATAGGAACCAGCCTTCTCTGGAGATTCCTTTCTCATTTTTGCAAGTCTCACACTTGGAGAAAGGATTCCATGTTGTCTGCAATCAGTGGATGCTAGTATGATCAAACTAGAAATATGATCAACATCCGGGAGTCTTTGTGATTCTACCCTAACATATTTCTCATTCAAAACAAAGTCCAAAACAAAATTGTAGTTTGCCACCATAGAAAAAAAACAACAAACAACACTTAGGCTTCATCATGCAAGCCAAAGGAGCAAGAAACTATGGGGATGTTGCTTATGCCTCCTAAAGGGGAAATGGGTATCACCACCTGAGAACAAACCACCAAAATATATATCATTTCAAATCCTTGACATGCCCTTATGCCTCCCCCAAGTACCCCTTATTCCTCACATTTCCTTATGCCTCCCCAACCTCTTATGTCACCCCATAATGAGTAAAGAAATGAAAGCTATTTCTTTGTAAGGTAGAACCCGAATCCCAACTCCCTCCACACTTATACCTCCCCAAAACACTTATGCCTCCCAAAAAATGCCCCATAGTCTTCTCCTACATCATCCCTAGGCCATCTACTCAACCAACCAACAAATAAAACAACACATACAAACATTCAACCATTCACATATACATACAAATAAAAGAAGAGTATTTCAAGAGCTAAGCTCTTACCTCTCCATGATGAAGTTTGTTTCAAGTTCAAAACAAAAAGCTCTCCAATGCAACACAAACCAAGAGATCAACAATTAACAAGTATGCAACAATCTCCAAATTTCTCTCAATTTGTAAGATCTCCAAAAACCCAAAGCAAGTCCCCAAAAATGAAGCAAAAAAAAAACCTAAAAACAAGCCAAGGAATTCAAATATGCGGTGGATCCATGTGGGATGCCACATCACACATCCTCAACTCCAACTCATAAGTCAACTTCAATCTACAAGGAAAAATTAATACGCAAGTGAATAAATGACAGTTTTACTTACACACTCAAATCAAACCCACACCTCATAAGGACTGAAATTGAAAGCATGTAAGAAATTGCAATAAAAGCATAAAACTTGACTTGCAAAAATGTATAATAAAGGCTAGATTTAAACCCTTCAACAACAGGTAAGGTTGGCATGCAAATTTAAGAGGTATGGGACAATTTTAACTTGTCCCATAAGCTTCCAAAATCAGCCTGCAAGGACAAATTCTAATTTCAAAAGGAGGTGGAGTGTTTCATACTCCAAAATTAATTTACACATCTCTTACACATCACTTACACATTTCTTACAACACTTTAATTTTAGGCCAACAACTCTAATAATTACTTTCTTATGTCCTAATTTGATTAATTAATTTTAACAACATGTTTACTCACATTAATTTACCACAATTAATAAATAATTAAAGGTAAACACATCACTTAAAAACACATACAAACATCAATAAAAGGAACCAAATAAATAAATACACATAACCCTTGGTCACATTTAAAGGTGATCCCCCATGGGAATCCCTAACAATCAACACACACACACACACTGAACAATACAAGTTGCCTTGGTGACCTTGTTGAATTCATCTAGACCTCCAATGTGGTTGGTCTCCAATCCCCGATGTTTGTTGTGATATTTTTAACTTACAAAATACAAATACCCCTTTGGCCTCATGGCCATATCGAACATCCAAATGAATATGATATAATTTCAAAATCACCAATATATATATGAATCACAACAACATCAGACAATCAACAATATCACTTACAATTTCATCAAAGCAACTATATAATCATCAATTTTAAATTCAATTTTCTCGGTCTACTCAATATATCCAAATATCACATGTCATAACAACATATATATATATATATATATATATATATATATATATATATATATATATATATATACCATGTCAATAGCATGTCATCATCTATATAAAATGTCTCTAATAATCATCATGCATCATATATGAATCGAGTCAACAATAATCCATGATCTCGACATCTAACACCATACTAAATCAAAACTATAATAATGTCCATAATATAGTCAGCATATCATGATCAATATCAAAATTTTTGAAGGGAAGTGGGCACTACATCCCCATCCCCTTAGACCGAATTCCTCATGGAATTCACTTGAAAGAGAGATAGGAACAAATGCAATAGAAAAAGGATCACTCCATTATGGGATTTTTTTCAAACAAGTGTGGTCTCTAGAACCTAAGTTTGGTCCAATGCAATTTAGCAAGAAGAAGGGATATTGCGAGGATGAGTTCTAAACTTTCTGCATGCAAGGCTATGAACACCTAAATCTAGAGAGTAAATTTACGCTATCAACTAAGATACCACACTTAAAAATATAACATGAAGAGTTCAAAAGAGTCTTAAGAGTAACCACCAAGTAGAGGAATAATAAGGAGAATTCTATGAGTTTGAGAATGAACACATAGTTTCCCAAGGAATGCAACATCCTACAATAATAAAATTTAAGGTTTCTACTAATTTTAAGCCATGATTTTAAGGTTCGTTGTCTAGAAAAGGCTAGAAAAAATCAACTATGACCAAATTTGCATGAGGAACAAGTCTACTCAAGGTCCCACAATTTGAGGATCACACGGGATGAGGTTAATCAACAAGGACACCTAAATCAGCAAAACATTTAAAATCAAGGAACTATTCAAGGAAATCACTTCTATAACTCGAGAGGGTACAATTAACTTTTCATGGTAATACAAGTGAAGTCAAGACCACAAGTTTTCCTATAGTCTGATTTTTACACTTTTGTTTTAAGAATCAAACACACCATACCAACCAAATCTAAAGAAGTCAACCATTTAGCAAAAGAATATATATATATATATATATATATATATATATATATATATATATATATATATATATATATATATATCCCCTAGAACTAACATATTACTACAAGTACCATACATTATAGCACAATGAGATTTATTTATCTTATTTCCTACTCAAGCTTGAAATAACCATAGCGAGAGCACAAAAAACACCAAGGACCACTCAAGGTCGCTAGGGAGAGCAACAAGTAACACGGGGTCCAACTACAATCCAAGGGTGCATCATATCAAAAGTGAATAACATCATCTTGCACTTTCCATCCTAATGGAAAAGGGGCAACAATAACAAGGTGACCCAAGAAAATATGAAGAAAAGAAGAATTCCCAAAGTTATTTTATATCCTTAACATATGTTTCCTTAAAATTACAATAACTTAGGTCTCTAAGGACAAGACAACATGCAAGGAGGTTGCTTCTTAAACAAGAGATAAGTCTCAATCAAAAAGGACACAACTCACACTTGTCAAGCTATGGGATGATAAGGGTATGATGACCCAAAATCCCACAAGAAAGGAACATACATCTATGAATAAGAAAGTACTAAGCAACTAGAACACATTGCTATCCACCAGGTGTTTCACAATTTCAGGTAGGCGACAGAACTACAGGTTCAACTAAACATTGCACTCAATACACATAAATCTTACTTATTTTATAACTCAACTAATTAAGTCAAAAGTTGTAGTTTCGTTTTCTAAGCACATTCCTTTACAAGTTTTCTTAATTAAACTTCCTCCTATTATGACATCACAACTTTGTGTTATAAGGACCACTAAGGGGGCATGATATCTCGCCATTCTGTAAAGGCAGAAAAGAGAAAAAGTATTTATTTTACTCCTAGGGGAGGTAGATGGACAAATTTTTCCTTTTCTATTCTTCTACATGTTTTTTTTTCTATTAATCTACCAAGGTTAAAGCAAGAACCATTTTCTCTTTCTATGTTCCAGTTTATTTGTTAAGCTTCAAGGCCAAATCTCCTCAATTATAGTTTTATGATGTTTGGGTGAGTCAACTTGTCAATTAAAAATTTAATGAGAAGGAAGGGTAAACATATCACACTATTACTTTTATGGGAGAGAGAGGTAAATCAACACATCAAATTTTTAATTCTAAGGAAAACAAGGGACATTCAACATAGAAAACACATTATTACTTTTGTAAGAACTAGGAAACAATCAACCAACATGGATCACAACAATATTTTGATATTTTTTTCCCACTAATTCAAGTATCATTAAATATTCCTGGTGGGTTTCTACAAGTTATCAAAATAAGTTACAAGGAGGCCCATTCTTGAACCATAATTACTTTTACTGATCTACTAGGGTTTAACAATGTTTGTTGTTTTGGTGAAAACATTTTACTCACCTGATAAGCCAAGGAAAGTTTTCAAATCTACACCCATATTACCATGGGATACCACAAACCAAGCAATCAAAATGACAAGGAAATATTTTAACTATAAGAACACCACATACTCGCTATAAAGTGTCAAATGTAAGCAGACAGATAGCTATCTATTCAACATGGCTTTACGACCAAGAGTTACACTTTTGCAAGAAGAATCACATTATTAAATACCAATGAGATTAAATTATCAAGGTCTAATTACACTATCATCACCAATGTCATGGTCAAAAAGACTCAAAACATCCATAAGTGTCTCCACGTAATCCAAAATTAATAGGTCATAGAGTATTATTCATAGTAACTAAAAAAGTTAAGGAAAGGGTAGACTTATTTATAGGTCAAGAGGGAAAATAAACACACTTAATTTACACACAATACTTGAATGGGATTAAATCTAACCATAATTACCAAGATGCATACAATCCTCAAGTCACTACTTAATATAATGAAATGAGGAACTCTTGATAAAACTTAGCATGCCATCGAAGAGAAGCCACTACCAAACAAACACTTTTCCACTAACATCCACAACCAGCCAAAATAAAACTAATCCCACCATAATTCATCAACCCACAATTAAACACCTCTACTCCGATGAGGTTCAAGCTCTTACCGGATTGTAAGAGAATCACCACCACTACTAACAAGTTGCCAACTAGAATGCACAACACAACGAACTCTCTTCCCAACAAGGTCGAGTAATGAAAAGGTCACTCTAAGATCCTAGATACACTCAAGGTTCCGTGCATCTAAAACCAAGGCATAACTTTAAGCACCTAAGAGGACATTCAAGACACCTAGGGTGTACCCCCATACGACAAAATATATGAATACAAGTAGCATAGAATTAGCTCATCATCATGTAAGAATAAATCCATGTAACATTTAGCTAAGCAACCAACAACATAATGAGATCTGAGTCACCAATCAAAATAAAGTCCAAGAAATACTAGCAATCAAGGAAAGTGGCTAAGTAGCCGCATTGTAAAGTTTGAAAATTCTTGCAAAAATATAAATAACTAGAAGATCCTCAGAGCTTCTCAATCCAATCATAAAATAAGATGTTGGTCCTTGATAAAATGACACAAGTTTACGAATGTAAAATACAAAATTTTAACACTACATTCACTTCGCAACCCTTCATGGCCGCTAATAGGGGTACTCTTCCTCGAGGTTAGTTCCAAGGACACATGTGCGTAGGATTGGGACATAAACGACACCCAGACTTAATGTCCACTCTCCCATATGGGTAACAAAATGAGAAACTGAAAACCAAACCAAATTTCCTAACTACTGAAGGAAGGAAGCTCTAAACAGCTTCTAATTAACTCTTCCCGACCCCAGGACACAACCACTATTGTCCAACCACAAGATTCACACCATATAATTTATCATTCCAATAACTCCAATAAGGAAGGGTCTTAACAAAGGGCTTTACTCATCATACAATTAAATTAAGTTTTAGGACTTGTAAAACAACACATTTTCAAAGGGAACCAAGTTTCCACTACACTAGAAGTTAAAAATAAACAATTTAATTTGACATTCTTAGTTACCTGAGTTTAGAAAAAACGCCACTGAGCGAGTACAAAAATTCAAACAACTTATTGTTTTATTATTATTTTAATTTTGGGAGTTCAAATGAACAGAGTAATGTAATATTTCTTCATATGCATTTCTTTTTCAATTTTCAAACAAGTTTGTTTTCTTAGATTCAAAAGTGTGTTAGGTTTATAGTTCATGTCTCAAGTTTTTAGTGTGCTCAAGGGTCCAAGATTTTAACTCACGGCTCGATACAAGTGTAACGCCCGCTAAAATATCCCACTTGAGACCCATGAACAACATAGGTTTAGTTACAAAATTATGGAATAATTTTTTTTAAAGTGTTAACAACCAAAGTCTCAAGGACAATTAAATTCAAGTGATAACTTTTCCCATTATAAAGCAACAAGTGTAATAAGTCCACACCTAGCTCAAATCTCCTTAGGAATTAATTTAATCACTTATTACATTCACATTTTAGCTAAATATTCCCTGATTAAAATTTTAGGGTTAAGGACCAAAACAATTAAATACGCAAGGTATTTAATTCCACAAGATCTAAGACAAGAACAAGGTTTAATTAAAGTGGGGGAAAAGAATACATTTTTAAAATCATCAGAGTAAATTCTTACTTACCCACTCCCAGAACTTGGTTAAAGATTCAATTTGATTTTTCCCATGATTAACGTAATTTAAACTTCCTAAAAACATTTCCATAAGATAGAGAATTTTCTCACCTTTTAGGTGATATAAATAAGTCCTCCTAACTCATCATATTTCTCAAGTTATGGACCGACAGAACTTGGGGTGAAAATTTTCCCAAGAGTGGGCCTGTGGGCCTTGGGAGGAAAATTTTCCCCAACTTAGGTCTATGGACTTCGGAGAGAAAATTCACTGGAGGAGAAAAAGTGGGAGCGGGGAAGAAAACCGCGGGCCAAGGAGCGGGAAGGCATTTAGCGCTTTTATCCTTTTGGGAAAAGTGAATTTTACACCCGCACCTCTGTCAATGCCTAGGGATGCCACGTGGTAGCTCCTTATTGGCTGGTAGGGTGCATGGGTCAGTGGGAACATTTGGAAATTTTGACTATTCAAAAGGAAGGCCAAAAAGGTCGAAAGGAACCCATAACTCTACCGATGCGAGAAGATGTCACATGTCAGCCAACCATTAGCTACGGTTTGGTGGGCCGATGGGGATAATTTAGAAAGTTTGCCCCAAATTTTTCTAAAACTTGTTAAGGCTAAAAAAGATCTGCTCCTCTGCTAATGCCTCGTGAAGCCACGTGGCTGCACCTAATTACCTGCAGGTCTGCAAGGTTGCAGGGAAAACTTACAAATTTTTCCAAATTTATTTTTGAAAATGCTTAAGGTTAAAATAGATCCGAGCCTCTTTTGATGCCCAATGAAGCCACATGGATCAATGATTGTATGCGGGGTGTTGGTGTGGAGGAAAAATTGTCAAATTAACTTTTTGAACTTAGATCATTTTTAGACAAAATGAAGGCTTACGGATTAGCAGAGTGGCGGGAAACTTCATGCCTTTGCAGATTTTGGGAAAAAAGCAAAAAAAAGGAAATTTTTAGCCCGTGGGTCTTCCCAAGAATATTTTATTCATTTAAAATTTCACAGTTAGATTATTTTGAGCTTGAAATGAAGTAAAAACTTCAAAAGGCCATAACTTTTGATTGGGAACTCAATTTTTGGAAAACAAGGACTTTATGGAAATATATCGACGTCCTCTTTTCACAATAACCTTAGGAATTTTATTTTGATAAATTTTAAAGGGTCAATTTTGAGAAAAAGTCTTTCTGTCACTTAGAAAGTGAAGTGGTATTTTTAACTTATCAATTTTGTTCAAATTTGTCATTAATTCTTTTTGCACTTACCAAATAGGTATGGAGGATTTTACTTGGAATATTTTAGGATAGATTGCAAGGTTAAGTTTGTGAGATTGATTTGCATTCGAAATTTATCAATTTTATACAACAAGAAGTTTGTAATTTTGCCTTTTCCCGATTTGAAAGGTTCTATAAAATTTTCATAAGTATTTTGGTATGTTTGGGGTCGTTTTGACCTTACAAATAAAATTTGATATTTCATTTTTTATTTTTGATGTTACAGGGTTGTTTTGTTCAATTTCCGATTAATAATTGCCAGTATGAAAGTTATCTAATGAGCTCAAATTTGAATAGATTTATTTTTATTTGCCAACTTTAAACTATGAATTCATTCCAACCCAATCTAACATACTAAGTTGACTCAAGAAAAGTATTCAAATGCCAAATTACAATTCTGATTTCTAAAACATTTATTTAAAAAAAAAGATTATTATGACATTTCTCCATATGTATTCACTTTTTATCCTTCCAATGAGAATTTCAAAATACATTCAACAATCAGATTTTAATACCTAATAATGCCATTTGAGTAAAGTAATACAATATTTTATTTATTCAAAGAGATAGCTTTACAATTTTCTTCTTTCATTCCTCAATTATAATATACAGAATATGATTTCTTTCACATTCTTTCAAAAGAAGAAAAATAGAGTATATCTCTTTCACAATTCAATTTACAACTTTCATAGCCCATATAGACCATATTTCCATCACAAATAATATACAAGATCATCCACTTCAAGTGGGAAAAGGTTACATTAAGAAATGATCTCAACAAGGACTGTCAAACTATCTTCTTTCTCAGTTCCAGAACAACAGTATGAATTTCCATCATTCTCTAATTTGGTCACAATAGAATAGGGGAAAGGAAACACTCTCCACCCAACCAAGACATCCAATGAAAAGGGAGAATCCATCCTTCTTCATTGGCCCCGAGCCCCAACCACATTGCAATAAGAAGTGTTTTTTTCAACTCATGGCAACAATAGGATTCCACAACACAAAGATAGATTTCAAATTCAAAAAAAAGTCCAAAACAAAAATTGTAGTTTACCACCACAGAACAAAACAAAAATAACACTTGGCTTTCATCATGCAAGCCAAAGGAGTAAAAACTATGGGGGATTTTGCTTATGCCTCCCAAAGGGGAAATGGGTATCACCACCTGAGAAAAAACCACCAAAATATATATCATTTCAAATCCCTGACATGCCCTTATGCCTCCCCAAGTACTCCTTATCCATCAAATTTCCTTATGCCTCCCTAACCTCTTATATCACCCCATAATGAGTAAAGAAATGCAAGCTATTTCTTTGTAATGTGGAACCCAGATCCCAACTCCCTCCACACTTATACCTCCCCAAAACACTTATGCCTCCCAAAAAATGCCCCATAGTTTTCTCCTACACCATCCCTAGGCCATCTACCTAACCAACCAACAAATAAAACAACACATTCAAACATTCAACCATTCACATACGCATATAAATAAAAGGATATTTTTCAAGAGCTAAGCTCTTACCTCTCCATGATGGAGTTTGTCCCAAGTTCAAACCAACAAGCTCTCTAATACAACAAAAAAAAGAGATCAACAATCAACAAGTATGCAGCAATCTCCAAATTTCTCCCAATTTGCAAGAGCTCCAAAACCCAAAGCAACTCGCCAAAAATGAAGTGAGAAAAGTGAAGCAATAAAAAAAACCCCAAAAACAAGCAGAGGAATTCGAATATATAGAAGAGGCAAGAGAAGAGGATGAGGTGGATCCATGTGGGATTCCACATAACACATCCTCAACTCCAACTCATAAGTCAACTTCAATTCCAAGGCACAATAAATAAGTAGGTGAATAAATGACAGTTTTACTTACACACTCAAATTAAACTCACACCTTATAAGGACTGAAATTGAAAGCATGTAAGAAAGCACAATAAAAGCATACAACTTGACTTACAAAAATGCATAATGAAGGCTAGATTTAAACCCTCCAACCATAAGTAAGGTTGACATGGAAATTTAAGAGGTATGGG
This sequence comes from Taxus wallichiana var. yunnanensis, assembly GCA_018340775.1. Taxonomy (NCBI): domain Eukaryota; kingdom Viridiplantae; phylum Streptophyta; class Pinopsida; order Cupressales; family Taxaceae; genus Taxus; species Taxus wallichiana. The sequence continues at coordinate 144,871,705 of CM031240.1, read as the reverse complement.
AAAATTTTAACTTATCCCGTAAGCTTCCAAAATCAGCCTCCAAAGACAAATTCGCATTTCAAAAGGAGGTGGAGTGTTTCATACTCCAAAATTAATTTACAAATCACTTACACATTTCTTACAACACTTTAATTTTAGGCCAACAAATCTAATAATTACTTTCTTATGTCCTAATTTGATTAATTAATTTTAACATGTTTACTCACATTAATTTACCACAATTAGTAAATAATTAAAGGGGTAAACACATCACTTAATAAACACATACAAACATCAATAAAATGGAACCAGATAAATAAATACACATAACCCTTGGTCACATTTAAAGGTGATCCCCCATAGGAATCCCTAACAATCAAACACACACACGCGAACAATACAAGTTGCATGGTGACCTTGTTGAATTCATCTAGAAATCCAATGTGGTTGGTCTCCAATCCCCGATGTTTGTTGTGATATTTTTAACCTACACAATACAAATACCTCTTCGGCCTCGTGGCCATATCGAACATCCAAATGAATATAATATAATGTCAAAATCATCAATATATACATGAATCACAACAACATCTAGACAATCAACAATATCACTTACAATTTCTTCAAAGAACTATATAATCATCAATTTTAAATTCAATTTTCTCGGTCTACTCAATATATCCAAATATCACATATCCTAAAAACATCCATAAATATACATATAGCCATGTCCATCAACATGTCAACATCTATATAAAATGTCTCTAACAATCATCATGCATCATATATGAATCGAGTCAACAATAATCCATTATCGACATCTAACACCGTACTAAATCAAAACTATAATAATGTCCATAATATAGTCAATAGTATCATGATCAATATCAAAAGTGTCGAAGGGAAGTTGGCACTACACATGCCACCTCCCATGGGCACATCGGAGGCACATTTCACATCAACGTGTGGATCGATGAATCCACAATCAATGACTAATACACATCACCTAGAACCATATAACACCACATTAGTTCTCACATGTGTCTAACAATATACACCTACCCATTAAAAATCCCCAAATACAAACAAATAATACTTAGGCTTAGCTAGTGTCATTATTAGGCCATCTCTGCTAGAAGATGGTACTTTCTCCTCTAATCGGTAGTCCACCCACCATATCTACGACAACTAGAAATAATAGCACCCATCGATGTGATGTGCATCAATCGTTATAAGCCTAGGTAGACCCAACATCATCCACATGTATCGGATCTATAGCCACATCTAACTCATCCTGTACCAGGATGCACTAGTTATGCTCCTGTAGGACTTGGCCATGGTCCTAGCCACCTCGGTGATCTAGTAGCTCTAACTCATACATATGGCTCTAGGGGCACATCTTGAGCCATTCTAAAATGCCTCGACACACACTCTTCTTGAAATAACTCAGTCACTCGAAGAAATCGGTACTCTAACCACATGGTGCGTCGAATGCATGATGGCTCTACTCCATCCTATAAGCATCCACAATAGTCTAGATATGGCTTCCATATGATGGCCCATTTTCCCATGTGATCAAGCATATATCTATAAGTAGTGGTATCCATCCTTCTACTTCATGTGATTACCCATCTCCCAACAAATATGTCAAGTATTCCCCAATCCATGAGAGGTCAGTCAATTGGCCTCAATATTGCAATGTGCTCACATGCCCATACATTTAGCAATTTGGTGGCTCCTAGTCCACCACCATGGTCTGCATATGTAAACTTGTATAAATCTCTATACAAATGAGCCAACACATAACATGCCCATTTAAACCTTCTCCTGTGCTCCTTTTATGTTGACAAATATCATGCATCTTATACAAGATTCCCACTTTGTCACCCTCTACTAACACAGATGAAGCATTAAAAATAACAATAAAGCTCTACAATCATGGAACACCCGATCTCAATATGGTATCTATGCGAATATGGGTCTCCATTTGTACTGTGTCCACTTAAAGTATCACCTAGCCACTCTCATATGCCTCTAAGAATCCACTATAGCCATCACCCATACTCTCTCACCCACAACTGGTAATCGTAATATATGATATACATCCTCTAGGGTAACAAATAATCTCCCCTAGTAGACAACAAAAAAGTACAAGTATTTGAACACCACCTCTCACACAATACAAGTAATCATAGGCATATTATTGGGTACTTCCCCCAATCTCACTATGTATCAAAATTCGACCTAGTCTAATATATCACAATCAAGCATCGAGAAAATCCCAAAGTCAGTAATGTGCTCAAATTCCGATGTCCACAAAACTCCCTTGATTATATATCTCTATAGAACACAAAAACTAAAAAAATCACAACATTAAAACTTCATATATATGCAAAAATAACCACTCAAACTAAAAAAATTAATCCTCTTCACATTGTGCTATCAAAACATTCTCCTAGGTTTCCAGGCTCCCAAAAGTGGGACGTGGGTGCCTGTGTCACAGTCACAAGTGCCTAGAATCAAGGCGTTTGCATCCCAAAATACATTAACACCTTGGCCACTACCGCTTAGGCCGAAATGCCCAAAAATTCAAAAATTCAAATTTTGCAAAAATGTACTTTCATCAAAATTTTCAAAAATACTCATACTTACCAACTCATTTGTCATCTGTGACGCCACGACTGCCACCACCATCTCGAACCTAGTCAACCTCACTTCCTTACTTATGCGGAATTCTTGTAAGCTCGAGCTCAAATTCTAAATCAATCAAGGTTCAAATGAATTTACTATTCACTTTTTACTATTACTATATATAGTAATTTTCAATTTTCCATTTACTATAGTTACCATTTGCACTCATTATTCCAACTAATACATGACACATGGTTTCACTCATATCTTGATCTTCCCATCTCTGTTTTCCTTCCCGTTTGGGTCATTTAGTTCATAGTTTCTCCTACCATTGTATTATACACATTCCAAAATGCTATATTCTAATCTCACGCATATACTACTTACAATATATGCATTCTTGCAACATATCCTATACTCGCTCTTCGTCATCATTACATATTTTCATCTCTACTTTCGGATCGGTGATCTTCGTTTCCACCCCACCCCGTCACCGAAATTAGGGGCATGTAATCAAGATCACCCTACGATCCCTCTCAGACTACTATAAAATCATCCGATACTCTTAATACATCATTTTCAAAAATCTTCCTCTCACGTTATTCAAACAAAGGAAACAAATCAATCTATTCAAATAATTTCTACCTATTCCCCCTAATGACCTAATGGGGGTAAAAATTAAAAATCTCGCTATGAGTAAATTTTTTAATTTCATAGCAATCATTGAATATTTCAATAAAATCAATTGAATCAAGAAACATAACATACTCTACTATATATCCCAAATTACCTAACTTGGGTGTTACATTACTTCATTATCTTTCCCATATGATTTAACATGGGAATCACTTTACATTTTCTATCACTTCCAAATGACCTAAAATGGAAGACATCTAACACTATAAAAATAACCAAACCCATGGAGTGGGGGTAATGAGACATTATTTCCTTTCCTATAATGCTCATATATGGGTTATACAACACAAAACTAAGCATGGATCAAAATGAAACAAAATTTTGTCATTATCTATCCTGCAAAGTGGTTAGACCTTTTGAGGATGTAGTCATAGATGGAGGCTAAAAATAGACCTCTCTCACTAACATTCTTCCTCTAGTGGTAATATGCCTAAATCCTCCCTTGATCAAAATTTTACAAAATCGGGTTGGGAATTGATCACTCCCTACCCCTTTAAATCTCCATTGACAACAATTTAAAATATAAAAACTATCCAAATCAAATAATCAATTACTCCAAGTTCTCCTTATAACACTCTCACTGTCTCTATTTACCTCACATGGATCAACACGTTGATCCATGGTTTGTCATGTTGTATATTCTTATATTTTGCACATACTTCTACAACAGGGCTTCTATGGACTTCCCACAAGTAGATTTCTTACTTCATTTACACTATTTGAATTTCATTCAAATAAAACAAAGGGGGGAAAATGTTGACACAAAATCACACACATATTACTATTTTAAGTATACCACCAAGTATGTTGTTATGTGTATGGATCTTGATTAAGAAAATTATTCACTAGTGACACACTTCTTAGTCCATCTTCTTGCTTTGATTGTTTCTATTGTCTTTGTCTTTTTCCACTTCTTAGTCCATCAATGGTGAAAAGTGTGCCGAGAGAGACAAGAAAAAGTGTGGAGTGACAAAAAGTGAACCGTGGAAGCTAGATAAGATGAAGTGAGAAACAAGTGATGATGATTACCCTAGGGTGAGAGATGATGTGTAGATGTTGTGTTGTACTGTTATTATTTTCGCTTGATTTTTTTGTTTTATGTGTGATGATGTGACTACTTTTGCTTCTCATAAGGATGGACTGTTAAAGAGAAGAATGGAAAAGTAGTCAAATACGTGTATATATGATCAAAACGTGTAAAAAGTGTGTAAAAGTATGTAAAAATATGAAAAAGGAACATGTGTGCTTGATTTGTGATGAGAAAAAATTGTAGAAAGGATCCACGAAGATGTTGTAGGAGAACAAATTTCTTAAGTGATATCAGTCGGTTGCGTTGAGTGTGAGTTTTTTGGGTGATCTCACGCTGAATCGTTGAGTGTGATTTTTTTTGGAAATCTCATGCCAACAATGGAAGAAGTGTAGGGATAAAAGTATGGTGTCATTCTCTAACCTTTAACTACTTCTCGAAGTACGAACACCACTAGATATTGTGTTTGAAAATATGATCTTTTTAATCCAACACGAAAGTAGAAAAAGGTGTAGTGTATGCATGTCAAGTGATGAAGGAATGTGTGTCTTGTAAAAGTCGATGTGAAAAGTGCTGAAAACTAAACTGAACAGAGAAAATATGTATAACTACCCCCTTGTAACAGGCATCCAAGAAGGATCGGGGTGCCCCGGTGCTTACTATCCGTGTATGGACACTAGTGATTGTGTTGTGATAAGGACCCAAGTTAAGATCATGGCCATTGCTAATATTGAAGACTATGTTGACTATTTATTGAATTGTATTATATTGTTACTGAAGAATGATAAATGGGGTGAGTTATTCACTTGATAGATGCCCCACCTCATTTGGGGTGCATGTGATGTTGTTGAGGAGTATGCTTCCCAAATTAGAACTAATCGCTAAACTGAAATCGGTGCCTTACAGGGGGAGGGAGTGTGCTTGAAAGAAACCAAGGAAAACACAAAAAAAATGGCTATAAGACAAGTGTTAGTGCAAGAAAGATAAATCATGCATGTAGAAAATTAAATATGTAAGCTAAGCACATAAGAAGATAATATAGGAAATCAATAGTGCATATAAATTAGACCATGAAAATCAGGTTTCAAATATGGGACATCACTCACGATGTTGTAAGACACACAAGGCCGATGTGGCCAAAACCATATAGTGTGCACACAAGATAGATGGAAAATCCTGCAAACAATGGAAAATAATGAAAAACAATGACAGACAATAAAATTAATGTAATAAACAACCATGGAATAAAATAGACCTACAAAATAAATTTTACACATGAAGCACCGGTTAGTATGTTAGAAATATAAAATATATGTCAAATCATTTATAATCGGATAATAATGTGCTATGAAAAATGAAACAATGGCACATGTGATGTACAAAATTGGATGCCCCCAAGAGACATTGCGGGAATGGTAATAGGTATTGTGCCAAACATATGTGCTACATGTATCAATATGTATAAATTCTATGACCATGAATAGAAAGAAAGTGAACACGCATGTGTATATGGAGAGATAATGACATATAAGATATTTGTCTAACATTTGTAACAGAGTGTACAATGTAAGCATAAGAAAGTAAGAGTAAATGTGACCAAGATATGCAGTATGCTATGGATGAGATGGAATGGAATGCAACGTGAGTGTAATAGGAGTAGCGTGCCCCGAGTGGATGTGTATACGGTATGAGATGAGGTTCATTTATATGTGCCCTTCGCAGTAGTAAAAATTAACAAGAGAACAAGAGTGCATCATTGGTAAATGGTTTGATTGATGTGTATGTTAGAAGTATTTGAATCAATAGAGCACAAAGCATAGAATGGTGTGAGTGAGGTGAGGTTAATTTCATATTTAAACCCTTAACAATGAGTATAAACCATGACAATAGAGTACATCATTGCAAAATGGTTTGAACGATGTGTATGCTAGAAGGATTTGATCGATAGAGCACATGACCTAGATTTTAGAATAGATTATGATGTGTAGATGATAGAAACATTGAATAAGGCATTAGAAAGAGTGTTTATAGAGCGTAGGATGTAGAAATGTGTGAATTAGTTGCTTTATAAAAGATCATCATGACATATAGAATATTGATCATGAATCCAAAGTGTAAGATGTATAATGTTGTGATCGAGGTGAGGTTCATTTCAGATTTAGACCCTTATCGGTCGAGTATGAACCATAAAACTAGATTGTGTGGTTGGGTAATTGTTTGAATGTTTGCACTAGAAACATATGATCACCAAACCGTAGAGCATAATGAGTGAGTGAGTGAGTGAGTGAGTATGGTGGGGTTCATTTTAAATGTAAGACCTCAATAGTAGAATATGAACCGTGGATCTAGAGTTTGTCATAGGGTAATGACCACAATGTGTAAGAGAATATGCAAGAAAGATATGTTGTGAGTGTATAAAGTGCATATGATGTGTAATAGAAGTTATGAGAAAGTGATGTGATGAATGTGTAATGTGTGAAGTGCATAGTGTGTGAGGCTCATGTGTATAATATGCCCTCAACGGTGAAGTGTGAACCATATAGCACAAGAGTAAATCATCGAGTGATGATGATACAAGAGTGTATCAAGATGTGTGTGAGAGTCTAGATGTAGAGTTTAGAGTATGTAAGACACCGATAATGCTATAAGGGGGAAGAGTATGGCTGGTGCCCCCCAAGCACTTAATGATGAGAATGCTCAAGTCAAACTATCTAAAAGTTCATCATTTCCCTTATTGAAGCCAAATGGGGATGCATCAAAAACATGATAAGAAATAGTGTGTGGTGGATCATATAATGATCTAGTTCGGCATAAATTATACACGTGAATTTCGTACACTTTATTAGTGAAAGGTCTTGGTGGACATCCATGTGCATACTAACGAGTGAGATTCTTGTGAATAACCGAGAGATGAATCATTGCAGATATACACCCGGCCATAAGGCATAGGGAATGTGATACTAGTATGATTAGGGTCCAAATTGACTCAAATGTAATCCAACAAACATTACCCAAATATCACCGGAGAAGTGTGAGGAACACATGCCACAAAGACAGTTAGATAGAATACATGAAGACCATAGGCGGTTGTGGGGGTGAGTGCAACAAGTTGGTGGACAATTAAATGGACATAAAAATTAGAAATTTAGATACCATTATCGCAGTTTCTAAACCACACTCGTGTAATTGTTTTATATAGGTTTGGTTATTTCTAAACCTAAAACTATGATCGCATCCTCCGAGACAAAAAAATAGAGCTGTAACTCGTCATTTTCCCCATTTTCCTTTCCAATAGGGATTTCTCCTAGACGTGTGGCACTCCCGCTTTGAATACCCCTAAAAATTTCTCTTCGACTTCGGCTCATGATAGTTTCAACCATGCCACTAAGACAAAGAGGTAAGCCCTCGATTTTGATTAATTTGTTTTCATTTTAGGTTTTTTAATTTATTTTCATGGGTTTTTCAATTTTTGTTTATGTATACAATTTTTTTCTTTTTCATTTGCTCGAGAAAGCTTGTAATCCCGTAAACCATCAAAATATTCCTCAAAACCCTCCAAAAAATCCTCAAAACCCTCCAAACAATCCTTAAAACCCTCCAAACATTCCTCAAAACCCTCCTCCAAACATAGATCTACCTCTTATGGCTCCTTTTATCCCCACGGAACCAGCAAGAAACATAAGTTGATATCATTGGAAGAATTCGACAAAATTAAATTGTCATTGAGAACCTTATTTAGACTATAAGACAAAATCATGCCACAAATCCATCTGCATGACTTTAGCCAACACATTGCAAACATTGATTGGCGAAGTTGACTCCATGCAACCAACTAAATAGAAAGATGGAATACCTTTAGAGGTGATTGTAGGCGGTGGTATGCAGATAAATTATCCCATGCATCCGTAAAAGACATTTTTTTAAAAGACCGCATTTGTGCATTATTTACTGACCCAAGAACCAATGCCCCCACGACTAATTGCAAACGGTTCCCAATCCATTGGTGCCACGATGACCGAATCAAGAACAATTTTGGGATCGATGGTGGATGGTTTTTTATTATCCACCATGCAACAACAATGAGGTTCCTCTCTATTTTTTAAAGAAAATTATATTGTGAGTTTGTGCTTAATGAGGTCCCAAATTATTTTGACTTTTCTAAGTTTTATGGGCAAGGAGGTGGCTGCGCATGAGTAGACCCAGTGCAACATAGGTCAACCAAGGATCCCCATGCCCCAAAACCCCCGCTGCCTTTAGTTATCCCTCCTACGGTGAAGGAGATGATGGATATTGACACACTACATGCATTGAGGAGCTCACGACACTCGACCAAAGATAGTGACCAGATTGCATTTGGTGATGCTAGTGGAGGAGTTAGTTCTAGCGCACCACACCACCGTGGATCACATGATTTGCTAGATCACATGATTTCTTTTCTCTAGATGAGATGATGGCGAGATGCTTTTGTAAAGTTTAAAGGATCTTGGTCTCTCATAGGTAAATGTCAAAATATATATATATATATATATATATATATATATATATATATATATATATATATATATATATATATAATAGTTTAATTCATGTTTGAGATTTTAATATATATGTATTTGATTGTACGTCATGTACATACATGTAAAAACTTTTTTATTTTATTTTAAATAGCAAGAGCCGGTGAAGGAAACATTTGGTGTTGACATGCTAGCTACTATATGGTTTGGGTGTGTTACAAACGTAAGTTTCAAGTTGTACTTAATTTTCAAATTTCATTTGATTATACACTTTTATTATTATTATGTTTCACATATACATGTGTACATATTAATATATGTTTTTTCTCGTTATACGCACGAGCTCGGCGGGTCATCATCTGCTCTGGGAACTGAGGCTACTGGCACACCTCACATGACTTTTACGCAGGTTAGTTTCTCTTTACACTTTGTTTCTAATTGTGAAAGTTCACATGGATTATGCTTTGGGTCTGTTATGTGGCAATCATGTAGATTAATATTGATTTGTACATTTTTTTGTATAGCTTATGACTGCTAGAGAGACTCCTCCATATATGCAGATTGTGGAGGTGCTTTGTAGATATCGCCATACAAGATCTCTGAGATCCACTAATTGAGGTACAATTTTTCAAATTTGTTAAATTTTGGAGGAATTATTTCTTATTACTTAAATCTACAATATCAAATTTTGTACATGAAATATTTAATTTGAAATTTAATTATTTGTATGTAGCTTACCCCTCGTGAGTCTATTGTTGTCCTGCGATGCGTCAATGAAAAATTGATAGGGATCATGACATTGCGGTAAGATTTCACATGCATTTTAACTAAATTCTAAGTTTCTAAATTTTGAATGTATTTTAAAAATTTGGGTGTTAAAAACTTGTTGTTTATGAATGTGCAAGTTAGGTTACAGGCCTGCTTAGAGATGCCTAGGACCACACAGATGAAATCCGTAGTGGCATCTCCCTCCACTACATCCCTAGGTCATGGACATGCTACTTCTAGCAGGGAGAAGAGAGGGAAGATGTTTCATGATTAGATTCATAGGACCTGGATGTACATAGATATATATATGGGCCATCTGGTCCTAGTTCATGATTCTTCATATAGTCCATTGTATATATAGCCTTATGTGACCACATGTGGTCCTATATGTATGACACACTTAGTTCGAGATGTACACATGTTATGAACTTATATTTTCAGAGACATGTGTCCAACACACTTAGTTCGAGATGTACACATGTTATGAACTTATATTTTCAGAGACATGCATCCAACACACTTAGTTTGATACATTATATATCCATGTGTTGGTTTTCATAATGATATTACTTCTATGTTTGATTCGATTTCATTGCACATGATATCCTTCTATGTATGTATGTTATATGTATATTATTTATATATGCATGTTTGATTTAAAATTAAAAAGCTATGGTGCAACATATATGAATATAACATTACTATGGTGCATCATTACATGTTACAATTGTTAAGAAATTAAGGGAAACATTTAAATATGTATTATTTTAGAGATTATCCCATTAATGGGGCTTATACCATTGATCAATAGATACACCTTAATATCTCTTTATAATTTGGTGCTATGCCAATCAACTAAGAAGTTACACATGATTTGATTATCGTAAGTAGATTCACTTCCCTATTAAGTCCTATATGTTTTTGTATTTAAGCACACACTTTAAAAACCCCATTTTTTGTATACCCTACAATCCTTCTAGTCCAAAATACACATTTTTGTGAGGGGGTTTTTCAAATAATTCACATCCTTACCATTCCAAGGTATTTGAAAAAATTTCAAGGTTCTTCAATGAATTTTAAAACGATATATCACTTGGAATTTGTGAACATTCTTTACATATTTATTTAGGATGTTTGTACATATGTTACAACATATCAATCTAGATAAGAACACATAAATATGTATGTAATGTATATTGTCAAATAATTCACATCATGGCGAGCTCTAGGGAGACTTGGATTGGTGTCAGACCACCCGATCTAGAGCCTTCCTGGCATTCCTTGAGCCTTTGTGGCATAAATGTTTACAAAATACCTTTTCTAGGCAGTCCTAGGAAATGAACGGAGGTGAGTAGTGAGAATTCATGAGGCATCATTTCAATGCACGACAACGTCATTGCTTCCGAGCTACTTTGTTCAGGTGTAGTCCCTTAAGAGCCCTAAGACCAAAAAATCATTCAACTTTTATGGGTGACTATGCAGATGCGTGGCACCTAAGGATGTATCGTCTGATCCTACACCTTGGCATAGGGACCCTATGCAATAGCCTATCTCAGTTTTTTCTTCTTCTATCGGTGCTCTCACTTCCCTATTGTTTGCAAATGTGCCAAATAGTGTAGTTTGAGACAGTATAAGGTTGTCAAATGATATATTTTACAAACGGTGGATCATGGGACCAAACCAACTATGTTGACATGCCCAGTGGCTAAGTGAATGCTAGAGGAGGTGTCATTTCGGTGTGCGACAACGTCTTTTCTTCTAGGATACTTTGTTTGGGCATAGTCCCTTAAGAGCCCTGAGACCAAAAAAATGTTCAACTTCTATGGTTGACTATGCGGACTCCATGGCACCTAAGGATGTCTCGTCTAATCCCAAACCATGGTGTAGGGACCCTCTACGGCAAAGACCTGTCTTGGTTTTTTCCTTCTCCAATCGGTGCTCTCGCTACTCTATTATTTCTAAATGCATGAAATAGTGTAGTTTGAGACAATGTAAGGTTATCAAATGGTATATTTTGCAAACGGTGGATCATAGCACCAAAACAATTGCACCAAACATCCGGGTGCCCAAGTGAATGTTAGAGGAGGTATATTTTAAGTGCACGACAACCTCGTTGCTTCCGGGATACTTTGTTCAGGCATAGTCCCTTAAGAGCCTTGAGTCCAAAATATCGTTCAACTTCGACGGGTGACTACGTAGACTCCGTGGCACCTAAGGACGTATCATCCGATCCTACACCTCGGCGTAGGGACCCTCTACAATATTTTGTCTCAGTTTTTTCTTTCTCCAATCGGTGCTCTCGTTTCCCTATTGTTTTGTAAACGTGCAAAATAGTGTAGTTTGAGATAGTGTAAGGTTGTCAAATGATATATTTTACAAACGATGGGTCGTAGCACCGAACTAACTATGCTGACACATCCAAGTGGCTAGGTGAACACTAGAGGAGGCATATTTTTGGTGCGCGACAACATCATTTCTTTCAGGCTACCTCATTCGGGCGTAGTCCCTTAAGAGCCTTGAGACCAAAACATCGTTCAACTTCAACAGTAACCATGTGGACTTTGTGGCACCTAGATACATCTCATCTAATCTAACACCTCGAGTAGGGACCCTCTACAATAGCCTATCTTGGTTTTTTCCTTCTCGAATCGGTGCTCTCACTGCCATATTGTTTGCAAATGTGCCAAATAGTGCAGTTTGAGACACAAAGGTGTCAAACACTATATTTTGCAAATGGTGGGACATGGCATAAAACTAACTACAGAAACATCTAGGATGCCATGTGAATGCTAGAGGAGGCATCGTTTCGGTGCATGACAACGTCGTTTCTTCCATCTACCTCATTAAGGGGTAGTCCCTTAAGAGTCCCGAGACCAAAAATCATTCAACTTCAATGGTTGACTACGTGCACTCCGTGGACCTAAAGATGTATCATCTAATCCTACACATTGGTGTAGGGACCCTCTACAATATTTTGTCTCAATTTTTTCCTTCTTCAATGGGTGTTCTCGTTGTCCTATTGTTTGCAAACGTGCCAAATGGTGCAGTTTGAGACAATGTAAGGCTATAAAATACTATATTTTACAAACGGTGGGTCATGGCACTAAACCAGTGTCGTGCCAACATGCAGGTGTTTAGGTGAATGTTAGAGGAGGCATTTTTTTCAACAACATCATTTCTTGGGCTAATTTTTAGGTGTAATCCCTTAAGAGCCCCGAGACCAAAAATACATTCAAATTTGATGGGTGACTATGTAGACTCATGGCACCTAAGGATGTCTTGTATAATCCTAAACCTTGGCATAGGGACCTCTCGTAATAGACTGTCTCATTTTTTTCCTTCTCCAATTGATTCTCTTGCTAATCTATTGTTTGCAAATGTATGAAATAATGCGGTTTGAGGCAGTGTAAAAAGGTCACAAACGGTATATTTTATAAACGGTGGATCGTGGCACCGAACCGACAAAGCCAAAACATCCATGTGGCTAGGTGAATACTAGAAAATGTGTATTTTCGGTGCGCAACAACGCGTCGTTGCTTCCAGTGCTACTTGCTCAAGCATAGTCCCTTAAGAGCCCTAAGACCAAAAACATTCAACTTCGGCGGGTGAATACGCAGACTCAGTAGCACCTAAGGACGTATCATCTGATCCTACACCTTGGCATAGGGACCCTTTACAATATTTTTCTAATTTTTTCCTTCTCCAATCGGTGCTCTCGCTGCCCTATTGTTTGCAAAAGCACGAAATAGTGCAGTTCAAGACAATGTAAGACTATCAAACAATATATTTTGCAAACGGTCGGTCGTGGCACCGAACTAGCTACGCCGAAACATCTTGGTGGCTAGGTGAACACTAGAGAAGGCATATTTTTTGTGTGTGTCAATGTTATTTATCTCGGGCTACCTAATTGGGCATAGTCCCCAATGACCTTGATACCAAAACATCATTCGACTTTAATAGTTACTTGCGCGGACTCCGTGGCACCTAGAGATGTCTCATCTAATCCTACACCTCATAGTAGGGACCCTATACAATAGCATGTCTCAGGTTTTTTCCTTCTCTAATTGGTGCTCTCACTTCCCTATTGTTTGCAAACGCGCCAAATAGTGCAGTTTGAGCAGTGTAAGGCTATCAAATGCTATATTTTACAAATGGTGGGTCATGGCACCAAACCAACTACATCAAAACATCCGAGATGCAAGTTGAATGCTAGAGGAGGTGTTATTTTGGTGCACAACAATGTTGTTTCTTCCGGGATACCTCATTCGGGCGTAGTCCCTTAAGAGCCCTGAGACCAAAAAATCATTCAACTTTGTTGGGTGATTACGTGCACTCTATGACCTAGAGACATCTCATCTAATCCTACACCTTAGCGTAGGGACCCTCTACAATAGCTTGTCTCAATTTTTTCCTTCTCCAATTGGTGCTCTCGATGTCCTATTGTTTATAAATGCGCCAAATAGTGCAGTTTGAGATAGTGTAAAGGTCAGAAATGCTATATTTTGTAAACGTTGGGTCGTGGCACCAAACTAACTAAACCAACATGTCTAGGTGGCTATGTGAATGCTAGAGGAGGTTTTGTTTTAGTGCACAACAATGTCGTTGTTTCCGTGCTTTACCTCATCTGGGCGTAGTCTCTTAAAAGCACTAAGACCAAAACATCGTTCAACTTCGACGAGTGACTACGCAGACTCCTTAGCACCTAGAGATGTCTCGTCTAATCCTACACCTTTGCATAGGGACCCTATACAATATCTTGTCTCATTTTTTCTTCTCGAATCAGTGCTCTCATTGCCCTATTGTTTGCAAACGCACCAAATAGTGCATTTTGAGACAGTGTAAGGTCACAAACGCCATATTTTGCAAAAAAGTGGGTTATGGCACCAAACCGAATGCACCAACATGTCCGAGTGGCCATGTGAATGCTAGAGGAGGAATTGTTTTTGAGTGCATGACAATGTCATTTCTTTCGGGCTACCTCGTTTAGGTGTACTCCCTTAAGAGCCTTAAGACCAAAAAATCATTTAAATTCGACGGTGACTATGCACACTCAATGGCACCTAGAAAAATCTCATCCAATCCTACACCTTGGCATAGATACCCTCTACAATAGCATGTCTTAGCTTTTTCCTTCTCAATCGGTGCTCTCATCGCCCTATTGTTTGCAAACACGCCAAATAGTGCGGTTTGAGACAGCAGTGTAAGGTGTCAAACACTATATTTTACAAACGATGGGTCATGGCATTGAAATTTTTGTGCCAAAATATCCGGGTGGTCAGTGAACACTAGAGGAGGACTGCGTTTCGGTGCACGACAATGTCGTTGCTTCTAAGCTACCTCGTTCGGGTGTAGTACCTTAAGAGCCCTGAGACCAAAAAAATGTTCAACTTTGATGGGTGACTACGCACTCTTCATGGCACCTAAAGATGTCTCGTTTGATCCTACACCTCGGTGTAGGGACCCTCTACAATAGCATGTATCAGTTTTTTCCTTCTCCAATCAGTGCTCTCACTGCCCTATTGTTTGCAAACGTGTGAAATAGTGCAGTTTGAGCCAGTGTAAGGTTGTCAAATGGTATATTTTACAAATGGTGGGTCGTGGCTCGAACCGATTGTGCACATGCATAGGGATGGTCTTGTAAACACTTGGGAGGTGTCGTTTCAGTTCTCTAAGCTCCAGGTGCTTCTAGGCTACCTCCTCCAGAGCCAAGAACCCCCTCCACAGGTACATAAATCATTGTTAATTGCTTCTCTTTTCTTGTAAAACAATGAAAGCTTCTCTTAGCTTCAAGAATTTACAATTCTCTACTAATAGTGCTAACCACGTGAAGGTGGAAGCTTTTCTGGCACCACTAACCTACACATAAAAGTGTTAGTCAAAGAAATTTAAGTTTCAAATCAAAACCATACTAGATATATACAAAATACACAAATTTAATAAAATATATGAACTTAAATTTATCTAACTAACAAATTTATATATACCAAAGAAATTATATATACTAGACATGAGCATTGTAAATTCATTCCAATGAACCATCAGGATCGGATCTACTCTGAATAGCAGACAGGATTACTTCATCATCTCGAATCTCCAACCTTCCAAATAATCTTGTTATTAGGCCTTCCTTGATATCTATACAGCTGAATATTTGTCGCTAGAACTAGATGTGAATATAAGAGTATTTTCCTATGTGTCTCAAAGTCTTCAAACACCCAAACAAAGGATTTTTTTAATGGATACCATCGAAGCCAAGTTCCAGTAACTACCATTGACCTTGTAGGGTACTCAATATCTTTGCCATCTATAACAAGAGAAGTCAACTTCTTTCTTTCCTCGATGCAATGACATAAGAAATAGTTTATTCCTTCTTCATTGTCTTCTATCGCAATAACTGCAAACACATGTCCTATAAAAAAAGGTTTCAACTCAAATTTAAATTGTACATATTAAAATTTCAATGGACATAACTCAATACAAAAATTGTAAATAACCATAAATACCTTGTTGCACCAAAATTTTTTTGTCAAATTCCTTGTATTTTGCAACTTCATCTGCAGAAACAAGTCGTAATGCTTGTGGAGGTTGATAACTAGGAAATGGAGTTAGAGGCCTATAAATCCATCCATCCACCCATTCTATGAATCACACTCAAGTGAAAAATTTGATACAAGATGCACAAAAATATGTCAACTTTATTATCTATGTGGCCCACGAAGTAGCGTCTAAGCTACAAAATGAGTGCATATCACTAGACCTAGTGAGTGTCATACAATCCTCATAGTTAGCATTTTTTGTTCCTCTATCAACAAAAATATTTGTGAACCGTGGAAGTTTATTGAGAACCTCGGGCCATGTTGTCAATACACCATTCCACTATGCTCTTTGCTCTTTCAATTTAGCACTATATTTGTACTTCAACTCTTCTTTTGCAAGAGCTCTTTTTAAACATGCCCCTGCACTATCTCTCTCTCATTTTCCATGTCCAGCCTCAATGAAACTCCAAATATGTTACACACCCATCTTGACGTGCATCCTTCTCATCCAATAAAACATTCGTGCATTCTTAAAATGAGACATGTAATTATCTGACCATATATAATGTTGTTTGAAGTGAATGTCTCTATCAAATAAGTTTCCATAAAATAACTAGAAACACCCTTGCACAAATTCAGTAGAATGAGTACGATCATCACTGATGTAAAAGTAGTACTCTCTTTAAAAAAATTGATCATTCTCTGTACTATCAGGAGAATGTATAAATGTTATATGCACAAAAATGACAACTTTTACTTAGTGGTAATATTGTGATTGAACCTTCATTTGTGGTTGCAATGTGTAGTTCTCTATAAAATCAACCACTAAAACAATAGTACCAATAGGAAATGTGTCTTTGCATATATTAAACTATTCATCCAACCATCGAGATCTGTGTGTATGACTATCATACTCATAAACAATTTCATCCTTAAATTTTCTCATAAATTGAAAAACAGGCATATGTTCTGTAACTAGCTCACACCGTTTAGATTCTTTTCCATCTTTCAACTAGTATGCAACTGATTTATATTTATCAAACTCAACTAAATTATATCATATTTCTCCTTCAATTTGTTCATAGATGCAACTTTCCGATTTAGGTAATCTACCACATGTACCACAACTTCCATCTAAACAATCCCGATTATAAAAAAATTGTCCAACCTTTTTTCACAAAATATCATTGGAATGAAATTCTGGAAGATATTTGTGGAACTTAAACACCACATTCCAATAACATAGTTTCAAAATGAAAATTAGAATGAATACGTGAAAATTTAGCATAATGCATCGCAAATTCAACATGTTGCTTACAACAACAAGTGGTGTGAGTGTGGTTGATTTTCACATAGAATTGTTTCAACATTTCATAAAAATGTTAACAAATTTTAATTTCTAGATGCTCTTGTTCAAACTTACGAAAAATTGAGTTTAAGTCATATCTAAGACATGTTTTGGTTTTGGTTCACGATTAATAGAACCAACTCTCCATTTTACAACATCTCTTGTATTAGGTGAAACTCTAGTGTTATCATGCCAAAATTGACTAACAACTTCTCTTATAGCATCAAAATTATATTTGTCCTTATGCGACATCAGAAAGAAAATGCCAAAAATCGGTGGCATTGAGTGATTCAAGGATATTACGTCTTTCAATTTCTTTCATTAGAGTTTTTTTATTAACTTGCAACATTCGACTTGTTTGCGTAATCAAAAATTGTTTTTTAATTGATTCACTTATAACACTAGTAATAAGTACACGACACACAATATTACTATCCCTAGTGCATCTCGACACCAACAAAGTGTGATATGCATCATGAAGGTTTTCAACAATTGTATAGGTTTGACAAAACGTATATTAGAAGTTGTCAATCCTAAGGTGTTTAATGTATGTCTCATTTTAATCAATTTCATCAAACTAACCAACAACTAACATCTTTAGGAATCATTTAAAATTTCAAAATGATTATCCCAAATTTCACTAGCTTTTCTTCTTATTTTCTATTCGGAAAGTTTGTCAAACATTGGTTTCAAAAAAATTCATCAAATTCAATAAATTTCTTACGAAAAATCCTAGGAGGTGTTTTTGTCAAATTTTTCTTGTCTACAGATTTCAACCTAAATTTCCTTATTCACATTTCATTGTCTCCTTCAATTTCAACATTTACTACATCACGAGTATTTAATTCTTCTTCAACATTGTGATAATAACATCTTCATCACAATTATTTAATTCAACTTCATCATTGATAGTAGAAACATTATCGCTATCCAAAATAAGCCCATGCTTATTTTTGGCTAACTCCTCCTCCTTTTCCTTTATTGGAACTTAAATGAATTTTTGGCATGCTTCAAGGACTCAAAATTTTCTAGAAATGGCTCCATCAGATAGAGAATTTTCTCACCTTTCCAAAAAGGTAAAATTTTCCTCCTAACTCCATATATTTTGAAAGTTATGGCTTGGTGGAGTTTTTTGGGGAAATTTTCCCTTGAAAATCCCACATCCAATGAGAATCTGCCATGTGGTGGCAGAGGTCGGGCCGGCGGAGGTAAGTTGAAAAATTTACTAAGAAGGTTGGTGGAGGTGCAAAGGGTAAATTTCAGCCCATAGACCCGCGGAGGAGAAGGAAGCACGTCGGAGGAGGCAGGGAGAAATTTGGGCACTTAGCCCTTTTGGGGAGAAATTCAAAAGATCTACAATAGGCCCGTGGAGGAAGATGGAAAAAAATTTAGCAGGCCCGCCAAGAAATGTGAAAGTGACACGTGTCTAGTCAATGGTGGGGGTCAAAGGTGTGGAAGGTTTTCGTGAAATTTTCCAAAATTGCAAAATGCGCAAAGGAAAATGTTGAAGCACATCCCGGGAGAGCGACCAGATGTTGACATGTGGCAAAGCAGAAAGCAGCGGAGCGCGGGAAATCAATGGAATTTTGCCCAATGTGAAATCAAAGGGAAAAGGTGAGGTTGGAGCCCGCATTTCCATCGGTGAATAGGAAGTGCCACGGCAGCAGCAAAGCGATGGGGTGTAGAGAAGTTTTGCAAAATTTTCCCAAATTCAAAACAGAGGAAAATTTTAAGGTTTCACCCACTAACTGAATTTTCCCTAAAATTGCCATTTTTTCCCTAAATCTTCAGAGGGGCATATCTTTCGATCCCGAGCCTAGATTTTCACATTCTTTATATCATTGGAAAGATGGTGAAATTCTCCACACGATGGACTATTCAATTTTGAATTTTTATGGAGATTTGTGGGAGAAAAATGGGAAAATGTCTCTAGCATGCAAAAACACAGAAAATGCCCCCAACCACCAAAATTAATGAAGTATGGGCCTCTTTCTTGCTCTGCAGAGCAATGTACTTTGGTGTATGGGTTTTTCCATGAAGCCCATCACTTTACAGGTGAAATTAAAGGGATTTGTCGGTGGTTGGAGTTCCAAATCAATTTTCCCACGTTTTCTCCTTTCTTCCATTCTGCTCAATGGTTAAAAGCCAATTTTGGCTCATTTGTAATGATTTGTTCATCATTCTTCTCTGCCTCTCCCTTCTTTTCTTCCCCAGGGTCGAAAATAGAGTTTGAACCTCCTCCCCTACTCTATAATGGCATTTTTGCCTCTTACCTGTAAAATGATGTTTGGTGCAAACTTCTAGAGTAACAAAAACGTGTTTTGTGATGCATCTGTCCATCCTTGCTTGTTTTTTTTCCTTTGTTTATTCTTTCCTCTCTTCATTATAGGTTTTGGAGCTGTGTTCATGGAGATTTGGAACATATTTTGAGTGAAATCCATGCTTGGTTTTGTGATGCACTTTTCCATCCTTTCCATTTCTCACTTCTTCTTGTTCCATGGTAGTTTTGATAGATGTTTAGCATTTTCCTTCTCTGGTGTATCACCATTTTAGTGTAGGCTCTATTTTTCCCTCTTTTCTCTCTCTTTGTCTCCTTGGCATAGTTAGATTAGGATTAGATTAGCTTGTCTACACTGGAATAGCTTCATGGTAGGTAGTTTAGGAGGAGGAACCAACTTCTCTGGAGAGCTTTCCCCATTTACAAAGGTCCCACACTTTAGGAAAGCTCAATGTTGTGCATTCACACCAAATGAAATTTCCTTAAAAAAGTAGATCCATAACTCATTTGGGGGTGTTGTGAATTTGCACTAACAGTTTGGGCACGACGGTGGGACCTTAGAGGTCTTCCACTTTATTTTTTATATGTTGGTGTGTTCCTGTTAAAGATTCAGCCTTTGGAGGCATATTCAAAAGCACATCCAATGAATCCATCGGTAAACAACCCATCTCGAGGTTCTGAGACCCGCTTTCCATTCATTTCCATTCGTTCTTCTTTCCATCCCTTTCACTCTTTTCCATTCCATGAAGTTGTGCAATCATGACTTCATTTCCCTCATGGAATTCACATTTACAACAGCGGTGCCATTCAAATTCACCTCCAACATGTTTCTCAAATCCTCCAGATTAGCATTTTGATCATATTCAAAACCAAGTATGCATACCCCTATGAGCAATGCCAAAATCAGTTAGGCTATGAAGCATATCAAGCATAAGAGTATGCATATGATGAGGGAAGTCAAGAAGGAAATGCAGATCTGTTGAGAAAATCCAAAAATGGAGATTGGAATGGTGCAATCTAGGGCTCAAACACAAATGAAAGCATTTAGAATCAGTTTTAGAGCACCTTGTCCATGTGTGGGACCTTTTCCAAGGCATTACAACCCTCAAGAGAAGATTGACTTCATGATTGCAACATTGTCATTGCTTGCGAAATGGACCGAGGGAATAGAGGTGTATGCGAGGAGTATTCAACAACCTTGTCAACAGGTAAGAAAACCATCTCATACTCTTTTCTTTCCACTTTCTCAATCTATATCATTTCGGCAAAGTGTGAAGCTTTAAGTTTCCCATCCGTTGTCCCAAAAGTTGATTTCATTTTTCTATCCCCTAGTCTTCCACCTCATCTCAATTCTTCTATCATTTTCCCTTCCAAACAGTCATCCCCTCCACAAGAGCTAAAAGAAATACCTCCCATTCCAAGGAAACAAGAATTTTCATCTCCTCCACCACCAAAAATAATTGCAAAATCAATTGAGTTACAACCCGCCCCTCCTTTTGCATTCCCAAATCCATGTTGGGAGAATGAAAATCAAAAATCAGTCATGAAGGACAGCAAGAAGAAGAGCTAAAAATGATGAAAAGATTACAAGTTTGTTGAATTTGGCTCTGAAATTTGGGATTACAAAAATCCCCTTGATGCTGAAACCAATAGAGGAGGTTAGAGTTGAAGAACAAGTGGTGGCCAAGGCTGATTTTGTTGCAGCAGAAGAAGAGAAAAAAGAAGAAGCAGATCAGCAATCAATTTTCTTAGAATGCAGTATCCATGTTGGCACTCTACTTGAAGGAAATGTTGGTCCAATTCAAGTTGCACAATCAGCCATGGAAAGAATCTCTGAAGAAGATCTTGTAGTTCCAACTTGTCCTCTAGAGCAACAGATTGAAGAGTTTGATTTGACAAACTTCATGCTAGAGGAAGAGTTCAATCAAGAGCAAGATTTTCTTCAAGCAGTAGAGGAAGGAGAAGCTACTCCAAATCCAAAAGAAGAGGAGCACATTCTAGCTGTGGGGGAGAAAAGTGTAGATCCAAAATCTTTGAGCACAAAGTAGGCTATAGAAGAACCTTCAGTTCTTCTTTCTACTTCATCTCTCTTGAGTTCTAGTGCTGAAGAAGAGTTTGATCTCTCAAACTCAATGTTGGAGGACAAAAGAAACCATGGTGATCAAGTTGCATATTAAGAGAACACCATGGGAGAGGTTGAACATTTGCAGGAAAACAATGAGGCAGTTTACTTTTCTGATTTGGAGGACTATTTTGATGGAGAGCAACTGGTTGAAATCACACCATTTTCTCTTTCATCATTCATCTTACAAACACAAGAACCTACTGCCATGAAGGAGAGCATTCATTTGCAGCAGCCTACATTTTATAACAGCCTTTTGGAGCCAAGATTGGAAGATTTTAATCTTCCATGTTCTTCATTGGAGGAAGAAGGAAAACAAAAAGAGTTTCACCACTTCTTCCACACCATCCATCTAAGAAGGTCCACAAGAAGGCTTCATTCTTGGAGTTGAAATTCAGAGATATGGGCATATCAAATGGATCAGAACTTGCCCAATAAGGTATTTGGCTTCATTAGAGCCAAAGGAGAAGTCACAACTAGTCATGCTTGCTTCTAAGTATGAGATAAGCTACAAAGTAGCAAGGATCACTTGTCATACCTCTTCAATCCAAATGCAAAGAAACTAAAAGAGGTGTCTAACTTGTTTTTAGTTGACACCTTGCTGATTTGGGTAGAAGACCAGCTTCTTGTTGATTTTTCACTCATCCTACCAGCCATGATCAGCTCCAAATCAATTGCATGGCTACCCATTTTGAAGAAAGGAAGCTATTTTACACAACCAGTTGCTGGGTTTGTTTAGCTCACCTTTGCTTCCAGTTAGAGTAGAGTAGGTAAGTTTTCTTTCAGTAGAAGAAGTGCTTGTGCAAACTCTACATATTCCACTTGGGGTATGTATGATTTCTAATTTTGTAGATAGTTTTTTTCGGTGCTGGTTTTGCTCTTGCACATTCCATTTGAGTGGCATTTTGGTGAAGATCAGGTCCAAGTTTTAGTGGGTTTCCAAGTGGCTCAAAGGTCTGATTTTCACAGTTTAGATGAGAATTGGTTATCGTGTTTGACTCCTTGCCCAATGGATGCTTCAAAGGCATCCGATCACTTCATGTAGCAGGTATATGACCCCTCTGAGCTGCCAAAAGTGTTACCCAAAATAAGCTCATGCTTATTTTTGGCTAACTCCTCCTCCTTTTACTTTTCTAGCACTTAAATAAATTTTTTGGCATGCTTCAGAACTCAAAATTTTCGGAAATGGCTCCATCAGATAGACAATTTTCTCACCTTTCCGGAAAGGTAATATTTTCCTCCTAACTCCATATATTTTGAAAGTTATGGCTCGGCGGAGTTTTTTGGGGAAATTTTCCCTTGATAGGCCCATACCCAATGAGAAGATGCCATGTGGCGGCAGAGGTAAGTTGAAAAAATTACCAAGAAGGTTGGTGGAGGCACAAAGGGTAAATTTCAGCCTACAGACCCATGGAGGGGAAGGAAGCACATCGGAGGAGGCAGGGAGAAATTTGGGCACTTAGCCCTTTTGGGGAGAAAGTCAAAAGATCTAAAATAGGCTAGCGGAGGAAGATGGAGAAAAATTTAGCAGGCCCGCCAAGAAATGTGAAAGTGACACGTGTCCAGTCAGTGGTGGGGGTCAAAGGCGCAAAAGGTTTTGGTGAAATTTTCTAAAATTGCAGAAGGCGCAAAGGAAAATGTTGAAGCACATCCCCGTGGAGTGACCAGATGTTGACATGTGGTAGTGGAGCAGCGGAGCGCGGGGAAATCATGGGAATTTTTCCCAATGTGAAATCAAAGGGAAAAAAGTGAGGTTGGAGCCCACATTTCCATTAGTGAACAAGGAAGTGCCATGTGGTAGCAGAGAGGTGGGGCGTAGAGAATTTTTGCAAAATTTTCCCAAATTGAAAACGAGAGGAAAATTTTAAGGTTTCAGCCCACTAACCCGAATTTTTCCCTAAAATTGCCATTTTCGCCCTAAATCTTCAAAGGGGTATATCTTTCGATCCTGAGCTTGGATTTTCAAATTCTTTATATCATTGGAAAGATGGTGAAATTATCCACACGATGGACTATTAAATTTTGAATTTGTATGGATATTTGTAGGAGAAAAATGGGAAAACATCTCTAGCATGCAAGAAACAAAGAAAATGCCCCTAACCACCAAAATTAATGAAGTATGGGCCTCTTTCTTGCTCTACAGAGAAATTTACTTTGGTGTATGGGTTTTTCCATGAAGCCCATCACTTTACGGTGAAATTAAATGGATTTGTTGGTGGTTGGAGTTCCAAATCAATTTTCCCACATTTTTTTCTTTCTTCCATTCTCGCTGATGGTCAAAAGCCAATTTTGGCTCATTTGTAACGTGTTGTTCATCATTCTTCTCTACCTCTCCCTTCTTTTCTTCCCCGTGGTCAAAAATAGAGTTTGAACCTCCTCCTCTACTCTGTAATGGAATTTTTTGCCTCTTACCAACAAAATGATGTTCGGTGCAAACTTCTAGAGTAACAAAAACATGTTTTGTGATGCATCTGTCCATCCTTGCTTTTTTTTTTTCCTTGTTTTCTGCTTTCCTCTCTTCATTGAGGTATTTTTGCATGTTTTAATGTTCATTACAGGTTTTGGAGATGTGTTCATGGATTTTGGAACATTTTTGTGTGAAATCTGTCCTTGGTTTTGTGATGCACTTGTCCATCCTTTCCATTGCTTGCCTCTTCTTGTTCCATGATAGTTTTGATAGATGTTCAACATTTTCCTTCTCGGTGTATCATTGTTTTAGTGTAGTCACTATTTTTCCCTCTTTTATCTCTCTTTGTCTCTCTTGGCATAGTTAGATTAGGATTAGATTAGATTGTTTGCCTTTGGAATAGTTTGTGGGCTTGTAGTTTAGGAAGAGGAACCAACCTTCTCTAGAGAGATTTCCTATTTTCAAAGGTCCCACACTTTGGGAAAGATCAATGTTGTGCATTCACACCAAATGACATTGCCTTAGAAAACAAATCCATAACGCATTTGGGGGTCTTTGTGAATTTGCACTAATAATTACACGGTTCCTCGTTTCTTATAATAGTAGGGGTTGAAGATGAACCTCTTCTTGATTCACGAAGATTCCGCATTCGCTCAGCATTTTGAAATCTATTTGCCTCTAATTCTTTTGGTGTTTTTACTTAATGACTTCGTTTCTTGTCTCCCATGATGTTTTTCTTTCGGTGATAAGAAAAACATGTAGAAAACGATAAAATTTTACAGTAATTCATATGGTAAAGTCAAACAATAAAAATCACATGGTAATTAGAACATTGGGATGTGTGTAAATATGATTTAAGAACCATGATGATCACGCTTTAAAAATTGTGCTCATAGTTTATAAAGCATGATTGTGGTTCTTGTTATAAAACCTACTATTGCATTTTATAAACTGTGATCATGGTTCTATCTCGTATCATCAAATCTAACCCCGAGGCTCAGGAAATATTTGATTTTCCCCAACCAAAGCTATGGAAGGTCATTATGAAGTGTCAAAGGTCAAAAACTTCAAATTTTGTCTTCCATGAGACTTGAACCATGCTTTGAAAACCGAAAACATTTCACAAAAATGGTGTCATCGGGTAGGGAGACTATTAGCTTTGTAGAAATATTGATTTTATAGTGAATAGAATAAGATAAATATCAATTTATACTTTTTTACTAACAATAGGTCTTTAAGACATTTTTGCCATGAATGTTCATGTCTACGTTTAAGACTCGCAACTTTTGTTTCACTTATCAAAATGTAATAAAACTTATACCATCCCAAGCGTGGAGAAATTCTATACATGTTATATATATATATATATATATATATATATATATATATATATATATATATATATATATAGCATAGTTATGATGGGAAAATGGAAAGCACTCCATTTTGTAAATCTTTTCGAGCACTTCACGGAAAAAATCATAAAAAAATATTGCTCGAAAAAATACAAAATAAAATCCATCCCAAGATAAACAACTACATCTAACTTTTGTAGTGCCCACTTTCCTTTGACACCTTTTGATATTGATCTTGATATTGATGATTTCATTATGGACATTATTATGGTTTTGATTTAATATGATGTCGACGTTGGACTATGGATTATTGTTGATCTTGATTTAGTTATGATGCAAGATGATTATTAGAGACACTTCATATGTGGATGATGATATACTATTTGACATGGATATATTATGAATGTTGTTCGGACATGTGATTTTTGATATTGTGAGTAGACCTAGAAAATGGACATTATATGATGATGATATAGTTGTTGATATAAATTGTAAGTGATATTGTTGATTGCCTTGATGTTGTTGTGATTCATATGTATAGATGATTTTTTGATTATATTTATATCATGTTAGATGTTCTGATATGGCCACAAGGCTGAAGGAGGTATTTGTGTTTTATAGGTTAAAATATCACAACAAACATTGGGGGATTGGAGACCAACCACATTGGAATTCTAGATGAATTCAACAAGGTCACCATGGCAACATGTTTTGTGTGTGTTATTTTTGTTAGGGATTCCCATGGGGGGGATTACCTTTGAATGTGACCAAGGGGCTTTGTGTATTTTATTAATGTGGTTCCTTTTATTATTGTTTTCATGTGTTTATTTTGTGATGCATTTACCCCTTTCATTATTCTTTTATTTGTGGAGAATTAATGTGAGTAATCATATTGTTAAAATAAATAAATAAATCAAATTTGGGATATAAGAAAGTAATTATAGAAGTTGTTGGCTCTTGTATTAAATGTGGCAAGTGATGTGTAAGTATGTGTAAGAGTTGTGTAAGTCAAATTTTGGTGTATGAAACACTCCACCTCCTTGGAAAATTCGAATTTGTCCTTGGAGGCTGATTTTGAGACTTGCGGGACAAGTAACACTTATCCAATACCTCTTAATTTTATTTACCAACCATACCTATGGTCGGAGGGTTGATTTTAGACCTTTTTAATGCATTTTTATAAGTCAAGTTGCATGTTTTAATTACACTTTCTTCATGTTTTAAATTTGTAGTCCTTATGGGGTGTGGGCTTGGTTGGAGTGTGTAAGTAATTTGTCATATTTTCACCCACCTATTTATTATGCTTGGGGGAATGAATTTGACTTTGGTGTTGGAGTTGAGGATGTGTGATGTGGTATCCTACATGGATCCACCTCATCCTCTTCTCTTCCCTCTTCTATAAAATTGGAAATCCTTGCTTTTTTTTTGGTTGTTGAACTTTTGGAATGCTTCCTTGGGGTGAATTTTCCTTGGCTATTTGGAGCTCTTGTTGATTTTGGAGGAGATTGGAGATCATTTCATACTTGGGCATTGTTGATTTTGGGACTGTATTTTGACATTGAAAGCTTGTTGTATTGGAACAAAATCTACCATGGAGAGGTAGGAGCCTAGCTCTTCATATATATTTTTATTTCTTCTTATGTTTGTGTGAATGGTGAATGTTTTGTGTGTTTGTTGGTTGGTTGGGTAGACCGCCTAGGAATGGCGTACGAGAAATCTATGGGGAATCACCGAGGGGGCATAAGGGAATGCCGGTGGCATCATATTTATTGTGGAGGAGTTGGGAATGGGTTTCCACCTTGGAAAATAAATAGCTTGCATTTCTTACTTTCTTTGGGGCATAAGGAAATTTGTGGGGGAATAAGGATATGTGTGTTGATTTAAATTGGTGGTTTGTTATAGTGGATACCCATTTCCCATTGGGAGTCATAAGCAGCTTCTCCCATAGTTATTTGGTCCTTTGGCTTGCTTGATGAAGCCTTAGTCTTGTTTTTATGTTTTAAATGTAGTTGTAAACTACATTCTGTTTTGAACTTCTATTTTTATTGTGAAATCTACATGTGTGTTTGTGGAAGCTTGTTGTTGGCATGAGTTGAAATACATTTCTTATTGCATTGTGGTTAGGGCTCAGGGGCCAATGAAGAAGGATGGCTTCTCCTTTTCATTGGATTTCTTGGTTGGGTGGAGAGTGTTGCCTTTCCCCTACTCCTATTGTGATCAAATTGGATGAATGAGAAGAAATTTATGTTGTTGTTCTGGAGTAGAGGAGAAAGACTGTTTGACAGTTCCATGTGAAATAAAATCTCATTATAACCCTTCCCACTTTGAAGTGGATGAATTTGTAAATGTTTTGAAATGGAAAGATGTTGTATGGATTATGAAATTTGTAAAGTGAAATGAAAAAGAGATAGACTCTATTTTTCTTTGAAAGAATGTGAAAGATATATATACACTCATTCTGTTCATTTGAAAGGAAGAAATTGAAATCTGTTATTTGCATTCAAGAAATTGAGAGATGTAAAGTTGTATTTGAAATCAATAAAGGATTGCAATACCTTTCTTCATTTGCATTGTTGCATTGAAATCTGATCTTTAAATGTTATTGAAATCTCTGGTTGAAAGAAAGGAATACGTATGAAGGAACTATATTACTTTGTTCTTTTGAAAATAAGACAAATTGGAAACCAGACTTTACATTTTAGCCATTAAATGGTTTTTTGAATCAACTAAATGGATTTGACTAGGATTAGAATGAATCTCCATACTTGGAAGGTGAAAAAAATGATAAATAAATCCTTTAGAAATTGATCTTTGTTTTGTATTTCATCCTAGTAAATAATTTATCTAAAATGAACAGTTTGAACCTGCAAGCAAGAAATAACAATGAAAC
Organism: Taxus wallichiana var. yunnanensis; assembly: GCA_018340775.1. Lineage (NCBI taxonomy): Eukaryota > Viridiplantae > Streptophyta > Pinopsida > Cupressales > Taxaceae > Taxus > Taxus wallichiana. The sequence continues at coordinate 144,843,154 of CM031240.1, read as the reverse complement.
ATTAAAATATAACATGTTATGATATAAATGAACTCAATTGGACTAAAACACTTAGGGAAAAATCCTTCAAACATTGCAAAATTGGGTCAAAAACCTCTTACAGTCGTTTTGTTGTCAAGAGATGTAAAACTTTAATTTGCAACTCAATTAAACCAATTGGATCTTGAAAAATTCTTGAAATACATCCAAGAATAATTATCCATGTCTATTTGGCATGTTGAGTGAAGGAGAAGATCAAATTGAACAGATCTAACAAGTTAAAATTTACTAGTTTGCTTTTAAAAATCCTACAAGCCATTTTCTTAAAATTGACCCCTTAAACTTTATCAAAATCTAAAATTAATGATTCCAAAGTACAAAGAGGGTATTGAGATCTTTCCAGAAAGTCCTTGTTTTCCCAAACCGAACTCTCTATCAAAAGTTATGGCCTTCTGAAGTTTTCTTCACTTGGCAGAAAATTTTGAGAAAAATTTCCTTAGCGGGCCCGTGGCCCAAATTTTTCCCTTAAAATCCTTAGGAAAATTTTTGGGAAAATTTTCCATGTTTCCCCACTACCTCACGAATAAACAGGTGATGCCACATGGCATCTCAAGACATCGACGACAGCGGGTCCTTTTTTTCCTTTCAGACGTTTAGAAAATTTTGGAAAACTTTTCCAAATTTTCCCCCCGCCAACCCGCCAAATTTGAGAAATTAATTAGGGTGCCACATGGCAGCACAAGGCAATGTCGGAAGAGCAAAGGTCATTGGTTTTTTTTTGTTTTTAGTTTTTTTCTTGCAAAAATCTTTAAGTTTCTCCATCGCCATAGAAGCCTGCAGCCTAATGGATGGTTGTCGTGGGCGCTTGGGCGAGGGCGGAGGCATGTAGTGCATTTATCCTTTTATCCTCTTTCCTTTTTATTGTCAATTGTTCTAACTTTCCCTGATTTCCCGCCAACTAGTGGCCAATAGGGACGTGACGTGTGGCGTGGTTGGGCGTCGGCGGAGGCGCGAGTTTGTTGGTGCCTTTACGCATTTTAACCCGAAAGTCAAAAAAGTGGAATGTTTCCTCACCAACCCGCGCATCCCTCTAAGGTAAAAAAACTTCCCGCAGCCCGCAGGCCCGCACTTGGGAAAAATTCCTCCCCTAAGCCCACAAGCCCGCTCCTTTGGGAAAATTTTCACCCCAAGGCACGCCAAAGCGCATAAGTTGAGTTTTATGAGTTAGGAGGACTTCTTTATATAAATGGAAAGGTGAGGAAATTTTATATGGAATGGGAATGATTTAGGGAAATTTTTAATGTGTTAAGTGTGAGAAAAATCAAGCTGAATCTTTAAGCCTATTAGAGAGTGGGAATGGTGAGGAATTTACCCTCTGAACCTTATTGAACCCTCTAACCCTTAATTTTGGACCTTTTGACCTCTAATAATTGTTAATAAAAGAAAAGTATATTCTAGTGGATCAGAATTGTTCTGGAACTTGTGGGTGACAGTTGTTTCCTTGTAACCTAGTAGTAGACTCTTTTTTATTATTATTATTCCATAATTTTCCTAACTAATCCTAGGTTGTTTCTTGGGTCTCAAGTGGGTTGTTTTAGTGGGTGTTACAAATTTTCACCAAATGAAAAAAAAAAACAAGATTTGGTCATCCAAATCATGAGCAAACGGACTACAATCTTATAGGTTTTTTAAAAAAAAAAAACCAAGTCATATAATTTTAAGTGTTTAATATAGCTAAACTTGTCCATTTTTTAAAAAATAGTAGTTTAGAAACTAGATTCTAGATGCTATGATTCATATTTATATAATTTTTCTAATTTTGAGTGCGTGTATTGCTAATAATCCCTATAAGTTGAGATTTCGCTGTTTTTTGCAATATGATGTCCACTTATGAACCCATTTTTGTCCACCAACTTGTTGCACTTACTCGTGAGATGGACAGATCCATGGTAGATATGGGATGAATGAGGTGGTGTAAGATGTCATTAAGTGTAAATCCAAGTCGATTCAAGCCATCATGTGAGAAAACGTATCGAGAAAACAAGATCCAATAGAATATGATGCCAATAAGAGTTATTCATGAAAAGCGTGCATGTGAAAGGAGTAAGTGTAAATGTAAATAGCCCATGAGGACGTGTAATTATGTCCAAAGTATGGACATAACCCCAATAAAGTACCATAGAATTAGTAGAATAAAGAGGTGTTTTGAATTTGTATTCACCATGGCCAACAACAACAAAAGTATCATTTAAGTATGAATCGTCAATCTCAATAGAAGTAAAATTAAGATTACATAATTTGTCATCGGCAAGTTCAATTGTATCGACCTCGTCATCATAATTGTTAGTGCTTGCATTGTCATGTTGGATATCCATGTCAAGGATATTGGTATGGGGTGCACAAGACGTAGGTGTGAGAGGAGCCTCCACAAGTGGAGTAGTAGTCCTTATAGGAGTAGACATTGTGGGTGACATGATAGTAGTAGTATGAGTGGAAATAGTCAGAGTGCTTAGAGTGGGTGAAGAAGACTACAAAGCGCTAGATTGGTGATATCGTATGTATCAATATTGTTATATGGAATATGATGCGATTAAGGAATATGTATAATAGTAACAAGGTCTATGTGATAGAATTTGAATGGATTAGGGTCCATAACAATGGTATGTTCATAGCCATCATGTAGGAATTTGATGCATTGATGAACAAAGTGCATGGAACTACACGTATTGCATGAATCCAAGATCTATCCAAAGAAAATATTGAACTGAAATGAGGTATCAATAACAAAAAATTATGTAGGACACAGTCTTACGCCAAACTTATATGGGTAATGTGATAGTTCCTAAGCATGTGCAAGTAGTTGAATCATACACATGAATAAGAGTGGAATTCTTAGCAATTACATTTTCTACAATGTCGATTTTCTTTAAAAGAGAATGAGCACATAAATTGACGGCAGACCCATTGTCAATGAGCACATTTTTGATACAAATGGTGCCAAGGATATCAGTGATAACCAAAGGCACAGATGGATTTTCAATAGCAAATGACGATATGTCATAATCAGTGAATGAAATAACATGTGGCAGATTTTTGAGAGGCTGAATGAGGTGTGTGAATGCCATCGAAGAATTATCACTTTCAGTATGAAAAGAATGAAGGGATGCCTCTTATATATGACAAAAATCAGGCACATTGCGCAATATGTCATAAAGAGATACTTTGCCAGAGTGTATTCTTAAGTTTCTCAATGATATCATAGCCCTTAGAAGCAACAAGGGAGCAGTAGAAGTGATAGGCAGTGGAATAGAAACAAGTGGAGCCGTAGGAGGACAAGTGCGGTGAGTAGTAACCACATTAATAATAGGCTCATCCATATGCACAATAAAGAGAGGAGGATGCTTAGTACAAACTTGCATGAAATAATCAGCAGTAATAACCATGCCAGAAACCCTAGTTGGAGCGAAAGAAGGATAAGAAGATTGTTCCATGACTTGATAAGAAAAAGACATACTCATAAGTAAGGGTTTGAATCCCGGGTTCACCAATGTAACATGTCACAATGTTGAATATAAGGTAATTAAGTACAAATTTGACCTAAGCAAAGGGCGTATGCACAAAGATGGGGAGCCAAAAAGTGGACACAGATATGTTTTTGGGCATTTTAGCCATAATGCACTTGCATTATAATGTGAAAAGGGAAAATCTAGGTCGCATTATAATGCGATTGTGTTATGGCTCAAGTTTACCAAGCTGAAATGTGCTCATATTATATCCCTCCTAAATTGACATATTTCGCATTGGAAACGGGAATGCAAGTGCATTATAACGCTAGCATGTTATAACTTGCTCGCATTTTTATCTTGTTGGGGTTTGGAATACCCAATCCAAAGGCTTGGATTTCCAAACCAAAGGTTTGGACTGTGTATTGTGTGATTAAAACCATGTTTGACATAAAAACATCAAAATTTCACATGTGCACCCCAATATCTTATGCATTAAAACATAATATTCAAAAATAAATTATACTATGATGTCAAGCTCATTTTTACCTTGATGACGATATAATTCTTTCTAAAATCTTATTAGTTTAAGGCTTTCATCCATAATTTCTTTTACTAGTGCCTTGTTTTCTTGCAAAAACCTATGCATACGTTTTGGTGCACAATTTATGATTTTTTCATCCAAATTAAAAAAATGTGGTTTTTTCTAAACTCCATTCTACATGCACTAAAAAAACTAAAAATGATTTTTTTCTCAAAGTTATGGGGGTGCACACACAAATATTTCATTTTCAGGATATGTGCACTTTGAAAATTAATAAAAATTATCTATACATCCAAAAAATATGAAAATTTAGTGGGACCTCGTAAATGGTTTTCATTAACTCTCTACCAAAGGGATTTTAATTTTTGTTATAGAACTCAAAAAATGGGGGCACACACACAATAGGTTCTTATCTTTTTACAAAAAATAGAAATACTTTGTGTGCACACAACATTTGAGCCTCTTAATCTCAACCATTTAAAAAAAAATAGTAGTTTAGAAACTAGATTCGAGCTCTACGGTACTTATTCTTATCACTTTGTCAAATTTTGAGCATAGGCATGCCAAATTATTTGATGAAGTTCAGGTTTCATTGATTTCAAGAAAAAGGTGTCCCTTTTAACCCCCTTTTAGCCTCCCATTTTGTGTACTTACCCCAAAATAAGCTAGAAAGTATGAAACCCTAGTTGCAAATGAAGGGATAAAAAGACTTAGCTAATTCGCAATAATTCACAAGGTATCTTTGTGTTGAAAAAATGTTGGAACAGGAACTCAGAGTGTCGCAATCAGACCCAGAAAATTGTAGGAGTGTTAGGAATGCTAGGATCATTGCACCTATGGAGGGTCAAGGGTGCTAGAGACCTATTCTAGGTGCCTATGATTGCTCAAAATATGCAAAAATCAGTTTAACAGGGTCCCAAGATGTTCACTACTTGTCACTTTTGATAGCATGTATGTCATTGCACTTTGTTGTTATTCACCTAAAACCTGCAATCAGAAAGAAGCACCTGCAAAACCCTCAAACCACATCAAATCCTAAAAATGAAAGATGCAAAATGAGGATTTAGACTGTCCTCGATTGTCAACAAAGTTAACTTACAATCGAGTGTTGCACTACATCTCAGACCCAATGTAGTTCTATGTGTGTGTGTGTTGAAATCATGCCCTAAGTGGCTCTTGTGTGTGTCACACTTGATAGCGAGCAAGTAGCTAGATGTAAAATATGTAAATAGATGTGTGCATGAAAGAATGAACTTCCCCTCCTATGAAGTGTATGAAAAAATGGAAGTCCCTTATCCCTTGTGCAAAACTAGATGGATGCTTGGATGCTCTTGATAATGCTCTTGGATGAAACCTTAGGTGGTGATAGCTAATGCTTAGTGCTTGGTTGTTTATTATGATCACATAACCTTATATTTATATGATTTCTTTGCTTGAATTTTGTTTTCCCCCAGAAAAGATGACTATCAAAAATATAAGACACCCAAATGGCTAGAAATGACCCAAAAGATGTGAGCAACATACAAAGATATCGAGGCACCCAAAGAGGACGAGGGTGCACAGCGTTGGCATCCTTGCTAGGCATTGGTGGCTAGAATAAAAAAAAGTTGAAGTATGAGAACACAGATCGGGCAAGAAGGAGTGTGAGACCAAGAGAGACAACAGAAAGCAAGAAAAGATGGCCAAAGCATCCGGCTAGACATTGTTCTCAATGTCTTCTAAGACCATCCATGGGAAAGGAATAATATCATGTAGTGAGCTATGAAAAGTGAGTACATGAGAGAAAACAAATGATGGGAATACCAGAAAACGTTAAATATTGTGCTATGAGAGTATTAATCTCTTATAGGGTGCGAGAATTCAAGATAAGTGTGAGGCATAAATATTCATAAATATGTCGTGTATAGTTGCACAATAGCCTTGCATAAGAAACTTCGAGAATACAACTCATAATAATATGCAAAACATCCAACTCCTTATACATTATCCTCTTCTTATTTCGTGCAACACAATGCATTAAGTTGTGCAAGGTTACACAATATTGTGCAAGATTGTATCCTCCTAACTCTACATTTTCAATTTAGAGTCGACCCATTGTTGTAGCTAGATTGATGTCATTTATTACCAGCCAATAAAAAATTGTTACAGAAGGTAAAAATGGTGCTGCAAGATTGCAAATAAACACAGAAATCAAGTGTACCCATAGAGACTCAACTCTTAACTTTGAATTTATAATATTTTCTTTATCACCAAACTCCTTCAGCTTCGTATCTTTAAGATGCTTTTTAATATATTTGTACACTTATTTTAATGGATTATTTGGTGGTGTAATGATTCGTTTATTCCATTCCAGATTCCATTTTACAAGGCATTGTTTTGGTCATATTGTGCACATGGTTGTTTCTAGAGAAAATTATATTTGACCAATGGAGAAAACAAATCTAGGCCAATAAAAGGCAGATCAAACAAACTGGTAATGGTAATCATTAAGCCATGCAGGAAATAGGGTGTTACTGGAGGAGAAGTCTCAAATGATTACTTAGAGGCACAAGTTACAGAATGTACACAAGGGCAAGGGCTGCACATGAAGCTCATCTAAGGTGTTCCCCAACCTATGTAGAGCTTTTAAAGCTTTTCATAAGACCAATGACATTTAACTGTGCCAGAGATAGGTGTACAAGTAAGTAAATAATGATGCGTGGAATAATGACGCGTGGAATACCCAAATCTTGTTGTTTCTACTCTAATAAATTTTTTTGACATCTTGAACTTGGAATTTATGCTTAGTCAAATGACTAATGGAGTGGGATCATATGGAGAGTTCTATATGTATACCACTTGATCTCACTTCAATGCGTTAACAAGTGAAAGCATACATATTTAGAAGGTTTGCACAGTTGTACATCGTTTAAAATATCTAGAACATAATTAAAATGTCTGTGAGCCTAATTAGAGGCGGTTAAATTGGAAACAAGAAGATGACAATGTAATGACTTGATATACTTAACAAATAAGAAAGTATATTTGACAAATAAGAACTAAGTAATGAAAGCAATTGCTACAGCAGAAATATGTAGCATATTATTCCCTTACATTGCAACAGCTACAATGGTGAAATTCATTTTCAATGATTTAAATTATGAAATTTAAGCGCAATCAACGCTTTATTGCGGGGAATTCAAAAACAAAATAAGGTGTTAGTCTCTGTGCCCACGCTTTAGACCAGCGATAAACGGGATGCCGGTAGACTTGAGCCATTTCTTACCAAGGATGAAATGGGCAACAGTAAATTCCTTGACCTCTGAAGGATGCTTCAGAATGTGATAACCTGGCCAATTTACCCGCGCAGCAACTGGTGCACCGGCTCCATGGTTGTTATACTCGCCATAGTAGAGAGTGTTAAAGGCAAAGTCCGAAGCATTCCATGGTGACCAACCCAGCGGGTCAATCAGATCGTCCAGATAAGACTGCATGAATACAGTTCGAGAGTATTCTTTCCATGGCCTGCCCAGGTATGTTTTGAACGATTTTTTCACGGGAATAAAGTCGGGAGCTGCCGTGATGTTGCAGTAATGGACGGAGAAACCAGTGTTGGCATCGCGGCTTTTTCTTCCTTGGGCGGTGACCACGATTGTCTGACCCTCCATGGGTTTCCTCGCCATTATTACGCACTTCTGAAATACTGCTGCGGCATCGCCGAATATGAAATCTACTGTGCCGTAAATCTGACATTCTCTGTAGAATTGGCAGAGTGAATGAGCGTAGAGAGTGTCTTGGTAGCCTTCGATGCTGCAGCGGTAGAATACTGATTGATGGGATGCGACCAAAAGTGCCACCGCTTGATGCTTCTCTGGCCCTGCACTGTTCTCGAAGGTTATGTCGCGAGCGATAAATCGCCGGCCTTTCACAGCTGCGTTAACGAAAAAAGAGAAAAATTATCACTTCTCAATGTTTAATGTAAAATGACAAACTTTCGATTGATGCTACACCAAGTTTATTATCAAACGATTCGAATCAGGCTCACAACGAGATGGAAAAACAAACAATATGATACATTCGTTATGTTTGTTTGCAAACGCTTAATGGGGTAGTACATTATATTAGTTGTGATGTTTAGGTTGAGGGAAACAAATAACGGTTGGTGTATAATGGTGTAATTGTAATTATGTAGTCATTTAACAAAATATAAATTTTAAGAAATATAAAATATTAAGGGATGAGATTGAGATGTTGTTATATAAGAATATGGAGAAACTGAACTTCTCAGTCCTTAATAATTAGACTTAAGAATTTTGTACACATAATTTATAAAATTTAAGAGCATTAACAATTGATCATTGAATTCAATGAAGATGGGGGATTGTAATAGAACGAAATCCTTATTTTGAACAGAAAATTGTATTAGATCTAGAAGATACGAACGACACATACAAATCTTCAAAATTATTAGAATCAACACTACTTTTTATTCTATGGACGAATCTATAAATATGGAAATAGTAAAACCAAAACTATTGATTTCAATTTAGACTGAGTTGGAATACAAGTGTATGACAGTAATAAACAAATATTCCAATTTTAAATTATATTTCAATATTTTTACCAAAAAAACCGTCCTTGAGAATTAAGAAGAGGGGACTTACTTTATATTAGATCTAAGAAGATACCAATGACTCATATGAATCTACAAAAATACTAGAAACAACATTGATTTTTACTCTATGGAGGAATCTACAAATATGAAAATAGTTAAGACTGCAACTATTGATTTGAGTTGAGACTGAGTTGGAATATGAATGCATGATGGGCACACATGGAAATTAGCCAGCGGTGGGCAGTTGTTATGTTTTTATACTATGTGATTTCAAAATATCTAAGTGGCTGTAGACACTGACAAGTTGAAAATTTATAAAAGGATATAATTTTTTATAAAACGGTTAATAAATATAAATAAAATATGTGAAAATATATAACTTTGTTTGTATATATGAGAAGAAATCATAAAAATAAGTAATAAAGAACTACAAAAAATTTTTTAAAAAAAAAAAAAAAAACAGCCCGTGAGAATTATGAAGAGAGGGGACATACTGAAGGTTGCGGAATGGAAGGTAGTGCTGTTGTCGGCAACGCTCCTGTTGCCTGTAACAATGGTGCAGTTGATGCCATCGCCAATCAACGTCAGATATATTTTATTCGTGGGGATCTTGACATACTCACGATACACTCCTGCTTTGACATAGATCACGTATCTAGTTTTGGTGTTATTAGGAGCAGCAGCCACCGCGTCGCTGATTCTTGTGAAGTCTCCCGTGCCGTTCTGATCCACCACCGCATCGACTTCTAAATCGCTGCCAGATGCTTCCAGAAGCCTGCGCTCTGAGCGCGACAACCATGCCGGAAAATCAAAATCATCACCGCCGCCGGGCATTAGAACGCGGCGTTTGTGTGAATTAGCTGAACTCGGAGGTGGAACTGGAACCAGTGCCGCAGACACATCGTCATGGTCCTTGGCGAGATCTGAAATTCTCTTTGACATGGACAGACAAAGAGTAAGCAAATCGGAAATCACTCTTACCGTGATTTGCATGTGGTCTTTAAGGTACCCCTCTGCGTTTGCAAATCCTTCAATGCAGGTGTCTTGGTTTGTGAGAACGGCGCTGAGAAACATCTGGGCGTAGAAGCTGGCCTCCAAATTCAGGGCGCGATTACTGAAGTCGGCACTCGGCCTGAGCAGGTAGGAAAGCGCCTGATTGAGCTCGTCGACGGTAAATCTCAAGAGGTCGACACAGTCGTTTAGAGCAATTTGCTCTAATCCCGCTGTTGCCGATAATAGCAAAGCCTGGGCAGTCGTTTGATCGACAAAGCTAATTACTTTCTTGACGGCGAGTTTAAGGACATCCAAAGGATCCTCATGCCGACGCCACTCTGGTATTAGTCTTTCGATGGTCGAAACGCAAAACTGAGGATCGGCACTGCGGTTGCAAGTCGCCAGAACAAAATGATTTGAAGTCGACATTTTGGTTGAGATATTCATCACTAAATTGTGATGAAGATCCTTCCCTGGCGTGAAATCGACAGTGACACACATGATCACTGCCATTAACATTACAGAAGCAACAGTTGTGACGAGCACTGTCCTCTTCTTAATATAGGGTCTGTCGATTTTGTGATACATTATACAAAATTCTGCTATTTTATTTCTCAATGTACCCTTTACTTGGGCTTAGATATTTCAGAAGCCCAAGACAAGAGGGACAACAGGTCCAAGAGAGCGAGGATGAGAGAATGGTAAGCAAAGTTGGTCTAATTATGCTTGTAATCCTACTTGCAAATGACTCGTGTAATTATGACAACTAATTCTCTCATTCACTGGGCATAAAACATGTGGTAGTTATTTATCTTGAAGGTTCGATTTTGCTTTATATAAGAAATTTTCGAAAGTTGTAACGACTATACTAATTATGCCGACGCCTTCTACGGTAGTTTTTCGTTGACAATTCGACGGTCTCCCTCTAGTTGATGCATGTGAATCAAGCAGTCGATATTGATTGTATCTACTTGGGCCCAAATATCCACCTAGGACACCACCATGGCTAGTGGGATGTTTTGTGTTCCAGCGTGCACCACATCCATGGTCAACACATGCACATTTTTCAATAGCACCACATAACTAACAATTGCACGTGAGTTTCAAATTATGTTGAAGAGGATAATAATGTTTAGTTTGTTGCATAGTTGTAATTTGCATTGATTATGCCTTGATGGATGTCCACACACTACTGTAAACCTCTTATTTTGCTACGATGCACATTTCGTAAGTTGAAATTATAATATTCACTAAAAAGATATCATGTTTCGTCATTTGGTCGAACAATTAGCATTTATCTAGTAAAGATCCAATTTTCACATTAAAATGTTCTGAGACGCATTTAACAAGCCCATTTTGTCAAACACTCCATATGTCCTATGTAAGTTTCCACATGTCACATACATATTAAACAAGGCACCTATAATTACAACATCTTGAAAAAATACTTCCTATTATTCCTAAATGAATGTTTGTTCGTTGCATTTGGTGAAACCATTTCAATGGCTCCTACTAGGGATTTAGTCGAACACTTCATATGAAAACAATTTAGTAAATAAATAACTTAGAAATTAAATTTGATTCTATCTATATATGTTAAAAATATTAGTGAGCAAAATGTGAGAAAACAAACAAACTTGCTTCCCTAATCTAATCTCTTCAACAATACACCAGATAGAGCATTAATGGATGGAAAGAAAGGAGAGATTCAATGCCTACACTTACCTACAAGATGCACAACTCGTTTAATGTGTTGGATTTTCTCTTCATTGATTGTTGATTGGTCTTGGATTGCTTCATATTTGTGTGGACAAACTTGGATAGAACCTCCCCTTGATTGTGCTTTGGATTTGCTTGATGAAGATGAAGTATTGAATGATGATTGATGAATTGATTGGATGAGAAAAATAACAAAGCCTTGTTATAGATTGAATAACTTCATCTAACTAGCTCTCATGGAGGAGAAGAGCTCAATTTATAGTTGAGGAGTGGAGGATTCAATGGCTAAGATGAAGCCATGTTGGATTTGGATCAAGGGTGGAGAATGCATGTGAGGATTAGAGGATTCTAGAGTGGAAGGCTTTATAATTTGAATAGAAAATTTATGGAGGAAGAAGCTTCTATTGGGTTTGAGAGGCTTCTAGAAATAGAAGCCTCAAGATTTACAGGTGTGAGGATGTGATTAGGATCAGAATTAGATTAGGTTAATAAATGATGATTAGGGGTGAGGTTACATGGAAAGGCTAGGTGTAGGGATGTGTAGGGTAGGTGGGTAGGTAGATGTAGGAATATTAAATTCCTAGAAAATGTTAATAGGGATTATTAGTGGGATAATAAGATATTATTAATGAATTAAAGGATTATGGATTGAGATGGGATATAATAATGAAATAAAAGGATTAATGATGGAATGATGGGATAAATGATAAATGATGATAAAATGATAAAGGGTAAATATGATAAAATGGATTAAATAATAATAATTAATCTTGTGATTAATTATTATATGGATGATGTTGGGATATTTGTAGGACAGATTAATCGTAATTAATCATGTTGACATTTTAGATGTCTACATTTTCCCCCTCTTTGAATGGTTATTGTGTAGCAATGACCGTTCAAAGAAAAATAAGAGAAGATGTTAGGATGGTGATATGATGCCCCCTCGAGGGGTTAGGTGGGGAGGAACGAGTCGGGTAACCACTCAAAAAAGAGGAGAGACCCAAGTTAGTAGATGAGAGAGGATTAGAGGATGAGAAGATTTGAGGATTTAGAGGATGAGGATTAGAGGATTAGAAGATTTGAGGATTTAGAGGATTAGGATTAGAGGATTAGAAGATATTGGATTTCTGAGTAGAGGATGCCCTAGTCAATGATGTATGACAAGGGTGAAGATTTTGGATTAGAAGATGCCCCTAGTCAAGGGGTTAGGTTTTGAGGATTTTGGATTATAGGATGCCCCAGTCAAGGGGTTAGGGAGATTTGGGGTGTAGATTTGAGGATGCTGGATTTGAAGATGTTAGATTTGAGGATGTTGGAGTTGAGGATGTTATATTTGATGATTGATTGGATAGGAAGATAGGGTATTGGTTTATAGGATGTTTGATTTGGAGGATTAGAAGATTGAGGATGTTTGGATGAGAGAATAAGGATTGGTTTTGGATCAATTTGGATGATAAGAAAAAATTGGGATGATGATTGATGAAGTGATGATAAATATTGTTCAAGTGTGATTGATGAGAGGATGTTAGAAGATGCCCTAGCCAAGGGGTGAGGATTTTGGATGTTGGATTGGGGATAATATTTAGATGTGGATATTCCATGATGGATAAATGATTGATTGGATATGAGGATCTAGAGCGTTAGATAGTTAGTTAGGTGATGATGTAGATTAGGTGTGGATGATGATAAAGCTGAAAGATGATGATATAAGGGGGTGCTATCATAAAGTTCCCACCGTTATCATCATTAGCAGTTGTGATTAATGATATGGCATAAAGTGAGATGTACCAAGGTATAAAGACCATGATAACTGAGTTGGCAAATGACCTTGTTCTCATATCATTGGACCGTGCAAAAGAAAAAGAAACAAAAGGTGCCTCATATCATCAACCAAAATGAAAATGCAGAAAAGCAAGCAAAAACACACTCATTGCATTTTTGTATTTTTGTGGTGTAATTTCACGATCTTTTTATGGATTTTTTTAATGTTTTGATTTTTAGATTGTGGTTTTGGGTGTTTAGATTATTTGATGGTGGATGTTGAGATTTTGGAATTGGGATGAGGGGAAATGGTTGAGATTAGGTCGGATGAAAATATTTAGGATGGGACAACTCATGGGGGATGTAAGGTGGGATGCAAATTTCTCCTATAATTCCCAAAGTATGTTTGGGTAGGATGAAAGGGAAGGATTGAGGGAAATTGGATAGGTTGGATAGGATAGGGATTGGTTGATAGGTTAGGATTATATGGGATGTGGGATGGGAGATAAATAGGATGAGGGATGCGGTATAGGATAAGATGGGGGATATAGAAGATGATAAGATATGCCCTACAAGTGTAAAGTAGGGTGCCCTTTGTGGATGGATGGATGGGTTCGATTTTCCCTAAGTGTAGGGTAGGATGAAAATTGAGGGGTATCTAAAGTGGATGATGCTTTTAGCGGATGGTAATAAAATTGCACCCATTCATGATGATGATAGTTAAAAATGCACTTGAGGAGGATTAGATAAAAAGGAAAGGATCATCGTCTACCCACGGATGTTCGATCCAAAGGGGAAAAGGAGGTGATGGATGGAAGGAAAAGGTCTATAGTGATGAAAAATATGATCCTAATGAAACATGTTGTAAGATAAGAGTTGGAATAAAATAGAAGTGTGACCAAGGTCTAAACAATACCTAGAAATATGTGATCCCTATGTCTGCGAGATCAAAGTGTGTATAATTTTGAGGGTTAATTTTGCTTGAAGTGAATACTTAATGGGTAGTATGTGAAGAAAAACTAGCCAAGTTATAGGGATTGATTAAGTCAAATAGGTGATGGAGGGTGAGTGGAAGGCTAAGTCATGCATTACTCTGCTTGTCAACTAGGCATCCATAAGCGATATGATATGAAATGGATGGGGACGATGGTGCCATGTGGTCATCATGAGATTTGGGGATTGTGATTTTTCATCTGCTAAGAGGCCAAAGTTCACAAAGTATGGGGGGTGAGATTTGTTTTGGTTTTTGATCAGTGAGGGATGGTTGGATGTACGATGAGGTTTGGATGGCAAAAGATGTTTAGATGTCAAGTGGGATTTGGATGGTGGAAGATGGTTAGGAATAAGATTAAGATAGAAATATGGAGAATAAAGAGGTACAAGGACAATAAGCCCTTAGCTAATGAGGTTTTAGACATAAGACCTAAATTACATGCAACGATTAGTCGAATTTCCATGGGTGCGATGGAAGTCACAATAACAGTGTTCACGATACCAAGATGGTTTGGGAAGGTTTTGATCACATGATTATTTTGGGGGATGGATGATCATGTTCAGGTTTTTTTGATGATGGAAGATGGTGGTCAAGGATTATCCTAGAGGAGGGAAGTGGGTTGTGTTAATAAGGTTTTAGGGGAGTAGGAAGTAACGGTGCCATATTGTGTGGATTATGATCTTTTTAGTTGATTTAGATTTATGAGTTAGATTAAATTTTTGTGGCTTAGAAGATGAAGGGGATGGATTAGGCATGAGAGCCGAAGTGGGTGATTTTTTCTTGGAGGCCAAAGTAGATTTGGATGATTTTGGATTAGTTGGAGTATGTGGTTTTGAGGTAGATGGTTTTGGCTTAGGATTTGATTGTTTTGGATTAGTAGATGTAGATGAAGTGGATGGGTGTGATATGGGGGTCACATTAGATGTGGGTGATGTTGGGGATGAAGGAGATTTGGGAGATGGGTGTGGTGTAGGAACCACATTATATTTGGTCAATTTAGGGGATGAAGTAGATGAAGGTGGCATATGAGCCTCATTAGATTGGGTGGGAGATTTGAGAGGAATGGGATTTAACTTATTAGTTGTGGGAGTTGGTGACTTAGGAGTCACATTATATGTTTTAGGATTTGGGGATGGTGGAGATGAAATAGGATTAGAGGATAGGATAGTGGTAAGTTTAGGTGATGAAGGGGTTAGTATAGAATTAGGTGTGGATGAAGAGGATGAGGGTGGCGTAAGAGCCACGGTGGATGGTTTAGGATTGGAGATAGAAGGGGAGGAGGGTGACTTATAAGTCATGATGGATGAGATAGTATTGGGCTTAGGTAATAGAGGGGATGAAATAGGCTTAAAGGATGAATTTGATGGTGGTAAAGAGGATGTGGGACTATCTCAGAGAAATTCCATAGGATTGGATTGAGGTGATGAAGATGATGAGGATGGAGGACTAATATGATATGTGGGGATAATAATTTTGGATGAAGTTGTTTGGATTATTGTGGATATGTGAACGGGATTAGATTATAGGTTTTATGATGATTGGATTTAGAGGTTGGTGTTTTCAATGGTGGTGGATTATTTGCATGAGTTTTGATGGGAGGATGGTGTTGGTTATGATGATTGATAGGGGATGTGGAGGTTGGGATTTGGGATGGTGGTATGGGTTTGGGATTGGTGGATAGATTAGCAAGGACATAAAAGAGGTCCTCTTAGTCTAAGTCAAAGTTTTTGAGATGGTGAAGTTGATGAAATTGGCTCGTGGGGGTAGTGGTTTATGTAGATTAGGTTAGCGTGTGGATTGGGATGATTCGGGTTCCTTAAATAGGAATTCAATGGGGTGAGGGTAGGGATATTATGAAAGGAAATTATGAATGGGGTTGATTGGGAGATGAAGGTTTAGGATGTGATTGGTTGATTGAAGATTGAAGATTTGATATTTTTATCAAGTTGTTGGATATTTTTAAGATGTTAGGATGAACATAGGATGGTTGGTTTGAATGACAGGGAGACGATTGATTAAGGTAGGATATTAGGTTTGAGATTTGTTTGTTAAGGTGTTAGATGATGTGTGTGGGACTTCATGATCGAAGTGAGATTGTTTAATTTGGTGGGCACGGGATGATGGAATAACTTGGTTGATGGATTTAGAAAAGAGGTAGGGTTTTGGGCATTGGTTTGGAGAGGATGAGGATTGAGGATCAAAGGCCATAGTTTTATAGGGTGTGTAGATGATTAGTTTTGGATTAGGATTGATGGTGATGGCATTAGGATTTGGATTGTATAATTAAGAATAATTAATTATGATTATTTTTATTGATTAAAATTTTAAGTTGATGGGACAGATTAAGGCGTTCATAAGAAAGAAACAATCATGCAACACACACCTTAATTAGTTAATTGGGACTGCAATCAAGATATATCCCTATTTCAATAGTAAAGTAACAATGACAACGGTGCCGTAATTGGATCTCCACCTATGTTTCAATGTGGGGTCAGTTAGTGAGTGATCTTAGGGAGTGTGACCTCCTTGCACTATAGCTTGATATGTGGCCAAGAGGGATACCTAAACTAGGATGCACAAGCTCACTAGGAGTCTTGGACATACCTTGCGGTATGTGGGGCCCAATTATTTATTACAAGGATGTTGTCTAAGGCTTGGGTATTGGGATGTGGAAGCCCCTCACTTCACGTCGCTCTTAAAACAAGCAAGCGCTTAACCAATAACCAAAAAAATCAAGAATTTATATACCCCGCTAGAACACGAGGTGTGTCTACGTGTATGGAGATGAAGCCCATGGTCACAAGACCCCTAGGAATATGGAAAGTGTGTGGATATCACTTCCACGTCACATTTCCCCTACAAAAGAAAAATGGGAAGGCTAGCCACTTTTGATCCTCAAGATCGTCATAGGACGTAAGAGGAGAACATACAGTTTCTCCTTCAAGATGAACAAACAAAAAAGGAAAAACACAAAAAGGATGATAAATGCAAGATAATTAAATGCTAGATGATAAAATGAAATGATTAAAAATAGTAGTTTGATGATTCGGTCATCAAAAGGAGGCCCTATAATACAAAGGTAAGTAGTTTGATGTTAACCCCAAATGTCCTTGATGAAACGAGCTACAAAACAAAAGGATTAGTAGTTTTCAATCCTAAAATAACAAAAAAAGTTAGATAAATATAAAAATGGATGGAATATCCCTTTTTCTGTAATAAACCTACAAAAACATAATGTTAGACTTGCAAAAAACCACCAAGAACACTTGAAAACAGGGTTAGACTGTTAGTTGTAAGCAAAAACTATGATTCTGCAAAGGCTCGATTGATAGGGCATAGGTGCCAAAGTATGGAAAAGGATCCAAAGGTAAAAAAAAAAAAAAGGTACCACTTTAGGGAATATATAATGCACATTTTTAGTACCTTTTCACCTTTCCAAGGGACAAGATCTGAGACATCAAAATTATCCCGAAGTTTTTAATTCTAGTTTGAGGATCTTATGATCAAAATGTTAAGAGGATGTAGGTGAATTCCGTAGGGATGGTGTCAATCAACTGGTAAAATTATGATATTGACATAGAGAGAAATCTCCATGGTTCTCTTACATAATCCCTCTTCTTACCCGGAGTATTCCATCTTGGTGGTGAACTGGTAGAAGCACTACATGTTATATTGTATTCGTGATCTTGTAAGGCATAAATATGTGTCACCTCAAAAGCCACCTTGTTTGCATGCTCTTGAATCTACATAATTTTTTTATATTACCACATAATCTATAATGTGAGGGTTGAATATCTTGTGTGAGGGACAACCCTTCTAGAAATAAACCGTAAGAAGGATCTCGAGTTAATTTCAATGTTTTAGTTGTTAATTTGTTAAAGTAAACCAATAAACACATTAAAATAAGTGAAATGATGATTTACAAGAAATGGAACTTTTATTTAATATTAAAGGATAGGGAAATGTACAAGTGTATATAATGTTCTAGAAAGAATAAGGGAGAAAACTCATGTGACTAGAAAGGAAAACACTTCCTCTTATTTGTAATAGTTCATCATTCTCTCAAAATAATTTATGGCATAGAGGGATGTTTGGAGCGGGGTCGAAGGAAAAACCAATGGGATGCTTTCCGTAAATAGTATTTTTCATTATGAATTAGGTAAATAGGTTATTTATTGTTATTTGGTTATGTTTTAATAAACACATTATTCTCATATGAGTTTATTGTTGTTGTAGAGTTATAACAATATTTTTTCTATATTATTTCATACAGGGTTTTTAGTTGCACCTGTGTAACTTATCTTTTAGTTATAACCTATTGTGCAATATCTATAAATATTGCAGCCTTCCATTCACAATCTCGATTTGATTGAACATTAATAAAAGTGTCAAGATTCCACCCATGTTTCTACTTTCATTTGGTACCATAGTAGGTTAAAGCTTCCGGCTAGGTTTGAGAGTAGTTGCGAGAGGTAGAAGTGTCTTGGAGAAGAAATATACTTTCCAAGAGAGCATGTTTTTCCTCCGGCAGACTTCCCAGACATCTCTGCATCCCCACAACCCCTATTCAATTCCAAGTGTTTGGAATGCAATTTTTTTTTCCATTGGTGCCCCCTGCACCGGGGAAACATTTGCTACAGGAAAATAAAATTAAAAAAAAAAGTAGTCTCCCAATCAGGGGTTTTGCCTCTTAATCTAGAGGAATGCTTAGTTATAGATAATATTATCTATCTTGCCATATTTGAAGGTAGAAGACCATGCTACTCATTAGTAGTGCATTCACAAGGACCGATCTCTACATCCACACCAAGCTTTGCATTGTGGAGAGTGAGCTATCCACCGAGTTTGCCATCGAAATCAAACCGAGATGTTCTCTCTGCATGCTTTGGTGTCGAGTAATAACTTCATTCAATGAGCTCTGCAACATTTTTGGCGTGTTGTCCCGTAGCATTGATCAGGCCTTAAATTGCATTCATTGTATCCACGCACCACCGAGCTCCTAGCTCTTACCGAGCACAAAAAGAAATGAGTGGCGAGTTATCAACCTGATCTGAGCCATCACGATCGCTATCCAAGTTAAACATACCCTTCACAAGAAGCATACATGCAGAAGAGACAATATAATATAGATCGGGCACCATACACGACCATGCCCACACCTACACCCACTCCACCGAGCCCACGTTGCAACTGAGTCCCCGTGTCTACATTCGAGCCATGTATTGACCATGAGTTGGGTGTTTTTTGAATCTTGAGTCAGCGTCGAGCCATTCATTGGAAAGTTACAAGCATTCAAACCGAGCTTTATAGTTTTAGTCGGGCCGGGTCACTTTGTCGCTGGAAGATCAAGCTCCCCTTCCCATTTAAACGACATCAATATCAACGCAAAGACCCTACACAAACAACACACATCAGAGATAAAGAAAACGGAGGAGGAACACAAGAAAAGGATATCAGATCCTTTTTTCACTGAAAAAAACCTAAACCACCCTCTCTCTCCAGTGTTGCCATGTGGATCACAACCCTGACACGTCTGTTTTCAAAGGTATGGGATTTTTATCCTTCTTTAAATATAAATTGATCCACCTTTCATTACTTGCACTTTGGGCACTCTTGTGGATAGTTGAATCGCTTTCGGGATAGGAGGTATTAGGTTCAACCCCCAACCCTATTCGTTTAGTTTTCAATATGGAAATTTAGCTGAGCCCAACAAATTTAGTGGCCAAAATAGTAGAACAGCTCCACTAAGTCATTAGCCATAACTAAACAATCCACTAAATTTGGCGAGCAAAAACCCTAATTAGGGCAAAAAACAATTTCCCTCTAATTGGCTTTTTTTAATTTTGAGCAACATTTTAAAAAGGAGGGGTGATTAAAAATTGATGTTTGAGCTATCTTTTTGTGGTTGTTTTTCTCAAAGAGTCATTTTGAGCTCCAAAGGCCACAGTGGTCCCATGAAAACAAAAACAAATTTTAACCGACATTCAATTTTTTCATATTTTTGGATGTAATTGTATATTTCGAGTGTATTTTACTAATTTGCGAGTTGCCATAATCAACTACAAACCATCAGAATCGCTTAAAAATTTACAGAGTTTTGTAATCATAATTAGTGAAAATTTGGTTCTATATCACTCACGAGATCTCCGGATCTCTTTCATAGCATTCGATATAAACAATGCCTCTGGGAAACACTTACGGGTAAATTCATCATGACTACTATTACAGTTCACACTTAATATAGTTGCAACAATGTTTTCTAGGCATCAACCCTTTAAATCGATGGGGAGTAATAAGGAAATAGTGCACACAATTTGAGCTCTCCTAGCTGTTTGTGAATGATTGCTCTACTTAAATCCATAATGAGAAATTATCCGAGTATATAGCAAAGTTACACATGCGTATGAGGATATTTCTTTGAGTGGTTTCAATAATCATGCAGAGACCCCTTTCAAGTACTATCTTGGTACCATGTATCGGATTCTTTCATGTATGATAACGCCTCTTTCACATACTATCGAGTATATAGAAAGGGAAATCTTATTCCACTTACCAAAGGGTATATCGAAAGGGTGCATATATAGAGAGGTTCAGTATATCATTTACGGTATAGATATTGGAAGACCATATACCTAGAGTGATAAGATCCTTACCCTTTGTCAGTTGATTCTACAAAATGGGCACCAACGCCCCAAGTTCTTTCTTAAACATTCATAAATTCTCAGAGGAAATAACTATGCAACATGGAAGACAAAAATCAAGACACAACTTGAGTTTGAAGAGATTTGGACTGTTGTGAATGGTATTGTAACCAGATCAACAACTGATACAACACAATAGAAATAGTTTGATAGATCCGATCAGAAGGCCAAGCTAATAATCTTGTTTGTAGTGTCCAATGATGTGCAACCCCACATTCGAGATGCCAAAACAAAAAAAAGAAGAGGGGGATAAAATGAGCGCGAGTGTACAAGGCCAAAAAAAGAATGTCATCTTGAATTTATAGACTCGATTACACACATTGAAGTTTTAAAAAATGAGAAAATAGAAGCTTTCTTAAGAAGAGTTGCATAATTAAGGGCTTCACTTCTAGCCCTAAGAGAGGAGGTCACTGATGAAGCTCTCATTCCCATTGTTTTGAGAGCACTCCCTCCTTCATACCACATTTTTGTGACAACACTCAACTTGTCAGATCGACGACAGTGAGTTTTGACAAGCTGGTAAACCTACTGCAACAAGAGGAAGTAATGTACAATAAAGATGATGAAGAGGAGCAGGCACTTTATTCTCATCAGAAATGGAAAGGAAAAGGAAAAGGAAAACCTCATTCCTATCAAAAGTCCCAAAATCAGAATCAACATCAAGGGGACAAATAACAAAAGAAGAAATTTCTTATATGTAAAAGAGGACATGAGTTGAAAGATTGTTGGTATAATACTTATAAGAAAGGTTCATCAAGCAACTCTGGACATCAACACCAAAAATTTCAGAAGGGACATTCTAACTACACCAAGGGAAAAAAAGGGGAAATGGAAAATAAATCCCCATCGGTAAGGACATATTGTTGAGAAATAAGAAAATTGAGATATCGAACACTTGTACACCGATCCATCAAGTGAACCCTCCATTTCATCTAATGATGTATGGTATGTTGATTTGGGAGCCTCTCAACACATGGTGGCCACATATACCGGTTTATTTCAATGAGGGACATGCCTTTGAAAAACCATGTTTTGTTAGGTGATGATTCTTCATACACAATTTAGGGGATTGGGAACATTTCTCTACCCCTTAGTTCACACTTTGTAGATTGTCGGATGTACTATATGTCCCACAGGTTAACTAAAAATGTGTTGTTAGTCAATCAACTCCTAGATCACAACTTGAAAATTGACTTTGATAGTCATTATGACAAGAAAATGTATTTTATTTGAGACAAATCATGAGGATTGAAAATATTTGCAAAAGCCTCAAATGTGGGACGCATGTTCCAATTTTATTTTTCCATAGAGATGATCGAGGCACTTGTGGCTAAGAACTCTACCTACGAGCAGATTGTGGCATCGAATACTTGGTCATATCAGTTTCAAGTATCTCCTAAACACTTCGCTAGCACATTATGGTAAAAGGATTACCATCTCTCCATAAGGATACCAATAAGTGTCCTCATTGCCTAGCAGGAAAATAACATAGAGCTTCATTCAAGAAGAGTACTTATCAAGTTCATGGTAAGCTTGATTTGGTTCATACCGATCTTTGTGGTCCAATCAACCAAGTCATTACGGATTTGTACTTCATGCTTTGTGTTGATGATTACTCATGAAAAATGTGGATTTTTGTCTTCACAAGAAAAGTGAAGCTTTTGAAAACTTCAAGAAGTTCAAAGTGGCTATTGAGAATGGCTGAGTCGTCACATATGAAATCTTCACTCGAGATCGAGGGGGAATTCACCGGTGTTGAGTTCAAATCCTACCTACAAGCTTGTGGGATTCGTCGATAAATTCCTCCTCCACACACACTGCTATGATAGAATGGTGTTGTTGAGAGAAGAAATGCTACTATCATGGAAATGGTGTGTTGTATGATCGATGACTCTAGACTAGCGAGGACATTCTCGGGAAAAAGCAACAAAGATAGATATATATTTATTGAATATATTTCCTATAGTTTCTCTTGATGGAGTAACACCATACGAAGAATGGTAAATTGCAGAAACCATCTATTCCACATCTCAGAGTATTTGGGTGCAAAGAAAGCATGCATATACCCAAGTAAAATAGAAAGAAGTTGGATATAAAATAACAAAAACTCATCTTCATTGGCTACAATGAAGAGACTCTTGGGTATAGATTGATGGATCCAAACATGAGGAAAGTCTACACTAGCAGAGATGTTGAATTTTTTGAGAATAAGGAAGCAGAGACTCCTCCTCTAGACTCAACTGATGTAGATTTTTCACTTCTTGTAAAACCATAAGTTGATGTTCCTGCAGATGATGATGGTGATGATCATTTAGAACCATAATTTTCACCAAATTTGTGTACGATAAAGTAGATAAGGTAAATAATTAATGAGGAATACCTATTATTACGTTGGTTGAGGGTTGAGTGTGTGAGTTTCTGATTTCTAATCCAAGATACTTGTATGATCTTCCTTTTTGCTAGGAGGAACTACCTGTAATAAAAAGAAAGACCACAAGATACAGTTAATAGCAAAAGTTAGTGAACTTCCTAATGTGAGCTAGATCAAGGAAGCGTGACACTTCCTCAACGGTTATCATTCCACTGATATATAACTCAATATAAAATAACTAAACATGCAAATAAAAGAATCTAATGTTAGTGTTGTGATTTAGGTGTCTCGAGACTATTATCTATGTCAATACAATTAAATTCTTGATAACTACATTGGTGAAGGTCCGGGTCGGTTTGCGAGGTTGGATCTACGGTCTGAGGGTCATAGACAGAGTTTGGGTAAGATTTAGTGGAGTTTGGGCTAATTTTGGGTAATAAGGAAGCTTGTTGGTCTAAGGAAATTTTACCAAGCACACGAGGCCGATGCGGTCGGGGTGATCGATGTCGGTACAAGTATAACTAATCGCGGTTTAGGATGACCAATATCGGTTATTGTGGGAAATGGAAGCATGCTAAAAGTGGGTGTCCAGGATCTCTTTGTGTCTACACAAAGATTAGGGAAGGTATGTTGTGAGGTTGTAGGTGAGATATCAGGTTTGGGTGAGGTTTTGTGAGGTTTTGGGGAGGTTTGAGGGCTTGTTGGTTAAGTGAATGAGATAACACAGAGACTAATGTCGGTCGATGACCGATGTCGGTATAGAGGGGAGACCAACGACGGTTAAGATAACCAGCATTGGTAGGGGAAATTTGGTGGTAATTAAATAAAATTAGTTTTGGACTTCTCTTTGATTGCACAGAGGATGAAGGGAGGATGGTTGGGTTCGTAATAATGCTAAGAAGACTCAGGAATGCATAGAGGTCAGGTCTAGAGAGCCAGAAGTTTGTGGGTGGTTGGATGGGTAGATTGGTAAGAAGGTGGGGATGGAGGAATACAGTAAAGAACAAGATCTGATAACCAACGATAATGAACCTATACTTTAAGCAAGTACAGAATGATGAAAATCAAATACACTTACATGTATTTACAGGTTTGTTAGGTGAAGGAAGTGATTGATCCGCGAAGAAATTTTTGGTCAGTGTTGCGGTAATATTTCCTAGAGTCTTCCCGTGAATATTCTAATGCCTTGGTACAGGAATTAGGTACTTTATTAAGCCTATGGTTGAGTATATCTTGTCGTTTGGATGCTGAGAAGTCTCTGATTTGTGCTTAAATTCAATAACACTCTCTGAACTCAAAAATGACCAACCTCAATAAAAGGTTACAAAAGAGTATATAAGGTGATTGATGATAGTCAAGGTGACCAATGTCGGTTGAGGGATAATTGGAGTCGGTTAAGGTGGGAAATCCTAGGTTTTCCAAAAATAGGCAAATCTTTTCTTTTTTGGCATGCTCTAATTGTCATTTTGGGTCTCAAGTGAGGGTTAGCATTTAGATAAGCGGGAGTATTGTTGGATAAGGAATAGGACTTTAATTTTAGGGTTTGAAAGAGTCCCAGTTGGTTAAGATAAGTAGAGACTCAATCTTAGTTAGTTAATATACTAAGAATAAGTCTATGGTGAGGTGTCTAAGTGATGTGGTGAGGTGAGGTGTAAATTAACTTAATTAAAGTAATCAATAATGTGAGGATGAAAATTAATTCAATTATAAGTAATTAAATTAATATGAATGTGGGGTAAGGGGTCATGGTTAGGTGAATATGTTATGTTAATTGATTAAAGGGGACCAAGGGGAGTGTGACCCAAATTTGGTGTCTACATTTTCCCCTTTTTGTCGCGTAGCTTGTATTGATAAGTGATGCTGAAAAAAATAGGAAGTGGTTGCCCCAAATATAGGTGATAGTGGGGTTGCCCCAAGTAGGGCTAAAGGTGAGGTTGCCCCAAGTGTGGGTGAAGATGATCCCCCTCAAAATAGGAGTTGATGAGGTGTTAGACAGAGTCGTGAGTGATTTGATAAATGGGTAAGTGTTGAAATGAAGGTAGGTTGGTTGTAGGTAAGGACATGGTTGTTTTGGATAATGGATAATGGGTAATGGTCATATTGGGTAATGGGTAATGGAAATCAAACACACGCACACGTATAGATTACGAGACGGTACCAGGTGGAAGAGCTTGCAAACTCTACATTTTCAAAAGGGTGATAGGTTTATCCAAACAAGGTTGAAGTGATTCAGGTATCCAAGGTATATGATATGGTCATGAAGCACAACGAGGTCCAATGTAGGAATGGGTAATAGGTTTTGTTCCATGGCACAAAAGGTATGGTCAAGATAAACATCATGTCATTATGCAAGGTAAGGTCATTAGGTAAAAAAATATGTAATAACATTTCAAGGTATAACAAGTACACGAATTCAAATATCACCAAAATGTGGTTCGGTCGGCGCATGTAGGTTGGAGAATAGGTAAGGTCAAGGTATATGTACATAACATGTCTTTAAACATAGTTAAGGAAATGTACATGTAGCGTAGGATTGTGGGTAGGGTATAATAGGTGTTGGTAAGGTTAAAAGGTGTTGGATCAATAATGTTTTGAGGAAAAATAGGCATGGGGTGGGTCAAATGGGCATGTCGGGATGGCGATGTCGGTTATGTTATAACCGACGTCATTTGGCTAGGCATGACATAACCGATATCGATTATGTCGATTTGGAGTTAAAAAAGAAAAATCCGTGTTTTACGAATTCATTTTGACTTTGCCACTTTTAGAAAACAACTTAGGAGAAGTTGGGTAGTAGAAAACAACAAGACGATGCATTAAGCTAAGTTGGCGAGTGACATAAAGGTGATAGGTGTTCGATTTGCGGGTCCACGAGATCGATTTGAGTGATTTGATTTTTTTGGAGGTAAGGATTTGATTTTGACATGGCGCAGAGGCAAGAGAGGGATCAAGTGTACCACTAGCGTAGTGGCCGGACATGCCACCGTGGAGACAATGTCGATTAGAGGTAGGAAATGATATGAATCCCTCATTTGATTGAAAATGGTGTTGTTGAAATTAATTTTGGTTAAAAAAATTGTGGGTGGGATTTTATTTTGAAATTGTGGGTAAAAATGAAGGAAATGAGGAGTGGGAAGGTTACACATAAGTTAAATAGGGTTGGGAATGAAGCTAGGTAAGGGTTAGGTTGGTTAAATTAGGTGTTGAGGTCAGTGTTTTATGAATTTTTGAGAATGGGGGAGGGGTTTTTAGTTTTAATGTCACGACATAGATCAATGATGGTCAAGGGTTGGTTGATGTCGGTCAGCTTTAGCCTGGCATGGATCAAGGTCTAGGTGACCGACACTAGTCAAAAGGGACCGATGATGGTCAAAAATACTTGTGACAATCAAGGTGACCGAAACATGATTAAAATTAAGAGTAAATAGGGGAAAGAAGGGCTAGGTAAGAAAGTAAAATAGGTGAGGAAGGGGTAGGTGAAGATTAATGTAGGTATAAGAGGGTAAAATATTATTTTGGCAATGTGGGATAGGTATGTAGGTGGAATGAACTAAGATAATGGGTAATAATGATAAGGGTTAGTAGGTTTGTAGGTGAATTAGGTAAAAACAAGGGGGTAGGCATGATTGATGTGGTTGGGTATGGTTTGGTGGGTAATATGTGATTTGAGGTAGTCAAGTCTTGACATGGTTGTGTTGTTTGACACCGGTAAGAGATTAATTGAGGATGAAGGACAGAGTACCACCCCTAGTAGTACAGATGTGTCCTAACATGACCGCGGAGGAGTGGGAGCACATGACCAAGGTTGGACTTAGTGTTATCCTACACTATAGGCGTATACCTCGAGATCATAGTTTTATGGTCTCTCTCATCGATAGATGGGATTCCATGACCAATACCTTTCACCTACCATGACATGATTGGTTCGAGGGTGGCATGTTCAAACTTGGTTTCAGACGATGGGTAATATTCGTTCGACAAATCGAGGGTGGCGACGGACACATATGGCATGTCATACTATAGGTAGTGATTGGAGATCCTTTCTATAGTTGAGGTCGAGTGGAGACCATATTTGGACTATCCATCCTATAGAGGCATTACTGAGGAATTAGAGGAGCTTCATCTATTGAGTTAGATATTGAGGCGACGGGCCAGGGGAGCTTGAGATGATACATGTGGATAGGGTCAAACGATAGTTTGGATTATGGTAGGACATGCCCCCACCTTTCCCATAGTATTTTAGAGATTACGTGGAGATACCCATGTCTCCACCACGTTAGAGTGTTCCTATAAGGCGGGAGGAGCTAGTGGTAGATAGAAATATTGACGACATAGGTGTCATTTGATGTATACATGCGGTGGTGGGTAACACGGCTACGGGAAACACCATCGATGTCGAGACATCCAGATTTAGCCAACATCATAGTCATAGTGCGAGGGATACTTTGCGAGGCACAGATTACGGTGTTACAAGGAAAATCACGTGGTCGAGGCAAAAGTAGTCACTTTAAAGGTTTAGGTGACGACCCTACAACCCCAAGTAGTAAAGGGACATGCCCCCTGCATAGGGTGGAGATGGGAATGGAGGACAAATATCCACCCTACATGCAAAGGTGGTGGGTTTACAGGTGGTCATTTTTCATAACACGAGCTCAAGTGGTGGCCTTATAGGGACGGAGTTGTAACACGTGCACGAGTACCCCCATAGGCACAAGGACAAGGTCCCATATTACAGTGCACCTATACTAGGACGAGTAATCCCATGGCATAAGCGGGAGGGCGAGCCTCACGATAGGGGCTAAGGCCATTATAGCAGAGGAAGAGTTCACAGGTAGCAGTGAGACCCATGACACCACCACAGAATGTGTCGATGGCGAGGTTTAGGGATGCCCTAAATGAGGCTCGCTACTATCAAGATCACCCGATGAGTTCCAATATATATGATCCCTCGTATGCCGATTACAGAGCTCCAAGAGGTATTCGGTGAGTGGATGAGATCTAGCACTCACGATTCGGGGAGTAGTGTGGGGTCTTTGAGCCCATGGATAAGGCATGGGGGAGGTGAAAAGTTCACGGAGGCTAGGCCTAGGTGAGGGCTAGTAGGATACCATCCCGAGACCCATGGAGGGTGGAGAGTTGTTAGCAAGGTGTGAGACTGGTAGGGAGGAGGAGATAGGTGAGATCGAAGAGGAGGATATCATGTGGGGTGAGGATTAGTCACTATATGTGACATTGTATGACCATTGTGATTTTTGATATATATACCGGCCTGTGTGCCGAAGACGTGAGATTGTATATGAGAGTTTTGAGATACTTGTATGTATTTGTATCTATGTATATATGTATTGATACACAGACTCTCCCATTTATATAGATTATGATGTTGACTGGATGGATGATGTACTCATTTTAATTTCCATTTTTATTGTGTATTGATGGAAACTAGGTGAATTAGGCATGATTTAGTCGAGGTCATGTAGGCATGATTGAGTTTAGGTCATTTAGGCATGATGGAGTCAGGTATAGGTATGGTGGATTTTAGGTCATTTAGGCATGGTTGAGTCTAGGTCAGTTAGGAATGGTTGAGTTTAGGTCTTTTAGGCATGGTTGAGTCTTGGTCAGTTAGGCATGATTTGGTCATGTAGGCATGATGGATTCAGGTATAAGCATGATATGGTCATGCTTTTATGTTTGATTTAATTCCCAAGTTATTGTTATTATGGAAAATAAATGATGATGTATATGTATGTTGTGATTTAAATTTCCAAATCTTTGATATTAGGGAAATGTGAAATGAGGGATGTATCATATGGTGATGTTAGAAAATGGTAAATATGTATAATTTTATGATTGTGTAATTTCTAAGTTTTATGTAAAATGAAAATTAACTAAGGTAGAATGTGAATATAAAGGGGGAAAATTGGTTAGGGGAAAGAGTGGCTGAGCTAACCTCCAAGGACCCCATGCCCTCGGAGTGTTGCCTACATAACCCCAGCGAAAAGGGACCTCAAGCCGATGTATTTCTCCCACAAGCTAGGGAAAAATATGATAAGGTAGAGGAATGAGTTGGTTGGTTTTAGGCATGATTGAGTCTAGGTCAGTTAGGCATGGTTGATCTTAGGTATTTTAGGCATGGTTGAATCTAGGTCGAGTTAGGCATGGTTGTTGTCTATGGTGAATAGATATGGGTAATTTAGGTGAAAATCATGGTTGTTGTGCAGTTGTGAAGGAGGATCAAGAAGTAAGAAAAGGGGTGAACAGTTACATGAGACAAAAGTTCCACCTAATTGATAAGAACCACGAAAGCGTCTATCATACCAAAGATTGGCTTAT
This sequence comes from Taxus wallichiana var. yunnanensis, assembly GCA_018340775.1. Taxonomy (NCBI): domain Eukaryota; kingdom Viridiplantae; phylum Streptophyta; class Pinopsida; order Cupressales; family Taxaceae; genus Taxus; species Taxus wallichiana. The sequence continues at coordinate 144,813,659 of CM031240.1, read as the reverse complement.
GAACGAAAGACCCTAAAAACGTTGCATGATTAACTGTTCTAAGGGTGAAGAAGGTCACATGATCATGAAATGTCACATTTTTGGCACGTCCCTTCGAGCAAGTGGAAGGCTAGAGAGGAAAGACGGTGAGATGATAGGGGCTTTTTAGCATAACTCGGTGTGAGAAAACATGTCTTTTGGAAAGAGACCCAAGATCAAAATAGGCAAGTACATGACGAAAAAGTTATCTTTTTCTTTTTGCTTTTATTTTTATAGACTGATCAATGCAGGAATTCTATGTGGGATGAGTAGAGTATCTCCTTAAGGTCTTCATGAATCTGATCGATGTGGGAAGCTTCAGAATATTTTTATTTTATTTTTGCAGGAATAGTCTTCTTTTTGTGATAGACTATATATAGTATGGCTAGCTGTGTATAATTGTCCTTCAAGGGAGAAGTCTATTTATAGCAGCAAGATAGAAAGATATGTCCTTCTTTAGGGAGTCATATTTTTGTGAGAAGTTTGACTCAAGGAGTTTGAATTTAAAAATCCCGTATATTTATTTAGAATTGTTTTTGGACTTTTAGGTTATGGACAAGACTATAGAGAAGGATATGATTCTTTTATGAAGACAAAACCATAGCACACATGGGTTAAACTATGAAAGATGGATTTTAAGTGATGAACGACCATGGGATTCCATCTTGGAATTGACGAAAATTATCCATAAGAGTCATTCCATGAGTAGAGCCATGATACTCATATTGAAGATATGGCCCAAAGGTGACGGGTAATCACATGATTCTTGTTTAGTCGTTGGTCCTTATAATAGGTAAATGGAAGGTGAATGGTGCTCAAGGGACAAGTATTTTAATAGATAGAAGGTGATATATGACTTGACTCAAAAATAGAATGGTCGAAGATGCATGGCATTGAGGGGCTCGGAGTTTGGATTTACCTTCGAGTGAAGAAAAACCATAAGTACCTGATCCCTAGGTATGAGTAATGATATAGGGTCCAAGCCAATTAGGAGAAAATTTTCCCTGTTTATTTTTCCCCTCTTTTATTACATGTTGATTTTCCTTCAGGATGAGATCACTAACCTGGAAGGTTCGTTCTTGGACACATTTATTGTAGGCATGTTTGATACATTTTTGGTAGATTTAGAGGTGATCAAGATCATTGAGACGACATTCATCTAATAACTCGAGTTGTGCCAAACGGTCTTGGCGAAAATCATCATCATTGAGAATATCTTTGAGTGAGATATAAAGAGAGAATCTGGACTTCTAGAGGTATGAAAACCTTTATACCGTAGAATAGAGAGAAAGGCATGGCAAATGGTTGAGGTATGAATACTAGTGCGATAAGCTCATAAGGAAAAAGGAATGTGCGTGTGCCAATCCTTTGGATAGTATCGTCAACTACTTTCATAAGATTTTGTTTAGGGTTTTTTTGGTTGATTCTACTTGGCCATTTGTTTGAGGGTAATAAGGTGAATAAAATCTAACTTGAATGCCGAAGGCATCACAAAGTTTTCATAGGGTTTTGTTTTTGAATTGTTTTCCATTATCAGTGATGAGGTGGTGAGGAACACCAAAGCGACAAATGATGTGATGGTTGATGAATTCACATATTTTATTGGTTTTTGTAGAAACGAGAGGTACGGCTTCCACCCATTTCGTGTAGTATTTGGTAGTGGTAATAATCCATTGATGGCATTGGGAAGAATGAGGATTGATCTCTCCAACAAGATCCAAACCCCATTGAGAGAAATGCCCAAGGACAGTGCGACCTGTAAGGCATGACTAGGGGTGTGATGAAGATTATCATGTTGCGACACTTCACACAACACTTGACATAGTCACAACATTCACGATTTAGGGTTGGCGGTAATATCCAGGTGAAGAATGTGTTTAGCGGACAGCTAAACCACTTTGAAGTGACCCCTAAAAATTCCGTCGTGAACTTCCTTGATGGTGTAGGGAATTTCAGAACTTATAAGGCATCGTAAGTGGATACAATCAAAGCCACGTTTATAAAGAAGACCACCAATGATGATGTAATGTCCCCAATTTTGAAGACCCTTAGCCTATCATTCCCGTGGGCTTTAGGGATGTTGCAAGGGGAAACTTATATTAAATAATTAGATAATATTGTCTAGAGAGTGATTTTTAATCATTTGACATTATAAAGCAATATTTATTTAATTATTTAATAGTTATGGAGCAAGTAATATGTTTTAGTATTTAATTAAATTCCCAAAATGCAAATTAAAAAGGGGAATCAATTAAATAATACTTAGGTGGATTTTAAATATTAAAATCACCCTTTTTAAAAGGGGATGCCACACATAGGGAAAATAAATTGTTTTTATTTAATAATTTCCCTCTCCTAGGAATTCCAAATTTTGTGCCTCTTGCTTATAAAAGGAGTGCTAGGATCATTGTTAGACCTATGTTACATTTGAAGGACAAGAAGGGAGTATGAGTCTCATGGTTACTCCAAGTCATTTCCTACATGACATGAGCATTGGTGAAGGAGAAAAAGGGGTTTAGATGGAGAAAATGATGAGGGAAAGAGCATTGTCCTAAACTCAGAAATTTTGAGTTTTGTAGATGTTGGGGGCAGCCCAAGGTATGATTATTCATGTTTATTTCCTCCTTATATATTGAGCTTTGATGAATATGGGTATGAGCATGTTAGATGGATGGATAAGAGGTATTTTGGTCATACTATTGTTGATGTTTTTGCTCCTAACACTTGGGTGCATAAGTGTCAACATGGCAAAAGGAAAGGGATGCCTAAGACTCCTACAAATGAAAATCATGACAAGTAAGCTTGCTGGCTTGTGTATAATAAGCGGTTATTAGTATAGATACCATAATTTAACATCTGTCCTAAATTAATTAATTCCCCTTCCTCATTTCCCACAAAAATGCACTTCGAATTAATCAAATATAATTTGATTAATTATCCATTTTAAAAATCCAAAAATAACCCAATCCTCACCACATGTCATTATTCTCCATGTTTTTCTACTATTGAATTAAAAATTCAAATTCAAATCCTCACCCACTCTTTGTGGTCCCCACTCACCTAAAATCCTCCACTTATGAATTAAAAATCCAAAATCAAATCCTCACCCATTCTTCGTGGTCCCCACTCACCTAATCTTGCCCACATTTTCAAACCATGATTACTTAAATTACTCTAAGTTAATCACTCCCCAGCTATAAATACAACCTTACCCCTCCCCTCTAAGGACACGAAGAATAAGCTTGACTGTCATATCTAATTTATTGCATCCTTTGAGCAAAGAACATCCTTACGCCTCAAATCGAATTCCCAAATAGCCTCATTCTGAAGCACCCCAAGTCCATAATCATTTTTCCCATCAGTGCAAAGTAAGAGGATCATTATTGCTGAGGAAGGCCTTGCTCGTCTTGAATAAAAGCACCTACATATCACAAAATCAAGGCTCAATCCAAGTTTCCTAGTCCATTCTAAAGTTTTCTACTAAACACGAAGGATGTATGATTGTTGGTATGTTACTTCCTTGTTAGTAGTGCATTTTTCCTAGCTTACATTTCGGCATGCAGTGGGACATCCCCACATTTTTCTTTCTTTCATTTTAGTTAATCATTTTGTGATCTAACTCTTTATTTCTATTTATTGTTCTTTTTAAACCTTGTTGTCAAAATTTTAGCTTCTCAGGTGAAGTACAGAAGTCAGAAAATTAAAAAAACTAGCTCCCGGGGCGTTTTTCTCACGTTCAAAATTTTCATTTAGAGTGCTACCATAGCCCATCTTCTGGAAGCCATAACTTTTGCTCCCGAACTCAGAATGACTTCATTTTTTTAATAGAAAGGTATTGAAAAGATCTATGCAATGGAAAAATAATTTTTTGATTTAGACTTACAGAAATTTTTTGGTTTCATTTCTTCTAACACCTATCTTTAAAAAAATGTAGTTTTTTTTTTTAATTTTAATTGTTTTTAACGTAACAACCTCACGCATATGATCTTTCCTCGCACTTTAAAAGTGATCTTGGAAATCATAAATGTGATTATTTCTATTTGTTTTGAATTAATTTTTATTTATTTATTTTTTAATCAAAGCTTGTTTTATGTGTATGCTCTTTCCTCGCACTTTTTAAGCGATCTTGGAAATCAAAAGCGTGAACTTGCTTCTATTTTCTTGTCCTCTACTTACCTCGGCAGAACTTTCTAATCCTTTATTGTAAGACCCACTCTCACAAAGGTGGATAAAACACTCAAAAACTACTAACTACAGGTTGTCAAACGGTGTACAACCAAACCACATTAAGATTAAAATATTTTTAAAAAACACCACATTCAAAACACTTAATTTGTAGGTTTGATTAAGAGCTACGGCTCCACCGCTTAACTAGAAAATAACCCCCTCGGCATAATCCTTAAGCTACAACAAAGGGGGTGGTTCGTGAAGGATATGTTGGCACGCCCAGTCCCCTTTGATCTATTACCATTGATTTCCCAATTAGTGATTTTATCCATTCTTTGTTTATTATTGTTCGTTATTATTTCCTTTTCTGTTCCTTATGGCCTTATTCGGTTAACCTTCACATTGTGGGTGGTGTTTTTGTTGTGCGGTGTCTTGTAGTGCATATACAAGTTGTAGTGACAATTTCATCACAACGCTCGTCATATATTTGATCTCCTCGGCACTTGGTGATTAGAACATTCGTCCCTTGCTCTAGATACTTGTGGGTCACCGTGGATAACAAAATTTTTGAAAAACTTTTAATCATGTTCTTGTAGGACCTTTTCACCATTATTTTGTCAGTACAATCTTGTTAACCAATACGAGAGGCCACCCAGGCTCCATAGCAAAACAAACAAAAAGATTTGTCTTACATTCCAATTTTCCACGACGACACTTCTGGTAACATTTTCAAGCTCTTCTTTCGTTGTTTTTCTTTTTGTGAAGATAATCATTATCGATATTTCACAATCATGATTAATTACAATAATTATTAACATTTTCAACAAAATATATTCCAATTGTATCCACGTATGCTCTTTTCTTGCGCCTTAGAGTGATCTGGAAAATAAAAAATGGTCGCAATTGTTTAGTTTCTTGTTCTAACATTATAGGATCCTCTAGCTTTGTTTTCTAATTATCATTTCAATCATTATTTTACTTCGTCATATTATTAATATTTGTTCGGTCATTGGTTATGTATGCTCTTTTCCTGCACCTTCAAGTGATCTGGAAAATAAAAACAACCACGATCACTTTTCAAACATTTCATTTGCAGGATAACTATTAATTTGTTTTTCGTAGGACTGTGTCGTTGGAATATTGTCAAAAAAACACACAAAAACAAAAAATCCCTTAAAAGTACCAACATTCAAATAAAATTGCTGAAACAAAAAAGATAGCACGTTTAGCTACGTCATCATTTTCTGTCAGTGATTTATTTCAAGTTGGAAAGAACCTTGCGTTTAATAACTTTATCATTTTGTTTGTACACATATTCGAGGTGGATTTCATCACCACCAAAGCTACACTGGTGACATGGACTTGACTACCACACAACAATAGCATTTACATCTGCATTGCACCTTGAGACCTAGTCTCATCACAGCGTTCGGTATTTACCTCGCCCTTTCTCTTCATTTACAGGTAATTTTGTCTAGTGGTGCATGCGATTCATGCCTAAATAGCTGTAATAATGAAGCCTAAGCATCGTCCCTGTAAATATTTGGGGATTTATAAGGACACCATACACATTCATCCCTCTATCACCTTCTACCTTTTCATAAAACCTATCTTGAACGTGGTGATTCACTCTGAAATAAGCAAGTAAAAATTGGTGAGTCTCCTCTAGTTCTCTAAGGGTTCCTCGTAGCAATTATGTCCCCATACAGAATTAGGTATATCGGGACTAGGGTATATCGGAGGACATATTTTTTTGGAGTAATAATAGCTTTGCATCCATCATTTCACAACATACCTGGTATGATTACATGAAACAATGGTCATTCCTGAATATTTACCTCATAAGCCAAAACAATTGGATCCACATGATTACTTTCTATTTGAAAACAAAATAGTTTAGCATTGTTTTATCATAAAACTTGGTTGATATCAATGTGTTCATTGTAAAAGTTCAAACCCTAGTTGTGTTCCAAAAAAAAATAGTTCTCGACCAATTCAATACCAAGCAAAAACATCCAAACAATCCAACAACGTAGACCAAAAACATAGACCATAACTTGTCTTTGGCTATATCCAACTGATATTGAGTGACTAGCATTCACTCCCCATATCATCAATTGTCAAAACATCCTTCATAGCTTATTTCCAGCTATATCAAACTAATATTGGGTGACTTGTTTGAGTTCACTCATTATTTTGTCCACCATCACGTTTATCCAAATCATAGCCAACACAAATCCTTTCATAACTCATTTTGAGTTATATCACAACCATATTGCAATTAACCTGTTCGGTTACTCTCCTCGTCAACAATCTAGAGCTTGTTCAAGCCAAATCTACACAACGTGTAAAAAATCCCTAACAACTCGTCTTGAGTTGCATCACCATCATATTGAGATAAATTTTTGAGTTACTCTCCTTATCAGTCATTATGAGCTTATTCAAGTTAAATCCAAAGTAATCAAGTTCTTATTTAATCACACCTGCTCAAAGTTCCTACCCACTTTTTAGCTTAATCAGACACATTTCATCATGGTATTTACTCATATTCACAATCATGAAAATGACGATGAAGAAGTCACACAAACAGAACTCACCAATGAATAACAAGAACAAGTCAATAGGGTGATAGAACAAAACAAAAATGAATATCTACATTACACATCCTAGCCATGGGGAAAAACTACCCCGACTTCGGGATGGAAAATTTAAACAAACTTATCAACAACGGTGAATCAAGTTATCACAACGAAATAGCAAACAATCCAAACGGTTCTTTGGATGGTGAGTTATTCACTAAAATCCAAGACTTAACAAATAAACTTGAGGAAGCAACGACTAGAGATGAAAGATTAAAAGACCTCAATCTAGATTCCAATACTCATGACATTTTTGATAAACCGTCCCCTACTTGTCCATTTGCACAAGAATGGAAACTTATGAAAGACACTATTCAGGGACTACAAAAACAATCAAAATAATTCAATTTTGAAGAATTGTGTCCTTATCCATTTGATACAGAGATATCACACTTACCATTTCTGTCATCCTTTGAAATCCCAAAGTTTGATAAATACAAAAGAAAAGGCGACCCCCATGAACATGTCAAGGAATTTTACATGCAATGTTAGGAAGTTTCCTATCGAGACACGTACCTTTTACAATTATTCCCCCAAAGTTTAGGAGGACAGGATTTAGATTAGTTTTTCTATCTACCCAAAGGATTGGTCATGACATTTGAAGACTTATCGGAGAAATTTGTCAAATATTTTTCCTATAACTTAGACTTAGAAATAACCATGCTTGATCTCTGCAACACTAGGCAAAGGCCAAACAAAAAAATTCCTCCTTTTACAACGATGGCGAGGAATTGCACGCTGATGTCCCTACTCAGTACCCGAGAGACAACTAGTTAGCATTTTTGTTTCTAATCTCAATGCCGAATTATCATTCCACATGCAAATTCATTGTCTAAATAGTTTCAAAGAACTCATCGAAAAGGGCACACAAATTGAAAAAAGCCCTCATTTCTAAGGGCTTACTTAAAGCACCCTTTAGGGACCAACCTTATCGAGACACCCTTCAGAACTAGGACAAATCTAAATTCTTTAACCGGAATTGAAATATCGCCATCGATGATGGCGTTCGATTCCCACCATGTCCAAAACGTTCAAAACCATCCAATCAATACATTAAAATCCCAACAACCAATCATCATCCCTAGAAAGGAAGTTCCTTCTTGGGATGAAGAATATTTTTCACTTCTCTCAAAGAAAGTCTATCTAGTGTATTTCATCATTTTCTAAATGCCAATATGATTACATATCCCATCATCAAACCCTTGAAGAAGGATAGCCCAAACCAAATTGGTATAAGGACAATGAATATTGTGATTACCATTGCATAAAAGGGCACTCCACATATTGATGTATGCAACTCTTCCTTTACATCCAAGACCTGATTGAACATGGAGAAATAGAAGTTGAAAATACTTCTGAGACAAAAACACCTAATGAAAAACTTCACATGTTCAAAAATCCCTTCCCTAACCATGATAACAATTCAAAAGATAAGGGTCAATCATCAATAAATGTCGAGTATGACTCAGTCATCTCAACCATAGATTATGACCAAGACTTAGTGGCAACTATAAAGATCGGGCTGATTGTGTGATCACCACTAGATGGAAAAAATGTGGGTCCCTATAGCAAAAAAATCTGCCACTTCGTCCCCACATCACCTCCTAATCCACCATCTAATTCTGCCACCAATTCCTCTCCACAACCTACACCATCATTCAATATTGTCAAACAATTAGAGAATACTGCAACACAAATTTCCATCATGGAACTACTTAATTCTTCTCCCACACTACAACACATCCTTATGCAAACATTGAATAACGCTCGTGTCCTTGAGGACATAAATTCACAACAATTCCAAGCTTTAATCGCACATCTTACGAGTCCCCTAATCGTATTTTATCTTTTGGTCCCACTTGACCTTCTTAGTTCCAACATCGCTAATAATCATTCTTTATACATTGAGGGTTATGTAACTCATCATAAGATCAAGCGCGTATTAATCGAAAATGGATCTGCATTGAATATTTGTTCCATGAAACTTTTACATTGTCTAGGTTACACTGAAAATTATTTACAAAACAATATCATAACCATTCGTGGGTATGATAATAGCGAGAGAAAGTCTGAAGGCACAATCACGTTGCCTCTCCAAGTTGGACCCATCACCTTAGACATGGTTTTTCATGTGGTGGATGTAGAATTTACATATAACATTCTCGTCACAACCATGGATTCATGCCATGAAATCCATCCCATCAACATTCCACCAATGTATTAAGTTTCCTCATTTGGACAAGGAATTTACATTACGTGCAGATCCCCAACCTTTTAAGTATTGTAGATTCCTCTAAGGATGGTATCGACATGATCACTATTGTCCATCAAAAGATAAATATGATCCACCTCGCATAATCCCTAACGAAACACACATTGATCCTAATACACTCCCTAAAAATGATCTGAAACCATCATCTCCTAACCAAAACACATTTTCCAATCCATTATCTTCCACTAGTCAACCATCTTCCACCAGTCCTCCTCTCACTAATTAATCATTTTCTTCCACTAATCAAGCTTCTTCTTCCAAAGAATGAGTTATTCTTCCACCACACCATCTTCTTCCTCACCTAGCCAACCTTCTTCATCCAACCACACCTCTTCTATTAAGATACCTCCTCCTATGAGTAACCAAACTTCATCCTTCAATCCACCCCCTTCTTATTATAACCAATTCTCTTCATATTTTAAAATTACCAAACCGACTTCCCCACCACATGAGGTACCTTGGTCCCCCATCCCACACATTTAAAATAATTGACACAAGATGCGGTGAATATAAATTTCAAAAGATGGCATAATCCTTTTGTATCAACAAATCCTTACATAGCTATGGAAAACCTAACGCTCCACATCGAGAATCCATCCCACTTACCAAACGGGATGGTGAGTTTAGAAAAAAATTGTATCTTGACAATGAACATATTCCAAGTTCTTCAAGATCTTGGTTATATAATGACAACTTTTCTCCATGTTATGACTCCCCTTAATTTACCAAAGCTCACCAAATAATAAAAAGCATGATTTGGAAGGGTAAATGACTGGTTCCAAATGAACATGGTCATTTAGACCCGATAAATTACACACAACATAACATAAATATGATATAGGTTTCAAGGTTTTTGATGTTGCTCCCATAATAATTTCAAGTGATAATGATGACACCGGTTTGATAATACCATCTCGGTCTCCATGTAGCCTTTTTTAGGACCTCACTGAAACACATCTTTACTTTGAACATTTATCTGTTAATGTCATCAATTTTGAGCCTACACATCCGACTCTCATAGACCATGGCCAACCACATCATGTGGTCATGGACATGTTCCAAAATGATGAAGCCATCAAAGAATTCCTTGGAACTCGCGACCAAATCCCTACTTCTGACCATAGAAAAGGATTTGAAATCAATCTAAATGAATCAACCTATTTTGGCAAAGAGATAAAATATTCAGATCCTTCACCCTCGAGAAAATTTGGATCAGAAGTGCAAATAGAGGATTTCCCATAGTCAAAATCTCACCGCCACCCTATCCAACAAACATGTCAATAAAAAATCCCAACATTACACACCAAAATCTTGTACCAACTCACCTAAAACACCCGACACCGATGACCTACATCAACCATTAGCATCGTTCTCCAAAAAGGATACATATAAAATTCTTGTAGAAGAAACAAAAGACATAAACATTGACACCATTGAACAACCAAAAATTTTACAACTTGGCATTAGTCTGTTTGACCAAGAATGTATCGAATTAACAACTCTCCTATTGAATTCCAAGATATATTTGCATGGACATATAAGGACATGCCAGGCCTGGACCCATCTCTTGTAGTACACCATCTTGTGGTACATCCGGATGCAAAACTTGTAAAGCAAAAACTACGCAAAATGCATCCCCAAGTTACATTGTTTGTCAAAGCCGAACTCGAGAAACTCTTGGAAGCCAACTTTATCAAACCTATTGATTATTCGACATGGATATCTAACATAGTTCCCATCGCAAAGAAAACTCTCGGCATAATAATATGCACAGACTTCCACGACATCAACAAGGCTTTTCCCAAAGGTGACTTTCCCTTGCCAAATATAGACATGATTGTTGATTCTACGACAGGCCATGAAATTCTCTCCTTAATGGATGGATTCTCTGGCTACAATCAAATTCATATTGTTGAAAGGGATCAACATAAAATGACATTTACTACACCATGGCACACCTTCGTTATAAGGTCAATCCTTTCGGCTTGAAAATGTTGGTGCCACCTATCAATGAGAAATGACTATCATCTTCCATGACATGTTACATGATATCATGGAAGATTATGTTGATGATATATTATCAAAATACAAAACACAAATAGATCATCCAAGTGTGTTGAGACACATTTTTGATAGATTACACGAGTATAAGGTTCATCTTAACCCAAATAAATGTGTGTTCGGAGTAACCTCTAGTAAATTATTAAGGTTTATTGTCTCATAAAGAGGTATAGAAGTGGATCCTGCCAAAGTAAAAACCATTATGGAAATTCCTCCTCCTCAAAACCTAAAACAATTACATAGTCTTCAGGGAAAAATATAATCCATTCGGTGTTTCATATCACAGTTGGCTGATAAGTGCCATCACTTCAACTAGTTACTCAAGAAATATGCACAATTTCACTGGAACCATGATTGTCAAGACTCTTTTGCTAAGTTAAAATAATACCTCTCTATTCCACCTATTCTTATGTCACCAATTTCGATAAACCCATGTTGCTTTATACATCTACCACTAAACATACCATAGGATCTCTACTAGCACAACATAACAATCAAGAAAAAGAACAAGTTGTATATTACCTTAGTTGGGCACTTATTGAGCACGAAGTATGTTATTCCCAAATTGAAAAAGTATGCTTAGCGATCACCTTTGCGTTCCATAAGCTACGTCATTACTTGCTCAATCACACAACTAAGCTGATTTCCAAAATTTATCCTCTCAAGTATTTGTTGTCCAGACCCATTCTCACGGGAAGAATGTCTAGTTGGGTCATATTACTTAGTGAATTCAATGTTGAATTTGTTCCACAGAAGGAAATTAAAGGACCAGCCCTTGCAGACCAACTTTCCAAGGTACCTCTTCCTGGCACAGAACCACTTCAATTCTCTTTTCTTGATGAAGATATTCTACACATAGACATCGCGCCAACTTGGACTCTATTTTTTATGGATCTTGTAATCTCCATGGCTCAGGGGCTGGTATTTTGCTTATCACACCTAGTGGACATGTTATCCCCAAATCATTTTGCTTAGCATTCCCATGTACCAATAATATCGTAGAATATGAAGCTCTCATCATAGGATTAAAACTAGCTATATCTTGGAATCTTACAGAATTAGTTGTATTTGGTGATTCTTTACTTATCATCAAGAAAGTTACCGATGAATACCAGGTCAAGGATGAAAAAATTATCCCATATAAACACATGGTGGATAGTCTTCGAAGATATTTTTGATTAATTAGCTTTGATCAAATCCCTAGAATTCATAATAAATCTGCCAATGCTATGGCAACCATCAGATCCCTATTAGAAATCACATCTAGTCAACCCCAGGCACATTTTCTCATCGAACATCTCTTAATTCCTACCTATGATCTTCCTGAAAACACTATGGTATGTGATATCATGGGTCCGAATAACCCTTGGTACCACGATCTTTATACCTTCATTCGTGATAAAACATTTCCTACAAACATGAAACTAATACATAAATGTGCTTTAGCACAATGTGCTTCTCGTTACACCATTTTAGCATAAACTCTTTATAAACGAGGATATGATGGTACCCTACTCCTATGTCTTAATCGGGGAGAAACCTTGAGTGTTCTAGCTGAAGTCCATTCAGTATCTATGGAGCACACATGAATGGTATAGCCTTAGCCAAGAAAATCTTACGATTTGGATATTATTGGCCCACCATAGAATGTGACACATGTCATTTTGTCAAACATTGTCAACCATGTCAAAATCATGGAAATCTTATCCACACACCTTCCCAAGAATTACAATCGATAACCACACCATGGCCCTTCTCTCAATGGGGACTTGACCTCATTGGTAAAATCAAACCAACATCGTCCGATGGACATAATTTCATCATTACCGCTACTAATTACTTCACTAAATGGGTGGAAGCTATGCCTCTCACTTATGTTACCGATAGCCAAATATCGAAATTCATTTTTAATAATCTCATCTATCAATTTGGTATTCCATCCGCTCAGTCAGTCGCATGAGATAATGGCAAATCATTTAAAAACCCGGATGTACAAGACCTAGCTAAACATTTTCGCATCAAACTTAAATGGTCCACTCCATACTACCTCGGGGTAATGCTCAAGCGAAGAAACCAATAAGACCTTAAAATCCATCATGGAAAATATTTTCAATACCCACGGATGTAATTGGCATACTCAAATTTACCCCACTCTTTGAGCTTACCGTACATCTTACCACACACCTACCGAGCCACCCCATTTTCCCTTGTTTATGGTTGTGAATCATTTTACCTATTGAGATAGAACTCCCATCCTTGAGGATCTCCCTTAAAGATGTAATTAATGAGGATGAATACCGACAGTCATGGCTTCAAGAGCTTGAGCTTCTCGATGAAAAATGACTTAATGCTCTCAATCATCTTCAAGTCTATCAAAACCGACTACAACACAATTATCATAAAAAGGTAAGACCCAGAGAATTTGAAATTGGTGACCTATTTTTAAAAGAAAATCAAAAGAATAGTACTAAAGAACAAGAAAAACAAGGAAACTTTGAGCCTAATTGGTTAAGACCCTATGAAATTACAACTAAATTTGGCTCTGGATCCTATAAATTGGCCACTGAAGATGGTCAAGATCTTGATGAACCAATGAATGTAGTTCATTTAAAGAAATTTTATCCTTGAGATGTTCACTAGTACGGGAAACAATGTATACATTGTTTCTTCTATCTTGCTTATCTCCAAATAATTTAAATTTATTCATTTCCATTGGAAGATATTTTCTTTATCAAAATCACATCTTCATATTTATCATCATGAGATAGGTGCTAATATAGATCCTATTAATTTTGTGAGTATCATACTTCTTATAATATCTCCCATTTTTAGTCGCTTTCACCTATGGTCATACCTAAAAGCTTACTGATGGTAATATATTCCCTTCAAAGACATTCTCTCTTTCATAACAAAGCTCTAAACTTCTTTACCTAGTTAGTTTGGTCATCCATCTCAATATTCAGTGTTGAACCCTCGTGTCCTACTACTCATGTGGGGTTGAGATTGGGGGCAGACGTTCCTTCCCAAATACAAAGCACTATTATAAAAATCATCAATTCAATAACTTATGAATAATTCATCATCACTTATTTTGTTCTTTATAGTCTTTGGTGTTGAGCCCACACTTCTTCCTAGTAGTGTGAGACTGGGAATGGAGGAAGGTGACCTTACTTGTCTACGTGTTGTCTTTGGTGATAAACCCTTGCCTCTTACAAGTGGCATGGAGCATAGCGTAGAGCGTCGTTCTCATAAAAGCATAAAAATATTGCAAAACATTAAAAAAAAAAAAAGACAAAAAGGGAATTCACTCGCCTATGTTTTGCCTTCGGTGATGAGCCCTTGCTTCTCACTAGTAGCATGGGGTAAGGCATAGGGAGTTATTTCAAAAATACAAGATCTTACAGTGCTTGCAAATTATAGAATCCCCAAAGATGTAATTTAGATGCCTAAGTGAAGAGATAACTATCCCTTCACCTCATATCTTACCAATCAAGCATGCCACATAACTATGTAAGTCTAGCACATTACTCATAAAGTGAAAGCCATTTTGAAAGCGGTTCGATCACGTTATGAAGAATGAAGTCACAATTTCCCAAATAGATTTTTGTTAGAATTTGTCTCTATATTCATTATCTACCTCCTACGTCCTTCTTGATTATCGGTGGTGAGCCCATGCATCTTACTATTTTTGTGGAGTCAAGAATAGAGCTGGACTTCTTTTCATTATATCATCACCACCATATCCTACTAATGGAAAGAGATTTTTTTTTATTCTAAACATAAGTTACCACATAGAAAATGATACATATGGATATTAGCCTGGTTTATCACCTCTCAAAAATAAGTCTGCACTCTGGTCTATAAATTTTCAATAATAGTGTAAAAATCCACAAATAGTGTGAAAATCATCAAAAATCAAAAAATAGTGTAAAAATCCAAAAATCTAAAAACATTTGAAAATCATCAACAACCCAAAAACATTAGAAACACTTGTCAAAAATCCAAAAACATTAGAAAGAATCATCAAAAAATTGAAAACAATTGAGAATCGTAAAAAAAATCAAAAAAATTAGAAACAATTATCAAAAATCCAAAAAACATTAGAAAATATATATATATATATATCGTAAACAAAAACAAAAATGTTGTAAAATTCCAAAAATCTAAAAATACTAACATAATTCAACCTTTGAACTATTATCACCAATGGATGATCCAATCACGTTATGACTACCGAATTCAAAACACTTCTCCTCGCATGAATCCTCGCTCGGGAAAATCTAGCTCTCATTGTTTCCTTGTTTGAGGACAATGACCTAATACTTTACTATGTCCTTGTACCCTTGCTTGGGGGCACATCTGATCAATCCTCACTATGGAACACGTTAGGGACATGATTATTAGTTCTTGTGTTGCATTATTAGTTATAAATTATTAATTACTTTCTTGCATCTTGATATATTACAGGGGGCATCTTGATTTTATGTATCTTGGTGTTCTCTCTAATATTCTTATGTTATCTAATTGTATGTCGTACTAGGTTATCATACTTTATTTATTGCCTCTGTCTATGTTCTCTTCCATTTGCATATCGTACTAGGGTGTCAAACCTTTTTGATGGCCCCTGTTTATTCTATCACACATATTACAGTCTAGTCATCCTGATCTTTTATATCACGATGCATCCTGTTATGTGATATGTTAAAATTAAGATACTTTTCATCACATGAGCATCTTCTTGCATGATTAACATCTTACTTTGCACCCCATCCATTCACCCATACTAATACATTCCCCGGTTTGGGAATCTTACTTGATCACCATTGTATTTTGCGAATCCTACTTAATGATCTTTCTCAAGTAGCATTCAGTATTCAACTGCTCCTCCTCCCCCACCATGCTCACCATGTATTTGATCCATTCATCCTCGCTCCTCATTTTTACTCCTCCACCACTTACCCCCATATTACCCTTCTCACCCTTCCTATCCCCTTTCACCCATTTGTATTCTTTCATTTCACTCTTCGCTTTCCGCTTGACAATCTTACTTAATAACTCCTTCTATATGGGATCCTCGGTGGATTTTTACCCTCTCCCTAAGATCTTCCCACTGTATAATCTTCTTCACCACCTCCCCTCTCATCAAACAACACTCACCACTGCACACATCTTTCCATTCCACCTCTTCTGCTTCTCATTCTTGCATCATTACTCTCACCACGCGGGCATCCCAATTAAGGATTCCCCTCACACTCTCCACCCTTCACTACATGTATTCCTTCATCCATTCATGTTACACTCCTTTGTTTCCTTTCTTTCTTGTTATCACCTCATTTTGTATCCTATTCCACTCAGGCATACCTCACTCACTATTTTCTCATCCTTCCCCAAATCTGTCTTATGCCTAGTCATCCTACTTACACACTCTCATAGTATAGAAAATTCACTTGAGGGTTCCCCTTCAGTCCATTTTGTCATACCCTATTCCCACCAACTCTATCATCATCCTTCTTCTTCTTCATCTTGGCGATCTTACTTCACCATTCTAAAGTCGCATGGCAATATTACTTAAGACTTCCTCTTAAGGTTAATCTTCCCTATGGCCTTTCCCCATCCCATCATATTTCCCCCATATTATTTCTCCCACCTCTCGTCACAATCATCTTCTTCAACCTACCATTCCAGCCTTTTCCCCAATATCATTTTGTCTTTACGCTTGCATATGATCCATGTTGGTTAGGTGATCTTACGAAACCTCTCCGAGAGTATAACGATCTTACTTAAGATATTCTCTTAAGCATGACATGTCATCTTACACTCACCCATCACTCTACATTCTCACCATCCATCTTTTCTCTTCATTCCCCATCATCACATATTTTTACCACCACTATCACCCTCCTCTACTTGGAAATCTTACTTAACCACTCACCCGGTATGGCGATCTCACTTAAGAGTCCCTCTTAAGGATGATCTGTCTCCTTTCCTTTCCCCATCACTACACACCCTTCACCCTTCACTTTTTCTTGGCATTCCCCATTATCACATCCTTTCACCTCCTTTTCCATTCTCACAAACACCACTTCTTGCTTTCCCACTTGTCATCTCCAGTTTCACTCACTTGGCAATCTTACTTAACCACTTCCGTCACATGACAGTCTTATGTCAGGGTCCTCCCTACGCTTAACTCATCATCGTGAACTTCTCCCTCGCCTCATTCTTCGTTCACTTTGTTGATCACTTCTTCCACCTGGTCTCTCCTACTACCCACTTTTTCCTCCTACCATTATCCTTTCTCCACCTATCCACTTACAACATACGTCTAATCACTTCCTCCTACTATCACATTCTTTTCCCCATTTTCCCCTTCTTGATCCATCATCCTTCATACAATTTCTTCTCATTCTTTTCATGTCTTGTTTCTTCATCCTCACCACATTCATCCTCATCATCTGCATCCTCTCCTCACTTTCACCTAGTCCCAACTCATCCCTCCCATTTTCCTTAATCTTTCCACTTCATCTTCTCAAATCCCCTTAGATTTCTACCCACACACGTGTTCTCCATTATTATTAACATTCCTCTATCATTATTTCATCATCATATTCTATTCCCGCGTTAATCATTGTTAGTGGGATTTCCCTAAAAATCATCAATCCTCATTCCACATGACCTCATTCACTCCTTTGGACCTTCTATAGTTTCCCTTGATTCCTTCCCTCCTCTAAACCCACCACTCATTGTTAGGGGCTTTCCCTAACGTCCCTTTGTTGGTGTTACCCTTTCCAATCCTTGTTACCTTTCTCCTTTTCTTCATTTTTTCTCTCACCCTTCCTCACCACTCATTGTTAGTGAAATTTCCCTAATGTCCCCTCATTGGCATTGCGTCTTCTATCCCCCATTCTCTTTTCTCTCCTATTCTTTTCCCTCAATCCCACCCTTTCTTGTCACTTCTTACCCATCTCTCCATCTTCCCTTTGCCCTCTTCAAAACATTTTTGTCTTCATCATACATCCTTTTTCTATTTTCTCGTAGTCCTAGTATCCTCATTTCATCCATCTCCGCATCTTTTCTAATTGATGTCATTCCTCCCCTCTTTCTTCTCTTTACATTCCTTATACTATTCCATTTCAATTTATTATCCCCTTTTATATTCTCTTCCTTCTACATCTTATTCTTTGTTATCCTCTTCTCTCTCCCACCCCTCATCTTATTTCCCTTACCCTATATCATGTTCTTCCCCTTTTCCCATCATGTTTCCTCCTTACTTCCCCATCAATAACTTGGCTCTTCTATGTTATCTTGTCGTCTTTATCATACCACCCTCCACATGCATCTCCATATAGTCTGCTCCATATTATTTTCCTTGGTCTTCCTCACAATGACATGGTTCCTTCAATCTTCTCTGTGTATTCTCTCTATATTTTCTTTCTTATCCCCTAATTTTCACGTTTCTTCTTACCACTTCTCCTTTTCTCTACCACCCCTACCTTTTCATTCATTTTGTACTTGTTTCTCTTCTTTTCTCTAATATTTTTCACACTTTCCTCACCCCTCATAGTTTCTTTTTTCTCTGTATTTCTACTTCTTCTTTTTTCCTCTTTCAATTTTCGTCAATTTCACCCCCTACTCCCACCTCGTCTTCTCCTTCTTATTTATCATTCCCCATTTTTTTGCTTTTCTTAGCTCTATCATTTCTTTCACTTTTCATGCATCCCTCTTTATTATATCTGTTTCTTCCTTCGATTGGCACATCTCTCTATTTCATCCCTTCACCCTCTACTCTGTCATTTTCCTTTTCTCCTTATTTTTCCCTCATCATTCCCTTCTTCTCCTATCATCCCTATCTCTTATTTATCCCTTTTTCATTAATTTTTTCCCCCCTGTACTGTACCTCCCTTACTCTTCTCATAATCAACCCCCAATCCTATTCATTCCCTTTTCTCTTTCCCACACACCCTCACACGTCACATTCAAGGCCAATTAAATCCTTTCTCCGTTTGCGTAAGTGCGGTCATTCTAGTCTCGTCCACTCCATTATCATACTCTTCTCCATAGAATTCATCTCTCTTCTTTTCGAGAGTTCTATCATATATTTCATTCTCGTCATTCCTCTTAAGGGGCATCACCACATCAATCCATAATCACATCTTCTCATGAAATCTTTGTCTTAGAGGATACTATGACATCCGTCACTCACCACTTTCTATTCCCCCAACAAAAATTCACTCTACCTTTTGCTTAAGAAAAGTAGATTGAATTCTTCCCCATCCCGTCTACTTTATTTGAAAGGACACTACTTTCATAGTACCCTTCAAAAGAGGGGAAAATGTAGACACCCGATTTCACATCTTTCCTAAATCAATTAATTCCCCTGCCTAACTTCCCACAAAAATACACTTTGAATTAATCAAATATAATTTGATTAATTATCCATTTTAAAAATCTAAAAAATAACCCAATCCTCACCACATGTCATTATTCTCCATGTTTTTCTACTATTGAATTAAAAATTTAAATTCAAATCCTCACCCACTCTTTATGGTCCCCACTCACCTAAAATCCTCCACTTATGAATTAAAAATCTAAAATCAAATCCTCACCCATTCTTCATGGTCCCCACTCACCTAATCTTGCCCACATTTTCAAACCATGATTACTTAAATTACTCTAATTTAATCACTCCCCTAGGCTATAAATATAACCTTACCCCTCCCCTCTAAGGACACAGAGAATAAACTTGAATGCCCTATCTAAGTTTTTGCATCCTTTGAGCAAAGAACATCCTTCTACCTCATCCTAATGCCCAAATAGCCTCATTCTGAAGCACCCCAAGTCCATAATCCTTTTTCCCATCTGGTGCAAAGTAAGAGGATCGTTGTTGCAGGAAGGCCTTGCTCCATCTTGAAGAAAAACACCTACATATCACACAATCAGGGCTCAATCCAAGTTTCCTAGCCCATTCTGAGGTTTGCTACGGAACACGAGGGAGGAGGTATGATTATTGATATTTTACTTCCTTGTTAGTAGTGCATTTTTCCTAGCTTACAATTAGGGAGCAAATAAGTGTGCTTTCTCTTCTAGAATCAAGTTCCAAGGAAGCTCCATGCACATGTCAAGTAAAGGTACATAATTACAAGGTGAGAAGTGGTGTTTTATGGTACGAAAATGTAATGAGCAGCCCCAAGCATGATGTTTTAGATTTATTTTCTTTATCCATAAAGAAGGTACATGGGCACAATCAAAGGTTTGAAGTTCCTTGGGTTTACGGTGATATGGTTTATGGATGCATGAATTATGGTTTCTCTTTTTCTTATATGCATGGTGCATCAAAAATAGTGAGATGTCATCCCTCTACATGGTATGAAGAAGTAAATAACAAGTTGTTTGTATTTACTAGTGCTCATGAGATGATTAAGATGGACATTCTATTGTTCTCATACCTTGATAAAATTCAGTTTTTTATTGTTGAGGTCATAAGAGGAAGGTATGAGCATCATCTATTCATGTTTGAATTGGAAACCAAGAGGAATATGTGTATGCTTAATGTTCACACTGCTGTAATGTACAATTTTGGCTTGTTTGAGGACATATTAGCATGCTTACAAAAGGATTTAGTCACATGGTACGTTGATTTTCAGTTTGGAGCATCATTGGTACATGTTACAGGTTCTTCTTTTGACCATTTAGCACTTCTTTTACATTGGGAGCAGCGAAGAGGAAGGTATGGTGTTGAGTTGTCATGTTATGTTCTGAGAAAAAAGGGTAAGCATGTTGTATTTTCAGCCATGATAGTGAGAAGTACCACATTTGTCATGAGATTCACTTTGAATCAGCTCTATATCATGCATATGATTAAGTTTCAGCATTTGTTTTCTTGGGAACAATGTATTGAGGGTTGTGAAGATGAAGAATGGATCACATGGACCACATTTTGCATGGTAAGAGTTTCTTTTCCAGCCAAGCATATGGATAGTCTTCAGTTTGTTATTGTTGGGCATGGAATTTCAGTTGCATGGGGGCCTATCTCATTCACTAGATTGTTCATTCATGTGGGGAAAAGAATTCTGAAATATGATAGTTGTTGTCCTCTCATTTTGATGGAAGATATCTTTATGACCAACTCTACTATCACTTCCATCATTCAGATTTTTCACATGCAGTTGATGATATGGGTGTTGGTACTTGATTTTGACTCATGGGTGACTATTTGGGGGTGGAAACCAGCCACTCCAATTCTGATTTTTGGAGATTACAACAACACTTGGGGCCACATAATAGAGTTTGGGGGCAGCCCATACATGGAGGAGTTTTACATACCATGGAGACACATTGGAAAAGTGTTCTTCAACACTTATTTTTCTAATTTGTTTGCTTCATGCGCAGGTTTGAAGAAGAATTTACAGCAGACTACACTCCTAACTTTTAGGAGAATGAAGCGGTCCAAGATATTGCAAATGCTACTTCACTTGAGTGGCATGGGAGCACGGTTTTTGGAGTACCACACTTTTGGACACGGACACATGAGCTTGTTATTGCTTGAGGGCAAGCAATCTTGGAAAGGGAGGACTATAATGTCCCCATTTTTGAAGACCCTTAGCCTATCATTCCTCGTGGGCTTTAGGGATGTTGTAAGGGGAAAATTATATTAAATAATTAGATAATATTGCCTGGAGAGTGATTTTTAATCATTTGACATTATAAAGCAATATTTATTTAATTATTTAATATTTATGGAGCAAGTAATATATTTAATTATTTAATTAAATTCCCAAAATACTGATTAAATAGGGGAATTAATTAAATAATACTTAGGTGGTTTTTAAATTTTAAATCACCCTTTTTAAAAGGGGACGCCACACATAGGGAAAATAAATTGTTTTTATTTAATAATTTCCCTCTCCTCGGGATTTCGAATTTTGTGCCTCCTTGTTTATAAAAGGAGTGCTAACATCATTGTTAGACTTATGTTATGATGATATTTATTTGATACTCCATGCTTGGAGATGGGATGTATGCCCTAGTTCTTGTATTTTGCTCTCTCTCATTTGGAAGCCATTGTTGAAGATATTGAAGATTTTATTGTGATCTCTTGTGTTGGTGTTGGCGCATTTATTTGGATGAAAAATTTGCATGTTATTGAATATTGTGAAGGGTTTTATGGTGCTTTTATTTCTGTTGTTACTGCTGAAATTATTTTAGCCATAGCGACTTGGTTTGGTGATGATTTGTTCATGCTTTGATGCCATAAATGCTAGATCTGCAAATCTATTGTGTTATTAATTATTTCAGAGCAAAGGGCTAATTTTTGGTGTATTTGGAGGCTAGGAAAGAGCTGGAAATTATTTAATTAATTTCCTCTAACCCTAGCGACTTGAAATCAGTTTTTATGGGGTTGTTTTGGCTAGGTTTTAATGCTCAGAAAATTCAGATCCTTAATGCAGTGGAAAGCCCTAAATTTCTAGTTTATTTTGCATCTTGTTTCATAGAAAAACTCTAAGTATTGAAGGAGTTATGGATTTTCGAAGTTTCAACTGTCTTGGGTGCATTGTTATTGATTAACTAGTGTTATAAAATTCAGATCTCGTAGTTTGGGGGTCAATTTGATATTAAAAGTGATTGTAGAAATCGGGAGAAATAAGGGGAGGGTGATTTCATAATTTTGGGAGTAGATCTGTGCCCTAAATGTGTTGGGTGACCTACTTTTTAGGTCAAAATTAGGGTTTCATGTAAGCTATACAAAATCTGGTTTTTGCATATTATTCTTCATATTTTTGTGGTCCAATATTCAAAATTTCAGCTCATTTGGACTTCTTTAGAAAAAGATATGAATTTTTGAAAATTGCAAAAGTTGAGGTTTGAAAACTAATTACTTTCCAAGATGGCATGTGATCAGATTGTTATTATTTCCTAACTTGTTTTAGAAGGGGATATTACAAATGACATAGCGAGAGACACTTTTAAGTAAGGCTCATTTTCCATTATGAGTAAAATTTGGAGGCGGGATGGAAAAGGAAAGGTAGTCAACAAGCTGCTTATGTCAAAGGTCACGTGGGTCGGTTTCAATATTTATAAAAATTTGATGTCTCGAAATAGATAAGAGGTTGATTGCAAACTTTGTACTGTGATAAAGATTTTCAGGTCAAAGGGAAAAGTGGGGATTTGAGAAGAAAGGCAGTTCATGGTGTTTGCGAATTTATTAGTGGAACACGAGGTGGTTTGAAGTTCATAATGGTCAAAGGTAGGCAAAATTATGTCAACATAATGCTTATACTTTTCAAGTATCTCATTACGACACTGGTATATACCATTAACTTGGTTGAAAACTAGTTGGGAATTGCCAAAGATATTAATTGATTTAATTTCTAAGGTGATAGCGGTTTGAAGACCTAATACGATTGTTTCATATTCGGTGATATTGTTAGTAAAATAAAAATATAGTTTGAAAGATAATGGCATAGGCTCACCATCAAGAGGAACGAGGATAAATTTGATACCTCCCCCACGTGACATTTGGAACCTATTAGCATATGGATTTGCACGCATGCAAATGACATGCAGCTGAGTGTGGGAATGAAGTCCCTCCTCAATGAAGGTGTGGTTGCCTTTATTAAAAACCAAAGCTGTATTTACATCTGTACATTCAAAGTTGTATGTGGGGGTGTTTTGGAACATCAATGGAAGAGAAGTGAATGAAGGAGATAAAATGAAATGAAGGAAAGGAGTGGAATGGAATGAGCTGAAAGAAAATGCAAGAGTTAGGTAAAAATAGAGCCTAATATTGCATGAAGAGGAAAGTTGAATAACCAACACAAATAAAACGGAGTTTGAGTTAGCTAAACAAGAATGTAAAAGGGAACACATGTGAGCAAGTAGACAATCAAAGCTTGACCACTTTGTGAACTAGAACAACTGATTACTAATGTTGACAATAAGATCAAAGATAATATTTGCACGCAAGATTTAAACACCTAACATCTAATGAACATAAGAGCACCAAATGTTACAGAGCGATGAATGAGACACAAAGTTCTTATTCCATTAACTCCAAAATATTTTTCACAAAATAACACAAATTTTCTTCTGAAATAAATCTTGCACAAAAGTATTCTCTTCTCCTCTCTCAAATTCACCCTTACAAATGAGCCCCTGACTTCCTTTTATAACCCAAAAGTTGGTTACAAAGTAGTTAGGGTTTTGAATGCACATTAAATAGGGCACCTAAGTGGCTTTGACTTTTTCAACCAACTTTTAAAAAGTGACTAAAAATAGAAACCACTTAAGTTAAAAATTCATTTAAGGAAAAATACATACATAAAAGAAATGGGTACATGTGGACCCCACTTAAATGACTTGGACGCACACATAGACATCCTAGTCAACAATGCGCCATCTAGATCAAAACACCTATGGTCAGTGCCTTATCCATTGGGCCAAGAGTCCACCTATCCCGGTCGCACAAGAATGAACTCATTGACCGTGCTCCGCAATCCTCCAAATGACAAGAGTGTTGAGCTTGAAACTTGAGCAATTCATCCACCCCTCCATCTGAGCAATATTCTGGTGTAAGAAAGTTTGTCTTCATTCGTATTCACATTCACAATTATGCACAATTCTCCACATGCTCCGAATACCTTTCCATGGTGAATTATTCATTTGTCATGAGACCGTAGTCATTACGCCACCTTGGTTTGTCAGAATCCAGCCTCTGGTCTTTTGCCATTGAGAAGATCTTCCAGGAGCCAAATTTCTAATTCACTGCCTAGAGTTATGTCCTTTGTCTTTGTCACCATCCCAAAGTGTTGATCTCCTGAGCAGAATTCATGAGACTTCAGAGTCTTGGAAATCCATCTCCTTTGCCCCATTGTGAAGAGTGGTGTTGAAATATCATCGAAGTGATTTATGAATTTGTTGACACACACTTTAGCAAAGTATTTGGTCTTTTTGGAGTGATGGATTCTAACATTGACGCAATCGCTTCCAATTTTATCACTATTGGCTTGACGACCCTCTTTCAATTCTTCAAGATATCATGTAGCCAAGTGGGAACCTCTCCAAGTACCTCATTGTACATGGTTCTCGTGTTCGTTGGGAATTGATCTTCATCACGCTAAAGGGGATCACCTTTGGGTGTTGCTGAAATTGGATCTTCTTGTTGTGAGAGAGATGTTGTCGCCATTTTCTCCATTTGTGGTGGTTCTTCAAATGTAGGTGGGGAAAGAACCGGATCATCAACTTTTGGTTGAGAAGTTGTGACTACTTCCACAAGTTGGGCTGGTATATTTTGAGGTACTTCATTAGCGAGTTCCACCTCTAGAAATTGTGTGATATAGATTACAGGTGCTTGCGCTGAACCAATGCTCTGAATTATAGTGTTGTGTTGTTGATTAGGCCTGAAGAATTAGGGCAATCATGCAAAGACGAATGATGACTAGAATGAGAAATTCTTGAGATGTGCTCCTTCTTCACTTAGGTGTTTAGACGACTCAACTCACGAATGAGCCCTCAATCGTATCGCTCCTAGCTTGATTGTGAGCTCATGCATTTTCAACTTGAATCCGGACTCCCATGGCGATCCATGCCCTTCGTGTCGTCTTACCTTCTTTCCAGAACCGAACTCCCTGAGTTCTTTTCTGGCTCAACTCACTTGAATACCGAGCTTAACCCAACATTTCTGAAAATAATGGTTTTACCACAATGCTCACTATTCTTCCTTATTATATAACACTTGTAGTAAGAATGTTTTGGCTTTGCCATAATAAGCACAATTGTCCCTTTCAAACGATGAGAAAATGCCATTACCAATAAAGACCTAATGCTGCCATGATGATGACCCAGGTTCAAGCCCTCGGCATGTCGATAGACACCCTTAAGACTGATTCTTGCCAAAGAGGCCCTCGGTATTTTGGCAGTGCATTCTGTAATCTCGGCTCCAATCAACAATTATGCCACTATTGGAATCTTAGAATGGCATAGGTAGTTGTGAGCTACACAATATACTCATTTTTCCAGAAACTAAAAAGATCCTTTATGTTACAATTTGCAACACATAAAAGAAGCCCTTCAAAAAAATACATTGAACAACTGGGGCAACCAAGAGGACCTTGGAAAAATGTACAGGTAACAACCATATGAATTCTTCCTTAGTCGTGGATCAAAGCTAATAGAAATAAAGCTAGATAAAATTAGCTTGAAACTACAGTACAATCGTCCATTGAAAAAAACAAGTTTCTCTGAACCTGGTAAAAGAATACTTTTTATTGTCTGATTGGATGTACATAATGGAAGGGTATAAATATTGCCTATTGCCCTCAGA
The DNA here is from genome assembly GCA_018340775.1 of Taxus wallichiana var. yunnanensis. Lineage (NCBI taxonomy): Eukaryota > Viridiplantae > Streptophyta > Pinopsida > Cupressales > Taxaceae > Taxus > Taxus wallichiana. Next base: position 144,787,186 of record CM031240.1, on the reverse strand, counting down.
GTTTCTCAAAGAGACCATTTACAAGTAACAAGGATGTAGTATACAAAACGGCCAACCAGGTATTTTCAGAGTTGACCTTCACATTCAATTCATTTCTAGGGGAAAAAATGCTGAGCAATATGAATCGTTTCATTCTGCACCGTAATAAACCTTCATCTCCTGATTCAGGGAAATTTTATGAAGCCTTGAATAGCGTGACTCCAATCCATCGTACACGGCAGTGAATATTTGTTTCCTGCAGCTGCCATGGATCTGAGTTCAGAATAAGGATAAGCCTACAGCTGCATTATGTTTGCTATTTGTGACCTTCATTTGTTGCAGCTTTTAGCAATTAAACTGTAAGCTTTATCAGGGCCCCAGATCCATCCATATGCATTACGCATTCTTTCTGAAGGCCGCTGAAAATGCAGAATATAACAAGTCACAAAGACAATTCATTTTAAGGCATCTACCGTATTGATATATAAACCTTTTCCTTCATCAGATTTGAGGACAACATCAAACTCTCGGTGCAAACATTTCAGCTGTAGCTTGTAAGGTGTGATAATTCCAACAGAAACCTTTATGCCTGCCAACTTAGTGACTCGTTGAAGATGCTCATATAATTGCAAAGCAAATTGTGCTTCATGAATATTCTGATATGAAACAGATCCACCTCTATGAGATTCTCTTCCATGAGTTACATCGTAAAACAAGTAAGGTCTCAATAGAGAATCTTTGTAATAAATTTCATCAGGTCTCCTGGTAACACTCTCACTGTCACTTAATCAATTTTGATAAAAATATCTTGAAGGAAAATCCTGAATTTGAGGATGCATTCGATACTGAACAGATAACAACATAGTTGGACAACCTGCTTGTTGGAAGCGCTCAAAAAGGCTTCTACTATACTGCAATAAGCCTGCTGCTTGGAAAGTCGTGGCTGGGAACCCTTCTTTCACAGCTGTGTGTGAAATTCTGCTTGGACTATCTTCTTTTACCTTGGGCGCGGATTTTCCTTGGCTGTGTTTTTATCAATTAAAAATTGTTCCCTTTTTTATATCAAAAACTGTGCCTTTCTCCTTTCTTTTTCCCTCGGCGCATGAGTGCATGGATTTCAAAAACAATTCTTTATCTCTTTGTTCAATGTGTGATGGAGCTGCTCCTTTCTGCATGCGTGGAGAATGAATCTTCTTGGCTGGGCGCAGGTTTATTTCTTCAACTGGCTGGTGCGTGGGTTTCTTTCCTTTAATTTTCTTGTTTAAAAACCTTCTCCAATAGGCCAATGCGTGGTCTTTATCCACTTGGCTGAGCACAGTATATGAACAGGTGCGTGGGAGCTAGTTTTCCCCCCCACGTGGTCTCCTTATGCCTAAAAAAAAAACTTCTTTCTGTCTTTTCCATGTGTTAGAACCAATCCTTCTTTATTCTTTGGCTGTCTCCCTTGGGCTGCGCATAGATTAATTTCTCTACTTTGATTTGTTTGAAAATCTTCTTTATAAAAAAACTATTTCTTCTAAAAAAACCAATGCGTGGGCTGTTCTTTCCTTTGTGCAGTCCTTCCTTGGGAGCGGCCTTTGCTGTTTGACTTTGAAAAAGATTCAAGACTGTTTTATATTTTGTTTCCCACGCGTATGGAAAGCTCCTTCTGTTGGCTGGGCATTGGATTTTGCTGTTGACTGTCCTCTTGAGCTTCTTGGTAATACGTAGCCTTTGGTTTATTGTTCTGTAGATCTTCTTTGATGAATGCGTGGAGTATTGAGGGATGTAATAAAAATATTATGTTCTCTAGAGGAAATAAGAAGCAATCCGAAGCATGACTTTTTCCAACGGGTTTGATGGAGGAAGTTACGGGGATTAATTCCACTTCCTCGCTTCCTGGGTAGTGGTTTAAGTGCCAGGGGGAAATGGGGAAAGCAACGGGCAATTGCCAACGGGAATGGCAAAATGGGTTGGAAATCCCCGTCCAATTTTCCCATGTGGGAAATTGGGGAATTTTATGCCCATTTGCCAATCCATGATTTGGCAATTGGCAGAGGAAAACCCCACGTGTGGGAAAATTGAAGGAAATTGCTAGGAAAGTGGAAATCCGGGTTCGGGAAGCCAGATTGGCTTCGGCAATTGGAAAAAAGCTTACTTCCCCGGCACTAAAACTTGTCGAATGAACTTTAATTTATATTTATTTAATTAAATACTCCTTAAGTGATTTTTTAAAAATTAATTTAATCAAACAAGGAGCAATTAATTAATTAAATATTAATTAATTATTTTAATGTATTTTAACGCGTTTTAAAGCCTGGCGGGAAGAGTTCTCGCCCGAAAATCATGAAACAAAGACCGAAATGATCACAAAAATAAGACGATCACGATGAGTCCAATGAACCATGCAAAGTAACACTTTTCAAAATTTTCTAATTTTTCATTTTTAATTATTTTTAACAATTTTGCGAAGTCAAAATTGGTGATAATGAGAACCATCAAAGAATAAGGTCATCGGTAAATGGTATCGTCAAAGAGAGGGTAGCGATGGATTTATCGGGAAATCAAAGTTAGAGGATTAATTTCTAGAGAGAGGTGCCTCTGTGAGTTGGTCAGTGATGGTTTTTCCTTTGATAGATTTTTAGGGATGAATTCGAGTTCTAATTCTGCAAGAAGCATGAGCCAACGTATAACATGTTGATGTTGGTAGGGCTTAGCATACATCTATGGTAAGGGGTCGATATTGGTGACAATGAAGGTTTTGTGGTTAAGTAGGTAATGGCGAAGTTTAGTGGTGACAAAAACTAAGGATAAGCAGAGTTTTTCGATGTGAGTATATCTAGTTTCATATTCCAAAAGCGTACGACTTATATAATAAACCGCTTTCTCCCTGTGTTGCTCGTCACGATGAGCGAGCATGGCACCCAGGATTAATTAGTAGCAGAAATATAAAGGTAAAATGGTTGGTCATCCTTAGGGGAATGAGCACAGGTGGTTGGAGGAGGTAGTGTTTTAAGGCATCGAAGGATTTGTGGCATTCATCATCCCATTTGAAGGAGACATCCTTTTTTAGGAGATGATGAAATGGGTGGCAGCGATCGAAAGCTACGAAATAAAGCGACGAATAGATTGTAACTTTCCTTGTAAACTATGGAGTTGACAAAGGTTAGTGGGTGGAGGCATCTCGAGAATAGCCTTGATTTTAGTAGGATCAACTTCAATGCCATGCAAAGAAATGATAAAACCAATAAGCTTTCTAGAGAGAACCGTGAAGAAACACTTCTTAGGTTGAAGGCGAACACAATACTTGATGAGACAATCGAATATGACCTTAAGGATTGTAAGGTGTTCGACCCGATGTTTGGATTTGGCAAGAAGATCATCAATGTAATCTTCCAATATGCGATGCATAATGTCATGAAATATATAAGTCATAGCCTATTGATATGTAGCACCAACATTTTTAAGGCTAAAAGGCATGACACGATAGCAGAAGGTCCCCCAAGGACTGATGAAGGTGGTTTTGTTTTGATCTTCTAGGGAAAGTAATATTTGGTTATAACACGAGAAATCATCCATGAATGATAGCATCTCATGGCCGGCAGCGAGATCAACTAATTGGTTAATACTAGAAAGAGAAAAGTTTTCTTTGGGAAAGCTAAGTTAAGGTCACGAAATGTGTGCAAATACGGAGTCCCCCTATCGATTTTGTAACATGAATGATGTTAGAGATCCATTGGGGATAACCAATGGGTAGGATGAAGGAAACCGAAAGGAGGCGTTGGTTTTCTTCTTTGACAAGAAGGGTAATGCAAGGATGCATTTTTCTCAATTTATGTTATTATGGACCACAATGTTTGGGTCAATACCAAGCATACCGGCATAGGATGAAGCAAAATATTTGTTATGATCCCGGAGGAAAGAAGTAAAAGCTTCCTATTCAACAACATCTAAAGATTGGCCTATCTTTAGAATGTGTGGGTCATCCTGAGTGTTAATATTGATTTCGATGGTCGATTCATTTAACATGGTTTGTGTCTCAGAAGGTAATGACTGGTGAATATAAGAATCTTCCGCACCAAGGTAGGTGAGAATAGACTCATCGTCTTGACATTGAACGATGTTAATAGAAGGTGTATCATCATTGATCATGTCAGGATACAGGAAGGGAAGAGAAGAGGGAGCCTTGCCATCTCGTTGATAAGTTAAAGGTCCCAAGGAAATGGTGTTCATGAAAAAAACAAGTTAGGAGGAATGGATTCTAGATCCATAGAATTTGTAGGTGAAGGTGGTGAAATTGGTGAACATGGTGGAGAAGGTTTATCATCCTCAATGAGTTCGACTCGGGCCTTCTTGGGAGATGGTTCGGCAAATCCAATACCATTGTGGTATTTATGTTTACGAGTGGTGCATGGGATGATAGTATGGTGGCCTTGTTCATAGAAACCAAAGCCAAATCCCTTCCAAGCACAATGATGGAGGAAGGTGTGGGAAAAGTGGCAATTGGTGAGAGATTGAGGGTCAGATGAAAATGGTCGAGTTTTGGAAGGTGGTTCAATCAAGTAGGTAGAAGCATCAAGTCCCCCATACGTTAAGTTGGTGCAAAGGTGGGGAGGACCTTAAGGGAAGACCTCACCTATGTGGTAATCATAGCAAGAATGTTAGTGAAGTTTACCATACTCTTGAGGAGTAAGGAATGTTTTAGTGTTATAAAGGAGGTACTCCCCCAAAGTGAGATGTTGAAAAACACATTCTAAAGGATCGGTAGTTGGTATGTGGGTAGAGGAAATGGATGAATCCTTTGGATGGTGGGGAAAAGAAAGCATTGGTTAGTTGAGAAGTAGATGGGTTAGTGAATGGGTCAAGCTGCAGAGGTTGTGGCAGAAGTGGGAATAGAGGAGTTAGGTGTGGAAGAGGTAATGACAACATTGGTGGATGAGGCCATGGGTGATGGAGAGGTGACAACGGTGGTAGATGCCTTAACTAGTATAAGGACATCATTAGGTCAATACAACATAGTACAAGTCTTGAATGGTGAAGGGTAAGCTGGAATGGTATATTTATGTCCTTCGTGTTCAAATTTTAGACAACGGTGTAAGGTTGAAGGAACACAACCCATCACGTGGATGCAAGGTCAGCCAAGTAGCAAGTTGTATTGGGATTCCCCCTCTAAGACATAGAATAATTATGAAATGGTACGGGGACCCACCCAAATGTGGAGAATGATGGTGCCACGGGTGGAAGTGATGGCATCATTGAATGAACACAACATAACTGGGTTATTATGCATTGAATTGGTAGGGATGCACATTTGGTTGTTTACGCATGGGAGGAAATGATGTTGATATAGGAACCACCATTGATCATAATGTGTCAAATGCGTATATTATCAATGTAAATGGAAATGAATAGGGTGGGATCGGGATCATTTGAATTAGGAGGTACAATCTGTCATTAGAGGCGAGAGTGGCTACTTGTGGAGTGGTAGTGGGTGCGAGAGGAAGGGGATGAAGTGGTGAGAGAAGCCACATGGTGAGGAGTGATAATCGATATTACAAGAGTATGGTCATTAGGTAAAACCTCAATAGATTGCAGAACCTCCGTGAGGGCCTGTCGATGAGACTCAGAGGTTTAGACAAGGTCGTATAAAGATATTTTGAGAGGACATTGGTGCAATTGTTTAATCATTGTATAATGGTCAACCCCATTAGAAATAGGGTATGTGGGTCCACGGATGTTGATTTTGGGTGCGGAGTGCGAGATGAAATATTGGGTACAAGAGTGACAGATGGGTTGGTTGTTTTCTCCTTTCCTTTGTCTTTCTGGGCGCGAGTGGCAATGTTAACCATATTAATATGTGGTAAAGGAGCAAGTGAGTCATGATAGGTGTAGCGATAGGATGAGAAAAATTATGGTGACGGCATGTACTGATTTTGTGAAAAGAAAGAAGTGCATTGACATTTTTTCGAGGTTTGGCTAGCTCTCTTACGCATGACCTTATTAATCTTAAATTTTGGAGGTAGATAAAAGGGATGTGGAGGTAGAGATGAAGTTCACTGAATAGGTAAGGGGCAAGGGTGTGTGGTGATAGGTGAAGGTAGAGAAAGATCCTCATCTAAAAGATCATCGTCGTTAAAGTTTTCTTTAGGAGGACATAGTTGGAGAAGAATAGCCTTAAGTGCCTTACAATTTTCCACATCATGCCTTGGCACACGATGGTAAGAGAAAATTTTTGTATCTTCAAACCCTTACGGTTTAGTTTTGAGTGGGTTGTAAGGTCTAAGCGATGAAAATGTGATGGCAGAGGTCTCTAAAAGGTTGGCTAAGATGTTGGCGTAGGACCCCGCCAATGGATCACAATGTGAAGTAAGTGTTGATCTAGGTGAAAGTGTGAGTGATTTTGGTGGGAGATGCGCCATATGAGGTGCAATCGGAGATTGATCCCTTTTGACCACCTATTTTGTAGGTAGTACGAGTTTTAGGTTTAGATTGAACCTTATTGGGTAAAGATATGGCAAATGAACTAGCGAGTTGAAGGTGTTGTAGGTTTAATTACCTCTTTGGAGGGTAGTGGATTTTCATACTTTGGTTGTACCTTATTGGGTTAAGGTGAATATGGAGCATGTGATGTAGAAGGGAAGGAAGATGGTGAAAGAGGATGGGTTAGCCAAGGTGATAATGGAGGTGCGGTGAAGGTTGTTGGAAGAGGAAAGGTGGAAGGTATTAGTTGAAGAGAAGGAAATATCATAGGTAATGATGAGGCTACTGGAAGTGGTGTGGGTATAGGTGGTAGAAAGGATGTAGGTGACAGCAAAGGCATACATTGTGTAGGTAATTTGGGTGTAACAGAGGCTTGTGATGAGGAGATGGGTTGTTGTGCTTTTAGTTTACAGGGTAGGATAGATGGAAGTGGTGAAGGTGACAAAGGGGTAGTGGGTGAAGCTAGTGTATGTGGCCTAGGAGGTTGGGTTTTCCTCTTAGGTGGGGGAATAGTCTTTTGTTGGCCTATGAGGATGTGGCTAAATCCAGTTTGACAGGGGATGGACTAGGCTTGATGTCGGCATGACTCCCAAGGTACGGGTAGCTTTGGATATAGGTGAAGGTGAGATTGGTTTAGGCATAGGTGGTTATGGAGATAATGGTATAGCTGTAGATGTGGGCGAAGATGATGTGGAAGATGTCGTCATGACTACCTTAGGTATGATGGATTTCATCACTCTACACAATTTTGGGTAAATGGTAGAAGTATCAGTGGATGACATATGGATTTGAGTTGAAACAAGCATTCAAAGGTGCCTCCAAAGCATGGAATGATACACATAGTCTAAGTGGTCCACCAAACATGAGAATGGTGTAGTAGTAGAAGGAACCAATGTTGATTTCATGGTGACTCCTGTAAATAAATCTGGTTCTTGTGAAACGGGGAAGTGATTAGCTTCCGACTCTATGGGTAAAAGAGATGAGAGAAAATCAAGTGGATCCTTAAAATCTAGTGGAGAGTTGTCACCAATAGGTAGGGGTGCCTCTAATGGATCCCTTATGGGTAGGGGAGATGACGAGTAGGATGAGGTAGTTTCCTCCTTTAGCAAAGAAGAAGGTAATCCTAACTCTCTCGTGGGTAGGAGAGTTAATATTGCGGAACATTCGTCGTTGATTGAGAGTGCATGGGGAAACTTCATCGATAGATATGGTGGACTCCTCTGTGAGTACAGGGGGATAATACGGATACCTCTCTATGGGTAAAGGAGTCGATGACACAGTTCCTCTGTGAATTAAGGAAGTGTTGCAAGAATTTCTTCAATAGATGAAGTAGGAGGAAACTGTGCGGAAGGAGCTGGTAAGATGTCAAAAACAACATGAACCTCATGGATATTACTGTCATTGGATGAGAAATCACTGGTTTGGTTGGATGAGGGGGTGTGATTCAGGAATGGCTTCTTGAAGATATAAAGGTTTTGATTAGCAGTGCATTCAGATTATCTAAGACGAGATCTCCTTTATCTAAAATTTCTTGGATAATGTTTTTGAAAGTTATATAGTTACCATCACTATGACCTTGAACACGATGGTAATTACTGTAATTGTTTTCATTTTACCATACGGGCACAAGGTGAGAATGGTCAAAATCAGTATGCAGTTTGATGGGTGGAAGGGTAATGGATCCAACATTTAAGATTTTTTCTAAAACGGCAGAGTAAGGATCTCCTATGGGGGCATACTTGCATTGCTCTCTTCTAAACTAAAAGGTCTGGAAGAGGAAGAGGTTAAACAAAGGTTTTTCTTGGTTGGATGGATGAGACGGGCCGGATTTTAAAACAACCATGTTGGCAGTCCTGTTGGTTTTATAATAGGTATTTTGGCGTTTGGAAGAAGAATAATTATCATTTTATTTGAACGAAGCATCTTTGTTACATAGTTGTAGCTTCTTTTCTTTAAGGGCATGAATTTTCAAATTCTGGGCCATGGTAAATGCCTCATCAAAGGTGTGGAAGGTTTGGACCTAGAGAGTTGGTGATATATTTCTGACACAAGCCCTAGTAAACAATTCTATTAAGTCTATCTGAGGTAATTAGAATGTAATTTTGTTAATCAAGTTGCACCATCGAGTGACAAAATCTGCGATAGATTTTTCTTTATACTTTCTGTGGCATATAAGTCAATCATGGTGACTTTCTTGACAATATTGATAGAAAAGTGGTCAAGAAAATCTTGAGCAACCTGGTTAAATGAGAGGATAGAATGTCTAGGTAAATAAATATACCAATCCAAAGTGGGTCCCATCAATGACATTGGAAATGTCCAAAGGAGCAATGCATCATCGTGAGCGATTAAGTAGCGAGACATGTTTAAAAGACCGCAAGTGTTGTTATAGATCCTCTTTCTATTAAACCGGTTGAATTTTGGCATTTCCCAATGCATAGGGTATGAGTGAATAGGAATGGATGGGTGAATAAGCTCATTTCAAATCTCGTCATATAATAAAGAGTTACGCGAACTTGAGATAGATGCTTCGATTTTGCATCTTCTCCATCATCATTTTGATTAGTTCATTGGTGGGTTATGATGACGAGGCACCCCCTGAAGTATGAGGGGGTAAATAATATTGGTATGAGGTAGAATAAATCCCATTGTGTGGTAGTGTCACGTATGAAAATTGTGATGGAGGTATATGAGACGGAATGGAGGTGGAGGGGAAGTACCCACAATAAGCAGTAGAGGAAATAGGTGGTTGTTGGAAATACATATACGTAGGTGGGGTGGATGTAAGGACCCTATTAGCGATTGGTGGAAGAGACTGGGGAATAGAGAGGATGAGATTTTGGAAGGGAGTGTGGGTTGCCGACACAAAAGGTGGTTGGGATGCGATAGGTATATAGGTAGTGGAAGACATGGGAACGCACATCGAGGGTGGTGGATGTAGGCATGGTGGATTCCGTAGGGGTGACGGATGTTGTTGGTGTGATAGATGTTGTAGGTACAATAGATACTAATGAGGTAGGGTCAAGCTGAGAAACAACAGGTGGTAAGGTGGAGGCAACCAAAGACATGTTGGTAGTGGCGGACGTATTATCGGGTGCAAGTGTAGGTGGGATGGATACGGGCATGCCATAGATAAGTTTCCTAGATGAGTCACAAGTGGATGAATGGGCTAAGTAATATTGTAAAGCGGCGGGGTTTTGATCAAGGAGTTTTGTGAACTCCTCGTCACCAATGTTGATGGTGATAGGCTAACTGGGATCCATGGGTGATAGAATGGAAGGTGGTGATGGGCTAGGCGGGAGTGGCTGAAGGCTAGCATGGAATATGAGGGCATTGGCTTGGCTACAAGTCAAAACCATGTGGGTTAGTGTAGACCTGGTAATATGATCTTTGTAGATGACACAAAAGAACAAAAGGAATGGAGAAAATAGTTCGAGAGGTGAAAAATGGTGTTGTTTTAATTGAAAAATTAAAACATAGGAACCAATGATGGTTTGATAACCGATGTTGGTGATAGAGGGTAACCGATGATGGTTAGGGTGACCAATACCAGTTATTGTGGAAAATCAAAATTTTTATAAATGTGGCAATAAATGATGAAAATGAAGAAAATCTGGGTTTGACAGTGATTTCAAAGACCCAGAGGTATGGTGAAGTATCTGAGGAACCCCATAAAGAATGAAATGTGATGAGTGTTACTTTGGTTAAAATGACCAAAACATCAGAAACCGACAACGGTTAGGTATACCGATGATGGTCAGATGAGTAAACCGATGATGGTCACTAGACCAACATCATCCTTTCACCGTGAAATTTAAAAATATGGAAAAAATGAATTTAATGACTTAGATCCAATAAAAGACCAACCCAGAAACCTAAGTATGGAAATGATGAACCCTTACACACTTAGAAAGAGTTGGAATACACCAACTATGATTATGGAGTGTGAAAGGAAGAAATAATGGAGAATACGACCTCTCACCTCAAAACAAAAATCAAAAAAACTAGCAAACACAAAATCCTATGTGGTTGATTTTATGTTCCAGCTTATGCCATTTAGGACTGAATTGTGAATAGAGTAGAGTTCTTGGTTTGATAAAAGGTGCCCTATGAAAAGCCAAGAACTAAGGATGGTTTCAAGTAAAGTTTTGGCAAGGGGGGTCCTTTCTCTGAGATAATGAATAGACAGAGAAACCAGCTTGGTGCCCACTGTCAATCCTCTGATCATGTGATCGTTGACAACTTCTTCTAGGTAGGATGTTGTTTAAGAAAATGTGTAAATTATTTTGTGTGGTTTGGTGTAGAGAAGAGAGTGTGCACTATGATTAAATTAGTCAATCATTAGATGGGCGTGTGGTTGCCCTCAATTTAATGTGAGCTATAATGCAACATACCAAAATGAAATGCAAATATTTTAAGCCCAAATCCACAATTAAGTTCGATGTAGAAAATAGAGAACAGGAAGAGGAATTCTCTTTCACTAAATGCAATACAATAGAAAGGAAGACATGTTCTTTTTAGAGCACCAAAAGAACAATTTCTTTAGACAATAGAAAGAAGGAGAAGATTTTAAGGGAGAAATTTTAATGTGATTTTTTCCAAAAATAAATAAACACTCAAAATGCACCCTATAAAATGAACAATGAAAAGGAAACCCAAAAAGGGTCCCACCAGGCGTGCCAAAATGTTTCACCGAATTTTTGTATGATAAAGAAGGTAAGGTAAATAGTTAAGGAGGAATACTTTTTATTACGTTTGTTAAAGGTTCAATGCACGCATTTATAATTTCCGATCCAAGTTGATTGTGTGATCTTCCTTTTGGCTAGGAAGAACTACCTGTAATACAAAGCAAGACCACAAGATATAATTAATAGAAAGTTAGTGGACTGCCTAGCGTGAGATATATCCATGAAGTGTGATACTTCTTCAATGGTTGTCAATCTACTGATATATAACTCAATATAAAATAACTAAACATGCAAATAAAATAATCTAATGCTAGTGTTTTGATTTAGGTGTCTCAGACTACTATCCATGTGAATCTAATTAAATGCTTGATAACTATACTGGTGAAGGTCCTAGGTCATGTTGCAAGTTCGACAGGTGGTCTGAGGGTCATAGACGGAGTCTGGGTAAGATTTGGTGAAGTTTGGGCTGATTTTGGGTAATTAGGAAGCTTGTTGGTCTAAGGAAATTTTACCAAGCACAAAGTCCGACTTCGATCGGGGTGGTGACTCGATGTCGAACATGTATAACCAGTGGTGGTTTAGAATGACTGATATTGGTTACTGTGAGAAATGAAAGAATGTCAAAAGTGGGTGTATAGGCTCTCTCTCTATGTCTGCACAAAGAGTAGGGAAGGTCTGCTGTGAGGTTGTAGGTGAGGTATCAAGTTTGGGTGAGGTTTTGTGAGGTTTTGGGAGGTTTGAGGGATTTCCAGTTAAATGAATGAGATAACACAAAGACCAACGTTAGTCTAATGACCGATGCCGATACAAAGGGAAGACAGATGATAATTAACATAAACCGGCATCAGTAGGGGAAATTTGGTGGTAATTAAATAAAATTATTTTTGGACTTCTCTGTGCTTACACAGAGGATGAAGGGAGGATGATTGGGCTCGTAATAATTCCAAGAAGACTCAGGAATGCATAGAGGTCAAGTATGGATAACCAGAAGGCCATGGGTGGTTAGATGGGTAGATTTGTAAGAAGGTGGGGATGGAGGAATGCAGGAAAGAACAAGATCTGATAACCAACGATAATGAACCTACACTTTAAGAAAGTACATAATGATGAAAATCAAATACACTTACGTGCATTGTTGTTGCAGTCCGGTAGGTGAAGGAAGGTAGTGGTTGGTCCATGAAGAAATTTGTGGTCAATGTCGCAGTAATATTTCCCATAGTGTTCCCATGAATATTCTAATGCCTTGGTATGAGCACCGTGGTCTTGCTTAAGCATGTGGTTGAGTATATCTCATTGTCTGGATACTGAGAAGTCTCTGATTCATGCTTGAATGCAATATAACTCTCGAACTTAAAAATGACCACCCTCAGTAAAAGGTTGCAAAAGGCTATATAAGGTGATAGGCGTTGGTTGAGGGATAACCAACGTCGTTTAAGGCAGAAAATCCTAGGTATTCCAAAATAGACAAATCTTTGCTATTTTGGCATGCTCTGATTGTCAATCCAGGTCTCAAGTGAGGATTAACACTTAGATAAGCAGGAGTGTTGTTGGAGAAGGAATAGGAAGTTAATTTTAGGGTGCTGAAAGAGTCCCAGCGGGTTAAGATAAGTAGAGACTTAGTCTTATTTAATTAATAAACTAAGAATAAGTCCATGGTGAGGTGTCTAAGTGATGTGGCTAGGTGAGGTGTAAATTAACTTAATTAAAGTAATTAAATTAATTAATAATGTGAGGATAAACATTAATTCAATTGTAAGTAATTAAATTAATATGAATGCGGGGTAAGGGGTCATGGTTAGGTGAACACGTTATGTTAATTGATTAAAGGGGACCAAGGGGAGTGTGACCCAAATTTGGTGTCTACACAACGACCCATGGGAGAAGTTAAACGTATGCCCAAGTGGTATACTAACATGATACGAGATGCAAAATTGGATGTTCCACCAGATACATCCACCACTGGACCAAGGACTTGCGGTAAAGAAAGCACAAGAAAAAGTCAACATTGCTTTAATGAGTAGAGTTATTGAATCGATGAGATTTGGACAGTCTAGGAAGCCCTACGGTCGAAAGCTTGGAAAGATGTCATGGATGTTGAATATAACTCAGTGATGAAAAACAAAACTTGGCATCTTGTGGATCTTCCATTAGGGAAGAAACCCATTGGATGTAGATGGATATTCAAAACAAAGTACAAAGAAGATGGGAACATAGACAAGTACAAAGTAAGACTAGTAACAAAGGGGTATGCACAAAAATAAGGCATTGACTACGAGGAGACATTTTCTCCCACAACTGAGATCAAAATGATCAGGATGATCTTTTCTCTAGCTGCACAATTTTGTTGGAAAGTCCATCAGATGGATGTAAAAAGTTTCTTTCAAAATGGAGAGTTACAAGAGTAAGTCTACATGACTTAACCTTAGGGATATGTTGTACATGGTCAAGAAGCAAAGGTATACAGTCTCAATAAATCTCGGTATGGCCTTAAACAAGCACCCTAGGCTTGGTACATCAAAATTGATGAGCATCTCATACAACATGGATTTGTTATAAATCCATATGATCCCAATATCTACCTAAAAATGAAAGGGGGAGATTTTGATTTTTGTTGTCTATGTCGACGATCTAGTCATCACTGGAATTTCAGTGAAGATGATTGATGCAACAAAGAAATATATTAAATGATCATTCGACATGACATATCTCGAGATGATGCATTATTGTCTTGGATTGGAAGTATGGAAAAATGAGAATCACATATTTGTTTCTCAGTTGAAATATACCAAGACAATGCTCGAGAAATTCAGGATGATGGATTGCACACCTATTACAACACCTATGGAGATGAGACTTGATTATCTCAATCAGATCCATCTCCTACGGTAAATGCCACTCTCTATCGGTAGTTGATTGGGAGTCTCATTTACCTCACATATACTAGACCAGATATCAGCTTTGTAGTGAGATATCTTTCCAAGTTCATGTAGGAACCCAAAGTTTGTCATTGGAAGGAAGTAAGGTGGATCTTGAAATATCTCAAGGGAATAGTGGATCTTGGTCTAGATTACAAGAAGAATGATAATTTCTTCTTGTCTGGATATTCAGATTCAGATCATGCAGGAAACATTGATGACAGAAAATCCACTTTAGGATTTGTGTTCTTTATGGGATCTAGACCAATATCATGGGGAAGCAAGAAACAACACTTTGTTTCTCGCTCTTCTATAGAAGTCAAGTATTGTGTTGTAGGTGAAGTTGTTTGCGAAGCGATATGGCTACATCACATACTTAAAGGACTTGGAATACCACAGGACAAACTGACCACCTTGTATGTTGATAATGAATGTGTTCTCAAACTTGTTCACAATCCAATTTTTCACGAAAGAACAAAGCATATTAAGGTACAAGTAAATTTCATACGTGAGCATGTCTTCAAACACAATATACAGCTTTAGTTTTTCCAAATAATTGAACAACGAGTAGATATATTCACAAAGTCACTTACAAATGACAAGTTCGAGTTGTTCAAAGAGTTCCTCTCCTCATCCTTTGAGGCAATACAAAATTAAGGGGGGCAATGTTAGGGTAAATAGTAATTTTGCATTATTAATTAGGTAAATAGGTTATTTAGATTTAGAGTTATTTGGTTATGTTTTAATAACCACATTATTCTCGTATGAGTGTATTGTTGTTGTAGATTTATAAGAATATTTTTTTTGTATTATTTCAGACGGGGTTTTTAGTTGCATCTGTGTAATTTCTCTTTCTGGTTGTAACCGGATGTGCAATATCTATAAATATTGCAGCCTTCCATTGTAATTCCAATTTGATTGAACATTAATAAAAGTATCGAGGATTCCGCCCCTATTTGCTACTTTAAATTATTTATTTGGTAATATAACATGAAGAGGATAACCCTTCACCTAAAACTTGGCATGGAATTCTTTCGCAAGTTAATTACAGTTTCTATGGATGTGAGACTATGTTAAGACAATAAATTCAAAGATCATTGCTATCCATTTTCATGAGACCTAATGTAGATCATAAAAGCAATAATTGTTCCACGTGAAATTCATAATATTTGTGGTGTGAACGCAATGAAATCTATACCACTTATCACAGATTTTTCCTTACCTTTTTTTTAATAAATAAGAAGGTACATAAACCTTGAGGTGTTGCATAACCTTCTAAGGTTTCTCTCGTCTACATAAGAATGTTATTATTTTACTATGTATGAAGATAAGATTTTGCATGTTGTGTAGGCTATATCTTTCACGTGATGTTGGATGAAGAGGAATTTTGTTTCTTCATCTTGGAATCGGATTTGATCTTCGTTGCATTTTACATGATTTCCCAAAATAGTCAAAATTCAATAAATCCGTCTTGACACATATAAGGTACAAGGCCTCTAATGTACTTATGAAACTTATGTTTCTTCACGAGGTCTTCACGTAGATGCTCACTATAGTCATCACACTTTTTGGTGTAGTATTCCACTCACTTTGCTCCTTATTTTTTTAATTTCTAGAAATTATGCATTTATACTCATAGTGTTTGAGTGGGTAAAAAATATTTTTGCAAGGGGCTTATAAAAAATATCAATAGGTTTTGATGGGATCAAAGGATTTATCACAATGCTAGATAAATATCTCGCATTAGTGGAACAATAAAATTAATGTTCCCGGAGTTTTGGGGAAAAGAAGTGCTCTAGGAATTTCTAAAGCCATGGGTTGTATCTTGGTTGTGGATTCCACCACAAATGCTAGAACAAGGCTGGTTTGTGCAAGGATTTGTGTTACCGTGGAAATGGGGAAGCAGCTCCCGCAACTAAGCGCCTAATTTTGCAGCAAAGATGGAGAATCGATTGAAGCACGTCTATGAAGCTTTCCCTGGCTTGTGTGTGACGTGCGAGTCCATGCAGTCATAGAGATGAAGTGTGTAACTCCAAGAAGGCTTATATTTTGAGGGATGCGCTCCCGGATGCCAATGAACCTCGGTGCACCACGTCCCCCACTAGTGGGTGTTCCGAGATCGAACATCGATATGTTGTCTCCCTATCTCGGCAATTAATAGTGGTAAGCAGTGCGGGATTCTGCAAGCATCTCTCGGTTCTTTCGGTTGGGCTTGGCTCAGAGATTGAGCATCCTAATCAAAACCATAGAACCCAGTTCTTGTGTTCAAGAAGAATCATATGAAGAAAAGTGATTTATAGGGGAAGACGACAGGTGCTCGAAGGTTGGAGGAATTGTTGAAATCTCGGCCTGGATACTACTGAAATTGTTCTTAATTTTGACGATCCTGGGTGTTTCGTGAAGAAAATAGTGAGGAATACCCGTGGGGACCCTAACAATCTCAAAAATCCTTGACTACTAGGAAGGCTCGTGTTACCAAGAGTACATCCGGAAAACTTTTGGCTCAAGTAATCAAGACGTTCTCTCGATATTGATCCCGAGGAAGAGGGATGGAATACAAGTGCAATCTCAAAAATCTAAATGGTCTTCTCTTTCTCGGAGTTGATTGATATAGTTCAATTTGAGTCTTTCGGCTACTAGGCATTTGTGTTGTTTCTTGTTGTTTTTGGGTTATTCATGCGATTCTGCTCTATTTTGTTTCTTCTTTTTAACGTTTTTTTTGGGTGTTGACTCTCTTTGTTTCTCTGGGTAGGATCTCGGTCAAAAACCTTTTACCATTAATAAAAATATATATGTATCATTCATTTTCCCCTTTTCCCCAAGGATGGTTCTAGTTGTGTGACCCAAGATGTTGGAATTCTCTAAACATCAAAACACTTCTCTAGATACATTTGCATCTTGTGAAGTCGTGGAAATATCATAAAATTAATTGGATAATATGTATAATTTGTAAGAGAAGTGTTTCATACAAATTTGAAATTGTTATTGAGTAATCCTCTTCATATTTCCATGGAACACAATGCATGAGGTTATGCAAGGTCACACAAAAATGTGCAACTTTTATCTTCCCAACTCTTAACTCTTTTCAATTTAGATCTTGAAACATCAACATAACTAAATTGATGTTATTTATCACTAGTCAATAGGAAAATGTTAGAGAAGGTAAAAATAGTGATGAAATATTTCAAGTAAACATATATGCTCTTGCATCAAAGTTTTAAGCTTGCATAAGATTTTACTTGAACTAGACTTGATTTATTCCCTCAACTACTACTCACAGTCTTTAAGTCTACCCATGGAGACTTAGTTCTCACCTTTGAATATACTATTGTCTTTATCACCAAGCTCTTTGAGCTTCTTCTCTTCAAGATGCTTCTTAATAAATATACACCCTTATTTTTCGGTATTTTCTAGCAATGTACCGATTCTTGTATTCCATACAAATTCTATTTTAGACGTCAATATTGTTACGGTCATGTTGTACACATGGTTGTTACTCGAGAAAATCATATATGATGAATGGAGAAAACAAATCTATCCCAGGATGGATATCGAACAAATAAATGATGATGATAGTTAAGCCATGCGCAGACGATATAGAGTGTTATTGGGGAAGTCTCAAGTGATTACATAAGGATACAAGTTATGCAAAGTACACAACAATTTTGCATGAAGTTCATCTAACATGTTACTCAAGCTATTGCATAAGTTTGTCATTCATTTGTTACGTAGATCTTTTAAACTTTTCATAAGATCAACAACATTTAACTACGTAAGACTTTCATTCAATATTATTCTTTTGCACATGGTTTTGGACATACGTGCACAAGCAAATAAAGATGCTTGTGCAAGGCTGCACAAACCTTTATTTTTCTCTTCAAATGTTCTTGGACGATGTAAGATTACTTGCGAACTCAGATAATCCTACTTCAATTATTCCCTGATATCACTTCTTAGGTTCTAAGTTTAGTCGAAAGACGAATGGTGTGGGGACGTTAAGAGTTCTCATATGGAGTGTTCAATTAGCGAATTGTATATAGATGTATACCACTTGACCTCAGTTCCATGCCTTCAACTTGGACATTAATAAATGGTCTATCAATCGGCCTAATTACACGGAGTTAAAGTAAAAGTACAAACTCTGAGATGAAAATCAAATGAATCAAAATACTTGACAGATAAAGAAGGTTATGGAATCAATAGTACAGTTGAAACCTGTAGCTTATTATTGCCTTACATTGCAACGGATGCAATGGTGAAATACATTTGCAATGAATAATATTATGAAATTTAAGCAATGAACGGTTTATTGGGAGGGATTCAAAAATAAAATAAGGTTATTATGAGTTAGTCTCTGTGCCCACGCTTTAGACCAGCAATAAACGGGATGCCCGTAGACTCGAGCCATTTCTTACCAAGGATGAGTCGGGCAACAGTGAATTTCTTGACCTGTGAAGGATGCTTCAGAATGTGATAACCCGTCCAGTTTACGCGCGAAGAAACTGGTGCACCAGCTCCATGGTTGTTATACTCGCCATAGTAGAGAGTGTTAAAGGCAAAGTCCGAAGCATTCCATGGCGACCAACCCAGCGGGTCAATCAGATCGTCCAGATAAGACTGCATGAATACAGTTCGAGAGTACTCTTTCCATGGCCTGCCCAGGTATGTTTTGAACGATTTTTTCACAGGAATAAATTCAGGAGCTGCCGTGATGTTGCAGTAATGGACGGAGAAACCAGTGTTGGCATCGCGGCTTTTTCTTCCTTGAGCGGTGACCATGATTGCCTGACCCTCCATGGGTTTCCTCGCCATTATTACGCACTTCTGAAATACTGCTGCGGCATCGCCGAATATGAAATCTACTGTGCCGTAAATATGACATTCTCTGTAGAATTGGCAGAGTGAATGAGCGTAGAGAGTGTCTTGGTAGCCTTTGATGCTGCAGCGGTAGAATACTGATTGATGGGATGCGACCAAAAGGGCCACCGCTTGATGCTTCTCTGGTCCTGCACTGTTCTCGAAGGTAATGTCGCGAGCGATAAATCCCCGGCCTTTCACAGCTGCATTAAGGAAAAACAAAAAGAAAAATTATCACATCTCAATGCTTAATGGAAAATGACAAATTTTCGATTGAATATCATACATCAAGTTCATAATCAAACGATTCAATTAAGGCTCACAACGAGGTGGAAAAACAAAAATATAATAGATTACTCATGTTTGTTTATAATATTTCTTTTGATAGAATAAATAACGTTTGGTGTATAATGGTGTAATTGGGATTGTTTAGTCGTTTAATAAAGTATAATCTTGGTAAATATAAAACACTAAGGGATGAGGTGGAGATCGTGTTATATAGGAATTTGGAAATGGGGGATTATAATGAGATCAAATCTGTAATTCTAATAGAAAATTGTATTAGATCTAGAAGATACCAACGACACATACGAATCTACAAGAATATTACAAACAACACTACTTTTTTATTCTATGGATGAATCTACAAATATGGAAATAGTAAAACCGAATCTATTGACTTGAATTTAGACTGAAATGAGATGATAGTGCATGACAGTAACAAAGAAAATTTTCAATTTTAAATTTATCCTTCAATGTTTTTTACCGAAAAAACAGTCTTTGAGCATTAATAAGAGAGGGGACTTACTTTATATTATATCTAGAACATACGACCAAATCAAACTAATCTACAAAAATATTAGAAACAACATTAGTTTTTACTCTATGGACGAATCTATAAATATAGAAATAATAAAACTGAAATTATTGGTTTGAGTTTAGATTGAGTTGGAATTATGATACTCGGGCATAAAAATTGATAGGATGTGTTTTTTACCATATAATGAAAAAAATTAGGTAATTTTTATAAAACCTTATAATTTTATAAAATACTCTTAATATGTATGTGTGTGAAAATATATAACAAGAAATTATAAAAATAAGTATTATTTGAAATTAACAGAAAAAAATGCCCATTAGAATTAAGAAGAGAGGGGACTTACTAAAGGTTGCGGAATGGAAGGTGGTGGAGTTGTCGACAACGCTCCTGTTGCCTGTAACAATGGTGCAGTTGATGCCATCGCCAATCAACGTCAGATATATTTTTTTGGTGGGGATCTCCACATACTCACGATAAACTCCTGCTTTGACATAGATCACGTATCTAGTGTTGCTATTATTAGGAGCAGCACCCACTGCGTCGCTGATTCTCGTGAAGTCTCCCGTGCCGTTCTGGTCCACCACTGCATCGACTTCTACTTCACTGCCAGACGGTTTCAGAACCCTGCGCTCTGAGCGCGACAACCATGGCAGAAAATTAAAGTCATTATCGCCGCCGGGAATTAAAACACGGCGGCTGGTTGCAGCTGGACCCGGCGCCGGCGCCGGAGACACTCCGTCATGGTCCTTGGCGAGATCTGAAATGCTCTTACAGATGGCCAGACAAGGTGTAAGCAAATCGGAAAGAGCTTTTACTGTGATTTGCATGTGGGATTTGAGCGATGATCCCTTTGTGTTTGCAAATCCTTCAATGCAGGTGTCTTGGTTTGTGAGAGCAGCGCTGAGAAACATCTGGGCGTAGCTGGCCTCAAGACTCAGACTGGGATTATTGAAGTCGGCGTTCTGCAGGTAGGAAAGCACCTGATCGAGCTCGTCGACCGTAAATCTCAACAGGTCGACACAGTCGTTTAGAGCAATTTGCTCTAATCCCGGGGTTGCAGACAATCGCAAAGCCTCGGCAATTTTCTCGTCGACAAACCCAATAATTCTCTGCACCGCAAGTTTAAGGACATCCAAAGGATCCTCATGCCGCCGCCATTCTGGTATTAATCCTTCGATTGTTGAAACGCAAAAGTGAGGATCATCACTGCGGTTGCAAGTCGCTACAACAAAGTGATTTGATGTCGATATTTTGGCTGAGATTTTGGCTACTGTATTGCGATGAAGATCCTTCCCGGGGAGGAAACCAACAGGCTCACATATGACCACCGCCAGCATCACAGAAGCCACAGTCATGACGAAGACTGTCCTCTTCTTAGCAGAGAGCGGGTCGACTTTCTGATACATTCTGCAAAAATTCAGAAACTCGACTAGTCTATGCTATTTTATTCCTCAAGTCGACGATTTTAGAAGCATAAGACAGGAGGAGGGACAACAGGTCCGAAAGCCTGCACTGAAATTAGACGAGAGTGAGGAAGAGAGAATGGTAAGGTCGGTTTATGTAGAGAGATTGCAGATGGCTTTCTCAGCGTAAGCAGTTCTCTCCATTTTCATGTTGAGAATGAATTTGCTGGTTGCCAATGCACATATGAATCAATATTTTACAGCTTCCTCTTTGATGGTCGAGAAGAATGCGAGTACCTAAAATCATTTTTATCCAACCAAACATTTTTATTTCGAATTATCGAATGGGAAGTATAAATTCATTTGAGCTGGAGATTGCACTTAACCCCTTTCCCAAATTGAAAACCAGCGTTTTAACAGTTTTAATTATTGAGATTTCTTGATTCCAAAGCGATTTGCTTACATGTGGATGCCTATAGAGTTGTGAGTTTCCATGCCTGTTAAACCTTAATCCTCGTAATCTTCCAATCATCAAAATTTACACACAACCATGACATTGACAGCTAATTTCTCACATATATCGGGCTTAAAATATGTTGTAGTCAGTTTTGAGTGAAATTTATTTATTTATTTGTTCGGTTGTGGGGGTTTATTTGGGTACACGTTTTCTTTTAATGAATAAAATTTTAGATTATATTAACTTGAGTAGAATGTTACAAGATAATTCACCAAATAATGGGTGGTATGGAAGCACATTCCAAAACCAGAAACCAAACTAGGTAAGAGAAAAGCCTAGAAATAAGGACAATTACAAAGCATCAAAAAGCACAAAGGCAAAAAGATTAAGTTGTTGTTGCAAATTGTTGTCATGCAAAGGGTGTCTTGATCATGCCAACCGTAACTAGGAAGGTCTTTTCCACTATTCGACACGTCCCAACCAAAGCCGGGTTAACTTCCTTGTTCTATTTCTCGGCAGGGGCCCAAGAGGACGAGATGGCGAGAGCCAACCTTGAAAAATTGTTAGGTGGAGGCGGGAGGCTCCATCTGTCATGAGTGTGTGGCTCGGGGGAAGTCGGTGAGCCCCAATCAAGCTAGCTAGGCTACGGTGGGGTGTCCCATCCTCGGTGGCAAGTTGAAGGCGGAGGAGAAAAGCTCCTCCAAGGAGGCTAGGCTGCGATGGGAACGAAAGGCACGATTGAAAGAACGACATTGAGAGAGGCTCTGCGCGGTCACCACCTCTTTGGCGCCCGCTAGCACTTCCATGTGGCGAGGAGTAGTGAGAGGGGGATGGAAGTTCTCTAGCAACGTTGCAAGTGGCATAGGAGTGTTTACAGGACTCCACCTCAATTACCACTTTGTTGGCTTGAACTTGAATATGTAGCAAGACATTCATGATGACCACATACTTGTTATAAATAGAGAATTGTTGATCAACTTCAACATTACCAAATTTGAACAAAAATTGCTTTCTTTCCATAACCAGAATAAGATTTCCACTCTAAAAGAATGCCAAATCTAGAAACATTTGTGCAACATTTCAGATTGTATCCTAAGCGAACATGTTGCCAAGTGAAGCACTTCGGTTGAAAAGGGAGGAAGAAAGAATGAATCTAATTCCAATCCCTCTAGGATTTCGCGCAGCACTGCAACGAGGTGAGAAAAGGTTTCAGATGTCCACAGAAGGGGTATTTGAGGGCAGACACTCCCAGATGAACCGAACGTGAACCAAGCGACAGGACCTGGTGAAGAACACAACACAAAAAGCATGTATTTTTAGGCTCCATACAAGCAGACAAAACTGTAAAAAATATATTTTGTGCCAGATTGAGGGTGAGGATCGAATTCCCCACTGGTTATTGAGCTTTCCCACCATGGGAAGATGTGGCAAAAGCCAAGCATAACCTTGGCTAGCTGAATAATTCTAGACGGGGTGTCCACATACCATTTCCACTCTATCCAAAGATGGGCGAGTCTAAAGAATAACAACCTTGTAGATCATGTGATCTAGCACAAAGGAAATGATGTGATTAATAAGAGCTCTCCACTGCGCGAGCCAATTTGAAAAACACTTTGAGCTCTTGTGACGATAGACAAGATTGAGTGCATTTGCAGAAAATATCTTGATACTATAAATTATGTGCTTGAATAGGCAAAAAGCGAGGAATCCAAGGCACCTCGGCTAGACAACGATCCTGGAATTGAATGATGGGAGACCACCATAGAGAGTGGAGATTAAATGAAATGTTATCGCGGAATCCATTGCCATTCCACAAAAGCCATGGCTTAATTCACTCCCAAGCTTTCCAAATGCTTTTGAGCACGAAGGTACCCACCACTTTGACTGGAATAGGGGCAATGAGAAGATTGGAAAATCCAATTTCTTTCAGGTATCACGACGATACGTGGTGCCTTCTCGCAATAAAATTTTAGAGGAGCACCTTCCATGCTTTAGATAATCCATTTAGCATAGAGCACTTTCCCTCATTGTAGAATGTCAATAAGGCCTAAGCAAACCGAGTCTCTAGGTAGGTAGTAAGTTTCCTAGGCAACTCTATGAAAACCTTTATTGGAAGAAGAATTAGTCCAAAGGAAGTCTTTAAGCAATTTTTCAAGTTTATGCATAGACTTCTTAGATGGGACCCAACAAGAGGAGTAGTAAACATGCATGGCTTCGAGAAATTTGGAGAAAATCTGGAATTTTCCCACTAAAGACAACTAGTTGGTGATCCAAGATTCTAGCATTTGGGCCACACATTGCTCGACATATTGTCGAGCTCAAGGAGAAGCTTGGAAAGAAAAAGGAATGCCAAGGAACTTAAACATTTCTCGTGGTTGAGCATCTTCCAATCATAGGATCTTTGACCGAGTGGGGTGTGGGAAGGAATGATTATTTGTAACATTGTTTTTGCACCATTCGATGGAAGAGTTAGACACTAAAAAGAAGGTTTTCGGGTCACTACATGACACCATTAATGCTTCTCTCCTATTCAATGAGCGTAACGAAGGAGATATCCACGAAATGAACATTAATCAACTAGGAGACATCAACATAGGGTGACAAATGCCCCTAATAATCCCCCGGGATTAAGCTTTGAGTAGTAGTATCCAAATCCTTGGCTACCGTAACATAGAGAGCGGGAACAAGGGGGCATCCTTTCCAAATGGATCTGAATTTTACTTATTAATGGCGATATGGGTAGAGCCATGCACTAAGATCATATTGACATTCTAAATGAAATTTGGACAAAAACCTAAGGCTTTGAGCATGGCAAGAATGAAATGCCATTCTATTCAGTCATAAGCCTTCTCAAAGTCAATTTTGATGAAGAGGGCTTGTTGATTAGATCTGTGAGCCCATTCCATGCCTTCCTAGACTGCAATGATATTGTCAAGGATATATCGCCCTTGAATGAATTTGAATTGTTCAAGACGAACAATGATAGGAACGATGTGGCATAACCGAATAACATGAGCTTTGCAAATTATTTTTTATGACACATTAATCAGAGTGATACGATGTCAATTACTTATCATCTCGAGATCTCAAGGTTTAGGGTTCAATTTGATATTCCCTTTGTTGATATGGGGCCCAAGCATCTCGCGACTAGAAACCTTCCCTATAAACCTTAAGAAGGTCATGTTTACCAAGTTTCTTATTCTTAATGTAGTTAATGCACTAGCTACTGAAGAAACTATCAAACTCGTAAATGCTAGAGGGTTTATGTTACCTCGGATATGATTTGATATCGCACTAAGTAATGATGGATTCCACTGATGCGAATTAGATAAAACCTACAAATAATAATAAAAACAATATTGATTATATAGATTTATGTTGGGGATACCTAGGACAATGTGGCTCCAAGAAGTTTTTGGCTTCCTTTCATGGATGTCAACCCCGTTGTTTAGATAAAGAGAAATAAAGGATACGATAGTAAAATCATGTAGAAACAGAAGTGTTATTGAATCTTAGAAGATGAAAGAAATTGATCTAGAGCCAATTAGATTACAATAATTGTAAATTAAGTGTTACCTATTCGGGTCGACGACGACCTAGGAGGATGGATCTAAACATGTAGATAAAGTAGGTAGACACGCAAGGTCCGAATGCAATCCGAAAGATGATATAGGTTTGTAAGTGCTATAAGAGGCTTTATAGAAGAGAATTAGAGAAAGAGAAGTAGGAAAAGGGCATAAAAGGACAACTTGGATAGATTAATGAATGAACAGAGCCCCGATCGATGGTTACTAGGAGGAATCGACAAAGTGATCGATCGTAGAAATACAAATTCGAGGATGAAAGGATGAATATGAAAACATGTAGGAAAAATAGATGTATAGGGAAGGTTGTTGAGTGTTCCTGGATGCTATAGAAGTTTCTCTATACCTGTAATAGATTAGAAGAAGCAATACAAAGATAATTTGATAAAATATCAATAAAGCAACACAGAGATACCGATAAGTCACATGAACTATGATCATAAGTGATGCGGGAAGGTTGAAACGATGTTCAAGATATCTTTTATTGTTGCGGGAATGCTCAGTGAGAGAGAAGGTTCACATGTTGCTAGAGAGCTCAAATGTTTACATTCATCCGATAATGAATGGAAAGAAAGAGTTTAGTTTGATAGGGTTGACGATGACTGGGATGGGTTTTTGCCGACTATGGGAAAATTTTACCTAATGGGAGGAGTTTTCTGTTTTTGGTGTGATTTTTGCTTTTTTAAGAGTTAGCCGAATGCTTTAAAGAATTAGGCGGGAAGAGGATTTTTAGGGATGAGGTGTAGGTGAGTTGGCAGTGGAGATAGGTTAGAAAAAGTGTAGGGATGGGAAATAGAAAGTCCATTAGGGCAAGGGATAGGATAATAAGAATAAATTAATTAAATTCAATAGGGATGGGATAAATGGGGGTAATTTTAATAAATAAATATAAGGGGATGAATTAATTTAAAATTAATTATGTGCACACAAGCAATCAAGGGTATAGATACAAATTTTAGTGTGTCAATCGCCCTTTTGTTGATTGGTTTTTACGCTAGCAAACCATGAGAAAAAAAGCAGTGAGAGTTGGATGAGGGTTAATGAAATGTAGATGATGAGCTATACAAAAGGTACATGATGAGCTCCCCCTTAATCGAAGGATTGATGAAATCAAGTGAAATCGATGATGCGTTTGAAGAATGATAATTGATGAAGGAAAGGTGGGTGAAGAAAAGATGAGTGAAAGCATAACCAAGGTAAGATTCCTTAGGAAAAAAGGATCACAATATCAATGAAAACTATGGTGGTGACTCCAATATCACATCGTAGAGGAAAATTGCAGTCTCAATGGACACAAGATACAACGTTCTATGAACCACTGAGTGGGTGAAGATCACTGCAATATGGATGCAAGCTGGGATGACTAACCGATCATGGGTAAGTCATTAAAGTATGCGCAACTATATGCGAAAGGTATGTGAAATCATTCATACACAAGGAATCGAGTGAAAAGGTATGCGTCCACAAGGGATGAGAATAATGGTACCCCAAGGGGAGCACAAATATGGCCGGAAGGAGAAATGTAAAAAAGGGTGGTGAATCAACATGCCCTAAGGGGAGAGAAGTATGGCCACATGGTGGAATTTGTGTGCAAATTGGATAGGGTTTTAAAGTAAAATTCCCAAGGAAGGAATGATTATGGTCCAGAGGAATTTGAATGTATAAATTAATTATTTGAATGTAGAATTAAAAATCTAGGGGGAATCAATATGGCCAAAGATGTGGAATTTGAGAGTAGATTGAATGGGATTAAATGTTAAACTAGATTCCTAGAGAAAAAAGGTACATAGGGCCATGAAGGAAAAGAAAGAAATGAAAGATTGAGTAAAATTCCATGGGGGAATAAATATGGCCTCAAAGGAGGACTTGAATGTTAGAGAGATTGAGTAACATCGGATGAGGTGTAGGATAAGATGTAACTTTAACAATAATGACCTATGGGTAGAAACATCTCCATGTCATATCAAGGATCCCGCAAAGAAAATAAACCTCCAATCACATTCCAATGACCAACATCAGTTACCCTACGGCATCGGTCTCGTGTTTTTATTTTTCTATTAAAAAAACAACCAATTCTCATTTTCCGCATTTATGTTATCTATTTTGTGTTTTTACACCATCAACAGAGCTCATATCACCTATCTTACCACTATTCACATGGTTTTGACTCGTAGACAAGTCAACGCCCTAGTCTTTCACACCAATCATCAACCATTACCCCCTAGCCCATCACCACCTTCTATTTCTTTACCTATGGACCCCAACGTACCTCCCATTGTACCTACAGGTGACGAGGAATTCATGAAATTCCTCGATCATAATACCGCCACCCTACAATATTACTTAGCCCATTCTTCCACCCGTGACTTGTCAGGTCAGCCTTTGTTCGGGATGCCTACCTCCATGTCTCCTACTCTTTCCCCCACTTTTGTATCAGCCAATACTAGTGTAGCATTACCCGCTCCACCTCATCACCCATCATTTCTCATATTGACCCTACATCATTGATATCTGCTACACCTATGGAATCTATCATAGCTTTTACGTCCATCACCCCTACGACATATACCCCACCATCATCTATGGATCTTAGTGTAGGGATCCCTACTTTGTAACCTCCAATTACATCAACCCCTTTTTAGAGTCTAGTCATGTCTATCCCTGCCACTTTTCCACCTATCGCTACGAGGGTCTCGACATACATTCCTCCCACCTATACCCTATCTTAGCCACCACCTGTCACCTACACCTCCCATTCAGGGTATATTCCATCATCATTTTTCATTGCCTATATGCCCCCTTCTTAGTTCACTTACTCAGCACCTCCATATACTGGTATGCCACCTACATCCTACTCATCATATCCACCTCCTTATACCACTGGAGGTGTACCTCAATCAAATCCAACCATAGATTTGATCAAGATGATGATGGACAAGATGCAAACCCTAGAAGAATTTGTTTCCGGCTCCCACAATTCTCTGACTTACGAATATATTTTTAATGATCCTATTCACCCTTATATTCCAATTCATCCATACCCCACACATTGGGAAATGCCAAATTTTAACCGATTTAATAGCAAGGAGGATCCACAATAGAATTTGCAATCTTTTAAACACATATGTTATCTGATTTCCCATGATGATGCCCTACTTCTTCAAACTTTCCCAATGTCCTTGACAGGACCTGCCTTAGACTGGTATAGTGCCTTACCTAGGCACTCTATCTTTTCATTCAACCAACTAGCTCAAGCATTTCTCAATCATTTCTCCATCAACATTGTCAAGAAGGTTACCATGACCGACTTGTATTCGATACGCCAATATGAAGACGATTCTATCACATGATTTTGTCATGTGTTGGTGGAGCTTTATTAATCAACTCGCTTTCCAATTTCCCCAAACTAAACTAATAGAGTCGGTTACTATGGCTTGTGTCGACATATCTCCCCAAATCTCCAAGTCCAAACCTTCCAAACATTTGATGAGGCATTCACAATGGCTCAAAAAATTGAAACCCATGCTATCAAAGAGAATAAATTACAATTGCACAACAAGAGCACTCCCTTCAAACCAAATGACTCTTCTTCTTCTTCTAAACCACAAACCAATCATTCAAATCCCAAGGGATCCACCAACACGGTGGTCCTGAAAGCTAGTCCATCTCATCCATCCAACCAACCAAAATTTCCTTTTACTCTTTCTCTTGTTCAGAACTTTCAACATAAGTATGAACATCGACGATATACTCCCATAGGGGAACCTTACTCCTCTGTGCTGGAGAAATTATTGAAAGAAAGGGCTATCATCCTTCCACCGATCAAACCAAATACTGGTTTTGATCCTTCTCATCCTTTTCCCGCGTGGTATAAATAAAATGACTATTGCAACTACCATTTCATTAGGGGTCATAGTGATGGCAACTATAAAACATTCAAGAATATTATCCAGGAGATGTTAGATAATGGATATCTTGTCCTCGACAATCCTAATGCTCAGAAAACCAAAACTTGTAAATCTTTAAAAAGCCTTTCCCAAACCACAATCAATCATCAAACCAAATGGGTGAGACTTCTAACGCCAATGTTCATGAGGTCCACACCATCTTCAACATTGTACCTGTCTCTTATGCTAGTTACCTCTCATCCCCTCTATTGAGGAAATCCTTACGTGAGCTCCCCTACCCACAAAAGATCCTAATCCTTCTACTCCTCTACCCATGGAGGAACTCCTCACATCTATCCCTTCATCTATAGAAGATCTTACCTCATCTATGTCCCAACTCACTATAGATCCTATCACACATGTTCCTCTACCCATGGAGGAACCAACTACATCTACATCTTCACCTACCATTGAAATTATCTTGCCTATGCCTCTACCTAAGGAGGAACCCATTTCACTTGCTCCTCAATCCAACAAGAGGTTGACCCTATCAACCTTTCTACCTAAAGAAGAGTCTATATCACATGTTTTTTCATATCCTTGCCCCATTGAGGAGCCAATCATATCTCTTCTTCCTATAAGTGATGCTTCACCGAGGGTCTTCTAGGATCCTATCGATCTTCTAGCGTCACTCTTACCAACTGAATCTGAGGCAGAAGCCTTCCCTGTGTCACTTAACTCGAGTTTTGGATAGGTGTCACAACTCATTCATCACTTTCTAAACCAAAGCAATTCTCACGTTTGGTAGACCAGTTGGAGTATGTTGATCACACCATGCTCTGGGGCACTGCGATTCCCAATATCTACTCAAATGTAAATGTTTCCTATAGATATTGATACAAAGGATTTTTCACTATACATATCTTCCATAAACTTCCCTAAACCTAGACCATGTTGAAGGGCTTCTCAATACCTTTTCTACGATATGTTGAACTTAATTGAAGTTCGTATGCAAATTCTATCATTTGGTCAAAGTTAAGGTCATAAACGGGTTAGCTCTAGTCAACAGTGTCAACAAGTGGACCAATGGAAAGGTGACATGTGGAAATTTCCAAAAATGAAAAATTGATGGTCTTGTAATGTTTCAAAATTAGTTCCATTGTATAGAGCTCATTGGAAACTTTTTGACGTATTTTGAACGGACCAAATCTGAGTTTGTATGCGAAAGATATGCATAGTCAAAGTTGTGGTCAAATGATGACGTGACACATGCTGACGTGGAAAAATGACATATTATGGATGTGACACTTGGAAGGTTTACATAGTGTCTTTGGATTTAAAATAATAATAGTAATAATCTATTTAATCCATTCCACGTGAATAAGCCTAAACCCCATGGGATAAAGAGTATTTTGTGGGCACCTTAACCTATGGAAGGGGATTTGAACCCTTGACCTGTGCAAAAAAATTATCAGCCTTACCAACCCACCACTTTTTAGTAAATGATAGAATATGAAATCACTTCTATTTAAAGGGACCTTTTGGTAGGTTTCTGAATGGACAGCAAATGACTAGTTTGCATATATCACCATTTCCGAGGCACTTACGGTCTAAATTTTGCCATGGTGTAAAAAGAAAATTTGTTCACAATTTTTAGGGATTTCCATAAATGTAAATTGTGCTACAGGGAGTGTTGTAGAGTTTCCTTTGTAGACATTTTTCTATCGCAGTTTCACATAACAAACACAAGGAGTGGGAAAAGATATGCATTTTCCAAGCACTTTTGGTCCGAACTAGGACATGGAGTAAAAAGGGAAGTTGTTAATAATTTCCTCTAGTTTCCAAATATGTAAACATATTTTATGTAGGTGTTGTAAATTTCAAGTTGTAGACATTTTTCGAGACATAATTGCATAGCAAACCAATAGAAGAAACATTGTAGGAGCCACGAATCGTTCTTGGGATAGTTTTTAATTTGGTGCAGAGTTCCATGGGATAGAGATCAGCTCATTTGCAGGTATAAAGGTCTATTAAGTCATTAGTGAAGGGATATTGTACTTCATTGGACATTTAATAGATCAATTCACTTTCTGTGAATTCAGAGACGTAGCCTTCGGGTGAACTCCATTATCAAGTTCTTTTGTTGTGGATTTGATTTCAGTTTTGAAGAAGATTTTGATCAAATAAAAACATTCAAGTTATTTTATTTGATTAATTATTAAAGTAATCAAAAACTGGTTTAATTGGATGGAAGTAAATTTCAATACCCATAACCCACAACAGATCTGAATACACTTATTAAGTGGATTTAAATATATCGATTGAGTGCATTCTAAATCAACTATGATTATTTTATTTGGATTTGTGATAGATTAAGATATTTCACTTAAGTTGAAAATTAAGGATTAATTTGATCTTTTGGAAGAGTTTAAGTTTGGGGCTTTCAAGAACACCCATAATTGATAAAAAAGGAACTCTTGATCAAGTTGAAATCATTTAAAGTTAAGAATCTGAGAATTTTCTAAGTACTGGAAAAATTTCAAGTACCATTTTCAGATCAAGTTTGGTAGCAAGTGCGGTTTATCTCTTGATTTGCTTCAATTAGTTTGATTTAGTATTGGTTTTTGCATTTTGGCTTGATCTTTCATTGGCAGTGTATAGATTTTGAGGAACAAGTGTGCGGAATTTTGGGTGATGTCCAACAAGACCAAGTTTGAAGAACTTGAAGCATGTAATCATTAGATTCGGGAAAATAATGCCTTCCGAGATGTCAACTATTGACACTAGAAGAGAAAATTGACACACTAAAAGAGAGATAGAATCCAAAAATGAGCTCTTGTTGGTGTTACAGTTTGAAGGACCTAAGAAATAGGTACCTATTACTGTTGATGCATCCACTATGATAGATGAGTGCACAATAAGTATGACAAAACTTAATTCCTCTCCCAAAGCTAAGTTAGATTCAGAAAGTGTGCTTGGTGAATTTGAAAACACACGAAAAGTATAGGATCTAAGCTTTTAAGTAATATGGGTTTTAATGGAATTGGCCTTGGTAAGAAGAACCAAGGTATAATCAACCCAATCTTGGTAGATTCAAGGCCTCAACAAGTAGGAATGGGTTATTTTATCACATGGGAAATGGAAATTGGAGAGAACTTCAAGACCGCTGGAAGAAGACAAGATTCTAACAACCAAGTGTCATCCCTACTAAGCATCGATGGTTCATCTTTGTTGGTCCGAAAATCTATCGGGAGGGCAGATCTATGGATAGATGAGCCAACAGTGTGCAAGGCATAGCCCCTCTTTGAGACAGCAAAGTGAAACTGGTTTATTGCTATTCTACTAGCAGGAATCTACGCAAGTCCTACAGTATTCTGCCTTCGGAGGTTTGGGATCTCGTCCCAGTAGGTGTATTTGATTGTGAACAAAAAGGAACGAAGGGAGGAGAGGAGATAGGATAGATCCGAAGGGAGAAAAGAAATGAATTCCAAAGCAGAAAGGTTAGAGGGTTTATGTTTTGGGCTGGTAGTAAACAGAGCCAAACCTACTTGCATAAACGAACAAAGCAATACTGATGAGAAAATGAAAAAAAAGTAGAGATAGATCTAACAGAAAAGCAACACAGATCTAACTTAAGAAAGATCTAATGCACATAACACATCCATTGAGCACAAAGTCTTAATTTCTGTATTAATATTTTCTGTTACAAAAAGTACAAAGCCTTTTCCTTCTCACTTCTATTTTTCATCTAAAAATTTCCACCTTTTTGAATACAACAAGTATCCAAGTATATATAGAAGGAGAAGGAGAAAGAAGGAAAAAAGGAACCAACAACTATTTACAAAATATTTACAAAATATCTAAAAGTCAACTGTTGACTTTGGGGTAATTTGGTGGATGACAACATCCCATGGTGCAACATGGATGATGTCATCATTTGTGCCAACATACTTTTAAATACTTTACAAAAATGGGAACAATCCCAGGAGGAAGGAGCCTATTCGTCGTCGTCCCATGGCTAGAAAGGAGTATCCTGCTTCTGCTCAGGAGAGGAAATGTGAAATTGAGCACGGTACTCCATGAACTTGCTAATCATCGGTTGAAGTTGATCCTGAGCGGGACCCTTGGTGTGATCGCCGATGACTTTGCAAGTCTCCCTGTTCATCTCTGAGTCTCTCTGGGAGCTTGAAGTATTCATTACCTGCCTCCATCAGGTATCCAACAAAATCACGGTAGGCCAGAAGGTTGTTGATAGATTCTCGTATCAAAAGTGGCTTCTGACCCTAAACCTTGTGGACGTGTTCTCCTGAAGAGCCAAATAGTGTCATCTGCCTTCCTCAAGGTGTATGATGGGGTGAGCAAGCTCGGAGACATCCTTAGGACGATCTGTTCCATTTGATGCATTGCATCCAAGGCTTCCTCCTTGATTTTATCTATTTTCTCCAAGACAAATTCCATCTAGTCAACTCGATAGTCCAAAGCAGCAAGGACTTTGTTGGGTGCCCTTGGGTGATCAAAGATGCCGAATTTTACTAAGTCATCGACTGGGCAGTCGAGCATATTCTAGAATGTCTCATGTTGTAACCTGGCATGGTCCAACTCTTCGGAGATAGGTCCTGCAATCGCCTAGAGTTCCTTATTAGCCTAATCAATATTTTGATATAGCTCCGTGAACTTTATAATTACTTCCTCACTATCTTTGAGGATCTAGTCTCTCCAGCGGATACTGCCATACCTTGCTCGCCAATCTTGGCATACTCATTTATCTTTTCCTGACTAAGGGATTCAGGAGTTTTGGTGGCAGCTACAGGAGGTGCACTGCCCATTTTCTGCAGGGCTTGGAGAAGATGTTTGTTCTATTCTTTCAGTATCCTCTTCTCTTCCTTTTCTTCCTAAAGCTTTTTACAAAGGGCATCCACTACAGATAAGGCCTCTCCCTGCAGGCTTTCTGAGGATGTTCCCATTGTGACTGTGTGTCCTTGTAAAATCAGAGGAGACATATCCTTTTATCCTTTGTGGGATTAGGGTATGCGATCTCCATAACCCTTTTACCTGAGGTGCTTTGATAGAAGCGGGTTATAGCATTTTTCTTCTTACATCCTTTAGTTGGAATGACGGAGAAGTCCATAGGTGCAATGGGGAATTTCCTCTTGTGCTGGCTCAGGTGTTTGGAGATCCATTCTGGACTTAGGGGAGTGGGATCAGAGGGAGAAGAGGGAACAGAGGTGGAAGAAGGAGCAGCTACAATGGACATGGGAAAATGCGTCGAGACACTTGGTGGCGGCATTGAAAAAGAAGCCAACCCTCCAACGCTCACAGGGGTAGGAGTCACTGTAGGAGAGGAAACTATGGGGGTGGAAGGGATCTGAGAGATGAGAGAAGAAATGTTGGGGGACAGATCCACGAGGGAAGAGAAGATGGAGGAAGAGGAAGGGGGAATGGTAGAAGATGGGGAGAAGACACAACCAAAGGAGTGGTTGGTTGAGTGACGTGAGGAGGGGAAGGAGGAGCGGGAGATGGGATGGTGGGGACCTCAGTAGTTATAGTAGTGGCGACATCCTGAGTGGATGTGCCCGTTGGAATGGCTACCGCTTATTCTTCTTCTGGGGAGATCAGGCTTACTACTTGTTCCTCGGCGGTGGAAGGAGGACTCTCGGGAGTTTCCTCCTGAGCAGTTCTTGATTCTCCCTCTGTGTCTTTCCCTTTACCCTTTGGCAAGTGCTTTGGCTTGGCAGGTGCATTACCCAAGGGAGACGTGGTGAAGTCCACCTCGAGCTAGATGAGGCCGTTCTTCCTGCACTAATGCTCTGTGCGTTGCAGAGTGTCTTTGACTCTTTCCTCTATAGTCTGAGGTGCCTTTGTTCTATCAATCTCAGAAAAAGGCCAATTTTCCTCGTCCATATCTAGATAGACCTAATCAACTTCTTGATTAGTCACTTGGAAACCTTTCGAGACAATGGCCACACCATATTGGATGATCTCTGCCAGGGCCAGGCAGAGTGATCCTTTCTTTTGAGCTCGACCTCGTGATACAGATCGATATAGATATCTTTGATCTGTGGGACATGGATTGGATCGAGCTTTGCCCTTGGAAGGAAATTGCAAGGATCAAAGGTTGGCCTTGCCAGGAAATTGTGTTTCAAGTTGAGAAACTCCAACTCCGCAAACATCTCCCGGGCTTTGCTATGAGAAGTGCAGGTGTACCTGCCCACTGTGAGGGGGAAAGGAGTTCCACCCTTCTTTCTTTTTAGACACTTCTCGTGATACGTGATGAGTTGTCTAGACAGCTCTAATAGGATCAGCTTAGGCCCCGCATATCTTGGTAACTTGGTGGGCTCCCCC
This sequence comes from Taxus wallichiana var. yunnanensis, assembly GCA_018340775.1. Taxonomy (NCBI): domain Eukaryota; kingdom Viridiplantae; phylum Streptophyta; class Pinopsida; order Cupressales; family Taxaceae; genus Taxus; species Taxus wallichiana. The sequence continues at coordinate 144,751,795 of CM031240.1, read as the reverse complement.
AAGAAGTTGGTGGCTCGAGATAGGTGAAAGTGGGGAATTACGTAAATAACGCTCCCCACTTCTCTGTGGTAGTAACCATGCTCTTGGTCATCCGACCGTGAGTCATATTAGGCCTCAATAGGCAGATGATGTCGTAGAAGAAGGCATCATTGATCTTGCTGAATTGTGTGATGTTATTTTCCAGTCTCAACTCTGGATAATACTCATATATTCTTACTTGGGGCCACACCCCGCATCGACTTAGTGCTTGGGTAGTCTCTTTCAGAGGCAACAACATATACCACATAGGAGTTCATGTAGAACTTCCCGTTGTTGAGAGTTGTTGAAGCTGCTCGGAGATGGTGCTGCTGATAATCTCCACCCATTCAAAACGCTGCTCAGGAACATTTTTTCTCATTGTTTCTAGATATTTGAGCATCCATTTGTGAAAGTAATGGGCATCAGGAAGCCCAAACACCCTACTCAAGAAAGTGATGGTGTCGCTCAACTCTTCTAAGAAGTCACTGTGATGAATGACTTGTGGCCACCTACTCACTACTTTCTTGTTTTTCAAGTATACCTCATTCATCAATTGCATGCATTTGTCTTCATTTTCATTCCATGCTTTTATGCAAGTCTTCTTGGCTTATTGCCACAAAATGCTAGTGGTGTGGGATACCCAACATGATTTCGAAATGCCGGGTAGTGAGGTTGATTATTACCTCGCCCTTCTCATTCTCGACACATCTTGTGTCCTTATTATAACAGCGGCCCACCACCATCATGAACTCGTTGTTTACTGTGCTCACAGGAATTCCTGCAGTGAAATGTAAACCACTACCGACCAATTTTTCCATCCATGGACTGCCTGTGACCTTCTTGGTTCTGGCCCAGAAGTCCTCCATATCAATATGACCAAGTTCTAAATCCCTGATGTCCAAGTCACACTCTGTAAGGGATTCAGGCATCCTGACCCTTTGGTATTTATACTTCATTTCTTCTTCTGTGAGTTTGGCTTTACCCTTTGACTTGGTTGGATTTTTACTCGATGAAGACATGTGTGTATCTCGAGTTCACCACTTGATCTACAAGAAGAAGAAGGGAAATCCATCGCTGAAGAGCCATTCCATCAAAGCTTACAGAATGAAGAGTTACCAATTTAGAAGCTTCTGGGTGCAAGGCACAATTCAACTGCAGGTTTCAGGGTCAAAAAGCAAGGCACACATTGGGAGAGTGTTGCATGGAAGAAAACACCACCAAAATGGGCACAGGGCATGGAAAAATTACACACAACATTCAGATGTTAGTGTCAATGTATGTGCGCCTGCGCCATATGAAGGGTTTTAACTGAGCGTAAATATTTTTGGTGTAGCAAGGCTTCAGGGTGTGCCATTGGTGCAGACATGGTACATGTTGCAAAACATTATGATGCACCAAGGGGCACAGGTTCAAAGGGTGCATCATTGAGGTAAGTTGCGCCAAGGATTTTAGCTTTTGCGCATGTGCAGAAGGGTCGCACGACATTCAAATGTTGGTGTAACTGGAGTTGCACTTGCACCTGTGTTAGGTTTTAGGAATTTTTATAAGGTGTAGGAAAGACCAATGTTGCATGTGGGGATAGTGCGCCCCTTTGGCATGACTGTGTTTAATGTAACAATAACGAAGTTTGCGCCAAAGGAAAACAATGGTTTTGGATTGCAATAACTTTAGATTTTTCACTTTTTTGGCAGGTTTGGGGTCTTTTTCCTCTCTTAACTCAGATTTTTCAGTGAGGGGAACAGAGGAAAGAGGGTCAGGGATTCATTTTTGAGACAAGGCCTCCTAGGTTTAGCAGATCTGGAAGGAGGGTAAAACTGTTTTGAAAGTGGGTTGATTTGCAAAACGGGCAGGGGTTGTATTACTTCTTAGGTTCATTTTTTGTTTTTAATGACACCAAACCTCCAAAAACAACAATGAAACCACAACAAAACCACAAGAAAAGAAAGGACCACTTACCAGGAATATATAAGATGGAGGAAATGATGTGGGGGTCCATGAATGCAATGGAAAGCGACACACGGGGCTGACGGGAGCGCTGACAAATGCAGAAGAATAACCTTTTTCCACGTTTTTAGTCATGAAAATGACAGGTCGGATGCGCCTATTTATAGAAAAAGGTGCAATAAATGTGCCACCAACTTTTTGTAAGGCGCACCTGTAAATACCAACATGAAAATATTTGCGCCCTAGGTGCGGATTTGGCATTGTCAACATTTCTTTTTAGCGCTTTGGCACACCATTTAGGGGTGCAACATTTTTAATGTCGACAAGATGGCGCATGTGCCTTGGCACAGGCTTGAAAGGTGCATCATGGGAAGGTGCAACATTTGGAATGTCGACACTCAAAGGATGTGCCAAAGGAAAGGAGGGGGCACAGTTTCATTTGATGTTGCGTGAATAAAAACTGTGCCCAACCAAAAAAGGACCAAATGACTAAGTTCGAAAAACTAGATTCTTCAGAAAGGGATTTTATGCCATTCCAAATGCTAAGGGACCTCGACGGGGAATAGAACGGAAATTTGTTCAGTTAATGTAAAATTTCCCTTGTCAATTTTACAGGATAACAACTGGCTCTTTCTGGGGACTATCTTTAAGCAAAGCTTAAGGGTAGAGAATCCCAGATCTACATGTGCCTATCCATTGGGTTACAGAGTCAAAAACAAGGGTGACAAAAAGGAAAACACACAACCAACAAAAGAAAACACATGACAAAAACAAACACACAACTAAAGAAAATTGTACAAAGAAGAGAGCAAGCTCTACTTCCTGAATATTTTGAGATGTTTCCCGCTATAGGGAAGCAGGAGCTCAATTCTGTCTAGATATGAGAGATAGAAGCTATTCTCTCCATTGAGCTTTTTGATCTTGAAAGGCCCTCTCCAAAGAGAGTTGAATTTTCTGTGCATGCCCTTTGGCTCTCTTCGCTTGTCCCATAGAAGGATGAGATCTCCCACCTGGAAATCCCTCTGCTTAGCCTTTTTATCGAACAGTCTCTTGACTTGATTCTGATGTTCGGTGATCCTGTCGACCACTCTTACTCTCTTTTCTTCAAGTTCTATTAGATACATGATCCTCTTTTCAAGAGAATTTTGAAAGTCTCATCTTCAATCGCTTGTGCCAAGCGCAGGGTAGGATGTTCCGTAGAAATAGGAAGCTTAGCGTCAATTCCATATAACACTTGAAAAGGTGACATACCGAGAGACCTCTTCGAGTAATACGGTCTACCCACAAAGCGTCATACAATGACTTGTGCCAGGACCGTTGATTCTCATTGACTAGCTTCCGTATGATGGTCACTAGGTTCTTATTATTGGATTTTGCCTGACCATTTCCCTAGGGGTAATAATCCGAGGCATGGGCCAAGGTTATCCCGTATTCATAGAAAAAACCAATAACTTCTCATGAGGAGAAGTTGGAAGCATTATCAGCAATGATCTTGTGTGGGATGCCAAATCTTACAATGATACTTTCTTTGATGAAGTTGCAAACGACTTCAGAGGTGGCATTCTTAACAGGTATGGCCTCCACCCATTTGGTGAAGTAATTTGTTGTTGTTAGGACATAACTATGTCCGGCACTTGATTGGGGATGTAGTGCTCCGATGAAGTCAATTCCCATTTCCTGAATGGTTTCAATAATGACCGGCCTGAGGGGAAAAGCAGCCAATTTTGGTTTACCAACAAACTGTTGGCAGAGCTCACATTTTACTACCCATGTGGCTGTATCTTGAAATAGTGTTGGCCAGTAGTACCTAGCTCGAGATGATCTTATGTGCTATCACAGACGAGGAGAAATGACCGCCACAGGATGAGTCATGAAAACTTTCAAGCAATTTGATCTGTTGTGGTTTGTCAAAGACATCGCAAGAAGATGCCATCAATACCACGTTTGTATAAACCGTCATCCCATATGACATATCTAGCTGCCCTGAGCTTTACAGTATGCTTCTCCTTTAAAGTTAGATGAGTTGGACATTCACCGTAAGTGAGAAATAAAGTGATATCAAAATACCACTCGTCGTTGTTTGCCACAAATAGAACCATCGGCAAAGAATCTACTTTCTTTAATTTATCCTGCACTCCATCGATGCAATCAACTTCCTCTTTGGGGATCTCTGAATCTTTGTTTTCAGCCATAAGCTGACATAGGCCCTTGCCTCTTACCAGCTTGGTTGGTTTTATGTCTAGATCATACTCTTGGACCTTTGCAATCCAATTCCCTCGTAAGCTTCCTAACTCCTGTTGAGTTAGGATAGACTTGACTGCCATGTCAGGAACCAACACTACCGTATGAGAGTTTAGGATGTAGTACCAGAAGTTCTTGACTACTTTGACAACAACAAAGGTGTGCTTTTCTAACTGAGACATCTTCAATTCATGAGGCTTGAGAGGAGAGCTCATGAACGTGATTGGAGATTCAACATCTTCAGAGTTCTTTTACATTAAGATGGCTGATACAGTATGTGTAGATGTATAAATATACATGACAAAATCCTTGGAGAAGCCGGGACAAACCAGGTGCAGTGCATGTGTAATGGAGGATTTTATATCCTCGAATGATGCCTTTCCTTCATCGCTCCAACAAATTTTGTGACCCTTTCATCATATTTGATATGTGATGAGTCTTTTCAGTGAATTCGGGAACAAAGCATCTGAGAAAATTCACTTTTCCGAAGAAGGAGTGAACACCGGTCTTGCTTGTGGGTAAGGTAAGGCTCTGAATAGCCTTAACCCTTTCAACATCTATCTTTGTTCCTTCCTTACTGACAACGTGTCCCAGCAAATTTCCTTCAGTGACCCCGAAAACAGACTTTTTTGGATTTAGGGAAATCCCGTGTTCTCGGCATCTAATCAATACTTGCTCCAAATGATCACAATGATCACTTCACTTTTAGAGAACACAGTTAAGTCATCTAAATAAACTATGATGACCTTTCCCATCATACCTTTGAATGCGAAGTCCATTGCTCGTTGAAAGGTGGCACCGGTGTTGGTCAAGCCAAAAGGCATCCTGCTATAGGCGAATGTGCCCCAGGGAGTAGTGAATGTTGTTTTGAATTGGTCTTCAAGCGAGACCTCAATCTAATGGCACACTCCATTTTACAGTTTATTGGTCAAGTTTTGAATGTTGTTTTGAATTGGTCAAGTTTAGAGTTGATTCTAGGGTTTTGGCACCTTCCAAATATAATGGCACACTCCATTTTACATAAAAAAAAAATCATGTTGCATAAAAGTGCTAACAAATTTTGAATACATGCAAATAATAAACCCTTGCTTGTAAAGAAAAAATTACATATGGATGTCTGGATCATCTATCACTCTGATACTATGAAAGGAATGATAAGAAGATTGTTCCAAACTATGATGATCTTAGATAATCATAGTACACCACATTTGATAAGCTAAAATAAATTCACCATAATACCTTTAAAAAATAATTTGCAAACAAAGAGCAATAATGGATCATATATTATTATGGAACTCTTATGTATGAGTACAATGAGAATGGGCCTTGCTTATATAGGCAAGGAAGATCAATCTAAGAACCAATCAAGGATATAGATCAAGGAAAGAACTAGTCATCAAAGAACTAGTTAAAACCATATATTTAGGAAAGAATTAGTCATCAAAGATCTAGGAAATACCATAGATCAAGGAAAGAACTAGTCATCAAATATCTAGTCGATACCATAGAGAAAAGAAATAACTATACCTAACAACTAGATAATATCTTCCTAATATCTAAATAAGATAAAATAAATATCTACACACATAAGTGGGTGAGGATAAATATAATAAAGGTAAATAAAGTACTTAGGTGAACATGAGCGAAGGTAAGTACCTACTCTATGAGAGGAAAATCTAACCCCTTCATATTCATCTTTCTTTTTTAGGATTTTGATGATTTATATGGGTTCTTGTAAGTGATTCTTTCATCTCCTATTCAAAACAACATCCCGCACAATTCAGCAACATTAGTAAGACATGAAGCGAACATAGGTGAACATCCAGTGACACTTCAAAGGATGTCTTTTGGCCATTTCCGCAAACTAGGGTGCCCATGGGTGCCCCTATACCTTTCTAGGTGCCCCAATCCAATCAGATAGCTCATATATGTGCTTTCTTAGGCTTATATGTGGTTGTTTCCTCCTTCTTCACCTGGTCTACACTACGACACAATCCGTGACATCTGCGAATCAGCTAAGGATTTTCTTAACCCTTCTTGCACATTAGGGTTTCATATTTTCTATCTTATTTTTCTTGGGTGTATTTCAATATTTTATTACTTCATTTATTTAGTTATTTTATTGCTCTTATAACATTAGATTACACTAGAATATTTCTATTTTAGTTAATCGTGTACAACGCGACATTTATGTATATAATTTCACCCTAAAGTCATCATTATCACTTTTAACTTCCTCTTCTATATCTTCCACGCTTCACTTTTTATCACTCCACGCTCTTTGGTCTCCTTGGAATGCTCTTCATCATCAATCTATAGGATTAAGAGGTATGCATCTCTATCTACTTTATGCTACCAAACTTTCACTCACCAACATATAGTGGGGGGAAATGTAGACACTAAATCACACACTTGGAAACATTTCTAGGTCCTAATCACAAGCATTGTATTGATATGTTTCCTAAGAGAGAAAAATAATAATTAATCACTATCTTTTGCCTATTATGTTCTTCTATTATCAACTTCTTGGCCTTGCACACCCTACTTCCTAATCGACATTTGACACTTCATGTTTTCTAGCTCATGACACTAACACCTGTGCACCCTTGTCCCCTTTGGGAACCCTAGACCTCGTTATATCTTATTCACTCCTTTGGGTCCTTTCTAGTTGTTGGGAATCCTTATCTCTTAAGGGTCAACCTTTTAGTGATCAATTATGAAATTCAAACAAGGGAAACATATAAATACAATGTTATGGGATCAAATTAAGGGACCAAGCTCTAAGCATCTACTATCACCACCTAAGGTTGCATTCACAAGCATCTAAAGAACATCATTGCATCCATCTAGCTTCACTCAAGGGACAAGGGTTGGTTATTCTGCATACACTTCATAAGAGGGGAAGTTAATTTTTCCATGCACACATCTATCTACATCTTTTACATCTAGCTACTTGTTCGCTATCAAGTGTGACATGCACAAGAGCCACCTAGGGCATAATTCCCACACACACACATAGAACTACATTGGGTCTGAGATGTAGTGCACCTCTTATTCATAAGATCACTTATTTTATAAGTGAGGATAGTCTAACCACTCATTTGAATTATTTTCTTTTTGGGATTTGATGCACTTTTAAGGGTTTTATAGGTGGTCTTCTTTATTGCAGGTTATCAATGACATCGATGATCATTGTGTGACATTATAGTGATATACAACCGGGGTTTCGAGATAACTCAACGACCACCGTGAAATTCATTTTCGGAGCTCCCACACGAGACCACGGCTCCTAGAGAGGGATCCCACTGTCTATGCATCATACTTATAGTCTAGGAGCCCTCGTCCCTTCTTCTCTTGTTCTTCTACATTTTTGTGCTCGGTTGTGACATCTCGCACTTTGGTTCCTGTCATTCTTCCACTTTTGTAGACCTCCGAGAATATTTGCAAAATCAGCTAAGTGATCTAACTCTTCATTGCACTTAGGGTTTATATTTTGTATGTTTTATTTCTTACATCGTATCATTTTGAATAGATGTTTATTCTTGTTTTATCAGTTACTCGCAATTAGAGTTTTAGGAAAAAAATTTATATTTTTGTTAAATCAGCTTGTAAATGCTCTTGAGCACTCCTCCGCACAGTTCCCCCTCTATGTTAGGAATATCCCAATCCTCATAGTATTCATATGTGTTTTTTGACCTTTCCCATGTGTTGGAAAGATGAAAAAAAAAAATCATGAAGCTCTTCGAGACAAAGTGCCTCTCAAGGCAAACTTTTGATAGATTTAGAAATGGCTATTTTTAGCCTTTGGAAGGCAGGTGTGCATCTTATGGAGTAGAGTTGAAGACCCAAATTCATCAAGAAGTGGTATCAAGGAGATAAGATCATATTTCAAGTGATTTATGAAAGTTTAGGGAATATTGGAAGGTTTTTGAAGGTGAAGGAGCTTATAGTTCAAAATCACCTGGGCTTCGGAAGATTATTTTGGGAGCTCTAGAATGCATTGGAGGTCAAAAAATACATCAATGGAAAGGTAATTAAATTACCTAGATGGTGGAATTTTCATATTTTTCACAAGACACAAGTGATTCTTACCACTGTATATTTTAATAAAGAACAACCTATGTCCCAATATAAAAGGCTATTTTTTAGAGTGTTCCAAGTAGAATTAGATCATGGGACCCATCCCTTTCTTCTCAAAAGGATGTTTTGGGTCAAGTTCATATATAAGAGTTACCTTATAGTCCTTTTGGATCTCTGGAAACTTCATCTTCAAGGTCTCTCTCAAAGTATGTTCTCGCAATTAGAAATTTTTGAAGAGGAAACGTGTCAACTCGTGGTGAAGGCACATTATTGTGTCCCATCTGTCCCATCGTTTTGGGACAGCTTAGGATAATAAATTACACCCATGCTTTTTTAGCCATCTGGTCCATCATATGATCCCAAAATGCCTCCGCGATGAAAATTAAGCTCCTTTTCACCCCATTCTAGCCCTTCCCATCATGTAATGACAAAGTGACACTTGTCACTCTTAAGTGAGGGTACACTTTTTTGCTCCAACTATCCCATCCCCTTGGGATAGATTGGACCAAAATATCCACCAATGAGAAAGCCTCTTCTCAAGTTCCTTATATGACCCGGTCGTAACCCTCGGGTGCTTATTGCTTTCACTTTCTCTCTCCTTCGTTAAGCAATCATGGTCTGCCACTTGTCAAGTTGAGGTGAGGGTGCATATTTCTACCCCATCCGTCCCATCCCCTTGGTACAATTAGGAAACTTAATTTCACTCCCTACCAAGAAGATGTAAAAACCAAATTTTACCAAATCGTGCTTCTTCCTTCCATGTGTGTGCGAGAGAGGTGCTTTAGGAACAATTCATAAAATCCATTAAAACTCGTTGGGAAAGTGCACAAAGATGGGCTACCAAAAAGTGGACACAAATCCACATTTTGGCCATTTTGGAGATAATGTGCTTGTGTTATGGCTCAAACACATTATAATGCGAAAAGGAAAATGCAAGGTCATGTTATAACACAAGCACGTTATTACTCGTCATTTACAAAGCCAAAACACAATCACATTATAACACACTCATGTTTCTATTTTGGAAATATCGCATTGCAAACAGGAATGTGAGTGCGTTATAAGCATGCTCGTGTTTCATCTTCTTTGAGTTTGAAATTCCCAATCCATAGGCTTGTATTTTTCTTGGATATCCAAACCTAAGTTTTGGACTGTGTAATCCGTGAATAAATCCATGTTTGACAAAAAAACATCGAAATCTCATGTGTACACCCCAATATCTCATGCATTATAACATAATATTTTTAAAAATATACTACAATGTCAAATTTGGTTTTACCTTGGTGACGATATAATTCTTTCTAAAATCTAATTAGTTAAAGGCTTTCATCCATAATTTCTTTTACTAGTGTCTTCTTTTATTACGAAAAGCTATGCATATGTTTTGGTGCACAATTTATGATTTTTCATCCAAATTTGTAAAAAAAGTGGATTTTTCTAAACTCCATTCTACACACACTAGAAAAAAAACAAAAAAACTGACTTTTTTCTCAAAGTTATGGGCGTGTACACACAAATATTTCATTTTTCGAGATATGTGCAATTTGACAATTAATAAAAATTATATGTTCATCCTAAAATTATAAAAAATTATTGGGAACTCCCACATGTTCTTAGCTAACTTTCTACAAAATGGATTTGAAAAATAATTTATAGAACTCAAAGAATGGAGGGGTGTACACATAGTAGGTTCTTATCTTTTTACGCAAAAATAGACATACTTTGTGTGTGCACCACATTCAACCCTCTTAATCTCCACCATTTTCAAAAAAAAATTATTAGTTTAGAAATTATATTTTTAGCTCTATGGCACTCTTTCTTATCACTTTATCAATGGTTTAGCATATGCATGCCAAATTATTGGATGAAGTTCGAGTTTCATTGATTTCGGGAAAAATGTGTCCACTTTTGACCCCCTTTTGATCCCTCATTTCCATGCACTTGCCCCATTTCCCTGCTTATTTCCTCTATAAATCCATGAATTATTCTACAAAACCTCCATTAAACCTACAAATTTTTAAGACACCTTGTCAAATTTTCTCTCTGAGCATCCATGGTTAACAGAATGAATATTTTTCACCATCGGTGAACGAAGGAATTGATCATACCAATTTTTGAAATGTGTTTTCTTCTCCAAAGCATCTCTATGATATCTAAAGTTTAGTGGCTCTGTTAATGTCTGCCATGGAAACTTTAGACCTGAAACCCTCACCATGGAAAATTTATTTTTTGATTTCCAAACATTAGTAGAAAAACAAGTGAAATTTGGAACACGAGATCGTGGTGAAGAGTCAAATCTAAAAATAATGTTTCCATCATAAACCAAGGTCACTTTTGTCACTTACTAAAAATAGCATGTGATATACCCATCCATCTGCTAAAAATAGTAAGTCCCATGATTTGCAAACTCGATCATCCAAAACACTTAGAAACAATGCAAAATGGTAAGTAGGGTAAAATTATAAATTTCCCGAAATAACATGTCTAGAAAAAGCATCTGCTAAAAATATAAATTCATCACCAACATAGGAAAATTAGAATATTCCATAAGGTTTAAGAGGTCAAGTTTGATCAAGACAGTGATATGTCCCAAAATAGCAGGTCCTGGTCTTACCTACTAAAAATAGAAATTCTTCATTTTGGGTTCGAAAGTTATAGATGGCCCCATTTTCACTCATCTTTCCACTTTTTGGACTCTTCACATGGTTATGAGATGATATCATAGCTAAAATAGAGAAATGAAACCTCTATATGGGTCTTGGAAACAACATCTTGAGCTCAATTATGTCGGAAGCAAGGCACAACATCACAAGGCACAACAGTAAAATATAGGGACATTATGGGGTCAAAAGATATTTGAAATATGTCAAGAACTCAATTAATTCATCAGATATGAGGTTGAACTATCTCATTGGTCAAGTTTGATCCATCATCATTTCTTAGTGAGCTGGTTGGAGTGAGCTCAATGAGCTCAGTTATTTGAGCTCGGTGAGTTGATTTGAGTGCAATGAGTTGGGTAAGCCGGTAAGGTGGGTGGTTGGAAATGGTTGAGTTGATTGAGCTATCCAAGAAAATTTAACCAGAAATATCTCGTATATCTTAGAGTAGTAAAGGAAAATTTTGTAATCTTGCAACACAATGTGCAGAACAAGGATGCAAGTATCAAGAGGTTTGAGCATCGTGAACAACAATTATGAAATCCTAAGGAATAAGAGAGTGATCCTCACTCTCATTGTGAGATCAAGAATGCATCATCATGGGTGAGGTTCATGTTCATCTTGCTCGATCACATTGGGAGGCCTTGAAACAGTGTTTCTAAACACTCATTTGGCATTCCAGAGTGTCTATGCATCATGCAAAAGGAGGATACTATGATCATCATCAGAAAGTTCTTCATCAAAAGGATATTCTTCAATAAGTTCAATCAATCCCCTTCCCTTCTTCCCTTCTCTCCATTTCTTCTAATTATTAGTTATATGCAATCATGGTATTTTGTCTTATTCGCTTAATTGACAATATTTGTAATTGTATGTGATATTCTCTCAAAATTATAAGAGATATACTAAATTTTTCTCTTCTAGTGGTAGTTGAACAGTCATAAGTGGAGTAGGAACACGAATAGTCATGTCGGGGGAGATGAAAGGATAATTCACAAGGCTATAAATTGGTATGGCTCCTTCATTCTAAGGGATCCTAAAAATTTAGAATTTTAGCTCTTTGTAGCAATTGTGAATTGTGTTTTGGGTGTTGAGCTTTGTATCACCAACACATGAAATAAAAGCTAATTTTCTTCCATTTCCTTTTCTCATATGTTCCTCTATTTTCTCTCTTATGCACTTTGTAAGTATGGTGATCAAGAAATATCTTTGTATCTTTGATAAATGAATCTAAGAACTATGTGTCTAGGTTTGTTCTTCTCACTAAATGGCTTCATTATGATTTCTTCAATTGAATGTTGAACTAATTCAGTTATTGCGTGTGAAATCTTAAATTTTCCTACTCATATCAATAACATTCCTTTGACTAGTCTCTCTCCTTCACCCCTCATCATTGTAAGTTCCTCCCTTATACCCTATATAATCACTTTGCCATAGGTTCAATGGAGTGTTCTTGTGTGATTCCTAGCCTATTCGTAAAACCCACATCATTTAGATAGGATTATTTTAGTTTAAATTTAATAATAGGAGCTACAAATTTCAATGCATAGGGGTGTATTTGCATGAGCATTAGTGAAAATACCTAATTTCCCATATCAATAAACTATTTCACCAACAATCTTAAAATAGGATATCCGCCCTTGGGTCATCAAGCCTTTGAATGGTGTACTTCATTTTCATGATGGGAAGAAGTTTCTTCATTTTACCATTTATTGGAATGATTCCATGTGACCAATCCATTTGTGTATCTCCACTAACATCTCGATAAAAGCTTCATCTCAACAATACAACATATGAGGCAAGAATGTCTACTATAAGTATTCTCGGCATGATTTTCTTTTCAAGAAAATCTACAAATGCTATATGATCATCCCTGACTTGGCTAACCATAGGTACTTATTTCATTTCCATAGAGTAACAATGGCCATTAATAGGAGAGAGAGAGAGAGAGAGAGAGAGAGAGAGAGACTAAGATCTTTAGCAACTTTTGTAGAAATGACGTTGTTAGAAGCACCAAAGTCAATGATGTAATTATTCAGTTTGTACCGATTGACCAAAAAGGCTATATAAAAAGGTTATATCTTCCTAGAGGTGAAGGATATGGAAGCAAGACAATTATGAGGAGCGGTATGAGGGGTGAAAGGTAGTTCTTTGGTGGTGCAATTTTTGAAACATGAACCTAAACTACTTCCTTTTATGAACCGAACAAGCTGTCAAATTTATTGGGATGGGGGGTTTTCAAGTATTTGGACTCATAAATTTTAATTTTTGGTTTTCTTACAATGATCAATGATGTCAAAGGGCAGGTAAGAAATAAGCACATCATGGATTATGACAGACTTGACATTGATAGGATTTTCATTCTTAGAAACAGAAACTAATTTATCAAGGGAAGTTGGATGAGACTTCCTCAAAAAGGTAGAAGGATTCTTGGCTGAGGTAGTCTCATGATTCTTCTCGGTCGGCCCTATAGGAGTGGACTTTGAGGATCCTCCTTTTGTTTTCATTTTTCATAAATTCGTAATTTAAGGATTAAATTGTGTATCTTGGGTAGCCAAAGCATATGGTTTTTTCTCTATTTGTGATCAAGTGAATACTACACATGAGTAGATATCTATATGTTCCTCAATCTCTTCTTTCGATCTGAATTCAAAATACTCAATCCTAGCACACTCCTACTCTTCTTATTTTTGAATTTATAATTCAAAAATTTCTTCTCCCTCATCTTCATTGGTCCCACATATTTCATTCACTAGTGGAGATTTCAAGGCAAGCCTTCTTGGTTCTCCTACAATATGATTTATATTTTGGTTCTTGTATGATGCATGTTTGGAAACTTCCTTCTTCAACATTGTCAAATAATTGGCAACCTTCTACAAAATTGGATTAGTTATTTCATCTTTATAATTCTAAAATTTATCCTTCATTGATTTCTCTAACATGATCAGGTCATCTCCCACTCCAATGGAAAGTTCTTGAGCATTGTCCAAATTATTTGGTTGAACTCTCCATAGTATGAAACTAACTTCGTGGTACTGGGAATTCATGAAGAACCTTTTCTGATTATCTATAGTAGGGTGAGTAGCATCAGTAATCTTGTTGATTAACTTATTGAATTTTGCCACAAAATCTCTCATGGAATCTTTTGGTTCTTTCTTCATTTGAGTAAGTTGAGCAAGGATGGCATGAGCATATTCTATAGTCTTGAATGTTTCTTCACACTTTTTATGTATATCATCCTAGTCAGTAATTGAGTGTGATGGAAATAGTAGAACCATCCTCCACTAAAATCTTGTAATGTTTCCACAAATAACCGCACTGCCACATCTTTGTGTTTTACTCAAAGAATGCCACATGTTGTGATGAACACTATGATATGATCATATGATCATTTCTTTCCATTTACAAAGAATTTGGGAAAGTTCTTTGGTGATCCTTTTGTAAGTTCAAGAAGTGGTGGAGCTAAGGCTAACACACCAAGATTCTATCCCAATGACACAGTGTAACCATTTCTTCCTTTTTTTTCTTCTCTATTTCTTCTTCAAGAGGAATGAGGACTAATGATTCAACAATTGGTTCTTAAGAATGAACTTTAAGAGGATTTTTAGTAACTTATATTCTTACCTATACAATGGTAAGTCTGAAATCAACTCTCTATTTCTCCTCGAATGTCGGATCAATAATCCCACCCGCATGATCAGCTCAGTGTACCTTCTTTCGCCGGTTCGTCTCAAATTACTAGGAATGAAAGAAGATGGCAAGGTGTAGATTTATCAATAGGATTGAAATAAGGATTTTTGTACATGCAAATATAATTTGTTAGGTTTTTTTACCTTCTCAAAAATTTTATGGATTTTTAAAAATCTTATTTTTATTTATTTTTAGATATCTTTTCGGGGTGCACAAGGGAATATCTCTCCCCAATAGAGTCTCCAAAAACTATTGGCAAAATAATTTGTTATATTTAAAATTATTGATTTTTCACCAACATTGTGGGGTTAATCCCATCCTTCTTGTGTATGGGGAGGCTCCCATTATTGAATATAAACTATCCTAAAACTGTGGGGTGGCCAATAGGCAAGGTATCACATAGGAAAGCTCCATTGATCCTATTTGAAAACACTTGCACAAGGTGCAAGGGAGGAATTTTTCGCAAAGAGATGTAAAGGGAATTTGGTAAATAAGGAGCGAGAGGGTTATTGTTGTGAGTAGGCTTATAGAATTCACATATAATAACTAGATTAATTCCACATCTAATTAGAAGAACAAAAAAATGCAAACCATGATAATACATAATAAATCATAGACACGTACTTCCACTAATTCATTTATCAAATGTGCAGACACCTTTTTTGGTTTTACAATATTATCATATATGTAAAGTTGGAAAGAGATAGTAGAGGAACACAAGACAATAAATTGAATAATTTCATCTTTTATTGTCGATATAAAAGTGTTATTCTCAAGAACATGCATTCAATCAACAATTAACAACCCTTTGGAATGGAGAATCCATTCCAATTTGTAGCATTACAAACTATTCTTTCATCTATCTCACACATGACTCTTCACCTATCCTCATCACTTGTGACCTTTCATATTCTAGGAAGTGATCCTTTTTCTTATTATTAGAAAAAGGAATATTACAATATTTAGCTAAGGGTCACGAAAGTGAAAAAGATGAAATATCGAAAGTACATTCTTAATTGAAAATTAGAATATCGAGAGAGAGAGAGAAGGGGTTGAATGATCTATTTAAGAGAATATTTGTTGATGAAGAACTTGTTGATATGAAGCATGATGCTCACAAATTCTTCCTTTTGCAATATGCACAAGTACTCCATACTACTTGAATGAGTGTTCAGAACAATCTTTTGATATCTAGTGCAAGCGAGAAGTGACTGTGGAAACCACTCATGATGGTTCTTTCATGATCTCATAGTGAAAGTGACGATCACTTTATTTCTCCGTAGGATTTCACAAATGGATCCAATTATCATGAGATACAACTCCATGATGCTAAAACCTCTTGATTTTTATCCTTCTCTTAATAAGATGTCTTCATCATGTGGGTGAAATAATTACCCTTGAGTGAAATCCTTGAGAAGTGGGCACCAGTTGGAATGGAATGAGATGACAACAATGTCTCTCCTTCTTGAGATATGCTCACACTACAATGCCTTAGGTGAGTGTTTAATAAAAAGAGTAAGTGGGTGGAATAAAATGAAACAAAAATGATTTCCCATTATTTTATACAAAATTCTCTGAATGAAGATCATTACCTTTCTACCTTTCTTGGGTCCATAATCTATTTATACACCTCATGTTCACATGTTTCTCATAGGAAGGTTTTCTCCATCGAGAAAGATACACTTGGATTATCTTAAAGAGAAGGAGGATACGATGGATCACTCTTACTTTTCTCAAGAGGCTCTTTGGGATCTATGATGATATTTACCTTCTTATGAATCTTTCTAAAATATGGAACCACTTTGTGCATACTCTTTTCATTATATCCTCTTTGAAGGTTAATGATCAATGGATTTTGACGATGCTAAAGTGATATTTAATTTTAATGCTTCATATGTTTAGGATTGACCACACTACCAGGTATTTGATTGAGTGTTTAAGAATAATATTACATCAAATAAAATTTGGATGATTCCTTTTTCTTGCATTCATGATGCCACACATTAAGATCACATGTTTATCTTTCGCTACTCCAGATTACTTGAATGAAATCAGATTTGGGATGCTTTCATACCTTCATGCTCAGATGCTTCCAATGAGAAAGAAGGATCCTTGGAATATTCATATATGATTTTTGAATAAATTCATGAATTGACCGGCTCACTTCAACTTGCTTCTCGGAGAGATGATGATGGATTCAAGGCACGATGTTTCTCAAATTTCCTAAATATTTTCTCATTTCAATTATGATTATGATGAAATACTTTGAATTTGAATTCTAATGGGTCTCTTATCACTTTTCAAATCTTTTTCCCTTGAATTTCACCTGTTGTGCCTCGATATGATTTTTCATGTTCATTAACACAAGTGTTCTCATAACGATACTTTAGGATCCTTGTGGAGGGTTATTTTTCTTGTTTTATCTATGAGATAACTTTAAAACCATGAAAGGATGGTAAAAATTAGTGAGATAAGTGAAAACAGATCCAACCAAAACTTTCTACACTAAAAACTAAAACTTTCCATTTTGGGCATGTAGGGTCGGGGAGAGGTGCTATTTTGGGACGTTTGCTTTTTGTTCAAATTTGGTCTTTAAAAGCTCCTAGAACACATAATTCACCTCCATTGATGATGTTTTAACTTTTTAGGAATTTTTTATTTTTAGTAGGTTGTTTTTTCGGAAACCTGTTATTTTGGGAAAATTGCTTGTTTTACCTTGTTTGTTGTTTTGCACTATTTTTGGATGTTCTAAGTGATGAAAAATTGTTATTTCGAGAGATTTGATATTTTTAGTAAATAAATTTATAGATCATGTGTTTTTTATCAAGTGCACATAGAAATTTTGGTTTGCTGTGAAAACATTGTTGGATTCATCTCTATATCGAGATCTTGTGCTCCAATATTTGTTGTTATCCTTCTATTGGAACTATTACAAATCAAAATGAAAACTTTGGAATGTAGGGTTTAAGGTTTTCATTTGTAGGAAAATAGGTAATCATCTGGTATGTAGTAACATTCCTCACAAATTCACCTGTGAGTAGATCATTCTATGAAAATCTCAGTGCAATCCGATTTTTGGATGAAGAGTTATGAGAAAATCTTTGTTTTCATGGTCATGGATATTCTAGAACATTTTTAGTAGCATGTCTAATGAATTCCAATTTTTTTATAGGTTTTTAGAATCAACAATGGTGGATAGGTAAAAGCGTATGCTAAGACAGTTAGCTTAGAAACAAGTTAGTTCATTTCTTGCTTACATGTCAACTAGTTTTAAACCTCGGTTGAACGACAACCGAGTGTGGTTAAGAACCAAGGTTTAATGGATTGCATGGGGGAACTCATTTTTGTCCCCTTTATACCCTGGGTAAAAAGGAGCAAGAGGGACACAAATGGGTACCTAGAGAAATATCTTGACAAGTGTCATCATGTGATGCAATGAGCAGATGATAGGGTTAGCCAAATAAACACCCTGGAAATTTGGAAAATTGATTGCATAGAGAACCACCAAGGGAGATTATAGCGGGTTGTAATTTTTTCCCCTCTGAACCCTTGGTGAAAATGGAAAAATATGGACACAAATGTGCACTTGGAGCAATATGTTGCCAAGTGGCAAGATTTGTTAGAAAATGAGGAGTGTGGTTTAACCACCAAGCCCCATCGAGCTAGAGAGGGTCACATGGGGGACCAGAGAGGGAGCTTGTGGGGGTTATAATTTTCCCCTTTATCCCCTTGGGAAATTTAAAATAGGTAAAAAAAAATTAGTCCTAGGAGTGAAAGCATGACATGTTTCAGCTTATAATTGGCGAAGTATGGGATCAAACACACTTAACACTAGAGAATAGATAAAAACCTTGTTCTGGAGCTTGGAAAGGTATTGTTAGGTGAAATTTTATATTATTATGACTCCACATAACCTTCCAAGATAAATGGAATAGGTTTCAGAACCTAATTCGACATAAAACTCCAAAAAATCCCCATTTTGTATCAGGACAATGAGGTGCACCTGCAACAGTTGAGTTTCCTTGAGAAATACTTAGGTCTTGTGTAAAATACGATTCTTCAACCATGAAGAGTATTATCTAATATCTCCATTGCATACTTGTTTTAATTTAAACTCCTAATGGATCTCCGTGAATTATCTCGTGGAATTTTCGGGTTCATTTTTTACCATTCATTCCTTGCACTTGAAAACCCGCTTTCAGATGAGAATATCCCTAAACCATCAAATCTTCCACAAATATTCCTAAAAACCCTACAAAACATTATTATATCTCCAATACTACCTCTATATTATCATAATTTTTTAGAACCTTCCTGAGGATGCACACCTACCTTGAAATGGCCAAAATTGGCCTTTCTAGGCCTATCAGAGAACTAGTCTTCAATAGACTTTACTGAATGAAAGGAATGACCTTGTTACCTTACATAAAACACTTGAACATGCATGTTAAACATATTAGGAGGACCTGAAAGGTTGGGATGATCATGACACGGAAGACAAACTGACCAGGAGAGGGGTTTAGGAGGATTTTGAAGCAAATTTTCACATTTGGCTTAGTTGTCATGGCTCAAGTTTTGAATTTTTGGGCTTGAAAAAATGCATGAAAACATGGGGATAGAAAGATTATGTTTATATTAGCAAAAGTGCATTTTAAAACCAACAGTTTAAAGGGTAAATTGCCAAATTTGAGTGTTTAAAATAACCTTTCTAAATTTTTCACTATTTACCATCGAGATACATTTTCAAAATCCAAATACAAAACAAAATTTAAAATTCAAAGTGAAATCATTATAATTAAAATATTTTCAAAAAACTACCAATTGGTAATTATCATTTCTAATGAAAGTTATAACTTTTGGTTAGATTAAAAAAGGTAATAAAAATTTCCAACCTAAACTCTTAAATATAAAATCTCAATATCAAAAATATATCTCTATTCCTTTTGTACATAGCATTCTTATTCACTTTATTTTTGTTTCAGTTTATATATACAAATGAGGTCTAAGGAAATATACACTATAAAAATTCACTTTGTATCTTTAATTTTTTTCAACTACAATGTGTGGTATTGAAGAATGAGTTGAAAGTATGTTTTTCACGTCCTTCAAAATCAGACTAGGTATGGCATGCACTATGGTATGCACTAGGATTTGATTCTAGATTACTATCATAAACACAAGGATCATCATCATTCAATATATAAATAGAACTAATATCATCCTCATGCAATAAAATTCTTTCATCATTACTAAAGTCTACATCCTCTATAGAATTAGGATGATCATATCTTTGGTGGATAAGAGAAAATTTAGTCACTATAACTATCCCAACCAGCTATGCTACCCTTACAACTATGATTATTATCACTATTGGTAGTGGAATTGGTCCATAGGAATTCCATTATCTCCTTTAGGGTTATGGATTCCTCATGAGAAGGAGGAGGGAGGATCCTAAGTGTGTGAACAAGGTTGAGGTTTTGAGAAAACGGGGTGGTTTGTCTTGAAATATAAAAGGATTGGTATTTTTATCATAATTGTATATTGAATCATCCATATTAGATTATGAAGAGGAGGATACATGCCTTGCATTCACATAAGTGGTATGGACCTAGTTAGAGGGATAGTAACCACTATGTTTCCGTAAGGCATAAACATAATCCATAATTACACAAGAATAAGGAAGATGCTTAGAAAATCCACACGCATACCCTAAGGCAACCATGTGGTTTGGAAAATAGTAGGCCTAATACAAAGAGCTAGCAATATCCTAGATTGGGTGAAGGGTTTGATCAAAAGTTGGTTCACCAAAATGTTTTACACCCTTTTTAGATTAAGGAATCTAGATTTGTGAGTTAAGTACACTAAGGATGTAAAGGGTAGATACAGGGGGTTATTTTCCAACATTAATCACATAATATAATACCAACACATTCAATGCTTACATGATACAATACAAACTTGAAAATACAAGGGACTGAGTCCACTTAGCTAATCACATATGATTATAGAAATTTTTGGATGTGCAGACAACTGGAACTATGAGATCTAAACTTGATAATGCTTCGTTCCTAGAATCGTGACTAGAAACTAAGCTCGAGAAAGACCATACAACTCTACTAGGACCGTTTGTATGGTCTTGACCCTATCAGACGCTTTTTACCTTCTTAGAATATGGTTTTGTAACTTTATGAAAGTGTCACCTACCTAGAAATGTCTAAGGCTATCAAACCCTAACTTTCGGCCATGCTACGAAACCCTTTCAAAACTTTGAATTTAAGATCTCAAACCATAGCCATGGGTGGGAGACCCTGCAAAACAAATATTAATTGGGTTATGGGAACCCTTGTGCACCACCGACGTTGGCACTACTCTAAAGAGGCCTCAAATTGCATGTCATTCTCCACCTAACATGTGATATTTGAATGAATGCAACTATAGTTGTGAAATTTGAACTTCTTTGACAAAGCTTGACTTGAGTTTAGATCGTGCTAAAATACTTGGAGAATGGATGTTTGAGTGCTTACAAATGAGATAACGCGATGTCTTGACCAGGTATGATCCTTCATCCTTGTAGTGATTGTTGTCCTTATGAGTATGCATAAGATTGGAGAGATTTAGGGAGCCTTGGGTCCCTTTCGTAAGTTTAGGAAGTGAGTTTATCAATGTATCTTTCCAAGTGTGTAAATGAGAGAGTTTATACTTGCTTATATAGACTTTCGAAGGTTAATTATCGAAGAAAGGCCGACCTAGAGGGAGTAAAGGACCTAATGAATGATATGAAACTGAAAGCAAAGATGGAGGATATGTTGGTTCAAAACCGTACACCTTTACCCTTTGCACATTTGGGGTCACGTATACCTTTTAAAAAATATCAGCATAAAAATATTATTTTAATAGCAAAATCTTGTAGAGCTCATAACTTTTGATCCGTAGCTCGGATTAAGGTGATCTTTTTTTGAAATTGTGTATTTTTTCAAGATCTACGCATTGGTGAAATTTTTATACACATATTTCAAATGAAAATGGTATTTTTACATATTATAATATTTACATGCACTTAATTATAAAGTGCCAAATTTAGGAGGGTGTTGTGATCACTTGTGGATGCAATTTTGGTTAAGCCCGATGTCCTAAGTTTTTAGGTGTTGCATTCTTGTATCTATGGGTGTATACATTTATATCTTTCTTGTTTGTTGAGATATTTTGGATCTATCTTTTTGACACTTTTTTTTGGCATGTTAATAGTCTCTACCAGCTTAGTGATCGAGTAGTTGATTTTGACAACTCATACAGATATGTGGTGTCACTCTACCCATTCTGTAGTATGGGAGGGTGTGGTGTTGATACTACTTCTTTGGGTTTCATTTCCTTACCTTGTTACCTTGGCTTTTCTTGGATCGTGGCACTCCTATTTATTTGGATCTCGTGTCCGCCTTGTTGCCTTGGTTGTTCTTGGATCATGGCACACCTATTTGTAGTAGTTGATCAAATTATGTTTGGTGTTTGTTTTTCACTTTTGACATCACTCCATTGATAGTCTCCTTACATGGAGCTATTCTGGTGAAGCCCAGTGTCAGTTGTTTTTTATTTCTATGATCGAGTAGTGGATTCAGACCATAATGCGCACCACACTTCTTCAGCATTGTACGAGTTTTTGGAGCCGAGCTTCTAAGGATATCTTACAGCAGGATTTTTCCTCTCTACTTTGTTATTACTGGTTTTAGGTACCTTGCGGTGTCTAATTTTCCCAATTGTTGTACATGGGTACCTCATCAGGCCTTGTTGTCGGGACCCACCTTCTTTTCCACCCACCTAAGCTATGCTTACGAGAGGGTGTTAGTGTAGGTTATTATTTATCATTTTATTTATTTATTAGGATAATTCTTACACTTTTGTTAGCCCTACACTTGTTGGGTTAGCTTACTTAGGTGTACTAGTTATGTGGAGTTAGCTTACTAGTTGTGTTGAGTTAGCTTCTCGGTTATGATGAGTAATGTAGCCAAATTAACAACAAACCAAATATGTTGCAAATATTATGAACTCCAAACGAAAATAGAAATGAATTACAATGTTTCCTAAATAGGAAAACAACTCCCAACTCGAGTTGCCAAGTAAACTCTAGCTAACTCTGACTAAATCTACTCTAGGTGGCAGAAATTACTATTTTTAGCAGTTTACTAGAACCTGCTATTCTTAGTAAGTTCACATGCTTATTCCTACGAGCACAGAAATTGCCATGCATCTTCTACATCCCTAAATTAAAGGAATTGCCAACTTTCTAACTCATAATGCAATTAATAGACTAAAATTAACTAATGCTCAAAAATAGGAAAAAATTGAACTATAACTTAAATCCTAATTTTCGGCCTCAAGATGGCGGATTTAGGGCCCGAAAATGTGTCGAAAATTTTCCCCAACTAGTAGGGTGGGTTGCCACTACATTCGTCTCATCGAAACACGTGGTTTCAAAAAAACAGACTCAAACGGACACCCGGAACTCAAGTTATGACCTTGTCAAGTTCTGCTAACTCAGCGCATCATTCTCCCTCGCTTGAAAAACGCAGCGGCTCCCTGCAAGTTGTCTTCTTCAAACTGCTTCCATTTATCTACATCCAACTTCTGAATCTCCCACTCTGTGACCCAAGTATTGTCCTCTTGTTCCAGTCCTTTCCAATGTACCAAATATTTGTTATATTTCCCATTTCGTGTGTCCATTGTTTTCTTATCTAGAATCTGATCCACTTCTTCTTTCTTCTTCACCGGAACTGTTGCCTCCAATCTACTACTTCATCAATAGAATCTGCTTCTGCACCATCCCCATGAAAATAATACAAATCGAAACATTAAACACTGGAGAAATATCAAAATTCCCTGGCAATTCTACCTCATAAGCATTATCGTTTATTTTTTTCACGATTTTGCAGGGACCAATCTTCTTGTACTTCATCTTGTTATAGGTTCCTCTTGGAAACCTTTCCTTCCGCATATATACCATAACCAACTCACCAATTGTAAATACCTTTCTCCATCTGTGCACATCTGTTATTTCTTTATACTTATCATTACTATTCTGCAGCTTCTTCCGCACTTCTTCCTGCAATTGTTGTATATGTTCGGAAAATGCTTCTGCATCATCACTGACTCTACCATCAACTGGTAGTTGCACCAAATCTAACACCCCATTTGGATTACTCCCATACACAATTGAAAATGGAGACTTTCCCGTGGATCTGTTTATGGAACTGTTATATGCAAACTCAGCTTGTGGTAATGCTAAGTCCCATTGTTTTGGCTTTTCCCCAACAATGCACCTTAACAGGTTTCCCAAACTCCTATTTACCACCTCTGTTTTCCCATCAGTCTGCGGATGATAGGCACTACTAAATTGTAGTTGAGTTCCAAATTTCTTCCATAAAGTCCACGAAGTGACTTAAGAACCTGGTGTCCCTATCTGAAGTAATAGTTTTTGGAACACCATGCAAACGAACAACTTCTCTGAAAAACAAATCTGCTACGCTGTTGCATCACTTGTTTTCTTGTAGGCAATAAAATGAACCATCTTAGAAAACCTATCAACAACCACAAAAATTGAGTCATTACCTCGTTGTGTTTTTGGTAATCCCAAAACAAAGTCCATACTCAGATCTGTCCACGACCCTTTAGGAACAGGCAATGGCATATACAACCCTGTATTCTGTGCATGGCCTTTTGAGACTTGGAAAATTCGACATCTTTCCACATATCTTACCACATCTCTTTTCAACTTTGGCCAATAGTATTTGTCTTCTACCAAGGCTATCATCTTATCTTTACCAAAATGCCCAGCTAACCCTCCGCTATGCAACTCTTTCACTATATTCTCTCTCATAGACCCAACTGGAATACATAGTTGGCGTCCCTTGAATAGGTAGCCATCCTGTAAAATATACTCATCCAGGACATCTCCTGCATTGTCTGATAATGGACTAATTAGTCTTTCAACAATATCCTTGAAATCAGAATCATAAGAATACAAACCCTTTATTGCTTCAAAACCCACCACCTCATTTTCCATAGTGGTAAACAAAGTCACACGCCTACTCAATGCATCTACAACTTGATTCTGTTTTCCATATTTATGTTTTAGAGAAAAAGTATATCCCTGCAAAAATGATACCCACTTTGCATGCCTACTATTCAACTTCTTTTGGGTATTCACATACTTCAGGGCTATGTGGTCTGTAAATAACACAAACTCCTTAGGCACTAAGTAATGCCTCCAATGCCTTAATGCTTGTACAATTGCATAAAATTCCACATCATAAGTAGAGTAGTTCTTTCTTACCTCATTCAGTTTCTCACTAAAGAAAGCTACTAGCTTTCCTCCTTGACTTAGAACAGCCCCAATACCCACATGTGAGGCGTCACAATCAACCTCAAACACTTTATCAAAATCTGGTAGTGCCAAAATGGGTGCCTCTGTCACCTTCTTCTTCAAGAATTGAAAACTATCCTCAGCTGCCTTTGTCCACAAAAACTCCCTTCCTTTTGTGCAATCTGTTATAGAGCTACAATACTGCTGAAATTTTTAATAAAATTTTATGTAAAATGTTCTTTAGACCATGAAATGCTTGCTATTATACTCGGAGTAGGCCATTCAATAATTGCCTTTATCTTTTCTGAGTCCATCTGTACCCCATCTGCTGAAATAATAAAGCCCAAGAATACCAAACTCTCTTGCATGAATGTGCACTTCTTCATATTTGCATAGAGTTTCTCTTTCCTTAACACTTCAAATACCAACCTTAGATGCCTCAAATGTTCTTCTTTAGTTTTACTAAAGATCAAGATATCATCAAAATAAACCACAACAAACTTACCATTATACTCCCGTAGCACGGTGTTCATCAATCTCATAAAAGTACTAGGTGCATTGGATAACCCGAATGGCATCACCAACCACTCATATAATCCATTTCCCATCTTGAATGTTGTTTTCCATTCATCTCCTTCTCTGATCCGAATCTGATGATAACCACTTCGAAGATCAATCTTGGTGAAATACTTAGATCCAGCAAGCACATCCATCATATCATCAAGGTGAGGTATTGGGAACCGATACTTGATTGTAATTTTATCGATCGCTCTGCTATCCATGCACATTCTCCATGTTCCATCCTTCTTTCGTGTTAATAAAGCCGATGTTGCACATGGACTCATGCTCTCCCTTACGACCCCCTTTTGCACGAGCTCTGCCACTTGCCTATTCAACTTTGCATGCAATGTCGGGCTCATCCTATAAGCCACTTGATTTGGGAGTGAAGAACCTAGAATCAAATCAATGTGGTGTTGAATATCTCTTTTGGGTGGTAATCCATCTGGTAGCTCATCAAGAATAACATCCGAAAATTCTTCTATTAATTTTGATGTTTCTATTGGTATTTGAGCACTTACAAGTTCATCCTTATTTGTAACTAGTGCATAACAAAAACCGGTTGCCTTTGCCTCCTTCACAAATTCCTTTGCAGAAAGCATATTTTCAGCCTTCCCCTCTTCTTTAAGAGGTAGCAAAACTATTTTTGTGCCATCCTTCCAGAAAGTATAAGTATTCTTTCCCCCATCATGAATAACTTTTCTATCAAATTGCCATGGTCTTCCTAGCAGCATATGACATGCATCCATAGGGATAACATCACACCAAATCTCATCCTTATAACTGTTCCCAATAGAAAATCTTATTAAACATCTCTTATCAATAGTAACTTCATTACCCTTCTTAAACCATGCAATACGATAAGGGTTAGGATTCTTCTCACAATGCAGACCCAATTTATCGACCATCTCATTTGAAACCATGTTCTCACAACTACCACCATCAATAATAACATTACATACCTTTCCTCTGAAGTGCATCTTGTTCTGAAAATATTTGTACGCAGCCATGCATCCCCCTTGACCTCCTTTCTTAAAGCAATCATCGTCCTCTTGATCATCAGAGTTTCTCCAACATCTGGTGGGATTTCCAGGTCCTGTTCATCTTCTACTTGCTCAACTTCAACAAGATTTACTCTTGGAGCATCTCCTTGCCTTTTGTCATGTGTATAAGTATGTGGGCATTCAAAAGCTCGATGCCCTTCTTCACCACATTTATAACAAACAAATGGTCTTCGTGGAGCCTCCCATCCTCTATCACCAACATATCCTCTGCCCCTAGGAAATCCTCTGCCTCTTTGTTGATTCTGGAAATCTTGCCTCGTATCCTCTTGCTTTTCCAATCCACGAGATGATTCTCCCCTACCTTGGCTAAAACCAACTCGTCCCCGAAAGGAAGTTGAGGCCCCCCTATTCATTCAGGTGATCTCCTAAAACTTTGACGATTTTGTTTTTCCTCAGCCTTTAAGGCTAATTGATAGGCATCCTCCATGCTTTTAATCCTATGCATACTTATCTCATCTTGAATAGAAAATTTTAATCCATTAACATACCTTGCAGCCATTTGTTCCTCAGTTTCTTCATGCTCTACACGAATGGACAACTTATAGAACTCATCTGTGTATTCTTGCATTGTTTGTAAGTTCTGTCTGAGATTCTGAAACCTCCTGTAAAGGGTTTGTGCATAATCCACAAGGAGAAATTTATCTTTCAGCTTCTTCTCCATCTTACTCCACGTCCTAATTCTTTCTTTCCCCTTTCTTGACCGCTCTTTCTGTAGGTGATCCCACCATAACATAGCATGACCTTTCAATTTCGTGCATGTAAATTTTACCTTCTTTTCTCGACATAGTCTTCCACTCAAAACAAATTCCAATGCTAGTCAACCGGTCTATTAGCTCCTCGGTTTTAGACTACCACCATACTCTGAAACATCAACTCTTATCCCATCATTCTTTCCTTCTAATTCTCGAAGCATCCTTTCTTCAAAAGCTAATGGTGGTGCTTGTGTTTCCTCCTCTTCACAAACTTCTTCTTCATCTATGTCATCTCCACCTTGATTTCCTCTCTGGGTTATCATTGCAGCAAGCGCAACAACTTGTCTCTGCAAATCTTGCATATTTCTATTCATCTGTGCAATACCGCCTCCTCTTCCTCTTCCTCTTCCTGCCATTTTTTTTTTAAATACTTCGAACCAGCTCTGATACCAAATAATGTAGCCAAATTAAGAACAAACCAAATATACTGCAAATATTATGAACTCCAAAAGAAAATAGATCTCCTTCTTTGTTATCAAATAATGAATTACAATGTTTCCTAAATAGGAAAACAACTCCCAACTCGAGTTGCCAAGTAAACTCTAGCTAACTTTGACTAAATCTACTCTAGGTGGCGGAAATTACTATTTTTAGCAGTTTACTAGAACCTGCTATTCTTAGTAAGTTCACATGCTTATTCCTACAGCACGTAGAAATTTCCACTCATCTTCTACATCCCTAAATTAGAGGAATTTCCAAATTTCTAACTCATAATGCAATTAATAGACTAAAATTAACTAATGCTCAAAAATAGGAAAAAACCGAACTATAACTTAAATCCTAATTTTCGGCCTCAAGATGGCGGATTTAGGGCCCGAAAACGTGTCAAAACTTGCCCCAACCGGTAGGGCAAGTTGCCACCTGCATTCATCTCTTGAAACACATGGTTTCAAAAAAACGGACTCAAACGGACACCCGGAACTCAAGTTATGACCTTGTCAAGTTCCTCCTAATTTTGGCGCATCAATGAGTTAACTTACTAGTCTTTTGGAGTTAACTTAACTACCGAGATCGTTAGTGGGAGTTCTTCACCACTGATTTAGGTAGTAGTTGCACTTCCTCCTCCTATATGTACATCTTTATCCTTCATTTTTGACCATTCATTATTAAGGTAATTTCGGGTTCATTTTTGACAATTCATTCCTTGCTCTGAAAACCCGCTTCGGACAAAATATCCCTAAACCACCAAATCTTCCAAAAATATTCCCAAAAAAATTCCAATGCCTTCTTAGCTCTCCAATACTACCTCTATATTATTATGATCTTTTAGAACCTTCTCGGAGGATGCACACCTGCCTTGAAATGGCCAAAATTGGCCTTTCTAGGCTGTCGAGAACTAGTCTTCAGTTGTACTTTATTGAATGAAAGGAATGACCTTGTTACATTACTTAAAACACTTGCACATGCTTGTTAAACATATTAGGAGGACCTGCAAGGTTGGTATTATCATGACACGGAAGACAAATTGACCAGAAGAGGGGTTTAGGAGGATTTTGAAGCAAATTTTCACATTTGGCTTAGTTGTCATGGCTCAAGTTTTGAATTTTTGGGCTTGCAAAAATGCATGACAACATGGGGTAGAAATATTATGTTTATCTTAGCAAAAGTGCATTGTCAAAACCAGCAGTTTCAAAGGGTAAATTACCAAATTTGAGTGTCTAATATAACCTTTCTAAAGTTTTGACTATTTACCATCGAGATACATTTTCAAAATCCAAATACAAAAAAATTTAAAATTCAAAGTGAAATCATTATAATTAAAATATTTTCAAAAAACTACCAATTGGTAATTATCGTTTCTAATGAAAGTTATAACTTTTTTGGTTAGATAAAAAAAGGTAATTAAACTTTCCAACCTAAACTCTTAAATATAAAATCTCAATATCAAAAATATAACTCTATTCCTTTTTCATACAAGGCATTCTTATTCACTTTATATTTTTTTCATTGTATATATACAAATGAGGTCTAAGGCAATATGTACTATACAAATTCACTTCGTATCTTTTATTTTTTTCAACTACAACGTGTGGTATTGAAGAATGAGTTAAAATTATGGTTTTCATGTCCTTCAAAATTAGACTAGGTATGGCATGCACTATGGTATGCATTAGGATTTGATTCTAGATTACTATCATAAACACAAGGAACATCATCATTCAAGATATAAATGGAAGTAATAGCATCCTCATGCAATAAAATTCTTTCATCATCACTACGGTCTACATCCTCTATAGGATTAGGATGATCATATACTAGTGGATAAGAGACAGTTTAGTCACCATAACTATCCCAACCAGCTACGCTACCCTTACAGCTATGATTATTATCACCATTGGTAGTGGAATTGGTACATACAAATTCCATTATTTCCTTTAGGGTTATAGCTTCCTCATGAGGAGGAGGGAGGATCCTAAGTGTGTGAACAAGGTTGGGGTTTTGAGAAAAACGGGGTGGTTTGTCTTGAAATATAAAAGGATTGGTATTTTTATCATAATTGTATACCGAGTCATCTATATTAGATTATGAAGAGGAGGATACATGTCTTGCATTTACATAAGTGATATGGACCTAGTTAGAGGGATATTAACCACGATGTTTCCGTAAGGCATAAACATAATCCATAATCACACAAGAATAAGGAAGATGCTTAGAAAATCCACACGCATACCCTAAGGCAACCATGTGGTTTGGAAAATAGTAGGCTTAATGCAAAGAGCTAGCAAGAACCTAGATTGGGTGAAGGGTTTGATCAAAAGTTGGTTCACCATAATGTTTTACACCATTTTTAGGTTAAGGAATCTAGATTTGTGAGTTAAGTACACTAAGGATGTAAAGGGTAGATACAGGGGGTTATTTTCCAACATTAATCACATAATATAATACCAACACATTCAATGCTTACACGATACAATACAAACTTGAAAATACAAGGGATTGAGTCCACTTAGCTAATCACATATGACTATAGAAATTTTTGGATGTGCAAACAATCGGAACTATGAGATCTAAACTTGATAATGCTTCATTCCTAGAATCGTGACTAGAAACTAAGCTCGGGAAAGACCATACAACTCTACTAGGACTGCTCGTATGGTCTTGACCCTATTGACGCTTTTTTACCTTCTTACAATATAGTTTTGTAACTTTATGAAAGTGTCACCTACCCGGAAATGTCTAAGGCTATCAAACCCTAACTATCGGCCATGCTACGAAACCCTTTCAAAACTTTGAATTTAAGATCTCAAACCCTAGCCATGTGTGGGAGACCGTGCAAAACAAATATTAGCTGGGTTATGGGAACTCTTGTGCACCACCGACGTTGGCACTACTCCGAAGAGGCCTCAAATTACATGTCATTCTCCACCTAACATGTGATATTTGAATGAATGCAACTATAGTTGTGAAATTTTAACTTCTTTGACAATGCTTGAATTGAGTTTGGCTCTTGCTAAAATACTTGGAGAATGGATGTTTGAGTGCTTACAAATGAGATAACGCAACATCTTCGACCGGTATGATCCTTCATCCTTGTAGTGATTGTTGTCCTTATGAGTGTACATAAGATGGAGAGATTTAGGGAGCCTTGGGTCCCTTTTGCAAGTGTAGGAAGTGAGTTTATCAATGTAGCTTTCAAGTGTGTAAATGAGAGAGTTTATACTTACTTATATAGACTTCGAAGGTTAATTATCGAAGAAAGGCCGACCCGAGAGAGAGTAAAGGACCCAATGAATGATATGGCGAAAGCAAAGATGGAGGATATGTCGATTCAAAACCGTACAAGTCGGTTAGCACCAAATAGCAACTCCACGACCAAACTGCAGACGGTTTTGCCCAAGGGTAAGAAACATGAAAATTGGAGTTTGCATCTTGTCGATTAGAGTTTGTCTATAAATTTAATGCATTTGACTCCTAGAATCTATGTACATATCGGTGTTTGACTAAGAAAGCTAACAAGAGAACTCGAGATGTACTAAGCAGGGATAGAAAGAATGTGTTTATCTTAACAAGAATTCATTGTCAACCGAAGTGTCAAAGGGTAAATTGCTAATTTTGAATGTCTACAATAACGTTTCTAAAGATGCCACTATCTACCATCAAGATAATTTTTCAAAATCCAAATACAAAACAAAATTTAAAATTTCAAAATATAATCATTATAATTAAAATATTTTCAAAAAAGTACTAATTGGTAATTATCATTGCTAATGAAAGTTATAACTTTTTTGGTAAAATTTAAAAAGGTAATAAAAATTTGCAACCTAAACTCTTAAATATAAGATCTCAATATCAAAAATATATCTCTATTCCTTTTGTACACAGCATTCTTATTCACTTTATATGTTGTTTCAGTGTATATATACAAATGAGGTCTAAGGCAATATGTACTATACAAATTCACTTCATATTTTGTATCATTGTCAGCTACAATGTGTGGTATTGCAGAATGAGGTGAAAGGATGATTTTCACGTCCTTCAAAGTAGGACTAGGTATGGCCCAAGAATGTTAAAAAGATGATTTAATAGGGCCTGTCCTTCAGAGTATATTAAACATCAAATAATGCATGCACGTCGTCAATATTATTTCCCAACACTAATTACACTAATTTCATGACGTCCAAAGGTATTAGTCTAGTGTCCACTTTTTCACGCAATGTACAATAATTACTCTTCAATTCAAAATTCCTATTAAATCGGGTTCTATAAAAGTAAATATTTACTAAATCCAAGTTCGTTTTGAATTAATCACTTTTTGAAATCTAGCTAACTAATAATGAGAAGCATTAACAATGTTGTTAGTGCTATTTCACACTCAATAAAAAATAAGTACGGTACATGTGTTTCATTAAAGAAATCAAATGTTTTCATTTATGTTTTTCTTTATTTTTTAAAGAGGAAAAAAATGTTTTTCGTTTATGAATTATAAAAACATATTCTTGAGGATTAAGAAAGTGTATAAAAGATAAAATTTCTCTAATGTGAATCCAAATGTCCAAGGCACAAAAATACTAAGCATCTAGAGGGGATAATCACACTTGCCACCCAACCAACAATAGCAAAGGTTGTATGAAGTATAATTTTTATTCGTTCGTTATTATCTTTCTCTTTGTTTAAGTCATTTAGATCTTGTGTGGTCAAGGAAATAACCATGGCAATGGACTGAATTTCCCTTGATAAACCGCAAAAGGGAATGCATGGTGAATCTACCACCACAAAACTTGTGACTAAGAAGGATGCTTTGACCATAGGGAAGGATCTCATCATTTGTTTCTAGGCGGGTGTCTATCACAAGCTCTATAACTATGGCCTTAAGATTGAGACAATTGATGAAGAGAATCAGTGAGAACCTAGTTGACTACACACAAGGCACTTCCTCAATAATCTAGCGTAGCTCAACCTCTTGAAAGACCTTTACAACTTGTCCTTGAATATCTAGCATCGTTGTGTTGATAGGCGGTCTACAATGACACTAAGGGGTAGGATGTAATGGTACAATTGTGAAATTTTTATTTTCAAAATTAAATTTGAGGTTCATTGTGGACATCACAAGGCAATTTCAAACTTAAATTTAACTTTCATTTTGCTATCACTTGGAACATTTTCCTTTTCTCTTAGAGAAGTCAATTGGAAACTAGCAATATCATTGCCACTCAATTGAGTTTGGGGCACGTTTTATCCCAAAAATAAATGGACCAAGACAATATTGTAGCTAAGATTGATTTCATTTATCACTAGTCAATAGAATCTTAACAAAAAAAGTGGTGGAGTTATTAATCAACATAGTATGGGAAAATTATTAAAAAGGGAACTTTTAGTGTGATATATATCAACATATTTCATATATATGTATTTAAGATATTTGTACTAGTATTAGCACACACTCGCACTTTATGCTAGCAATATAGAAACAACCATGTAGGGATAAATAATTAAAATTTATATTATTCCTCTCTTTCCATACCTAAAATTTAAAGCAATAAATATGCCATATTTATTTGTATTGTGTTGGGAAATGACTAAATCCCCTAATAACACCCTTTTTCATGAACAAAACTTTTTAAAATAACTAGAAAGGGGTGTAGCTATAATAAAAAGGGTATGAACTCGATCCTCGAGTGATTAAATATAGCTCTAAAACAAAAATATAAATATAAATTAGAGACTCAATTAACACCTTTTAATGGACCACAACTTAGATAATGAGAATTCTTAAATTATAATAATGTAGACACTAAAATTTGGTAATATGCCCTTTTTCAAGGCCAAGTTTGGCTATGCTCCCTTGCTAAGATAAATGCTCGCATTCATAACTCAATCAGTATATCACTATAGATCTCTTGTGACTTTTTCATCTTTTCACTTTATTGTGTCGTCAATTCAGAAATATTATTTAATCAAATAATAAGCTAGCCACATGTATTATGACATAACTTTTTATTTTACTTCACATCCCCCATGTCTAGGACCATCCTGTTTTCTCGGGATGTGGAATCTAATTCTAACCTGCTTGTACGATCCAACCGCTTTTTCTTCTATGACTTTATTTTCAATTTGAATATCTTTATTGCGTGATTTCATCGTCCTAAGGTCGGCCTTATTTAAATATTTCACCTACGAAGTTTGTATAAGCAATCCGATATCACTTTATAACTCGCCTAGAACTCTTACAAGCTACTATTGCAAATATCATTATGAAAGCACACGAGGCTCACCAAAATCTTCCAAAATCAGTTTCCATCCATTAAAGAAGTCCTTATAATAGGTTTGCAGTACTCAACTAGGTCAAATATTTTATCTTCCTCCATTTCCAAGCATGCACAGGTCATAGAGCCATGTTTTAGCAAGAACAAAGTCACTCCAAGCATTTTCAAAGGGTTTCAAGGAATAAAGGGTTAGGTCAAGTAGTTGAGGCACACCACATCACACTACTACTTCAATGTGTATAATCTATACTCTACATTTATCACATCATCTCGGTTTCAAGAGACACCAAGGAACCCCTAGGGATTGGCTTAGTTTATACTCACACTTGCACAAGCACCTAAGAGAACTACATGAGCCTTGATCTCAGACGAGGGCATGTACTACAACACTTAGATTTGTTCAGCATATAGGGTTGAGTGCTAAGGGTAGTCCAGCCTCACCACACACATGATATCTCCATTTAGTTTATTACTACTTTAATGAAGGGTACTACATATTTCTAGTGTTAGGAAATTAGGATAAATATGAAATTAATAATATTATTAAATATTTATCATTATAACTTGCCAAGGATTATAGTTTAGAATTGTACAATAATTAAATTAAATCACTTAATTAAAATATTGTGTAAAAAAGTAAATACACAAACACAGAACTCAATATTTTACATGGGAAAACTTTTCGGTAAAAAACCCACAAAAATCACTTATATTTCTTATTGAGAATTTACACCAATTTCACTTAGCACTCCCACTATTTCCTTAGGTCTCACCAAAACATTCAACTTTTACAAAAGTTATGCAATATGCAAAATATTTTCCACACATTCATTGCAATCTCAAAATGAGATTTAACCCTATTAAATAGGGTGGGTGATTGATTGCACCGAGTGCACACTGTTTCACTCTTAATTAAATTATTTAAAGAGAATAACTTCCACATTAAGTGGAGTGGGGACCCGACACAAACTTGTATTTTAAATATAATTTTTAAGTTAATGATGTAAAACATTTAGTGGGGTTTAATTAAGTGGTTGACCCACTTAATATTACAACCCCAACACTCCCCCTTAATATTAAGTGGGGAAACATGCCAAATTACCTTTTCTATACAAAAGGATTTACAATCCATAAATCATCAATGACAATTTAGGCTAGCATGTAAACAAGGGAAAACATATATATATATTCCCAAACAAAATTATCAAGATAAAGTGATTTACATATGAAGCCTTACATAAGATTATGGAGTCTTTTATAAAACAAGAATCTTCCATAACTAATGTTTTTCTAGGTATTACAAGTAAACTCGCGTGTTTTGATCGTTTACTTAAGACTCACTTTCACAGTGATATTTTACAAAATGGAATAGTATAGGTAGTTTACAATAGGCCATTGAGAGGTGGAATTTTCATACACACTCCCCTTAAGGGAAACTCTGAAAGTCCTAACAAGGAACAAAACTTGCAGAACTTCACAACACACAATGGCTTCGTGAAAATGTCTGCAACTTGATCTTGATGAAAAAAACTCAAGAAATTAATATTTTCATTTAGGAATTTCTCTTGAATGAAATGAATATGTATCTTGATATGCTTCATTTCTCGATGTTGAAGTGGAGTGTTTGCAAAGAGTAATACAACTCTGGTTGTTACATAGAAGAAGAGTGTTTCCTTTGACACATATATGGAGTTCATTCAACAGTCTTTTCAGCCACATGGCTTCCTTTTTCATCCATAGAACTTTTATACTTTCATTTCGTATAAGATATAGATATTTTTGGTTCTTCGTGTTACTCCAAGTGATGGAACTGCACCAAACTTGAAAACATATCCAAAAGTATATTTTCTATCTATAATATCACCAAAGATGGTGAGAATCAAAATAACCAAATAGCGTCGCATCATTACTAGAGGAATAATGCAAACCATAATTAGTTGTTCATTTACTATATTTTAAGATTATTTTTCTATTTTCCAATTATCCTCATAAGGATCTTGCATGAAGTTAGAAAAACTCCACCTACATATGAAATATATGTCCTAGTAATAGGTAAATATATTAAACTATTGGTCAACTAAATGTCTATATAAAGTAGGATTAAATTTATCACAAGAAGTTTTTTTATCTAACTTAACACCAACTTCCATGGGAATGGAAACAAGTTTACATTTAATTATGTTAAATATTTTAAGTAAATTAGTAGCATATTGTAATTGAGATGTAATAATAGATATTTGATCCTAAAAGATAACCAAGCCTAAAACTTATTTAACAAATCAAAGTCGAGTCATTTCAAAATGTTTTCTCAATCTTTCTTTGATTCGAAAAATTAAATTCTTATCACTATTAGTAGTCAACATATCAGCAACACATAAGACAATAATTACAATATATTTATTTTCAAACTATACAAATAAATCATTTTCATAAAATTATTTTTTGAAACCAAGATCCTAAAAAAGCTATTTATCTTAGCATACCAAGCTCTAGGAGCTTGTTTAAGACCATATAATGATTTTTAAGTTTACACACATATAATTACTTACCAGGTTCTTCAAAACCTTTAGGTTGATGCATATGTATTTATTCTTTTAGGTCACCATGTAGGAAAAAAAAAAATCAACATCTGTTTGGTGAATCTCCTACCCATGTTGAGTAGTTAACGCTACGAGAATCCTAATAGTGCTCATTTTGACTACGGGAGGAAATGTTTCAATTTAGATGATACGGGATTTTGAGTAAATGCACAAGCTACTAGTATTTCTTTGAACTTTTGTATTTCTCCTAGAGAGTTATACTTAATCTTATACAACCACCTAGATCCTATAATGCTCTTTTTAGAAAGAGGGCTAGTTCCCAAGTGTTATTTTTAATAAGAGCATCGTATTCAGCTTTCATAACTACGATCCATATTTTATCTTGGTGGGTTCTTCAAAATATTTTGGTTCAAGCTCATACAAGGTCATCAAAGCATGATAAGTATGTTGATTTGCATGTCATCTTTCTAAAGCTACTAGGATGAGATTCCTTAACTAGATTTTGAGTCCATTTAGGAATTCTTAAAGAGACACATTTTGTGATGAATCCCTCTCAACTTCCATGTCCATCATATCTAGGGTAGGATATTCATCCTCTTTGAATTTTGTTTCCATGTTGTCCAGAGAATGATTATCAAACTCTAGGATTTATACCTCGTGAGAAATAAAGGAAGTTTCACAAGAAGTTTCACAAAATGGTTTCTCTAGAACATGTACATTCCTATTTTCTAAAATGTCATGTTTAAATGGATCATAAACTATTAATATTTTTGTGACTCCCATATCCAACAAAGATACAAGAGTAGGAGGTAGGATCGTGTTTCTTCCATTTAACTTTTGGAATAAAGAGGGAAGAAAGACTACCAAATATCTTTAAATGAGAGATATCAAGTTTTTGTTTCATCCATACTTCATGAGGTGTAGTTTGGTATAAGGATTTAGTAAGAACCCTATTTATAATGTGGACATTAGTGTTCATGGATTCTACCCATAGTAACATAGGTGTATTTGACGTATGAATCATTGGCCTAGCCATTTTTGTCATGGTATTATTTTTTCCTCTCTTCGATGCCATTTTTTTAGGGGAATATGGAGTTGTCAAATCACGTTGAATCCCACACAACACACATAACTCATCAAAAAAATTATTTACATACTCACCTTTGCTATCGGTTCCAATCCTTTTAATTTTTATATCAGTCATGTTTTCAACTAAGGCCTTAAACTCTTGAAATTTAGACAATACATCAGATTTTTTCTTAATGAAGTATGACCAAGTCATCCTAGAGAAATTATCAATAAAGATTACAACATATAAGGCTCCACCAAGAGATGGTACTTGAGCAGGACCTCTTACATCACTATGAATCAAATATAATAATTGTGAAGAATTCAGCTCATGGTGTTTGTGAAATGGTTCAACATGTTGCTTACCTCACAAGTATCATGAAATGATTTCATCTTAGGGAGACCTATCACTAGGTTTAGATGATACATTTCATACATAATTCTAAAATTCACATGTCCTAGTCTTTCATGCCAAATTTGAAGATCATTTTTAGAAGTAGAAGTAAAATAGGTTTCATAAATAAATCCATCAAATATGTATAAACCATTTTTGTATTCTAGAAGCAATAATATTACCAACTTCATTTTTGAATACCATTTTTCTTACATAAACACAATTTTACATTTTTTTAGTTAATTGTGAGCAAGATAAAAGGTTCTTTTTTAACTTAGGAACAAACAAAACATTCTTAATTGTTCCATATTTCAATTTTACATTACCACAACTTTCAGATCGAATGATAGAATTTTCTCCTAGATATATATTTTCCTAACATTCTACAATTGTTAGGAAATAAGAGATAAAATATGTGGAATAATCCCATACGAAGAATCGCAACAGTAGAAACTAATATGCAAAAATTATTACAGATCTCAAATAAAATTACAGAATAAAATAACACAACACAAAGAGACAATATTTAACATGGTTCACCCAATTTGGGCTACGTCCACCAAGAATCACTTGCTCAGATTTTATTACAAGCCACTGCTCTCTCAATACAATACCAGATCCATTTGGAGCTATGCTCAACAAACTCTAGAGAATTCACAGCCGAATTCAAAGCACATCTGCAATGTTTTTCATTATACCCTACCATATGCATAAAACCATATAAGTAGGCAACTGCTTAAGCAGTTTTACAATACCGTGGGTATCAAAACCATGGGCCAAAACCAGCCCAAAAACCTATGGGTCAAAAATCTCACCATATGAGAAGAGCACATGTTTCCCGATATGTCGGGTGCATTTTTTTGAGGCAAAAAAAAATTTGGGGGCGCGAGGATACATGAAAAGTGTATACTCTTAGTGTATGAGTCTTCAACACTTTCACACATGAAAACAAGCTCCACAACCTAACAATCTCCCACTTGGAGACTAGTTTTCCTCCGAGCAAGCTTCTCGACCCTTCATTAGTTTTTACGTGAAGACCAACCATAGCTGAACACGGCTTCGGTTTTCCCTTGTGACCACCTTGGTCATCATGTCTCTGAGGATTATGGTGGTATGAATCTTCTCAACTTGAACTTCTCTTCCTCCAAAGTTGTCCTGATGAAATGGTACCTTAACTGTATATGCTTTGTCCTAGAGTGGAAAGCAGAGTTCTTAGCTAGGTGTATAGCACTTTGACTATCACTATGTAACTTTCCTTCCTCCTGCTTATGCCCTAACTCCTCAAGTAATTGTTGTAACCAAATCATTTCTTTTGCTTGCCTCTGTGGCAGCAACATACTCAGCCTCTGTGGTTGACAAAGCCACCAAACACTGTAGTCATGAAATCCATCTTCTTTGTTGTTCCACCTACAAGTGTAAACATAACTGTTGTGCTCCTCCTCTTGTCTACATCTCAGCCATATACGAATCTACATAACCACACAAAGTGGTGTTTGATCCTTGTAATACAAAAGCTGTCCCCATGGTCCCTCTCAAATCTTGAAGGATCCACTTTTCTGCTGCAGTGATCTCTACCTGGATCACTCATAAATCTACTCACCGCTCCCACTTGCATGGGAAATATCGAGGCCTAGTGCACACCATGGCATACATCAAGCGCCAATCAGCATTGATGAGTAAGGTACCTTGGACATCTGGTTTCTCTCTCTGCTTTGTCTTGGGACACTTTGTTCCTTTGATAACTTGAAATGGCTGCAAAGGAGTCCCCAACCGGTTTAGCATCCTGCATATTAAACCTCTCAAGACCTTCTTAATGTACTCTTCCTGAGATAAAGTCAGCTTCCGTTCCTTCCTATCCTGAGATATCCTCATACCAAGGATTTGTTTGGCTACCCCCAAATCCTTCATAGCAAAGGATTCACTTAGCTGCTTCTTGAGTACTTTTATTTCTGCATGTTTTTACTGCAACCAACATGTCATCCACATACAGACACAGGATAATATAACTTCCATCCTCAAATTTCTTTGTATACACGCAATGGTCAGAATGACATCTAATATAACCTTGCTCCATCATGAAGCTATCAAATTTCTTATACCATTGACGTGGAGCTTGTTTCAAGCCATACAAGCTCTTCTTTAGTTTACACACCATCTCCTCTTTACCTTTGACCTCATAGCCCTCTGGTTGCTGCATATATAGTTCCTCCTCCAAATCACCATGGAGAAATGAAGTCTTTACATCAAGTTGTTCTAAGTGCAAGTCTTTCTGCTGCAACTATTCCTAGAAACAGTTCTAATAGAAGTCATTTTTACTACAGGAGAAAAAATCTCATCAAAATCTATACCTTTTTCTATGCAAACCCCTTGACCACCAACCGGGCCTTATATCTTTTCTTGCCTCCTTCTTCCTCTTTGACTCTAAACACCCACTTGTTACGTAATGCTCTTTTGCCTTGGGTAGCTTCACCAAATCCATGTCGGTTCTCCATGAGAGCTGATGCTCCTCATCCATGGCTTGCTCCCACTTCTTCTGGCATCTGCATTGCTTCATCAAAGATCTCTGGCTCTCCACTATCAGTGAGTAATAAATAATAAAGAGAAGGAGAAAAATGTTTAGGTTCTCTTCTTACCTAGAAGACCTCCTCGATATAGGAGTTTGGGGTTCTGTTGAGGGGTTCTGAGGCGATTCATGTGTCACTTTCCCATTCGGAAGATCCTCTACGTTGCATATTCTTTCTTGGATTCTTCCCTATTTTCTCTAGCTTGCTTTGCTTATACATGACTTTCTCATTAAAGACCACATCCCTAGATCGAATGATTTTCTTGTCCTTAATACTCCAACATTTATATCCAAAGTCATCACCACCATAACCAATGAAAGTACATTTTTCTAATTTAGCCTCTAGCTTGGTCCTATCATCCTTGTCTATATGAACAAACACCTCACATCCAAAGACTCTAAGAAATGAATAATCAACTTTCTTACCATACCAAGCCTCCTCAGGTATGCCTCCATCAAGGCACTTGAGGGTCCTCTGTTTATCAAGTACACAGTTGTGCTCACCACTTACGCCCAAAAAAAGAAAGAGGAGTCTGCATGTAACCTCATGCTCTAGCACATTCCATTATTGTTTTGTTCATCCTTTCGATACCCCATTCTACTTTGTGGAGTTCTGGAACCATCTTTTGCCTACTGTAGATTCCATTCTT
The DNA here is from genome assembly GCA_018340775.1 of Taxus wallichiana var. yunnanensis. Taxonomy (NCBI): domain Eukaryota; kingdom Viridiplantae; phylum Streptophyta; class Pinopsida; order Cupressales; family Taxaceae; genus Taxus; species Taxus wallichiana. The sequence goes on along the minus strand of CM031240.1, from coordinate 144,710,518 downwards.
AGAATAGTAATCATCAAATTCATTCTATGATACTCCCCTCCATTATCGACTGAGACATTTTAGCTTAAGACTATTTCATTCTCTACAAGGCTTTCCATTTAACAAAAGTGTCAAATACATCAGATTTGTTTCTAATACAATAAACCCAAACTTTCCTTGTTGCATCATCAATAAAAGTAACATAATAACTTGAACCCCTAAGAGATGATACCTGAGTGGCCCCCACACATCAGAATGCACCAGCTCTAACTTACTCTCTTTCTTTGTAGGTCGACCTTGAGAAACCTTACTCACTTTTGTTTCCCATATATGCAGTCCTCATAGAACTCCAAACCTATTTCTGTATATCAGGAAAATCCTTCTTTATGATCTTCATGCCCTTATGGCTCATATGGCCAGAGCCTATAGTGCCTGATGTTGTATCTACTTACGAAGCCACAAGATTACAAACATTAGTGTTATAAGTGGTTAAATACAAGGTTCTAACCTTCTTACCTCTTGCCACCACAAGAGCACCCTTGGTAACCTTCGAGAGTCGCATTTGTAAATATCACAATACAACCATCACTTCCCGATTACCCTACCGATATCAAATTTCATCTTAATGTAGGCACATGTCGACATCCTTGATAGCCAAGTATTCCCATTTTGCATCTTAACCTGAACAAAACCTTTTCCAACTATGTTGCTAAGGCTCATCATCACCAAGAAAAACATGCCCAAAATCTCCTTGAACATAATCAACAAAATAATGCCTATGTGGAGAAGCATGGAAAGAAGCCCCGAATCTAAAACCCAAGATTTAGTAATATTGTGCAAAGAAAGAATCAAAGCATCGACATACATTACCCATTGCCACATTTGCCTCCTTGTTTTCTTCTTGTTGTTTCTTCTTGTCCCGAAGCTCCCAACAGTCCTTCTTTGCATGCCCAGACTTTCCATAGTGCCAGACATACTATCTTGCTTTTGGATTTTGACCTTGCCCGATCCTTTGATTTTCCACGGCTTCCTCTATTCTTTGTCTCCCTCTAGTTTCCCTTTGTCAAGCATTCCCTAAGTAGAAGATTCACAGAGCTTTTTCTTCACATTTCCTCACTTAGAATCACCCTACTCTGACATCCTCAAACTTCAACTTTGAGTTATTTGGAACCGAGTTGCTTACCATCATTACAAGCTATTCAACTCTCGGGTAAAAGCACAGAACTAATAAAGCCCTAACTTCTTCATCAAATTCTATTATGCTTGAAGCTAGCATATTTCTGACCGTATTAAAATCATTTAGATGATCTCTTTCTTGAACCATTCTCGGACATCTTCATATTAAACAACTTTTTCATTAAAAATATCTTATTAGAGGCTAGAGGATTTTTCATACAACTTCCCTAATGCATCCATCAGTTCTTTTGTAGTCTTTTCCTTTGAAACATTAAATAATACCGAAGATGCAAGACACAACCGGATTGTCCCAAGTGCCTTCCTATCTAGCAAATCCCATTCCGCATCTGTCATGCTCGAGGGTTTGTTCACCTTCTCAGACAGTGGAGTATAAAGATCCTTCTGATAAAGGTAATCTTCCATCTGCATCTTCCAAAGATTGAAATTCTGCCGTTGAATTTATCAACCCTAGATCTTCCATCATCTGCCATAGCTCCCACTCAAGATAAAACTTTCCCTGTGATTCAACACTTCAGCAAACCAAACCAGGCTCTGATACCAATTGTTAGGAAATAAGGGATAAAATATGTGGAATAATCCCTCACAGAATCATGCAATGTAGAAACTAATATGCAGAAATTATTACAGATCTCAAATAAAATTACAGAATAAAATAACACAACACAAAGAGACGATATTTAACGTGGTTCACCCAATTTGGGCTACGTCCACCAAGAATCACTTGCTCATATTTTATTACAAGTCACCGCTCTCTCAATACAATACCCAGATTCGTTTGGAGCTATGCTCAACAAACTCTACAGAATTCACACCCGAATTCAAAGCACATCTGCAATGTTTTCATCATATACCCTACCATATGCATAAAACCATATAAGTAGGCAACTACTTAAGTAGTTTTACAATACCGTGGGTATCAAAACCATGGGCCAAAACCAGCCCAAAAACCTATGGGTCAAAAATCTCACCCATATGAGAAGAGCACATTTCCCGATATGTTGGGTGTGTTTTTGAGGCAAAAAAATTATGCCCAAAAGAAACAAATTTGGGGCTGCGCCTCGAACCCCGGCGAGGATACATGAAAAGTTTACCATACTCTTAGTGTACAGTCTTCAACACTTTCACACATGAAAATAGGCTCACTGACCTAACAACAACATCTATGAGAATTTCATGAATACATGGCATGTTTTTGGAGGCACCACTTTCTAGGACCCATTCGTTGTCATTCGATGCTAAGAGTGTAGTATATAGGGTAATATTTTGCTTGACATTAGTTTCATGGTTTTGAGTTTGATTTGTATTTGTATTTTGATTCTTCTTATTGTTGAACTTCTTACTTTTAGCGTTTTTATCACATTTTTTTAATAACAATCAATCCCTTTATGACCAAAATTTATGCATTTATTATAATTTTCATTGAACTTAACCTTGAAATTTTGACGATTCCTAACAGAATTAATGTTAGGATTAGGTTTAAGTTTTGGTTTGAAGCTTGATTTTTAGTTTGGATTTTTTTATTTTGATTTTGGTAGGGTTTACAATTCTGCGAGAAAAATGTCTGAGAGGCATTCTCTTTTGAATCAAAATTTCCATGATTCGATCTTCTTGAATTAGAAGAGAAAATAGGGTAACCAAATCAGGTAAATCAATCTTGTTTTGGTATTTAGAGTTTAAAATTGAGATATAGTTTCTAGATTTTTCATGAATGTTAATTTGTATGATAAAATATAGCAATTTATCTTGAAATTGTTCACAAGTACATTCATCTAACTATGCTTAAATATTTTTATTCGGCTAAATAATTAATTATGTTTTCATCTCCTTTATGGGAGTTGTAAATAGGGAATGATGAGTTTAATTATATTTGAGAGGAAACTTCCCTTATGCCTAATTTATAGTTGTTTCCATTTTGTCACAGGATAGTCCATGTTTCTATATGCAGTAAGAACTCGTCTTTTATGCTTTTCAATAGGATCGACATGGCTTCTTGGGATCTTTGGGAGAAGGTAATCCGGTTTTAACGATTTTGTTTTGTTTCGATGGGTCATTTCTCCACACCGATGATGAGATCCCACATTTTTGTGCCATGAAGATGGCTTTTAACCTAACACGCCAAATACCATAGTTAGTTCGATTCAGTAGTTGTGATTTATCCATTGAAAAATTAGTCGTTTGGCCTTTTTCAATGATAAATACGAACAACTATGATAATAGGCAAAGAGAAAAATTAACTAAAAACTAAATGCCCGAAAACAATAATTTATATTACTTTTATTAAATAATAATGTTTTATTTAATTTTTGACATAAAATTTAACTTAACTTGAAATAAAGCTTTAATTTTTGAAATACATTTCAATAAACTAAAAAACTAAGTGTGTGTTCTTTCATTTTTAAATCAAAATTTTAACAAAATAAGACAGAGATTGGGATTCGAATTCATCACCTCTTATATTTTGTGAAATCAACTTAGCCAATAGAGCTAATCAAAGAGTTCTTTTAATTTTGTCTTCTAATTTGTAGATTATAGAAAATAAAAAAATTAAAACAATGATAGGAATTTTATTTCATATACAAAATACATGAATAAAAGATTTCCCTTTTCTATTATTTATTTTCACAAGAAACCATATAAGGGAATCCCAAAAAAAATAGTTTTTTTGTTTTTATTTATCAACTCTTTTACAAAGCTTTTGAGATTATTTGTTTATTTGTTTACTATTTTTGTCGGGGATAGGGCTTCCTGGAGAAAAATGGAAGTCAATTTGCAGGTTTAGACGAGAAGCATTGTAGGGTTTCTAGATAAATTACACATGTTAGGGTTTTTAGCTTAAAAACTAGGGAAATTTTCAACTAATACTAGTTACCTTCAATGTTCATGGCGGATAAGGCTTATACCAGGCCATATTATGGTATACTCAAGGAGTTTGAGGCCGTATTTAATTTAGTAGGTGCTTAAACTATTGTTTATTTCAATGTATTATAGGTTTTAAAACTAAAACCAGGGTGAAACACACATAATAACAGTTGTATTGAAGAGCTTTATATAGGTGATTTGGCTAATGTATCACAAGTTACAACCTAAGTTCTTCTTACACAAGAATTCAAATTCAATGTATATTTCATTCAATTTTCAAATATATATGTAATCACATGTAATAGTCTATATTTTATATTTCTATCAATTTTCGAATACATATGTAATCGGATGGAATAGTCTATATTTTATATTTCTATCAATTTTTAAATACATATGTAATCAGATGTAATAGTCTATATTTTATATTTCTATTTTATTCATCAAGACTCAAATTGATTTATTTGTAAGTCACTTGTTGCTTATGTTTCAATTTTAATAAACTAGATTATCTATTTCAATGAATTTATAGTCCTATATATTTCTCTAGTTGCATATTTAAAAATTCTATAAAAAGTAAAGAAATAAAAGTGAAATCTTGCACACACTAAAGCATATATCCAGTACTATGTTAGAAAATTAGCATAAATATGAAATTAATAATATAATTAAATATCTATCACTATAACTTGCCAAGGATTATAGTTTAGAATTGTACAAGAATTAATTTAACCAACTTAATTAAAATACTATGTAAAAAGTAAATATACAAACACAAAACATGGTATTTTACGTGGGAGAATCTTTGATAAAAAAACCCACAAAAGTAACTTATCTTTTTATTGAGAATTTATACCAATTTTACGCAAAGCACTCCCACTATTTCCTTAAGTCCCACCAAAACATTCAACTTTTACAAAGCTAGAAATATGTAATAAATATTTTTCCACACTTCTATTCGCAATCTCAAAAATTAGATCACCCTATTAAATAGGGTGGGTGATTTAGTTACACCCGAGTGCACACCATTTTACTCTTATTTAATTTATTTAAAGAGAATAAATTCCACATTAAGTGGAGTGGGGACCCGACACAAACTTATAATTTAAATATAAGTTTTAAGTTAAAATTTTAAAACAATTAGTGCGGTTTGATTAATTGGGTGACCCACTTAATATTACAACCCTAACATCTAGGGTTTTCACTTTGTTCCATGTGATTACATGTCATCTCAAAGATGTACAACCAAGAGTGATATATAGCAAAGGAATTTCTAGGAAAATAAATCACAAATAGAGTTCTAGATCCCAATTATCAAACGATATAAAATCATACATATCTATTCAAGACCATACGGTTCCAAGTTTAAATTATATAGATTTCCTACGGTCCTTCCCTTACTCGGTTTCTACGTCAAGAATTCACAACAAAACATCTCTAATTTTTTATCTTCCTTTTCAATATGTATGCACATCAAAATCATTTCTTTTTTGACATGTACAACTATATCTTCAATTTATTTCATGGATCATTTATTAATTATTAGAATTATTAAAACATTATTTCATTTATGAATGATTAATTTTAAATTGGTTACATAAGATTAATCTTTAATTACAAACCATTACATCCTTTTAATTGTTTTATATTTTCCATTTTGTATAGATTTAATTAGGGTGTAAACATTTTGTGAACCCAACTTTTAAATCGAATAGAATTTTCAAACCATGTTATACCTAGGATTTTCTCTTCATAGTTTATGTGTGTTCTAATTCCAAATATTAAGTATCATTATAATTATTGTCATCTCTATCACAAGTCAAAGGGTTCCCACCCTTTTTGTAGTAGAGGATACTTAGCTACCATCCCTTTAACTAGGTCCATGTTTCTCCTTTAATGTGAGGATGGGTAATCATACATTGATTCTACTTGTGATGATATACGAGTATGATGCTACCATCTATAACTCTTGCAAACATGCATATGTTATCGGTGATCATTTTTCTCATTATGTGTTCACAACTTCACTAATACTACACAAGGTGAGAGTTCTAATAAACAGCTGATAATCAAACTCTATCAAATGATGAGACACAACATTTTACACATTTCTTGAAATAGAATCATGATAATATTGATATTCTTCTTTATACCATCGGGGACCAACTTAATAATATTGTTATATCTTCTAGAATCTGATCCATCATCATACATTGTGCATACATCTATTGTGCCTATGTATGTGGTACATACTTTATTGGGGGCATCTAATCCTCCACTTCACAATATTGTTGTCTATTTCCATGATCACTATTATTCATGCATCTCTATCTACACTCATAGTTCTGACATATTTCTTCTTCTAATAAATAATATTTGGAATCCTTTTGTTCATAATTTGGAATCTCAAATTATATAACTAAAACAAGACACATATGGTTTTTCTCATGCTATGGATTCTACGTAGTTTCATCATAACACACTTGCACTTAAAGTTCCTTTATGTCATTTTCCTATTGGTTTCATTTCTCATTTAAGATTCCTATTTATGATGGTAAGAGTTCAACCTTGAAGAGAACCTTGATACATTTTATGATGTTTGTTTGGACTATTCTTCTAATGATACATAACTCACACAATTTTTCTTGTGACGTCTCAAACATATTTTCTGATTTAATAAAATTTTATTATTTTATTTAAATCTAAATGAAAATATCTACTATAAATGGTATACAATGGAATATAAATGTTAGAAAAAATTATTTAATTCTAATTATGAAAGGAAATGAGAGGGGTAAGGTACTTATCTGAATTTTGTTTATCCCATGATGAGTCTCGAACCTAGGACAATGTGTTAAAATAGAAGCATGGTATCGGGAATGAACCACATAGAAATGTAAAGGGCTAGACAACATCTAGAGAGGGACATGGGCACTCGTGGGCACTCAAGGCTTGTTTCTAGATGCCTAGTTCTATGAAAATGCTCGAAACACGAATTCTCGGGGTTACAAGATGTTCGTTGATGCTCTCCTTTTATCGCTACAAATTTGTACAATGATCATTGGAGTCACTAGAAGCCTCCAACAAAGAATAGACCTACAAAACCCTTAAATCCTAAAAGCGAAAGATGCAAAATGAGGGTCAGGTTGTCCTCAGCTACTACAATGATGGAATTACAAGCGAGCGTTGCACTACATCTTAGACCTAATGTAGTTTTGTGTACTTATGTGTGCAATAATACTCCTAGGTCACCGTCGCGCCTAATGCGCCAAGATAGCAAGAAATAGCTAGATAAAAATGTAAATGTGTGGATGGAATAGAATGAAATCCCCTTCCTATGTAGTGTGTATCTGAGTAATGTCTTTGAAATGCAGTCCCTTAATATATGTAGATAATTATCCTTTGGTAAGAATTATCTTCCCATAAAAAGGTATGTATGTTGTTTTTATATAGGGATCTCTTGTTTGAATTTCAACACTAATGACTTGACATGCCAAAAAGTACCTTAGGAGATGAGAGGGAAAACTTAAAATACCAACCTCAAATGTCAAAAATAATATCAAACATAAAAAGAGGACACGGGCGCCGGGATGGACGGGAGGCGCCTAGTGCTCTTGTTTAGTCACTGGGCACTAATGTCCAAAGACAAGTGACGATAAATGAGTGAGAACTAAAAGATAGGGATCCTGTGACTGACGGAAGCTGTTTGTATGAGTGACAAGTGTAGAAGATAAAAGAAAATAAATACCAACAAGACAAGTGGATGGACTATGAAATGGGTCATCAGTGAATACTTTTCTTACGCAAGATCCATATATAAAACTAGATATTTGGTGATATAATAATAAGTAGTAAGTCGTGATTTTGTATCTACATTTTCCCCACTTTATGTTGGTGAGCAAAAGCTTGGTAACATAAAGTAGATAGAGATGCATACTTGAGAGAAGTCCGGAGAATCCCATGTTGTAGAAGTATGTGTAGATGTGGTAGAAGTACATTCGAGTGAGAACACATAGTGTGGCAAACCATGGATCGACATGTTGATCCATGTGGCATAACAAGAGACGTGGGACCGTTATGAGGAGTGCTAAGCGAGATTGATGATTGTATCATTGAATGTTTTGACATTTCGATTTGTTGTCATTTGATGGAGATGTGATGGGGTAAGGAGTGATCAATTCCCAACCCGATTGCGTGTGTGTGAAAAATTGAGGATTTGGGCATCCTGCTGCCAAAGGAAGAGTGTAGGGAGAGAGGTTTAGTTTTACCCTCCAACTTAACTACATCCTCAAAAGATCTAGCTACTACAAATAGACAAAGATCATATTTTGGTGATTTGGATCCAATTTTGTTCAAACGTGATAACCCATATAGGAATAGTATAGGAAAGGAAATGACGTCTCATTTCCCCCACTCCACGAGTGTCGCCAAAATGTGTATGTGTTGACTTCCATGTTAAGTCATCTAGAAGAAATTGGAAAATGTCAAATAACTTCCCATGTTAGATCATCTAGGAAAGTAGTGATATAACTCCTAAGTTAGGTCATCTGGGAGGATAAGTATGTTATGTTTGTGTTGATTGATTGATGTGATTTATGTTTTCGAGATTTGAATGTATGTGATTGATTGATTGGTTACTCATGGAGAGATTTTACGCTTGTTGCCCCCAGGTTAGGTCATTAGGGGAATCGATAGAAAGTGATGTGAAATGTCACATGGTGTACGAGAAAATGTTTGATAATGATGGGTTAGAAATGTAGATTGATCACGTAATGATGTAAGGGGAATTATAAGATGACCCTAATTGTATGCCCCTTTTCAGCAAAAGGGGGAGTGGTGATGAAAACAAACACTAAGCCAAAAGTAAGTGCACAATGATATAATGGATAATGTATGATAAATATTGTAAAAATTATGTGTATATCGAATGAGGATGATGTCAAGGAGGAATATTATGTGTGAAATGTGTATGATGCAGTAGTAGGTGGAATTCTAAAGAGAACGACGTGAACAGGATAGAAATCGGAGTAAGTATGCTCAAGATATGAGTGAAATCATGCAATATGTATTAGTTAAGAGAATGATCATGAATAATGACTATAATAAGGTAGGTAATGGAGAGTTACTATAAATAGTAATGTGAAAAAGTGAATAGGAAATTCATTTGATTATTGTGCGAGTGTGATTGTGAGCTTTGGGTGTGCAAAGATGCCTCAAGTGAGAGCACCACGATTTAGTCAATTCGAGATGGTGGTGGTGGCACCACGAAGTAAGTGTGATGTTTTTCAAAAATGTGTTGATATGAGTCATTTTTGATGAATTTTCAAAAAAATTGTTTTCAAATATCTTGGCATTTGAGACCTGAAAAGAGCGGTGAAGGCATTAATGACCTTGAGACATAATTGCCTAGGCATGGACACTAGTGACCTACTCCTAGCTGCCCAGATCTTGCTCACGGCGTTGGTATCCCAAAAATATTGGGTTGAGCCCAAAGTGTTGTAGATGTGAAAATAAATGTTTTTTTATGTAGTTAGTGGTTGAATTTTGATATGTAGGGTGTTGGTATCCCAAAAATCTTGGGTTGAGCCCAAAGTGTTGTAGATGTGAAAATGGATGTTTGTTGATGTAGTTGGTGGTTGAATTTTCATATGTATGATGTTCTAACACTGTGTTTGTTGTCATTTTGTGGTGTGTAGAGGGATATCCACTCGAGATAGTTTCATGGTGGCCATTATTTGATTACATTTCAAGGATTGGGGTTGTCAGACGATGATTGGGATGTTCTAGTGTGTCATCTGCGGCACATAATGAGGATGAGGATGTGCCCCATAATATACCTATGATCACAGCTTTGTGTGAGAGGTGGTGTGCGGATACATGCACCTTTTGGTTACCTATAGGGAGATGATAGTTACTCTAGAGGATGTGTATCGCATACTGTAATTGCCTATTTTGGTGAGAGGGTTCAGGTTATGGTTGTGGATGATGCTCAAAGACAGATGAGGGCTGTCAAGTGGTATTTTATGAGGACCCGAGTTCATACCGAGGTCCACATTAGTTTGGATGCTATATTGAGATCAAGGGTTCCGTGATTGCGAAAGTTTATTTTTGTGGTATTGCTTCCTCGATTGCATTAGAGGGTGGTGGCATATGCATCTTGTATAAGATGCATGACATATGTCATCGAATAGAGGAGGAGAGTACAAGGTATGCCTAGGCACGATGTGTATTGGCCCACCTATACAGGGATATATACATATTTACATAAGAGGAACATGGGGGTGGTATTGGAGCTACCACATTGTTACATGTATGGGCCTATGAGCATATTGCAATATTGAGGCCAATTGGTGGACCATGAGGAGAGTGGGCTAGGCCGGATATATTTTTCAGGGCAATGGGTAGGTGTGCATGACATGAAGATGGATACAGACACCTATAGATCTATGTTAGATCGGATGGAGCCATAGGCCATGATATGGAGGCCATCTTTGGGACTATAGGGGATAACCGAGAGAATGTAGTAGAGTTAAGATGCATTCGATGGACTATGTGGATCTAAAGGATCGGTTTTAGGGGTGGATGAGTTTTTCAAGTGGAGCATGTATCATGACAATTTGGTATGGCCCAAGATGTGCCCCCTAAAGCCATATATATGGTTGAGATCCATTAGGGCACCGAGGAGGGCTAGAGCAAGACCGGGACCCATAGGAGTGTAACTAATACCTCGAGGCCGGACGAGGTTGGATGTAGTAATTGAGCTAATAGATTTTGATGATATGGGGTGTAAAAAGACCTGCCATGCATGGTGGGCATTGCATCAAGGGGTGTTTTTGTGTCCATTGTTTGTAGATGCAGTAGGAGCACCATAAGGGAGGGGAGAAGAGGGGTAAGAACATGCCCTTGATAGCATAAGCGATATGATAGAATAATGTGGGTATTTGTATAGTATTTTTGATGATTTTTTATTTGGTTGTGTAATTTTTTTTGTTGTCTAATACATTGGTCTATGGGTGCATATGATGCATATTGGTCACTAATTATGGACACATATATCTGTACATTGATGCAGAATGTGCCTACTGATGTATTCATGGGTGGAGATATGCTAGAGCATGTGGACACTATCGCGGGTGAGCATTCCTATTTTTTTAATCCGGTGGCGATAGCATGGTGACGTGTACCATGATACTAGGTGAGAGAGATGAGGCATGTGAGGAGACAAAACAAGCTAGAGAGGTCGTGGGTGGTGGTCTTCTATCATAGGATGTATTTTCGCGATACGTGGAGTTACGAGGTCCCTTTACGAGTAGTGTGCGAGAACATACTATTGTGTAAGTGGGTAGAGAGATATAGGGATCACAATTAGTGGCGTAGGTTGAACAACAAAGCTTCTTATTCTAGAGCTCTCATGGTACCAAATAGTGATAGCGATGATGAGATATGATATGTATCGATGTATTGATGTAGGTGAGTTTCCCTACGGTGATGATATGTTTTGTGATTATGATTTTGAACTATATATATATATATTATATATATATGGACTTATTGGCGTATGATCATTGTATTTGATGGTTTATTGATGTGATGATGTGATGATGATGTATGATTCATGGATTCTTTGTTTCTATATGTGATGTGTTAAGCGTTAAATATTGTTTGTATTTGTTTAATTGATTTGTAATGGGTAATTGTTGAGATTGTGTAATTGGATTATAGATAGATAAATGATGATATAGTGTATATGATGATAGATTGTGAAAAAGTGGATTGTATGTAGGACTAAAGTCATGAAAGTATGAGATGGTTGTAATAGTGTAATAGAGCATATGTTAATATGATGAAGATGGGGGGAAAGAAGAGCGATGCCTCCTAGGGGATAAATGATAAGGTTAATTTATATGAGACCCCTCAACAGTCAATAATGAACCGTAAAGTAAGAGTATGTCATCGGGAAAATATATGATAGTCTTCGCAAGATATATTGATCGATAAAGTGTGTAGAGTAAGAGTGAAGAGAAGTTATTATTATAATAGATCCCTCAACCATCATGTAAGAACCGTAATAACATGAGTGATTCATTGGGGGTTAAGGTGATAGAAATCACGTATCAAAGACCAATTTGGTGTGGAGCGGTAGAAGCTTGTGGAATGAAAGCAACATGAGCATATGAACCGAACTAAATGTCGAGTAGAGTGGTGCTAGTGATGGGTGATACAGTGGTGGGAAATTGATATGTTGAGGGCCATGGAATTCAATTTGGATTGGTAGCATGATGCAACAAATGAGATGGTGCAGTGGTGGATGGATGAGATGGAGAGCACGCATGAGCAACAACCTATGGTGGTGGACGAATAATAACCTTATAACTAGAGGAAGGAGATAACTCAACCGGAGTAACAACACGCCTATGTGGGAGTGGAGACATATACCACTCATGAGAGTGAGAGCTAAAGGAAATGACACCCTTATCTTCTAATTATTACAAGCGATCATGAAGGGCACAATAGTCATTGTTGCGATGGCCATTGATATAATGATAATTGCAATAAGGTCTATCACGTTGGTGTTGCAAGTGATGAGGTGGATGATGTTGATTAGAAGGTAAGTGAATCAATTTTTATCAAGTGATTTACATAGCACATCATAAGGTCTAACGTGAGTATAAAAATGTAATGGTTCTCGTAAAATAGGAGGAGAAGTTTGAGGTGTAGCCCGGGTGGAGGAGGAGATGAAAGAATATTATACGCAATGGAGGAGATTGTACTTTCTTGTGAGGTGGAGGAGATGGAGATTGTGGAGGCCACTCAACAGATGGAAGTGGAGAAGAACTAGATGAGGCAACAGTAGTAATGATAGGAGAAGGATCTATAACATGTGCAGCAATGAGATCTTGTTCTAGATCAATGACCTTATAGCACAAGAGTATGAATGATTCACATGTGTCATATTGCAATCATTTTTTTAAAGTAGGAATCAAACCATGACAGAAGATGAATTTATTTTCTAAGTCAGTAGGTTAGAAGACTAATTGATGCATGTAAGCATTGAATCATAAAATGTAATCACTAATAGGTTCTATTTTTCCTTGATGTAATCCAGGTAGATGATCATATGTGACTCTAGGGCCATTGTTGAGTATGAATCGATGAAGAAAGACTCTTCCATCTCATAATAGGTAATAATAGATATGAAGGGTAGATGTGTGTACCATTAAAGAGAATCATTTGTAAGACTAGTGGAAAGCTTTAAGCAACAATCGATCATTAGAGTATGAAGCCATAACTAGATGATAATGTTTGAGATGTAGATGAGGATCACCAGTACCATAAAAACATGTAAATGTAGGCATAATTATATCCTTAGGGAATGCTAAGTTGTGAATCTTCTTGAATAGGATTTTCATGCAAAGAATTATTATCGATAAAAGCATAATAGGCCTTTTGATTTCTAGTGTGAGAGATTGGACTTGTGATTGTAAGTGGCCAACAACATGCATGAGTGATAAGATGTCTTGTGGAGGAATAGTAGGAGAAGGCAATAGTGTATTGAGTGGTTGTAATTTTCCATTATGGGTGATCATAGGAATGTCAAGAGTAGACATAAAAGATGTTGATGCTAAGGGCACACTAGATATGGGTGTTGAAGAAGTAATAGGTGATGAAGAACATGGAACCTCAATAGAAGTGGTAGGACTATCATCGAGAAACCTTATTAGGAGATGATGTAGTAGAAGGAGATGAATCGTGCACACAATTACAGAAAATCTCGAGAAGAAGATGAAATTGGAGCATGGGATTCGAGACTCGAAGTATGCAAAGAAGTAGAATCATGAATATCAGGTGTCTCATCAAAATCAAAAAAATATTTAAATGCAAGGATGTCATTAAGCGTATCATCAACATATAATGAAGGAGTATGTTCAAAAATGGAAGGAGTATGAGATGCCATTAGAGATTTATCTGAACTAATATGAGAAGCAGAGTCATGCATATGTTTATTGTCTTCTTGTTTATTAGCTGGAGCATTATCATCAAGATTAAGCATGAAAATAAGAAAAGAATCATTTAAGTTCTCATTATAAATAACAAAAGTAGGAGTGTGGATAGTTTTCTAACAAGGTGTACAATGAGTAAGGCTTACCGGATCGAGAAAAGTTCTAATGGTAGAATGAACTAAGCTAGTAGGCACATTACATTCATTAGCTAAGATTTGTATTTGAGTATCATCTGGAAGAACTACATTGTGGTATAGATCGGAAAACTCGGATATGGTTGTCTCTTCATAGATTGGATTGATACTCACATGAGGCATGATTAGTTGAGAAGGGGAAGAGTTATCCTTAGTCATTAGGGTTTTATTGGATCCTAGGGAAAGAATTTCTAAGGTACGGGTTCACCAAAATGATTCAATAAATTTTTATTATTTTATTTAAATATGAATGCAAAGATCTGTTATAACTGATATATAATGAAATATAAATGTTACACAATTTATTTAATTCTAATTATGAAAGGAAATGAAAGGGGTAAGGTACTTATCTTAATTTTTCTTATCCCGCAATGAGTCTGGACTGGACAATGTGATGAAACAAAAGCATGGACTATCACAATGAACCACATAAAAATGCATCATAGGTGGAAAGAGCTAGATTGGGGCACTGAGAGGGATAGGGGTGCCCATGGGCACCTTAGGCCTATTTCAGGCGCACTGGGTCTTCGAAAGTCCTCACAAATCCAAATTCTATGGATCGTAAGATGTTCACTAGTGCTCTCCTATTGTCACTAAAGATTTGCAAAATGATTGTTGAAGTCGCCAGAAACCTGCAACAAAGAATAAACTTGTAAAACCCTCAAATAGACATCAAATCCTAAAAATGAAATATGAAAAATGAGGGGTCGGTGTCTCATTTGCCACAATGATGGACTTACAACTGTTGACTATGACACTACATCTCGGACCCAATGTATTTTTTGTTCTTACGTGTGCAATAGTTCTCCTAGGTTGCCTTCACGCCAATGACACCAAGATAGCGGGTAATAACTAGATAAAAATGAAAATGTGTGGATGGAATATAATGAATTCCCCTTCCTATATAGTGTGTATGCATAGTAATGTTCCCAAATGCATTCCCTTGCTCTATGTAGATAGCTAGCCCTTGATAATAATTTTACGCCCATATAATGATATGTATGTTGTGTTTATATAGGGATCTCTTGTTCGAATTTCAACACTAATGACCTGACATGCCAACTAGTACCTCGAGAGATGAGAGGGAAAACTAAAAATACCAACCTCAAATGTCAAAAATAAGATCAAACATAAAGAGGACACGGGTTCCTAAGATGGACAAGAGTGTTTGGCGCTACTATCCAATCCTAGGTGCTAATGTCTAGAGACAAGTGACGATAAATGAGTGAGAACTGATATACATGGATCCCTGTGACATGACCAGAACTATGTGTATGAGTGACAAGTGTAGAAGATAAAAGAAAATAAAGAATAACAAGACAAGTGGATGGACTATGGAATGGGTCATCAATGAATAATTTTCTTACACAAGATTCATATATAAAACAACATACTTGGCGATATAATAATAGTATTAAGTGTGTGATTTTGTGTCTACATTTACTACAATGGTTTTATGACTTACCCATGCATTCTATTTGTAATTTCACTCCTTTGGTCAATCAATTTATTGTAAATTTTTCTATCAGCATTTAAAACTAATTATATTATGCCCAAATGGCTAAAATATGGAAAGGTTTTAATGATCCCATTGGTGATTATGTCCTACACTATAAGAGCATGCTTACAAAGATGAACAATATTTTTGCATATATTGAATTAAACGATATTTTTACATAAATTATTCTTGTGCCTTTACAAGAATTAGTTTGTTTTATAATTTCAACTCATTTAACCATCTTTTCATACTCTAAAAGAATGTTAAGATAAGATATTCAAAATGAATAATCTCAAATACATTGTTAATCCTCTTGGCATTTCTAATCACAATATTCAAGGTAGTACTACTTTTAAGAATAAAAATAGTGATGAAATTAAATTAAAACCAATCTCAATGTTGTGTCTCAGCCTACAAAGCTATAGTTATAACCTTCTCAATGGAAATTCACTCGTTTATCTTGTGCATTGTCAAAAATTACTTTAAGCGCAACCTTATGTCTCTACCTCCACCACTTTAGGTTGATACAAACACACATCATGGTAATATATTTGATGTTAATTCCCATTGTGATTAGAATCGATGTTCGGTAATTCCTAACTAATTGTTGTATTAATATTTGTCACATTATACAACACATTCTCAATATTATTGAATGTTATGCTCCCACTACTTCTAATCCTATTAACTATAATGAAAAGCTCAAAATATTTTATGATCCACTTCCTTAACATGATACTACTAAATCTACTTCAAAGGTGCGCCATTTTTATCACACACTACTACCTCCACCTTTTTCTAATCACACATTTGATGTAATGATTGGTACTATTACTACTACACTTTATTTTCTAATTATTACCTTCACTTTGAAATCAATATGACACATAACTTTATTTTGATATATGTATTCTTATCAACATCATATACAAAATGTTTTGATCAATAGTAGTGCTCTATATAATATGTGTACTCTTAATTTATTGTGTTCTCTTAGACATACTAAGAACCAAATCATAATGGATCCCAAGACACATAGATGGCTTATTTTTGTCCCTCTCATAGTTCGTTATGTTATCTTTTATATCCCATTCTTAGTGGCATCTTCTCTTAGCTTATGTGACACATGGGATTAGGTTGATATTTGTTGCTCACTTTTCCATTTATACACTCATTACTATGTTAGTTTGTTAAGTTCATTCATAATAACTAATTGGTTAAAATTATGGGTATTCTATTTGAGGATCCTATCTCTCTGCAAATTGATCGGATACATATAGTTACTACTCCTAGTCCTAGTGCATTTACATTACGGCATTTTTATCATCGTGTTAAATCTAGTATGATATTCCCTTCGAATGCATATATGCATACGTCCTATAGTTCACGTATTGTTCCTAGATGCTCACATATCACTTCTCACAGAAACCTTATCCTTTTTCCTTTGATTAGGTCACCCTCATGCATACTACTCATCCTTGGCCTTCACACCCTAGGTGTTATATGGAACATGTTGTGGATTTTACATATATTATACACAAACATTCTTCACCTCTTTTGAAACTTGTGGGGCCTACATATCCCCCACCCTTTGATTACTGACGTGCCTCATTATGAGGATCTTGTTGGGTATATTTTGTGCTACCCCTTATCCTATTCCTAGTTATTTACAAAATAATTCAAAAACATTAAAATAATCACATTATACAATAACATTCACTTATTTACAAAATAAAAAAATTAGGACATGATTATGGTTTAATTTGCTAGTTTGTTATTCTATACATGTTTTATGCTATGTTGGTTTTATAGATATCATATATTTTCTATATACTCTTTACACACACACTTTCACGAGGCATATTGAGTGTGATGCACTGAAACACACAAGATGACACTTGATAATAATGATAGCTCGGTTCCTTCCCATTAACATTATTTTTAGGGACATCTCGAACACCACATAGATGCTTTTGTTTTAGTATAATTACTTTATAATTCCTCATTATGTTTGATTACATATAAATTTTATTTGTTATATTTTGAGCTAACATGACTAACACATGTGTTTTTGCAATGCTAACTCATCTTGTTATCTCTCTTTACACTATCATTGTTTCTTATAATTGTTTAATACATTATTTTCACTAGGTGCTTACAAGGATTATTTCCTTGTTTGACTAGTATGTTGTTTTACTCCATGGATTTGGTTGACTATTGTTTTACTTAATTACAATTCTATTGTTTATTATTCTATATGACCTAAGTTCTTTTATTGTATTGTGACATCATAGGTGTCCCATGTTTGTGGCTTTATCCCTCTCTTGCATATATATAATTGTTTATCTAAATGTGACACGTAGAGCATCATATTTCTATTTTCTTGTGGCATGGTGTGTGTACCATGTTTATGGCTCTATGCCTATGAGTAACTATGTTTCTATATTTCTATACTAGTTCTTAAGAGTCTATACACTAATATTTTTACTATTACACTATCATTAATTTGATTTATGACATGATTGATTTATACTCTGATGTTTTTATAATATTACTACTTTGGATTATGACATGATTAACACTTTTTACTCTGTTGTTCTTACTTTTATACACATGTATTATGCTTTGTTGTGTGTTGCATTTTTATTTTATTTTCACATAATTTTTCCACCATGCACGACCCATTTTACAAGTATAGGTTCTCAATAGTTTCCACCATCCCACCTTTCTATGTGATCCTACGCAAATTATCAAACTTATTACACATGGGTACACATCTATTCTTTTGAGTCGTACACATGTGCCTCAAAAGAGGGGTCATTCATCGGGATATTTTATACATCTATAAATAAATAAAGAGAGTACATGAACATTTTTTATAGGGTTTGGATTATAAAAAACATGTAGAAATACTAAAAGAAGATTAATCTCAAGTAGGAAAAAAATGTACAATACACTCGGGACCATGGTATAGTTATGACCAAGATGGATATTCGTGGACAAGGGGCATATTCTCAATAATTTTTTATTTTTTTATATTTTATCAGCTATCTAAATATTTCTCATATATTTTTAGATACAAAAGAATCATTTCAAAGCATGATACATATGGCATGAGTACTTCATGCCTTCTCTTCTACACTACTCATATTTAGTTAAGAGAATATGGTTTGGGGGCATGGGCTTCCTTCTCCTCTATGATATTTCAAAATATATACATTTAGTTTCAGTAGTACAACACCTTATGGGGTCATGATATGTCCATTCCTTTTGGTATTTTATCTTTCTTAACAATTACAACAGTAAAAATTATACCTAGATCCATCTATGATGATGCGGTGTGTGGATTTTATGGAAGGCATTGAAGTGGATAAGTTCTTCATAGGATATCTTTCCTCTTCTTTCACATGTTTCTAATAAGTGGAAGGTGTCGAAGTGGTTAAGTTTTTATAGGTTATCTTTCCTCTTCTCTTACAAGTTTCAAAATGGGTGCTTCGGCTCCTCTCTCTCTCTTCTTCGAGGTTGGGTTTTATGCACCCAATACTTTAGTTTCCTTTGGCACAATTGGAGATTGATCATCCTTAATTCTTCATCATCTCAATAAAAATTCTAAGTCTCCATAGTATAAAATGAATGGGAGCTCCTCCTCCACATAAAAATAGGGTTATTCCTTCCATGTTTTTCATTTCCTTTATTTACTTTACACAAGTTCAAAAATTACAAGCATTGTTTATATTTTAATTTAAAGTTAAATTTGTATCATAGACATTGACTAAAATCTATGTTTTGGGTTTCATTATGGAGTGTGCCAACACCAACACATCATAGAAAAAAATTTGAGTTAAGATAAAGTAAGTGTGTGTGTGTGTGTGTGTGTGTGTGTGTGTGTGTGTGTGTGTGTGTGTGTGTGTGTGTGTGTGTGTGTGTGTGTGTGTGTGTGTGTGTGTGTGTGTGTGTGTGTGTGCACTCAAGTATGTTTTTCCTTTAAGCATGTGATTTATAATTACACACTTAAAGGAGTAAAAAATGTAGCACAAATATAGACACTTAAATTTAGAAACTTATCCTTTTCGATGCCAATTTTGATTATGTCCCCTGTGAAGATGAATTCCCGTGTTCATAACTTGAGTTCATATATCTCTATAGATCTCCCATGACTTCCTCATTTTTACACTTTGTTTTGTTGTCAATTCAAGAAACAATATTTAATTAAAGTAGTAAGATAACCCTTTCCATCATGAAACAAATTTTTATTTTACTTCACATCCCTCTTCTCCAAGATCACATAGTTTGGTCGAGATGTGGAATTCGGTCCTTTCCAACTTGTACATGTTTGTACCATTTTTAGATTGGAACAAATATATAAGTGGTTTACTAATCTAAAATTTGATTTAATGAGGTCAGATTTACACTAAATGGATGTAGGTTAGATACAAGTGGATATTTTGATTAATTAACTTCCAACATTAATTATACAATATCAAAATAGCATTCTAAAGCATGCAATACAAGATATGAACTTGAAAACCCCAAGAGAATGACTAGAACTTAGCTTGTTACAGAAGATTATAGGAAGTACTAGGATTGTGTAATGTTTTCTTGGGGAGATATGAACCCAGAGATGCTTTGGAAATGAAATTGTAACTACAAATTATCATGGGTAGGACCATATCAATTTTACAAGCTAGTATTGTACAATATTGACCATTCTATATTGTCCTAGACTTGCTCTATTTTTTCTTCTATAAATTTTTGTTGTGGTTGTCTTCCTATATTTTTCTACAATTGTCATACTTTAATTGTTGATCATGCAATGAAGCTCTCTAAAAATGTTTAACATCATCTCAAACCCTATTCATCTCAAGACCATTGCATCTAGCATTGCAACCAAAGTAGGTAGCGCCAACACTCCACTAGAAGTACAAAATGATGAACTTACTATGGAATTACTAATTGCTAAAGATGTGAGGGTTATGTTAACTTCCAATATTTGGATAGAAGTAGGACTTATAAATGGATATATAAGGTATATTTGAAGTATAATATACAAACCTAAAAGTTCCCCACCCGAGCCACCAACATATGTTATGGTTGAATTTGACAATTACCCCTGGAATACCATTTGAAGATGAAACTCCACATACAATTCCAATTACTCCAATACAAATGGGATGCACAAGAAAAACCCCTTATGGTTGGCTTGGGCATTAAAAATACATAAATCACAAGGTTTGACTCTTTCAAAAGCTACAATTGATATAGGACAACAAGAAAGAATAGGGTTAACATTTGTCACAATCTCTCGTGTAAAGTCTTTGGAAGGTCTAAGAATATTTCTACCATTTACTTATGACTCGCTATGAAAAGATGAAAAAGGAAAACAAATTTCCAAAAGGAAAGTTGAGGAAGAAAGATTGAAATCCTTAGAAGATAAATAATGACATGTACATATTACAAAATTCTTTCTATGAATATGAAATGACTCATTTGTTAATATGTTTTTTTATTAAGGGCAAATAGTTTTGAAGGGACTATACCCTGTATACAAAAGGGCTCAAAAGCCAGATAGCAAAGATGAGAGAAGTAGCCCAGAGAAGGGAAAAACAACCAACCAAGGAAGGCTCAACAGCCAAATATTACAATATAGGTGAAAAAAGGATCTAAACGTACATAGATCCAAAAAAAAGAAGGCAAGATCAAAAAGGAACCAAAAGAGAAACAGCATAAGGAGCCCCGCCACAAAACAGCTCCAGAACCGCCGATGATGACAACAAGATAGCATAGCATAACATTTGTTAATATGTTATGCTATGTGCATGACACATTTTGATTAATATTATTTGACTATTTAATTTTCATTTTATCTTATTGTATATTATGTATTTGGACTATTTTTTAAATGCTTTGTTTGTTTTCATTTAATGTGATGTATGTAACACATTTAATTTTTATTGAAAAATTCATATTATATGTTAATGCAAAATGTAAATCCCATGGATGCTACTAGCATACCTATCTTAGATAAATCTATGTAAAATATGTCGAGAGATATCATTCTTGAGGTGCATAATATTTTCCTAAGGCTCAAATTCAATATAAGTGCCTCAAGAATGATATCTCTCAACATATTTTACATAGATATATCTAAGATAGGTATGTTAATAATTAAAATATTTTCAAGAAAGCATCAAATGGTAATTATCAAATGTTCTAATGAAAATTATAACTTATTTGGTTAGTTACAAAAGTATTAGGAAATTTTCAATAAACTCTTAAAACATAAAATCTTTATATTTTGTATTGTTGTGTAATACAAATTTGATGTAAGACAATGTGTTACTGATTGGTAAACATGAAAATGTAATACATATTGCCATAAATTAAAAGAGGTATAAGGTAATATGTATTACACTTCCATGTTTGTCAAATGAAATATCATTATCTCTTCTGATTTCTAAATTTAAAATATGAGCATTAACTTTTACATAAGTTATATTGACATATGATAAAAATTATTAAACTAAATGAAAAAATCATTTATTTAATTTTTAAATATTACTTTATACAATTTGAATAACACCGAAAATTACCATTATGAAAATTTAGTTTTATAAACATAGGTGAAATTGTTTTGGAACACAAGAAAATAATTTTGTTTAATAGTTTTGTTTAATCCTACTTTGTAAGACTCTTATACTTACATAAACATTCACATTCAATTTTTACTATTGGAACTACAATTTATATTAATAAAATAAAAAGAGAGTTACATAGTAAGGGTGACAGGATAACACACGGTCCCACAAAATGCCACGAGGGCACGAAATCACCAAAAAAATGCCACAAGAGAAAACATTAAAACGCCCACAGGGAAACCAGAGAGCAGAAGAAAAGTAACACCATGAAGCACACAACATTGCACGAGAAGGATGGGGGATCATCTCGAGAGGCTCCATTGTTAGGTTCTGCAGACCATTTGTAGATCCACATGTCAACCATCATAATAAGTCTTGTATTTATAAACGAACCATAATTCCCCAACCGGGGTTTGAGATCTTGCAATAGTCTGTATGGCATGTTGTGGAGAACCCCATCACATAGTGCTAGCGACACCTTTTCCCGTAGAGGTAGGCTCCAACCTAGTCTAGAGGAGGATAGGGAAAAAGGGCGGCCTTGAGAGGAGGTGAAATGGTGGCTATGCGAGTGGATCCTCGATATGGTCCCACAGAAGAAGGTCATCGGGGTGGTGAAGGCCAAGGTGGTGACAGGTTAAGGATCCAACGGAACCCAACTCATAGTGCATTGTGCACTCCCCATTGATCAAGAAGCTCCTATAGATGAGAAAACTCAAAAGCAACATTGGTGGCTTGTGCTTGAATTTATATGTGAGCTGAGATAGAATAACCACCTTGTCATTAGTGGAAAAGAATATAACATATTGATCTTTCTTAAAAATTAAAACATTGGGAGCTTTACATATATGAAATAGAATACAAGCATGAAAAATGCCAAAATTATCAATATAATAAGGCCAAGGACTAAAGTCGCCAAATAAATCCAGATGCCATGGGAAGAAGTCGGGGGGTGGTAGGGTTGGAACAAAGAGTGGATCCATTTCCAGATAGACTGAGCATGGGGACAAGACCATAACATGTGAATGAACGACTCATGGCAAGAGAAAAAAGGATGATTTGGAATACAGATTCCAATATGTCAAAGCCTTTCTCCCGGAGGAAAACCTGGTAAACAAGACACTAAGAAAATGGTTAACTTTAGGCTCAAGAAGAGGGTTCCAGATATGGGAAATCCGGCGAAGCCAAGTGGATACGTGCATAGAGTGCAAACCTCGTCGATTATAAATTTTATCAATGGTTGGTGAGAGAGGAATTAAAAATTGATAAATGATCTCGAGTGTTGTATCTCGAGAAAAGTAATATCCTCATTCCATCGCCAATCCCGCCACCACACTGACTTGGGGTTGGAGCCCCATTTTTGTAGCATAACATCATGTAGGAGATACTAAATTTTCTGATTGACTAGAAGTCTGAATTATTCAAATTGAATTTAACTTTGAGCTTGGGCCAAGGAATCCAATCTCTATGATTCACAAGATCCTAAATGGTATGAATGCCCTTACGGAAAAGTCAAATGGATTTAATGCTCTGTGGTTTCAATAAGCTGAAATATTTCCTTCAATAATGATAGGATACCACCAAATGTTCTATGAATTAAAATAAATCCCAATGCAAAATCCATCACCAATCCAACGCATCGGTGGCTTAACTTGCTTAAAGGATTTGTAAATACTCTTGGCAAAAAAATTACCAAGTAATTTTAACAAAAATAAATTTGATAATAAGAGAATGCAATCTAATTATGCTCAAGCACTTCTTTCCATAAGGGGCTCTAGATTCAATACAATGCCACAACATAATTTTCCATGTTTGGGTACTTGAAAGACCCCAAATCACCCATTTGGCACATAAAGCCACACTCTGTTGATAAACATCAATGACTCCCATGCCACCTTTATCCTAAGGAAGATAGTAGACATCCCAAGCAACTTGGTGAAAACTAACTAAACCAGAACTTTTACACCATAAAAAGTCCCAAAGCATCTTAGCAAGCTGATTGAACAAATTGCGAGAAGGACACTAACAAACAGAATAATAAACATGAGTAGCAGTCAAGGATTTTGGTGCAAACTTGGAACTTACTAGCCAAAGATAAGGGTTTGGAAGACCATTTGGTAACTTTCTACTCCACTTTGTTAAGAACATAATTCCATAAGGTCGTAGAGTCACTGTCAAAGGAAAAGGAATGCCAAGAAATCTGAATTTCTCACCACGACCAATCCATTTCTAGGGGTAGGCCTTTAACCATTCGGAGGAGGTAAACAACTCTGTTGATAGCCCAAAGTTTTAGCCATTTGAATATTAGAACCTGAAGCCAAGAAAAAGGTGTCAAGACATTCAAAGACTGTAGCAATATTCTGATCCGATTCAATGAGGGTAAGAAAGGAATCATCCATAAAATTCCCATTGATAAGTTGAGTCACATGATCCGGAAGAACAATCCCCGAATGTGGCCTTGCAAAAATTGATGGATAATAAGGTAACCTAGTGTCATCAGCGATCACAAACAATGTTGGTGCAAGAGGGCACCCTTGTCGATAGAGCGGAAAAGGCCAATGGCAGTAGACTAGTGACCATTAATGGAGAGTCAAGCAGAAGCATTAGAAAAAAGTGTGCTTACAGCCGTTTGAAAGAATTCTCCAAAACCCAACGCTTTAAGCATAGCCAAAATGAAGGGCCATTCAATGCAATTGTAAGCTTTCTCGAAATCAATCTTTAGGAAAAGAGGATTTTGTGAAGAAACACACGCCCATTCCATGCCTTCCCAAACAACAATAAGATTGTCCAGGATGTAACAACCTTTGAAAAAACTAGTTTGCTCATGCCAAAAATCTTAGGCAGGATATCTGTAATTCAGAGAGCCAAATCCTTGGAAAGAATTTTATAAGACACATTTAATAGGGTGATTGACCACCAATTATTCATTTGTTCAGGATTGCCTACTTTGGGAATGAACTTGATGTTGCCTTGATTGATGAAACTCCTAGAGAGTGAATTTTAAGAGCTTTATTATAGACTTGAAGAAAATCAAGTCCTACAAAGGAAAGGACCAGTTGCTTTGTAAAATTCAATAGGAAGTCATCCAAGCCCGGAGAATTTTCATCTGTAAGACAAAGCAAAGTTACATGAAGCTCATCCAAAGTGAGAGGGGTGTCCTGAGAAGACATGATATTTTGGCATAAGTTTACTAGGCACAACATAAATACATTTATGTAAGGTAGTAGCCCACTCAATTGAATCCTCTTAAGCTTGAAACACCAGATGATAGTGCTTGAAAAAAGCATTAGTGATCTCTAGAAGCTTCAGTAAGCCATTGGTAAGAATTGTAAATAGCTTTGATCTTTTATCAAGCATGTTTGGCCTAGAGGTATTTCAAATATCTTGTAGAGGATTTATCTCCCACCCTAAGCTAGTGAATTCTCAAACGGATTTGCGCACCACATGTGGAGTGGGATTCAATGAGTTTGAGCTTGTGGTGAATACTAGTGGCCTGGATCTGAAGGTGAGAGTCAAAAGGATTGGCCTTGAGAAGTAGGGAGACCCATCCGAATTATGTATGCAAAGTCAATTCAACCTGCAGATTTGAACCTTGGAAACCCACAGAGGAACCTAGTGGTGCTGTGAATCACTGCCTCCCACTATGAAATCCAAGTGACACCAAACGATGGATGTAGTACCATATTCCAAATTTTGGCAATAAACCTGGATCACTCTAGGATGACTCAGAAAGAAACATTAAGAAAGAATTTATTTTTGGGCACCTTAGGAGGTGATTAACTAAAATTAACTAAAGTATGTTGTATAGGGATAGTTAATCTAATTTATCAACAGTTGAAATAAAATAAACAAATGCAGTAAAGAAGTATGTAAATAATCTAAGTAACTATGGAAAATAAAATGCTAACCCTAATATGCAAGAGAGAAAAGGAAAATAACTCAAATTTGAATAAAAATTGTTCATGGCAAGGTTCATTTTAAGAGACCTCTTGAAATCCAAGGTGAAAAATACCTGCAAAAACCCTCGTAACCGGTTTCACTTGAGCTAAATTTTCCATTTTTTTCAAAACTAAATTTTCACCTACTATTTTTTTAGGGAGATTACAAACACTGACACATTTGACGTGCCACAGGAAACCTTCATGTCGCGCATCAAGAAAATTTGTTGACGTGTGACAGGAAGGTTTCCTTTCACACGTCAACAAAGTTTCTTGATGCACATGTTCTCACCCTAAAATTCCCCTCATTTTGAAAATCAAATTTTGAAAATTTTGAGTTGGTATCTTTGAGAAATTTTTAAGCTAAGTGAGAAGTTTGAAAAGATAAAAATCGGTCTTTGAGGTCATTTTTAGTGTGTTGTGGCTAAATCGGATATTTTTGTCCCATATGTCCCAAGTGCGGGAAAGCCTCCTATTTGTTGATTTTCCACATTCTCCACACTACTCTACTTGTCGGGTAAATCAGAAATTTTTGTCCCATGCGTCCCATGTCCCGTGGACCGTTTGTGCTTCCTAGACCTATGTTTTCCACATCGGCCGAATTGGATTTGTGCGTCCCATGTGTCCTAACCTCCCATGGACCACCTATGCTCTCTAGACCCACATTTTCCACACTCCTCTTAGATCGGGTATTTCGGCTTTGCACGTCCCAATGTCCCATGGACCGTCTAGGCTTATTTTTTCTACTTTTTCCACTTTTTGAATTAATGTGAGGGCCATTTATTGCGCATTCATGATTTTATCTCTCCATTCATTTAAAATCATGGCTATTTAAAGGTGATAATCGTTCATTCATTTTCACCTTATCGCTCTTTTCCCAGCTCGTGTTTGTGCAAAATCAAGTTGTTGTTGTACATCTATATTTCCTCTTGTAAGGATTCTTTTGGGATTGTTATTTTCCACCGAAGCTTATTCCTCTCTTTCCTCTTTCACAATGAAGTTTCAATACCAAGGGTTCAAGCACCTCTTTTCTTTGGAGGCTTCTATACCTAAGATTGGTGAAAGTGAAACTCGACATCTTGATCTTGAAGATTTCTGGAACAGAATCAGATGTGATAGTCCTACCCCCATTGCTCAATTGATCAAAGATAGCAGGATTTCCTTTCTTTGTAGGATTTCCTATTTTACATTCAATGTGTTGATACTGTGCTTGCGTGTGGAGCTTGTTTTAGTCCTAAGTCAAAAGAAATTGTTGATGTTAACGACATAAAGTGGTTGCACTCTTGGATTCCAAAGCCATCAATGCTACCCTACGAATTTCAATAGTGGAAGGAGCCAACATCCTCACTCTCGCCCAAGCACAAGCATTGTTTGATCATGACAGTGAGAAATACAAGACTATGGTAGCCAAATCTTGGCTTAAGAACCCTAAAAATGGAGCATCCCGACATCAAAAAAATTTATTCAAAGTTGATTTCAAGAAAAAACTTTTAGACATCATTACCCTTCGGCCTAGAATCATGGGAATTCCCTCTACCAATGAGTTCCATTTTTGGAAGTTTCCCTTCATCAACATCATTTGTGAGGGGAAACAGAACTTGGATTAGAGTGAAATTATTTGTAAAAACATGACAGAGCAGCTGGTAAATGTTCACAGAACCCAAACATTCTACATGACGTCCTACCTCATGTACACCTTGCGACATCTAGGGAATGGCTTGGATTCACTTTCATTGAAGATAAGAAGGATGCCCCCATATATGAATATTGCCCTCAGTTCACCCTCAAGGTTAGTAATCATAATTTTAGGAGAGTGAATGATGCATTCACCATGTATATTGTGAGGTTGTTGGAAGGAAATATGACTGGAGATTTTCTGAGGAAGCAAAGACTTTGATATCTGACTATGGAAGCTTCTACACTCAATTCAGAAAATTCTCATATATCAGATTGGCTAGTTTTAAAGGTCCACCTCTAAAGCTTCCTATGTTCTAAAATCATAAAATGGCCTTTATGAGGTGCAGCAATTGGATAAGATCCACGGGACTGCGAGAGACAAAATATTACTAGCATTCATTTTCCTATCTCCCTAGGAAATTATACATGCATGACAGCCCTAGATGCCCAGAAAATTGATAAGACCATCATCCCTCTCATCATCCATCACAAGTCCAAGAATTTCTTTGATATCAAAGGATATATTGCAAAGAATTTCATAATGGTTTTCTATCATCTTCCGAAACTGAATATTATTGGGCTGATTGTACAGATGATTTTGAGGCCAGAAGAAGGTACTTTGGTAGATTTTCTCTTCAACAAATCATAGACTTCAACGTCTATAAAGTACCTGATGGGCTCAAGGATGATGATGAGGACTTGCAATCTATTGAGTATGAGAGGTCTATTAAACACACTCCTCTAGAAACCATTGATTGGTTTGTAAAAGAGAGAGATGATTTGAAGGAAGTAATCAATCCTGTTATTGTGAGAACCAAACTCTGGTTTGATAGGAAGATGCAAGACTTCAGGATGAACAAAGCCAAGTCTTCTTCACAGGAAACTTCTTCTCCTAGGAAGGAAGAACCTATGCCCAATATTGAATTACCCGAGTAATCTGCACCTTCCTCTCTAGTGAAATTTCTGAACAATCTACTCCTTCCTCTTCAACGAAGGTATACCATAAGAAAGGTAAGGCCATCAAACAAGAGTAAGTTGAAGAAGAAATTCTTTTGCAGCAGACAAATGTCCTTGAGGGGCCAAAAATATTATTGTTCTGAGTGAGGATGACAGTGAAGAGATGAAAGAGGAAGAAGAAGCCCTTATATATCGCTGCTGAAATTGAAAATGAAGGTCCAATGACTAAGCCTCTAGGTTAGATGAACACTACTACTAAGGATCTTTCTGAAACTATGCCAACTTATTCACTTTGGTGACATCAAAAGAGTGCAAACCTTGAGTGCAATGAGTTCACTTGCACTCAGACCCATTTCTCCTTCTACCTCCTCCTCTTCTTTTGCTTGGATTCAACTTTTTATTACTAGCAAGAAAATGAAGTCTTCTTCTCAAGTCATGGTTCCCAATTTTTATGTTGTGGCAACCTTTCTCAAGCATCTTACTCCTCCCCTCCTACAAAGAAAGTAAAACCACCTCAAGGCTGGTTTCAGATGTACATGGTCGCAATTCATGGAGATTGAAAATCCTAGGGTAGAAAAGGAGGAGAAGGATCTTTCGGTTTGACGACTTGGAGCTTACAATAATTCCACTTTGTGAGTCCACCCCTCGAGTGAGGTTCATAACCTCAGAGAGACTGTGACCCGAGTCATTGAGCGAGTAGAGAAGGGTAAACAAACCATGGAGTAGTTGGAATAACATAACCAAGTTCTTTCAAATTTCATAAAATCCTTATTGGCAAAAGATAAAGTCTTGGACCCGGCTCCACTGGCCACTCTTCCACCTCCCATAGTCCTCAAAGCAAATATGAGGTCCATACCATTAAAGACATTCACAAATATACTAGTTATGGGAAGGCCATGGAAGTCTTGGTTGATGACATGATAGTTTCTGTATTGAACTTCATTGAAGAGGCTTTCAAATCATATGAGAAGGTGTCCAAGTTGCAGCTGAAGTTCAACTCAACAATCAATGGCTTGGAAAAGGAACTAAAACTCTAGTGTGAATGTATCAAAGCTCTTTGTTCAATGAGCCAAAAATATGAGAAGATTTTATCAAGCAAATTATTTGATGAAGCCAATAACAATGGCCAAAATCTTTGGTTTTCAGTATTGATTGGAAAATCAAGGTTTTGGAGGAAGTTATGGGAGAACTGAAGAATATGAGGCAAAAAGGGGAAGATTTCAAGACTTGTGTTTTGTCTTCCTTCCAAGATATCCATTTTCAGATCCAGAATGAGGCCTCAGGTAAGTAGTTTTCTATTCAAGAGATCAAGGCTCAATTCAATACCTTCATCAAAGAATATCTTTTCAAAAAAGAGTCCATGTATATATAGAAGATGAAAGATGTCTACTCTCTTCAGTCAGCTATCACCGAGGCCAACAAGGAATTTCAGGAAAACATAGAGTTTGAGAAGGATATGGAGAAATGCCTTGGAATGTGGCCACTTCTAACACCACCATACCCAAGTGCATGGAAATAGCTGAGGCATTAAAAAAATTTAGACATCAGATTCTCAAGACGGTGGGCCCCTCTAAGTCTCTATCAGATGTTTACACTTCTGGGTCCTAGGACACTTCTCTTATTCTTTTGATTTGTAATACCCATGATGTAATATTTGATTAAGGACACTCTTTTAATATATTTGTTAAGTGATCTTTAATATTTAGATTAAAAGAAGTTAGAACTGAATGTAACCATTTTTTTAAGCTATTAAATGGGCTCTCCATGTCATTGATAGGGGCTGAATCATGATACTCTTGAAAGGTAGTAGATTTGAAAGTGATCAATATGGAATATTTTCTCTTTTCTCTTATTTGTATCTGCTTTTATTTCTTTCCTTATCTAAAATTTATGAATCATCAATCTTTCATGCTAAGAAACTTTTTGTTCTTATTATATGATTTTTGGAACTTTTTGTCTATGGAATTATACCTAATTTTGTCATGTGAATGATTCTATTCTATATTCCTTTGATAAGTACATATAAGTTTATATTTTTTATCTATATTACCTAAAAGTATTGTTGTGTTCTTCCTTTCAATTTCCTTATTCGATATTTTTTTATGTATTGGAAATCTTTATTGGCATAAAAATTTCAAAGTATCGAGAGTCCTCATCGATATAAAAGTTGTACATTTGATAATATTCTTTGTTTCTCGCTTTCAATAAGGTAACCTCTCCCTTAAAGAGGAGGGGCTTTTTGTCCCATGACTTTTGTTTTCTAAGGTGCTATTTTGCAAACCAACAGTGTGACAAGAAGGTTTCCTGTCGCACGTCAACAAAAATTTATTGACGTGCGATAGGAAGGTTCCCTATCACATGTCAAGAAACTTTGTTGACGTGCGATGGGAAGGTTCCCTGTCATGCATCTTAGGCTTCAAACCCTAATTTTGTCCTATAAATACCCTGCCACCGGTCATTTTCACGTTTACACTTTTTGGCTCCCAAATTTTCTTGTTTACAGGAATCTAGGTTAGGTACAATCAAGCTCAAGGACAACTACAATGGCGACTACAAGTGCAACCCAAGCCCAAGACAAAAATCAAGAGGAAAATCCAGTCAACCCACAAGCCCTATCCAAGGGAAAGATACTCTACAGGAACCTTTTGTGCCCCCACATCCAGACAATTGTACAAATGAATTTAGAATACAAGGATATGCTCGATGCATGTGACTTTGGTGGGCTCGTTAGGATGCCCCATTTCAAAATAGACCATGACATTATGAACTACCTTCTATCCTCGTATAATACAGAGGACGGTCTATTTATTGTTATTGTGGATGATGGTCAAATGTTTCAATTCGGTGTCGACCCAACTGATATTCATTGGTTAACAAGCCTCCCATTCAAAAATTTACCCATTGTTACAATGAAGGCAACACTCATCAAAGATGATAAGAAGTACCTAGAATCAACTTTCGGGTTCCATGTTTTTTTTTATTATTGGCAAATAGTTTTTTGAAAGGGACTATACCCTTGAATACAAAGAAGGCCTAAAAGCCAGGATAAGCAAGAGAACCAGAGTGAAAAGGATCAGAATCCAAATGTTACAATGATGCTCAAAGTAGCTAAAAAACAACTACCAAAACGAGACAGAACAGCAAAATTACTGTTGCAAAAAGCAAGAAAGGATCCGCTAAAAACAAGAAAAAAAACAAACAAAGGACAACAGAATCAATTCACAGCTACTTCCTAGTAGCTTTGTCTAAGATGGATTTTATATTCTTCCAGGATGTAAACATACCCAAAGTAGTCATATGGGGGCGTCATTAGAATCCAGCTGCTCCAAGGTCTTCTTGCTTTCTTTATCAGTACCCCAAAGAGTTTCCGGCACTCCGCTTAGGTTGGAGACACTTCTGACGTGTTGTTCAATAAATTCCTCAATCGCCCTAAAGATGGCAATGTTGTAATCATGCCTAGTCTTGGCCTTCCCTAAGCGAGAGTCCAAGGAGTGCAATTTCTTGTAAATATCTTCAATTTTGTCTGTCCACATCCTCCTCCTCCTCCTTCTTCCTCTTTCCTTTCTGTTTTGTCAAGTTTTTAACTTCATCCTTTAACAATTTCATATCTACCTCTAAGGCTTCCAGCCTTTTTGTAGGGCTTTCCAATTGCACTTCCCGGGGGCTGGCACTGCTGATATGCAGGAGGTCATGAGCAATTTCAAATTCATGAGAACCCTTCTCCACCGCAAGGGTCTCAAGGTTAAGCTTCCTAGAAGCCCTGGTAACCGGTCTCCGTGAGGTAGAGGCCAAGTGGGGGGCGGGAGCATCAGAAGGGGGAACGGGAGAAGAAGCCTGAACGGCCGGCATGGGGGTGACAGCAGCGGTGGCAGGGACAGAGAAAGGAGAAACAGGGCTGGCAGCAGTAACAGAGCTCGGCAAAGGGGGAATCGAGCTAGGGGAGGATGGGAGACCAGGAAACCTGAGTAGACAGCATTTGTGTAACAACAAAATGAGCCCTTGGTGCAGAGGAACCGCCTGGGAATGCTTTTGAAACTCAAGAATGGAGCGTTCAAGAGAGTTCAGCAAGTAATGGGGGAAACAAACCAGACGATCCCTACGAAAATGATTAAGAAAAATAAGGTGTTTCGCAGGAACAGTGACAAACCTCCCTTCCAAGGAGATGAACCGTATCATCATGCGGGTTACTTCATCATATGGTGGAGGGATCGAGCTAACAAGTAGTTGTTAAGTGGGTCAGTTTCTCCTCTCCCTCAACAAATCTTCTCTCTTCCACATCCCTATCGACCCTTTTGTTAAAGAATCTGAAGCCTTCCAAGCCAAGGCCGGTCGCTTCAGCTATAAGCTCTTCATTGATTAAGACCTTCTGCCCCCCATACTCCACTGTCCTCTCCTTCCAATCCTTTGCAAAGCACACAGAGATGCTCTGGTCATGCCCCTGCACTTTCGAGTTCTATGTTGATTGTAAGTGTAAACTATTTTCAATTTTCATTTGGTATTTAGTTTCTAATTTTGATACAATTCAAATCGATATTAATTCCAACATTCTTTTGGCATTTGCAGCTCATGTCAATAAATCCAGACGTGGTGTGGATATGCAAGGAATTGCACACCACTTTCTTACCACTATGATTTCCTTCTTTCAAGCTAGAATAGTTTTGTAGGGTCGCCAAACAGATATACCAAACTAGGCTATTGCATACATTCTTGCAACTATCGAAAAGCAAAAATTTGATTGGTGCACGTTTTTATCCAAAAAAATAAAACTGACATTACAAATGCAATGCTTTCAAAAAACCAGTCATTCACTCCACAAACTATCTCCTTGGCCTTTATTACGAGGCTCTTCTAAATTTAAAAGACAAACCAATTCCTACTTGCACGGATGAGGCGTTGATGAATTTGTCAATTCCATTTCAAGAACAACAGGTATAAACTATAAAGTTTGTATTTCGACATTAGACTAACAGGATGTTCATCTCGAATCTGATTAAATATTTACTATTTGCAGAGAATATTTTTGGAGGCCCTTCCTCAAAAAAAGGTGACATCAAGAGGAAGAGGCCAATAACATGCTGAGGCGCGTGATTCACAATCTGAAATGGAAGTTCACTCATCTCCAAACCGCCAACCGTTTGAATTCGTTAAACGCCAGAGAAGTAATACCTTAACATTTATTATTTACAAATTCCCATTTTGTATTTTCAATTTACCATTTAAATTTTACCATATTGAATTGACATACAATCGATTGTTGCTGACATTGCAGGGACTTTGGACTATACGCGTACTTCTCAAAGTCAACCGTCTTCACCAACTCACTCAGTTCAGTCACATGCAATTGTCTCTTCTCAACAACCACCTCAAAGCAATCCCAACAACAGACAACTCAAAAACCACCAATTACTACTCCAACGCGCCACCTCAAGCACCGTGACAAGCTACCCCTCAACAACAAGGTATTATTTTATTGCTTTAGTACAAGTTTTGAATAGTACTTCGTATAATTTCGTAGTTTTTGCATAGTTTAACAGTTTTCATATGATTTTTCTTGAACTTTTCAGCACATTGCAGTCCTTCACCTTCTATATAGATAGTGGCACTGCCCCCTCCTCCTCCAATAATATTCAAAATTCCAACCAAAGGATCAGGAAAAAATAACATTGGTAAACGCATGCCAATTCCTCCAGCCCCTAGTGGGACACTAAACATTGCCTCCTCATTTCAAATTCCAACCCTCTCTCTCGGTGGCTTGCCCAACGCAACAAGAATATCAGTTTTAAATAATATAACTTTAGATGAAGATTACTTGGGCATTGATAGCAATGACCCAACAAGATTTTTCAATACACGTGAGATGATTCAAGGCCAGCAGGTATACTTCTATTTCAACATAATTTATTCAACTTTCATTACATTTCACTTTAGATTTATTTATTTGAATATTGATTTATTTTATCACAAATAGGATCAAGCCACACAAAGGTAGAAACAAGTAGCAGTTGATGATCAACCCGAAAGCCCCCATACCTCTCCAAATGAGATCATCTTCTTTAGATATAGATGGTGAACAGTTGTTACCATTTCCTTTAGAGAACTTAATTGGTTATGATTTTCAATCCCATGTCGATGAGTTTATTGTACCTCATATTGGTCAGCTCATAGAATGGGAGAAAAGGGAAAAAGTACTAATCAATGAGATAATAAGTCATTTTGAAAATTATTGGCAAAGGGATAGTTTATATGTTGCAAAGTCTGAATCAACCTGTGAAGATGGATTCCTTACTTACCCAAGTAAGAAGTGGGATTGTCACGTATAACAACTATAAAGATGACATTTTGGATAAAGCATTAAACAAATTGGAAAATATTAGTGTTGAAGCCTGACATATTTTAACAAATGGTCTAAGGACAAGGATCTGGTAGTGATTGCAAATGTCGAAAGAGATAGAGCGGTTGTAAGTATTATCACTTCAAAACAATATTTTTTGTTAATTTGACCTTTTCTTATTTTAGTAATATGTTTAATTGAGATCACTTTTTTTGCAGTTGAAATATGAAAATTTGAAGAGTCAAGCAAAGGTTTTCCAAGTTCACTTGGAAACCGTGAAGAAAATTTTATCCGCAACAAAGAATTTGAAGGAAAATATTGTTTTGGTTAACAAACAAAACAATACACTGAAGTGGATAATTAAAGAGCATGGCTTCAACCCTAAAATTTTATTCAAAACCAAGGCAGCTACAGATCCAAGTTTGTTATCCCATGGAGATGCAACAAAGGAAGAACAAAGAATTGTAAAGAATCTAGACAAGTGTTGTGGAAGATCTCATTAGTTCTGGGATTATTCAAGCCATTGGGGAAAGGGGTAGTGGAGAAGCCATTGGGGAAAGGAGTACATGAGTGGAAGCCATTGAGGAAGGGGTACAAAAAATTGAGGGTTAAAAAATTTCATGATTGAGGGTGGAAAGATTGAGGGTTTGAAATACTTTATAATCTATATTTGAAAATTATTATCTAGATTTGGAATTTGAAACTTGAAATACTTTATAATCTTTAATTTTATATCTTCCTTTATATTATGTATAGAATTTCTAGATTGTATATGGTGTTTATGTTTCATTTGAATGTGATGGTGTTATGATAATGGTTAATTATTTGTTTTAAGAAAATATGGAATATGGTATGACACAGGCATCTTAATACTAAGAGTTAAATCTTCTTCTCTCTACTTGTAATGATGATTGCATTAGATGTGGATGATGACATTAGAATAGAATCATAGATATGGATTATCATGAATTGTATGTGGACGTAGATTTAGCTTCAAGCACGATCATGGAATCTAGAAAATTTGGAATGTAGTATGATAGAGACATTAGAATGGATATAGATGATGATGAATGATGATAATGGATAATTGTTTTTAAAAAATTGGAATGTGTCAGGATTGTTTTAAAATAGATAAATAATTGTTTTAATAATAATTGGAGTGTCAGGATTATGATAGTGATATGATGACATTAGATGTGGATGATGACATTAAAATATATATGGATAATGATGAATTTTATGTGGACATAGATTTAGCTTCAAGCAGGATCGTGGATGATGAATTGTATAAAATTTGGAATGTGTTATGAAATAAACATCTTAATATGGAAAAATCTTCCTCTCTTTGTAAAATTCGATTGTGTGATTTTATCCCACAAAGTTTAAACAATATATCAAAGCATTTCATAAATATAAAAATAAATTAAACATAATTGTAAAAAATCAAGAAATTTCATATGATAGGGTTTAAGTTACCTCTTGTGTTTTAGATGGCTGTGAAAAAGCATATGGAAGGAAAATGAGAAATCATCCTTCATAGTGTGCTAGATCTTTGATTTAAGAAAAATCAACACGAGAAATGGATTAGTAGATAGATGGGTGAGTTTCCTGACATTGTCAGTCCCGAGAAGTGCGAGCTTCCTCGGATGGATGTCAACCCACGTTTTCAAAAAAAAAGATGAAATAATTGTATTTAAATAAATGTAAATATATATACCTGTAACATGAAAGATCTTTAATGATAACAAGAGCTGAAACAAAATTTGATAAAAATCCTCCTCAGTCAATATTTGCATCTATAGAGTTAATATGAAATTGAATAAATAACCACAGTTAAAATGTAAGGTGACAAACAATAAAAGTAAGGTCAAGGAGATACCTATTTAAAGTTGAAACAATCCATTATCAATAGCTTCTTCAAACTCGATGTTCTCTTCTGTAGAGTGTGACGATGTGCCAATTCCACTCTCATCGTTGGGAATAGTTGTACTTATAGCTATATTATTCACACCTCTTCTTTTGGAAAGGGAATTCCAATGCGTAATTTCTCTGTCGAAAGGAAAGGTTTCCATGGAGTAGCAAGATACATAACACCTCATGCAACTTTCAGATTTTTATCCAACCTGTTTCTCAGTTTTGATTTTATAAATGATAAAGCATTGAAAACCCTTTCATCCTCCACAGACCCCAAAATAATTGTTTGGCATAACTCATATAATCTGAAATATTCATTAATGTCTTCTTGTAAGATATAACTTTGATAGATTCCTCACCACAACCTTGTAATAGCACCACTTTCATAAGGTTTGTCTAAATTTTTATATTGGTTCCTCATTGTTGTTGCAAATTTTGTTGATTGAAACTTTAATAAATCAGCATTTAGTATACCTTTGATTTCCATACCCTTGAACTCTAAAGTCTTTGTGAAATGTTCCATTATTGTACCCATGGATTTATGGAAATGCTTTCTTACAAAGTCTGCACGACCACCTTCAATATTCCAAAAATTAGGATTCATCACACCCATTGCTTCAAGAATTTTATCTTTGGAGAAATGTTCTCTAA
This sequence comes from Taxus wallichiana var. yunnanensis, assembly GCA_018340775.1. Classification (NCBI taxonomy): domain Eukaryota; kingdom Viridiplantae; phylum Streptophyta; class Pinopsida; order Cupressales; family Taxaceae; genus Taxus; species Taxus wallichiana. The sequence goes on along the minus strand of CM031240.1, from coordinate 144,672,690 downwards.
TTTCTAATGATAAGGATTCTAGATTTTTTTTAAGCTTTATTCTTGTTTCAACTATAACAGACTCAAAGATATTACATGTCATTGGAATATCTTCTCGCTCTAATCCTGGAATAGATTGATGTTTTGACAAAATGTGCAATGGTATGTCCCTCCCATTAACATTGATGCAGAGGTGATCGTGGATATTAAATCTCAAATAGTTATTGGGATTTTTAAGATCTAATAAATATTTCCAATTCTCAAAAACAAGTCTATCAAAACTATCTTGGGAACAGTCCAAGACATCAAGACTTTGACATACCATTTTTCTCATCTCGCATGCAATCCACAATATAGATTAATCTCCCATGTGCATGCTTCATCAGTGTATTGATCTCCTACAACATTGGAAGAATACCAACCAGTGTAAGCAATGTCTCCAAATCAGTTAAACGGAACAAGTCCCTCACCCTGTCAACTTCATGATGATATTTGTGCATGAAACCAACCAACAAAGGATACTCCTCACGATCTCGCATGCAGATTCATATAAAGAGATCCATCTCGTCTCAACATCCTTCAAATTTTTTTCCATCTATAATTCCAATTGCAAATTTCTGGAACTCAATAAATCACTTTGGGTTGCTTTCCATATAGGCATGAAGTTCTCTTATAAGGTCTTCTGCTTTAGCAAAATTTTCGTAGTTGTTTACCATTTTATATGCTAAATTAATTTTGTGAGCCATACAGTGAATTGGTAGCATATATGGGGCCACATTTTTTTGTAATCTAACACACAGCCTTGTTCAATGACCCTGCATGACTGATGCACCATCTTCTCCGACGCATACCAACTTTGTAGCAATTTTATAATCAGTCATTCTAGTAATAGCTTTCAAATGAGAAACAACTATTTTATGTAGGTTTTGGAATTACAGTTTTCAACCATTTTCATAACACCCAGCAGATGAGGTGTCCTTATATGATTTTCTAAAGTATAGATGTGGATACATACCCATGCAGTGTTGTTGATTGTTGTCACTTCATCAATTGAAAGAGAGATAAACTTTGATTTTTTCACATTCTCTTTCAAATCTTCCTTCTCTATCATCGAAAGGCATTTTTCCATTTCCCATGCACTACTTTCAGACCAATGAGACTGAGGTACATTGGGCATTCCATTATATTGATACAAAACTTTGAAATCGAGGAAATCCAAAATCATTCTTCCTTTCTTTAGTATGTGAAATAAAGTAGAGAACTGTATGAGTTTTGCATGTAGATTTGTTTGATTCATCTTACCAATTTGTGATGTGATCGTTCCTCCCTTTTCCACGAGATGTTTGTGTTTTTTCTGCTCCGCTTCATAATCCGTTGTGTATTTAACATGCATGTATTTTTTTAGTTTTCTACCTGTGTTTTTTTATTTTCTAGCCATCCGCCCTCACATACTAGTCAAATATTGTTTTCCACAAGTGTTTTTCTATAGTGTCCAGCTTCATTTGCATTTTTTCTACTTTCCCAATTTCCATGTACATATTGTACATGTACATTCGATGGGATCTCTTCTGAATTAGATGGTTGTACAGGTTCGATAAACGAAAATTTGGTAGCCCAATCAAACTTATATGTCCTCCCAATGGTCCACATATTCTTGTTCATTTTCAATGTTTTACTTTTTTGAGTAGAATTTTGAGCAATATCACAATCACCTAGTTTCCTCTTTCATGAACCAAAATTTGAAATTGATTTCTATGTTCCATTTCTTGAGTATTTGTATGTGTGATATCTTGATGCACTCCTGGTTACACCCCAACAGGAAGAATATCTTCAGGATTTAGCATCTCAACAGGTATATCTTCAAGATCTGGCATGGTATCATCATAGGTGTCATTTGGTTGATACTGTGTAGAATGCATGTCCACCTCGATATTACCTTCCACACAGTTAGTATTCTGATTCTTTCTAGTGGCAGCTATATGGTTGCTAGTAGTTATGCTATCTGTATCAGTAGAGTTTCCAAAATACTTGAACGAGACTTCTGAGATTTCTTAGTTACTTTTTGGGTCTTCGCATTCTGAGGACTAACACCTTCCATTATTCTGAATAGAGTCATGCGTTAGCAAAATAAGCAAGTTACGCATCAGATAAAATTGGGTTACGCATGTATAACACTAAGTCACATGTCGAGGAAAATGAGTCACACATCGAGGAAAATGAGTCACGCGTCTCGAGAAAAACAAGTTGCACATTACAGAAACCGAGTCACACATCGAAAATTCACTAAGTCGTGTGTCGCAATACCTCCTTGTCATGCGTCAGAAAATTTAATGAGTCACATGTCAACAAATATTCCTATCGCGCATCAATAGCTAACCCCTTTTTCATGCATCAACAAATTCAATGAGTCGCATTTATTCGGAAAAAAAAAAATTCATGTATCAACAAATATCATCTTTCACCCGACTCTAAACTACTAAGTTCACAATGTTGGTAAGTATTAGTGGTAATATGTTACCTGGTGATAGCATACTACCCGGGAATCACCTAGGTTTTTATAGGAGATGTTTTTAAATGTAGGTGAAGCCACCCCAAAAACAATATACTGTAAATTTTAGGTGAACAGGACACTGATCTGCTTGAAAAAAATCACCTTTTCAAATTTTCCTAAAATGAAATTTTTTCCATATTACGAATATTCACCACTAAAATTATCCTAGTTCACGGGACTATCACAGAGGTGGAAAATATAGGAGTAGTAACGATTGTGCATAAGCTCAAAAGGATGGATCTCGGAATGATTCCATGGATGAAGCACTGGAGAGGGACTAGGGCACCTTCAAATGCTTTGGTCTACAACTGGGTGTCCTGGTCATGAAAATCTCTAAAACCGGTCTCTGCATGGCTAGGAGATGATCTGGAACCTTCGTTGTGTATCTCATCAAATTCATCATGCTCCTTCAGATGTCTCCAATAATCCAATATGGAAGAAAGACCTACAAGACCCAAAAACAAACATCAAACACTAAAAATAAAAATAAATATGAAGGGGTCGAACTAACCTTAGCTACCACAATGGTGGACTTACTAATTGAGCATTGCACTACATCTCAAACCCGATGTAGTTCTATGTGCAAGTGTGTGTGAACATGCCCTAGGTTGCTCTTTGTTCTAGTCGCACTTTGTGAAGTAGCAAGAAATAACCTGTGTAGAAAATGTAATAGAATGTGTGTATGGAATAGAATAGAATCCCTCCCCCTATTAAGTGTGATGTAAATCTCCTAGCCTTGTGCCTTGATGATGGATCTCTATGAATGCAAGTGATCTCCAATGTAATAGATAGATTGAAATCTAGATGAGTGATAGTAGTAAGTGATGTTAGGTCCCTCATTATGGTCTCATAACTTTATATTTATAGGGTTATCTTAGTCTAATTTTGTAATTAACCCCGAAAAGGCCAACCACAAGAAAGATAAAGATCTCAAACAGCTAGAAAGATCCCAAAAAGTGGTGGGAAAGTGCAAAGAACTGGGGCACCCTGGTGGGACAGTGGTGCCCACGAATGCCCCAATACTAATATGGGCACCCGAGTCAAGGCTAAAATGATGTGGGATGATAGAAGATGACTAGGCATATGGGTGCAATAGGTCGGTAATGAAGAAATAAAATAAAATAAAATGGCCAAAATATAGGGGTTAATTATTACTTTCTTCACTCAAGAACCTTCTAAATAGTAGTATGAGACCAAGATAAATAATGTCTAAAGTGCATGATTTTGTGACTACATTTTACCCCCACTTTATGTTGGTGAGTGAAAATCTTAGTAATATAAAGTAGATAGAGATGTGTACCTGATGTCCATAAAGAGTGTAGTAGAAACATGCCGAAGGACTAGACAAAGCATGGAATGACAAAAAGATGGAGGAGCATGGAAACTAAATATGAAAAATGCACAAAGAAAAAAGTGATGAGAGTGAACTGTCGACACTAAAATTTTCCTCCATAATTTCTATTTCATTAATGTATGTATTAGGAATAGGATGTTGTTAAGTATAATTAGTAGTAGCTCGATAGAAGATAATGGCGCCACAAGACGGTGCCGCCAATAATGTAGAGTACGGTAGAATTGCCAAAGTACAATAGGAATGTTGTAAAAGTAAATATTTGTCATAAGTGGTCCGGTAATGTTAAAATGTCAAAGTTTGGGTAATTAGAGAAGTAGGGTCTACATGATTAGGAATTAGAAATATTATATTGGTAATAAGGACATGGAGTGAGGTCATAAATATTTTGTGTATTTTATTTGTAAAAAGTCTAAAAATGTGGAACCCATGTAAAATGATAAGGTTTATCTTATCTTAAAGGATAAGCTTACATGTAAAATGATGTAGTAGATAAGAGCAAAAATAATGAAGTAGATGTGTTTGTAACAAAAAGAAAGAAAGAAAAAGATAATCAAGATGGAAATGATCCTAAGAAGATGAAAGGAGAAACTAATAAGAAACATAGGAGAAGAAAGTTGGGTGTGCAGGATTTTCTGATTTCACAGGGGCAAGGACCATACTCCATCTTGGAAGATCTGTCCAAAAGGCCTGTAAATATTACATATGGTCAACTCTTGGCTATGTCTTCTGAGAAGAGGTGGGAGTTGCGAAGTGGACTCAATGCTCGACAAAGGAAGGAGGTTGAGGTCCCTGTTTTGGAGGCAGAGGCAGATCCCTATGCTCCACAAGCTGAGGTATTATGTAATGGTATTTCAATTCATGATGTCTTAGTTGATGGAGGTGCTGCAGTTAATGTAATGAACGAGTCGTAATGAATATGTTGGGGTTAAAATTGATCGCCCTTCAACACTTATGTTAAGGTCATTAAATAAGGGAAAAACTAAACCGTAAGGTGTAGTTTCAAATGTGGCAATATCTCGTGATGGGTGTTGTATGTGTGGTAGACTTTCAGTGATGAAAAATGGTATGCATTACGTACCCAATGTTGCTGGGAAGACCATGGATAAGGAGAGTTCATGCAAAAACTACCGGAATGAAGGTTTCATGACACTTGGACGTGGTAGAGAGAGGGTGAAGATAAACGTGATCCCTCGACATCATAAAGCGTAACCTCGTGGATTCAAGTGATAAAACTAATGATTGGACATCCTCTGATTACTCTAGTACCAGTGAAGTGGACACTAAAGATGAAGAAAGTGAGGTGGATGTTTCAGTCATGGATATCCTTCCAGTCACACCAACTCATGACCCCATAAAATTATCTGAAGAAGAAGTTGATGATCGTCTCCAACAAATAAAGATTGGTGATGTTGTGATGGAGAGTGAGAAGGAATCCTACCTCCAGCTCTTTCGAAGGTACATACACATATTCACTTTTGATTACAAGGAACTCCATCAAGTAAGTTGGGTAGAACATTCTATTGAGCTGGTAGATGGTGCTAAGCCTATAAAGCAAATGCCATATAGAATGAATCCTAATTTTTCCAAGACTGTAAAAGAAGAAATAGATAAGTTGCTTGATGCAGGATTCATATTTGCTATGGAGAATTCAGAATGGGTTTCTCCCATTGTGATCTCAATAAAAAAGAATGGGAAGCTACGCATTTGTGTTGATTACAGGAAGCTCAATAAGGCAACAAAGAAGGATCATTACCCTCTTCCATTTTCAGATCAGATCTTGGACGAAGTAGCTGGCCAGAGTGCTATAGTTTCTTTGATGGATATATGTTACAACCAAGTTTGTATAGCAGAGAAAGATCAGTTGAAGACCACATTCACCACTCCTTGGGGAATGTTTGCTTATAGAGTTATGCCTTTTGGGTTGTGTAATGCTCCAGCAACATTCTAGCATTTGATGAATAGGGTGTTCGAACCCTACATTGGGACCTTCATCAGAGTATTTCTGGATGATTTTTGCATCTATGGGAGCAAGTTGGACCACCTGCACTCAGATGGAGACATTTCAAAGGTTAGATGAAGCACAAGCCTCACTAAACCCTACAAAGTGTGTCTTTGGATGTTCTAAAGGTGTTTTGTTAGGGCATGTTGTATCCAAAGATGGTATTAGTACTGATCCTGATAAAGTTTCAAAAATCAAAGATTTACCATTTCCTATGAATAGAAGTAAGTTGAGATCATTTTTAGGCCATGTGGGTTACTATAGAAGGTTCATCAAGAATTTCTCAAAGATTGCATAGCCACTAACCCAGTTCTTGAAGAAGGATGTTACTTATGAACCAGGAAATAAGGCGCATGAAGCTTTTGGACAACTGAAGGAAGCCCTGGTGTCTTCACCTATTTTGAAGAATCTAGATTGGAGCAAGCCATTCATTGTGTACACTGATGCCTCAGATGCAGCACTAGGAAGTACTTTGAGCCAAAAGGATGAAAATGGGAATGAACATCCAATTTACTTTGGGAGCAGACAAATGAGCAGTGCTGAGGTAAATTATACTGTAACTGAAAAAGAGGCTCTGGCTATCATTTTTGCTGTAAAGAAGTTTAGGAATTACTTGCTAGGGCAAAAATTTCTAGTTGTAACAGATCATCAGGCTCTAAAATATATTGTAAATAAGCCTAACCCATCAGGGAGGATAGCAAGATGGATAATTTTGCTACAAGAATTTGAATTTGATATTATAGATAGGCCAGGAAAGAAGCATGTCAATGCAGATGCACTCTCTCAAGCCTATGATGGTTTAGGATCATCTTGTGATGATGATGATTTCCCGATGCAGCATTGTTATCCCTTGACACAATCCCTAGTGAATACATAGATATTTGGAATTATCTGAATGAATTCAAGTTTCCTGATGGTGCCAATGCAAAGACTAAGAGAAAGATTACTCAAGCCAGTCGTCCATATTCTATTCTGCATGGAGTATTATTTCGAATAGGACCGATGGACAAGACAAGAGGGCGGTTAGATGTGATCAAGGGAAGGAACTGCGCGAGAAGAATTCCACAATGGTACATGTGGAGGGCACTTCTCTGGACAACTTACAGCAAGAAGGATCTTGGATGCAGGTTATCATTGGCCCACTCTTTTTAAATATTGTTATAATTATTGTAAGACATGTGATATTTGTCAAACACATGGTAACCGTAAGACTTCATCAGCTCCATTATGTCATATTCTTCCACTTGGTCCCTTTGAAAAGTGGGGAATAGACATTATAGGTCCACTTCCAACTACCTCACGCCAAAATAAGTATATTGTAGTTGCCACAGATTATTTAACCAAGTGGGTTGAAGCTAGGCCATTGAAAACAACTTCCATGGATGAAGTGGCAAGGTTCATATATGAACGCATTGTCACCAGATTTGGTTGTCCATTAGAAATTGTAACAGATCAAGGAAGCCACTTCATTAATGAGGTGGTAGAAGCCCTAGTCAATAAGTTTTCTATTAAGCACAGGAAGGCAACAACATACAAGCCAAGCACAAATGGACAGGTGGAACGAACAAATTTTGTGTTGTGTCAAATTCTAGCAAAAGATGCAGCCTTGCAAGTACATAAGTGGGATAAAAGGATTCATGCAGCATTGTGGGCATATAGGGCAACATCAAAGTCAGCAACAAGATACTCTCCATTTCAGTTGGCCTATGGCATTGATCCAATTCTTCCTATTGAGTTTGATATTCCCACTATGAGAGTTATGAAAAATGAAAGGATGGATGAAAGTGATTCAGTAAAAGAAAGGTTGGTACATCTTCATTTGCTAGAGGAAATGAGGGAAATAGCAAAGGATACAAGCCATAAGAAGAAAATGAAGCAGAAGGAATACTTTGATCAAAAGATCCGTTGGTCTCCATTTCATGTGAATGACTTGGTTCTAGTATATGATTCCAGATACAAAAAAGAAGACAAAGAAAATTTCTTCCAAAATGGATGGGGACCTACAAAATAGCAGTTGTGCATGAAAATGGTACGTACTAACTGGAGGAATTGGATGGCACTCCCATTACGAAATGGGTCAACCACAACAAGTTGAAGATTTTCCAAGCACCAGAATAGTCTACTCCTATGATGGAGTAGAAGCTAGGAAGGGGGAAGATGTCGACACTAAAATTTTCCTCCATAATTTCTATTTCATTAATGTATGTATTAGGAATAGGATGTTGTTAAGTATAATTAGTAGTAGCGTCGATAGAAGATAACGGCGTACATTTGTCAAGATGGTGCCAATAATGTGGAGTACGGTAATGCAGTCAAAGTACAATAGGAATGTTGTAAAAGTAAATATTTGTCGTAAGTGGTCCGGTAATCTTAAAATGTCAAAGTTTGGGTAATTAGAGAAGCAGGGGTCTACATGATTAGGAATTAGAAATATTATATTGGTAATAAGGACAGGAGTGAGGTCATAAATATTTTGTGTATTTTATTTGTAAAAATTCTAAAAATGTGGAACCCATGTAAATGATAAGGTTTATCTTATCTTAAAGGATAAGCTTACATGTCTGAGATAAGAGTTAAGGTATGAAATATGATTCTTCAGAGTGGATTTCTTATCCTATCTTAGAGATAAGATGGATAAGCCTGGAATTTCTATAAATAGAGAGGCCACCCCCCTCATTTAGCATAGAAGGAAGTAGTGAGAAATATTGTAGGAAGTGTGCGAAGGAAGCCATCAGTTTAAAGGTGTGTTGAAGAAGTCATTAAGAGGTGTAATTGTAAAGTTTCTCCCATAGTATTGGTGGAAGGCAAGTGAAGTCAATAACACTTGAAGTACCTCATGGGTGAGATTGTAACAATTTCATGTTAATATTATAATTTACTTTGATATTTCATATTTGTCATCATTCCGTCTTATCATAGTCGATGGTATTCTTGTGTTATTTTGTTGTTTTGTTTCCATATTACATCCACCAAACTAAAGGTTGTGCATTAGTAAATAATCATAGCACGAGGAGTTCCCGGTGAAGAATTATCATAGTGCCGGATTGGTGATGACAGAACCTAGGGGTAGAACTCATGTGTATCTACTACGGCATGTGATGTACCTGCATGTGTTGATCTAGAACCCTAAAAGACTTTTGAGGGTTAGGAATATTCAACCTTAGTTCAAGATGTACTCAAAAAATACACCACATCTATTCTATGAACAAAAATGTAAATGAAAGTAAATAATAGATTTGACTCCAAATTCTAATCTATATTTATTCATCAATAATAAGTACATCATACATCCTTCTCATTCTATCTCAAGTATCTTATCTCTCATACAAAATATCTCAAAGTGGCACTCACTCATACGTTCCTTGTTATGTTCCCGTATAATAAATTATTTACAATAAATATACAAAATACAATTGATCCCAAAAGACACTTCTTTTAACTCATGCCTATGTCAGCTTCTATAATGATCTAAATTGTTATGTCTTAATTTGGCAGCATCATGTCGGCTTATGTGGTTCTTTCTAGTGTTACATGGATTTTTGTAATGTTTGGCAGCTTTTCTTGATATGTTGCGGCTTTACTTAGTCTTCTCGCATCTTTCTCCTTGTATCGTGGCTTCTTTCCATTCCTCACGGCTTTGTCCTTTTATGCGTAGGATCATCCTTTCTTTGTGGATATCTCTAGGATTTTTGGATTTATATCTATCTCTCGCAACTTATGTAAAATTGATGAAGACACTGTCAACATTATCCCCTCTCTTAAACTTTATCTCATCCTCGAGACAAAAATTAAATTTTGACCTAGAACCCCAACAGACTTGTGAGGCTTAGGAATATTCAACCTTAGTTAAGGATGTACTCGGGAAATACACCACATCTAGTCTATGAACAAAAATGTAAATGAAAGCAAATAACATATTTGACTCCAAACTCCAATCTTTATTTATTCATCAATAATAATTACATCATACATCCTTCTCATTCTATCTCAAGTATCATATCTCTCAAAGTGGCACTCACTCATATGTTCCTCGTGATGTGCCCATATATAATACATTAGTTACAATAAATATACAAAATACAATTGATCCCAAAAGACACTTCTTTTGACTCATGTCTTTGTCACCTTTTGAACGATCGAATTGTTATGTCTTCATTCTATGGCATCCGACGGCTTATGTGGTTCTTTCTAGTGTTACATGGATTTTTTCAATATTTGGCAGCTTTTCTTCGTATTTCACGGATTTACTTAGTCTTTGCGACTTTCTCCTTGTATCGCGGTTTCTTTCCATTCCTTTCTGCATTTTTTTTTTTTTCCTTTTATGCGCAAGATCATCCTTTCTTCATGGCTATCCCCAGATTTTCTGATTTATATCTATCTCTATAGCTTATGAAAAATTAATGAAGACTCCTATCAACAACATGATTAGTAAAGTATGTGTTGTCACAAAGTGTTTTTTTTATGTTGTTGTTGTAGTTGTTTCCCCATACTACTTGTTTCTCATATGGCCGAACCTACAAGGAGAAAATGATCAAGTAGTCAAATATGTATGTATGTATGTGTAAAAACACAATGTAAAATATGCATGTATATGAAAGCATGTAAATGTAAAATACACAAATGTAAATGGAACATGTGCACCTGATCCATGTCAAGAAAGAGAGTGTAGAAGGATATCCTATACTACGAGTTTTTTTGGGAGATCTTGTGCCATAGGCCAAAGAAGTATAGGGAGGAAATTCTCTATTTCCTCCAACCTTTAACTATTTCCCTGAATGTGTGTGTAGATATCTTTGTAAGTCCTTAGTTTTTGGATGATCCGGTGCCATTGGATGAAGTAGTGTAGAAATGCACACCCTTTGTGACCTCCAATCCTATAATTGTTTCCCGAGAATGCTAAGTACACCATGTTTTGTAAAATTTGTTGTGTATGGGGTTCATTTATTGGTTTGAAATCCCTCATTGTATATAACGAAACCAAACTAGTGTAGAATCTCTATGTTAGTATGTAAAAACCCCCAAATGATGCCCCCCTCTTTGGGGGTGCATGCGACGTCGCTGATAGGAGAATGCAGCCCCAAAAGAGGACCAACCACATGTACGTTGTAACCCTGAAAAGTGCTTGGTAGAAACCAAGGCATGCACAAACAAGAAGGCTAGCCAAAGACAAGTGTAAACATGCATGCATATAGAAAATAATGTGTAAGCTATGCAAACAATGTAAAAGCTACCAAGAAAATTAGTGTAAACACACAAGAAGACAAAGTAAGCCACACAAAGTGGGCTGCAAACATGGGACATCACTCATAATGTCGCAAGACACACAAGGCCATCATGGCCATAAATAACAAACAAGTGTGCACACCAAACAAAGGGAAATGCCTGCATACAATAGAAAACAATAACAAACAATGTAACAAACAAGTATGGAAATAAATATCCCTGCATAAAAATGTTACACATGAAGCACCCATTAGCATGTTAGAAAGATAACTAGTATGTCAAAAGCATGTATAACCAAGTAATGTAAAGTGTTAAGTACAAAATGAAACAATAACACCTGTAAGAGATGAATTTGGATGCCCCAGTGACCAGTATAGGAAGGGTAGAAGGCAAGCATTTGTGTTACGTGTAAGAGACATGTATTTGCGATCACAACTATACAAAGGCATGAACGTGTGTGTGTGTGTGTGTGTGTGTGTGTGTGTGTGTGTGTGTGTGTGTGTGTGTGTGATATAGATAAATGGCATAAAAGTAAGCTAACTAGCATGTGTAATAAAGCGATTATGAATAAGTAAGAGTATAAGAAACCATAATATCCAGAGTATGTTGTGGATGGATGGAATGGAATGCAAGATGGAGTGATAGGATCCGTGTTCCCCTCAAGTGAATGGAAATGTATGCAGTGAGGTTCATTTTTTTCCCCCTTAGTAGTCAAGAATGAACCATAAATGAGAGTGCGTCATTGAGAAATGGTTGAGTAGTGTGTGTTGTGTCTAACACCTTGTGATGAATGTGTAGGTGTAGTGATGAGATGCGACCTAGCGATGATGTGTGTGTGTGTGTGTGTGTGTGTTGTGTGTGTGTGTGTGTGTGTGTGTGTGTGTGTGTGTGTGTGTGTGTGTGTGTGTGTGTGTGAACCCTTAAGATGAAGCTTATATCATGACAAAATGAATGTATAAGTGATGATTTAACCTAAGTGTATATCACTATGAGATGAAAGGATGAGTGATGATTTAGCCATAAGTGTATATCACTACAAAATGAAAATATGGAGTGGTGATGTAACCTAAGGTGTATACCACTACAAAATGATAGGACAGTGACTGTTTAGACTAAACCATATGTCATCAACCTAGGATTGTTGCATGATGAAAGTTAGAAGATTAAATGTGTGATGAGTATAAGTTCCATTTGATTTGTAAACCCTCGGCAGTCGAGTATGGACCGAGGAACTAAAGTGCATCATCAGTAATGAGTGCAACATGTGGATGACAATGTAGTATATGTAATGATGAAATATGACCATGTGATGAGTAGAATGTGTAAATACGGGATGTGTAAATATAATGCAAGATGTGTAGAATGTGTAAAGTGTAATGTTATAAAGCGGCATGCAATGAATGTAGATAGGCTAGTAATGTAGTATGTAAGATGATGTAATGCTAAATGTGTATGATGAAGACTAGTATGATGTATGATGTACAATTTATAAATGTGCAAATGTCAAAATGTTGTAGAATAAATGTAGAATGTAGGATGAATGTCACACAATGTGGGAATAGGTGTAGTGTGTAAGACCTATTGTGTCGTGTGTGGGGTTCAAATGTTGTAAGCCCTCAACAATCAAGTGTGAACCAAAGCACAAGAGTGTGTCATTGAGTAATGATGATGCTATAGTAATAATGAATATGTATATGTTATTAAATACAATAATGCAAAGAGGAGATGTGAGTATGTGCTACAATGATGTATGCGTAAATGCGAAGGATGTGACATAGTACTATGTAAGAATGATAATGCAATAATGAATGATATATCTATGGTGCTAATGTGATGGGGGATGTGTGTGATACTATGCTTCCCAATGTATGCGTGGTGAAATAGGCTATCATGTAATGTCATCTAGAAGATCATTGCTCTCAGGTTCATAGTCAAATGGGTAAGCATTAGTGACTTGATAAGCAATAGTTTTGGGTGGGTCACGTAATGAGCCATTAAGGCGTAAGTTATACATGCCCATAGATACTCCTCATCGGTGAATGGAGGAAGTGGAAAACCGTGTGTATACCAACGAGTGAGATTTTGAGTGTATCCTAGGAAAGAGCTATTGCAAATGAAAAAATGTCCAAAGGGCATAGGAAATGAAATTTCTATATGATCTAGATCTAGTGTATCTCAATATAATCAAGCCATGATTTTCCTAATGTAAGTGATGACGAGCAAGGAGTACATGATAGATAGACTGTAAGATGAAAGATACACAAACCATAAGCAGCAGTGATATGAAAAATCCATAATAAAGATGAGGAGCATGTGATGTAGGATAGAGGTCCTCAAAAGCAAACCCTAAGTGATCTAGACCCTCATGTGTACATATAGTGTCATCACATGTAGGATCAAATGGAATGTGTTCCCAATATGAATCATTCATGAAGAGTGTGCAAGTGAATGGTGGGCATGCTAAAGTAGGTAATGTATGTGAAGGTGGATGTGATAGAGAAATGTCTATAGACTGGACAGACCCCTGATAAAGAATCATAGTAGTAGTGGTAAGGGTGGCATAGAAGAAACTACATCTATCACACAAATGGTACCATCAAGTGGTGGTAAGTGAGGTGGTTCTTCCCTAGGTTGGGGCTCATCTGTAATATTTATGTGTGGGATAGGAAGATTAGTGTTAGGATCCCAGTCACAATACTGAAATGGATCATGGTCATGAAAAAAGTGTATTCAATGCTCTCATGTAAGAATTTAACACAATTATGGATAGTAGAGGTGACAACTTGCATGGCATGAAGCCATGGCCTACCAAGTAGACAATTATAGGAAACTGGGAAATCAACAACGAAAAAGAGGCGTGGACATTCTTAGAACCTATAGTAATGGGAAATGCAACATGGCAAAGATAAGTATGGACAGAACCATCATAAGCACATAGTGAAATACTAGATGGATTGACATCATGAGCGATAAGACCTAAAACCTCGAGGAATGACATAAGACACAAGTTAAGCTCAGATCCATTATCAATCAAAGTATGCTTAACAACGACATTATAAATACGAGAGATGATATGTAAAGGCGGGTCATTATCAAAAGTGTGAACATCAGAGGGAAGGTTAGACTTAAATACTATATGTGAGGAAAAGGCATCGGAAAAGGCTCGATAAACTGTGTTTGGGTGCATGTCAACATGAATGCGAGTAGTAGAAATAAAATGTTGGACTCTATGTAGTAAATTAGGATTGGAAAGCAAGTAATCATTGATTGAGATACTCATGATGACAAGTAATGAATGAAGAATCTAGAAGTGTGAATGATCGAGTCAAGTTCACCAAAATGATTAACTAAAATTAACTAAACTATGTAGTATAGGGATAGTTAATCTAAGTTATGAACAGTTGTAATAAAATAAATAAATGTAGTAAAGAAGTATGTAAATAATCTAAGTAACTATGCAAAAGGAAATGCTAACCCTAATATGCAAGAGAGAAGAGAAAAGAACTCAGCTAAATAACATATTCTCGCAGAAGCGTGTCACAGAGGTGACTAAAAAAATTGGGAGTAGCAATGATCATGTAAAGAAGTTCTGAAAAGGATGGATCTGGTGATTCACCAGACTAGAACACCTAGAGAAGGACTGGGGTGCCTTTGGAACTCTAGTCTCGCAATCCGGGTGCCCTAGTTTTTGCAAAATATTTGAAACCGATCTTTGTAAGGCTAGGAGGTGATCGGAAGCTTCGTTGTGTGTCGCATCAAATTCATCATGCTCCTTCAAATGTCACCAATAATCCAAGATGGAATAAAGACCTGTAAGACCCCAAAATAAGCATCAAACCCTAAAAATGAAAAATATATATGAAGGGGCCGACCGACCTCGGCTATCATAATGGTGGAATTACTAATCTGAGTGATACATGGCATCTCAGACCCAATGTAGTTCTATGTGCAAGTGTGTGTGAACATGCCTTAGGTTGTTCTTGTGTCGATCGCATTTTTTGAAGTAACAAACAATAACAATGTGTAGAAAATGTATTAGAATGTGTGCATGGAATAAAATAGAATCTCTCCCCTATGAAGTGTGATGCAAATGTCCTAGCCTTGTTCCTTTATGATGAAGCTAGGTGGATGCAAATGATCTCCAACACAATAAATGGATGCAATTCTAGATTAAGGATAGTAGTAACTAATGCTAGGTCCCTCAATATAGTCTCATAACTTTATATTTATAGGGTTCTCTTGGTCTAATTTCATAATTAACCCTGAAAAGGCCAACCACAAGAAAGATAAAGATCTCAAATGGCTAGAAAGAGCCCAAAAAGTGGCAAGAAAGTGCAAAAAGGACGGGGATCACCCGGTGAGACCAGAGCACCCACGGGCTCCCAATACTAATCTGGGCACCCCAGTCGAGGCTAAAATGACATGGGATGATAGAAGTTGACTGGGCATATGGGTGTAAGAGGTTGGTAATGATGAAATAAAATAAAACAAGATGGTCAAAAGATGGGGGTTAATTAGTAATTTCTTCACTCAAGAATCTTATAAATAGTAGTATGAGACCAGGATAAATAATTTCTAAAGTGCATGATTTTATGACTACACAAGGTCCCCATGCCAAACAACCTTAAATGTGATCAGATGGTGGTCTGGAAAAATCACCTCTAACCAAACCTTGATAACGGAGGATCCTTATGTGTCAATATCAAAATAAGGTTATTATGAAAGAAGTGCACGATCGAGGTGTTTTAATACCCGATCATATCCTTCTCGAAGATTGGTCCAAGTGAACCATGCTTGGTCTTTAAACTCCTATTTCTGTCTAAGAAATAGATCGAAAAGGCCCCAACGGATTTTAAAGTAGTACCAAGCTATATGTTCCCAAGATACCAATGGATAGTAAGGGATCCACATTATTCATCCTGGATCCTCCACCATATTAAATTCATCATACACCAACCAATAAGCAATAGGTAAGTTATCACCTAACCATTTCCATAATAAAGTTCTTTCGGGACCTTCATTAGGGGCATAAATATTAAGAATACCAAAAGAAAGATCATTAATACTCATAATCACCCACACAACCCTATTACTGGGGTCCTAGCCTGAGGTAGTAATTAATGCCGAAAAATTCATTGCAATGTAAATTCTAGCTTTACCTCTACCATCGTAATGTTGATTATGGAAATACGTAAAATCAAGGGCAATACATGTCAGAGTAGTTTGAAGCAAAAACTAGAAATCTTGATTTCCTAAAAAAAATCACATCTAAACTGCTAATTAACTGACAAGCTAAACAAATAGAGAATTTACAGAGGGCTCTATCAGACCCGAACATTCCATGACATGAAATTCATGAAAAATCAAACATATCAAATTCCCCCTGCCCATCATGAATTCCATCCTCTAAGATGAAAATGGAAAAGTTGTTGGCAAGAATAATTTAGTCTTAATCATTATGCACAACATGAATGGAGTAGCATTTGGCCCCATTTTCTCTTCGCACGCCATGTGAAACCTCTTAAGATGGACTGCGCGAATGTCATAGAGGAAGAGATGTTGAAGAAACATTCCCAATATTCTCTCGAATTAGACTTGTTAACCTTAAAAAATTACCTCTACATGAAGGTGTTTTACAAAAAAATTGTCAAATTCGTTGAACCTTGATAGATTTTTCTTTCTCTGGAGGTATTTTCAAAATTTGAAGTTTTCTAAACTCGAAGTCCAAATTTTGGACTTGAGAGGTCTTATTATTTCATAATTTTTGTCGATTAAAAACAAAAAAATTAGAGTTTGAACTCCAAAAAAACCGAAGTTCTAAAATTTCAGAACTTCGAAATTTCAGGTTTCGGAGTTCTCCTTGGCATTTCATTATTTTCATTGCCACAAGATATCAAAATATAGAACTCCGAAGTTCTGAAATTTTGAAACTTCAGACTTTCGGGCTTCAGAGTCTCATGTTACCTTCATGGATATTTTCATTCTCAAAGTTCGAAGTCCGAAACTCCAAAGTTCCAAAATTTTGGAACTTTGGCCTTTAGAGTTTCGGGGTTGCAATTTTGGAGCTTCCACAAAACATTTAATTTTCAACTACCCCCACACATGTTAGCTTCCAAGCATTAATTTCAAGGTTCCCTATATAAAATCAAAATTTTACATGTCATTTTCACTTGGATTTTTCTCTGACACTCTGATTTTATTGCACCATTTTCTACTTTCAAGCCATCGCTTTCAAGGTAATTTTTTAGGTTATTTCTTATTTTTGGCTTTTGATTAATCATGGATTTTTTTTTTTATTTATTTGTTCTTTTTTTCTTGCTTGGCATGAAAGCTCCTATCATCCATTATTCATCTTTAACCATGTTGCCTCGATTATTTTCTCAACACTACAAGCTTCAATTCATGCAGGCATATAGTCTCATCAAATCCAAGGATTGTGCAACAAGTTACTTTGAGATCTCGTAATAATTAACTTTCACTTTCTCGAAATTGTGCCTTTCAACGATTTTAGAGTTAAGGGTGATTTCGGAGTTTTGAGGTTCGGGCTGTGAGGGTTTTGAAACTACGAGGTCTTTAGAGTTTCGAAGGTCGGAGTTTTGAAGGTCGAGTTTAGGAGGTCATATTTTTGGAGGTCAGGGTTTTGAAGTTCACTTTTTGAGATTTTGAAACGAAAAGTTTTCAGACTTTTGAGGTTTGTACTTGATTTGAAGCCTTTTTAGAGTTACTATTTTTGGACTTTTGGACTTCGGTATTTCGGAACCTTTAAGGTTTCTTATAAAGTTTTCAAAGATAAATCAAATTCTGAATTCGAATTCATGTCAACTTCCTCATCAAAGGGAAAGGGAAAAATGAAGTACACATTCTTAGGATTTGCTCCTCACTCATGCCTATCTTCAGATTTGGGGAATATTGGAGATATTGATCTTGGACAAGTGGATATGCCAGACTTCTGGGAAAGATTAAAGGACCCTAATAAGAAACCTTGGATGCAGGCCATATTCGATAGTGGACTTGCTCGCTGCGGTTTTCCTTCATCCATGCATTTCCCTAAGTTTATATTGGCTGCAATAACTCACATTGATAAGGATTCTTAATCAAGTAAAATATGATGATGGTAAGGTTGTGATTAGGTGGACATCGATTTATTTGAATATTTATTTAAACTTCCAGATGTTGAAGGATATGCAACAATTTCACCAAAAGCCACAATTGAACATTGGGATAAAGAAACTAAATTGTGTACAAAGGTCATGATGAATATTTACTTGGCCAAGAATGTCACTAAGCTTCCTAAAACATTGTTCTGCTCAAACTTCATCCAGGAAGTAAATGATTTTATTGTATTGTTGAATAGAGTTTGGGTCTTGCTTCACTAAGGGAATTTCAGGAAAGGATGTTCCTTTATATTTATACTATCAAGAAGAATAGTGAGTTCATACGATAGGGGCAACATATCAAGTAGCTCAATTTGTTTTCGATTGAGAAATGTCTTGACTTCTAAAACCTTCATCATAACTTCCTTCCTCGTTTATGTTGCAACTATCATTGTAGAATTATATGGTTTAAATACAAAAGGTGTTAAAAGTGTGTTGCATATTTATGAATTTTATCCTCAAATTACAATGGAAGAAGGAAACAAAAATTCGGTAGGGTCAATGATGCCTTTTTTGTTGTCCTCCTTAATCATTTTGATAAAAAAAAATTGTATAATCAAAAAATTTTGATGAAGGTTTTAAAGAAGTAAGGGAATGGGGAGCCATCAATATTCAATTCCCGACATTCACATACATCAGGATTCCATATTTTCTAGGTGCCCCTAGAAAATTACTAAGATGTCCTACCGATAAATGGGTCTTGCTAGAATTGGTTCGACAATTGTTGGATTATCATAAAATTCAAAATAAATGACATAAGGCGGGATTCCAGTTTCCTATTTCAATAGGAAGATACACGTGTGCCGTATTTACAAGCTAAAGAATGTGGATTGAGAAATTTCTGAAGTTACCTTGTGAACTTTTCATCCTTGAACTAACTTTGATTACTGGGGTAAGTTTAGTGAAACAAGATTGGCCAGTTCTCACGTTCCTCAGTTGAATGATATTTTGATTCACTATTGGGATGATATTATTATCAGACAATGATAATATGATAGGTTAACCTTGGATGAAGTTAAACAATTTGATATTGCAGATATTCTAGAAGGAATGGAGGATGAGGATGAAGTATTGGATCTAATTTACAAGAACTATAATGTTACTAATCAACCTTTTCCATGGATTAATTTGTACCAAGAATAATTTTGTAATACTAAGGAAAGGGCGGGGCCCATTCTACAAAGGATATATGATTGGTTGGCTACCTTGGGAATTTCACCCAAAGGATTAGATCAATCTATAAGAATAGAAGCCCAACCAACACTGAGTCTCCCTACACCCACAAAAGGTAAGAGGTATACCTAAATCCCAATATAACTCCAAGGAAGATCTCATTTGTTGTTTGGATTCCCTCTCTCTCAAAATTTCCCGTTACCAAGGTTGTGTCCTCTACAACACACGTATCAAAAGTTATTCAAGTTAGTGATTCTCTAGTTGTATCACAAGATTTTCTACCCCTCCACTACCATTTTCAACATCTTCACCTCCACTTTCCCCGTCATTATCCAAAGGTGCTCCTCTACTCATCTCTATTTTTCAATCCCCATCCATGACCCAAGTGTTTTCATCCCTTCATTTTCTCTCAAGTAGGGGAATGATTGATTCTCAAGTTTCCACTCCATTTTCTCAAAGCAACTTTCATTTCCTTCCATTTCCACTTCCATTCATGTTGCATCCACTCCCAAGGCTATTCCCACTTCTACCCCATCTATCATAACCACCTCCATTTCATTGTCAATTGATATTACTAGTGTCATTTTTTTATCTAGTGCACCAACCATGTCACTTTCAACCGCATCTATTATACATGAATGGCTATATCACCTAACCCCAAAGTAGGAGAAATAGGTGCCCCTTGTAGATGTGATAGATATGAGCGTGTTAGAACCTACTCCGAATAGACAAGCCAAATGGCCAAGGATCGTCTCTAATTTATCAATAAACTAGTCAGGAGAAAGGTTCATGGAGGTAGTTACTCTTGTTGAAGGGAAAACTAAAGAAACCATTACGAAGCAGATTATCGGATATTTAGGTTTTTCCTAGGAAAGGCAACGCATGAAAGTACCAAACAGGATGTTCAATTGTCCATTGGAAATTTGTTGGAGAACTATGACAAATATAAATCTTCCAAAGATGAATTGAAGTCAAAGGTTTAACATCTTATTGTTCTTTTAAGGAAAGTAACACAACCCACTCCAACTACTGATCCTTCAACTACAAATACTCTGACAGTTTCTTCCATTTTGGATGATATTTCATATCATGAAATTGAGAAGATAGGTCAGAAGGGAATATCAGTAGATGGATGGATAGAATGCATGCTTTAGGAAGCTAATCCTTTGATCAAAATAATTGTTGAATTGTATAATTATTTACAAACTGAAAGAACTTCTATTCTCAGGATAGATGAAGTCCTCTCTGAGGAAAATATTAATTTGAATTTGAATTTAACTACATGGGGAGAGATTAGGGATGTGGACCAAGATTTACTCCTCCGATAAGGAGTAATTGATGATAATTCTAAATTGTTTGATTTTTTAAAAGCTCTATAATTTAGATCCTGTATTTCAAGATTTGATCAAGAAATTGGACGATTATCATGTGGAAATAATGGGCAGTCTAAATGATATTTCGAGAAGAATTTGATAATATCGATTGCAATTTTTTCAATGAGAATATTGATGTTATTCTAGTTGACCAAATTAAATAAAATTTCAAATATTTGGTGAAGAAGAATGATGAGGTGACTAAAAATTTCAATATCGATTCAATTTACAGGTTAGTCTCGTGCCATAATTTCATAAGTTAGCTGAAGAAAGTAGTGAACAGGTTGAAAAGGTTTCCAGCCAAATTTTTGAGGGATATTGATACAGTGGATGTGGTAAATCATTATGCATTCAAACTAGAGGAGAAGGAGGTACGGGGAATCATCAAACGTTTCATTTCTTATAAACATCGGATGGCTATGTGGGAAGAAGATCAGGGGAAAACCAAACAAGAGACAGATGTTACATGTCCAAGCTAAGCCAGGCGGCCATGATTGGGATGGTTCCAAGCTCTGAATCAGTCAAAGTTGTAGGGTTGACTTATTCAAACCTTTGCAACAACTTTACTATTTTTATGGGAGCATGTTCCTTGAACTTATTATACTCTATTTTTAGTAACTTGTTAATTAAGTTTCACTTCTAATGGCTCAACCTCTTGAACTTATAAATAGTTAAATGCATTAAGTTTATGCGGACCATTTTAGATATTTTGAAAGTTACTCTTCAAGTTTGGAAGAGTGCTTCATATACTTTGAGCCTTTCAGTTATATTTAGAACAATATTTTTCCATGAAACATCTGGTTTATTGTGTTAATCATTTATCAATTTATAGCTTGTGAATGTTTAATTCCTTGATGTTATTGGTTAATATACCTTTATCTCAATTATCTTATTTCAATCTATGTGAAAAGTGATATAGTTACTTTGAATATCAGTTGTGGAAAAGTTATTTCCTTTCTATTACAAAGTTGCATTATTATTTATAGTCATGGATGGAGGAAGATTTCAAGACATGTGCATATCATATATTGTTGTGAGGAGTTGATTGTGCATTTAAGTAGGTCTATTTGTTCAATATACTTGGTGCATCACCTTATTTCTTTTTTTTATCTCTAACTTTAAGCCCATAAATTGAGTAAATTAGAGTTATTTTCAAATGTTGTAGCATTACATATTGATATTAAATAGAGTGCTCCAAGTCTTAAAGGAATTCGTCCTTCTCTAACGGTTCATCCCAAAGAGACAAGGTCCCACAGCTTGGGGATGTTCCAATGTTGCACGAGATCACTCACAAATTCAACAAGTGCATGATCCGCATGACAAAAAAGATTTGGCATGCCCTGTGGGAAAAAATTTGGTTCTTCTCTTCATACTTGCATGAATCAACGTACCTGGAAACTCCATATATCTGGATTTTATATCTCAATGTGTTAACATATGTAAAGAATTTGACATAAGAGCTTCTGCGAGATGAGAAGGAAATTATCAGCATATTGAGTTATATGTGTCTCCTCCAAAAAGAAGAAGAGACATTTCAACGTCACCGATTATAGTGTCAACAGCAGAGAGGTCATTCAACTCCTCCTCACGCAAGGTTCCCTCCACCTAAGAACAATCATCCTCTTGGTAGAATAGCAAGGAACCAAGTGTTTCATGCATTCAATGCAAGCAACCTCTTCTATTAGCCCAATGAGATCCTATACCTACCATCGCACTCAAAATTGTACCCTTTTACAATTTTGACAAGAGCTTCTGCGAGATGAGAAGGAAATTATCAGCATATTGAGTTATATGTGTCTCCTCCAAAAAGAAGAAGAGACATTTCAACATCACCAGTTATAGTGTCAACATGTAGAGGTCATTCAACTCCTCCTCACGGAAGGTTCCCTCCACCTAAGAACAATCAACCTCTTGGTAGAATGGCAAGGAACCAAGTGTTTCATGCATTCAATGCAAGCAACCTCTTCTATTAGCCCAATGAGATCCTATACCTGCCGCTGCACTCAAAATTGTACCCTTTTACAAAGGGAAAACTCATATTACTCCTATGAAACATATTCTTGATGTGGCCAACATTTATGCAGTACACAATGTTACAGAAGACAACGTTGTAGTCAAACTCCTACTTCTTTTAAGGGAATATCACTTCAGTGGTTTCGTGGATTAGAGGTTGGAACTATAACCACTTGGGATGAGTTGGGGGAGAAGATCTGTAAATAGTTCAAGACAAGAGTGACCACCTATCACTCATGGAACAACTCACTACCATAAAGAGAGCTCCATAAGAGTACATGAGTGATTTCAACTTTTGATTCCAAAAGACTTGGAACAGATTTCGGCACTCATAAATCCTTCTCCTAATAATGCATTTTTGTATTATTTATGAGCTTTGAACAACAATATAGTAGTTATGATCCAATCCATGGGAGGGACCACACTACCTGATGCCTATGAAGTTGTAATAAGGGCTAAGAACTCTTTGATCCAAGTAGGGAAAATTGCACCCAGACCTCCCATGCCTTTATTTGCTAAACTTTCAAGTAATCAGCCAACCATTGCCCCTATTCCATCAACTTCTAGCTAACCAATTATGACTGCACCTGTTCCTTTGAACAATCTAGTTGAGGTCAAGTCGTCGCTATAAACTTTTGGAAATGAACTTGTAGCTCTCAAGAAGAAGCAATATCAATATGCTCGTCCGTACTAATCATAGAATCAACAATATCAGTCAAGTTGTCCACCATTTCAAGGAAATAATCAAGCCGTAAATGTCAATCCACTAAATTTCAAGAATCCCCTTACTGCTAGTTCTTCTAGAGATATTGTACCAGTCCAAAATAATCTAGTTCAAGACTATGAATGGTGATATCCTTGCTCTCAACCTCACAATAAAAATCTTTTCCCAAATGGAGTTCTGAGCCAGAACTTATGGTTTAAAGTGTATATGCTCCACTAGAGGCAACATAAAATTCATCTACATAGGAAGTTTCGATCAAGCATAGGCTCTTGAGGAAACCACTTTGTTAAATTGGAAAGAGGACAAGTTGTGCATTATGAATATTGATGTTTCATCATCGCATCAAATACACACTCCAAAAAGAGGGAAATGGAATCCCAAGTTTCCAAAGTTGATCAAACATCTACTTCATAGCCTCGGCTACAAGTGGTAGTTGATACAGATGTAGGAAAGAAACTTCCATAGTCACACCTAGCAGCAGGACATGAGAAAATAACTCTCTTTGGGCATCACAATACCCAATAAGCACTTTCCAAAAGAGGATTCTAACACCCAAATAAATATCAACAAATTAGGCGCAATTCCTTTCAGTATTGTGGAGCAGATGAAGAAGACCAACTTGTGAGTTATCATGTTGGACCCACTCTCAATTCCTTCTTAAAGAAACTTGTTGCAAGAGGCTCTAAAAATTTTTAGTACAACTAATAGATCATTGGGTCATGGAGTAGTAACTATTACAAGTTTGTGTCAGCCAGAAGGGAAAAGTACTATTAAGACAAAAAAACCACCACCATTCTATATTTCCCTGATCATTGGTGATCATTTGGTACATAATTGCATGATTGATTATGGTGCTAGTAGCTTAGTCATGCCCAAGTAAATTATGGATGTGTTAGGAATCCAATACATGTTAGTCTCTAAAGGATTTGTTCAGTTGGATGGAATAGCGGTTCAGACCATGGGAATCAAAAGGACTTCAGCTTACTATTCATGCATGCCCCAATTTTTCATTCACATAAGACATATCGGTCATCGATCTTCCTCCCCTTTTCACCATTTTCCTATCACAATATTTCACTACCAAAATGGGCGGTTACCTATCAGCTAACTAGTCACATATGATTCTTAGGACTCGATACGGAACCAAGGTGACTATAAGGGAAGAACCAATTTGTCATAATCATGTGGAGCCCCATACCACTAATCTGATTAACGGGAATTACACCATTCATGATCCAGAAGAAGAAGATGTTGATCACGAACCAACCACTCTTGTAGAAGAAGTTCCAGACACTGTGTTGGATGAGGTAAGTATAAATCATCAGTATGATCCATATGCTAGAAGCATTGGTGGAAGAAGAATCTAGCCTATTGTTTTTAGAAGAGATGGGATTGGGTACATATTGTATTCACAAAGAGGATGTGATCATACCACAACTCATCAAGCCCCAAAATAGCTCTGAAGGACTTTGGCAACTATTTTTTGATGGATCAAGGAGTAAAAATGGAGCAGGTGTTGGTGTCATGATGATTTATCTAGAAGGAAGTAAATATTTTTCATCCTTTTGATTACAATTTAGCTGCACTAATAATGTTGTTGAGTATGAGGCTTTGGTACAAGGAATTCAACTAGCCCTAAAAAGGGGTATCAAATCCTTGATTGTTTTTAGAGATAGCGAGTTGATAGTGCATCAAGTATGAGCTCACAGTGCATTAAAAAATGATCTATTGAGATCTTATAAAAATAGAGTATGGAGTTTAATTGAAGACTTTGAAGCTTTTGGGATTCACGTTATTCCTAGGAATCAGAACTTGGATGCAGATCGACTTACAAATATTGGCTCACAATATGATATCCCTACTGATGTAATGAAGGAAGGAGTGCAATTTGTTAAGATGGTTGTTCATCCAGTAGTTCCTGATAATGAAGGAAGTTGGTAGGTTTTTGACAGCGATAAGAAAATCATTCTTTTTTTTGCGGGAAGAAGCAGATTCTTTTTGTGAAAAATCAAGCTAAGTTAAAAGAAGCATATGGTGACCAAATCATTCAATTGAAGGGTAACAAGTTACCAAAAGGCTTGGTCACTCTTGAGTCCATTTTTAATTTAGATGATCAGACTAGAAGGAAGAATTCTAACATGATAATCAAAGATGATGACTTTGAAGAGATTGAGATAACTAGCAGAAAATTTCTAAAGGTTGGCAAAGTATGTACCCTGAAGAAAAAATATTTTGTCACACTTTTTCAAGAATATAATGATGTTTTTGCATGGATTTATAAGGACTTGCGTGGTTTTGACCCAAGTTTGGCACAACATACCATCGAACTTGACCCTAATGCCAAACCAGTTCGACAAAAACAAAGGCCAATAAATCCAAAAATCAAGCCACTAATGAGGAAGGAGCTCTCCAAGCTCATCAAGGCTTGTATTATCTTTTCCAATCAAACATTCCTCATGGGTAGCTAACCTAGTTGTCAGAAAAAATAATGGAGAAATTTGGCTATGCGTTGACTTTAGAGATTTGAATCAGTCTTCATTAAAAGATCATTATCCTCTTCTGTCAATGGAGTGGATTCTCCAAACTTGATAGTAGGAGCGCAAATATTTTCACTGCTCAATGGATATTTTGGATATAATCAAATTTTGGTTAAATAATCTGATCAATTCAAGACAACATTCACTACTAAGTGGGGTACATACGCCTATAATAAAATTTCATTCGGATTATCCAATGTTGGTGTTACTTTCCAAAGGGCAATGGATATGGCTTTCTAGGGACTAATCAACGATATCATCTTGGTATACCTAGATGATATAATAGTATATTCCAAATTTATATGTGATCACTTGGCTCATCTGAGGAAAGTATTCAAGAGATGCATAGAATTTAGGGTTTCATTAAATCCCAAGAAATGTATTTTCGTTGTACAAGAAGGGAAGATTTTAGGGCATGTGATGTTTTTGATGGACTCTCTATTGATCTAGCTAGAATACACTCAATTTTATCCCTATCCCTCCCAAGCCACAAAAATGGACTCCGAGTTTTCTTGGCACAATAAATTTTATACGGAGATTTATACCTCAATTCGCAACTTTGGCTAAACCACTAACAACCATGTTGAAGAAAAATATGCCTTTCTCATGGAAAAAGGAAGGAAAGAGAGTTTTGAAGCCATTAAGATAGCAATTTCTCAAGCACCTACATTGGTGAATCCAAAATTTGATAGGGATTTCATTCTCTATGCCTTTGTTGGTAAGGAAAGTGTTTCTGGAATTCTCACTCAACAAAATAATGAATCGATGGAACAACCAATTGCCTTCTTTAGCCAATCCCTAAAAGATTATGAGCTAAAGTATTCATTTGTTGAGAAACAAGTCTTTTCTGTTATTTGGGATTTGAAGAAGTTCAGACATATGTTATCTAATAACAAAATTCATTTGATGGTGTCTCATCCCGAAGTTAAAGACTTTTTGCTAAATAAAGACATGAATGAGAAACATGTCGGATGGGTTACTAAAGTTATGGAATACGATGTACACATTAAGGTCACTAAGCTCATTAGGGGTAAAGGCCTATGTCAATAGTTGGCTCTGATTTGGAGATAAAGGTTGAAAAGGATACAATGCTCTTGAATGAACCTCAAAAAAATGTTCGGGATTGGTTTTCAAAGATGAAAAATTTTATCCTTTTAGGAGTATATCCTGCTAACATGGATAAAACTCAAAGATGAAGCTTCCATCTTCAATCTGTTCCTTACATTTTGGTGGATAATGTTCTCTTTCGTAGAGATTTAAATGGTGTTCTACTTGATGTATAGGACCGGTAACAGACGGATAGGATTTTTCAAGAATTTCACAATGGTTTGTTTGGAGGGCATTACTCTGCAAGGACTACTGCAATAAAGATCATGAGGGTCAATTACTATTGGCCATATTTATTCAAGGATACTCATTTCTAGGTAAGGAAATGCAAGGAATGTGATTTTTCATAGGAAAACAGAGATTGGAAGCCCTTCCTCTTCACCCAATTCAGGTTGACCAACCTTTTTCTAATGGGTATTGGATTTCATTGGAATGATTAATCCTCCATCTAGTGATGGACATAAATGGGTTCTCATTACAATGAGACTATTTCACTCGTTGGATGGAATCTGTGACACTGAAAGAAGGAAATGAAAAGGCCCTTCTTGATTTTTTATAAGGAATAATGACACATTTTGGCATTTCATTTACAGTAATTTTAGACAGTGTAATGGAAGTTCTTAGTTTGAATTTAACTAAATGGGTTGTCAAGAATGGGGTTTATCTCAAAATTCATCAAATTACTACCCACATGGAAATGGATTAGCTGATTCCAGTAACAAAAATCTCATACAGATCATCAAGCGTATAATGGAAACCAATAGAAGAACTTGGCACACTCATCTTAAAACCGCCTTATGGGCAAACTGGATCACACCCAAAAGGGCTATTGGGAATTCACCTTTTATGCTAGTATATGGAAGGGAAGAAAATCTCCCACTATCTCTAGAGTTGCCTTCTTTGGAATTAGCACATCAATTGGAACTCATGGAAAATTATTCAATGACAGTCAGGTACTCCAAACTAATGGAGCTAGAAGAAACAAGGAACAAAGAAATGAAGACCCTAGAACAACATCAATCTCAAGTTAAAATATCTTTCGACAAAAAGGCATCCAACAAGGAGTTTCATGAAGGAGATTTGGTTCTCAAATGGGATGTTGATAGAGCCAAGTCAGGTATGCATGCTAAATTTGATTCCCTTTGGAGCAGACCATATATCATCACAAGTTGCAAAGAAGCAAATTCATTTTGCTTATCAAGACTCAATGGAGAATAATTTCCCATCCATGTGAATGGGATTCATCTCAAAGCTTTATTTTGACAGCATTTTTTCATTTGTATAATGATTTTTGTCATTTCCTCCAAGTGCTTCACACATTGTGTTGTTTGCTTTTCTATTTCTTTTCATTTGGTGTGTTCTCTGAATATATTTTCTTTTTAGGAATCTTTTTCCCAATGGTTTGTATAAGGCTACTTGCCCTAAGGCTTAGCAGACAAGCATTCCCTGGATGTTGCCAAAAATGTTGACATTTAAAAATTACCTCTACATGAAGGTGTTTTCAAATTTTTTATCAAATTCCTTGAACATTCAATAGATTTTTCTTACTGTGATAAAGTGTTTGCAAAATTTTGAAGTTTTCTAAACTCCGAAGTCTGAATTTTCAGAATTCACAGGTCTTCTTATTTTTGAGTTTTCTATCGATTACAAAACGAAATTTTTGTTTAAAGTTTCGAACTCCAAAACCCGAAGTTCAAATTTCTGAACTTGAATTTCAAGTTTCGGAGTTCTCCTTAGCATTTTCGTTATTTTCACTACGAGTATCCAAACTTTGAAACTCCGAAGTTATGAAATTTTAGAACTTCAGAATTTTGGGTTTGAAGTCTCACATTACCTTCGTGGATATTTTCATTCCCAAAGTTCCAAAGTTTGAAACTCTGAAGTTTTGAAATTTCGAAACTTTTTCCTTTTGGATTTTCGAGGGTTGTGATTTCGGAGCTTCTATGAAACATTTAATTTCCAACTACCCCCACACGTGTCAAATTTCAAGCATTAATTCCATGGTTCCCTATATAAACTCAAATTTTTACCTATCATTTTCACTTAGCTTTTGCTCTGACACCTTGATTTTACCGCACCATTTTGTACTTTCAAGGCATCACTTTCAAGGTAATTTTTAGATTTTTTGGTTTATAATTAATCAGGGAATTTTTGTTTGTTTCTTTTTTATCTGTTCTTCTTTTCTTGCTTGGCATGAAAGATCCTATCATCCATTGTTCGTCTTTAACCATGTCATCTGATTCTTTTCTCAACACTGCAAGCTTCAATTCATGTAGGCATCTAGTCTCATCAAATCGAATGGTTGTGCAACAAGTTACTTTTGATCTCAGAATATTTAACTTTCACTCTCTCAAAAATTTTCTTTTCAGCAATTTGAGTTTTGGAGGTTCGATTTTTGAGGTTTCGGGGCTGAAGTTTTTATACTTTTGGAGGTTTGTACTTGAGTTGCTATTTTCAGAATTTCAGACTTCGGTATTTCAGAACCTTTAAGGTTTCTTATAAAGTTTTCAAAGATAAATCAGATTCCAAATTCCAAATTCATGTCAACTTCCTCATCAAAGGGCAAGGGAAAAATGAAGTACACATTCTTAGGAGTTGCTCCTCACTCATGCCTATCTTTGGATTTGGGGAATATTGGAGATACTAATCTTGGACAAGTGGATATGCCAAACTTCTAGGAAATATTAAAGGCCCCTAATAAGAAACCTTGGATGCAGGCCATATTCAACAAAGTGGACTTGCTCTCGTTGTGGGTTTTCCTTCATCCATGCATTTCCCTGAGTTTGTCTTGGTTGTAGTAGCTCACTTTGATAAGGATTCTGAATCGGTAAAAGATGACAATGGAAAGGTCGTGATTAGGCTGGACACCGATTTCTTCAAATATTTATTTAAACTTCCATATGTTGAAGGATATGCAACAATTTCACCAGAAGTTGTAATTGAACATTGGGATAAATAATTGAACAATGTAAAAAGGTCATGATGAAGAGTTATTTGGCCAATCACCAACCTTCCTAAAACATTGTTCCGCTTCAGACTTCATCCAGGAAGTAAATGATCTTATTGTATTGTTGAGTAGAGTTTTAGGTCTCGCTTTAGTGAGGGAATTTCAGGAATGGATGTTCCTTTATATTTCTACTATCAAGAAGAATAAGGATTTCATACGATGGGGGACATATTAGCAATTCAATTTGTTTTCAGTTGAGCAATGTCTTGACTTCTAAAAACTTCTTCATGACTTCCTTCCTCGTTTATGTTACAGCTACCATGGGAGAATTCAATGGTTTGAATACAAAAGGTGTTAGAAGTGTGTCGTATATTTATGAATTTTATCCTCAAATTACAATGGAAGAAGGAAACAAACATTTCCGTAGGGTCAATGATGCCTTTTTATTGTCCTCCTTTATCATTTTGATAAAAATTTGTATAATCAAAGAATTTTTTATGAATCTTTTAAAGAGGTAAGGGAATGGGGAGCCATCTATCTTCAATTCCCGACATTCACATACATCAGGATTCTAAGTTTTCTAGGTGCCCCTAGAAAATTACCAAGATGTCCTACCGATAAATGGGTTTTGCTAGAATTGGTTTGACAATTGTTGGATTACCATAAAATTCAAAATAAACAACATAAGGTGGGAGTCTAGTTTCCTATTTCAATAGGAAGATATACATGTGCCAGTATTTACAAGGCAAATAATGTGGATGGAGAAATGTCTGAAGTTACCTTACGAACGTTTCATTCTAGAACTAACGAACGCGTTTGATTACTAGGGTAAGTTCAGTGAAACAGGATTGGCCAGTTCTCACATTCCTCAGTTAGAGGATATTTGGATTCAATTTTGGGATGAGATTATTATCAGACAACGAGAATATGAGAGGTTGACCTTGGATGAAGTTAAACAATTCAAGATGTGTAGATAGTCCGAAGGAATGGAGGATCATGATGAAGTATTGGATCCAATTTACAAGAACAATAATGTTGCTAATCAGCCTTTGTCATCAATTTATTAGTACTAAGAAGAACATTTCAATACTAAGGAAAGGACTTGGCCCATTCTACAAAGGACATATGATTGGTTGGATACCTTGGGAATTTCACCCAAAGGATTAGATCAATCTATAAGAATAGAATCCCAACCAACACTGAGTCTCCCTACACCCACAAAAGGTAAGAGGTCTACCCAAAAGGCCAATATAACTCCAAGGAAGATCTCATTTGTTGTTGGGAGTTCCTCTCTTTCAAAATTTCCCATTTCCAAGGTTGTGTCCTCTACAACACAAGTATCAGAAGTTGTTGAAGTTAGTGATTCTCTAGTTGTATCACAAGATTTTCCACCCCCTCCTTCACTACCATTGTCACCATCTTCAACTCCACTTTCCCCATCATTATCCATTTCTCCTCTACTCATCTTTGATTTTCCATCCCCATCCATGGCCCAAGTTTTTTCATCCCTTCTTGTTCTCTCAGTAGGGGAAATGATTGGGTCTCTAATTTCCACTCCATTTTCTCAGTAGCTTTCATTTCCTTCCATTTCAACTTCCAGTCTTATTGCATCTGCTCCTGAGGCTATTCTCACTTCCACCCCATCTATCATAACCAACTCCATTTCATTGACAAACTGATATTACAGTTCCATTGTTTTATTTAGTGCTCCAAGTGTCGAACCAACCATGCCACTTTCAACCGCATCTATGTTACCCGAATTGTTATATCGCCAAACCCCAAAAGAAAAGAAAAAGGCACCCCTTGTAGATGTGATAGGTATGAGCGTGTTGGAACCTACTTTGAAGATACGGGAAAAACAACCAAGTGATGTAGCCTAGAATCTACTATATAAAACCTAGAAAAACCCAAGCACGCTAGCACATCACCCGACTGAGATGAGCACTCGCCCAAAGTGCATAAAAGTACTGAGCCCCTTTTAGAGTTGTTTATGCAGGATGTTAGTGTAATGAAGATACAACATATTCATAACCGTAAATAAGCATAAACATTCCACAAAGCATATTCTAGATCTAGATCTTAAAGAATCATGAATTAAATGATAACCATAATAAGATTAACCATGCAAGAACCAATTACAGTCATGTTTAAAACCATTATCCATCCAATATACTCCATTATATTAAATAGTGAATTACATAGAAGCTTCTTATGTTACAAAGAATTGCCATAATTTATGCGTGTATCAGATCAACAAAGATAACTCTACAATAATTCACTATTCAGCATCTCTCTCTAACTACACATTTCACTACATATTTATAGGGGTGGGGACTTTCCCTTCACCACCTACGCACTTCCCAAAATAAGTCGCATGTTGATAATAGCCATGCACCTTTACAATAACATGCACACATGAAAGTGTGCTAATAATAGACATCATATAGTTAACTGGAAGAAGTGATCCTATTATTATATTAAACTCATGCATGGAGCTTATCAGATGCTCGTTCCCAAAATAGCATTTGTGTGTCAAGTAATTCTCCATCCCAATGTATTCGCATGTTATCTTCCAAAAATAGCCCCATCCATGAAAATAGCTAAGTCCCGAATTAGCTTGTCATGGCATGTGTTTCCTTCCCTATCCTTCCGCGCCTTCAAGTACACCTTGTTCCCGCACGTAAATCCTATGTGTGTCTTCTCCTTAGGAAAATATTTTTTACTCAACATTACCCCACACTAAAGTACATTTATGTCCCGACAATCGAGATTCTTTCTAATGTTCTCAAAAATAAAGAATACAAATAGAAAGAGTATAATGAATCACTATACAAAAGAATAAACCTTTAGTCTGCAGTACCTTCTTCTTCAACCAAGAGGATCAATTATGGATATATTTTTTTTAATCTCAACCTCCAATGTCTTCCATTCATCTAGTGTGGTCCTTGTCTTCTCTGGAATGTATGTGGCAATGGCTTCCAATTCGTCCTGAGTAATCTTTTCCTTCTCATTCAACAAGATACTTGGACAAAATTTTCCAGTAGCATTCATCATTCCCTCGGAAGATCCATCTTACGTGCTATGTGCTTCCCAATCTCATATATTCTCTCCTTATGTGGATCTTGGGCTGCTACAAGGGCTTCGCGCTTTTGTTTCACAAGTGCCAATATTTCTACATGTCCCAGTGTCTCATCTTTCATGGCCTTCAGAACATCATTATCTTCAACCGAGTTCTGATTCTTATCACTTCTTCTAGTTCCACAACAAATATTCAGAGCTTGGTTAGCTTTCTTTAGTTCATCCTTCAGATTTTGGAGAAATGCTTCATAATTTGAAATTTTCCTAAACACGAAGGCCCCGGCTCTTTTTGCTTCTTGTCCAGGATCCTTTAGTGCTTTGGCATCCGTATCGGTCCATTTTCTAGCACCAAATCAACCAATGTGCACACATAATGCATAGCCAAAGGAAACTTCTCAAGTACCTTAGACTCAAGATGAGGTCTTGCTTTCAGAATGTAGTCACCAATTTCTTCTGCCATGCTTATGAAGGCCTCATTATTTTTATTTTCTAGGTCCTTTTCTCCTTTTAAACGTGCTATTTCTAAAACAATTCCTTGTTATCTCAAGTAGCACTCTAATGGTGACAAGCCTTATCAATGTTCCTTTGTGCTACCTCTGTAGATACCTTAACCAAAGCATTGCTCACTTGCTCATCAGAAATTAGAGTAGGCTTGACTGTCATGTGTCTACTTTGGGGTGCCTTCTTCACTCTCCTTGATACACAAGATTCCTCACAGACGTTGAAATCTAGCTCATCCATATGGGTCTGCATGGACCAGGATAATTGTTTCTTTGTGTGTGTGGTGGCCATGTCTGGATCCATCAGCTCTCGTCCATAAGATTCATTAAGGCCTATTGTGCTCTAGAATCGAGTGCAAACGATTTTGATTGTGTCCTCAACATATCCCATACTTGGCGTAACATATTCTTCACTTGTTCTCTTTGTTCTTGGCCCCATAGGACTCTAAGTGCCAAGGTTTGGAGTTGGCCCTTCTTCCCGAGCAAGAACATGCACATTGGGTTGCTCTTGCACTGTTTCTTCTGATTCCTTCATCCATTCCTCTTAATCTTTCATTTCTTCATCTCTACGTTCATCCATATCTTGATTGCACTAGGGTTCTAGGTGCACTCTCATTAGAATCTTTCACCTCCTCATTCAGCTTCAACTTTCTCCTTCTCTTCTTCTCAAGTATCTCTTTTTGAGGGAGATTCTAGGTGATCTTCTTACGAGGTTGTGGTGTTCTTCGCGCCTTAGGTCTTGGTTCTTTTGAATACCTTCTTAAACTGACACTCTTCGGGATTGCATCCATGTCTAAGTCCTCTTCTCCTTCTTGTGTATTTGGTGGAGTATTTGCGTGCTCACTCTCCACTTTGTCTGAGGGCTGTCTCTAGCCTCTATGATATAAGCCTCCACTATCTTTGTGTTCCTCTTCTTCCTCATCTATCTATATGGTCGTAGCAGGATTTGGATCTGGCACATTCTCCATTATATGCTTGCCCTTAGGTGGCCATGGGAGTATAAAATCATTCTCCACATACTTATTATTCTCTAGCTTAGGCTTGAGCTGAAGATATATGAGCACAAATCCACTGTCCCCAATAGCCAAACTTACGGCTTCATACTTATGACATATAAAATGAGCCTCTCAATGTAGGCAGATTGACCTGGATATACATATGTTTTCCTAAGAGTGTGGTAGTCACAATCTACCTTGTCTATGTTGAAGTTCGGTCAAGACGCATCAAAAAATTTGTGAATCGAATCCTAGAAGTAGCGCGCTCGAAGGCATATGGAAGTTTACACCATGGACTCCATGTCTCATCCTTCATGGAAAACCACATGATGCGAAGTATTGATATGCCGTGAACTATGTTGCCTTGCCTATTATCGAAGGTAGTTCCTTTGGAATGTTTCATTCTCCCTCAAACCCCGCACGAAGTTGGTCATACCATATTTCTTCCCTTTGTTTGAATGGGAAACTCATTGATCCTTCACATAAATATTTCTCGAACCTTTCCACGAGGGACTTCTTCTCTAGTGGGGTATTCCAAAATTTTATTCTTTAGCCCATCAGCACTCCAATTTCTACAAAAACAAGAGATAAGAGGATGGCGCCAAAACTTATCTTTTTGCCTACGCACGCTTCCTCAATAATGGTTTCTACAATATAGCCTACTAAGTTGTAGATTTCTCCCTCTAACATCTTCTTTGCAACATAAAGCCACATTGTATTTACCTGTGACCATCTCTCTTGATCATTCATCTTGGTGAGAAAATGTGCGGTGCTGCTGCAACAGTGGTACTTCCTCAATCTATATATGTCAATTTCACGCGGGCCCTTAGTATATCCCAACTTCTTGCTTGTGGTTATAACCCTCGCTTTATCAGTCAGATCACTAACAATATTTGTCCATGTGCCCTTCAATCATATTAATGTCATAATTAGAGCCGTTGTGAGCCTAACCCTTTGTCCAGTGAAATAGAAGAAGTCCTATTGGACTCTGTTCATAAGCCATTGGTATAAAGGTTCATATTTTCCAAAATATGGGAGCTCATATAGTTAATAAAATCCTACCTACTCAAGCAATTTTTCCCCAGCGTTGTTATACACTAGCATATCTTCCACAGTGTGCTTATTGGTCTTCTTATTCAGCAAAGCATCCAACTTTCCCTTATTATCAATGGTGTGGTGGTTGTAATCATTTATTTTACATCTGTAGAGGTGGGAATCCCAATATTTTCTAACTATTACTCCTTCCGAGTACTGCATCTCTGAAAATTACTCTCAGGAGCAATTTCAACCTCAACTTCCACCTTTTTATTTCCTTTTTGCCTGTTACAGGTGCTTTCTTCGGTGCCATCGTAAAAATCTCACCTTTTATCTTCCATGTCGAGTAAGTTCAAACCCTAGCTTGAAATCATGTTCCTAGCTTGAAATTACGTTCCCTAGTTCCTTCTCAACGCTTCTGCTTCACTTAAACCCTTCACCAATGGGGATGCAAGCCTTTTCCATGCACAAATCTTCTCTCCACGTCTGGTTTCGCAACTCTCCACACCTCAACATGATTCTCTTGGCTCGGTTACACTTAGCTCACTCGAATACTTGTGATTGCAAAGGTAAAAATGAACCCGCATCACGTCCTTATATAAATTTTCAAAAATTTAGTACATTTATTGCTCCTTCACCTACCAACAATCCTCTCATTAATTGACCATTTTCAAAATTTCTAAAAAAATTGTGAGGTACAATTTCACGCCCCAGCTATAACCTTCTAGCGCGCTTTCCTACCCTCTACCTATAGACTTCTATTATGCGCACTTCCATGGACCGAGTACCTCACCACTATGTCATCTCATAGTAGTTTCCATGGTTTTTGCTTACTTCGCATTATACTGTCCCTTCATCCATTTCCATCTATGGTCTTATTTGGAAGTAATCTCCTTTCTAACATCTCCTTTCCATACTTGAATAACACCTATAACTTTTTATTCTCATGTGTACCCGATTGTGAATAAAAATAACAAGCACCCCACACCAATGGTATGTGCATTCTCTCGCACATAAAATTACTTCATATTGTAATTAGCTTCCAGCGTGGAAACACGCTTATTACACAAGAAACCAAACTAAATTAACGAAGCATAGCGACGAAGAAGGAAATACATTAAAGAAAATATAAAGGGAAACCTATACTAAATGGAAAAAAATTCTTGTTACAAACACCAAGAAGACTTATTTATAGTAGGGCTTCAACTTACTCCCATTAAGTAAATCGGGTAATCGCATTCCATCAAGCACTCTAATCGGCAAATGCCTAAGTCAAGTATATGAGTGATAACATACGGTCCCAACCAATGCACCTTGAGCTTGCCTAGATGGCACAGAAACTTAGAATCATAAAATAGTACCATCTAGATTCAACCTCAAGCTTCTTGTCCCTTATGTGTCGGTCATGCCATGCCTTCTGCATGGTATTTTCCTGCTTCTGAATCCAATGTGCTATGACGTGCCTCTCATCCAATTGTATTAACATGTCAATTATTTCTTCTAATGCTTTCTCATCAGTTAGACCTCTAGTGCATGCAATATGCAAAGAAGGTAACATGAATTCCATAGGAAGAACTAATTCTACGCCAAACACCAACTAAAAGGGTGTGGCCTTATTCAACCTCTTGTAGGTTGTTTTATACACCCAAAGTATAGCAAAACTTTATCATCCCAGTCTTTCCTTCCAACATCACAATTTTTTGTCAAGGTCTGGCTCAATATCTTGTTGAAGGCCTCAAGCAGTACCATTTTCCTAAGGATGATAGGGTGTAGTCTTGTGGTGTGCAACCATAAATTCATCCAATAATATCCTGATTGTCTCATTCAAAATTATGTGCCCCTATCACTTGTTAAGCTCAACAGACATCCATACCTAGTAAGAACATTTTCCCATAAGAACCTGGTTATTGTAGCTATTGTATAATCCTTTGTAGGTGTTGTTTCTACCCACCTTGTAAGATAATCTGTGCAAGTGATGATATAGCATGATCCAATTCTACGCGCAGCTAGTGAAATAGGACCTACAAATTCTATAGCCCATTTCTCAAATGGCTCTACACTAGCAATAGGCCTCAAAGGCATTTCATCTCTTTTCCTAGGTTTTCCAAGGCACTGACAATGATCACATGCCTTACAATACTCTTTACAATCCTTGTATAGGGTCTCCCACCATAATCCAGACAAGTAGAATCTTGCACGGTGGTGTCACCTACATAGTTCCCACCTACAATACCACCATGAGCCTCTTCCATGATATTCATGTGCTCATGTTCCAGTACACACCGACACAATACTTCATCTCAACCTAGTTTGTATAAATCTCCACTGATCAACATAAAGGGTGTCGCGTGAATTACAAGTTGTTTCTTCTCCAATGCTTTCATTCCTTCTGGTGCCATACCCATGCGTAAAAGGAAAACAATATCCTCTAGTTCTGAAGGCATGCGATGTAACCTATACAACTGTACATCTGACATTGTATCTTTAATTGTCTATGTGTCCTCCCCTGACTAAATCCTTGATAAGTGGTCTGGACTAGAATTACTTTTACCTAGTTTTACCAAAACTATGAAATCAAATTCCTGGAATAAGAGCACTAATCGACATATGCGCCCGTGTAAAATGGGCTTATTTACCAAGTATTTTAATGTCATGTGATCAATATAAAATAAAAAATGTGTTGCTAGCAAGTACTATCTGAATTTATGCAGCATGTAGATCATCGATAAGGCCTCGCACTCTGTTGTTGTATAATTCGCTCTGCAAGAGTCAACTTTCTACTAGCAAAACAAATAGGATGATCTATAATTCCCTCCAGGTTTGAGCTAACGTCATGCCAATGGTTGTTCCAGAGGTGTCCACATGTACATGAAATAGTTGGTTCCATGAAGGAAAATACAGAATAGGTGTTGTTGTAAGTCTCTCCTTCAATGCCTCAAATGTACGTTGTTGTGGTTCTCCCCAATAGAATGTCCCTTTTCCTTTTAGTAACTCTTCCAGGGGTGTGGCAATCTTTGCATATTCTTTGATAAAATTTCTATACTACCCTTTGTGGCCCAAGAATCGTGCACCTCACTCAGTGGTAGGCTCTTCTAAGCCTACAATAACTGCAAACCATAAATGGATCCACCAAAAACCTTCCTTGCACATGATGTCCCCTAACAAAGTTCCAAAAGGTGTAGCAAACAAGCACTTTTTAATGTTTAAAGAGATGCTTAACTCTGTCTACATCTTTCAAAAATTAAGCACAAATTTTCACAATGATCCCTTAACAAGTATATACATTGTCCAATCATCCAAGTAAACCTACGGGAAGTTGTGAATAAAATCTTAGAATGCTTGAACAACTATGCGCGAAAATACAGCAGGTGTGATTTTCAAACCAAAGGGCATTACAATATAGGAAAAGCTTTGTCATTCGGTGGTGAAATTCATCTTCTCTTGATCCTCCTGTGTAATTCTAACCTGATGATACCTAGAGAATCCATTTGTAAACGAATAAACTTTTTACCTTGCAACGCCTTTTTATATTTCCTCTATGAAAGGTGTAAAAGGATCAATCACACATGCAACATTCAATTCCCTATAATCCACACAAATCCTAATCGACCATCTTTCTTTATACTAATCACCATGGGGCTAACCCACTCTAATTCCTCTAGGGGCTTAATGATGCAGATTTCAGCATTTTGTCAATTTCTTCCTTAACTTTGACATGCAAGTTAGGGTTCATCTTATAAGGTATCTTCCTTACTGGGTGCACACCTTCCTTTAGCTTAGTATTCATCTCTCCTAATGACTCATGCACTCCTTTTAACTCATGGTAGCCCTAGGAAATAAGTCCTGAAAATCCCATAGTAACTCAATTATCTTTGCCACTTCAGAATCAGCCCAATAATCCCCAATTGTTGCCTCCTTAGGTTCAAAGATCCATGCCAATGTTCACTTTCTTATTCTTCATAGGTTTATGATAGGTGTGTGCGTTCTTATCCGCATTGTCTAACACTTCACGTGTACCTACTGAATGATCTATATCTAGATTTTCTACTTCTTCATCATCCACTATGTAGACCATCTTTCCTTTTTCTTTCTCACAACAAACATGCTTAAGTAGTGTGGCATCTATCTCTTCTACTTCATCAAAATGCACTCTTGATTCTACCTCACCAAATAACTCCTGAATGAGTTCTTCATCCTTTGCATTGTCTCCCATAGTTAAGCACTTTATAACCCTTAATGCCTCTTCCACCGAGGTTTAGTAGAGAAGTAGTCAAAAGTCTGGGTCATTCCTGCAATCAAGTCTGTCAATTTCCAGTCTCCCTATGCAGCTCTGCATAAACATACCAGGCTTGTGCGCAACCTTGTAAAGTGGAATAAATTTTGTGCACCCAAAGTGAAGGTGGTAAATCTTCCTGCCCCTCTGTCCAAAGTCTCTCACACTATTGAATGTGGTGCTGAACAGGTTGATTACCATGATACATGCAGATTATAGTAGGTGCATTGCTCCTAAAGAATCGAGTGGTTAGAGCGATTCGACTTCATTCCATTCCATAAGATTATCCTTGTGAACCATCCACCAGCGTGTTGTTGTCCCATGCAAGGTATATACTAACATATTCCTTATTTCCACTTGATTTGTCCACTGCTCCTCCATGGCGCACATGAATACCGTAGGATCTCCTTCTCCAGTATATCGAGGTATAGGGTTGTTACCTATCCTCTGAATACATTGAGGTTCACTTCTCCATGCAAATGTTCTTCTTACTTTGCGCCTAACCATCTCATAGATGTCATGTGCCCAATTGTCACAAGCAATGCTTGTAGTATCACTGATAGACTGTGCATCTTCCCACCAAAGGATTCCTTCCTTAGATGGCTCAAGTACTTTTGGGTCTTGAATGGCGCGTACATAAATTCTATTCAGATCTTCCTCGCTCAAAGTTTCAACATAAGGTTCATATTTCCCATTTGTCAAAGGAATAATTACTCTTTCTTCCTTCTTCTCAAAACTTATATACCTCTTTTTGAATCGTAGATCAGAATTATTTACATAACACCAAGGGTGCCTAAGTAGAGTTGGGAAGTTGTTTGATTTTGCAAGTGCTAAGACCTCAAAGTCCCCAGTGAACTTGGCCCCTTGTATAGTAATGGATGCATCCTTTAAAACTCATATGGGAGTGGCCTTAATTTGATTGGCCATGAACAATACATTAGAGGATGGTCTGTAATGGAGGTCTTCCCATCTATACCCATGCATATAAAGTAAGCACATTAACTTCTGCGCATGTATCAATCAATATATTACTCAAGATCCACCCATCCACAATAGCATTCAGAGTGATCTCCTTGTCATAATCCAAGCTATGAGGGGGAAGATTAGCATGCAGGATCTGTTGTCCATTCTCTATACCTTTGCATGGAGTGTTTCCCTTTAGCCAATTCCCTAGTAATGTAATGATATTCTCCTAGCATAGCATTTTGCATACCTCTTTTAAGTCATCAATATTTGATTGAACTATCTTTGCTACCTTCTTTTGTTCTAACTTTCGTTGACTGTTCCTTCAAACATTGTATTTCACCCTGAAGATTTATGAGTACCTCCATGGTTTCTGATAAACCTCCTTCTGATGTGCAGGATTTGGGTACCTTGCATGTAAAAATTCCTCCTTGGTGATGGTAGGATTTTGTTGTAATGCCTCTCATAGTGCGCGCAACTTCAACGCATGTAGTAATCTTCACAATAATACCTCAGGTTCCGGTGCTAGCTTTGGCATCCACTAATTTTCCACATCGTGTTGTATTCGACCATCCCTCCGCCTTTGTTCTCCTATTTATGTTACTTGTTAAGATTCACATATAAGTCTGGGCATTCCTCATAGCTATGATTCTTCCCACAAAAAGAACAAGTAATATTCTAAGGACATTTGCACATGTAGTGGTCAGGAGATCCACATGTAAAACACGTTCTATGAGGGAACTCACCTAGTCCACCACCACAGCCTCGACCCCCAATCCACTAGGGTATCATCGACCTCTACCACAACCTCATTCAAAGCACTGTCATTACGATTATAGCACGCTTGAGTGTGATCACGATCATAGTGCTCACTTTTGCCTTTAAAATTATTTGATACTCCATCACTGTCGCACACCAATATCTATGGTAACATAGATATGACCAATCAACCTGCACGATCTTTTTGTATCATGAGTCATGGAACGAAATTTTTACAATAACAAGATACATTCTTCCTTATTGCACGTTGTAATAATAGGCAGCGGCTTCCATCATGGTCCAACTGACATATCTCATGTAGTCCATCAAGAATGAATGCATTGATATGAGAGGACAACTATCTTTGGTGTGCCCTTCCACTTCACAATCTGTACACCAAATCCCGGTGCACGTCTCATGTGCTAAATTTTCTAATAGTTTCTCTAATTTCTTTGCCATAGTTGTAATATGTGCCTCCAAGAATGGGCTCACTCCAGTGTCTATACTCCCGACTACCTTAGCGGGAAAATTTGTTTCAAGTGCTTCGCGCGGGTTTGTATAAGTCTTATGTGACAGCGCTCTCTAAAAAGGTGTGATCAATCCCCCAATGAACCACTGTGCATGCTTGTTTGTATGAATATCATAAGAAAGTTTAGACAACAATGTCTTGAAATGGGCATCATATTCCTGAACTCTCTTAGTAGTGCCCTGCTTAATATCCTTGAGCGCTTATACTCTTCTGCTCAAACTCATGGATATGAAACTCCTTAAGGAAAGCATCCTTTAATGCTTTGCATAATCTACACAAGTCTAATCAGGGTCAAACTTCTTGTACCAATTGTGTGTGCGTCCCTGCAATGTAGTTGTAAACTGACTTGCCTTACCTCGAGGTCATAACTCCTTTTGCATGCCACAATATCTCACACATGTGCATGTGTTCAGTAGCATCTTCTATGCCCCTATACTCTGAAAGACGAAGAGACATCTCCATGTAAATATTTTGTGGTTAGTGCGGACCTTGCCTAGCCTGATCCACAACCTCTTGTGTTACCTCTACCTCCAGAACCACCAGATCCACAAGAACTAGAGCCACCTATGCCCCTTGATCCTCCACCTATAGCCAGAAGCCACCGGTGGATTTCATCGCCTTGTGTCCCAACAATGGTAATCATCTCGAACTCTTATAGTCTGCAAAGTGGTACTAATCCCAGAAGTGAGTCCAAAATTCTATGTCCTTGAGTTCTATTGATTGACGATGCACTTGAAAAGGTACCTCTAAACAACAAAGAAGATGTTTTCCTTGCCATTGATGTACTTTCTATTTGATTTACTCCTCTTCTACTGCCAAAACTAGCTTGCTGACTACTGGTTGTACTAGATATTGGAAATCCAAGCACAAGGGCTAGGTTGCCAAGTAGATTCAGATGTGCACCCGTTACCCATGTCATCTCTGTTGGTGTGCTCCCATGTGAGGCCGAGGAGGGTTTCCTATTATGCTTGCCCAAATGGGGGAGTTCTAGATGCTCTGGCTCCACGTCTCCTACATGAGCTTCAAATCCTTCACGAACCATCTCTCTCCTCAACGCCATCTGCTCTGCAATATCACATTGCTTCTCTATCTCGCATCTTGTGTGCCTCATTATACTTAAGTCACCTTTCTTCTCTCTGCCTCTCTATCGCTAGGTCCACCATCCTTTCACAAAACCTATTCCCCTTTGCGCGTGGTGGGGTTTATCTAGGCAACGGTTTTTCTTCCAAGTTCGTGGTTACCATCAAGATTTTGATTTCTAATAGAATGCCTTGCAAATAAGTTCCCCTTAGATAATGTAAAAACTAGAACTCAGTTACCTCTAGGCAAGAATAAGTGGAAATTGAGTACTCCAAAATATAACTATTCAGAACACCATGGAACACAAGTATCCACAACGCGCGTCTAAATTAGATCAACATCATAAAGGGCCTGAAATTATTCTTGCGTCCAAACAAGCATGTGATACCTCCAATTCCTTTTAGACGCATAAGCAACCAGCTACTCATACATCTCTACCGTAAAAATAGAAAGAAGCTCTCATACAGACAATCATATAAATTATGCTCCACCCACGTGCGTACATCAAACTCAAATCCAGTGTTGAACCTTTGAGCGTACTCTTCTTCCAGATCCTTTATCCACTCCTCAACACTTGCTAAGGTCAACCAGTATGTCTTCATTGCGAAACATCCTGAAAACAACTGAAAAGAGGTCCCGGAAATAGAACCAATGATGCAACCTAGAATCTACTATATAAAACCCAGAAAAACCCAAGCACGTTGGCACATCGCCCGACTGAGTTGAGCGCCACCAAGCGCGCAGAAAGGTACCAAGCCCTCTTTAGAGTTGCTTTGCATGCGGGATGTTAGTGTAATGAAGATACAACATATTCAGAATCGTAAATAAGCATAAACATTCCATAGAGCATATTCATGATCTAGATCTTTGAAAATCATGAATTAACCGATAACCATAATAAGATTAACCATGCAAGAACTAGTTACAGTCATGTTTAAAACCATTATCCATCTAGTATACTCCATTATATTAAACATTGAATTACATAGAAGCTTCTTACATTACAAAGCATCACCATAAGTTATGCACGTATCAGATCCAACAACATAACTCTACAATAATTCACTATTCAACATCTCTCTCTAACTACACAATTCACTACATATTTATAGGGGTGGGATTTGCCCTTCAGGCGCTTTATGGTCTTCCCAAAATAGGTCGCATGCTGATAATAGCCATGCGCCTTTACAATAACATGCACACATGCAAGTGCGCTAATAATAGACATCCTATAGTTAACTAGAAGAAGTAATCCTATTATTATCTTGAACTCATGCATGGTGCTTATCAGACGCTCATTCCCAAAATAGCATTTGTGTGTTGCACAAGTCTCCATCCCAATGTGTGCTCCGCATGCTATCTTCCAAAAATAGCTTGCATCCATGAAAATGGCTAAGTCCCGAATCAACTTGTCCTAGCGCACGTTTCCTT
The DNA here is from genome assembly GCA_018340775.1 of Taxus wallichiana var. yunnanensis. NCBI lineage: Eukaryota > Viridiplantae > Streptophyta > Pinopsida > Cupressales > Taxaceae > Taxus > Taxus wallichiana. The sequence goes on along the minus strand of CM031240.1, from coordinate 144,627,913 downwards.
CCCTATCCTTCCGCGCCTTCAAGTACGCCTTGTTCCCACGTGAATCCTATGTGTGTATTCTCCTTAGGACAATATTGTATGCTCAACACCAAGGATCGTCTCTAATTTATCAATAAACTAGTCAGGAGAAAGGTTCATGGAGGTAGCTACTCCCGTTGAAGGGAAAACTAAAGAAACCATTACAACAACATTATCAGATCTCTAGGTTTTCACTAGGAAAGGCAACACATGAAGGTGCCAAACAGGATGTTCAAGTGGCCCTTAGAAATTTGTTGGAGAAGTATGACAAAGATAAAGCTTCCAAAGATGAATTGAAGTCAAAGGTTGAACAACTTACTACTCTTTTAAGGAAAGTAACACAACCCACTCCAACTACTGATCCTTCAACTACAACTACTCTGATAGTTTCTTCCGTTTTGGATGATATTTCATATCATGAAATTGAGAAGATAGGTCAGAAGGGAAGATCAATAGATGGATGGATAGAATGCATGCTTCAGAAGCTAATCCTTTGATCAAAATAGTTGTTGAATTGTATAATGATTTACAAACTGAAATAACTTTTATTCACATGATAGATGAAGTCCTCTTTGAGGAAAATAATAATTTGATTCTGAATTTGACTACATGGGAGAGATTAGAGATGTGGACCTGATTTACTCCTCCAAGAAGGAGTAATTGATGATACTTCTAAATTGTTTGAGTTTCAAAAAGCTATGGAATTTAGATCCTAGGTATTGCAAGATTTGATCAAGAAATTGGACGATAAACATGTGGAAATAATGGATGGTCTAAATGATATTTCAGAAGAATTTGATAATATTGACTACAAGTTTTTCAATGAGAATATTGATGCTCTTCCAGGTTGACCAAATAAAATAAAATTTCAAAGATTTGGTGAAGAAGGAAGATAAAGTGACTAAAAATTTCAATATCAATTTTCAATTTACGAGAGTTAGTCTCGTCTTTAGAATTTCATAAGTCATTTGAAGAAAGTAGTGAATATGCTGAAAATGTTTCAGACCAAAGTTGCAAGGGAGATTGATACAATGGATGTGGTAAACAGAGGAGAAGGAGGTACATGGAATCATCAAACGTTTCGTTGATTACAAACACCAGATGGCTATGTGGGAAGAAGATCAGGGGAAAACCGAACAAGAGAGAGATGTTGCAGGTCCAAGCTAAGCCAGGTGGCCATGATTGGGACGGTTCCAAGCTCTGAATCAATCAAAGTTGTAGGGTTGACTTAGTCAAACCTTTGCAACAACTTTACTATTTTTATGGGAGCCTGTTCCCTTGAACTTATTATACTCTATTTTTAGTAACTTGTTAATTAAGGTTCAATTGTAATGGCTCAACCTCTGGAACTTATAAATAGTTAAATGCATTAAGTTTAAGAGACCCTTTTAAATCATTTGAAAGTTACTCTTCAAGCTTGGAAGAGTGCTTCATATACTTTGAGCCTTTCAGTTATATTTAGAACAATATTTTGTCGTGAAATATTTGGTTTATTGTGTTAATCATTGATCAATTTATAGCTTGTGAATGTTTAATTCCTTGATGTGATTGGTTAATCTACCTTTATCTCAGTTATCTTATTTCAATATATGTGAAAAGTGATATAGTTACTTTGAATATCAGTTGTGGAAAAGCTATTTCCTTTTTGTTACAAAGTTGCATTATTATTTATAGTCATGGATGGAGGAAGATTGCAAGACATGTGCATATCATATATTGTTGTGAGGAGTTGATTGTGCATTTAAGTAGGTCTATCTTCAATATACTTGGTGTATCACCTTATTTTTCTTTTGTTTATCTCGAATTTAAGCCCATAAATTGAGTCGATTATAGTTATTTTGAAATGTTTTAGCCTTGCATATTGATCTTAAATCAAGTGCTCTAAGTCTTAAAGGAAGTCGGCCTTCTCCGGAGGTTCATCCCAAGGTGACAAGGTCCCACACCTTGGGGATGTTCCAACGTTGCACGAGATCACTTAGATATTCAATGGGTGCACGATCCATGTGACAACAAGACCAAACAACTCGGCTCTGCGAGGGCTTGGAAGGAATGGAAATCGAAGGACTAGGTTGCACCACTCTAGGCTCATCCCTCGACGGCGGAGGGGAAGAAGAATGAGGTGAAACTTCAACAAAAGGTCCCCCCCGAACTCTTCTTAAAACCAACCGGAGACCATCTATCGGTCGGAGGGTCAACTTTAGACTTCATCATAATTTGGTTGCGGGGAAAGGAGCTTAGAACAGGCTAAAAGAGGACAATCACGAATGCGATGGTTTGTGGCCTGACATCGAAAGCACGTGTTGGGGAGGTTAAAATATACCACCTTTTGAGAGATTCCCTAGGGACCCAACTTGAATATTTAGATGGTCCCGCAGATATTTCGCAAGGTCCACTTCGACACAAACACGCTTGTTGGGACGAGCAAAGAAAAAACGCTCTTGTTCATGACAAATCACCCTGCCAATGGGCTTAAAATCTTTGATAAAAAGGACCAGAGGTGAATGGGAAGGCCGGGAGATCAATCCAAACAGGGATTTTGAGTGAGACTTGGCTACTGATTGAAATCCTAGGTCTGTGGGGCTAACCCCAGTAGGGTATTGCCCAAATACCAACAAGCCGCCTTAAGCAGGAGGGCTTGAAGCTGGGAAGGCTCACGAAAGGAAAACAAATAAAAACCCTTAGTGAGGTTACGAACCCTTGAAAAAAGGATACCGTTAGACTCCCAGTGGTTTTTCATGCAATTCTACAGATAGATAGATTTGCATGTGTACGACCACAAAATAGGCAATAAGACAATGGTTTTGATACCACTTGACAACAAGATCCAAGCATTCATCATAAATTATAACATCCGGAGAGGGTTCAGAGTCCATACCTCGTCATAAAATTTTGGCACAAACTTCCTCACGTGCTTGGGAGCCATTTCCACCAGTTGCAATAGTCGTTGCAATGGAAGGAGAGTTGGCCATTTATAAGCGTGACACCGCCTTAGCGGTGAGAAAAAAACCGAAAGAGCGCTTTTGCATTGAAACAAGGCAAATAAAAGTATGGGAAAACCTAACACAGCCTAAGACAATCTTACAGGACATTAAATTTTTTAAAATAAAAATATTAACTTAATACATTGAACACTTCAACCCTCGGAAACAAATTTTTTATTTATAAATATGGAAAAAATAAAATAAAATGTTCCATAACTCAAGTGGACGAACAATACTTTATGCAATTCACCGATAGCGTGGCTTAAAACTAGCGAAGATCACCGACAGTAGATATGTACTCTGAAATCTGTTCCGACGCATGTTCCATTAATTTCTACCAAATTTGCATGTGTAAGTGACAACCGTACACCTTCCCAATTTAAATTAAAAGGAACCACCTCCACCAAACTCCATCATCAAACAAAAGTTATGAAATATAAATAAAGACGAACCTCCCCAGGCGTAATTTTATTTACTCGGATAATTTTACAAATATTATTGAAATTATAAATTAATTGCATATCAACGTCAACCACGATGTGTGGTATTCACGCAATGATGTCTCAAAATAGTTACATTTAAAAAACTAAACATGACATGAAATTATGAAAGAATGATTTTCACGCCCTTCGTAGTCGTACTGTGGCCCCAAAATGTAGAAAAGGAAGATTATTTACAAAGGGTAGGACTGTCCTTAAGACATTATTAAACATCAAATGATGCACGCTTGACGTCAATTCACGGATGGGCCATATGTTTTGAACGTTGATCAAAATTATGAGACATTATTTCCATAAATTCCAACACATGCAAAGGGTAATTACCTCTCTCCATCCCCAGCCAACAATTTCACGACGGACTAAGGTATTAGGCTAGTGTCTATTTTTTTAATTGGTCTTTGTCATTGTAGAGCTGGTGCACTCATTGTTTCAGAAAATTTTACTTCTATCAACATTAGGGGGTGGGAGCTTCAATCTCCCGAAGGCGGACCCCATATCTTGTATGGACTTAGTGGAGTTTGAACCCAGATGGAACATGAACGCTCAAGCTTATCGGCTTGGGCTACCAAATCATGTAAATCCCATGTCATAGCATCTACTTTTTTACACGATGTACTTTTTAATTTAAAATTCCTATTTATAAAAGAAAATATTTACAAAATCTAAGTTCATTTTAAAGTAATCATTTATTGAAAAGGAGAAACATTAATAATGTTATTAGTGCTATTTTACTCTATAAATAAGTACACTAAATGTGTTTTGTTAAAGAAATCAATCATTTTCATATGAGTTTTAATTTTTATATTTGTATGGATAACAAAATGGTATTTTCCATAAATATAAATTTTAAAAGTATATGTATCATTAATTTTAGGGGAAAACATTGATATATAGCATTATATTTTATTAGCAAAAGTTAGATTGATATTGAGAATCAAGAAAGTGCATTATTATAAATAATTAATTAAGTTTCAATACAACATTTTTATAAAAAGAATTAATATCTATTGTGCATCTAAATGTCAAGCATAAATGTAATAAGCAATAAGAGTAATTAAAGAAGAGATTGTATATGTGAGGATCATCCCATTTGTCACCTAACCACCACCAATAAAGGTAATCGTTTGATCAAATACAAATTTCTATATGTTGTTATTTTTATCTTTGTTTGTATTGTTAAGATCATGTGTGGACAAGAAAATAATTATGAAAATTGAAAGAATTTCCCTTGTTGAGATGCAAACTACCCTCTAAGGTAAGGAAATGCATGACCAAATTTGTCACCGCAAAAGTTGTGACCAAGGACACTCGACCATGGCGAAGTATCTCATCATATGTTTCTAAACTTGTGCCTATCACAAGCTCTACAAACAATGCCCTCGAGAAGAAGACAATTGAAAAAGAAAATATGAGAGAATTAGTTGACTCGCACAGAGGCATTTCCTCTCTTGAAAAACCTCTTTAACTTGTCCTCGCCATGTAACATAATATTAACACTCACACTTTACAAGTAATAGAGATACCACAATTAAAGGATAATAGTGAAAATTTATACTATTCTTTTCTTTCCATAACTTAAAATACAAAAATACGTCATACTTAACACCATTTTCCATGAAATAAATCCGTAAAAATAAGCGAAAAGGGATGTAAATGTAATGAAATAGAGTGTGAATCCAAACCCTAAATAATTAAATATAGCTCTAAAACAAAAAAAAATGGTTGAGAGACTAATTAACATTTTTACTATTGGAACCTACCTTTATATTAATAATACAAAAGAGTTACAATAGCGGGGTGACCGGAAACTCACGGTCCAAAGTCAAAATGCCACGAAGGCACGAGAAACGCCAAAAAGGAAACCAAAAATCACATAACTAAATAACTAGGCACATGGGGCAACAACACTAGGTAGAGGAGGAGGATCATCTTTTGGAGGGATGAACCTTCCCCCGACTCCTTAGAAGGCAGATCAATAGCCCAACCATCAAGATCCGACATTTGTATATTTAGACGTACCATCACTCCCGGCCTGGGGGTGGAGAGCCTCAAAAATGCCCCCCGACCACAACCTTTCCTTGAGATGGCAAAAACTCCAACTAACATCTTTCAATGACCACAATTCAAAATATGAGACTTTTAAAATTGTATTACTAATTCTAAAACATCACAAAGAGTACGACTCAAGGCACAAAATTGAGTATTTTTAAATGTTTATGATAGTTCGACAAATATGCAACGTGTAAGCTCTAACACAAGACTAGAACCACCAATCAACTTCTAGAATGACATGCAACTCAACATTTCTTATAAAACATCACATATATGAATAGAGAAGAAAAAAACCAAATACAAATGTTTACATCAAGTAATGTGATTTCTGAACATTAATTACAAATAACAATCAAACATATTGGAAAAATAGATGTCATTCTTGTTTCTTTAAGAGCATGACTCCTCCACGCAATAGTATGCAATCTATTCTTCTTCATAAAGAGAACTTATTCAAAGATATCAAAATTCACCCAAAAAAACATCTTGTGGACAATGATAAAGACCTAAACAAAAAAATCAAATGATTTAATGAATTTACGACAACCTTCTAATGAGGCCTCCTATTGGGTGAGATGTGTTGAGCTGAGTTGCCCTCTATTCACTGGTGTTCCTTTTTTGTGCAGCACATTTCATTGGTAGATCTCTGGTATCTCTCTCCTATCAAACTGTAAAAGTTGTTTACATCCACCCAGCTTGAATAGAATGTGGAAAATATATATATATAATTGATCGAGAATATTATTAAATAATGTCAAACTCATTTACATTTCAACAGAATGTGACACAGAATTTAAATCATCATACGCATGCTGCTCACTTGACAAATTTACCGGCAGCAACCCCAGTCGTAACCTAACCTTGACCAAATAAGGTCACCATTAAGAGAACCAATTATTCTTTGAAAAAAAACTAAAAAAATTAACAAATATCAAACCCCCGCTGGCAGGCTTTACATTACAAGTCACTCAGGCTGCGAGGATTAGAGCTTCAATCCAGACAAATATGTAATTCCAGTTGACGGTAACCATTTGTTACCATCTATGAACTGAGCAACTGTAAATTTGGTAGCATCTGAACTGTTCAAATTGTGATAACCAGGCCATTTTACTCGTCCTACAAGTCCTGCGCCGGATCCATAGTTCATGTACTCCCCATAGTACAGTGTGTCCAAAGCAAAGTTGGATGTATTCCACTGCGCCCAACCCTGTGGCTGAACAATGTCATCCAGAAACGACTGCATGAACACTGTTCGAGAAAATTCTTTCCACGGCCTACCCAGATATGTTCTGACAGACTTTTTCACAGGAACAAAGTCGGGAGCAGCCGTAATGTTGCAGTCGTGGACAGAAAACCCAGTGTTCTGGTTGGGGTCCTTTCTGCTCTGAGCCGTGACAGTAATCGACTGATTCACAAGGGGCTTCCTCGCCATCATTACGCAGCTCTGGAAAACCGCCGCGGCATTGCCGAAGATGAAATCCACGGTGCCGTAAATCTTGCATTCTCTGTAAAATTGGCGAAGGGAATGAGCGTAGAGAGTGTCCTGGTAGCCTTTCATGCCGCAGCGGTAAAACACCGATTGATCGGAATCTACTCGAAGAGCCACGGCTTGGTGCCTGTATGGTCCCGCCGTGTTCTCAAAGCCAATGTCGCGTGCAATAAACCCCGCGCCTTTCACAGCTGCATTTTCCAAACATATCCAATTTAGAACTCGGTTTGTAAAAGTTCAAGTCCATAATGATGCACATAATTAATAACTTTTAGGTTATTATTAATGCGACTTTTGCACCGCGATATGAAGTTCAGTCACATAAACAAGAGACAGTAAATTAAATAATGGAGTGAATTTTGGGGGCAGTGGTTACCTAGAGGACTCTAGAAGGGATAAAATTTTTAGATGGCTGTACCACCATACTTCATGTTTTATATTTGCTATAAAATATAGGTAGTCGAATTTTTTTAAAGACTTCATCCAATGTAAGCGTAATTTCGTGCGGTTCATCAAAATGGAGTTGTTTGTAGAATTATGTATGAAATAGATAATTTATGTTAAGTTTAATAAAAATATTTAATATAATTAATATTAATATTTATAATTTTTTAATCTAATAAAAATATTTAATATAATTAAAACTAATATTCACAATTTTTTTAACTTCCATAAATAAAGCCTTGTTTAAAGCTCACAATTTTTAATTTAAAAATAAAAATATAATCCATATCAATCAATAATTGATAAATGGTAAGTTGAATAATAACATTAAAAATAATTAAAATTAATATTGAGAAAATAAGAAATAGAATGTATAAATTAAAAATATAAAATAATACAACTAAATTTCCAATGAATGGAAATTGAATATGCCAAAACCACGAGGGTTAACCGTATCGAACCCCTACTGACAAAAAGAATGTTGCAAAAGCGAAGATACTCGCATAGAGTAACCTAAACAAAATTCCAAACGTCGACTAGAAGATAATACGCACAATTTTTACCAAAAACAGATTAGAAAAGACGCTTACGAATATTTGCAAAAGTATTGTTGCATAAGGAGAATATACTCGACGAAAACGATCACTAGTAATAATAAATGTAAGAAAGAATAAGGAGAATTAACAACACGAACCTAAGGTTGCAGAACGGAAAGTGGTCGTTCCGTCGTAGACGCTTTTATTGCCTGTAATGACGGTGGAGTCCATGCCGTCGCCGATGAAGACCAGATTTATCTTCTTTTTCTTTACCTCGAGGTTTTCATGATATACGCCTGCTTTTATTCGGATTACATGACGCCGCGCGTTTTTCTCAGGGGCGGCATTGACGGCCGCGGTGATTGAGGTGTAATTGCCAGTTCCGTCTAGAGCCACCCACGCGTCCACCTGCACAACGCTCGTAGAGGCCTGCAGGAGTCTGCGATCCGTAAATGATAGCCACTCCGGGAAATCATCAATCCGATCGGACATCAGACGGCGGTTGTGGGAAGGCGACTTAAAATCGTCCATGGAGTCGCTAATTTCTGAAATTCTCTTCGCCATCGCGAGCGAAGTGCTCACCAAATTCGAAATTTCGTTCACGTTGTTCTCCAGCCGGGATCTAACAACTCCGTTTGTGCTGCTGATTCCTTCAATGCAGGTGTCCTGGTTTGTAAGACCAGCGCTGAGAAGCGTCCTGACGTCGCTGCTGACATCACTAGCCCCTCGAAATCCAGCCTCACTACAGCCTCCAAAGCTTCAGTGAGTTGCTCCACCGTGTCGTCAAGCAGCTCTACACAGTCTTGAAGCGCACTCTGCTCTAATCCTGCCGACGCTGCGCCTGACAACCGCACAGCAGTCGCCGAGGTCCTTTCCACCAACCCAATTGACGCTTTGACGGCGACATTGACGAGCTCGGAAGGAATCGCCGAGGGCCATCCGGGTAAGCCCGCCACAGTCGAAACGCACAATTGAGGATCTGCGGCGCCTTCGCATGCCGCAGCGCCAAAATGATGCGAGGTTCGACTCTTCCTCGCCGAGTGTCTTACAACAATATTTCTATGAATGCCGTTCGAAGGGACGACTCCGACGGCCACACAGAGAACCAAAGCTACCAGCGTGACGGCGGCCGCCGCCATTACGCACACTCTCCTCCTCTTTACAGAACACCGATTCCCAACCCCTTCGTACATTGTCGCAGAATTGCACAACGAAAATTTTACTTCCTCTGAATCGATCAAGTCTTGACCATTACAAGCTGAGCGGGGCGGGGGTTTATGTAGAATGTTCAGGCAGCTCACTGTACTTATCCCTCTCCCAATGTAATTAGGTCAGGTGTCAGCATAATGAATTTTCCACTGCCGTGCCGTGTATTTGGGTATCCTTTTGGCGTCTTTATGCCTTCCTTGAAGGGGTTAAAAGCAAATCAAATGCGCGTTGGTAAGGAAGCAGAATAACAAACAAAATACAAACACCGACGCCAGCTTACAAAGGAATTATGGAAGCAATGGATTATGCTCACTTCGGAGATTTTACAAGTGACGTGATGGATAGGAAATCAATTATGACAAACTGCTAGTGAATCACTTTTACCTCGACTTCAGTGCTTCGAACGAAGTTACTGCTTCGCTTTAGACGTAAAAGTGTGATACAGGGAATCAGGCACTGTATAAAATTTAAATACAACGAAAGGACCCCAAGGGCAGGACCAGGGCCAAAAGACGGGTGTGTGGGCCCGCTAGTCAATGTCTTTTCGCGTAGAATTGAATGCTACGGCCTGGATGTCTCGATCGTCTGAACCGTCACTCTGAAGGCTTCAATAATGGCAGGAGAAGACCGCATTTCTTAAACTCGTCGGGGTCTTTCCAAAAATCGAATGCGCTCCACCGAAGGAGGACCGCATTTTTTAACGCGTCGCGGTCTTTCGAATGCGCTCCAGCGAAATACGCGGAACGAAATAAACTTCGGCGTTCCCCAACCATATATTAAAGACCACGCGGAGATTCATCAATTTCATTAATGATTAAACAGCCAGTATTTACCAACATTCTATATTTTTATTTTTTATTTGTGAAACGGCCATATCAATCCTCTTTGGATACAGATGCAAAACTTTAAATATTATTAAAACAAATAGTTTAAATGGGCTACCAACAATTATTTGAATAGGATGGTTGGGATAAGGTGAGTTAAACTATTCTACCACTTAAATAAATATTAGCAATTTATTGGTGTCTTTATCTAAAAACCTATACCTAGCTTTTTTAAGAAAACACGTATGGAGGAAGGTATCAGTAACATATGGGGATACATGTAACCTACATATATAGTTGACGGGTAACTTTTGTAATGGGTTAAATATATCATTTTTAGATAACGTGTTAAGTGTAGTTTTTCCCATTAGAGACAGATATCAGTTTCAATAATGATTGTGATAGTACATTTTTAGGGCAGTCTACATGTAACATATGGGTAATAAGTAAATTTATTATGGGTCTCATTTCCTATCTTTTATTATTATTTAATAAGTGTTTTATTATAATATTAAAATTTTGGATTCTGTTTTAAATTTATTAATTTTGTGCAAGTTAGTATTAAATATATAAAAATGAGATAAGAGGATTTACCATCAAAGTAGGACAAGTCAAAGGTTGAATATTGGAGCACTCATCTTACCATGTTGTAGGATCAATTTAGAGAAGCCCAACACATGTAAATAAATGCCAACAATCGTTGCGACCAAGTGAGAAATAGATGGCTTTGATAGTGATAACATCAATAAATGTCAAGCCCCTTGGTCATTCGTTAAGTTTAAATTTTTGAAACACCTCAAGTAAAGGCCAAAAGTAGTCATTTCACCCCTCTCATCAATTAAAATTGAAATAAATTATTTTATAATATATTATAATCATGTAAATATGTCAACACCATATTTATATTTTAAGAATTGAAGTTAAGTTTAGAGTTGTGTAATTTATGTTGCCGGAATTCCTATTACAAAGAATTGATGTTAGCCACTTATGATAATAATAATAATAATTTATAAATAGTTAATACCTAACTTTAAATTTAATAATATTTAACTTAAACTTTCATAATGTAAAATAATAGTACTTAACTTGGAAATGATGTATTTGACCCATTATAAATTTAGTACTTAATTTATTAATCTCATTCTATATAGGATAACAAGAATTAAAATAAATGGGTTTATCACCCCCGAAAGTATTCGCATTCATTAAATTAAAAGGGGGTTATATTCATTTGCACATATCCACACATGGTTTAGTGACCTATTTTAATAAATTTAATTAAACTTACTTAACTTCTAGACCCAACTAATGACCAAATGTAGGATTATGTCCTAGCCTTTGTATCAAGTCAATTTGGCCTTAGGATGCAAGGCAATTTTTTGTGTGCCCTAATTTCTCACTAAGAAATTATAAAGGATTTCTTCCTCATGAATTTTTAATAAGAGAGAGAGGAGTAATGGAGTAGACTCTCATGAATTTTTTCCTTGTTTTTGAGTATTGGAGGAGTAGAGTATCATGTATTATCTTCTTGTTTTTGTTTGAGTAAGATGATTGAGAGGGATTCCTACCTCTCGCCCCAATGAGTTATTAATATTTCAACTTATATCTTGTTTATAGTTTAGTTTTTGCGCTCAAATTTGTAGGGCTTCTTCATTTGAATGACACTTAACGGGTGAAAGATCTATAAGGGATTTCTTTTTTGTTCAATAGATCGTGTTTGTTTTTCCACGTGTCGGTCATGTTTATTTAAAAACCCCAAGCCCTTTATTTTATGTTTGTGAAATAAAATAGAGGGGGCAACATGGGTGCCTACTCCTGCAAAAGGTGGGAACAGGGTGGCCATGTCGTCCCCTCCCCCCAACTATGGTGAATGAGGAGGAGGTGGTGTGGTTGTCCCGCCCCATTCAAGCAATGTGGCTGGGGTGACCATGCCATCCCCTCCACCAATATGGATCTTGGTCGAGTGGTCCTTATTCAACTGACTCCCACACCAACTCCCATATACATTTTATTATTATTGTTCCAGTTTTCAATCTTTTGATACACAACAAGAATATATTCAAAATTTTGTAGGAAATTTATAAATATAAATATGTATCTATATAAATGTATACACACACATACACATACATACATACACACACATGCGCACGTGTGCATGTGCACACACACATAACACACATGCGCATGCGCGCACACGCGCACACGCGCACGTGTGTGTGTCAAAGGGATTTTATTATGATACAAATTATTTGTATAACACAACGATTAAATATTTTGTGATTTGTAATTCCTTGACTAGGGTTATCAATCAAGGTACTATTTTTTTAAACAAGGGAAGTGTAGACACCTAAAATTAACACCGCTAATCCCCGTGTTTGTGTTTCATATAGCACCCCTTCATTATCACATCACTATCATATTATACATTAAATCCTTATCCTAAGTCTTATTTCTCCCCATTATATTTACTCCCCGTAAATATCATTCTACAGTCTGTAAAATCTTATTTTATCCTCTCCTAAACCACTCAAACCATTTACAAACCAAAATTAAATAAGACAAAATAAAATCAACTTCTCAACCATTTCACAACCTCCTTGACCCACATAACCTCTTTCCAACACACATCCTTCATTAAAACAAATAAAAACCTCGATTTGGGAAGTAGTTTCAACCTTTTCCTCAAAACCCAAATCACTAACAATTCAACAGAATCGCTAGAAATTTTCCCCTGGTTGTTAACAACCCTATATAAACGAGTCTCAAGCCTCCATTTGAGGTTAGCTTGCAGTTGGACATTTCCTAAGGACTTCATATTACATTTTATTTGTATCATAGCCATGTCACAGAGTCAAAGATCATCATAGAAACATTTAAGACATCAATAATCTCTTCTTCAGCCTTTCAAACATCCAGAATCAAATCAACAATCTTCTTGCATCCGCAATACTCCTTTCTCGGGTAAAATCTTCCTCTTGTCATCATTTATCAACATATACAAGGTATGTATCTTCATTCAATTAATCATTATGTTTATGCATCATATTCAAGCTTAAATCAACCCTTTTAAAGCATCCCTTTCGAGTCCCATCTCTGTCCATTTTCGTCCATACATTTTCACAACAATCGTTGACGATGCCAGAATCGTTGGTGATTCACCAAAATCGCCGACGATTCTCCTGCTTCTTGCCGACAACTGTAAGGATCGTTGACGATCCATCGAATCACCGACCATTCCTATCTAAAAGGTCCTTTGACCCCTAAGCTTTATTTTTAGACATCTATATCACATAATTTATTACCGCAAGGCCCTTCAAGTGTCTGTCCAGTCATATCAAGCTCCTTTGAGCCATCTTTAACACTCTATCAATTATCTAAATCAAATCTATCATCCTGCTCACCTTTGTGAGTACACAACCATCTACATCCTTTCTCCTTTGAGCCATTTTGTGATCCCTAGAATCTCATTGGATCATGTATCACCATCAGATCATCATATAGCCTTAGACTACGTTAGTCCCTTTACTTTTGCATTATTGGTTATATCGTTTATTTTATCATTTTATCTTATCATTATCAGATTAATTTCTTGAATGCGGATTGACATCCTTACAAGGAAGTCCATTGACTTCCGAGGATTGACCTTTGCAGGAAATCCACCATATATATCTAATCCTATCTTTTTATGAGTGTATGTGCATTGTAGGTGACCTATCCGTTGGAAGGAAGCAGTTGTGAGCCCATTCAAATATGTGCATGTCATTCATCCATCGAGAATCAACATCCATCATCACGGGTATCGGTAAACCCGTCATCTTCTGAGGTCAGTTTTGTTTTTGTTATTTCACTTCATTAAGTTAAAGTTGAGAAACAAAAACTCTTTGAATATTTTGGCACGCCAAGTGGGAATTTGTCCCTTTTCTTTCATTTTAATTTAATAAAAAATCATTTTTTGGCCTTCTTCTCTGTAATCGCTAGTGATCCAGTCAAATCACCAATGATTGGGGTGAATCACCAGTGATTCCTATCAATCACCGACGATCTCTATTTCTGCTTCCGATTACTCAGTCAGTTGGCTTCTAACACCATTTTCTCTTTTTGTTCTATGTTTTCTGCTAACCCTTACAGGTTTCTGCTCTAGGGGCTTTTGCTTGTTGCATTATTGCATTGCTAGGGAAAAATTAAAAAATTAAAAAGGAATCGTTTTACAGGTGAGTCCTCTTCTTTTATTTTTATTTTTAAGCATTGCATTTTTGCTTATTGTTCTCATCAAAATCAATCATTCTTTTGGGCTTAAAAAGAACCTTTCATCCTACTTGATCACATAGTTTAATTGAGAGGTTAATTGATTGCATCCACTTAATCTACCTAACACACAACCAAACCACATCAATCACAAACTTGTATTAAAAACATTCCTTCCTAGGTGACACTATTGGTATTTCATCGGTATTTCATCACCAAATAGGGAAGCCGACTCGGTGTTTTGTCCGAGTATAAATAATTGGTTGTCGGTATATCCGCTAAGCACCTGAATCCCTTATTTTTGCAGGACCGTGAAGTAAGGGGGCAGGCCCCGTACCGACACCATCACATATTTGGGCCTCACGTACCTTTGTGTATTTTGAGGACTCTAACCTTAAACAAAATTGAAACCAACCTTATAACAGCCATATCATTAGGTTCCCTCTGAGCCTCTTCCTCCACATATAAATTCTAATCAAGATAATTAAAATTCTTCTACTTGACTTGTCTATTACATTTATAGCTCTCTTAGGGATTTTTGTATCATTTTCAGTTGACTATCATTTAATATGGATCAACCCTCTACATCAAGCATATTCTTTTACCCCTTATGCTTCATTTTTACAATCATCTTCGATTGCTTCATCTACAACTTTTCATCCCAATCAATTTCAAAACATCCCCTACACAAAGATCTAATCCTTCTCAATCTCATCAACCTATCATGTCTCACTCAACTTCACTTAGCCCTGACATTTTCCCAGAGCCATCCAGACCATCTTTTGTCCCCTATGGAACCTCTACCTTTCAGCCAATCATACAACCCTACAACAACACTATCCAACAACCCTATGACTATCCTTCACAACCAATTTACTTTTAAACTATCATTCCTAGGCCATGTAAAGTGTACTCCATCAATCGATCCTTCCCACATCCCCTCCTTCATCACAATCTCATGATCTTCAAGTTGTTGGATGAATTGATAAGAAGACAATTACAAGTGTAAAGGAAGGAGAGCTTGGACTCCATAAACTAGCTTGAATGGACTTTTTCCAATGGCTCTCTTAGCGGTAATTTATCTACTATAACAGAAAATTTCAACTACTCCCCCACTTTCTTTTTTGATTTCTAATGTCCTTCGATTATCATTAGTATTGTTTTTTTGCTTGATTCACCTGTCCATTTCCTTGTGGGTTATAATTAGATGCATATGTTAAGTTTATACCATATTCTTTGCACATAGAAACTAATGGTTTGGCTTAGAAACTCATGGCATTGTTAGCAACTATCTTTGTGGGTACACCAAACTTGTAAATTATATGATTCAAGATGAAATCAATAACAACTTGATGAGTCACCTTCTTGGTGGGGATAGCTTCAACCCATTTGGTGAAATAATCAGTAGCCACCAATATCCATATGTGGCCCGCATTGTAAAGTTCTTACAGTTCCCTACAAATTTCATGCCCCACTACTTGAAAGGAGCCTCAATTGATATTGGTTGTAGAGGGAGAGCACCAGAAGCCTTCATTTTCCTTGAAAATCTATGACAACTTTCACATTTTTACCAACAAGGTTGTATCCTTGAAAAGTGTGGGCCACCAATAGCCCACCCTCAATATCTTATGGGTAGTTACTCTTCCGAAAAACGTCTTCCACGCACTTGGGAGGCCACCAACCCATAATCAGTGATGATATATTTTTGGGAGGCTAACTTGAGTGTCCTTTTATTTTTATCTAGATGCCCTAGACATTCCAAGTTTCTTAGGTAGAATATGATGTCTTTGTACCATATAGAATTGATCAATTTCTCATGTATCTCCACATCTCCTCCTTCTACCTCATTTACTTCCATCACTTGTAAGTTGCTTTCACCATTAGCTTTTCCAAGCCCATACCTCTAACCAATTTAGTAGTCTGAACATCCATGTCATATTCTTGCAATTTTTTCACCCACCAACATCTTTTGTTGAAACCTCCATCTCTGATAAAATGTCTTTGACCATTGTATGAGGAACATAAGCTATGATCTTTGAGCTTATAATAAATGGCCTCGAAAGCTTTTGTTTCTCTAACCAAGGAAAAAGCATGTTTTTCCATAATGGTGTAATTAAAATCAGCTCCTTGCAATGCTTTACTAAAAAAGCAATTGGCCTTTCATTCCCTTCCTCATTATTTTACAATAACACAGATGCGATGGTATTTTCAGATGCAAAAGAGAAAATTTGAAAAATATTCTTATAATCAGGGGCCACTAAAATAGGGAGTTTTTTAATGCATCTTTGATCCTGATGAAAGCTTGGATAGCCTCATCCTCCCATTTAATAATTTGATCCTTCCTCAATATCTTTGTGATAGGGATAGTCATTTCGTAAAATTGGAAATGAATCTTCTTATGAAATTGATTTGGCCAAAAAAGTGAATACCCTTCTTGTTCTTAAGGATAGGAACTTTCCCAATATATTCCACTCTCTCAGGGTCAATCATGACCCCTTCCTTTGATATGATATGCCCCAAAACTTGGCCTTCTGAACCCCAAAATGACATTTTTAGGATTCAATGAGATACCGTACTCCCTACACCTCTGTAACATCTTTTCCAAATGTTGTAAATGATCATCCCTTTTTCTTGAAAATACTATCACATCATCCTGGTATACAACTATAAAATCACTTATATATCCGGTGAATGCCACATCCATAGCTCTTTGAAAGGTGGCACCAAAGCATTCATCAAACCAAATGGCATTCTTATGTACACATAAGTACCCCAAGGAGTGGTGAAAGCAGTTTTGATTCGTTCTGATTACTTCACGACCACTTGGTTATATCCCAAGAATCCATCTAATGTAGACAATAGTTCTGACCTAGTGATTAATTGCAACATATTATCCATGTTAGGAAATGGATAATTATCTTTCATTGAGGCTTTATTCAGATTTCTAAAATCTACACAAAGTCTTATATCCCCATTCTTTTTCTAATTGGTACTAAATTTGCCACCCAAGAAGAATATCTCGTAGGTTGTATAATACCTCCATCCCTGAGTTTCTTGAGTTCTTCTTACATTTTCAAAGACAAGAGTAGATTAATTGGCCTTTGTTTTTTCCTGAATGGCTTGGCATTGGGTTCCAAAGGTATTTCATGTTGGAAAATATCCTCCTATATGCCTTTAATTTTGAATATAACCACGCCAAGAAATCCTGGTACTTTTAACAACTGGACATATGATTGCTTTTATTCTTTACTCAAGTTACTACCCAACCATATTTTTCTAGGTTTATCATTAGTCCCCAAGTTGTGCTCTTCTACATCTCTCGAAACATGGACGTGTCTATGAACAACCCTATCAACATTGTCAAAATTTGATTCCAAAGCAACTAACCCTCTTGGAATTGTATTTGTTTTTAATTGAATAACCTCTTGGCCAAAAAGAGTTTCCTTACCATCACACATAGAAATCATCAGTTCCTAATCTATATTCTGATTTGTAAATTCTCCCTTATTTTGTAGAAACCTTTGAACTTGGGCATCATCTTCGAAAACTTTCCAATGTTTGACATTGTCAGGGATAGATGGTCTTTTCAACACTTCTATATCATACTCACAGTAAGGAGACATTGTACAATTTTCAAATCTGGATCCCAATATTGCTAACTTGTCTATAGTAGTATTTTGCTTTCTGTCATGGTAAATTATGTTGAAAGAATCAAACATTTCAACAAAATCCCAAATTGCATGCTTATATTGTTTCATTCTTTGATTTTTGGTTGCATACAATTTCCTAACTTGTTTGAATACCAATTTTGAATCTCCCTTAACAATAATTTCCCTAATACCATACCTCTAAGCAATCCTTAAACCCAAAAGTAGTGCTTCATATTCTGCAATATTATTAGTACATTCAAATATGAGTTTAAAAGAAAAATTGAAATCCTCCTGATTTGGAGATATTAGGACAACACCAACACCATTCCCAAATTTAGAACAAGCTCCATCAAACATCAAAATCCAAGGGGAACTAATTCGCTCGAGAAACTTACATTTGTCAATGTTATGCTCTTTAAAATCTGCATAACCCACAAAATTATCAACATCCACATCAGTATACAACACCTCATAGGATGCATTCTTGGGATCCTCAATCAGATGCAACATTATTTTTTCTCCACACGTCTAACAAGGATTCCTTCTATTGGTATAGTCGCATATGAAAAATCCATCTCGCACACTCCCTCCAACACTAGCAGCCCATTTCCTTGACAACAACATTCCCCATTTAAAGCAGACAATCCACAATGACTACATTCATGGTTAAACACTTGCCCGGATAAGCTGCTAATTGTACTACCAATCCTTTGACATACCCAATCACCGATACTTCTCTTGAATCCATAGCAGTGCACTTTCCAAAAGATGTTGTTACTTTGATATTAAATTCATTCATTACCTCAAGAGGCATCACATTACAAGAGGCCCCTGAATCAAACATGCAGTTGTGCACTAACCTATCTTTTATGATTAAAGTAGTATAAAAAGGGTCAACATCAAGTTGGGATTCAACAAGAGAAGTTCCTAAATATACCTCAGGTGGTTCTCCCAAATCCTCTAATACTTGAGGTACTTCCACTTCTGTAATGATAGGGGGAGTATCCACATGATTCAAATTTTTACATGAGGGTAGTGCATCCTCCTTGAACCCCAAGTACTCAAATTCTCTTTTCTATGTTCAAGGATCTAAAGTAATTCAACAATAGGAACTGTGAATTTTATCTGACTCAAAATATGGGCAATATCACATGGGACATATTTGGGTAAAATCATTTTGGGGAAGAGTAATGGTCCCTTCGATGATACAAGACCTTTTACATTTTGGGCATGAACTTGGGTATGAGTTCTATTTGGGATAATTGGACCCTTAGTTGGTGTATCCTTATTAGAAGGCTCATTTGGGATATTGGTAAACATCGAGTATTAGGTTTGGGTGGATTTCAATGGTGGCCTTTCGACCAGAGATCCAACAAGGGCACTCCACTGACCCTGTGGCAAAGCTAGCAATTTCTCACTAGAGAAGAAACTTTGTCTGAGAAGGGGAAAGGGAGTGAGAATGGAGGTAGGAGAAACTAATGTTGTGAGTAGAATATCAGATGCCCACACACATTAATTAGAAATTTCATTTACATGCATTTATAGTTAGAAGAAAAAAAATCCACAGAGAAGCTACAAGACCGAATGAAATTCATTGGTCGCAAAGTACCAATCAATTCCTCAATCAAAGAGGCAAAAATTCCTTCTTTTTATTATTGAAGCTCAAGCAAAAGTTTGTACATAGCTTGAGAATGGAAGAAATTCGAGGAAGAAGAGAAAATAGAAGAAGAATGGCATTTTTCTGTCTTTTCCAGGTACAGAGCACTCTGGTCTTTTTGAAAATCAATCGCCAACCCTTGGAATGGCTCGAGAAGCCATTATATTCTTTTCACAAAATGGTTACAACTTCACAAATCCTCAACGCCTTTTCAAATTCCTCCATTGTGAAGAAAACACTCATGGCGGGTTAAAAACCAGATCTTGCAAAGCAACCGTTACATTCGATTTTCCAGTTTAAATATAGACCATTTGATTTTTCCTCTATAACTTTGAAATTGGGTCATCCACGTGGCAAGAAGGGATTGGAGTGGTTATGGGGAAGCCTTTGCATTTTGTGATTTTTTAGAGATTTGGCAATTTGGAACAAATTGGCCCGCACCCCGCTTTGACTTTTCAACTTAGACACGTGGCACCTTCTCGATTGGAAATGGGGTCGCGGCCCTTTTCTCAACATTTTAACCTTTTTTGGAAAAAGGCTCAAAACTCAATTTCTCCACCGCCCGCCTCTCTTGACTTTGAATTTGACTAGGACATGTGGCACCTTTTGATTGGAAATGGGGTCATGGCCCTTTTCTCAACATTTTAACCTTTTTTTGGAAAAAGGCTCAAAACTCAAATTTCCTCCATCGGCCCGCTCTCTTCGCTTTAACTTTTCTCGACTTTTCAAGCTTTGGAGCTTTAGAACTTTTTTGACTTTTCAATTTTAAATTTGGCCTGGGACTTTTCAACTTTTTGATTTTTTTTCTTTGATTTTTTACTCGATCTTTTCGGGTCACTTTTTAACTTTTCACTTTTTTACAAAGAGGCTCAAAATCTCAAATCCCCCCGATGGCCCACTCATCCGCTTTGACTTTTCAACACTGGGCTTCACTTTTTTTTTTTCAACGGGCTCTTTGCCTTTGACTTTTTTTTCCTTTAAATTTTTCGATCAAGGTCATGGGTCACTTTTTAACTTTTCACCTTTTTTACAAAGAGGCTCAAAATCTCAAATTCCCGATGGCCTGCTTATCCGCTTTGACTTTTCATTTTGGGCTTTTGCTTTTTCCAATGACTCATGACCACGTGGTCAAAATTTGGTGCTGATTTGGCAATTGGCCCTTCCATATCCCTTTTCCCACTTTTTTCGAATTTCACATCAATTCATGACACGTGGATTTGTCCCTTCGAGCCTTCCATACTTAGCTGATTTTACCTTCATTTTTAACTGGGACATGGAAAGCCTGCTTAATCAAAGATTTATCCCTCGACCTCCCCGGAGTTCAGCTTTTGCATTGGACATTTACCATTTTTGCCAAGATTTTGAAGTATGAAAAAACCACATCCAATAGAGAGAGACCACATATCACTCTTGGGGATCATTGAGGCAAAATTTGATGGGGAAAAGACACCCATCATCCCGACTGTGGAAAAATATACAGAGGAAGAAAACTTCATCATTTTGAGTCCAATTTTTGAATTTCCTTCACGAACCAGAGGCATGGAGGAAAACAATGATTTGATGACCTATGCCATAGAACAAGTGAAGTGAAATTTTTGAAAAATGGAGGTCAGTAAAGAGGATATTACGTGCATGACCGAGAAATGGAGGATTTCTAAAAATGAGCAAAACAGAGGTTTAAACAGCTCTAGGGCATGACTTTTGCTAATTTCTTGAATCTCTAACTTGGCTTAAACACCAACGAAGGGCATGAGCTCAAAAATTTGAATTTGGCTATGAAAACAGAGTAGTTTTTTTTCAGGAGACAACAATTGGCTCTAGCTTGGGGACATGGCGTGAATTGGGCATGGCTAGGGCATGACATGAGGATCCTAGAATCTCAAGTTTCAAAACATATTACGTTGACCAGTGCCTTATCCATTGGGCCTTGCAGAGTCATGTACAATTCTGAGAAAGAATGGAAGAAGGAGGAAACACACAAGCCAAACCACACACAAAAAAACCAAACAAAACTAAACCAAAACCACACAATAGAAAAAGGGAAAACACACCTACGAAAATCACCTATGGTACAAGGCGGGGGACAACCCACTTTCACTGATGATATAGTTTCAAGTATTTCCCACTTCGAGGAAATTCCAATGGCATTCCATCCAAGTATGAGAGGAGAAAACATTCTCACCACAAGCTCCATGAATTTGGAATGGGCCCGAGCCACAATGAATCAAACTTTCCATGGCTGCCCTTTGGTTCTCTTCTCTTGTCCCAAGCAGGACAAAATCTCCAACCTTGAATTCTCTTGCCTTTTCCTCTTGTCAAAGATCTTCTTCACTTTCAATTGGTGTTCTTTAATTCTATCCACCACTTGGCATCTTCTTTCTTCCAGCTTTTCCAGGAAGAGGATCCTCTTGTCAATGGAGTCTTTGTATTGACCATCTTCTATTTCTTGCAAAGCAACTTGAGAGCTGGCATCTCAATTGTGAGGGGAATCTCTGCCTCAACTCCATACAACATTTGGAAAGGTGACATACCTATTTCTTCTTAGGAGTGATCCTATCAGCCCACAATGCATCATATAACTTCTTGTGCCAGTTCCTTTGATTCTCATCTACCAGCTTGAACAATGGTCACAATGTTCTTGTTGCTTGACTCAGCTTGCCCATTTCCCTATGGGTAGTAGTCAGAAGAGTGAGATAGGGAGATTCCAAAGCCATAACAAAACTCTGTGAGCTCCTTGGAAGAGAAATAGGTGGCATTGTCTACAACAATTTTCTGTGGTATTCCAAAACGAACAATGATATTCTCCTTGATGAAGTTGCAGACTATTTTAGAGTTGGCTTGCTTGGTCGGGATGGCTTCCACCCATTTAGTGAAGTAATCAGTTGTAGTGAGTACATAAGTATGCCCTGCACTAGAATGAGGATTCAAAACACCAATAAAATCTAGCCCCATTGCTGAAATGGTTCTTCAATCACCACAGCCTGAGTGGCAATGCAACTAGTTATGGCTTTCCAACAAATTGTTGGCATGCTTTGCATTTGGAAACCCAATCCTGAGTGTCTTACAAAGATGGAGGGCCAATAATATCTCCTTTTGAGGATCTTATGTGTGGTGACCATTGCTGAGAAATGTCCACCACAAGCTTGATCATGATATGCCCTGAGAAACTTTTTTTTGTTGCTCCTTATCTACACACCTGAGGAAACAACCATCTAGGCCTCTCTTGTAAAGTGCATGATTCCAGATCACAAACTTGGCTGCCTTTAGCTTGAGTGTCCTTCTTTTTTTGTAATCAAGATGAGGAGGGCATTCTCCATAAGTGAGGTAGTAAGCAATGTCAGCATACCACTCATCAGTAGTGGTGACAAAGAGCACTGTGGACTGTCTCCTAAACAAGTTGAGAAAACACCATCTTTTTCTCCCTGCTGAGCTTTGAGAGCTTCATCTTCAGCAATCAGCTTGCACAAACCATTTCCTCTTACCAGATTAGAGGGTCTAATCTCCAAGTCATACTCTTGGGTCTTTGCAATCCAACTTCCTCTCTTAGCCCCAGGATCTTGTTGAGTCAAAATGGACTTGATTGCACTTCCAGGACCATCACCACTGTATGGGAATTGAGAATGTAGAATCTAAAACTTTTAACAGCTTTGACCACTGTACGTAGGCATGTTTCTCCAATTGGTTGTACTTTAGCTCATGATTTTTCAAAGGACAGCTCATGAAAGCAATGGGTGCTTCCAAACCTTCATCATTTTTTTGAACAAGGACAACAGAGAGTGTATGTTCTGATGCATAGCAATACATGATGAACTCCTTGTTGAAATATGGAGATACAAGAGTTGGAGCTTTGGCAATGGCTTTCTTGATCTCCTCAAATGTTGTTTTTCCTTCCTTATTCCACTTAAAACTTGCTTGAGGCTTCATCATGGAAGTTATATGCTTAGTCAGTTTAGAAAACTCAGGCACAAAATGATGAAGGAAGTTTACCTTTCCAAAGAATGAATGAACTCCCTTCTTGCTGGTTGGTAAGGCTAGTGCTTGGATAGCTCTGACCCTCTCAGGATCAATGTGTGCTCCATGTTTGTTCACAATGTGTCCCAACAACTTACCTTCTGTGACTCCAAAATGCACTTCTTTGGATTTAGAGAAATGCCATGTTTCCTACACCTTGCAAGGACTTGCTCCAAATGAATGATATGATCTCCCCTCCTCTTTGAAAAACCGTGAGGTCATCAAGGTAAATGACAATGCAATGTTTCAAATCTTTGAAGGCCAAGTCCATTGCTCTCTGGAAAGTGGCTCCAACATTGATCAAGCCAAAAGGCATTCTGCTGTAGGAAAAAGTGCCCCAAGGTGTTGTGAAGGTTGTTTTGTTGCAATCCTCTTCTGCCACCTTGATTTGGTTGTACCCTGAGAATCCATCAAGCAAAGAGAGCATTTCAGATCCAATGACTACTTGCAAAATATGATCCATGATTGGAAGAGGGTAGTTGTCCTTGAGAGATGCCTGATTCAGATTTTGAAAGTCTACACAAATCCTTATTTCCCCATTCTTCTTCCTTACTGGCACAATGTTAGCCACCCATGTTGAATGGTGGATGGGGAAGATGATTCTAGCATTGAGCATCTTTGTCACCTCTTCTTTGATAACATCAGAAATCTTTGGATTGTAGGGCCTTTGTTTTTTCCTGAAGGGCTTAGCTCCTTGCTTCAAAGGAATGGAGTGATGCATTTCCTTTGGCTGAAAAGATTTGAGTTCATCATAGGAATAGGCCAGGACATCTGAGTACTTTTTTAGCAGAGCAACAAACTTTCTCTTCTCTTCTGGTGAGCAACATTTACCAATGTTAACCATCCTTGGATTCTCTGAAGTGCCAATGTTTTCTTGATCAAAATCAGATGGACACCGAGAAGACTATTTTTCTTTCTCTTGGATGAACCTATCATGCTTGTCAAAGAGGTCTTCCAAAGAAACTAGGCCTTTGGGGATTTTGTTTCCTTTCAGTTTGATTACTCCCTCTTCATCAATTCCCTCAATTCCTTCCTTCTCTTCTTTGGGGACTGATTCATGGTGTGGGTTTTCACTTCCTTCAAAGAAAATATTATTGAAGTTATCCCTTTGTTCTAAGAAGGCTAGGATCTGATTGTCATCATTGAAGACCTGCCAGTGATTTGCATTGTCTGGTATGCTGGGTCTGAACACCATCTCAATGGTCACTTTATCCTTGCCAAAAGAAGGATGAGGTGTCACTAAGGAAGTTGACACTGCTAGAGAATCAACCTTTTCATTTTTCTCCCTAGGGATAGCTTCAATGGAGAATGCATCAAAGGATTCAATGCAGTCCCACACTATTTCTATAGTGCCCGAGCCTGGGATTTTTCACCTGATATTGTTGGTGGACCTACTTCACCACAACCTCTACATCATCACCTTTGCATCTCAACTTCTTGATTCCCATGTCCTCTGCTGCATTCATGCCTAAGAGTAATGCTTCATACTCTATAGTATTGTTTGTATTATCAAATTGCAGCTTGTAGGAAAAAGGATATACCTCATTGGAGGGAGAGTATAATACTACACCAGCTCCTGAACCTCTGGAATGACTGCCATCAAACTCCATTGTCCAAATCTGATCTTTCTTCTCCTCCATGAGAAGTGGAAAAGTCTCTCTTCCTTTTGTGATGTAAGGAAGTAGTTTCCTAGCCCACAATCTTGAAAGAGGATGTTAGCTCTTGGATCATCAGATTTCCTTACTGTGAATTTCATTTTTCTGATTGGCAACAACTTCTTCATTTCTCCTTTCACTGGGATAGTTGCAGATGACCAATCCATTTTTATTTCTCCACCTAGATCTCTACAAAAACTTCTACTCAACAACATACCAAAAGATGTTGGGATGTCTGCCACCAAAATGGTCAAGAGTATCTTCTTGTCAGGGTAATCAACTAGTGCAACCTGAGCATCCTTAATCCTTCCTACCAATGGAACTTGTTTGGATTCCATTGAGTAGCATGTGCCATTTACCTGGTCAAAGTGAGGCCAAGAGCATTTGCAAATTTTTTTTGGCATCACATTATCTGAGGCTCCAGAATCTATAATGCAATTGTTCAACTGGAAACCTTTGATGAGAAGTGATAGGTAAAAAGGCTCAACTCTGTTGGTGGTGGAGGCACTGAGGGCTAACATGTTTTGAGAAGGTGGTATGGATGGTGTGGGAAGTAAGCCTTTAGAATTAGAGATTTGGGATGTAGAGTTACCACCTGAACTACCTTGATGAATCTATCAAATTGGGCAGGATGTGTTTGTAGGTATTCAATCTCAGAGAGCTGAACTTTGGTTTTGCTTGCATGCTCCACAAAGTCAAATGGAGTTATGGTAGATGAGGAAGAGGTTCCAACAAGTGGATGAGGACTTAAATGGCAGAGGTTTTGTTACTTTTGGTGTTGGGTTCTCCTTTTCAAATGTAGCAATTGGCTTGGAAGGAGGTGAGGGTGTAGCCTTTGATTGAAATTTAGATGTTCTTGCAAACCAACATTTAGAAGAGAATTGCTCTTAACAACTTTTGAGTTGGGAGAAGAATCAGATAACTTACTTGGCACAAATAGTGTGATCCTTGACAACTGGTGAATCTGATTTCTCTCTAGCTGATTCCATGGAAGGTGGTAATGGTGATCCCCTATTGATGATCTTGTTTAGTGGAGGCTTTGAAGAGCTATCTTCTTTGTTCTTCCTACTCTCAGTTGCAACTGCTGAGGCTGAAACACCATTCTTGGATTGTGCATGAGTGAAAACAACACATGAAAAACTTGGAGCTTCTTCATCACCTTCCTCCTCATCATCAACGTATTCAATCAGGCCATTGTGCATGCCAACCTCTTCAATTTCAAGATAGTTTTCATAGTCATCCATGCTTTCTTCTTCAGTTTCCTCAATGTTTGTTCCTTCTTCTGATTCCCTAGTGTCACAGATGGCATTGACTGGTGGTGCTTCAAGAGCAAGCCTATGAGGAGGTGGAGCAATTCTTGGTCTATCAGAGGATTTGGTCTCCTTGGAGCATTCCTCATTGTGATTTGTGACAACTGCTTCTTCAAAGCAACTAGGTCATTTGCCATTTTTTGGAACATTGGATCAAGTGGTGACTGAATTTGAACTCTGACCTTTTTGCTTCCCATTTGGTCCTTTCACTTTTCCAGAAAGAATTAGATCATCATCAGTCTCAATTGCAAAGTCTTGAACTTCCTCAATGTTCTTGGTTGGGCTCTTCTGAGGAAGAAACCAACTTCTGATGGCAAAGCACTGATGAAGAACCTTTTCAAGTTGTTTTTTTCAGAGGGTACCACATCTTCTGGGATCCTTCTTGTCAACCTATTATACCTTGCTACAAAATCTCTCATTGATTCAAGAGGTCTCCTTCTTCATCTGAACCAATTGGACCAAGCAGATCCTGAAAATCTTTGTGCTCTTGAACCTATGTTCAAATGCACTTCTTATATCTTCCCAACATGTGACAGATCTTGGGGGCAACATGTAGAACCATTCAACAACTTTTTTGGAGTGACTCCACAAAGAGCCTAACTGAAACATCTTCATCTTCAACTCCCAACACTCCACAAGCAGTGATGAATGCTGCTACATGTTCTTTGGGGAGCTGAGAACCATCCCCTTTGAATTTTGGGAAGTTCTTTCTTGAGCCTCTTGGGAGGTCATGAAGTGGTTGAGGAAGAGCAAGTGGACCAAGTATTTCTTCCCCATGGTACATTAGGCCTGCATTCCTCATGCTCATGATCACCCATTCTATTCTGTTTCTATCCTCCAAGTCTTGCTAAGGTTGCTTCTGCTGCTGCTCTTTCTTCTGCTTCAATTTGGAGTCTTTCTATTTCTTCAAGTTGAGCCCTTATCTCCTCTTCAACAACTACCTCTCTTTCAAGCTCTTCAAATGTGGGATCAATTTTTCCTCCTTGCCTCAATTTTCGGGTGTATCTTCTATCAGCCAACTTGAAAGTTTATGCTCTTCTCTGGGGTGCTGGAATTTGTCTCTACCTTTCCAATTCGACAACACGTTCCTCTTCCAGGTCCAGAATCCTTATGGCAATGAAGTATTGATTGACACTTTGTCTATTATGCCAAATAGCTTCTCTCATATCAGAAGCAATGTCTTCTTGGATGTGAAAGAGTAAATCAGGTCTCTCAACAGGAGGATTTCCTATAATAGCCATGATTTACATCCATGTAGTTTGTGTGATTATTCAATCTCCAGAAACTTTTCTTCTAGAATATTTTTTTGTATTTTATGACCCTGAGGTCATTTTTAGGTGCAGATGCTGCAAAATCTACCCCACGGTGGGTGCCAAAAATTGTTGGCAAGAAAATTTGTCTTGTGGAAAATTGGTGGGTTTCAAGCCAATGCTATGGGAATCTAAGTCCCTCTACTTGAATGGTGCAGCTTCCGTATGTGCATGCATGAAAAAGTGGATTTCAATGGTGGCCTTTCGACCAGAGATCCAACAGGGCACTCCACTGACCCTGTGGCAAAGCTAGCAATTTCTCACTAGAGAAGAACTTTGTCTGAGAAGGGGAAAGGGAGTGAGAATGGAGGTAGGAGAAACTAATGTTGTGAGTAGAATATCAGATGCCCACACACATTAATTAGAAATTTCATTTACATGCATTTATAGTTAGAAGAAAAACAAATCCCGTAGGAGAAGCTACAAGACCGAATGAAACTCATTGGTCACAAAGTACCAATCAATCCTCAATCAAAGAGGCAAAAATTCCTTCTTTTATTATGAAGCTCAAGCAAGAGTTTGTACATAGCTTGAGAATGGAAGAAATTTGAGGAAGAAGAGAAAATAGAAGAAGAATGGCATTTTCTATCTTTTCCAGGTACAGAGCACTGGTCTTTTTTGAAATCAATCACTCACCCCTTGGAATGGCTTCGAGAAGCCATTATATTCTTCGCAAGAAAATGGTTACAACTTCACAAATCCTCAACGCCTTTTCAAATTCTCTCGTTGTGAAGAAAACGCTCATGGTGGGTTAAAACCAGATCTTGCAAAGCAACCATTACATTTGATTTTCCAGTTTAAATATAGACCATTTGATTTTCTCCTCTAACTTTGAAATTGGGTCATCCACGTGGTAGAAGGGATTGGAGTGGTTATGGGGGAAGCCTTTCACATTTTGTGATTTTTTAGAGATTTGGCAATTTGGAACAAATTGGCCCGCACCCCCGCTTTGACTTTTCAACTTAGACACGTGGCACATTCTTATTGGAAATGGGGTCGTGGCCCTTTCTCAACATTTTAACCTTTTTTGGAAAAAGGCTCAAAACTCAATTTCTCCTCGCCGGCCCGCTGCTCCGATTTGACTAGGACACGTGGCACATTCTGATTGGAAATGGGGTCGCGGCTCTTTTCTCAACATTTTAACCTTTTTTTGGAAAAAGGCTCAAAAACTCAAATTCCTCCCGGCCCGCTCTTCCGCTTTGACTTTTCAATGGCGGGCTTCACCTTTGACTTTTTCCCTATGGGCTTCAACTTTGACTTTTTCGAAAGCTCGATGGGGCTGCGGTCATTTTTAACTTTTACCTTTTTTGGAAAGAGGCTAAATTTCAAAATTTCCCCGATGGCCCGCTCATCCACTTTGACTTTTCAATGGTGGGCTTCACCTTTGAATTTTTCCCGGGGCTCCTTTGACTTTTTCCCTTTAAAGCCTGATTGTGGGTCACTTTTTAAATTTTCACCTTTTTTACAAAGAGGCTCAAAAACTCAAATCCCCGATGGCCCACTTTTTAACTTTTCACCTTTTTTTACAAAGAGGCTCAAAATCTCAAATCCCCCTGATGGCCCGCTTTCCACTTTTTGACTTTTCAAAAAAAAGCCTTCTCAATGATTTTTTCCAATGACTGGGATTTTGGCATTGTCCGACCTGTGGCATTCCAGCTTGCTTAATTTTTGTCCCTTTCCCCCCCCTTTGGAATTCCATTGTGACACGACATGGAGCCATCCATGAGCCTTCCATACTTAGCCGATTTTACCTTCATTTTGTACCTGGGACACGTGGAAAGCCCGCGCTTAATTGAAGATTGTCCCTGGACCCTAAGTTGGAGTTACCATTTTTGCCAAAGTGACACGTGTTAAGTTCACCACTGGATTTTGAAGTATGACTAAACCACATCCAATCAGAGAGACCCATGTATCACTCGGGATGCTGAGGCAAAATTTGATGGGGAAAGAAACACCCATCCCGACTGTGGAAAAATACACAGAGGAAGAGAACTTCATCATTTTGAGTCCAATTTTTGAATTTCCTTCACGAACCAGAGGCATGGAGGCAAAACAATGATTTGATGACCCAAGCCATAGAACAAGTGAACAATTTGATCAAAAATGGAGGTTGCAAAGAGGATATTATGTGCATGAACAGAAATGGAGGATTTCTAAAATGAGCAAAACAGAGGTTTTAAACTCTAGGGCACGACTTTTGCTAATTTCTTGAATCTCTAACTTGGCTTAAACACCAAAGGAGGTGATCCTACAGGAGGATTAAGAGAGTGTGGGACCAGGGGTCTTTGGGATACAGGTGTGTGATCTTCAAAGTAAATATCCCCTAGTGACTTAGTTTCACAAAAAACCCTATCAGTCTTGAGTGATAAAGGAAAGAAATAAGGGACACTTATTCCAGACAAAAATGATGGCCCTTCACCAGTTGGAGTATTTAAATTCACCTGAGGACTGTTTGATTATGAACTATTTAAAGATGTAGGATAATCCTCAACTATAGGTTGATCACTTTCCATGACTGGTACTACCTTGTCTCTTGGCTCTTGATCCCCCAATACTTTCCAGACTTGTCTCCTTTTTGGATTTTTTTCCTAGCTCTGGAAAAAAATTATAGTAGGATCCTTGTTAAAGAAAGACCTTATTCCTTCCATCTTTGCAAATATTAACAACAAATATTAATTGACAAAGCCTAAGACATTGGCATTTACCAAAATCTCAAACCAAAACAGAGTCACCACCAAGGATTTTCACCTTAGATATGCCAAAGCACTATGAGTAACTTGTCAAGTTCCTATCAATACTCAATCTCTATAAAGCTTTGACTAGATCTGATCATCCTTTGTCAATTTTTATCACTAGCAATACAAATCTAGTGCAAAATTCACTTAAACTAGGAAATATTACACAATGAACTTCTGATCTTTCTAAATCTTCACAAAGCTTAACAAGGTATGACATTAAACAACGTATTTGCATCTAAACATGTAAGAATAATTACCAGATTTCAGTCTGTGTATGCATTTGTAAAAATACTCCCTAGAAATGACATTAGATTGGTGTTGGTACCCAAATCGATTCTCCCTTTGAGTGAGCAACATCAACAGATGGAGCAAGATGCTTAGAGACAGATAAATCAGAATTTGAGTCATTTTGTAGCTGGGGATAGATTTAATTGACTCTTTGTCACTCGAGCTTGGAAAATTTGGATAACACCGTGTTGAGGGTATGACCTACCCTCATACTTTAGGTTGTTCCTTCAACTAGGGTGAGAGGACCCATTTTGTAACCTGTATTTGTAAGGAATATAAATGGATCAACAATATTTGACTCTCCTTCATGATATTGAAAGAAAACCTTGAGAATACATGGTCAATGCAACATAATCTAACTCTTGATAGTTTTCCTAGAGAATGAAGATGTCTTCTAAACAAGGTTCAAGTTACTAAAGACAACAATAAAACATGATTGCTCCTGCATATTCTAAGTAAAGGATGGGTAAATTCAACAAATATCCTTAGCATTTATGGACAAATAATGCAAGAAGGGGTAATTCTTGTAGGATTTATCATTTATAGATGGATTTTGTTGGGGAATTAAGTAAGATAAAGTTGATTATACTAGATTCCTAGGAAATTTTAACAAAAGTTGGAAATTCTACCAAGCAAGATGATAAAACAATTTCAAATAGTCAACAATGAACCTTTAACCAGAAGATGTGCACCCATGGAAGCCCAAAGATGCACGGTTTCACACATTCTTTGAGAATTTAACATAAAATATCATGTCAAAGACTCAACTAAACATCGAAATCCCTAGTCCATCATGCCTAAGATACACTCATAGACTAACAAACAATTTGTATCAGCAAAATGGAAGTAAAGTGAATTTAAATTGTTTACTACGTGGTGAAATGAAATCTCTTCTCACAACACAATTGCAAATGCCACAATACTACCACAAGGATAAGATCTTGTGTGATTAAGAGGAATTCCTAACATAAGATTACTGACAAGAACATGAATAACTACTTGAAACATTTCAAATTGAAAGAAAACACAACAATTCTCATGATTAACACAATTAACTTAGGGCTCATCAAATTTATCAGCAAGGGAAAGTTTCATTTATAGTCTCAATGCTTGTCAATGGCTGTACACTTACAACCATCTTGACATGATTTATTTTGAAGGCTCGGGAAATTAACAGGTTTCTCAGATAAGTCTTTTGGAAAATTGGCTCTTTTTTAGTCTCTTTTCTCTTTTTATTTCTCGAAATCTTAACCCCCTTTTGCATGAGAGTATTCTCATTGCCTTTATACAATTCCATCCCTATTTTATTTTCAATTTCTCCCCAAAAACGTGGATATTTCAAGAGTATATTCTTCTTTTACAAAATTCCAGGTGTATCAATGATACTTTTATGAAAATATTTTATTTGGCCCTACAGTGTAAAGAGTACAGTGTTCTTCATTTTTCTCTTATCATATAGGATTAGAATATCATGTCATTGCTTATGACTAATGTTTTCATGATTCCTTCCACCTGGTGATTGGATGGGTGCTTCTGATATCCTTTGAGAACTCGAGGTGACTGAAGTGACAGACACTTTTCATCTACTATCCAAAGATACATCTTGGGTGCTATGCATTCCTTCTCACATCTTCTTGGTTTAACTATCCCATGTGGTTCTTGTCAAATCTAGTTAATTCATCAATCATGTTTGTTCGAATTCACTTCAACCTTTAAATTTTCCTTGTGCGAGATGAGCAAGATCTTCCTTTATCGGGTGTAAATGATTTATTTCAATTCAATCAATCTGTGCCACTTCTACTATAAAACCCAATTTTATCCCATTACTAGGATGCATTTCTCTTCTTATCTTGTAAGTGAGGAAATGTTTTACAACTTTCTACCAGTGACATGG
Organism: Taxus wallichiana var. yunnanensis; assembly: GCA_018340775.1. NCBI lineage: Eukaryota > Viridiplantae > Streptophyta > Pinopsida > Cupressales > Taxaceae > Taxus > Taxus wallichiana. The sequence continues at coordinate 144,595,099 of CM031240.1, read as the reverse complement.
TGAAAGTACCTATGGAAAATAGTTTCAAGGAAATTTCATCAGAAGATTTGAATCAAATATTCGACCTGTGTGGTCCTGATGAGGATTTTGTTAGGGCCTTATTTGACATAGAATGTGTAGGAAACACTAAAGGACCCTTAACTTATTAAAGCAGTGTCCGGCTCACACTTCTCACAAGGCTAATTAGGATCAATCTTGTATTTGTAGCCTTTCAATTAATGTATTTTCATCTCTTTCAATGGGAACATCTGAAGGATCCCGAAGACTGAAGAAATTCTTGATTGATAGGAGGCCTTAAGTGTCTGGACAAACTGACTTTCAATGTCCATTCCTATGTGATGAAGAATATGTATTAAAGGATATTCCCAAGGAATCTTATGTGTTATATGAAAAATCTTCCATCGACACCGTGTCTGCCATTTCTCACAAGGTGGATGAATTAGAAAAGAGGATTTCCTCTTTAGAGAAGGGACACACAGGACATGTACCCTCATAACCAAGTACAATGTCAACACCATCTTTGGGAAAGAGAAGGGGTGAATCAAGCTCTCAACTCCCAATCATTATCTCATATGAAGAAGAGGAGCTATCCATATATGCTCATCATTCAAGAGAAACAATATCCTCTACTTGGGACAATAGGGGTAGGTTTTCAGTTTGGTCATCCACTCACTTAGGGTGTTATGTTCCTTCATTAGGGCATGGCTTCTTAGGTCCTCGGCCAATCCCTTCCCTAAGAGAGCATCCACCCTTTACAAGGAGATGGAAAGTTGAATCTAGCTCAAAGTCTCTCGTTCCTCCTAGCCCCCATGATGCATTCCTTTATCTTTCAGCCACTCCATTTGTTCCTCTCTCAGTCTATTCTCAAAAATTCTACCCTTCACAAGGGGAAGGGGAAGATGAAATTCTTCACAGGTGGCCTAGATCTTCTAGACTGGGTATCTTCCTACTAGAAGAAGATTGAGCTGGATAAAATCATGAATTAACCAAGAATGACTCATGATTCGTTAATGGATATGGGGATGTCATGGGATTTAGTAGGGTATATCATGTTTATCCAAACAAAACAGGGCTCTGATGAACTCACACTGAGGAAGAATGAGTTTCTGAACAAATTTCCTCCACTGGGGGTAACTTATGAAGGAATGAAGGGTCTCTCAACATTATATTTTTCTTTTGCACCTTTATTTTCAATTATGTAAACATACCCTTTTACCATGGGATGGGGCCCCTATAAAATCCCCATTTTGAATTATGTATGAGACTTCTTTCAAATGATGTCACATCTAAATTTTCACCTTTTGACATGCAATTATTTTCTATTCCTACATTACAGACTCTTTATCTTAGTCTTTGGAACTAGTTATGAAATGAAACCATTAATGTGTTGTTAATGGTTTGCAATCATGCACTTTGTCTCATCCCCTTAGTGTATCCCAATATTTCAAACCTGCTTTGTAACTCATCCGGAAGAGATAACCTATCTCATGGTGATTCGTAACCCTCCTCACACTATCTTCTTGGTTTGCAACACTATCCCTGAGTTGTGAGGCTCTAAACATCATTTCTCGGGGATTATTTCTCACTTCATGGGATTTTGTTCCTTCCGTGGGCCCTTCCCTTTTCTAAAATGCATATGGGAAACACGTGGAAACATCCACACTCTCCCTCTATCTTTGAATTTTCATCTTACTAGGACTACCTTCCGTGCATAAGCCACATGGTGGATGCTTGCAACTTGGGGGTTGACTTGTTACTTTTTTCAAAGGTGCGTCGGGGAGACATGTGGACACCCTTCCTTTCTTTCATAGGGACTGTCCTCTTAGCGGTCTCTAAATTTTGTCTTTGACCATCCGCCAAGTTCATGGAAATTTTCTATAGCCTGTAATTCATACTTGGGACAAGTGAGGTAACATTTGAAAAGGAAAAGAGTTAGAGGGATTTTCCAATGATGGCATACCTTTACGATCCTCAACCATAAAAGGGGATTTTCACAAAATAGAGACCGAGTTGCACATGATGTGAGTCATGAATTTTCCCCTCGACATATACACCTTTTAAAACAGATCAACTGGACATGAGGACTTTGAAGGAAAAACTTCAAAGAAAATGGAGCAAGATTATTTGAGATCCAAAAAGTGCATGAAAAGTAAACCTACACTAAAAGTGGTGATACACCAGAAAAGGAGGTTGTTAGCCAAGAATCCAACTTCCTAAAATGGAGAGAGGTGAGCAATGGAGAGGGTGGAAAAGATACACCATAGACTAGAGATGGGATTCACACAGAACACCACTTCAAACCCATTAAACACATCTCTCAAAACTTGTAATAGACATCAAGAAATATGCACAATATAACTGCGATGGTGAGAGGCAAGAAAAGACAACAACACATGCAAAGGATGGCATAAGAGATATTTTATTTCTCCATGAGTTCACACACAAGTATATCATCAATGGGAAATAGGTAAGAAAATTCCATTACAAATCAAAGAGAGGAGGCTTAAGCTCCACATTCAACCGTAGAGAAGAAAGAGAGAGGGGAAAGAGAGAAAATGACCAACTCCTTTACAAATGAGCCCAAGATTACAATTTATAGAATTAAGGAGAGAGAGAAGCAATCCCGAAATCTACTTTCCAACCACTTATAAGATGTAATAAATGAGTGCAATTGATGGTATTTTTCTTGTAAAAGTCTCTCCATGCTGTCCCATGACCTATAGTGGTGAAAAATGATGCCCATTCCTCTTAATTGCACTTCTTAACCACTTTCCAATTGTCTCCTTAAATTGATCTTGTTTTCCTTAAAATTCACCCCAAGTCTTCATAAATTCTCTAACTTCTTGGTTTTGTGTGTTGGGATTAGAGACACAATTCCAAGGAGACTAATTTTGTGTGATTCTGTTAATGGATGCAAAAGTTATGGTTTCCTGAGTGATTGCAACTATTTTGAGAAATTGCTTGGCTTGCTGCATTCCACGAGATTGGCAATTAATTCATTGGTTTGAAATACATTTCAATTATTTTCTTTCCCTCCCATATGTTTTTACATCATTTTAATATGTTGGGTCATTTAAAATCTAGTGGGACCATCATTGGTATTTGTATTTTTAAATGTGATAGGTTTAAGATTTTAGAGCACTCATTTGGGGCCAACTCGGCACTTGACTCGCCGAGCCGGCCACTTACATGATTCCCAAGCCTTTTTAACACCAACTTATTTGTGCAGCAACCAATTTTTCTACACATTCCACATGCCTAAAAGTATGTTGACCCCATATGTTTTGGTGAGCTCCACATTACCTTGGGTCTTGAGCTGCAAACTATTACCGAGCGTAACGACCCTTTCTCTCCACTCGGCTACACTCATATTGCTGAGTCATTTCTTGAATGATGAGCCCAACGTTCAATGCAAGGTAGGCTCATAAAATCTGTGGTGAACCCAAATCCTCATGTCCCAGGCCTTTTGTGTCACTTGAACCCACTCTTCCCGCAACACAAGCTTCCAAACTCCTCTGCACTCGCACGAGCTCACCACGCCTCACCGTTGACTGGGATAGTTGGGCCGTTGACCCCCAACATACCCACACTCCCTTATGCATCAGATAATTTTTCTCTTTTGGGTTTGTATGTCCCAAATCTCCTTGGGCTGTTTGGGCCATGTAACTCCACCAACTCACTAATCCATATCGGTGAGCTCCTTCCTTCCTTGCATTGACGGGATTTTTACATTGCGAGTTGATTGGGATCGTGAAAATCCAATTCTCCATGTCCCGGGACATTAGGGGCACTTAAACCTTCCTCTCCCGACTTAGGATTTTCCTTCATTTTGGTCCCACAAAGGTTCGCAAGCCCCACCTTTGACCCGATCGAGTTGTTGACCAGTCTCACGCTCACACGCCTTGCCCATTAGTGAAATCATGAATTTCGGGCCCACAAAAAAATCTTCATTTGGCCATCTAGGCCATATTATCTGCATCACCCGAACTCATTTTACATACTTTCTTGGTTGGCAATCTCGAGCTTTACCACACACATGTCCTTGGCGCTTTGAGCCGGAACACGATCCTCAATTTCTCTCCGCACTATTTTATTTTATGGCGATTTTGGCTCTTACATGCCCACATGTCCCAACTCATTCCTCACCACTTGGGGCTCCAAATCTGCATCGGCCAAAATGGCTATTCCATGTCTCGAGCTCAAACTTGGCTTCGACGAGCCATTATTTCCTCTTGCCACGATTTGTCTAAGTGTATGGTTCGTGATATACAATCAAGTTTGGCTCTATAATGTATCTTCTCGCCATTGCATCCTCAAGCTAATATTATCATGAGCTAGGTGGGTTCCAACCTTACAGTGTCACCATGGCCTAGGAAGGGCGTCTTTTCACTTGTATATTTTGGCACGAATCTTGGAATCCTCATGTCCACCTTACACGCCAACTAGTTGATTTTCTTGCAACTACGATCTTGTGATGACCAACTCATACCTCCCAACTTACAAACTCAATGCGACCAGTATGGAGAGTGGTTTAGTGAGTTAAAACAACTCACCAAAATTTGCAAGTGTTTTCTCCGACCATTCAAATTTGCTTGATCAAAGTTACCTTCATTGTTACCATGCTTGGGTAAAATATGGCTCAACCCGATTCTTCATGTAATAGCTCGATCCTGTAATTTCACTACTCCTTGATCGAGCCCAAAATTGATCTTCTCAAAGTGGTTCGACCCATTCCATATTGGATCGGTGAATATACATAAATGTTTATTTATCCAAAAGATAACTCAACCTATAATAGGTAGCTCGATCCTTCATTTGATGAGCTCAACATTTCAAGCATAACTCGACCATTGAGCTCGGTGAGCTCGGTCCTATTTAAGGAAGTAGCTCGACATATGATACAACAATGGGCTCCCTCTCCTTAAACAACTCGGTGGGTATTCCAAGAGCTCATACTCAATAACTCGTTCTCCACTAAAATATTTACCTTCTCTAAACATTTTATGAAATTTATTAGACCCAGGTGTTCTTAGAGTTGTGTGGAGATGCCGGAGATTGTTCAGAAAGTTACAAGGTTTGGTGAGTCCTTAAAATTGTCATGGTACAGACTTTTCCATTTTCCAATTTTGATGGGGTAGTGAAATTGGATAACATGAAATACTAGCCACCATGGTTATCTGATTTGCTTACTCTTGTTTCTTATTGTTTTCCATTATATGCGGGATTTTCCCTATGTTTAGCTTGTTCACTTATTGTATACTTTTTTCCACAATGGTCCCGATTATCTTGCGACATTGTGAGTGATTTCCCATGTTTACAACCCAATTTTTGCAGTCTACATTGTATACTTGTTTACATTATTTTATATATGCATACTTGTTTGCACTAACACTTATTTCCTAGCCATTTTTTTCATCTCGCATTGGTTTCTACCAAGCACATTCCATCCTACATCTTGGTATCGGTTCAACATGGGGTCCTGTTTTGGGCCACATCCCCTAAGTAATGTCGCATACACACCAAATGAGGGGGCATCTATTGGGTGAATTAGTCACCCCATTTAGTAGTTTACATTCACGAGTTCAAAGCACAAAGTCAACACAATCTATAGTCTCAGACATGGCTTAGAATCAAACTTGGGTCCTTATTACAACATAAAACTAGCACCTAGATACAAACTTGGGTTCCTAGGCACTTGTCCCTCCTCGGTGCATATGAATAGGGGAAAATAGATAGTTTTTCTTATATCGACACGAGTGTCGAACTTCATAGAGTAGTTGGCACAATACAGGAAAATTCCTATAGAAATCGATACCCACTTTATCTTCCTTTTTATTTGGATCAAACTCGATCGAAATGGATCGAACCTGACTAACAAAGGATTACACCATCCGTAATGGTGTATAAATTTTGGGAAGTGGTCAAAGGATGGAGAATGACACTATACCTTTATCCCTACACTAATTCTATCATGGCATGAGATCGCCCCAAAAACTCACACTTGGTGTGAGATCGCCCAAAATTCTTCTACAACATCTTAACAATCCTTTCTATCTCTTTCACTCATCATAGATCAGGTCCTTCCTTATAGGAAGTGGTAGTCATATCAATCACACTTTAATAAATACATCAATAATAGGTACAATGTGACATTTACACATATGCTTTCACCCCTAGGGTCATCATCACTTTTTACTTCCTCTTCTCTAGCTTCCACGTTGCACTTTTTATCACTCCATAATTTTTCTTATCTCTTGGCACTTTCTTCGTCATCGATCTAAATGGATATCAGGTATGCATCTCCATTGAATTTATGTTACCGAGCTTTATCTCAAAAACATAAAGTGGGGGAAAATGAAGACATTAAATCACACACTTGGGTATGTTTCTAGGTCCTAATCACATGCATTGCATTCATATGTTTCATAGGGGAGAAAAGTACTAATTGATCACTATATGTGGATTCTTAGGTGCCTCTCTAGTATCCTTCTTATCCTACCACACCCTACTTCCCAATACGACCTTTGATACTTCATATTTTATGGCTCTAGAAACAGGGCCCATCCAGACACCAAGCAAAGGTGCCCTCATCCCTATGGGCACCCTAGAAATCTTTGTGTCTTTCTCTCCCATTTTGGGTCCTTTCTAGCTGTTGGTTATCCTTATATCTTAGGGGTTAGCCTTTTAGTGTTCAATTATGAAATTCAAGAAAAGTAATCATATAAATTCATTGGTATAGGATCAAATTAAAGGACCAAGCTCTAATCATTTACTATCACCACCTAAGCTTACATCCAAAGGAATCTAAAGAGCATCAAAGAATCCATCTAGCTTCACTCAAGGGACAAGGGACTGGTTATTTTTCATACATGCATAGGAGGAGAAGTTCATTTTTCCATGCACACATCTATTTACATTTTCTACATCTAGCTATTTCTCGCTATCAAGTGTGACACACACAAGAGCCACCTAGGGAATGATTTCGACACACACACACACACACAAAAATACATTGGGTCTAAGATGTAGTGTAATGCTCAGTCATAAGTTCACTTGTTTGACATTCGAGGACATCCTGACCCCTCATTTGCATTATTTTATTTTTAGGATTTGATGTGTTTTGGGGTTCTAAATGTCATATATTTATTGCAGGTTATCAACGACATCATTGATCACTATATGACATTATAGCGATAGCCAAAAATATTGTGACAACTTAGTGACCTTCTAAAATTCATTTTCTAATCTCTGCATGGACTCTAGTGCCCGAAGAAGGATCTTACCGCCTGCACCTTGGTCTAGGATTCTTCTGCATTCCTACATTTTTTTGGGTTTGGGTACAACCTCCGTGTTCCAATTTTACCATTCTTCCACCTTTGCTCTGTTAGGAATATTGTAAAATCAGCTAATTATTCTAACTCTCCATTACACTTAGGGATTCATTTAATTTTCTATTTGCTTGTGTCACTTCATGTACTTTTCTTCTTTATTTATCGTTGTGGATCTTAAATAGCCTATCTAGGGTTTAGAACAAATTATCTATTTTTTAAAATTAGAAAGAGCCAAGAGCTCCATTGAAATTCAAGCAAAGGAATCATCAGGTTTTGAAGCCATTATCATCTCGCTAAGGTGAGCTAGTTGAGCCAAGTGAGTTGGTTGAGTGGTTGAGGTTGATGAAGAAAGTGAAAATGTGAAAACACGAGGATCATATGGGATAACAAGAACATCAATCAAGTTGCACTACGAAGCATGACAAGGTGTCATGGGGAGTGAGAATCAACCATGAATGTATATGTAATGAAAAGGACATGGTCTCATCACCATCTCATAGATCGAAAATAAAAAGGGGTATAAATAGGGGTGTTGTCTAAACCCTAATACATGTAATCATACCTCTTCAAGTAGAGAAGGGAATTTACATTCCTGGAATCAAAAGTAACTCACGTATGATGAAATGGCGTGATGGAATCTATCATAACCCCTATGACACCTATAACCTATGACCTCACATAAGTGAGATGACTCACCACATGATATGGAAAACACACACACCAATAGAGGTGAGCTAGGCAAGCTAAATGAGTTGGGCGAGGCTAGGTGAACTAACCAAGTCAAAAATTTGATTAAGATCACAATGTGTGAAGAATTTGAACTAGTCAAGAACTCATCCTTTCCATGGGAAGCATATGAAAGATGAGGTATGTAGAAATCCTTGAATATGATTTTATTCAATGAGAAATTTGGAGTCAAAAAAGGTAGATAAGTGATCTTCACTTAGGGAACCTTGAATGTAAGATGGAGAAACCATCCTGGCTTCAGGTGACAACATTTTCATAACAATGTTCTTAAACACTCAATCAAGCACCTGGAAGTGTGGTCATTCATCAGGGGATTCAAGAATCATGGAGTTGATTTGTGATTATCAATGACTAATTGTGAACTCCCAAGGGGAAATAAATTATTCCTCACTCTCACTGTAGATCAAAGAGGAATCATCATGAGTGATTCCCATGGTCATATAAATCTCACATCAGAGGATCTCTCAACAATGGTATTAAGCACTCATTCGAGAGGTGTTTGTGCATCATGTAGAAGAAGGAAATTGAGATCACCATGCCTCAAATCAGTAAAATATTTATTGGTAGAAGATTAGTCAATCCTTTTCCCTTCTCCTCTTCTTTCCCCCTTTCTAATTCTTCATTGTACACAATCATGGTATTTTTTCTCATTCACTTAAGTGAATTTATAAAGTTGAATTGTAAAAGTCCCTTTGATTTATAAAAAGGGAACTTATTTCTCATTTCCTATGAATATGTAAAGTCACAAGTTGAATGATAACATGAAGATTCATGTGGGGTAGATGAGAGGAAAATTCACAATGCTATAAATTGGAATGGATACTCCATTCTAAAGGATCTTGAAATTTTTTCTTATGTATAAATTGTGGATTGTTGTATGGTTTTTGAGCTTTGTATCACCATTACACAAGAAATAAGAGTTACATTTATTCCATTCCCTTTACTTATGTTTTCCTCTATTTTCTCTCTATTCTATAACTTTGAAAGCATAGTGATCTTGAATAACCAAGAAGGAACTTGGTATCCTTGATTGATGAACCTAATGAACTGTGTGTCTATGGTTTGTTGGTCTTGCTAATTTACCACATTGTGTTTTTCCTCTAATTGAATGTTAAACTACTTTGGTTATTATGCGTGAACTATGGAATTTCCCACTCATAATAATAACTCTCTCTTTCTTAAATTCTCTCCTTTACCCCTCATCATTACAAATTCCTCCCTTGTACTCCATACAAGCAATTTGCCATAGGTTCATGAAGTGTTCATGTGTGATCCCCAACCTATTTGGCCACCCCAAAGCATTTAGATAGAATTAGGATAATTTACATTCAATAATGGGATTCTCCCCATACACAAGAAGGAGGGGCGTAACCTCGTGAGCATAGGTGGAAACACATAATTTGTAACACGATAAATTATTTCACCAATAGGTAGATAATGAAATTAAGGGTTTTATGGATAAAAGACAAAATTTGTATTGAATGGAAGAGATCCCCAAAATGTAATTGTAATGGAATTATTTCAACATAAATGAAAATATATAATATATAGTTAATCTATTTTAAGGAGAAACTTCAACAATCTGAAAATAAAATAATAATTTACATTATGATTTTATGGTGTAGACACCCAAATTTTATAATTTATCTTTTGGCAATGAAAAGTTTGGATTTGTTCCTATGATAAGATAAATGTTCTAAGATTAATTCACATATATTTTACCTCTCTCATGAATTTCTCATCTCTACACACTTCTTTGTAGTTCATCCAGGAAATATTAATTATCCAAAGTAGGAATCCATTTACACACATAATTCTCAAACTCGGTTCTTTCCTCATTGATTGTTTGTTTAGGATTCACGACAAAATTTTGGACCATATTGTGGTCTTAAACCCTCTCATCTAATGGATCTTTTTATAATTAGAAAATCTTATGTGATTCGGTTCTTCTTCCTCGGTCATCCATAATGTCGGTGTTTATCCTCTAAAATCCTATATAAGAAACTCAATAGATCTTTATAACTCAAGAAGAGTTATCAAGCACTCATATTGCAAATATCAACATAAAAAAATTCAAGGATCTCTTAAATATTTTGTAAATAGTTGTGCATCATTTAGATAATCCACAACATATGTCTAAAATACTCAAATCAAGTTCAAGAGTCTAACTTTCTCTATTTCCATGAATTCCAAGTCTTTAGAACCATGTCTTGACAAAAGCATGTCATTGAACATGCATTGCTAAATGTTTTGACGGGACAAATGGAATTAGTCTAACCATCATAAGCACACCACATCACACTATTTTCATGTTGGGTAAATTTTCTACTATGTAGTTGGATCACTATCTTTATATCAACAAACGTGTTGTCCAAAATAGGCTTCAAACTATTTTGACAACTTATAAATCCATTTTTGACTTAGACATATTTTTATCTCAACATCTATAGAACATTGTAACTTAGTATTTTGTAGAATCTAGGAACTTAGTGTTCCACGGGTTCTCCTAACTCATGGAACAATGTGAGCAAGCTTAGGACTTAGGCATATTTCGATGGAGTAAAAACCTTCACTATATGGAAAAATAGTCTTGCGTGGACTTCAATAAATTTGATGTTTTGAGGAGTTGGTCATAATGCCATATAAAAGAGGTTAAAGTATGTTATAGTGACACCATGATACAAAGGAAAAGTGTCACGGGACACCGTGCAGTAAAGATTAGGTAAATAATTTGGAAGCGAATAAGGTTGGAAGCAACAAAACACTATCCCAATATTACGTGACTTTCCCAATTATAGTATTACACGGTTTCCCTAAAGCCATGAAATGAGGGAGAATATTCATAAGTCATCATGATGTGCAATGAATAAATAACTAAGTGCATAATATTTTAGATCCATGCAACAAGGAATAGCCGTGGGACATTCAAAATTCCAATAATCAAATAGACCTATGGATAAGGAAGGTAAGGGCTTCGTGGGTGCATGGGATTTATTATATCGCGAGTTTCTTAATCTGTGGAGATGTTCAAATTAAAATTTTGGAACAAGCATAACATTCCAATGCCGTATAATAAAGGGATTTTCGTCAAAACAAAATAATAAAAAAGAGAGCCGTGGAGGTATTTAAACCAAAACCAAAGTCGTGGAACAAAGAAAATCATCTTAGAATTTTTGTGACACAAATTTTTATGGGAGGTCAGGATTGGTTTTTTTATGATATATTTGATTCGAGGCTCCATTTCACCTTATAATTATTTCATTAAGAGCATCTTGGAGAGGCCTTTCAAAAGAAGAAAACTTTTAAATAATGATAAAGTATTTTGAGAAATGAAATTTGAGGAATCAATACTTTGGGGGCATTTCATGTAACTTTCAGAAGTTAGAAGATTTCATTTTTTGTTGAAGATTCTTGTTTGATCCTCCTTCGCATTGATAACCTTATAAATAGTTCCCAAAAATCATTTTCCTCCCATGCCCAACTGAAATGATGAGAAATGGTGATATGTGTAACAAATTTGGACATTTGACAATGTCATCTCCTTATATCTTCTAGATTTCATAAGCATCCATTGATCTCGAAAGTTTAGGCTCATCCATATAAAATATCTAGAGATTTCTTGCAAAAAAAAGGTAGCTCTAAAAACATGAACCATCATGAGGCATATAGGACCAGTTAGATGTAGTTGTGAAGGTTTTAACAAGTTTTAGTAGGTCAAGCATCTCTCCAACATATTTTAATCCCCTCTCCTCTCCCCCTTCTCTAAAATATAATGTGTTTTCTCATAGAAATCATCCTCTCTTGTTTGGTAATGTTATTATGCCAAAATTTCAATGGAACTAAGGAGCTACAAACCCATGGCATGCCTCCGAATGGTCAGAAGAATGTGTATACTTCCAACAATAATATGATTTCAATTATGGCTTGAATCGCCCCTTATTTTCATTATTTTCATATTTCTTTCTTCTCTTTTATTTTTTGATGTGTATCCACTGTCTTATAAAGTTCCATGTAATTTTTTTCAACTATATAGGGTTTTGATTTTATTCAGTGAATAATATTGAAGTGGAAAGCATTTGTCCCTCTAACCTCAGATTGGATCTTCTTTCCTCTCTAAGAAATCAAGAGAGAGTGGTCACCTTCATTTAGCTCATCGTCATCCCTTTTTCTTTTATCTTAGTTTCCTTCCATACATTCACTCTCTTTTCATATGCAATTTTGTTATTAGAATTTATTTTAGGAGTAAAAGTATTGTTATTCATAGGATTAAGAGGAAGTGACATTTTCCAAAGGTTGATCTCACTTATGCAATTCCCACATTGTGGAGATCATCCCATGTTGTTCCAGAATTCTAAATCTACCATGATCTAGACAAGTTTGTAATTGAGCTATAACAAGACATTTAGACATTAATAGGGGCTGGATTAGATTTGTATGCAAACTTAAATCTAAATTACGAATGCCCCTTATTTCTTCATAGAATTTAGGAACCCTCTTAGATAATTTGAAATTAAAATACTTATGATTCTCCCCTTTGTATTAATTTAGTCACAAAACACATTTTAAATGCCTCTATAAGCCTTAGTTTGTATCATAGTTGGGAGTATCCATTTATATACTTAAATGTATTAAACCTAATTGAATTTGGCATATCCATTTGATCAAGAATTTCATGTTTTACTCCACGAGTTACAACTCTTTATGTTATAACTTGGTGAAAAACTATGAACATAAAAGCATGTAATGGTTAAGTAGGATTTAGGATCAGTTTGATTTAATAGTTTGGATTTTACATAAATTAAGGTGCTTTCATGAGTTATATTTATTTGTTTTTGTTAGGTAGATTACGAGACACATGACATGTTTTAGCAACTTGGGAATTTGGGAAGTTGAAAGTTCACACAAGAATTCAAAGCCCATAGATATAAGGATGCCTATATCAACAGCCACGTGGCTCAACCACATATGAGAAATCTTGGGATATCACAATCCTTCTCTTTATGCGGAGGTTGGTAGGAAAAGGATTGAAGAGTAAAATTATAATTGCATGGGAACATGCAAAATATGACAACTAGACCAATCATGGTTAGGAGAATGAGGACATGTTGTTGGTCCACATGGATGAATGAGAGTTAATTACGTTCTCAAATTTATAAATTAAATTTCGGTGAAGTCATAGTTTGGCATAGTTGGACACCCGTAAAGGGTGGCACATGGTCTAACCATGACAAAGAATGAAAAACCTAAATGGGAACACATATCCTTGGAAGTTTTTATTTAAATTTGATGGAAAAAATGATAGATAAATAAGGTAAAAAGACCGTGGAAATTTAATAAGTCCATATATTTCACAAATTATATTAGAATTGTGCAAGACCATGCTCACTAGAAAATATCTTGAAGATAACTTTCAATTGGTGTCGATCCCATGATGTTTAGTTGCATGTGTAATTATCATTTCACATTTGAAGCTTAGAGGATTCATTTTTATGCAACATCCATTATTAAATTTATTTAGGGAATTGAGAGGCATGTTTTGGGTATTACTTGATTTTGGAGGAGTGTGCATGTTAAATAGATAATGTATAACACTTAGTAGAAGGCATGCAAAAGATTCACATAGAAGAGTAGAGTGCGTTCAAAGGCGTGGGAGGATCGGAAGGGAATTGCGTGAGGAGGATAGAGATAGATTTGGGACTTAGTTGTTTTCACGATGATGATCTATTTTTGGAAGAGCGGCTACAGAGAACTTTACATGGATGCGGGCTAAAGATAGAATTGCGACTGATAGTTAACTAGGAGAAATATATTGTTAGCGCACTTGCATGTGTGGCTGTAATTGTAAAGGCACATGGTTATTTTCAGCATGCGACCTATTTTTGGGATTAGATAAGTGGTGAAGGGCAAGTCCCCACCCTTATAAATATGTAGTGAACTATGTAGCATAGAGATAGTAGGTAAGAACTGGATTACTGTGAGATCATGTTGTCAGATCTGTTACGCGCATGAGCACATGATGCTATTATTGTAAGAAGCTTTTGTGTATTACTGTGTTTTTATATAATGGAGTGTATTGGCTGAATCAAAGTGTTAATTCTAAGTATAATTGGATCTTGCATACTTGATTTCATCATGGTTATCATTTAAATCTGTTATTCTCTAGAACTAGATTTGTACATGCACTATAGAATGATGTATTAATGATGGATCTAAATGCATTAAGTCTTCATCATGCTAACATCCTACAACAAAAACCCTAAAGAGGGGCTTGGTACCTTTGTGTGCTTTGGTGAGTGCACAGTCTAGGCTGAGTGATGTGCCAGCACGCCTGGGATTTTATTGGTAGATTATAGGCTGCAACATTGGTTCCATTGCTAGGACCTATTTTTAGTTCTTTTCAGGATGGTTCATGATGAAGACATACCGATTGACCCTAGAAAGTGTTGAGGAGCGGATACACGACCTAAAAGAAGAATACACACAGAGGTTCAACACTGGATTTGAGTTTGACGCATGCACGTGGGTGGAGTAGAATCTGTATGACTATTTGTATGAGAGCTTCTTTCTATCTTTCTAGTAGAACTATACGAGTGGTTGGTTTCTTATGCATCTAAATGGAATTAGAGGTATCGCACACTTGTCTGGACGCAGGAAGAATTTTAGACCCTTTATGATGCTAATCTAATTTGGACTTGCATTATGGATACGTGGTTCCATGGTGTTTTGAACAACTATATCTTGGAGTACTCAATTTCCACTTATTCGTGCCTGAGAGGTAGCTGAATTCCAATTTTTACGATATCCCAAGGGGACTTACCTGTGCAAGGCATTCCACTAGCGATCAAAATTTTGATGGTAACCCTAAACTTGGAGAACAAATCGATGGCAAACTAAACCCCACCACACGTGGGGGCAAGAGTAGGTTTGGTGAAAGATGGAAGACCTAGCGACAGAAAGGAAAAGAGAGGAAATGCGGCTTAAGTATAATGAGGCACGTGAGAGGGAGATAGAGAAGCAACGGGATGTTGTAGAGCGAATGGCATTGTGGAGAGAGATAGTTTGGGAAGGGTTTGAAGTTCACGCAAAAACGTGGAACCGAGCATCAAGAAATCCCCATTTGGGAAAGCATGAAAAGGAACCCTCCTCGGCCTCACGTAGAAGTGTGCCAACAGAGACAACCTGGGATGCGGGCACGCATCTGAATCCACCTGGAAACCTTGCCCTTGCACTTGGTTTTCTAGTATCTAGTACAACAAACAATCAGCAAGCTAATTTAGGTAGTGGGAGAGTAGGAGTGAGTCATATAAAAATCACAATGATGGTAGTGCAAATAACTTCATTGTTATATGGGAGTACCTTTTCGGGTGTATCATCTACACAAAATTCAAGCACGCAGACTTTTGGACTCTCTTCTGGGAGTAGTAATACTTCGTAGACTGTTGGGGTGTAGTTCAGTACTATTGTTGGGACATAAGGAAGTACATCTTCTGGTCCAACTCTAGCTACAGTTGGGATCAGGAAGTATAGGTGGCTCTAGTGGTTCTAGAGGCAGAGGAAACACATGAGGTTTTGGATCAAGTGGGCAAGGTTCGCACCAACCCTAGAATATTTACATGGAGATGTCTCTTCATCTCCCAAAGTATAGGGGCATAAAAGATGTTGTTAAACACATACACATGTGTGAAATACTATGGTGTGCAAAAGGAATCATGGCTTCTGAGCGTAGGGAAAGTCAATTTTCTACTACGTTACAAGGCGCGCACATAGCTAGTATAGAAAGTTTGACCCTGATCATACTTGCATAGACTATGCAGCTTTAAAAGATGCCTTCCTCAAAGAATTTCATATCTCTGAGTTTGAGCAGAAGAGTATAAGTGCACTCAAGGATATTAAGTAAGGCACTACTGAAAGTGTTAGAGAGTATGATGCTCATTTCAAAACACTATTATCTAAACTTTCTTATGATATTCATGCAAGCAAAGCAATGAAGTGCAATGGTTCATTGGGGGACTAATAACACCTTTTAGAAGGGAATTATCACATAAGAAATACACTGATCCATGCGAAGCACTTGAAGTAGCTTTACACACTAAGGAAGTGGAAGTATAGACACTGGGGTGAGCCCATTTTTAGAAGCATAGATTGCAGCTATGGCAAAGAAGTTGGAGAAACTATCAAAAAATTTAGCACATGAGATGCACACAAGGATTTGGTGCATAGATTGTGAAGTGGAAGGTCACACAAAGGATAGTTGTCCCCAAAATCAGTGCACTCATTGTTGTTGGACTATGAAATATGTCATCTAAACCATGATGCTAGTCATTACCCATTACTACAATGTGTGATAAGGAAGAACGTTTCATGCTACTGTAAAATCTGCAGGTCCATGACTCATGACACAGAAGACTACCGGCTGATTGGTCAAATCCATGATGCTATAGACATCGGTGTACGATAGATAGGAGTTTCAAATAACTCTAAAGGAAAGAATGAGCTTGAGGATCAATATCACAATCAGGTGTGCTATGATCAGAGTGAAGGGCGTTTTGAAGGCAGTCATGGCAGATGTCGAGGATGCCATGGTGGGTTTAGAGGATGAGGATATGGTGTTGGATGAGGTGAGTTCCCTCGCATAACATGTTATACATGCATATCTCCTGACCACTATAGGAAAGAATGTCCTCAATATATAACACATTCTTTCCGTGGAAAGAATCATAGTTATGAGGAATGCCCAAACTTGTATGAGCATCTTAGCAAGAAACATAAATAAGAAAACAAAGGAGCAGGGATGGTTAGGATACAACACACTGTGGAAAATCACTGGATGCCCAAGTTGGAAGCAGAATCTTAGGCATTACAGGTAAAGATCACAATCCGTGCTGAAGCGACATGTGCCAAAGAAGCATTACAATAGAAGCCTACCATCACTAAGGAGGGTGTTCTACTTACCTGGTACCTAGATCCCAACCATCGAAGGAGGTTTACTTAGGAAACCATGGAGGTAATCAGAATCTTCATAGTGAAATACAATATTTAAAGGAGCAATCATGAAAGATGGAGCAAAAACAAGCATTACGAGATGATCCAAACTGATATAGATGACTTGAGAGAAGTGTGCAAATTGTTTTGCCAGGAGAATATCATTCCACTGTTGGGGAATTGGTTAAAGGGAAACACCCCACACAAAATTATTGAGACTAGATGATAGATCCTACATGCAAATGTTCCTCCTCATAACATCGAGTATGAAAAGGAGATCACTCGAGCATTGTTGTGGATGAGTGGATATTGAGTAATATATTGATTGATACAAGCATGGAAGTCAATGTTCTTACCTTAGATGCATGGGTAAAAATGGGGAGACCTCCATTGCAGCCATCCTCTAATGTATTGTTCATGGGTAACTGGACTAAGGGCACTCCCATTGTACTTTTGAAAGATGCATCCATTACCATACAAGGAGCCAAGTTCAGTGGAGATTCTGAGGTTTTATCACTGGAAGAGTTAGATAGCTTCCCAGCACTACTAGGGCATCCTTGGTGCTATGCAAATAATCTTGATCTTTGGTTCAACAAGGGTTATATCAACTTTGAAAATAAGAAGGAAATATTTATTATCCTTTTAACAGATGGAAAATTTGCACCCTATATTGAACCCTTGAGTGAGGAAGACCTGAATCGGATTTATGTATGCGCCATCCGGGATCCAGAGGTGCTTGAGCCATGTAAAGAAGGAATCCTTCAGTGGGAGGATGCATAGTCTATTAGCGATACTACAAGTGTTACTTGTGATAATTGGGCTCATAGCACTTATGAGTTGGTAGGGTGTTAAGTAAAGAGAATATTTCTTAGGGTCAACAAACTGTGTTATATCAGGAGAATAGGTAACAACTCGGTACCTTGTTACACCGGAGAAGGAGACCCTATGGTGTTCTGTGCTCCATGGAAGAACAATGGATATACCCATTGGAGAGAAGGAATATGCTAGCCTATACCCTATATGGGACAACAGTGCACTTGTGGGTGGTTCATTAGGATAATCTTGTAGGATGGAATGAAATTAGGATTTCTCTTGCCACTAGTTTCTTTAGGATAAATGCGCTTATCATGGTAATAAAATTGTTCACCACCATAGTCAGTAGTGTGAGAGACTTTGGAAAGAGGAGTAGGAAGCTTTACCACCTTCACTCTGGGTGCACAAGTTTTATTCCACTCTACATGGTGTGCACATGCTTGGTATGTATATGTAGAACTCCATAGAGAGACTAGAAATTGGCAGGATTTAATTGTAGGAATGACCCAGACGTTTGAATTCTTCTCTACCAAGCCTCCGGTGGAAGAAGCATTAAAGGTCATAAAGTGCTTAACTATGGGAGATAGTGCCAAGGCTGAAGAACTCATTTAGGAGTTATTTGATGAAGGAAACTCAAGAGATTTTTGTTGAAGAAACAAAGGCCGATGCCACACTACTTCAATGTGATTTCCTTGAGAAAGAAAAAGGAAAATGGTCTACTTAGTGGATGATTAATAAGTAGAAAATTTGGATGTAAACCATTCATCAGGTAGGCATGAGGTGTTGGAATGTGTAGACAAGACCACATGCGCCTATCATGAACCTATAAAGAAAAATAAAGTGAATATTGGATCAAATGTTGAGCCTAAGGAGGCCATAATTGGAGACTATTGGTCAGACTCTAAAGTGGAAAAAATCATAGAGTTACTATGAGCTTATCGAGACTTATTCCCTCATGGGCACCATGAACTTAAAGGTGTACATAAAGCATTAGGGGAGATGAATATAAAGCTTAAAGAGAGTGCATGCCCAGGTAGAAAGAGACCCTATAGGATGAACCCCAACTTGCGTGAAAAGGTCAAAGAAGAGATTGACAAAATGTTGAAGTCTGGAATCATCAAGCCCCGAATGAGTCAGAATGGGTTAGTCCAATGTGATCGTATCAAGAAGGATGGTAGGATTAGGATCTATGTATGGACTACATGGAGCTAAATCCTGCATGTGTGACTAATCCCTTTCCTACACCATTCACTGAGGAAATACTAGAAGGTGTTGTAGGGCGTGAAATCTATTCATTTTTGCGATGGGTTCTCTGGGTATCATCATGTTATGATTGCCAGGAGGATCAAGAAAAACTACTTTTACTACTGAATGGGGTAGCTTTGACTATATCTTGTGATGCATTTTGGTCTAAAAAAACGTGCCTCTTTGTATTTTTGTGCATAGTTGTTCAGGTGTTTAAAGAGTTTATTCACAACTTCTTACATGTTTATTTAGATGATTGGATGGTGTATGGACTGGTCAAAGACCATTGTGACAATATGTGCTTAATGTTTGAAAGATGTAGACAGTTGAGTATCTCTTTGAACATCAAGAAGTGCATATTTGCTACACCATTTGGAATATTGTTAGGACACATAATCTGCAAGGAAGGTTTGTTGGTTGATCCATTTAAGGTTGCGGTCGTTATCGGCCTATAAGATCCTACTAGTCGGAGTGAGGTATATGGATTCTTGAGTATGCCAAGATTTCCACACCTTTGGAGGAGTTATTGAAAGGGAAAGGTACATTTTACTAGGGAGAACCACAACAACACACATTCGAGACATTAAAAGAGAAACTTACTACCGCGCCTATTATGTGATTTCCTTTATGGGACCAACCATTTCATGTACATGTGGACGCCTCTGGCATGGCCATTGGCGCGGTGTTAGCTCAGCCAGAGAAGGTATTATAGATCATCCTATCTATTTTGCTAGTAGAAAGTTGACTCCTACAAAACAAAATTACACAACTACAGAGCGTGAAGCTTTGTCAATGATTTATGCGCTACATAAATTCAGACAATACCTGCTAGCTACACCATTTGTCTTTTATACAGATCACATGGCATTGAAGTATTTGGTAAACAAGCCCATTTTACAGGGGTGCATATGTAGATGGGTACTCTTATTTTAGGAATTTGATTTCACAGTTGTGGTAAAACTAGGGAAAATTAATTCTAGACCAGACCATTTATCCAGAATACAGTTAGGAGAAGAAGCACAAGAAATTGAAGATACCATGCCAGATGCACAATTATATAGGTTACAATATGCACCATCGGAATTAGAGGACATTGATGTCTTTCTACGAACATGTATGACACCAGAAGGAATGAAATCCTTAGAGAAGAAACAACTTGCTAAACGCGTGACACCATATATGTTGATTATTGGTGACATGTAAAAAAGTTTAGGGTGGGATGAAGTATTGCGCCACTTGTGTATTGGAACATAAATGCATAGAAATCATGGAGGAAGCTCATGGTGGTATTGCAGGTGGCCACTATGCAGGTGATGCCACTATGCACAAGATTCTACTCGTTGGATTATGGTGGGAGACCCTATATAAAGATTGTAAAGCATATTGCAAGGCTTGTGATCACTATCAGTGCCTTGGGAAACCATGTCAATGAGATGAAATGCCTCTAAGACCTATTACTAGTATAGAACCATTTGAGAAATGGGCTATTGATTTTGTGGGTCCTATTTCACTAGCCATGTACAGGACTGGATCACGCTATATAATAACTTGCATAGATTATCTGATAAGGTGGGAAGAAGCAACACCTACAAAGGATTGTACAGTGGCTACAACAAGTCTGGTTTCTATGGGAAAATATTATTACGAGGTATGGATGCCCTTTAAGTTTGACTAGTGATAGGGGCACACACTTTCTAAATGAGAAAATCATAATTTTATTGGATGAATTCATGATTGCACACCATAAGACTACACCATATCATCCTCAAGAAAATATAACTGTTGAGGCTTTCAACAAGATTTTGAGCCAAACATTGATAAAAATTTGTGATGTTGGAGGAAAGGATTGGGATGATAAATTATCGTAGTGCTTTGGGAATATCACATAACATATAAAAGTTTGAAAAAATCCACACCATTTTAGTTAGTGTTTGGCATGGAAGTAGTTCTTCCTATGGAATTCATGTTACCATCTTTGCATATTGCACACGCTGGAGGTCTAGCTAATGAGAAAACATTAGAAGAACGGATTGAAAAGTTAATCAAGCTAGATGAGCGACGAGAAATTGCTCGTTGGAGTCAAAAATAAGAAAAGACGAGGTAGAAAGCATGGCATGACAGGCACATCAGGGATAAAAAGCTTGAGATAGGACAAATGGTGGTTCTCTATGATTCTAAGTTTTGTGCCATCTAGGAAAACTCAAAGTACATTGGTTGGGGCCATGTGTTGTCACTCACATACTTAAAACAGATGCTTGTCAATTAGAGATGCTTTATGGAATACGGTTACCTGGGTACTTCAACAGAGTAGGTTGAAGCCCTACTATAAATAAGTCTTCTTGGTGTTTGTAATAAGGCAATGTTTCCATTTAGATTAGGTTTTCAATTATGTATTTCCTTATTTTTGCTATGCTTTGTCAATTTAATAGGTGTTTTTCGTGTAATAAAGCGCGTTTGCGTGCCGGAAGCTAATTACTATTTAAAGAATTTATGTGCATATAATTTCACATACCCTTAGTGTGGGGTGGTTATTGATATCTAGGTACAGGACTATTGAAAATAAGTACACATGAAAGGAAAAAACTGCTACGGGTGTTATTCAAAGTTGGAGGATTGAAAAAAAGAGATTGCTTCTGGGAATGAGGACCATAGGTGGAGATGAATGAAGAAACAAGTATAACGCGAGGTAAGTAGAGGCCATGGGAACTACCAAGGGAAGGTACAATGGCAAGGTACTCGGGCACATGGAGGTGCATGCCAAGAGAAGTCCATGGCTAGGAGGTAGGAAGGCGCGCTAGAAGGTTATAGCTTGGGCGCGAAGATGTACCACATGAAAAGAACAAAAATGGTCGATTAATGAGAGGATTATTGGTAGGTGAAGGAGAAATAAATGCACTAACTTTTGAAAATCTATATAAGGATGGGATGCGAGTTCATTTTTACCATTGTAATTGAGAGAATTTGAAAAGAGCTAAGTGAAAATGAGCCGAGAAATCATGTTGAGGTGCGAAGAGTGTGAAACCAAATGTGGAGAGAAGATTTGTGCACAGGAGAAGCTTACATTCCCATAGGTGAAGGGTTTGAGTGAAATAGATGTGTTACAAAGGAGCTAGGGCATGTGATTTCCACTAGGGCACAAAGATTCGAACTAGGGTTTTAACTTGCTCATTACAGAGGGTAGAAAGGAGAAATTTTCAAATGGCACCGAAGAAAGCACCTGCAGTAGGAGTAAAAGGGAAGAAGAAGGTCAAAGTGGAAGAAGAAATTACTCCCGAGAGTAATTTCTCAGAAATGCAGTATCCAGAGGGCATGATTGTGGGACAAGAATGGGATTCCCACATCCGTAAATGTAAAATCAATGATTACAACCATCGTACATCGGATAATAAGAAGGAGCTAGATGCGTTGTTGAGCACAAAAATGAACAAACGCACAACAGAAGACATGCCAGTGTACGATGACGCTGGTGAGAAGTTACTAAAGTAGATTGGAGTCTACTAGTTGTACGAGCTGCCATAATTTGGAAAGTATGAACCATTGTATCAATGGTTGATGAGCAGAGTCCATGAGGACTTCTTCTACTTCACCGGATAGAGGGTTAGAATCATGCCACCTTGATTTCAATAGTGACAGGACTAAGGGCCTCGAAGTAGATTTGGAGAGTGACTTAATAGATAAGGCAGTGATCCTAGAGATAAGGAAGGAGCTAGGATATACCAAGGGTCTACGCATCATGGACATTGACAAATTGAAGAAGTACCCAGTAGTACAGGAAACTGCCCATCTTGTAACAAAGTTGAATGACCAAGAAAGGTGGTCACAGGTGAATACAATGTGGCTACATGTTGCAAGGAAGATGTCTCAAGGAGTGATCTACAATCTCACGGATCACATAGCAAAGAAAATCGTTGAAGAAGCGCATACAGGTGACAGAATTAGTTTTGGTGTTATTTTATTGTCTTTGGTGTTTATGGAGATTGGAGTGCTCGATGGGCCAAAGGAGAAGATTTGGGAGTACCCCATGGAAAATAAATCTCTAGCAGAAAGATTTAATAAATATTTATGTGAAGGGACCATGAGTGGGCCATTTAAAGAGGGCGGAGATGTGGTATGATAGGATTTGCACATCATTTGAAGAGGAGTGGCGCATACCCAAGGAGTAACCTTTGGTGGTGGGTAAGGCGATCGGCCATAGCCTATCTACCGGTATTTTTACATCACACGATTTGTGATGAAGGATGAAGCTTGGAGCCCTTGGTGCAAACTACCATATGCCTTCACAACACACTACTTCCAGGCATCAGTTCACCGGTTCATAGATGCGCACCGCCTAAGCTTCATCGCAGATAAGGTAGATTGTGATTATCACACTGAGAAAATCATATGTATATCTAAGATGGACTACCTACATTGAGAGGCTTATCTCAGATATAATAAGCATGAAGCCGGTAAGCTTGGCCATTGGAGATGTTGGAGCAGCACTTGTGTATATTCAACTTAAGCCCAAGCTAGAGAACAAAAAATATGTGGAAAATGAATTTGTGCTTCAGGGCCACCTAAGGGAAAGCATACAAGTATAAAATGGGCCAACCCCACATCCTATAGAGACCATAGTGGTAGATGAAGAGGAAGAGGAATGAGAAGATAGTGGTGGCCTAGAGCATAGAGGAAGAAGACAACCTACAAACAAGGTAGGAATTGAGCGTGTGACTACACCACCTCAAGGGAAAGAAGGAGATGATGAGGACCTGGATGCAGTACAAGGAGAGCGTCACTTCAAAAGAGTATCTAGGAGAATAATAACCCAAGGTGCTAATCCATAATCAGTGTACAAATTGCCATGACTCTCTCCATAGAAGGAGCCAGCTGAGAAGAGAAGAAGGAAGTTGAAGCTGAATGAGAAGGTGGAAGATTATGAGGAGAGCATGCAGAATCTCCTACACCTCTAGAGGACATGGAAGAGCCAAAGGATGAAGAAATGAAGGATGGAGAAGAAGGAGAAAAGGAGGCAGATGAGACAGTGCAAGAGACTACTCATGGCATATTAGAACAAGCTCTAAATCTTGATGCTCAAGTTCCTAAGGGGCCAAGATCGAAGAGGACAAGTGGGGAGTACACTGCATTGGTCATGGGCTATACTGAGGAAATAAGTAAAATTATCCGCATCTGTTTCCAAATCACAATGGGCCTTAAAGAATTATATGGATGGGAGCTGATGGATGAGGATATGGCCACCATGCACACAAGGAAGTAGTTGTCTTGGTCAATGCAGACACATATGGATGAACCCAGACTTGACGTATGTAAAGAGTCTTTTGTATCGAGGAGATTGAAGAAGACACCTCGGGCCAGGCACATAACGGTAAATCCCTACTGCTATGTCGGATGAACAAGTAAGTAATGCCTTGGTGAAGGTATCAATAGAGGTGGCAAGGAGGAATGTGGATAAGGCTGCAACTATTAGGGTCGTTGAAAGAGGAGATTAAGGCCAAAGATGCTAGAGATAGTGCACCTACGATAAGAGAAGGAATTGGCACAAAAGAAGAACATTGTTTTCATCAGCATGGCAGAGGAGATTGGAGATAATGTCCTAAAAGCAAGACCACATTTGGAGTCCAAGGTACCAGAAAAATTCCCTTCTGCATTATGTATAAACCTTGGTGGATTTGGTGCTTGAGGATGGACCTATGCGCATGCCAACACCAAAGAATCCTGAGTAGGAAGTAGAGCAAGAAAAGGCTTCGGTGATGAGGAATATTGCATCTTATGAGGCATTTCTCCAAATCTTACAGGAGGAGCTGAGAAAAGTAGACCAGGAATTGAACATTTACACAACTCGGAGGTGGTCATCAGGATAAGGACCATGGTAGAGGAAAATGAAGTCCTAAAAGTGATGAAGGATGACACACTGGGTCATGTAGAGAGGTTGACATTGGTAAAAAATGCGAGGCCCTTATAGCAGCATAAGAACCCCATAAAGAAAGGTTAGATGAGTTGTGGAAGGCTATAGCTAAGAAGATGGGTCTCTGTAGAGGGAAAAATTCTGTAATGTCCAACATTATTACGGTTTTCACGGAGAATGAAAAGGAGACATTTCCCAAGATAAGTGGAGTCTATTGCAATAGATATTCCTAAAAATCGAGGCCGCATTAAGTGAATGATAGACGAAAGTTAGACCTATAATACGAGAATAAACCAAATCATTAAGTTGGATGAGGAAAGACGAGAATCCCACCAAAGACATTTGAATTTTAGGGAAAAGCTCAAAAAACTATTTGAAAAAAGGTGACTCCCAGAATCTTCAACATTGGAGATCTTGTATTGTTATGGGACAATAGACATTGAGATAAGGGAAAACACAAAAAGTTTGATGAATTATGGATGGGCCCTTATTCCATTGATATCAGGATTGGTGAACATACTTTCTTCTTGAAATACCTGGATGGAGAGATGCTCGAGTTTCTTGTCAATGGTAGGCACCTGAAGCATTTTATTGATTAGCTTTTGGAGAAAGGTATGAACCAATGTACAGTGTATAGTTTTCCTACTTTGTTTTTGTGTTTTTGTTTCCCTTTTCTCTCCTGGTCTTCTCGTTGGTTTCCTTGGTTTCTCAAAGTATTTTTTAGATGATGGGTTCTTATCACTTGAAGCCCGATATGTATGATATTTGACTCCATAGCCCAATGGATTTTGGCACTCAGTCTTCATTGAATATTTCTTATGGCACCTGTAAGGGGTACCCATCCCGATCGGAGCTATTGTTAGAACTTGAATAATCTCACCCCTTTTTCTTTGAAGTTTTTCCTTTGAAGTCCTCATTTTTAAATGATCTATTTTAAAAGGTGTATACGTCGAAGTTCAAATTCATGACTCACTTCATGTGTAAACCGGTCTCGATTTTGTGAAAATCCCCTTTTATGGTTGAGGATTGTAAATGTATGCCATTATTGGAAAATCCCTCTAACTCTTTTCCATTTTAAATGTTACCTCACTTCTCCCAAGTATGAATTACAAAGGCTGAAATTTTTTTCCATGAACTTGGTGGATGGTCAAAGAAAAATTTAGAGCTGCTAAGAGAATGATCCATCCTGTAGAACAAAGGAAGGGTGTCCACGTGTCTCCCGATGCACCTTTGAAAAAGTAACAAGTCATCCCCCAAGTTGTGAGCATTCACCATGTGGTGATGCTGATGCGCAACAAGGTAGTCCTAGTAAGCTGAAATGTCAAAGAAAGAGGGAGAGTGCGAGATGTTTCCACGTGTCCCCCGGGTGCATTTTACAAAAGGAAGGGCCCGTGGAAGGAATGAAATCCCCGCAAAGAAAGAAAGAAGCTACGAGAAATGATTTTGAGCCTCGCAACTCAAGGATAGTGTTGTGAACCAAGAAGATAGTGCAAGGAGGGTTGCGAATCACCATGAGATAGGTTGTCTCTTGGATGAGTTACAACAGGTTTGAAATAATGTGATACACTAAGAGGATGAGGCAAAGCACATGATTGCAAACCATTGAAATCACAATAATGGTTTCTTTTCATTATTGGTGCCATTACTAAGCTAAAGAGTCCATAATGTAGGAATAGAAAATAATTACATGTCAAAAGGTGAAAATTTAGATGTGACATCATTTGAAAGCAGTCTCATATATAATTCAAAATGGGGATTCTATAGGGGCCCCAACCCATGGTAAAAGGGTTCATTTACATAATTGAAAATAAAGGCGTAAAAGACAAACATAATGCTCAGAGACCCTTCATTCCTTCGTAAGTTCCCCTAATGGAGGAAATTTGTTCAACAAATTATTCTTCCTTAGCGTGAATTCATCATAGCCATGTGTTTGTCGGATAAACATAATGGACCCTACTAAATCCTACGACATCCCCATATCCATTAACGACTCAAGAGTCATTCTTGGTTCATTCATGATTTTCTCCAGCTCAATCTTCTTCTAGTAGGAAGATACC
Organism: Taxus wallichiana var. yunnanensis; assembly: GCA_018340775.1. Taxonomy (NCBI): domain Eukaryota; kingdom Viridiplantae; phylum Streptophyta; class Pinopsida; order Cupressales; family Taxaceae; genus Taxus; species Taxus wallichiana. The sequence continues at coordinate 144,568,022 of CM031240.1, read as the reverse complement.
CAGTCTAGAAGATCCAAGCCACCTGTGAAGAATGTCGTCTTCCCCTTCCCCTTGTGAAGGGTAGACTTGTTGAGAATAGACTGAGAAGGAATGAATGGAGTGGTTGAAAGACCAAGGACTACATCACGGGGGCCAGGAGGAATGAGAGACTTTGAGCTAGATTCATCTTTCCATCTCCTTGTAAAGGCGGATGCTCTCTTGGGGAAGGGATTGGCCGAGGACCTAAGAAGCCATGCCCTAATGAAGGAACATAATGCCCTGAGTGAGTGGATGAACAAACTACAAACCTACCCCTTTCCCGAGTAGAGGAGATTTCTACTCTTGAATGACGAGAAGATATGGATAGCTCCTCTTCTCCATTTGAGATAATGATTGGGGGATGAGAGCTTGATTCTCCCCTTCTCTTTCCCAAAGATGGTGCTGACATTATACTTGGTTGTGAGGGTACATGTCTTGTCTGCCCCTTCTCTAGAGAGGCAATCCTCCATTCCAATTCATCCACCTTGTGAGAAATGGCAGGCACGGTGTCAATGGAAGATTTTTCGTATAACACATAAGATTCCTTGGGAATCTCCTTTAATACAAATTCTTCATCACATAGGAATGGACATTGAAATTTAGTTTTCCCAGACACTTGAGGCCTCCTTTCAATCTAGAATTTCTTCAGTCTTTGGGAGCCTTCAAATGTTCCCATCAAAAGAGATGAAAATACATGAATTAAAAGGTTGCATAAAGACATGATTGATCCTAATTAGCCTTGTGAGAAGTGTGAGTCGGACCTACTAATAAGTCAAGGGTCCTTTAGTGTCTCCTACACATTCTATGTCAAACAAGGCCCTAACAAAAGCCTCATTAGGACCACACAGTCAAAGATTTGATTCAAATATTTTGACGAAATTTCCTTCAAACTATTTTCCATAGGTACTTTCGTCATGTCACTGGTAGAAAGTTGTAAAAAAATTCCTCACTTATAGGATAAGAAGAGAAATACATCTTGGTAATGGGATAAAACTAGGTTTTATAGTAGAAGTGGCACATATTGATTGAATTGAAAGAAATCATTTACACCCGATAAAGAAAGATCTTGCTCACTTGCACGAGGAAAATTTAAAGGTTGAAGTGAATCCATAACAAACATGATTGATGAATTAATTGGATTTGACAAGAACCACATGGGATAGTTAAACCAAACAGATGTGAGAAGGAATGCACAACACCCAAGATGTATCTTTGGATAGTAGATGAAAGGTGTCTGTCACTTCAGGTCACCTCAGAGTGCTTAAAGGATATCAGAAGCACCCATCCAATCACTAGGTGGAAGGAATCATGAAAACATTAGTCATAAGCAATGATATGATATTCTAATCCTATATGATAAGAGAAAAATGAAGAAGGCTCGTACTCTTTACACTTGGCAAGGCCAAATAAAATATTTTCATAAAATTATCATTGATACACATGGAATTTTGTAAGAGAATAATATGCTCTTGAAATATTCACAATTTTTGGGGAAAATTGAAAATAAAATAGGGATGGAATTGTATAAAGGCAATGAGAATACTCTCACAAAAGGGGGTTAAGATTTCGAGAAATAAAAATATTGGAGAGACTAAAAAGAGTAATTTTTCTAAAAGTCTTATCCGAGAAACTGATAATTTCATGAGCCTTCAAAATAAATCATGTCAAGATTATAGCAAGTGTACAACCATTGACAATCATTAAGACTCTAAAAGAAAATCTTCCTTATCGATAAATTTGACAAGCCATGAGTTAATTGTGTTAATCATGAGCATTATTATGTTTGCTTTCAATTTGAAGATGTTTCAAAATAGTTATTCATGTTCTGTCAAAATTTTATGTTAGGAATTCCTCACGAATCACACAATTGTGTTGTGAGAAGAGCTTTCATTTCACTGCGTAGTAAAAAATGTAAATTCACTTTACTTCCATTTTGTTGATACAAATTATTTATTAGTCTATGAGTGTATCTTAGGCATGATGGACCAGGGATTTTTGATGTTTAGTTGAGTCTTTGACATGAGCTTTTATGTTAAATTCTCAAAGAATGTGTGAAACCATGCATCTTTGGGCTTCCATGGGTGCGCATCTTCTGGTTAAAGGTTTATTATCAACTATTTGAAAGTGTTTTATCATCTTGCTTGGAAAACTTTCCAAATTTTGTTAAAAGTTCCCAAGAATCTGGTATAATCAACTTTATCCTACTTAATTCCCCAACAAAATCCATCTATAAATGATAAATCCTACAAGAACTACCCCTGTTTGCATTATTTTTCCATAAATTTTAAGGAGATTTGTTGAATTTACCCATCCTTTACTTAGAATATGCAGGAGCAATCAGGTTTTATTGTTGTCTTTAGTAACCTAAACCTTGTTTAGGAGACATCTTCATTCTCTAGGGTGACAACTTGTAAGAGTTATATTATGTTGCATTGACCATGTCTTCTCAAGGTTTTCTTTCAATATCATAGAAGGAGAGTCAAATATTGTTGATCTATTTATATTCCTTACAAATACATGTTCTTGTTGGTGCAAAATCACAAAGCACCCCGGGACTCTCGCAACGCGATGGGTTGAAGGTCTCGGTCATGCCGCACAACATGGAGCTTTTCCCAAGTGTGGGACCTCGCGAAATCGGAATAGCTCTCTCGGATGAAGGCCGGCTCCTATTCCTCTGTTCGGATGCACACGTAGAAAATGCAGAGGGTTTACTAAAAACCTAATCTAACTACCAAGGAGACAGGGAGAGAGAAATGCATAAAAATAAACCTAAGCTACGGAGGTGATGCACCGAGGAATGAAGAACACCCGTTTTGCAAGATTAAACACAGACCACATAGATGTAATGCCACACTATGCACAGATAGCCAAAATGCAATAAAAGATCAAAAATGACAGTAATAAATATGTAAGAGGGTTTAGAAGCAACCACAGACACACATATATTGCTCAAGGATCGATTCAATATATTGCAATGGCCAAGAGGCAAAAAACAACGTTACAGTCCATATGGGAGGTTTTGGAACTCCACAAATCTTCTTGTGAACAGGAGAGAAGGGAGGGTGCAAAACAGAAATGTCCAACACTTAAAAATAGCCCCCTCCTTTTTTTTATATGGAGAAAAGAGAGGGAGAAGAGAGGAATTCGAACTGCCCCAACCACCTCCAAGACTGCACTTAATTCTTCAACAACCATGGTGGTAGGTGAGATCCCCAACGCCTGTCGGGTTCGGAACTTCCTTGTGCATCTGCATCGGGCTTGGAAACTGGCTCGACATGCTTCTCTTTGCTGTTCTTCGATGTGTTTTCCCGATCCGGAAACCCGAATTCCTTTGCTGTCGGGTTTTGAAGACCCCCCGACATGTATTCGTTGCGCCATGTCGCTCCGCCCCCGAAATCCGATTTCCTCTGTGCGTCGGGTTTTTGCGACCCGAAAACATATTTTCTTTGTTGTTTCTCTGCCATGCTTCCTCGGCGTGTTTTCCCGCCCCCGAAATCCGAATTGCATTGTGCGTCGGATTTTTTAACCCCTCCGGCATGTCCTTTGGTGTCGGGTTTTGGTGGGCTCCTGACATGCTCCTTCGTCATACGTTTCCGACCCGAAAACCCGATTTGCTAGGTGCGTCGGGTTTTGCGGCCCCTGCAACATGTTTTCCTTTGCTGTTCGCCCGACTCATTTTCCCGATTGCATTCGCGTCGGGTTTTTCAGCCTTCGCGACATCCTTCTGGCGTCGGGTTTTGTGGCCCTATGCAACATGTTTTCCTTTCTATTCGCCCGACTCATTTTCCCGGTGCATTCGCGTCGGGTTTTCACCTTCGCGACATCCTTCAAGGCGTCGGGTTTTGTGGCCCTATGCAACATGTTTTCCTTTCTTTGTTCGCCCGACTCATTTTCCCGATTGCATTCGCGTCGGGTTTTTCAGCCTTCGCGACATGTCCGCGCCATGCTCCTCCCGCGACTGAAACCCGCCTCCATTCGCGCCGCTCTGTTCTTCCGCTTCCTCCCGGTCTTCCCGCTTCCTCCGGCTGGGTTTTCTTATGCTTGTCGGCGGGGGGAATATATACAACAATTTGGCGACTCACGGGGTTACCTGCCTGCTAGGTAGAAGATCAGTGGCCTTTTAGCAATCCATTGGGCATGGAGTCATAAGCGATAACCTGAACCAACCTGAACTTTGAAAACTCCCCTCTGAACCACTTGAAACCCATTGAACTTAGAGTTGACCTCACCAAAATCCGCTGCAATGAACCGTGCCAGAGCAAAACCAACACCACAAAAACTATATACAAACTGGAAATCATACATGTCCAAAATGGAACATGCAGAGTGTGCACAAGCACTTCTTCTGCTGAAAGCAAACCTACCTACTCTACTCTTACTGGAAGCAAAGGCAAGCTAAACAAACCCTGCAACTGGTTGTGCAAAATAGCTTCCTTTCTTCAAAATGGGCAGCCATGCAATCGATTTGGCACTGATCACGGCTGTTTGGATGAGTGGGAAATCAACGAGAAGCTGGTCTTCCACCCAAATCATCAAGGTATCAGCTGAAAAATCCAATACCTCTTTTAGTTGCTCTGCATTTGGATCGAAAAGGTATGGCAGCTGATCCTTGGTACTCTGTAACTCACCCTCATGCTCAGAAGCGAGCATGACCGGTTGTGGCTTCTCCTTTGGCTCGAATGAAGCCAAATATTTGATTGGGCACGGCATGATCCTTTTGATATGCCCATAGCTCTGATTTTCAACTCCAAAAATGGAGTTCTCTTGCAGACCCTCCGAGATGGATGACGTGGAAGAGATGGTGGAATCCTTCTGTCCTTTCTCTTCCTCCAATGAAGAACATGGAAGATTAAAATCTTCCAATTTTGATTCCAAAGAGCTGCTGCAAGATGCAGGTCATTGCAAATGAACGTTCTCCTCCATGGCAGCAGGCTCTAGCGTTTGGAATGTGGATGATGAAAGGGAGAATGGTGAAAACTCAACCGGTTCCTCTCCATCAAAACAATCTTCCAAATCGGCGGATAAACGGCCTCATGGTGTCTCATTATTCGTGTTCAACTTCCTCCATGGTGTCCTCTGGATCTCGCAGACTTGACCACCATGGTTTCCTTCACTCTCAATATTGAGTTTGAGAGATCAAACTCCTCTTGATCTTAGAACTCGGGAGAGGTGAAGTAGAAAGAAGAACTGAAGGTTCTCCTGTAGCCTGCTTTGTGCTCAAAGCCCTTGGATCCGCAATTTTCTCCTCCACAACTAGGATGTGCTCCTCTTCTTTTGCCTTTGGAGCAGCTTCTTCCTCCTCCAATTTTCGAAGACAATCTTGCTCTTGAATGTGCTCCTCCTCCAAAGCATGAAGTTCGTCAAGTCAAACTCTTCGATCTGCTGCTGCTCAGAGGACAAGTTGGGACTGCAAGATCTCCTTCTTCCGCTGTGAATCGATCCCGACCACCATTTGTTCTCCAACCCCAACCTCTTTCGTAGGCCTAACCATCAAGGGGATCTTTGTCATCCCAAATCTAAGAGCCCAACTCTTGAGACTTTGAATTTCTTCCTCTTTGTTGGCACTCTCTTTTCTTTGTGGTTTTCCTTGGTGGCATTCGATTTTCATCCTCCCAACATGGATTTGGGAACGCAAGGAGGGATAGGTTGAAACTCAACCGATTTGACAATTTTGTGTGGTGGTGGAGGCGGTGAAACCTCTTGTTTCTTTGGAGTGGAAGGTACTTCATTTAGCTCTTGTGGAAGGGGTTTGGATTTGGAAGAGAAGAGGGAGAAAAACCGAGATGGGATGGAAGACTAGGGGTGGAGGGATGGATTCAACATTTAAGGCAGCAGATGGTGAGTTTAAAACTTGACCTTTGCTGAAATGATATAGATTGAGAAGGAGGAAAAGAAAGAGTATGAGGTGGTGTGCTTACCCATTGACAAGGTTGCAGAATACTTCTCTCATACACCTCTATTCCTTCAATCCACCTTGTAAGTAATGGCAGTGTTGCAATCATGAAGTCTAACTTCTCTTGAGAGCTGTAATGCCTTGGAAAAGGTCCCACCCATGGACAAGGTGCTCTGCAACCAATTCCAAATGCTTTCATTTGTGCCTGAGCCCTAGATTGCACCATGTTTGCCTCCATCTTTTGGATTTTCTCCAGCAGATCTGCATTTTCTTCTTCGTTGTCTTCATTGCATGCGTACCCTTGCGTTTGACATGCTTCATAGCCAAACTGATTTTGGCATTGCTGCTCATATGGGTATGCATGTTGATCCTGAACTTGACCAAAATGCTGATTTGGAGGATTTGTAAAACATGTTGGAGGTGTGATATATTGCTGCTGTTGATGTGGATTCCATGATGGAAATGAAGTCATGATTGCACAACTTCATGGAATGGAAAAGAATGAAAGAGATGGAAAGAAAGATGGGTGGAAATGGATGGGAACGGGTCTGTAACTCAGAGAAATGGGTTGCTGATCAGGTGGAGTCGCCAGATGTGTTTTTGAAAATGCCTCTAAAAGGCTGGATGTTGCCAAGTTACACACCAAACTTGACAATATCGAAAACGAGATTTAAAAATTTAAAGGACCGGAGGATGTAAACTTGATTGAACTCGGGCCATGTTGTGCGGTGCGGATCCCGAAAAGCACAGGCGGAACTCAGGTTATGCAACGCATCAACTAAAACCTGAAATGCTATGTGTCGGAACTTGGAACATGTCCGACACCCCTCAAAACCCGATTTGACTGCTGTGCCTGCTTTGATGTTCTCGGATCCCGAAATCCGAAATCACTAAAAACCTGAAATTTTGAAAATCAAAATCTCAAAAAACTAAAGATACCCTTTTGAAGATTACAGTCAGATCTACCAACTGTTAAAATTTTGACCTGTTTTGAAAGTGAGTTAAGCCCTTGAAAAATGATTTGGGTTCAGTGGGATGTGCAAAATCCGAAATTTGTAAGAAATCGCAATTTTTAGCGCAAATTTCATGAAAAACTCCTTCAAATTTTGGCTTTGGAATGACCTCTTGGTCCCACCGGGCGTGCCAAAACTGTTGGTGCAAAATCACAGCACCCCTGGGACTCTGCAACGCGATGGGTTGAAGGTCTCAGTGCGACTGCACAACATGGAGCTTTTCCCAAGTGTGGGACCTCGCGAAATCGGAAAAGCTCTCCGGATGAAGGCCGGCTCCTATTCCTCTGTTCAGATGCACACGTAGAAAATGCAGAGGGTTTACTAAAAAACCTAATCTATCTACCAAGGAAACAGGAGAGAGAAATGCATAAAAATAAACCTAATCTACGGAGGTGATGCACCGAGGAATGAAGAACACCCGTTTTGCAAAATTAAACACAGACCACATAGATGTAATGCCACACTATGCACGAGATAGCCAAAACACAATAAAAGATCAAAATGACAGTAATAAATATGTAAGAGGGTTTAGAAGCAACCACGAGACACACATGTATTGCTCAAGGATCGATTCAATATATCAGAATGGCAAGAGGCAAGAAAAAACACAGCATACGGTCCATATGGGAGGTTTTGGAACTCCACAAATCTTCTTGTGAACAGGAGAGAAGGGAGGGTGCAAAGCAGAAATGTCCAACCCTTAAAAACAGCCCCTTCCTTACATTTTATATGGAGAAAAGAGAGGGAGAAGAGAGGAATTCGAACTGCCCCAACCACCTCCAAGACTGCACTTAATTCTTCAACAACCATGGTGGTAGGTGAGATCCCCAACGCCTGTCGGGTTCGGAACTCCCTTGTGCATTTGCATCGGGCTTGGAAACTGGCTCGACATGCTTCTCTTTCTTTATTTTGATGTGTTTTCCGATCCGAAACCCGAATTCCTTTCTTTGTCGGGTTTGAAGACCCCAAACATGTATTCGTTGCGCCATGTCGCTCCGCCCCGAAATCCGATTTCCTTTGTGCGTCGGGTTTTGGCGACCCGAAAACATATTTTCTTTGTTGTTTCTCTGCCATGCTTCCTCGGCGTGTTTTCCCGCCCCCGAAACCCGAATTGCATTGTGCGTCGGATTTTTTAACCCCTCCGGCATGTCCTTTGGTGTCGGGTTTTGGTGGCTCCGACATGCTCCTTCGCCGTCATACGTTCCGACCCGAAAACCCGATTTGCTAGGTGCGTCGGGTTTTGCGGCCTCGCAACATGCGACTCATTTCCCGGTGCATTAGCGTCGGGTTTTTTTCGCGCCTTGGGCCCGGGTTTTGTGGCCCTAACATGTTTTCCTTTCTTTGCATTCGCCCGACTCATTTTCCCGATGCATTCGCGTCGGGTTTTTCAAAGCCTTCGCGACATCCTTCTTGGCGTCGGGTTTTGTGGCCCTGCAACATGTTTTCCTTTCATTGTCGCCCGACTCATTTTCCGATTGCATTAGCGTCGGGTTTTTCGCCTTCGCGACATGTCGCGCCATGCTCCTCCCCGGCGCGACCGAAACCCGCCTCCATTCGCGCCGCTCTGTTCTTCCGCTTCCTCCCGGTCTTCCCGCTTCCTCCCTGGCCTCTGGGTTTTCTTACTATTGTCGCGGGGGAATATATACAACAGCGATTACAAAACAGGTCCTCTCACTCTTGTTGAAGGCACAACCTAAAGTAGGAGGATAGGTCATACCCTCAGCATGGTGTTATCCAACATTTCCAAGATCGAGTGACAAAGAGTTAGTTACATCTGTCATCGGATACAAAACGACTCACATTCTCGATTTATCTATCTCTAAGCATCCTGCTCCACTTGTTGATGTTGCTCATATCCAAAGGGAGAACCGATTTTGGTACCAACACACTCTCTCTCAATGGTCCCTTAAAATACTAGGATAGGATTAGATACTCTTGCCTACATTAGGAGTAGATTATGGCAGGTAGTTTAGGAGCAAGAACCAACTTTCTCTAGAGGGTCATCTCAAGCCCGCAAGTCCCACAGCTTGAGAGATGACCCAATGTTACACAAATTACACCGAATGCCCCATCCACATTTTAGGCCATTTGGGGTGCTGTAATTTTGTGATAATTGATTATGGAACACTCAATGGGACCTCACATAAGTCAAAGTTTCATCTTTCAAGGGTGTTTTACTACAGATTTAAATTGAAGATCATTTGTTGGTGTGCAGTTCAATTATTTGTAGCAGACTCCATTTTAACATGTTGGTGTGTTCTTGTTAAAATATCATCTTTTAGAAGCATATAAAACACATCTGGTGACTCCATCTGGTCAACAACCCTTTCTCTAAATTTGTAGACCTTTTCTTCCTTTCATTTCCATCCTATTTCCTTTCCATCTCTTTCATTTTCCTCCATTCTATGAAGTTGTGCAATCATGTCTTCATTCCCGCAGTGAATTTCACATTTCCAGCACTTTCCATATAGTTCATGCCCACCTCAAAACATGTAAAATTCATTTTTAGGTTAATATCAACCTCCTTTAGAATCAGATTATGATAATCAACAATATGCATACCCCTATGAAGAAGAACAATATGCATACCAATTTAGTTACATGCTAGATTATGTAGTTGTTGGAGATCAGGAGTATGAAAATTATGGAGGATATCCTACACCTAAAGATGAAGAGTTTCAGTTGAAAGTGCAAAATTGGGAGGAAAATTTGGTGCAAATCAGGGATACAACTCAAGAAAAAGCACTCATGATTGGATTCAAGGTACCATGTCCATGGTTTGCTCCTTTTTTAGGTTATCATAACTCATAGGAGAAACTTGATGACATTATTGAGATGGTGACCCACCTTGAGGCATGGATTAGTGATTTTGAGGCCTTCTAATAAGAAGTAAATCATTCTTATCAACATAAAAGTGCTACATTTCCATCACCTTAGTCGAAGACTCAATTCCCGAACTTCTTACCTATTATCCCAAGTGTTAAATTCACCTCTCCATCTTCTAGTCCTCCATCTCATCTCAGTTCTTCTTCCCTCTTCTCTTACAAAAAATCATCCCCTCCAAACAAACAAGAAGCTCTACCCCTTCCTTCACCACCACAAACAATTGAAAAACTAGTTGTAACCCAACCCATCCCTCATCTTTTTGTCTCAAGCTCATCTCAGGGAGAAAGCAGTCAAAAAGCAAGCCAACAGAAATAAGAAGAAGATTCCAGTCAACAAGAAATGACAGAGAATATAAAAATATGGGTTGTTAAATTTGGTATTGAAAAGATTCCCTTGATGGTGAAGCCAAAATAGGAGGCCAAAGTTGAAAACCAACTGGTGGTCAAGTCTGATTTTGTAGCAGCTACGAAGCAAAAAAAAGGAAGAGCCCAATGAAGAGAATATGACACAAAATTTGAGAAGTTTGGCTTTGAGATTTGGAATTGATAAAATCCCCATGATGGTGAAACCGACAGATGAAATCAAAGTTGGGGAAAAAACAATCAAGGCTGATTTTTAAGCCAATGTTGCAGCAGCAGCAGAGCAAGAGGAAGAGAGTGATGATCAACAATCCATTTGCTCATAATGCAGTGTCCACATTGGCACTATCTTTTTGGAGGTTGTTGATCATGCAACCATTACAAAATCAGAGGGGGAAGAAGAAGAACAATCAGCTCATCTAGAGGAGACCAAATCAGATTTGGAGGCACTTGATGAAGATGAGATCATTGAAAATTTCTTTCTTTCATTCAAAAGTCTTATTTAGTTGATGAATCCATGGCAGAGGAGAACATTCAAGAAGACCTTATCGCCCATATCAGTCCTCTAGAGAAGCCTAATGAAGTATTTGACCTATCAAATTTTATACTAGAGGAAGAGGCTATTCAAGAGCAATGCAGTCTTCAAGTAATAATGGAGGAACTCCTGTGTGATCAACAAGTTGCAACTGATTGTAGTGATGTACATGTAACCTCATTAGATGATGCAATAAAAAATAATGAGTTGCATGATGAAAAGGAGTTCCATGTTTCCAAGTAAGGAAAAGAGAAAGAGGTTGTCATATCTTCCATACCATTCACTCTAAAGGGACATCGCTTTTCTGTAGATGTGTAAGAAGAAGAAGATCAAGCTATAGACAACCCCCTTTTCAAGAAGGTCTACAGGAAGACTCCATTTTTGGAGTTAAGTTTCAAAGTAGTGGGCACATTCGAAGGACTAGACCATGCCCTATAAGGTACTTGGCTTCATTGGAGTAGAGGAGAAGCCACAACTGGTCATGCTTTCTTCTAAGCATAAGAAAGAACCACAATGTGTCAAGGATCACCTCTACGCCTCTTAAAACCAAGGGAGAAATAGCTATAAGAGGTATATGTCTTGTTTCTTGTTGATACCTTGATGTATGAGGGAGTGGAGAATCAATTTATAGCTAATATTTCACTCCTATTTTCAGTTGAGTCTAATGTAAAATCATTTACATGGCTTCTAATTGTGAGGAAGCACATCTACTTCTCATCGTCAATCAAAGGTTTTGTTTGAAGTTTCCCATTTAACTAGTTCTTGTAAGGTAGGAGTAGATTTGTTTTTAGCGAAGAAGTGCTTGTGCACATGCTTTGCATGTATTACTTGAGGCATGTTTGTTTTTTTCCTTTTTTATATAGTCTTTTGTTCGTGTTGCTCCAACTAGTGTAGTGTGTCATCTCCAAAGTTGTAGTAGGAAACTCATAGTTGCATGTAACAATTGTAAAATTTGAATCAAAACAAATGCAGAGAAACTAAAATCAAATAAGGAGGAAGTCTTGATGATTCTCTCAAAGAAAAATGATAGTAAGCCTCGTGCCCATGTAACTAATCAAGGATCATCTGGAAGCCCAAGTCGAAACTAGTTGCAGACCTTCAATAGATCTCCAAGCAGAATGCTCGAAATTGGAACTTTTAGAAGATGACAGAAATTCACAATTTTATAGAGTTCCGTGATGTCCAAGCTGACAGGTTTCCACTTAATTATGCAACATGCTTCACCTTTCCAAGGAAACCAGACTCATCTATTTATACTTCATAAAATTAGATGGGGTGGCAATAATGTGTGTTTACCATTTAGCCTCAAATATTTCAGTGCAGTAATGAGTGGAATTCAAGTTTCAAAACAATTTTCTACTCTAAAAAAATCAATATTTTCTTATGAGAGTTGGAGAGTATGAGCAGCAGATGGGGTTCTAAGCCCAAACAACAGTTTTTCAAAGTTTCCCATGGTCAAAATTTTCAAGTTTGGGCTAGTTTATGATGATCACATAGATTCCATGCCCAATGGATTCCTATAGGAAACTGGTCATACTCCATTTAGCAGGAAAAGGGCCCCACGAGTCACCAATTGTTATCCAATTTCACTACCTTGGTGAAATTGGACAATAAAAAGCCTCCACCATGACAATTTTAAGGACTCACTAAACCCGACAACTTGCTTGAACAATCATGTGGCATCTCCACACAACTCTAAGAACACCCGAGGAACAAAAAATTGCATAAAATGTTTAGAGAAGGTAAATATTTTAGTGGAGAATGAGCTATTGAGGTCGAGATATTTGAATACCCATCGAGTTGTTTAAGGAGAGGAGCCCACCATTGTATCATGTGTCGAGCTACTTCCTATAATAGGACCGAGCTCACCGAGCTCGATGGTTAAGTTATGCTTGAACTATGGAGCTCATCAAATGAAGGATCGAGCTACTTATTAAGGGATGAGTTTTATTGTGGATAGATAAAGAGTTTTTATGTGCACTAATCCAATATGGAATGGGTCGAGCCACTTTAAGAAGAGCCAATTTGGGCTCGGATCAAGAAGGTGAAATAACAAACTAAGTTATTACGTGAAGAATCAAAGTTTGAGCCAAATTTTACCCAAGCACGATAACAATGAAGGTAATCTGTTGTAAAATTTCACCCCCCGGGTAAATTTTGATAACATGCATCGAATAAAAAAATTCCCAAGCAAATTGATTGATTCAGAGCAAAAATTAGGTTTGCAGGTGCCTTCAGAAATTTTCTAACTCCCCCGGCCGAAGGAAAAGGGAACAAGCTCGAGGAAATGCGAAAAAGGTTGTAGAAGGCTAGAAGGTTGATCCAGAAAATCGTGAAAATTGGCTAAGTCCTGCTCAAGGTCGCCTTTGGGACGTGTGGGACAGAAAAGCACGAACCGGCCGAACAGGGCGAAATCAGCACAAACAGTCCGAAACGCAACAGGGACAAATGGGACAAAAGTACGCGGCGGGCGCGAAATTCCGGTTCGACCGAGAGGAAAAATAGACTAACTGCTGAGAAGGCAGTATTCAGGGACGTTTGGGTCAAATGGACCCAAACCGGCCGGTTCGCTCGAAATCATTCAAGTCAGTCCGAAGCAAAGTGGGACAAGCGGGCCGAAAATGCCCGAACTGGCCGAATCGGCCGAAATGAGTCCAGAGGGTCCAAAATCAAATGGGACATCCGGGAAAAATAGAGCCGGCAGACTCCGTGGACCAATAAGATCATGACACGTGTCCTCACAAGAGAAAAGTCAAAAATTCAAAGGGGCGAGTTTTCGAGCACCGATCCGAACCAATGGGATAATGCCACGTGTCCTAGCTAGGGCCCACATGGAAAATTCAAAAGACAGCCCACCGAAAAGGTAGAGGAGAGAGAATCACGCGACCAATCAGAGCATGCCACGTGTCATCCAAGTGGCAGAGCGCGGGAAATATTTCAAAATCCGTTTTGGTCTGCTCCGTGCCCTAAATCTTCAGATCGCCATATCTTTTGATCCAGAGCTCGGATTTCCACGTTCTTTATATCAACGGAAAGCTTATGAAATTCTCTACATGATTCTGGGATCAACTTCGAGTTTTGGTGTAGTATGAAGAGAGAAAATTGATAAACGGCTCTGACGTGTGGTAATGGCCAGAAGCGACATTTCAACAACCAGTTTTAATGCACATGGGTCGCATTCTTCTTCAGCTTGGCTAGAAGTGATGTCTCAACCACCGATTTTAATGAAGAAGGTGTTTTGGTCAATGGTTGGGCTACCTACACGTTTTCCTATGTTTTCTGTCTTCTGGGCTCGACCCATGCAATGTAAAAGCCAGATTTGGCTCATTAAAAAAAAAAAATGAGGTGGTTCATCTTTTCCGCTCGCCTCCCTCCTTTTCTTCTCTAGGGTCGAGAATGGAGTTCGAGCCTCCTCCCGCTCCGTAATGGCATTTTTGCCTTTTACTAATGGAATGATGTTCGTGAAAACTCGGAGCAACAAAACGTGTTACGTGATGCATCCTGTCCATCCTCTCTCGTTTTTGCTTGTTCTCTCCTTGGCCTCTCTTCATTTGCAGTATCTGTGCATGTCTAAATGTTCATTGCAGTTTGGAGCCGTGTTCATGGAGTTTTGGGACATTTTCTGTGTGAAATCTATCCTTGGGCCTATGATGCATCTGTCCATCCTTCCCATTGCTCACCTCTCTTTGTCCCATGGCAGTTTTGATAGATGTTCAACATCCTCCTTCTCTGGTGTATCACCGTTTTAGTGTAGGCTTTTGCTGTTTTTCCCTTCTCTCTCTCTCTCTGTCTCCTTGGCATGGTTAGATTAGGATTAGATTAGCTTGCCTGCACTAGAATAGCTTGTGGGTGTAGTAGTTTAGGAGCAGGAACCACCAGCCTTTCTCGGAGATTCCTCTCTCCGTTTCACAAGTCCCACGCTGAGAGAGGTTTCCATGTTGTGCAATCACACCGGATGCCCGAGTGATCAACCTAGAAGCCCGATCTCGTCGGGAGTCTGTGCCGTGATTTTGCATCACAGAACTCCGATCAAGTAAGTTTGAATGACAAGAGAAAACACTTGGAAAATTTGGTAATTTGTTTTACTCACTAAGCCACTCTCCATATTGGTCGCATTGAGTTCGCAGGTTGGGAGGTCCGAGTTGGTCATCACAAGTCGACTGCAAGAAAATTGGTGAGTTAGCATGTAAGGTGGACATGAGGCTTCCAAGATCCATGTTGAAATATACAAGTGAAAATATCCCCTACCGGGACATGGTGACATCAGGTTGGAACCCAACTAGCTCGTGATAATATTATCTTAAGGATGCAACATCATAGAAGATACATTGTGGAGCCAAAGCCGAGTGTATATCACGAAATTGACACTTAGACAAATCATGGCAGGAGGAAAGAATGGCTCGTCAAGCCAATCCCGAGCTTGAGACATAAAATGGCCATTTTCGGCCAATACAACATTTGAGGCCCAAGCGGCCCAGAATGAGTCGATACATGTGGGAAAGTAAGATCAAAAATCACCGCAAAAGATACTAGTGCAGAGGAAGCGGAGGATCAAGTTCGAGTAGCTTGGGAACACAAGGGACATGTATGTGGTGAAGCTCGAGATCATCGACCAAGGAAGTATGTAAGAAGAGTGTGGGTGATACGGGAGAATATGGCACGGGAGGCCCAAAGTGAATATTTTACGTCATGGGCCCGAAATTCATGATCTTACTAATGGGCGAGGTGTGCGGGCGTGAGATCTGTCAACGGTCCGATCGGGTCAAAGGTAGGGATTAGGAACCATGCGGGCCCGAAATGAAGGAGAAGACCAAGTTGGACAAGGTGGGTTTAAGACCTAATGGCCCGGACATGGAGAAATGGTTTTGCCGCAAACCCAATCGACCCACAATGCAAATATCCCATCGGTGCAAGGAAGGAAGGAGCTCACTGATATGGTTTGGTGAGTTGGTGGAGTTACATGGCCCGAACGGCCCGAGGAGATATGGGACACACTGATCTAAAAGATGTGAATTCTCTGATGCGTAAGGGAGTGTGGATATGTTGAGGGTGAATGACCCGAGTGGCCCGGTCAATGGTGAGGTGTGGAGAGCTCATGCACGCATGGAGGAGTTTAGAAACCTCCGTGTTATGGGAAGAGTGGGTTTAAGTGACACAAAAGGCCTGGGACATGAGGATTTGGGTTCACTGTGGAGTGTATGAGCTTATATTTCATTGAATGTGGGGCTTGTCATTCGAGAAATGACTCGGCAATAGGAGTGTAGCCCGGTGGAGAGAAAGGGTCATCGTGGAAATAGTTTCGGCAGCTCTGACGCCCTGAGGTAATGTAGAGCTCGCCAAAACATATGGGGTCAACATACTTTGAGTAAGGTGGAATGCATAGAAAAAGGGGTTGTACATAAATAAATGGGTTTTGAAAAGGGCTCAAGGAATCATGCAAAGCAATCATTTCGTAAAGGCAAGTGTCGAGATGGCCCCTAAATTAGTGCATTAAAATATTAAACCTCTTAAAATACAAATACCAATAATGGGCCCAATAGATTTTAAATGACCCAACACATTAAAATGATGTAAAAATTTATGGGAGGGAAAGAAAATAATCGAGATGACCCCTCATAGGTCAAGAATGAACAATAGAACAAGAGTGCATCATCCATAAATGGTTCAAATTATGCGTAGAGATATTGGATCAATAGAGTGTGAAGCGAGAACTGTATAATGGTGTAATTTGATGTGTAAGATAGAAATATTGAATGAGACATTAGAAGAATTGATTGTAGAAAGGTGTGAATGAGATGCTAGAAAGATTGATCCTTGAAATGTAGAATGATGTGTAATAGGTGCTAGAAATATTGATGATGAATACCAAGTGCAAGATGTAGAATGTTGTGATTGAGGTGAGGTTCAATTCAGATTTAGACCCTCAACAATCGAGTATGAACCATGTGACTAGAGTGCATCGTTGGGTAGTGAGGTGTGCACTAGAAATATGAAGCGTAGAATGTAGAATAGTATAGTATGATGTGCTAGAATGATGTAGGTTGGAAGTGTGTAGTTTGTTGTAGGAGGGGATAGAAATATGTATGTTGAATGTGCCGAGTGTAAAAATGTGTAGAATATGTAGTAGTAGATGTAAGAAAGGTGTATAGAGCACAAAGTGTGTATGAGTCGTAATAGTAGATGTGAGAAGAAGGTGTCATAGATGCGTATAGTGTGAAATGTGCAGTGTGTGAGGTTCATGTATATAGGATGCCCTCAATAGTCAAGTGTGAATCGTATTATAAGAGTGCATCATAGGGTATTAAAGATAAAAATAGTGTATCAAAGTGTGCGGGATGAATTCCCAGAGGTGTGAAGTAGGAAGCTTAAAGTGTGACAACATAATTGATAGATGCCTAATAATGTAGGTAGGGGAAGATAAGAACAATTCCCCCAAGTTTATGAGAAAGAGTAAGATAATGTAACATCATCTAGGAGATCATCGTTGTCATGGTCGAATCCAAATGGATAAGCATTAGAGACTTGGTAAGCAATAGTATCAAGGCGATCGAGTAAAGAGCCATTGAGGCGTGAATTATACATACCCATGGCATATTCCTCATCAGTGAAAGGAGGTAATGGATAACCATGTGTGTTTCATTGAGTAATATTTTGTGAATAGACATGAAATGAATCATTGCAAATGAAAACATGACCAAACAACATAGGAAATGAAATATCCGTATGATCAAGGTCAAAAGTGCCCCCAATGTAGTCAAGACAAGATTACCCAAGTGTAAGTGGAGAAGTGCTAGGATCGCATGCAAAAAATATTTTGAGATAAAAAACACAAAGACCATAAGTAACAATAATGCGGATAAAACCATGATAAATATGGGGATCATAAGGCGGATGATAGAGGTAGAACAATGTCTCGATGGTTGGATAGGCCCTTGATAAAGTACCATAGCATTTGTAGAAGCAGGAGGGGGAAATGATGTGTATGGGACAATGTATAACATGAAAATATCACCTTCAAGTGGTGTAAAGTGAGCTGAAGAATCCATGGGTTGTGGGTCATTAGTAGTAACAGATGTTAGAGTAGGAAGGGTAGTGGTTGAATCGTGGGTGCAATATTTGAATGGTTCACGATCACCGAAAACTATATACTCTACACCCTCATGTAATAATTTAACACATCGATGCACTATAGAGGGTACTACTTGCATGGCATGAAACCATGGTCTACAAAGTAAGCAATTGTATTGAATTGGAAAGTCAATGACAAAGAAAACCATATGAAGGGTTTCCGGCCCAACAATGATAGGTAAAGTGACATGGCATATGCATGTATGAACGAAACCATCATAAGCACGAATGGAAATGGATGAATGACTACCATACAAAAACTAAGGGCGATAGTCTCAATGAATGATAAATTACATAGACTAAGCTCAAATCCATTATCGACTATAGTTCATTTGACACCAACATCATTGATGTGAATCACTATATATAAAGTTGGTGTTAACGATTATCCTTGTGGATGAACTGTTAGATTCGTTGGATACCTTAGGTTAGTGGGACGTGCACCCTAAGGTAGTCTAAATATTTTAAAGAGGTTGTCTCTTATATGTGGTGTGGGATAAGGGTTAGAAAAAAATGAAACATAACATGAAACTAATGTATGATGCACCGAAAATAATTGAGAAGTTAATCAAGAATCAAACTTCCGAAATGGGGAAAAGGTGAGCAATGAAAAGGGTGGAAAAATTCACCACATGCCAAAGATAGATTGACATAGAACACTACTTCAAATCCATTAAGAACAAATTTTAAAACCCATGTAGTGAACATTAGAAATATGCACAATATACCAACAATGGAATAAAGGATATTAGAGACTATAAAAACATGCAAAGGATGGACAAAATGCATCACAGACATATTGTATTTCTCCAAAATTGTGCACAGTATAACAATCAACAAGTAAGAGGCGTAAAATACCATTACAACATTTCAGAAGAAGGCTTGGGCTCCCATCTCATCCCCTAGCAGGGAAGAAACAGGAGTAGAGAAGAAACATGACTAACTCACCCAGAGATATGAGACCCAGATTACAATATATAGAATCACAAAAAGAGAAGAGTGAAATATCAAAATTGCTTTTCCAACCACTTGCAAGATGTAATAAATGAGTGTAATTAATGGCATCTTTCTTGTAAAAGACTCCCATGTTGTCCCATGACCTGCAACAATGAAAGAATGATGGTCATACTCATTAAATGCATTCCTAACGAATTTCCAACTATCTCTTTAATTGGGATAATTTTCCTTAAAAATTGCCATCAAAGCTTCATCAGTTTCTACATTTCTTGATTTATGTACGTCATGCTCAGTTTATTGGAGTGGATATGTTTATTTTATTTTCACCCACCTATCCTTACTAAAAATACTAAATCCAATTTTTGTTGCAGTAGAGGATGTCGAGAGCTTTATGAAAAGTCCAATTTTGTGAAAATCAGAGTTTTGGGTCAAAATTTATGCTCGTTTGAACTTTGGGGTCGGGCGTTCCATGCGGGCTCTCACAATATTTTAAAAGATATGAGCATTTAAAATTCTTGGTGGGCTTCATGATTAATCCTACATTGAATTGACCTATCACCAATCTTTTGCAACCTACTTTGGGTTTGGAGTCTATCCGTGTTGAGCTCCACGTGGAGGCCAAGCGCATCTCTAGGGTCTCCGCTTTTCTTGCACCTTTTAAAATTACACCGAGCTAACATGTGGCACCTTCCACGACTCTTCTTCTTTTCCTTTCCGACTCGTCCCTAGCTCGGTTTTGACTACGAGTCAACTTTCTTTGTTTTTCACCATGATTTGGCCAAGTCCTTACAAAAATGTTGAAGGCTTGACTCATCTCACATTAGTCCGAGATTCTCAACACTATCTTGATTAATCACAGTAGTAATCTACTTGTTATCTAATTTCAGCCGGTGGAGGAAATTAGATAACAAGTGGATCATTGTAAAAAGCAACAAGATCAGTAAGAGGATTAGATGGAAAATCAATGTGCTAAGAAAAGGCATCTATGAATGTGTTATAGACTATATTTGGATGAATATTAGAAGGAACATGAGTAGTAGCCAAGAGAGTAATGATTTTAGCTCTTAATTCAGGGTTGATGAGCAAGAAATCATGAATAGAAATATCCATGATGAGAGGATCTTAGAAAAATGCAAGCAACAATGAAAGAAAGACCCTAAAGGTGTTCAAGAGAAAAATTTCACCAAATGATCTAAAAATATATATACTCTATGTCTCGAATTATAGATATGCTATTTGAGTCACAATGATAAATAAAGTAGTAAAGTACATGAAGTGACACAAGCAATAAGAAAAGTAAATAAAACCCTAAGTGCAATGGAGAGTTAGAATACTTAGCTGATTTCATGATATTCCCGACAATGTGTGAAGGTGGAAGACTAATAAAATTGGAACACATGAGGTTGTACTCGAACCCATAAAAATTTAGGAATGATGAAGAATCCTAGACCAGGGTGCCTGGAGCAGTATTGCGGCGCCTGGGTGTTAGGATCCCTTCCCGGGTGCCGTGGTCTTCTCGGGAGCAAAGAAAATGAATTTCATTGGGTCATTGAGTTATCAAAATCCTTCACTTTGGTTATTACTATAATGTCGCATAGTCATCATCGATGTCACTGATAACCTATAATAAAGATATGACCTTCAAAACCCGAAATACGTCAAATCCCAAAAAGAAAATAATGTAAATAAAGGGTCGGACTATCCTCACCATCAAAAAAGTGAACTTCCAATGAAAAATACACTACATTTCAAACCCAATGTAGTTTTATGTGTGTGTGTGCCGAAATCATGCCCTAGGTGGCTCTTGTGCATGTCATACTTGATAGTGATTAATAACTAGATGTAGAAAATGTAAATAGATGTGTGTATGGAAAAATGAACTTCCCCTCCTATGCGTGTATGCATAATAATCATCCCTTGTCCCTTGAGTGAATCTAGATGGATGCTTTGATGCTCTTTATATGCATTTGGTTGCAAATTTAGGTGGTGATAGTATATGTTTAGAGCTTGTTCCTTTAATTTGATCCCATAACATTGTATTTATATGATTCCTTTTCTTTAATTTCATAATTGATCACTAAAAGTTTGACCCCTAAGAGATAAGGATGCCCAACAATTAGAAAGGACCCAAAAGGGGAGATCAATACACAAATATGTTTAGGGAACCCAAAGAGGACAAGGGCACCTGAGTGTTGGTGTCTGGTTGGGCACTAGTGTTCGATCCAAAAAAAGTGAAGTATCAAAGATCAAACCTGGGTAGTAGGGTGTGCTAGGCCAAGAAGGAGACGAGAGAGGAACCTAAGAATCCAAATATAGTGATCAATTAGTACTTCTACCTTTGGAAACATATGAATGCAATGCATTTGATTAGGACCTAGAAATGTACCCGCGTGCATGATTTAGTGTCTACACTTTGAGATCCTTTCATACCTCACAATATCCATGACTTTCACCTTTTGTGCCTGTTGCGCTCCGCCTTGCTCCCGGGCACAATTGAATGTAAAGATGCTTCAAGATCCTTGTGAAGGGTGAATTATCTTATTTTATCTACGATACAACCTTACAACCATATTAGGATTGAAAAAAATAGTGAGATGAGTGAAAATGGAGCCAACTACAACTTTCTCGCACTAAAAACAAAAACTTAATATTTTGGCAGTGTGACCAGAGATGTTATTTTGGGATATTTTACCTTTTGCTCAAATTTTATCTTCTAAAGTCTCTAGAACACTAAATTTACCTCCATTAATGATGTTTTACCATTTTTAGTAAGTTTCTATTTTTAGCAGGTTGTTTTTTTAGACCTATTATTTTGTTAAAATTTCCACTTTTTCCGCTTGTTGTTTTACACTATTTCTAGATGAACTAAGTGATAAGAGCTTGCAATTTGAAGGAATTACTATTTTTAGCATGTGAAGGGTCCTAGCATATGTTATTTTTAGTAGCTAGTAAAAATGGTGTCAGACTACATCAGAAACCTCATTTTTGGATTCATCTCCTCGTTGCGATCTTGTGCTCCAATTTTCGTAATGTTTCACCCATCAGTACTCTTGGAAATTGAAAAATCAACATTTAGGGTTAGGTTTTGTAGGTTTGAAGCTATGATGGTAGTAATTAATGGATGCTTGAAGTTACAATGATAACAGAGGAGAAAAATCAGTTGAAATCTTTGGTGCAATCAACTTTCAAGATGAATAATTATGAGGAAAGCATTGTTTTTCGCAACCATGGATGGATCTGGAATGCGATGGGCAGCATGGTGGAAGTGTTATGATGAATTTTCAGGTTTCTGGCCTCCAAAATTTAAGATAGGTCGAACTGTTGAAGAAATAGGCTTGACAAATAGTTATTTAATGTTTTACTTACGGTTGTCAAATATAATCATGGTGAAGTATTAGAAGCTAGTGAAAAAACTAGGTGTTTGTCAATATTTCATGCTTCCTGTTTTAGATTAGTGAAAACTAAACGAGAGATAAATAAAACCTCAAAAATGGGAAGATTTAGGGGCCTCGTGATGTGGATGACGATGACGATGATATGGGCGCACAAGAATGGGTCCTCTTCATTGCGAGTTGATAATATACACAATGATGAAAACTAACACACAAAAAAATTAGTGATAGATATGGTGGGTTGCTCGAAAAAGGTGATTTCGAGAAATGAAACCTTCCTAAAGAGGATGTTAGCCTATGTGATAAAAGTATATAGGTAATTGATAATGAATGGAAATATGTAAATAATAAAATATAAAATAAAGATCTAATGAACTAAAAGATGCTAAAATGATAAGTGATAATGAAAATGGTTAAAACAAGAACAAACCAGAGTGGTTCAATGGTGACCCAAGTAAAAATGGTAAGGTTGATGATGACCGAACATAGATGATCTAAAAACATGTAGGAACATAGTTGAAATACGATGAAAAGCTATAGAAACCGATACGTAACAAAGATCAAATAAAAGGATAAAAGGAAGGGAGATCTCGAAGGGAGTAAGGAGAAGGTCGATTTTGAAACCCGAGGCAAAAAACACACCAATGGAGACTCATGCGGGATTAATGAAAGTATGTAGAAATAGGGATAAATGTTGGTTCTGAGATGCTAAGGCGGGTAACAAAATGTTGATAAGGTGAGTATGATGAAAAATCTGGGCAAACATGATGCCAAATGAGGTGGATTGGATGCAAAATAAGGTGGTTTTGATAGACAAGGGATATGGGTCGACGGTGGTGATTGGAAACAGATATGGGTTCTTGGCTAAGGGATGGAGTAGAGTACTAGATTTGAAGATGACAAATGATGGCTGAAAGGATAGGAAGAACTCCAAGAAGACCTACAAACTTGCAAGAAAAAGAGAAGCATGCATGAACGATATCTTCCGATAAACTTCACTATAATCCAAGCTTCAAAAATGGCATGCAAAAGGATGACAAGATGATTCAGCCGATTTCAAGAGCTCGAAAGATGATTCACGAAGAAGCACCCATGAAGAACAAAAGAGATTCGAAATTTTCCAGCCCTTTGAGAGGAGGGGTAAGTGTGATTAAATAGGACAAAAAGGCAGGATCAACAAAGACCGTGGTCACTAGCTAGTGACCTGGGATGGATAGTCTATTAAGAGATGTTAGAGCATAATGGGTGAGTGAAAATAGGATAAGAAACACGTCGAAATGGGATAATAATAGCTGGAGGGATATTTTTAGGTATACACGCATGTTGGGGGTGTTTATTGGGTAAGGGTATCTTAGGAAGGAGTAAATGGGTTGAGGGAATCTTAAGAAGGGGTTTAAATGAGGGATAATGATTAAGGAGCACGGGAATCCAATAGAGGTATTAAATGAGGGTGATTAGGATAGGATTAGAATAATAAGGATTAAAATATGGGAAAATATGAATTATGGAGGATATTAAAATAAATGGGATGTGGGGAGAAAAATATGATATTAGAGGGGAATCGGGTAATTTGAAAATAAGAGGGAAATAAGCGTGCTAGGGGAGGATAAGGGGCTAACGCATTGTGAAGGCATGAGGGTGTCAAAAATAAGTGTCTACATTATGCCCCTTTTGTTGAGGGGTTTTCGATAGTCACCTGCGAGACAAAAACGAGAAGAGATGGGAAAGGTAATTGATGAGGAAAGGATAATTGATAAGGTACACCTGTCAAACCTGGGGTTGAGGAGACACAAGGGAATCGATCATGAGTTTGAAAAAGGGTAGATGAGAAGGAGGGTGGGAAAATATGGGAAAAGAGAGGACAAGGCATGATGCCCCAGGAAAGAAGGATTCAAGAAAAAATAAGGATTAACACATGGCGGGGATTACAAGAGTCACTGATAGGGGAAAAAGTATTACGTTAGTGGAGATGAAGACAATGTCTCGCAGGCCAAAGCTGAGTCTAAAAAATCACTCGCAAGATAGAGGGAATCCAATGGGAATCCTCTCAAAATGGATGTTCAAGCGGTGGGACCAATGGCTAAAAGGAAAACATTGCAAGTATGCGTAAGAAAATGTGAGGATAATAACATGAAATCCTTCATTCATGAGGAATCGAGAAAATAATGCGTCCGAGAAAGATGAGGATGAAGAAAATAATGACGCTTGAAAGAAAAAGACTAGAAGATGGCTAGAAAGGCAAGATGATAATAAAGTTGGATATGAACAAAAAGTGTGTTTTGGGTGACACAACAGAAATAAAATGGAAGAAAAGGTGATTAAATGGTTTTGATGAGTTATGTTATATTTAGACGTGGATGATCATGATTATGATGTTATGAATTAGATATAGATGTATGTTTTGATGTTTAGATGAGTATGGATTTAAAGTAGACTATTAGATGTAGATGTTCATGGATTGGATTATGATGATTAACTATGGATTAGATGTAAGGGATCATGATTATGGATGTGAAAGTAAAAATAGGATAGGAATGTGATGAATATGATAGATATTTAGATGTGATGGATTTAGAAACATGGTAGTTATAAATGATATGGGATGTGATGAGATAGGATATAGAATGTAAATGGTGTGATGAAATGTGTTATGATGAAAATATGGTGAATGAAAATATGATTTGGACATGGATATATGGTTAGATATAGATGAGATAATGAAATCAAATGATGCATAAATGATGTTAGGAAATTAGAGGGGATGAAAGAGAGAGGCTTAGAAAGAGACACAACCTGATAGGTGGTGACCAAGGAATGTATGAAGGACACCACACCATAGAGAAGAGTGCGGGTGGAAGGAGTGATCCAAACTGGATTAGAGGTAAAGCGAGAACAAGAATCAATCAAAGAAATGCACTTGCGACCAAAAGTAGGTGTTAACATAGGACCAACGATAGTTAGTCACACTCATGATAAAGAAAAAAATTATGGAAATGGCAATCTTATAGATCTACTCGATACGACAAAGGGTTAAGATATAACATACACATAGGAAACATATCCCCTTAGATGGTGTTCCTAAGACTATTTCCTATCTTTAGATATAATGACACAAACTGATCGATGCGGGAAGTTTTATTTTGATGGGAAAGTTGATTGATGCGGTAAGCTTTCCTATAATGTCTTTGCATACAAAAGGTTAATCGCAAGGGAATCCTTCTACTTCCATTATATAACAAGGTAGCCATCCTTTGAGAGAGTGGTCTACTTATTTTTCTTTGAGATAATATGATACATGATAGTTGTCCTTCAAGGGATTAATCTATTATTTGATTTACATGAACTATCCTTAGAGTGAGTAGTCTATTTTTAGAATAAGGTGACTTGATTGGAGCATCCTTGATTTTGAACATTCAAAAATTAAGAGTGAGGTAGCCAAGTAGCAGACCACTTGGGGAGGGGATAAAAGATGTGCAAACTACACTTGAGGACCCTCGACATGGTTCCAAAAGGTATATACGAGGGAAATGGAAGTAATGATCATGGAGTTATCACTAAGAAGGAATAACCTATCCGTAAGGCATATTTTGTGAGAGAGAGCTGTGGTGCCCATATTTAATGTCATAGACAGGATAATGGTAGTAGACCACATAATTCCATATTATCAAGGTGATAGATGGAAGAGGAAATTGATGGAAACAGGGATCACTAAGGTGACTAAAACCACATTAGTAGATATGTTAACAATAGAAGGGTTGCAAATTTAAGGCATTCAAAGGTTCTAGTTTAGGTTTTCCATCAAGAGAAGCTAAACAATAAGCACCAAACCCATAAATATGTGTGATAATGTATGGTCCAATCTAGTTAGGAGAAAACTTTCCAAGTTGGATCCTTTCTAGAGTAGTGATGATTTTGAATAAGTGGAAAAAGGGGTGGGGACAAAGTGTCACCTATGCCTATGGGGTTGTTGGATGAAGAAGAGGATGGATTGATGTGTATGGGAGATGTGAAAGAGGTGTGTGGGGGAGAACTAGAAGCGCAGGGTTGACACTCCCCCAGTGAGAGATGTTGTGTTGCATTGGGTAACTTGGATATAGATATGGATGTCACCGGAAATGGGGAAGTATGTTAGAATAGAGAGAATCTGGAGGAGGGATTGCAACAAAGGATTTAGGTTTAGGTGCTTTAGGAGGTGTGGATTTGATTGGGGGATTGAGCTTAGATGGGGATGAAGAAGACGAGAATATGGTGTTATTCTTTGACAAGAAGGTCAACCTATTCCATGAGATTGTGGATGAGAGCATAAAGGGCTTTCAGAACACCCCTATCATGTCCAAGGATATGATGATAAGCACAAATAATGTTAGGATCAAACCACATGGACTTCCTCTCATGTGGATCAAAGGGTTTGATAGGGGAGAGTGATTGTGAGATGTTTGAAGGAGATGTCGAAGGATGTCAGTATAGGAACCAATAGATGTATTTAAAGAAGGGGGGCGATGGATGATGGATGAGTCATTTATTAGAGAGATAGGTGAGGGAAAGAGGGAGGTCTTGCCCTTGTGAGGTTTGATAGGGGCCTTGGATGCTGATTTAGATATAGGGATAGACGGCTCAAATGATTTGGATTGAGAGTGAGAAGGATGAATAGATTATTTGGGTGTCACTTTAGAAGGACATATAAATGACTTGGATGATTTTGATTGAGATGGAGTAATGAGAGGCACCTTGAGTAAAGGGCGTGGTCCTAAGATAGATGGGGGAGGCCCCAGGATAGAAGATAAGGTGTTGGGCTAGTGATATGGTTTGGATTGTTGAGGCTTTGAAAAAGAAGGCCTAATTTCTTATGTAGATGAGTGAGGGATTTCTAAATGGGATTTTTGGGGTTCTTAGGTTTTGTAGGTATAGATTCAAGGATAAAAGATGGAAGTGGTTTCTGGATAATACAATAGACAAGGTCAAAAGCGATTGCACACCTTGTGGATTTGAGATGTGTTTGTTTCACCGATTCTAGATCATTTTTTTGAATGTGACGAAATAGATAAGGGTAAAGGGCTAGGAGGAATACCTATTAAAATGCTGGTTGTAGGTTGTTGCATGTGTATGACTTCTTGATCCATAGCTAATCATGAGAGATTCCTTTTTTCTTGGAGGAACTACCTGTAATAGAAAACAAGACCACCAAATAAAAGTTAAACAATATATGCAATGGACTACCTAGCATATGCTAGATATGGGAAGTGTGATACTCCCTAGATAGTTGTCAATCCACTGTTTAAAACAAATCAATGCTAACAATGAAGGAAATCCTATTGTCATTAAAATGATTTAGGTATCTCATTCGACTACAATAAGCAAATTCGTTCACAACAGGCTAAGCTATGATTGAATCAAGGTCAAGTTTGTCGGGTGTTGTAATCTGGTCGTGGTTTAGTTCGGGATGTTTTGGGTATTTGGTGGGGTTCTAAGCTCTATTCTTGGTCTAAGGGTAAAAACAAAAAGACCAACGTCGGTATGATAGTGATGTCGGTTTAGGTGAACCGGAGACGGTTTAGGTAAGCAGCGATGGTATGGTCGTGGTATAGGAAACTTAATAAAAACTTGAGATGGAGGCAGATCTAAGGTTAAATGGAAATGTAAAGGGTAATGGAAAGGTCTGTGTAAGTCTTAGGTATACTCAAGGGTGATTAAAATTTAGGTATGGGCAGTTCAAGGGTGTGGGTGAAGGAATGGAAAAGTTTGCATGGAGATAAATGGTGGGTAATAGGAATGGGAGTAGAAACTAATAAAAAAAGTAAAAGAGTCTACCTAAATGACAATGAACAAGTGTTGGTTAACAAAACACTTACTGTTACACGAGCTTGATGTCTGGTTGGCAATGGTGGGTGATCAAATGGAAGGAACTTGGTGTGGTGTTGGCACTTCCTCGGATGCTCCCTGTGAAGGAAAATGGCTTTGTGGTTATTTCAAGTCTTTGCTGTGGATGCTTTGATGTGTACGAATTCTCATTCTACTTGCATGTAGCTCTGGTTTCATCTCTTACTCTCAGAAGATGTGTCAACCTCTCAAAAATGTGCCAACCTCGAAAATAAGGTTGTTTTGGGGATTAAATGGTAACCGACGATGGTTCTAGGTTGACTGGTGACAATTTAGGGTAACCGACGTCGGTTAGGGTGGGATTTCCTAGGTTTTCTAAACCGGTAGATCCCTTTGATTTTCTTGGATCTCGTCGTTAGCTTTGCGGATTAGAATGGAAGCTTCCTCTAACTAAGGCGGGAATGTGGTTAGAGGGAATGGAAGCTTTGATTTTTAGGGTTTGGGTAGGTATTAGTTAGTTATGGCAACATAATAATATTAGGTCTTAGGGTGAGGTGGCTAGATGAGGTGTATAAGTGAGGTGGATATGTGGGCATTATCTCAATTAGGATATTTAAATAATAGATATTATGAGATAATGAATTAATTTAATTTAATTAATTAAATTAATATTAGAATGGGGTGAAAGGGGCCATGGTTAGGTGAGTTTTTGAGGTGGTTATTTGTCGAGGGACCAAGGGGAGTGTGACCCAATTTTGGTGTCTACATTTTGCCCCTTTTGTTGTGTAGCTTGTATTGGTAAGTGACATTGACAAAAATAAGATGTGGTTGCCCCATGTGTGGGTGAAGGTGATCCCCCTCAAACTAGGAACTGATGAGGCAAAAGGCAAAATCGGTGAGTGGTTTGATAAAAGGTGAATGTGATGAAGAGGAAGGTAGGAAATGGGGGTAGAAAGGGAAAAAGGTCTACTTGGGTCATCCAGGGTAATGGGTCAGAAGTGGTCAAAGGTAGTGATCAAACACACACACACGTATAAACTACAACACAATACCAGGTTGAAGAGAAGGCAAACTCTACATTGTCTAAGGTCGCTAGGTTTATCTAAACAAGGTTGAGGTGATTCCGGTATCCAAGGTATAGGATATGGTCAGGAAACATGACGTAGGTCAAGTGTAAGAATGTTTAAGTATGTTCGGCACACCAAGGGTAGGGTCGGGATAAATGGTCATGACAAGAGGCAAGGTAAGGTCAGTATGTCCATCAACACAGGTAATAGTGCCGCAGGGTATAACAAACACATGAGGTCACATATCACTAGTGATTTACCACGCCCAAGTATCTAGGTCATGACAAGTAGGGCCAAGGTATGGGCAAAATAATGGGTCTCGAATGAGGAAAAGGTGAGGGAGTAAATGATAAGGTCAGCGAGATAAAGGGAAGTGTCCGATTAGATGTGGGTGAGGTAAAAAGGATTTAGGTCAAAAATTGGGGGTAGGGGGTAGGAAAAAAACTAAGCAGGTAAACCGATGACGGTTTAAAGGAACCAATGCTGGTCAAGATGGACCGACCACGATAAGCTAGGGCACAGGACCAATGTCAGTCAAGGTAAAACCATCGTCGGTCAGGTCGGGTAGGTTATAAAAAGAAAAATTGCCGTATTTTTCAAATCATTTGTCTTTTATCGAATTGGGGAAAACGACATGTGAGAGAGGGAAAAGGTGGAAAGTGACAAAGGGAGATGGAGGACTGAGTCATGAGCCACATGGCTGGTGATAGTTGGTCGATAGGTGGATCCACGAGCTGGGTTGGATCGATTTGATTGGTTGGAGAGCGAGAGGTCATTCGGTGATGGCAGAGGCAGGAGAAGGATCAAGGGACCACCAGCAAGTGCGGTGGTGGAGGTACCACCCATGAGGCAGTGTAGCGCGATGAGGTAAGATTCAATGTCCCTCCTTGTTTGTTAAGTAGATTGATAGAAATTCGGGTAGGAGGGAGATGGGTTTTGGGGGATGAAATTTGAATTTAGGGAAGATAGTGGGTAAAAGAGGAATGGGGGAGGGTAGAATTAGGTAAATGAGGGGTGGGAAGGGGTTTTAGGTAGGGATTGGGGTGGGGACTAAGGAGAAATGTGAAATTTGGGTAGAAATAGGGCATGGTGTCGTGGGTTGTTGCCATGAGAGTAACCGACGTGCGTTAGTCGAAGGTTAGCTAACGTCTGTGGGGTATAATCGAATTAGTCAAGGATGAGGTGACCAGATCGGTTATGGGTAGACCGTGGTCGATTGGTGAGGACCGGATCGATCGAAGGTAGAAAAACACTTGCCCTAAAAAGGGAAATAGGCAAGGGTTGAGCTGTTAGGGAAAAATGTATAGATGTGTGGGAAAATAGGTAAGGTCGGGGGGTGGGTCAAAATGAAAGTAGGTGAGGGGTCGGGTGTGTGTAAAATACGTAAGGTGGCCTTGGCTTGGGTAGGTTTAGGGTAGGTACGTTGGTTGGCTAGGGTTAGGTTGGGGTGGAGGGTAGGTCGGGGGTTGGGTTAGGGTAGGTCCGTTAGGGTTGGGTTGTAGTAGAGGGTAGGTCATGGGATAAACGGGTAAGTAGTGAAGTAAAATAGGTAGGGTAATGGGTATGGGTATGGGTGAATGTAGATATGGTCATGTTTTAATAATGTGATTGTTTTGTTAGATGCAAAGCGAGAGATCAGTTGAGGATGCGAGACAGGGTACCACCCCTGCTCATGACAATTCGTGTGGGGGTGAAATTTGAGGAGTGGAGGCATGTCACAGATGTTGGCTTGAGTGGGGTCAAGTGCTACCAGCATGTAGTCTAGTAGCCGAGTTTGATGGTCGCTCTCATCAATAGATGGGATTTTGTGACCAACACGTTCCACCTACCGACGAGGGAGATGATAGTCACCCTGGAGGACGTGTACAAGATCCTGCGGTTACCTATATTGGGGACGCATGTATATTTGATCTCCTCAGAGGCATATGAGAAGTTGATGCTGATGGTATTTGGTGAGGGACTGGTGGATATGACATTCCACAAAGCCAACCTAAGCTATGGAGAGATGTACCTAGCCCATCAGAGGAGACGAGGCTAGTAGTATTACTAATGGAGGTAGTCTGTTGTTTTGCACTACTGGATGCAGAGGGTGGGAGATTCCCACGATCCCGATGGGTGTACTACATGACATGATTATGGATAGGACCTACTTCGCATGGGCACCAACATTCCTAGTGTAACTATATAGAGAGCTATGGGCATATGGGCAGCTCCACAGGTTCAGCCTATGTTGTACATTTATTCTTCATTGTTGGGCCTACGAGCACATTGTTTGTGTTCGTCGATTGGTATGTCCCAGAAAATGCATTTGAGCTTGTTTTTGTTTGGGTGGGGTACAGGAAATGGGTACTTGTGATAGGAGAGCACCGAAAGGTAGGGTTAGACATGATGTGGCCTATTACAGGTAGTTATTGGAGGGATTGTCCGACGTGGACATTATTTGGAGACTGTATGTGGGCTATCCCTCATATAGACAAATGGCCGATGAGTTAGATGGCTTGCAGATACTTAGGTGGATTGAGGGGCGTCATGCAGGGGAGCATGAGATGATCCTAGTAGATAGGGTCAGATGGCAGTTTGGGTTATTGCAAGATATACCACCACCTTTCCCACAATACCGAGAGAGATGATGTGGAGAGACCACTGCCGCTACCACATCCAACAGTACCTACTAGGTAGAAGAGCAAAGTTATAGATAGGCGTATCGATGATGTTGGGGTGACCTGGTAGGTATAGAAAGTGGTGGGTGGCTCATTTACAAGTAGTACCTCCCAGAATGGGGCAGCCAAATTTAGCCACCATCACTGTGTAGAGAGACACCCTACAGGGCGGTGGAGACCCCGATTACATAGTGGGGATGGTACAGAGTAGTTGGTAGGGTCAAAGGTGGAGGTGGCATACCTACAAGCCTAGATGGCCCAGGGTGGAGATGGAGAGGGTGATGATGAGCGGTGGCCACCCCGCCAAAGACAAAGTTATAGGTTTATAGGGTGAGTTGGCCACTCCATAGGCATAGATTTAGGAACTACGAGCTCTGTGTACAAGAACAAAAGTGCGAGGCCAATGACACCTCCATGGCACCGAGACAAGGTTCCGGTTCACACAGGAAAGGGAGGGACAGTGGTCCCACAGATGTGTACAGTACAGAGGCCGATGTGGCCACCACAGAGAGTACCCATATCTAGGTTATGATATGCCTTAGGTGAGGCCAGATATTACTCAGGATCAGTTGATGGTAGCCGGGATATATTTTCTATCCTATGGAGAGTACATGGCACAACATGAGCCTTGAGTGAGAGGATGAGATCCCGTACCCACAGTGTGGAGAGCACAGGGGGCCATCGAGCTCTGAGATAGGATTAGGGTGAGGCCACTAGTTCACTGGGAGGCCAGCCTGGTGATGTACCTATAGGGACCCACCACAACCCATGATGGTCGGTGAGATGTTATTAGGTCACCGGACAAGAGCGAGAGGGAGGAGGAGATGGGTGAGATAGATATGGAGGATGTTCGACAGGATGATGCCTGATGCACATCCCTCCATTTTGATGTATTGTATTCATTTTTATATACCGACCTGCGTGTCTAAGAGAGTGAGGATGTATATGAGATTTTGTGTATTTTTGATCATATACCGGCTGCGTGGTGAAGATGGTGAGATTGTATATGTGAGTTTTGAGAGATTTTGTTATATACAACGGACTGCGTGCTGAAGATATTTGAGAGTTATGTATATGGAGACACATGTTGGGATGTTTTTATTTATAGAGATGATGGTGATTTTGGCATGATGTATTTGTGTTGATAGAATTTTATTGTTATGCATAGATGGATTCATGATATGTGTGTTAGGCATGATGGAGTCAAGTCATAAGCATGGATAGAGTTAAGTCACAGGCATGGTTGAGTTAGGTTTTAGGCATGGTGGAATTAGGTTTTAGGCAAGGATTGAGTCGAGTCATAGGCATGGTTGAGTTTGAAATGAGTTAGTGGGTAACTCATTAATTTATGTAATTAATGACGATATGGGTCATGTTTGAGGTGTTTTATAGTAACATGCATGATAATGGTAAAGAAATGGTAGACAAAATGAATGTATGAATAAAAAAATGTGAAGCAATCTGTTGTTTGTTGGGTTTTAATTTCCAATTATTGATATAAAATGGAAACTAACTAGGGTAGAATGTGATTTAGGAAAATGAAAGGTGAATTGGTTAGGGTAGAGAGTGGTCAAGCTAACCTCCAAGGGCCCCATGCCCTTGGAGTGATTGCTATATAGTCCTGGTGAAAAGGGACCTCAGGTCGATGTAGTTCTCCCATAAGCTAGGGAAGAATGCGAGGAGGTATGAGTATGGGTCGTTAGGTTATAGGCATGATTTTGTCTAGGTCTTTTTAGGTATGGGTGAATTGTGGGCAAATTGGTATGGGTGAAAGAGGAAAAAGTACCGAAGATAAGCGACGAGGACCGAGTCATGTATAAGGTAATCAATACGTTCTGAAGAAGGTTAAAAGATAAGAGGAGACACAAAAGCCACCTGATTGGTAAGGATCATAATGGGTGGGTCATATCTTGGTTAGGATGATGAACGTAAGACCCTAAAGACATTGCATGATTGATTATTCTAAAGGTTAAAATTAGTCACATGACCACCAAATATCATGGTTCCACTAGGTCCCTTGAGGCGGTATGAAAATGTGACTGGTGAGAGGGTGAAAAGTGGTTCGTTTATATGGTATTGTGAGCATGCCTTTTGGCAAGAGGTCCAAGGTAAGCGGGCAAGTCCATGACAAAAATTTTGTTGTTTTGATTTGATATTTGAGATAGACCGATCGATTCGGGAAGTCTATATGGGATGATAAAATTAACTCCCTGAGGTCTTCGTGAAGTCGATCGATGCGGGAAGCTTCATATTCTTTTCTCTTCTTTTTATTTTTTTATTTTTATTGAAGTTGGCTTTACATAGCTTTCTTCGAGGGAGTAGTCTATTTATAGCAGCGTTGAGAGAGAAATATGTCCTTTTGAGGGATTCATCTTTTATTAAAAGTTTGACTCAAGGAGATGGATCCCATGTGAGGGTTTTTAAGTCATGGACAAGACTACGATGAAGAATTGAATTCTTGTTTAGAAATCAAGGTGAAACGACCATGGGATCTCATCTAAAAGAAGATGAAAAGTATCCATGAGAATCATGCCATGTGCAGTGCCGTGGTACACATATTTAAGAGAAGATAAAAAGTGACGGGTAAATACACGATTCTTGTTTAAGCGTTGGGGATGGCGTAGGAAGTGGATAGCGCTCAAGGGATGACCATGGAAATAGGAAAAAGGTGAGGTAGAACTAAAATTCAACAATAGAATGGTCAAATATCCAATGCATTGAGGGCTCAGTTCAGGTTTACCATCTAGTGAAGATAAACGATAAGCACCTGATCCATAAGTATGAGTCATGATGTATGGTCTAAGCCAATTAGGAGCAAATTTTCCTCGTTTACTCTTTTTGCTTTGGTTACATGTTGATTTTCTTTCGTAACAAGATCACCGACTTGGAAGGTTCGTTCATGGACACATTTGTCATATGTGCACGTTTGATACATTTTTGGTAAATTTGGAGATGTTCAAGAGCATTAAGACGACGTTCGCCTAATAACTTAAGTTGTGCTAAACGGTCTTGACAAAAGTCATCATCATTGAGCATGTCATGGAGAGAAATACGATTTGATGGAATCTGGACTTCGAGAGGTAGAACAACCTCTGTACTGTAGACCAGAGAAAAAGGTGTGGCATCCATAGAAGTGCGAATACTAGTATGGTAATCCCATAGGGCGAAAGGAATGTGCGTATGTCAGTCCTTCCTAGTATCGTTAACCACTTTCATGAGAATTTTGTTCAAGGTTTTATTAGTGGATTTAGCGTGGCCATTGGTTTGTGGGTAATAAGGTGACGAGAAACTTAACTAAATGTCGAAGGCATCGTAAATTTTTTGCAAGGTTTTATTTTTGAATTGTTTTCCGTTATCAGTGATGAGGCAATGTGGGACACCAAAGCGACAAATGATGTGATGATTGATGAACTCACATATTTTCTTAGCTTTCACAGAGATGAGATGTATGGCTTCAACCTATTTTGTGTAGTATTTAGTAGCCATGATGATCCATTGATGTTGCTGGGAAGAATGGGGATTGATTTCTCCGACAAGATCCAAACCCCATTGAGAGAAAGGCCAAAGGTCACGGGTGACCTGTAAGGCATGACTGGGTGTATGATGAAGGCTGGTATTTTATTGGAATTTTACACAATGCTTAATGTAGTTGCAACAATCATGGTTAAGGTCGGCCAATAATAACCTAGGTGAAGAATACACTTAACAACAACAAGGCACATCAAGTGACCTCCACATATGCCATCATGAACTTCCTTAATGGTATAAAGAATTTCAGAAATCGTAAGGCACCGTAAGAGAATACCATCGAAGCCACACTTATAGAGGAGGCCACCCATGTTGACGTAATGTGAGACCTTTTTAAGAAAAGTGCATTGTCCATTACGAGTGAGGTCGGGAGGCAAGATGGAGAGGGAAAGATAGTCTGAGTATTATTTATACCAAAGGTCACTTGGGTCTGGGGTGGTGGTTCCAATAGATTAAACTTCACGAGGTAAATAAGAGGGTGATTGGAGTCTTTGTACGGTGACAAAGATTTTAGATTCGCCAGTGAAGCGGGTATTTGAGAAGCCAAGTAGGCCATGGTATCTACAAATTTATTGGTAGAGCGGAGAAAGCAGTTTGAAGGTCATAACGGTCAACGGTCATCAAAATTATTTCTACATGATGTTTATACTTTTAAAGTGTCTCATTATGAAATTGGGATATACCATTGACTTGGTTTATGACCAATTGAGAATCACCAAAGATATTGATGGACTTGACATCCAAGGCATAGGCAACTTGGAGACCCAATATGAGCGCTTCGTATTTGGCAATATTTTTGTACAATCAAAATCGAGTTTGAAAGACAAAGGCATGGGTTCACCATTAAGTGGAATGAGGATAACACCAGCCCCACCCCCACACTGACACTTGGAACCATCGAAGAAGAGTGTCATTTGGTATGCGGGTTCGTCCAAGGAAAGGGTAGCAATTGACTCATCGGAAAGTCAAAGTTAGAAGGTTGATCCTCGGAAATAGGTGTGTTGGCCAATGGTGGCGATAGCTTAGACTGGACTTTTGATGGATGAATTTGAGGTCGAGGTCGGCCAAAAGCATAATCCAGCATGTAGTACATTGATTTTTGTAAGGTTTTGCATACATGAAGTGTAAGGGGTTGGTGTTGGTCACAACATAGGTTTTGTGGTTAAGTAGATA
Organism: Taxus wallichiana var. yunnanensis; assembly: GCA_018340775.1. Taxonomy (NCBI): domain Eukaryota; kingdom Viridiplantae; phylum Streptophyta; class Pinopsida; order Cupressales; family Taxaceae; genus Taxus; species Taxus wallichiana. The sequence continues at coordinate 144,531,596 of CM031240.1, read as the reverse complement.
ATGGCGGAGTTTGGTGGCAACAAAAACTAAGGCTAAGCAAATTTTTTTGGCATGGGTGTATCAGGTTTCGTAGTCCAAAAGATTATGGATTATGTAATAAACCACCGATTCCCTGTGTTATTCATCATGATGAGCGAGCATGGCCCCTAAGGAGTGATCAGTAGCTAAAATGTATAGGTAGAAGGGTTGATCATATTTAGGTGGAATGCGTATGAGTGGTTGAAGAAGGTATTATTTTAAGGCCTCAAAAGGTTTGTGGAAGTCATCATCCCATTTAAAGGAGACATCCTTCTTGAGAAGATGATGAAATGGTTAACACCGATCAAACAATTACAAAATGAAACGGTGAATAGACTACAACTTACCTTGCAGGCTATGGAGCTACCTAAGGTTAGTGGGTGGAGGAATTTCAAGAATGGCCTTAACTTTAGCAGGGTCAATCTCTATACCACGTAAGGAAATGATAAATCGTAGGATCTTTCCCGAGATAACCGTAAAGACAAACTTCATAGGGTCAAGGTGAACACAATATTTAATGAGGTGGTCAAAGATGGTCTTTAGGATGGTGAGATGCTTAGAGTGTTGTTTGGATTTGGCAAGGCGATCATCTACGTAATCTTCCAATATATGATGCATGATGCCATGGAAGATGTAAGTCATAGCCCGTTGATATGTAGCACCAATGTTTTTAAGGCCAAAAGGCATGACTCGATAGCAGAAGGTCCCCAAGGGGTGATGAATGTGGTTTTGTGTTGATCCTCGAGGCAAGCAAGATTTGGTTATAACCCAAGAAACCATCCATGAGTGATAGGATCTCGTGACCAGTGGTAAGGTCAACCAGTTGGTCAATATTGGGTAGAGGAAAGTCATCTTTTGGGAAAGCGAGGTTGAGGTCACGAAAATCTATGCAAATGTGGAGTCCCCCTGTCACCTTAGTGATAGGGACAATGTTAGAAATCCATTAAGGATAATCAATGGGTAAGATGAAGGAAACAGAAAGGAGGCACTGAAGTTCTTCTTTAACTAGAAGGGCAATGTGAGGGTGTATTTTCCTCAGCTTTTGTTTTATGGGTTTGGCATTGGGAATGGTTACAATATTGTGGACCACTATGGTGGGGTCAATACCGGGCATGTCTGCGTAAGACCAAATGAAAGCATGGTTATGGTTTTTGAGAAAAGAAGTGATGGCTTCCTGTTGCAGTGATATCTAAAGATTGACCAATCTTTAGAATGTGTGGGTCTTTCCGAGTATGAATGTTGATCTTGATATTCAATTCGCTCAACATGGTTTACGTTTCGAGATGGTAATGATCGATGAATATATGAGTCTTCAGCACCAAGGTAGGTGAGTATAGATTCATCATCCTAACATTGAATGATGTTAATCAAAGGTGTATCGTCATCGATCATTTTAGGATACAGGAATGGCAGTGGATGAGGGGCCTCGCCCTCGCGTTGATAAGTCGAGGCTCACAGGAAACAATGTTTATGAAAAAAATGTTAGGAGGAATGGATTCTAGATCCATCGATTGGCGAAGGTGGTTAAGAAGGTGGAGTGGGTGAAGAAGGTGGAGAAGGGATTGTGTCCTTAATGAGTTCAATACGGGCCTTCTTGGCAGGTGGTTCAGCAAAGCCGATACCACTACGGTGGTTATGTTTACGGGTAGTACATGGAATAATAGTATGACGGCCGTGCTCATTAAAGCCAAAAACCTTCCACACACATTGGTGCAGAAGGTGTGGGAGAAATGGAAATTGGTGAGTGACTGGAGGTCAGAAGAAAATGGGTGGGTTTGTGATGGTGGTTCAGGTGTATAAGTGGTAGTATCAAGTCCCCCATAGGTGAGATTGGTACAAAGGTGGGGAGGACAATAAAGGAGGTGCTCTCCTATACGGTGATCATAGTGTGGGTGTTGGTGAAGACTTCCGTACTCATATGGAGTAAGGAATGTGTTGACACTATATAGGCGATACTCCCCAGTGAGACATTGAAAAATTCCTTCCAAGGGGTCGGTGGTTGGTATGTGGGTAGATGGAATAGATAATGTGTCAGAGGTCAGATCGGAGGTGGAGCTAACGAATTGGGAGGTTGATGGTTCAGCCATGGAGGTTGTGGTAGCGGTAGGAATGGAGGATGTAGGTGTGGTTGAGGTAGCGGTGGCACTGGTGAGTGGAGGTGTAGGTGAAGAGGCAGTGGTCATGGAGGTAGATACTTTAATGGGTATAAGCACGTCATTGGGTCGGTAAAGCATGTTGCAAGTTTTGAAAGGTGATGGGTCAGCTGGAATGGTATAGGTGTGTCCTTCATGCTCAAACTTTACACAATGATGTAAAGTGGAAGGAACAAAACCCATGACACGAATCCAGGGTCTACCAAGCAATAGGTTATATTGAAATTCCCCTTCCAAGATGTAAAATAACTATGGAACAGTACGAAAGGCGGGGCCCACGCAAACATAGAGGATGACGGTGCCAAGTGTAGAGGTGATAGCATCATTGAATGAATGCAACATGACATGATGTTTATGCATGAAATTGTCAGGTATGTGCATTTGGGAAAATGCATGGGAGGAGATGATATTAATGCTAGCGCCCCATTGATCATAACACGTCGTACACGTATATCATTGATGTGGACAAAGATGAAGAGAGCTAGATCTGGGTCATCGGTTTGGTGCGGTGTGATCTCTTTATTTGAGAAGCTAAGGGCAGCTACTTGGTGAGTAGGTGGAGGTGTAGATGAAGGTGGTAATTTGGTGAGAGAGGCTACATGATGAGGTGTAATAATCGAGGCTACGGGTGTAGAGTCATTGGGTAAGACCTCAATAGATTGAAGGACCTCCATGAGAGCTTAATGATGGGATTTTGAGGTTTGAATGAGGTCATATATAGACATTTTGAGGGGGGATTGGTGTAGTTATTTGAGCATCGCGCGATGTGTAACACCATTAGACATAGGATATGTGGGGCCGCAGATAGTGATTTTAGGTGTGGGTGCAGATGGTATGTTGGGTATAGGATTGGTTGGTTGGTTGGTTGCCTTTTTCTTGCCTTTATCCTTCAGGTGCAGTAACAACATAGATCATGTTGATCTGAGGCAGAGAGGTAGGTGAAGTAGGTGAACCATGAAAGGTATAACGATAGGAAGGGAAAAAGCCAAGTGGTGGGAAGGAACCTTTTGAGATGAGTTGAGCACACCAACATTTGGGTGGAGGTTTGGTGAGTTATCTGATGCGAACCATGTTAATTTCAAATCTTAGGGGTGGCTCTAAGAGTTGTGGTAGTGGAGGTCTTGGTTTCTGAGTAGGCAATGAGGGAAGAATTGTGGGAATGTGTGCTAGTGAAATGGGATCCTCATCGAGAAGGTCATCATCGTCAAAGTTTTCTTTAGGAGGACACAATTGGATAAGAATGGTTTTCAATGCCTTACAATTCTCTACATCGTGTCTTAGCACATGATGGTAGGCACAAATTTTGGTGTCGTCAAACCCCTTTGGTTTGGGTTTGAGTGGGTCATAAGGTTTGAGAGGCGACAATGTGATGATAGAAGTTTCAAGGAGGTTGGTTAAGATTTTGGCATAGGATCCCGCTAGTGGATCACAATGGGAAGTGAATGTGGGTTTGGGTGTAGGTACAACTAATTGTGTAGGAAGGGTCTTTTCATGAGGGAGAGCAAGTTGAGCTACGATTTTAGGTCTTTGGTGTGGTCTTAGGTATTGGTCATGTCTTCTTAGGTAGGGGTATGGTAGATGAACTGGCAAGAGAGTGTGTAGTTGGTTTGAATACCTTATTGGAGGGTAGCAGATTTTTGTCTTTAGGTTGCACCTTCTTGGGTAAAGGTGATATGGGCGCATGAGATATAAAGGGAAAAACGGATGGTGGAAGACGGTGAGTTACCCACAGGGATAACTAAGGTGTTGTGAAGGTAGATGGCGTAGATTGTGCAGGAGGTGTGAGGGAAAGAGATTGGAGTGTCGTGGTTAATGAAGAAGTGATTGATGGTATTGGAGGTATGGGTGGTAAAGATGTTGTAGGTGTGGGTGGAAGTTGTGTCGGGCACTTGGGTATGTTAGAGGTCTGCGAGGGAGGAATGGGCTGCTGTGTTTTTAGTTTACCGACAGTGGAGGTTTCTTAACCATGCTGGAAGGGTGAGGTCCTAAGACAAATGGAAGGGGTGAAGGTAATGAAGGTGTGATCGGCAAGGTTGGAGTATGAGATCTATGGGATTGGTTCTTCTGTTTGGGTGTCAGATTAAGCTTGGTGTTGGCTTTGGAGGATGTAGCTAAATCTAATTTGATGGGTGGATGAGTAAGGCTGGCGGTTGGGATGACCCCTAAGGTAGTAATAGGTGTAGGTTTGGATTTTGATGCATGTTGGGTTATGGATAAGGGTGTGAGTTGAGCCATGAGTGGTATCATGGAATAATTTGTGATAGTTGTGGTTGTGTTTGGTTCAATTGGCTGAAATAATTTTGGGTAGATAGTGGAAGTGTCAGCTAGTGACATTTTCATTTGTGTGGAGACAGAAGTAAAATACACCCCCAAATTAAGGATCTATCCACATAATCTAGGTGGTCACTAAGCATGAGAACGGATCTTGCTATAGGTGAGGTTGATGAGAATCCAATGGTGATTCCTGTAAAATATGTCTTAGAAATGGGGAATTTTCTAGCTTCAGCTTATGTGGGTAATAGAGCTTAAAGTAAGTCCCTGGATCTTGGGTAATTGATGGAGAATGGTCACCTAGAGGTAAAGTCATTTCTACTAGATATTTAATAGGTGGAGGAGATGATGGGTGCTCCTCTGTGGGTGGAGGAGATAAACAAGTGTCTTGCATGGGTCGGAGACGTACTATGGGTGATGACTCTTTAGGTGGAGAAGCCAAAGGTGAAATGGTCTCGATGTTAACAGAGGATCCTTCACAGGTGAGGGAGGGGACAAACGGTGTTTCTCTATGGGTGGAGGAATAGATGAAGTGGGTTCACATGTAGGTGGAGGACTTTGAGGCTAGGATTTTTCTGGATGGAAGGAATATGAGGTAATTGGGAGCCATAGATGCATCACTAAAAATAGCATGGACCTCGCGAGTATGGCTATCATGAGTTAAGGTCTCTCTGGTTTGATTAGAAGAAGGGGCATGATTAGGAAATGGTTTCTTGAAGATGTGTAGGTTTTGATTGGTAGGTGTGTTAGGATTATCCAAGGTTAACTCACCTTTCTCGAGCATTTCTTGGACAATGTTTTGAAAGTGATGCAATTGTCGTCACTATGACCTTTTACCCGATGATAGTTACAGAAGTCGTGCTCTTTATACCACGTAGGTGTGGGGCGAGCAGGATCAAAACCAGTGTGTGGTTTTATGGGAGGAAGGGTGATGGCCCCAAATTTAATGAGCTTTTCTAAAACATAAGAATAAGGCTCCCCAATTGGGGTGTATTTCCGTTGTTCTCGTCTTGAATTGAAAGGTCTAGACCGGAGAAAGATTAGATGAGGGGTTATCCTAATTTGATGGATGAGTTGGGCCGGCTTTGAGTACCACTGTGTTAGTGGTTCCCTTGGCCTTTGAATAATTGTTCTTGTGGTTTCAAAGAAGAAGAGGTATCATTTGATTTAAATGCCAAGTTCTTATTGCGTAGTTGGATTTTCTTTTCTTCGATGGCCCGAATCTCTAGCTTTCTTGCAGGATTAGCGAGATATTTCTAGCACAAGCCCATGTGAAGAGATCCATGAGTTCAGTTTTTGGTAGTTGGAATGTGAGTTCACTGATCAGGCTACGCCAATGAGTGACAAAATCTGTGATAGATTCATCATTATATTGATGCGTAGAGTAGAGGTCAGTCATGGTAACATTCTTTACAATGTTGATGGAGAAGTGATCCAAGAAGGCTTAAGCTACCTGATTAAATGAGAAGATAGAATGTCTAGGTAACCCACTATGCCGGTCTAATGTAGGCCCGCGATCGAGAGACATGGGAAAGGTCCTCAGAAGCAAAACATCACCATGGGCGATCAGATAACACCCATGTTTAAAAGACCGCAAATGTTGTTGTGGGTCTTCTTTGCTATTTAAGTGGTTAAATTTAGGAATTTCCCAATGCATGGGATATGGACAGATAGGAATGGATGGGTGTATGGGCTCATTGCAAATTTCATCGTAGGTGAGAGTATTGCATGTGCGTAAACTGATGCTTCCAGTGTCTGCATCTTGTCCATCATTAACTTGATTAGGTCGTTCGTAGGTTGTGATGGCTGGGTTCCTCCTGTAGTGTAAGGAGGTTGGTGTTGGGCATATGATGGGGGTGACATTCCAGTATATGGTGCTGCCATATAGGTAGATTTAGAAGGACGGAGTGAAATAAGGGGTATGTACCCGAGAATGAATGATAGATGAAATGGGAGGTGCGATAGTACATATACGAAGGTGGAAGGGTCATGGTGACCCTAGTAGTAATGAGGGCTAAGGATTGTGGAGTATAAAAGACAATGTTTTGAAAAGGGGTAGGGGTCACTGACACCGGGGGTGGTTGTATAGCTATGGGTATATGTGAGATAATAGGTGTGGATGAGGTTATGTTTTGGGTGCTTGGTGAAGGTATAGTGTATGTGGTAGGTGCGCATGAGATGTGAGATGCGCAATGGCATCATGGGCGGGTAAGGCCTAGTGAAACGACCTGGGGAAAGGTGGGTGCGGGTAGCGCAAAGCTAGAGGGGCTGGACATGAAGTAGGAACGAGTATCGGGGGGATAGATATGGGCATGTCATATATCAACTGACCCGAGGCATCTCAAGTAGATGAGTGGGAAAGATAAAACTACAAGGCGGCGGGTTTTTGTCAAGGAGCCATGTGAACTCCTTGTCTCCTGTGGCGATAGTGATAGGTTGGGTAGGATCCATGGGTGATAAAATAGAAGGTGGTGAAGGACTAGGTGGGAGTGGTTGACAAATCGCTATGGAATATGAGGGAATTTTCTTGGCTACGCATCGGTGTCATGTGAACAAGTACCGACGTGGTAGGACTCAATTTTCTATAAATGACACAGAAATATAGCAGAGATAGGAGAAACATGTGGTGGTTGGTCAATTGGGGTTAAAATGTCAGCTGGAAAATTACATAGGCTAATTGATGTCAGTTAGGGTAAACCAACGCCAGTCACAAATAATTGTGGTGATTCATTGTGAAAATGGACAGTTTGTCAAAACAAGGTAAAAAACTGGTGATATACCAAGTAGATAAGATGTTGATGATTTTACCCGGTCAGTGAATATGATGAGAGTGATAGAGACTCTAAACAACAAAGAAGGTGAAGTAGGTTTCCTTTTGGTTAGGTTAACCAGAAGATCAATAAAACGATGCCGGTTGGGTAAAACCGATGATGGTCAGAGGGTAATCGACGACGGTCGCTGGACCGACACTAGTTACTATGAAATTGAAAGAGCAATGAAGAAAAGGTGGTTGTGAGTTAAAATTACATATGGAATCAAACCCAAAATCTAAGAATGATGAAAATAGATTCCAAGCACACTCAGATGAAGCTAGAATACACCAACTGTGATGAGGAGCGTGCAAGGGGAAATAATAAAATGAAGAACGTGTCCTCTCACCTCAAAACACAAGCCAAGTAGAAACACTAAGAAAAATACGATCCTAAGAGTGCTTTTTCTATTATGTTTGTTCAACTTATGCTATTTAAGGACTGACTCATGAACTTTAGAATAGAATTTTTGGTGAGGATGGCTTCCTATGAATAAGGAGATCTACAAGGAGAGGTTTCAGGTATGTTATGATGGGGCGGGCTTTCCTCTGAAGTATGACTCGATAGAAGCAGTGAGCTGGGTGCCCACTGTGCCATGATCGTGTGATCACCTACAACTTCTTCTAGGAGAGATGTTGTTTAAGAATGTGTGTATTTTCAATTTTGTGATGTTTGGTAAGACTTAGAGAGAGAGAAAGAGAAAGGAAGTTCTTTTCTACAATTCGTTTGTCAACCATCAGTTGGGAATGAATTCCAGCATATAGGTTGCCCTCAATTAATGTGAGCTAATGCAGAAAAAGTAGAATGGAATGAAATGATTTTTAAACCCAACTTGAAATATTGAATTCGACGACACAAGAAGATGAATAGGAGAAGGGATGCTCTTTCACTAATGTGATACTAATGAAAGGGAAGAAATGTCCATTTTAAAACACCAAAATACAATTGCTTTTAGATAGTAGAAGAAGAGAAGGTTCCAAGGGAGAAAATTTAATGTGAGAACCTTTTAGAAAGGAAAAAAACATGCAACTTTTCACCTAGAAATGAAGAAATGCAAAGAACCCCGAATGGGTCCCACCAAGTAGTGCCAAAATGTTTCACCTGATTCTAGATCGTTTCTTTGAATGTGACGAAACAGATAAGGGTAAAGGGCTAGGAGGAATACCTGTTAAAATGTTGGTTGTAGGTTGTTGCACACGTATGACTTCTTGATCCACAGCTGATCATGAGAGCTTCCTTTTACTTGGAGGAACTACCTGAAATAGAAAACAAGACCACCAAATAAAAATTAAACAATATATGCAGTGGACTACCTAACGTATGCTAGATCCTGGGAAGTGTGATACTCCCTAGACGGTTGTCAATCCACTATTTAAAACAACTCAATGTTAACAATGAAGGAAATCCTACCGTCATTAAAATGATTTAGGTATATCATTCGACTACAATAAGAAAATTTGTTCAACAAGCAAGTAAGCTATGATTGAATCAAGGTCAAGGTCTCGTGAGGGTGCTTTGGTCTTGGTCAAGGTTTGGTTCTGGGCTGTTTTGGGTATTTGGTGGGGGTTCTAAGCTCTATTCTTGGTTTGAGGGTAAAAACACAGAGACCGACGTCAGTCTGGTATGATCGATGTCGATTTAGGTGAACTGGCGACGGTTGAGGGTAGCGGCGTGCAGGTATGGTTGGGGTATAGGAAACTCAATAAAAACTTGAGATGAAGGCAGATCTAAGGTTAAATGGAAATGTAAAGGGCAATGGAAAGGTCTGTATAGGTCTTAGGTATACTCAGGGGTGATTAAAATCTAGGTATGGGTAGTTCAAGGGTGTGGGTGAAGGAATGGTCAAGTTTGCATGGAGGTAAATGGTGGGGGAATGGGAAAGGAGTAGAAACTAATAACAAAAGTAAAAGAGTCTACCTAAATGACAATGGACAAGTGTTGGTTAACAAAACACTTATTGTTGTACAAGCTTGATGTCTGGTTGGCAATGGTGGGTGATCAAATGGAAGGAACTTGGTGTGGTGCTGGCGCTTCCGGATGCTCCCGTGAAGGAAAATGGCTCTGTGGTTGCTTCAGGTGTTGGCTATGGATGCTCTGATGCATGTACGAATGTTGGTTCTGCTTGCATGCAGCTCTAGTTTTGTCTCTTGCTCTTAGAAGATGTGCCAACCTCTCAAAAATGTGCCAACCTTAAAATAAGGTTGTTTTGGGGATTAAATGGTAATTGACGATGGTTCGGGTTGATCGCGTTGGTTTAGGGTAACTAGTGTTGATTAGGGTGGGATTTCCTAGGTTTACTAAATTGGGCAGATCCCTTTGATTTTCTTGGATCTTGTTCATTGGCTTCGCAGATTAGAATGGAAGCTTCCTTATAATGGGTGGGAATGTGGTTAGAGGGAATGTAGGCTTTGATTTTTAGGGTTTGGGTAGGTCTTAGTTAGTTATGGCAACATACTAAGAATAGGTCTTAGGGTGAGGTGGCTAGATGAGGTGTATAGGTGAGGTGGATATGTGGGCATTATCTCAATTAGGATATTTAAATAATAGATATTATGAGATAATGAATTCATTTAATTAAATTAACATTAGAATGCGATGAAAGGGGCCATGGTTAGGTAAGTGTGTTTGAGGTGGTTATTTGTCGAGGACCAAGGAGAGTGTGACCCAATTTTGGTGTCTACAAAGTGTTGATGTGGGGATTGGTGTCTTGGTTGGTAATAATGATGAAAAGAGAACCCGATTCATAGGTAAAGCCATGGGGTGTTTGTTTGGTAGAAGTTGTAAGGGATGGCATAGACGCGGACACAAAATGTTGATGTAGATGTGGATAAGGAAATGTGGAGATAGGCATAGATAGAGAAATGTATGGGGTGGATGAGGGGATGAATGTAGAAGAGGATATGGGTGTAGTTGGTGGAGGTAGGGGTATAGAAGGAGGTGTAACTATAGGGATGGGTTTAGAGCTAGGTGTGGATGTATACATGGATAAGAAAATAGGGGTGGGTAAGATAGATGTAAATGGAATGGGCATAAGTGAAGTACATGCAATAGATGTGGATGTAGGTATAATAGATGTGGATAGATAAGTAGACGTGGATATAGATGTGGATGGGTTTGTGGAGGTAAGGGTGGACGTCAAAGTATATGTGGGTTTAATAGATGTAGGTGGAGTAGAGGAGGTAATAGATATGGGTAGAGACATCGCATCCTAACCAAGAGTATTAATCATATGAGCATTGGGTGCTTGGGATGGTGTAGGATCAATGTGCTTGTTTGGTGCATGGTTAGGAAGGGATGTCTAAATACATCCAAAGGTTGGTTGGGAGGAGCATTAGGATTGTTTACATGGAGTTCCCCCTGGTTGATAAGGCATTGAATGAGGTCTTTAAAGGTACGACACTTTTTAATGTCATGGCCTCGGACCATGTGATGTTTGTAATAAGCGTCCTCATAAAACCATGTGGGTTTGGGATGTGAATCGTCAACAAGGTGGATGGGAGGAGACTAGATGAGGTGTGCGGCCATACGTTTATCAAAGATAGAACTGTAGGATTCCCCTGGGGAGTATAATTAGGAGGAGGATGAGGAGCCCTTTGTGGGGACTCAACAGAGGATTTGATGATGATGGCACTTTTCACACTCTTAGATTTATCACTGGGAGGGAAGGATGATTTGGCACACTCAGATTTAGGTTTGTTAGATATTATTTTAATAAGGCATTGTTCAATGGTGTGGAGTTAAATTTTACAAACCATAGTAAAGGCTTCTTTGAATCTATGGAAGGATTGGATCTGGAGAGTGGAAGAAATGTGCTTAGCATAAGATCAAGAAAAGAGCTCAATAAGCTCTGTCTAAGGAAGGGAAAATGATAGTTAGTTAATGACGCCATGTCATATTGTGACGAAATATGAGATGGATTCTTCCTCAAACTGTTTAATGGCATATAGATTAGTGATGGTGATTTTATGAGAAATGTTGATGGAGAAATGATCTAGAAAGAGTTGGGAAAGTTGTGTGAAGGAGAAGAGGGAGTTCTTTGGGGGATGGCATTATACCAAGTATAATGTGGGGCTAGATAATGACATGGGGAAGGTCCTAAGCATGAGGTCTTGATCGTGGGATATGAGGTAGTATGCATGTCTAAAATCTTAGAGATGTTGTTGAGGGTCCTCATTCTTTTGAATTTAGATAACTTAGGAAGTTACCAAAGTGAGGAGGATAAGGTTTAACAGGAAGAGAAGGATGGATGGGCTCATTAAAAAAATTTGTACATGAATGAGATTTTAGGACCCAAAGTAGTGGCTTCCAAGTTAGCTAGTCTACTCAATAATGTTTGCATGGGGTCATTAGAAGTGGGTGGAAGAGAGGTCGAAGGATGAGGCTGTTGGACGTAAGAAGTGGATGGGTTAGATTGAGGATGAGGTTGATAATGTTGAGGATAGGTAGGGGTTTGAAAAGGTGGTTGGTAAGGAGGAATATATGCAATAGGCTCGGATTGGATAGGCTATGAGATAGGCTGTTGAGAGATGTAATTATAGGGGTAGGTTGATGATAGTCTTTGCTAAGAAACGGGACATTAGATTGGGTTTGGATGGGATGAGATAGGATGCGCGTGTGAGGGGGTTAAAATGTTTGGATAGGGTGATTGGTAGATACATGTTGAAAACACTTCGGGATGGAGGTTGTTGAGTTTGAGTAGATCCTGAAGGGTGGGGTTGTGAGGTAGCAACATTTGCATGGTTTTGAGAGGTATATATGGGGAGATAGATGGACCTACGAGCGAGATAATCATGGAGAGAGACATGATTATCATCTAGGATTTCTTGAAACTCCACACATTCATGAGGGATAATAGGAGGCCCGAGGGTATTTAAGGGAGAAGGAGATGGATGCATTGCTGGCCTAAAGGGATCATGATGATGAGGGATAGAAGGATTTGTTTTAAGATGGGAGTCATTTTGTATGGCATGGGTTTCGTGAAAAGACACCATAGAAACAATGGGTTGGGAAACCAAAGACATGGTAACCATAGGTGTAGAAGAAACTAAGGCAGATGTGGAAGTTTTTGAGAAAGATATTTGGGAGTGGGGATGTTATCAGATGAGGTAGGTTCCTCAATTCTCTTTTCCTGAGAATGAGTGATAATATGCATGAAATAGATAAACATTTGTTTATGTATTTTATTAACAAACAAATCAAGCAACAATTTTTTTATCATCATGATTATTAGAAGAGTGTGAGAAAAGAAAAGAAAAAGGCTCAAAGGGGAACCTAGGAAATGGTCAATCTAAGGTTTGTTTTAGCATGTTTAGGGATGGATTCCTTGATATACCCGAAGGTGCATGAGGAATGATCTCGTGATAAAAACTTATAACGTGACCATAACACGGTGGTGAATTTCCTATTAGGTGATGAAATCCTAATAGTTCCACATGGGAGGAGTGTTTTATATGTGTAAATTAATGTGTGAATTTGGACGTGTGTGAAAAGATTGGATGCAAAGGATTAACCCCTAGTTATACTATGTGAACAAGAAAACAATGAGGGTTTTCTTTTTAAGATCGAAAACAAAGTGTGGAGATTCTATGAGGACAAGCAAACAAGATATGCAATACGGTAAAGAAAAAGGACGGGGAACAAAAACAAGGAATACCTGGGATTCGATTTTCCTTTTATCCGATCTTATAAGAAATCGACGAGAAAAGGTGAGTCCAAGAAACCAACACTCCAATGCAAGAAAGTAAAAGTAAACTCCTACCTACAAGATTAGTAGAAAAGAGATATGGAAGAAAATATGAAATGAAAGAAATGAAAATGAAAGAGACCTCACCAAAGAAGGGTGAGTCCCACCGGGCACGCTCGAATGTTTTTCAAGATTTCACGCTTCTTGTTTCAGATTAGTGAAAACTAGACCGAGAGATGAATAAAACCTCAAAATATGGGAGGGTTTAGGGGCCTCTTGGTGTGGATGATGATGACGATGATACATGTGCACAAGAATGGGTCCTCCTCAACTGCGAGTTGATAATTTGTACAATGATAAAAACTAAATGTAAAAAGGATTAGTGATAGATATGGTGGGCTACTCAACAAAGTTGATTCCTCATAAGCAAAAGCTTCCTAGAAAGGATGTCACTCACGTGATAAAACGATATAGGTAATCAATAATAATAGAAATATGTAGATAACAAAATTAGAAATAAATATTTAATGAATTGAAAGATACTAAAATGATAAGCGATAATGAGAATGCTAAAAACACGAACAAACTAGAGTGGTTCAATGGTGACCCAAGTAGAAATGATACGGTGACAACAACCAGGACCATAGATGATCCGACAATGTGTAAGAATAGAGTTGAAATACTTATACGAGCTGCAAAACCGATACCGAGAACATAGACAAGGTAAAAGGATAACAGGAAGGGGGATATGAAGGGAGCAAGGATCGGGTTGATAACAACCCGAGGAAAATAGACATAGTCGATAGTGACTGTGCAAGGTTAATGAAAGTATGAAAAATAGGGATGAGTGCTAGTTTTGAGATGCTAAGGTGGATAACAAAATATTGATAAGGTGAGTATGATGCAAAATATGATAGACAAGATTTAAAACAAGGCATATAGGATGTAAAATAAGGTGGTTTTGACAGGACATGGGATATGGGTCGATGAAGACCACGTCTAAATGGCGGCCAGAAATAGATATGGGATCTTGGTTAAGGGATGGAGTAGACATCTGGATTTAAAGACGACAATGGACGACCGAAAGGCGAGGCGTAACTCCAAGAAAACTTATAAAATTGCAAGAAAAAGAGAAGCATGCATGAATGCTATCTTCCGATAATATTCACTCTACTCTAAGATTTAACAATCGCATGCAAAAGGAAAAACAACATGATTCAACTAATAGCAAGAGCTCCAAAGATGATGTAGGAAGCAACACTCATGAAGAACACAAGAGATTCAAAATTTTCCATCCCTTTGAGAGGAGGGGTGAGTGTGATTAAATAGTTAAGGGCGGGGTTGATGGAGACCGGGTCATTTGCCAATGGTCGGGATGGATAGTCTACCAAGAGGCGTTAAGACCATAATGGGTGAGTGAGAATAGGATAAGAAACGAGTGGAAATGGGATAAGAACAACTAGCGAGCTCTTTTTTTTTAGGCATGCATGCATGTTGGTGGTGTTCAATGGGTAAGGGTATCTTAGGAAGGAGTAAATGGGTGGAGGAAATGTTAGGAAGGGGTTTGAATGAGGAATAATGATTAAGGGGCATACGAATCCAATAGGGGTATTAAATGAGGGTGATTAGGATAGGATTAGGATAATAAGGATTAAAATATGGAAAATAGTAATTTTGGAGCATATTAAAATAAATGGGATGCGGGGAGGGGGGAATATGATTTTAGGAGGGAAAGTGGGAAATTTTAAAATATGAGGGAAATGAGCGCGTTAGGCGAGGATGAGGGTGAATGTGGTGTGAAGGCACGTGGGTGCCAATAATAAGTGTCTACACTTGGGTTTTGAGGGCGAGTATGGGGTATTTTTATGTCCCCTTTGGAATGGGGAAAAGGGGATAGAAAAATGCACCTCATTCTAGTGAGGACAAGTGGCATGTTGAGATTGGATGAGAGGGAGATGGAGAAAACCTTGTTTAAGCACACGGGCTGAACTTTGAGTGAATGAGGAACCTTGAGAGGGGCTAGAGAGGGGCGTATTTTTTTGTCCCCTCATCCACTTGGGGAATGGGACAAGTGGGACAAGAAAATGCACTGTCACCCTGTGTTGCCAAGTGTCACCTTTAGGTTCGAGATGGGGAGTGAGATAGGCGAGATAAGCCCTTCTGGAGTGCTTAACTTGGTCATGTGGAGAACGTAGAGGAAGGGCTGAGGAGGGGAACATTTCTTTGTCCCCTCTCTGTCTCCTTGGGAAAGGGACACAAAAATGTGCCCTCACCAGGAGGTGACACATGTCCCATCTAAAAAAGACTAACTGCGAGAAACACATTTACAAGAGAGACAACTTGAAGAGACGATTGTCGGAGCTCAGTGCTTTTTTGATGATGTTTTATATGATTTTGACTCCTAATACCATTCAAAGAATAATGGGATGGGTTTCAGAGTCCAATTAGGCTTGCATCATCAAAATTTGGTTCTCTTTTCTTTGGGACAACAGGTGTGTCCGGAAAAACATAGTTGTCATGAGAAACCATCAGGTCTTGTGAAATATTTTATGATTCCACCATGTAGAGGGTTCCTTAATATTTCTAATGACTATTTGATTGTTTTCTAATTCATTGCGGAACTCCTGAATCCTATGTAGAAGTTCGTGTACATGTTTTGATTGCATGCTCCTTGTCCTTGAAAAACTCGTCATTGCACAATATGTCCCTAAACCTCCAAAACTTTCCTAAAATTTCCTAAATTAGCTCCAATATGTTTGTAGCTCTTCAAGATGAGTGTGGGATTTTAGATCCTTCTCGTAGGATGCACACCGGTCTAAAGGCCAAAATTAGTCTTTCTAGGCCTTTCAGAGAATTCACCTTCGGGAGCACTTTGTTGTACGAGATGAATGGCCTTTTTGTCTCATTTCAAACACTAGGGCAAATGTTTTCAACACACTTGGAGGACCTACAAGGTCCATATGAGTATGGTACGAGAAGGAAAAGCTGGCCGGGAGGGGAAATCAGAAGACTTGGGAGCAAATTTTCAAATTTTCGCTTAGTTGTCATGCTTGAAAGTTTGAATTTTTATGCTACACATTTGCATGACAACACTACCATGTATAAGTATTACCATATTTTTCCTACGAAACTCTTTTGTCCATCAATTAAAGGTGATATAACTAGTTTAGACTATGACTAAATTTACATAAAATGTTTATATAGATGCATACGATGTATTGTATAGCTATAAATGTTCATGTAAAACCAGTTTCCCAAAGAGCGGTTATAAATGCACCATTTTACTATTTATCAAGAAGCATTTCCTAAAATGTATTTGGTGAAGAGATATGTGGCCTCAAACTCCCAAAGGGAGAACTGGATCCCAATGTTTTATTCTGTCTCGACTAAACAACAAAGAAAATATGACACATTCGTTTATTGAGCTTCAAATGTCCATCTACAGAAAGATCCACTCGAATACAAAGCTTGAATAGATATTATGAAGAACAGTGCGAGTTGCGACGTGTTCGGAGGAATAATTCAGTATTGACTTTGAGGCGCTCGTGGCGTGTCGTTCTCTTAAAACGCACTCACTGAATGTGCGGTTGCTTTCCGATAGCTGTAATCAATGAATGTGAACAAGACCCGCATAAGTAATGCAAAATGACAATGCATGTGTTTTGAAAAAACATGTCGTTGCTGACATAACTATATACGGATTACGGTATGATCAGAGCTGCTTATTTGTTTTATCTGATGTTTCTATATTCTGCTCACAGTACCTACTTGAACTTTGTCTGCTTTCTTAGAAATACAGAAATGTATTAAGAAATTGTGGAAGTCTCTTTTGAATACATGTAGTCTTGTACTGAATAGATATGCATGACATTGACGACGCCGTGCTAATGTGAGCGCGGGTCCTTTCAAACTTGTGAGTTGTGTTCAGCTGGCAGGAAAAGTCAAACCATTTTATTAAGCTTAAATAAACATGATGTTCTAAGGCAACAAGTCTCAATTAGGTCATTTTAAAATCGACTCGGTAACTCTTTATATAATTGATTGCAACATCTTTAAGACTTGTTTACATTTACAACTATGAATGACAAAGACTATGGTGGGATGATTTAGGTGGTAGTTTCTCCGGGACTGTACTTGACACCTCTATGTCCATACATCACGCATTATACATATATGTTAATTGTGAGTTGTGTTGAGTTGGTTGAAAAAGTCAAATTATATTATTAAGCTTAAATAAATATCGCATGCAACAAGTTTCAATTAGTTGTGATCTTTTAGGTCGATTGGTTAGGCACTTATAATACACATGGGGGATTAAGCCTTAGGCAAACTAGGCAACTGCCTAGGCACCTACACTAAGGAAGCGCATAAATCTAACATATTTCTTTATTTTTGGCTATTATTAGATCTTAATATTAATATTGTTGTTACCTAAAGTCAATATTAATTGACCCTTTTATTAATATTATTATAGACTAATATAAATTTATTGCATATACATAAAAATGTACTATAATATTTTTCAAGTAAAAATAAATATGCATATTTTTAAGCTCATCCAATTTTGTTTGTTTTATTACGCATTCTCTAATGTAACTCTAGATAATTTAGGCGTGTAATTTTTTTATAGAAAAAGTTCATGTATTTTTATAATGTCATTGGTGTAGCTAGTAGAGGCAAGTACAATTGAAGGAAAGAATTATTTAATTATCTCTATTCCTAATGTTTTAGGGGAAATGTCTCTTTTTATGGAGGAATTAGTAGGCTTGGTCCAAATACCACTCTTCACAAAATGATGGGAACCACCTACTCTTTTATTATTTTTTTGCAAAAAAATGGTGCTTTGTTCATTTTAAGTCCCATCACCTACTTGATATTGGTAAATAAGACAAGTAACCAAGCCTTGTATACAAAATTGTATTTGTTGCATTCTAAGCACCTCTTGTGATTAATTCTCTCCATCCATGGATTATTGCTTGTCCTTATTTGATAATTTTATAGGATATTTTTAATCCTTTTGTATACTAATTTCTCTAAATTAATGATGTATTATGATCCTTATGAAAATTCTAAAAAATGATAATGTACGTAGCTTTTATTTATTTATTTGATGGGAAAATGTTATTAACTAATTTTTTTAGAAGAGTGTCCACTTCAATTATTGTCTAGGGCACTCCTAACCTTTAATTGGTAGTAAGTCTTGACCCAAAAATATCCGGAAAAAACATACCATTGCCCTCTTTGGGAAGGGGTGTTTGTTCCTATTTTTATGTTTCAAGTGGTTATATATATTCTTTTAAATTTGGAGCATCCTCTATTTAAGAATAGTACTATCAGCTTTAGTTAGTTGTGAAGTGTTGAGAATATACAACTAGAAATTGTATAATTTTTTTGCCAAATATTTGTAGAAAATTTATTAAGTTAATTTTTAATTATTATTTTGAAAAAAATCTAATAAGAACTTTGTTATAATTCCTAAAATTTATAAACCATCCAAAGTTTTTAGAAATCATGAGACCATTTTCTTCAAATTAAAAAAAAAACTTCCTAAAATTTAAGTACACTTTGTCTATACATAATGAAGTGGCTCCATATGGCGAGCCTCCTAACTTTTCTTAACAAGAAGTCGAAAATAATTATAGGTGGATTTTTAGTGAAAGCGTTCTTATAGTATAAAAGGGTTATTAGTTCCTGCCATAGGCAAGAATACTATACCTTTCAGTTCAATGAAATAAATTTTCTCAATAGACCAATCACAAATAATTATTTTTTGCTTATCATTGAAACTTCTAATGTTTTTATTCTATGTAAATAATTTGGCAATTTAATTTATTTAAGAAAAATCATTTATCTGATTTTCCATTGGTTAGTTAAGAATGATTTGACAAATTTGAGGCCTTATTCCAACACTGATTTTTCAAAAAAAATTAACACTTAATTTCTTAGACTGACATGTGTACATATTTTAATGTTAGATTTGACATGCTAAACAAATTTCATGATTTGCTTCCATGTGTCCTACTGACTAGTCAATTGCTGATGTAGAAAATAGTAAAAAACTTTATTTACATTTTCTAGTCTTATCTAAATATCCGGACAGAGATATGTTTCATTTTCTAGGCTTATCTGCTCTTCTCTAGAATAATCTTGACTAATTTTCCCCTGCTCATCTTTCCCTCACTTTCTCAGATATTACCTTGGCGTCAAGTATCAACAGGTTCATCTATGAAGAAACCAGGGGCGTTTAGAAGATTTTTTGGAGAATGTCAGTAAGGACGCGGTCGCCACTGAACTTGCTCGCTGCAATATGGTGACGGCCATGGATGTCTTCTATACCCTCAAGAGGCAGGGCAAGACCCTTTACGGCTTCAATGACCATTCCTATTATCTGTTGTTTGTTAACACCACCCCTTCACATGGAATCATTTGTGTAAACTTTACACGCATCAGGGAAGAAGCACTTCATACCAGAGGAGACGGGGTGAGAAGGAGGCCCAGGAGCAGGGCAAGGGAATTTGGGGTTCTTTAAATGAGGCAGCTGCATGAAGTGTTGTATCATCACCTTCAATAACCAGAGCCAACCGGAGTTGAAATTCGGTAACTATGAAGAATACATGTAGATACAATTTGTATTCCTAATTACATAACATTTTCTATGCTTCCGCTGCTTGCAGCAAACTAAGATAATGCCATTATTCTCTGCTACAGGTAGTCCTTGGCCATCAACTTAGCACGACTGGTGTATTTTGCGCCTTCATTCCTTGAACATCAATGCCTTGGTTTTAGGTTTTTCCATCTCTCCCTTTCTTGCAAATCGCTCTGTCCTTACAATTTTTTATGTCTCCCATAGTACCTTCCACGTCAAATTATCTGTCTCCTTCATATGGTGGCTCTCCTCGTCATCATTTGATGGAAGGTTTAATTGGGTTTCAGATTTGCATTTAGTTTGTAATTTAGTCTATCTAACGAAATGTTATCTTGTACAATCCAACATCATCTGTGTGCAGTTTGTTATCCTCCCATGTTTGTTTTATCATGAAATATGATAATCACATCTAACAGAAGACACAGGTATTCTCATGAATTGTTGACATTATTTCACCAAATGCAAGCAGCAGGTGTCCAACCGATCAGCTTCCCTTTGCTAGCATACTCCCAGCCTGTCCCGAATTTGGAGCTTTGAAACTAGGTATGGACCTTTAGCAAACATAGACATTTGTCGGATGTTTTGGTTGCAAGTTCCCAGGTAGATGTGTATCAAAATGTGGAAGCATGCACAAGGGCATGTGAACTGTTCAAAAAAATGGCTGAAATAAATTTGGTCTTACGGACTGCAATGATTACAACATATGCACAAAATGTGTTTGTTGAATTGCCCTTGGAAAATTTCAAGCAAATGCAATTGACAGGTGTAAAGTTAGTCTCCAAAACCTTTGCCGGGATACTTCCAGCCTGTGTCGAAATGGGAGCTGTAGAGCAGGACATAGACATCCACCAAAGCATAATGGAAAGCAGATTTTTGTCAAAGTGCCATAGTAGACATGTATGCAAAATGTGGAAGCATACACAAAGCATGTTAACTGTTTGACAAAATGCCTCAAAGAGATGTGGTCTCACGGAATGACATGATTGCAGGATATGCAAAAAAAGGGTTTTGCCAGGAGGTTATCAAAGTCTTTCAAGTAATGAAGCACTCTCGAACATACCTTTACTGTTCAAGCTTCATTTCTATTTTATTACCATGACCTGGCCAAGGAGGAAAAAGAATTATTTCTCTACCACCATAGTGATAAGGTAACAATTGTAATTGGATTGATAAACATGCCCCCGGGACAATTATTGGAGTCATCAAGTACCTTCAAGTATGTTTGTGCGTTATTTGTAGTTGAGATAGTCTTAATATATGGCCATGTAATCGAGCAAATGCCCTTGAGGTCTTTTACAAATCAAAATAGTTATATACACAAATCTTTAGATCAGATTATGTTTCAGTAGCTAATTTTTACTATTGTGTGACTGAAACCTGAAAGTTATTATTTTTTAGATACCAATAATGGTATTTGACACAGTTTTGACCAAAAATTTGACACAGTCCATACAAAAAATTTCACAGTCAATATCAAAAATGTCACACAATCAATACCAAAAAATTGTCAAATACCAAAAATTTCACAGTCAATAACAAAAAATTGACACAGTCAATACCAAAAAATTGTGGAATACCAATAATTTGACACGTCCAATAGCAATAATTTGATACAGTCAACAATGGTATTAATTTGACACAGTCTAATTTTTTGCTTGAACACATTTTGTGTCTCTTTTGAATCTGCCATATTGGTTTTTTAACTAACATGGCTAGTATGCTCTATAATGTTACAATATTTTTGGTAGATTCACTCTATTCTGTAAACTTTGGTCATCAGAGCTTACTAATATAATGTATCTATTTTTTTTAATACTATAAAGAGAGGCCAACATCATTCTCTAATGAATCTGTTTAACAAGTCTATAAGATTTGCTTTATAATATTACAATACTTTTTGGGAGGTTCCTCTATTCTGTAATCTTTGGTCACCAAATCTTTACAAATATAATATATCATTTTTTTTCAACTAATCCGATCTTAAACTCAATTTTTTTAAACCTCTGAGTTACCCAAAGGTTGAAGGAAATGCTTCCAATTTCCAGCAGCTCCTTAAATTCAATGTCTCTAAAGATCTCAGCTGTCCAAAGCTAGAAGGTAATTCTTTCAATTCAGTGCATTCTGCTATATTCAAATCCTTTAAAGAGCCGAGTCGTCCAAAGCTTGAGGGTAATTTTTTCAGTGCCGTGCAACTTGTCAAATTCAGATCCTCCACCACAGATGCTCAGTTTACTCAATGAAGGTAGATTGCATACTTGCTTGGGCAACACCTCCATTTTATCCCAGTCATCTAATATTAGAGTTCGCAAGGCAATTAATTGATCAAGGCCATCTGGTAATCTCTGCAGATTTTTCAATTCTTTCAAATCCAGTTCTTTTAGAGAAATTTTTATGTATTTGCATCAACTTGGATGCCTGTGAATGTGTGTATCTGTTCCAATCTGACTGTTTCACGGCTTTCGCCACTTGTAATGTCTTGGGTAACTGCATGAATATTCGAAATGCTAGAGAAAGTACTTGATTGAATTTTGCACATTCCATGGCAGAAACATCTAATCATGCTGACTTTGAACCTATGGTCTTGTTTTTTTAAACAGGCACCATATTAAAATCAGGATTTTGTCGATCATATCTACATGGAATCTTAAAAATATTTCACACCAATTCTATTCTAGTCTTGATCTATTCATAAAAGTATGCATGAAGATAACATGTATTTCAATTAGGGGGACACAACACAAATTACACATATAAGCCTCCAAGATAAAGCCTGGTTTAGTAAAGGCATATAGGCTCAACTTCAATGTCATCCAATACCACCCCATGTATTAGAAGTTGTTTGGATTTCAAATACGTTCTAAATCGAAATTTCCCATTAGCTTTGGGTACAGGCTCGGTACCTGCAAAGACCAGTAAAGTCATACATAAACTTCACTTCCAAATCATCCAGTACCACCCATAGATTATAATTTATTTGGGACTGATACTATGTTTTTTAGATCTAAGTTGCCAATTAGCTTTGGGTACACATTTGGGAACCAACATAGATTATTCACCAGTACAACAAAACACAATACGTCTTGCACAAGAGGTGCCAGCAAATAGCTTCACCAATACAAGTAAAACAAGGTATATCTTGGGTACAACCATACCAAAAAAGTATACAAAACCTATTCTAATAAACAAGAATTAACAACATATCCTGCATACCAAAAAAACACAAAACACTACCGATGATCCAATGTCGTGATTAATATTCATCATATTGTTGCTCTTCATCCAGAGCATCGTGTTTACACCTACATTCACTGTGGATTCATCTCAGTGACATCCAGGACATCTCCAACACGAGCAAATTAATCCCACCATATACCGAGAACAACTATAGAGTTGACTAGAGTCAGAGATGCAGGGTGGGTGTAGGACAAATCATTATCTTAAATTTTTATCATTAAAAGTATACTCTAGACAATTTAAAGGTGAGAGTAAGCTAGCCTTACATTTCAAAAATATGTTCCACAGCCACAACATAACAAATATCTAGCACTAGATGTTCGGCTTGGGAACAAAGATGTTGCTATTTTAGCTACTAAAAAAAATACAAGTTCAAAGATTAAGTTCAGCTACTACAAAAAAAATAAGTACAAAGATTACTTAGTTTTGATTGTTTGATTTACCCAAGACACGGTGGCCCTGAGTTTATAGGAGTAAAATTATGTGCTCTGTCTCGCAATAAGAATCTTCTTTTCTTTACATCCTCAATTATTATAATCTAAAAGGCGAGAATTGGATTCTATAAAGTTTTCCTTGGTGTTCTAGACAAACCACATTCTTTCCCATTACAATCTCCTCATCTTCACATCTTCAATTATTACAATCTACAATTACAATTTAAAGGCAGAAGCTGCCGCTTTGCATGCTCTTGTTAAATATATTCCTACAAAATAGTTAGGTGTAGGAAATTTTAAACCGCTTTTACTAGTCATTGAAACTCTCAACCTAAAAAATTGTCACTCCTTGCTTTCAAAAAGATTTTAAAATTTCACGTTTCTCCGAGTAGTATCATTGTTGTTGTTTATAACATTTTTTCCTTTTTAGTAATTGTTTATAGAAGGCTTTAGGCATGTCTATATGGGTAATAGTTAGTTCATGTTTATTAAACATTTATAAGTAAGTTCAAAATAAACTATTTTTATATAGTTCAAATTAAATTACAAGTTGCAAATAAATAAAAATCAATTAGAATAGAAAAAGTGCAAGCATATTATAAATAAACGTATATTGACAAAACATTTAAAACTAAACAATGTTTGACATAACTTGTGATGTGAAAATTTATATTAATTACTATTGTGAATATAATTTCATCATATTGAATAAGAGAAGTCAAGAGTTGAATTTGACATGATTTGGACATTTTTTCTTGTGATTTTAGCCGTAAAATACTTTGCAAATATTTAAAATAATTGTTCCCAAAGTTATATATATATATATATATATATATATATATATATATATATATATATATATATATATATGGAGAGTAATATTAGAAAATTATTTCACTTTAAAATTGTTGGATAGGTATAACCGCCAAATTTAATCCATTGGTAAAATTTTAATATTAATCTATTTATATTTATATTTTTAATATTTTAATATGATAATTATAATATTCCACAAACACACCTTAAAAATATTTTATTTTCCCTAATATTAAACGGTGTTAGAGTTATAAATCTTGATCAATTTTAAAACTTAAAATTATTACATCCAATAGAGGTGTTTTATTGTATAGAATCTTGTGTAGAAACACATGAGTTTTTTTAATCATAAAATGGATTAAGTTTTGAGAATTCTTCAAGTATTATAAAGGTATACAAAACCTTATTAAAAAAACCTTGATATGAGAAGGGGATATTAAATTGCTTTCATTAGGCTCATTATATTTGATGACCATTTATGTTTATCACACAATTATTAAGCGGACGTTAATGTTTTAATTATGCCGAAGGCGTACCCCTTTCGTAGAGGACCTCTCGACGTTTTTGTTGCAATGCTAAATTTGACAAACTTTAAGATATTTTCCAAAGAGATTAAATTTGACTGTTGATTGCACGTCGTTTTCACTTTTGCATGCAATTTTTTCCACCCCGAAGACTCTTATAAAAACCCCTCATTTCGCATATCCGCTGGAGTTTTTCGTTTTTGGTCCATTTTCGGATCCTTCTATCGAAAACGTGAACTTTCCTCATATGGGTATAAAACCACCAAAAATTGTCGGACTTCCACCAAAAATTGACTCTAGAACCGCCTGTAAAACTCCCCTAAATCCGTATTTTTCTGCGCATAGACTTTTCTTATCTTCCATTGCAGAATTCAAGCAGGTTTTGACAGGCGCGGACACCCATATGACCGCGGGGCATGTTAGCAAACAAAATCCTGAAAACAATTAAGCGGGGTTTTCTAAATTGGCTTGGTGTTCGTGCTAGTAGAGCAAGTGTTGTTGGGACTTTCGAAGTTTGTTCTATGTTTTTTTAATTCGGACAGGGTCACATGAGGCAACGGCCAACAATGTTTTCACACCTGTTTTGGTATTGAGGAAAGTTAGGGTTTGAAAAGTGTTTGGTACTGTTCTTCACCGACTGCACTGAGAAAATTACACAAATGAAGTGAGGAAAATGTACCCAACTGGGTATTTTCTTTAGCCGAGGTAAGTTTCTGTGTGCCTTCATCTGATCTATTTCGGATGGGAGAAGAAGGTGTCCACTACATTCCGTTGGGAGAGGGAAAGATTTTACTCTTACCAATCCTCTGCTTCTTTCACTCTCTCAGCCGTTGCATTTGCTTACTGTGTCGGATTATCAGTCAATCGATCCAGGTAAGTGCCTTAACTGCCCTTGTTTTCTATCTGAATCTTGGTCTGAAATTTAATGTGCTCTTCTCTGGCCTGAATATGGTTTTATTTCGAGTTTTGGAGGTCACAGATTTGGTGGGTCGTTTTTCTTTTTTAATAATTTTTGCTTCATGTCAGTTTCTAAAAATAGTGTGATTTGGTGCAGGGTAGGTTTCAATTTAGGTATAGCCGAGTGTCTCAGTCTAGCAATCTGGCCATCCTCCCATTGTATGTTGCTTATATTAATGTCACTTGGATCATCATTAAACTCAAAACTTCAGCTTTTGTAATATCATACATTCCGCACCTGTTCTGCATGGACAAGCTTCATTGTCCCAAACACCATCTTGGTCTGCAAATTCAGTGTTGAGAATTTATATAACAATACCAATATAGATAGTCATCTAAGTACATATATGGATACACTTTGATAAGTCCTGCATGCCAAGATGTTAGAAATCTCCATCTCAATTATGATTTATAGCATTGCTTTTATATATGCATATTAGAATTAAACCACTTCTTTTGATTTGGGTGAAAGCCAATTCTGAAATGTATAGAGTTGTTGGTGATATTAGTAGTTCTGATATACTCTAATTTTGGGCCAGAGGTTACTAGAGGAGCTTGAGGAGGTAGTGAGCCTTTAAGCCACATTAGCCATGATATGGGCAAGCAAATTAAACAAAAATTGGATAAAGGGGAGGGGAGCACTGTTTTTTTCTTGTTTTACCTTGGGGATGCTCCAAACAACACCAATTTGGTGAACAAAGGAGGCCTCTTGATGGAAGCCATGCAACCGACCATGGCAGACAGAGAGTGGCCTACAAACATACAATTTTCCACACCCAACTCGTCCAAAATGGTTATAAGGTCTTTTGCATAGGCTTCCACATAGCCATATCTTTGGAAATCAAAGTAGTCAGGATTCACACTCCCAGCACATATTAAATCAAATAAGACAATCTGAAAATATTTGTTCCTTGTGAACATTTTAATAGGTTTTATACTTAATTTTAACCTTCAGGCTTAGAAGTGTGATATTTTTGGACAAGAATATCATCTCAAATGGTATGATACTAACATCCATTTCACCTACAGAATATGCATATTCCTATAATGTCATGGAGAAGAGTGACGTCTATAGTTTTGGGGTGGTTTTATTGGAGCTTGTAACTGGAAAACAACCAATTGAGCCTGAATTTGGTGATAGCAAGGATATTGTTTATTGGATTTCACAGAAAATATGTTCACAACAAGATGCTTTTGAGGTTCTTGATTCAAGGATTTCCAAATCATTTGAGGAACAAATGATCCAAGTCTTGAAAATTCTGGTGCGTTGTACATACAAAGTCCCAGCAGTACGGCCCAACATGAGAGAGGTTGTACAAATGTTGGTGGATGCTGATCCTTGCAGTAGTAGTTTTAAGACAACTCACAAGGAAGGAACCCAAAAGAATGCAACCTTGGGTATTGGCATTCCAGTGAGACAAAGTTCTCAGCACAAACATTGAAGAAATAAGCATTGCAAATATCATGTCCACTTAGGCTTTCCTTGGCTTACAGATTGATTTGGAGGAAGCCAAGATTCATGTTTTCCATGACTCTTTGTACAGTAAGTGGCTCAGGGTCTGGAAAGTGACAAACGCAACATATTTCACAGTCAAGGCTTGACATATCTGTCACAAAGCTACTCACTTGAATTGTCATGATGAGCAGAAGCTGATGCAAGCTGAATTTTGAGTAGTTTAGAAAATTTTCCTCCTTTTCTGGTTGTAATATAGTTTTCTTGTAAGGCTGGTAATGCAGTTTATTGGTTTCAGTGGAAACACTCTCTATGTAACTTTATCCAATGCTTCCTTGCCCTGTGCTTGATGATACATCAGGAGACTTTTGCCAAAGGCATATATGTATGATGTTGTAGTTGAATTATTTGTTCGTAGTGCATCCATATCTATTATGTTGTAAGATATCTGAAGCAAATTATATAAAAGCATGCCTTTCCTGCCCTTGGGTGTGGTCCTCCTCTTCTTTTGCACTTTAGCAGAAGTTTTTTCCTGATTATCTGATCTGGTAGAGTGCCAGTATTTATACAGGCCAGCTCAGTGGCTACCACAGTCTTCGAGTCTACTCTCGACCCAGGGTTCAAGCCCAGTGGAGTCACCCCTCATCTAGGCTCCACCAATACCACCCCAACCCAACCGAAATCGCATCTAGGGATCTCACTTAGTGTCCATGGCTCCACTCAGCCATGGACACTAAATGCCTCTTTCGGTATGAACTCTCCCCATTTGCAGTGGGGACAACTTGGGGCCAAGTGGAGTGAGCAACTCTGCCACTCACTCCACTTGGCCTTGAGGGCTTTCCTACACAACTGCCCTTTGGCTAAAAAACAAACTGTATGAAAGCATTGAGCCCTCTCAAATGTGATGGTTTTTCAAATTTAGGCATGTTCTTGACAATAAGAAGTAGAATGGCACTGAAGGTTTTATTATACATTGACTTAACTACCTGACAACGTTACAAACTCTGGTATTTATGTATGCATTGTGTAACTAACTTTCTATATAATTTTAAGCTCAAATTTTATTTAGAAGAAGAAGCAACCCATGCTGTAAATAATAAAGATTCAGGGGATCATGAGTCTCATGGAACTTGAGCCATCTCCTACTTCTTCTGAGAGGCCAGGATAGAACCTTGCACAACCCTCTCAGCTTCTCATGTAAAACACATGGGCATGTCAATAGAATTCAATGCCTTTGTTTCCCTTATTATACTGTGACTGGTTTATTTTGTTGTTTGTTATCTCATTATATCACATAGTCCATATTAGTAAATTCCAATCTACAAAAAAACTGTGCAACAAAAACACTTAATCATTTCCCCTCTTATAGTCCTTTCTAGCTTTGTCTCTGGTGAAATATAGTAAGATTGGACAATATAGTAAATTTAGGTGATTTTTAAATTTAATTTGTTATTTTTTACCAGTTAGCAAAGCCAATAAATTTTTCTTGATCTCGACCATGTGTATGGGGGAGGCTGGATAAGGTTGAACTTGGTTTTTTTCCACTGGTGTCACAGTTTTGTGAATGCTTTCAATAGCCTCTTCTTGCAACTCATACTTCTATGAATGTGATCATTTGCGATCAATGATTTGACATTGGAGTGCTCACGTGGCTAAAGTATACCATTGCATGCTCTACTTTCATTATTTTCTATGGAAGCCTATTTTAATGGATGCAATTTTTGGTGTTTAGATAGGTGTTTCACTTTCAACATAAGGTAAGTCTTGAGGTCACTATATAGCCAGCACACCTCCTGGGCACTACTTTCCACTTTATCAATGTAGACGAGTCTGTGGTTTTATAATATTAAAAGAGTTTAGATACATCATAGGCTTAGTTTTGTCTGAATGTTGTTTAGAAACATTGATTCACAAGGGTATGGTGTTTTCCTTTGATTTTAAGCTATACTTGAATTCAAAGGGCTGTGACTAATTTACGACTATGTGCTAGGCTTAGGATTATCTGTCTAGCACTCTTGTATCCATCCAAAGCTTTGTAAATTATATCACTTTTTTCATATTGAATTGTTCTAAAGGTTAGACCTCATGTTTGCGCTATTTAAATGAAGTGGTTCATCTATATTTTTATACAACCAAAATCAATCATACCCTTTATCAACATCAACTAAAAAACATCATAACATAATTAAAAGTACACATACAACATTTCAATGTAATGTTTCAACTAAATTCCTACACTACAACTATCAATCACACACATTATCAATTGTATAATAAATGTTTCTCCAACAAAACACCAATTGAACAACCGATGCACAACTAACAACATCAACTATAAAATTAATTAACTATCAAAAACGGTATCACATGTAATCATGTACGAATTTATAACAAGTTTGAAATGTAGAAACAACCTTCAAATTAAGTGGATCAACTATATTTCTACAATTACAACATCAATCGAACCCCTTATCAACATCAAGTACAAAAGTAATAACTATACCTCTAGATCAAATAACATATATCGTTCGGCATTCACATCTCATGAAACACATGCGGTTTCTAGTATTTTCCTCGTGCAAAACTTTATATTGGGTGTAATTTTTAATGTGTTATTATGTATTTTAATATATTTTATATATAAATTTATATGAAAAATGAGCGTTATATTCTAAATATACAAATTAAAGAAGATAATTATTTTAAAAATTTATATTCAAAATATATTTGAAGGTTAGGGATTAGTTATAGCTTTGCATGTTGCTATGTACAACCTCGCTATCACAATGTCAATCCATCAATTAATCTAGGCAAAACTCTCATTACTCTACACATTTATTATGTAGATTTTATTCCTCCCTTTCACCCTTTGGGTGGCATAAAATGTTTTCTTGATGGTCATATGTTTGGCCCGTGCATCGGTTATAGAACATATCACTAGCGGAGTTGTGGAAGAAAATGGCATTCAAGAAGGAAATTAATTTTATACCAAAGGTTTTCAACGATGTGTTGGTTCTGACCCGAACCCACTTTTTCTGATGTTGTTCTTGATTTACTAGAATTTGATAAGGTATGTCATTGGATTAAGTCATTTACACATGGTTACTTTGTTGGTTAAATCCCCTAGAGAGCCTACTTAAACAATGGGGTCAAAAACACTAGTAGTCCGATGGTGTCAAGCTTGATAAGCTTCAAAACCTAACCAATGGTTTTTCTATTTTGTAACATTGAGCATTGTAAAGTTTTTTTCAATCATGTTTCATGGATTTTTCACAACAATTTGGTTGTGTTCTCTCATTGGACATGAGAATTCCAAGTATATGAGCAAGACAAGCTCAAAATCCCAACTGGATTGAGATTTTGGTCCGCATCTCCCCCTTTGGGAATTGGTTTAGCGACTTAACAAACCCTAGGGAATTTCATTTTCTTAGAGCAACCCACATTTTATACAGCTCATCCTAACAAAGGCATCTACGTTGATGTTGATCTAGCTAAATATCTTAATGAAACTATTAGCATCTAGATTGGAAGCACTTGGTTCTCTCAATGTGTGCTATACATTATCCTTTCAAACGTGTTATTTCGATGTCGACCTTGGACCATATGATTAGGGAATTCCATTTAATAGATGCCACATTCCATCCAAGGTAGGAAAACATCCAATTAGAAACCAAACCCTTCGAGACAACATCTCGATGGATGGACCATAGTCGAAAGTAAAATAATATGTCATGGTCCCACTTGACCACCGCTAGCCTCTTATATCCCTTCTAGTATATTTGAAGTTAACTCCTATGTTTCCACTCCCAAATAAGTTACTATGTCCCCTACTAAATCTTCTTCGCTCATGTCATGCACCCATATCTCTACCAAGGGTTTTATGCCCTCTGCGCACCCACTTTACTAATTTCACAAGTCCATTACTGGGTGAGAAACCTAGAAGATAACATTTTCTTATGTGAGTGCAAGTTCTTACCCCTATCATTCTTGAAGCCATTTCCCTTCGGAAGATGTAGAATTTTCCCAAGAAAATGGTATTTCTTTCAACTCCTAGATCATGTTTATCTTTCCCAAATTTTAAATTATAATAAGTTTGATGCCCTCAAAGATCTTGATACATGTGTAGACACCAAATTTGGGTCACACTCCCCTTCACCCCACATGTATATTAATTTAATTACCATGCTCACAATATTCGTTATTCAATTACCTTAAGCTGAACTAATTTCCACCTCACCTAGACACCTCACCCCACCACATCCCCTAGACACCTCATCAAGACCTATTCTTTTCATGTTTCGTTCTAACTAGGACTCAATCTCCACTTACCATAACTAACTAAGACTTAGTCTAACCCTAACACTAAATGCCTATTCTTCCTCTAACTGCATGCACACTTACTTACGTGGAAAATCCATTTTAGATCTGTAACAATGGGCAAAATTGGCAAAAAGATAGCCAAGATATACTATTTTGGACAACCTAGGATATCCCACCTTAACCGACACCGGTCAACCCAAACCGACGTCGGTCACCCTAAACCATCGTCGGTTACCATATATTCACTTTGGTAACCTTGTTTGAGAGGTTGGAAGAATTATTCGAGTTTTGGAGAAGAGATATCTACATGTAAGCACACACCAGAGCACTCTTGCACATCCATACATCCATAGCCAGCACCAAGACTGATATGAAGGTATCTACAATCATGGTAGCATTCAAGGAAGCACTTCCACGGCATTGGCCACCATTTCATAGACCAACCACCACCATCATCCAACCATTAGACCTACAGTCACAAGTAAGTGTGTTTCTAACATGCATCATTTCATACTTATTTAGACTACATGTTTCTTTATCTCTATTGGTTAGCTTCCATTTTCATTTGTAACCCACCCTTCTTATCCTCCTGTTAATCGCACCTTCCCATCACCCATAATCATTTAATTGTCTATACTTGATTCCGAACACCTCCGAGTACTCTCATCACCTTTGCTGCACTCCATTCATCCCTCTTTACATTCTCTGTATAACCTTAGAAAGCTCTAAAAACCAAGATTCATTGAGTTTCTAGCATCTCCCTCTACCGAGGTTGGTTACCCATGATCTGTCATTGGTTACCTCTAAATTTTCATTGGTCACATTTGACCGACGTTGGTCTTTGTATCTGGTAATCCTGCAAATAACAAAAACCTAATAACACCCATACAAGTAACCCAAACCACCTATAATTTGACCCCGACCCATTCCAACATCTTGACTACCTACCCCACTCCTAGATTCGATAATAACCTACCCTATTAGATTATATTTTTTTATTGTATTTGAATGAGATGCCTAAATCATATCAACTATAGTAGGATTTTATTTATTTACATTATCTCTTGCATTAAGTTGTATTAAACAGTGGGTTGATAGTCGTTAAGGAAGTATCACACTTCCCGGATCTAGCACATGCTAGGTAGCCCACTGACATATATTGTTCAACTCTCTCTTGTGGTCTTGCTTTTTATTTTAGGTAGTTCCTCCTAGCCAAAAGGAAACTCTCACAATTGGCATTGGATCAAGAAGTCGAACGCACACACAACCTCCAACCCATCCATCACAATAGGTATTCCTCCTTGGCCCATCACCTTATCTATTTCATCAAATCTATAAAGAAAACGATGAAATTTTTTGGCACGCCTGGTGGGACCCATCAGGGGTTCTTTTGCATTTTTTCATTCCTATGTGAAATTTGTGTGTTTATTTCCATTTGAAAAGTATTCACATTAATTTTCTTCTTGGAATCTTTTGCTTCTTTCTATTGTCTAAAAACAATCATGTTTTGGTGTTTTAAAAAGGACACTTCTTCCTATCTATTGCATTGCATTAGTGAAAGAGCATCCCTCTTCCTATTCTCTAGTTGTTACATCAAATATAATTATGGATTTGTGTTTTAAAACACTTGCATTGCATTCTAATTTGTTGTATTATAGATCACATTAAAACTGAGGGAAACCTATACACTAGAATTCATGCTCAACTGATGGTTGACACAATTGAATTGTAGAAAGAACTTTCTCCTCTCTCTCTCTTTGCCAAACTACACAAATTTAAACTTACACATATTTATTAAATAATGTCTTACCTTAAAAGAATGTCAACGATTAGAGGATTAATAGTAGGCACCCACCTGGTTATCTCTGTCAGTCTTCCATCGGAGAAAGGACCTAGAGCACCGCCAAAACATAACCTAAAACCCCACCTTTAGAATTTACTTCTTCGTAGGATACCTTCCCAACCAAAAAATCCATTCTAAATTCACAAGTCAAGTCTAAATAGCATAAGCTAAACACATTAAATTCACTCATAGGCATTACTGCTTTTTCTTAGCTTTTTTTTTTTCTTGAATTACGTTCGAGTTGTGAGGTCACGTTTCTCCACTTTCTTCTTCCTTTCACATTCCACCATCATAGTTGGTGTATTCCAACTATTTTTGAGTGTGTTGGGACTCATTTTTATCATACTCATATTTTTGTGTTAGTATTTCATCCAACTTTAATTCACAAAATTCATTTTTCTCCACTTCTTCGATTTCACAAGAATAATTGGCGTCGGTCCAATGACCATCATCGATTCCCATCTAACCATCATCGATTTACGACTAAAGTGTTAATTACTAGATCTTTTAGTTATTTTACCTAAAATAGCTTTCACCATCTATCCTTTTCTAGTTCATAGTCCCCAAGGAACCCTTCTATCCCCAACATTCGATATCATTGTCAAGTATAGTTCCCACATTTCATTTTTCATCAGTTTTACCTCATTTTTCAAACTATTGACTTCCCACAATAATCGGTATCGCCATCAGAACGTCATTGGTCACCCCTTAACCATCATTGGTTAGAACAACCAAATGTCGGTCCCTCTATTTTTGATTTTTAATCAAAACACCAACTAAATTCACCTCCCAGAATCTATCCTATCTTGTTTCTATTATTTTTGTGTCATTTACAGAATACAATTTTACCAAGTCAACACTAATTCACATGGTGTTGACTTGCAGCCAAACTAACACCCTTATATTTCATGTCAGTCATCAACCACTCCCACCTAGTCCATCGCCGCCATCCATCCTATCACCTATGGATCCAACTCAACCTATCACCATTAGTACGCGGCAACGAGGAGTTTCGCAAGACTCTTAGATTAGAATCCCGCTACCCTCTAGTACTACCTTGCCCATTCCTCCACCCGGGACTTAGGTCGTTAGTATACGACATGCCCATATATATTCCTTACGCTCTCGCCCCATCTTAAAGCATCGGCCTAGCACCACTCAACATTACCATAATCTAGTTTACACATTTGGTGTCCCATTTAGGTCCAACATTTGCTATAATAAGCTGTATCTATGACATCTCGTGCAACCCGTAGTGTTAGCTATCCTCGAACAACTACCATGAGCGTAGCCCTATCTCGTACCCTCCACCTTGTATTTACCTTTTACATCACAACCACCCTTGGTGTCGGCAACTCATACCCCATTCCAAAGCCTCATCTTGTCCATCCCACAGGTCCTTATCCTCAATTACTACTAGAGTCGCTACGATTACCCCGCCTACTCACACCTATTACCAACAACCCCGATTTCATCTATCGCTTATTCTGGTATGTGCCACCTACATCCATTCCCACTTTTCAATCCTTCTAATTAGCACCACCATATACTAAGACACCTCCCACCTCATACGTTCAATATCAACCCCCTTACACTGCAAGGGGCACCCATTCATCACAACCCACCAATGACCTCATTAAGATGATGATGGAAAAGATGCAAACGTTAGAAGCATTAGTTTTTGGCCCCCATAATTCCTTAACTTATGATGAAATCTATAACGAGCCTATTCATGCATCCATTCCTATCTCGCCATACCCTATGCATTGGGAAATGCCTAATTTCAATTGTTTGTTTCAATAGTAAAAAGACCCACAACAACACTTGCACTCATTCAAACATGGGTGCTACCTAATCGCCCACGATGATGCTTCACTCCTTCAAAATTTCCCGATGTCCTTGATGGGGCTGTGCTAGATTGGTATAGTGGGTTACCCAAACATTCTATTTATTCTTTTAACCAAGTGGCCCAAGATTTCCTAGATCATTTCTCAATCACTTTTGTCAAGAAAGTCACTATGACCAATCTTTATTCAACCCGACGTAAAGATGATTTGACGAATCTATTGTAGATTTTGTTGCCCGTTGGTGTAGCCTCATCAATCAATTAACATTCCAATTACCTAAAAATGAGCTTATAGAGTTATTTAATAGAGCTTGTGCGAGACACATCTCACAAACTCTACAAGTACAAACCTTTTGTACCTTTGACGAAGCCTTTACCATGGTGCAAAAACTCAAAATTCGTGCCATCAAGAGAATAAAATTCAATTGCGTAACAAAAATTCCACTTTCAAATAAAATGATGCTTCTTCATCTTCCAAACCCCCCCCAAAATTATTCAAAATCCAAGGGATCTTCCAATGCAATAGTTCTCAAGGTGGACCATCTCACCCGTCTAATCAAGAAAAACCATCTTTTAATCTTTCTCCGTGTAAACCTTTCAACTCGAGACAGAGCAACGTAAGTACAATGTTAGGTTGTGGAGCCTATTTTCATGTGTGAAAGTGTTGAAGATTGTACACTAAGATTACTATACACTCTTCACGTATCTCGCCGGGGTTCGGGGTTGGGTCGGGCGGCGCATCCACCGCTTAGTGAGGGTTCGGGCGTAGCCCCATTTTTTATTTTTGGGTGTAAATTGTTTTTTTGGCCTAAAAAAAATGCACCTGACATATCGGGAAATGTGCTCTTCTCATATGGGTGAGATTTTTGACCCATAAGTTTTTGGGCTAGTTTTGGCCCATGGTTTTGTTACCCATGGTATTGTAAAATCTGCTAAGCGATTTACTACTTATATGGTTTTATGCATATGGTAGGATATAATGAAAAACATTGCAGATGCACTTTGAATTCAACTGTAAATTCTGTAGAGTTTATTGAGCATAGCTCCAAATGGATCTGGGTATTGTATTGAGAGAGCGGTGGCTTGTAATAAAATTTGAGCAAGTGATTCTTGGTGGACGTAGCCCAAATTGGGTGAACCACATAAAATCTGTTTCTTTGTGTTGCATTATTTTATTCTACAATTTTATTTGAGATATGTAATAATTTATGCATATTAGTTTCTACTGTTGTGATTCTATGAGGGATTATTCCGCATATTTTATCCCTTATTTCCTAACATACACTCCTATAGGAGAGCCATACTCTTTAGTCCTCAAAAATTCTTAAAGCCAAAGCCATTACTCTTCCACCCATAAAACCACACACTGGCTTTGACCCTACTCGTCCTATGCCTGCATGGTATAAAGAACATGAATTTTGCAACTATCATCGTGTCAAAGGCCATAACGATGGTAACTGTATCACCTTCAAAAACATCGTCCAAGAAATGTTAGATAAGGGAGATCTAGTCTTGGACAACCCAAATGCACCAACTAACCAGAACCTACATATCTTCAAAAATTTGTTTCTAATCACACCCCATCCTCTAATCGACGTGATGAATGTTCAACGAATGATAGTAATATGCATGAGGTTCATGCTATCTTTGACAACATAACCAACATCCCCCAATTTCCTCTTATTCCTTCCATTGAGGAAATCCTAGTGTGGAATCCTCTACCTACGGAGGAACCTACCCTATCTACTCCTTTGCCCACATAGGATTCCCCTTCATCTCCTCCCTCACCTACAGAGGAGTCCATCATTCTTGCCAATGTCATTATACCACTCACTTCTTAATCGACAAATCACCGATGGTATTAACTCTCCTATCCACAGGAGAGCCATGCTCTCCTTCTTCTCCATTGAAAGAGGAACCTACGACATCTCACATGTCATCTCCCCTACCCATAGGGGATGCTTTACAAGCACCACTATTAGTCAATGAGCATCCTCCTCGGCCTTCCGGGATCCTTTTGAGCTTCTCTCAGCTCTCTTACCTATAGAATCCAAGGACGAAAAATTCTCGTATCTCACAAACTTACTTTATAGGGATTGCCACTAGATCAACACTAGTTCCTCTTACAGTGGTACCATTTTCATGCTTATCAGACTGCTTGGATTACATTGATACTTCCATGCTTTAGGGACACCTCTAACTCCCGTTTTTTGACCCAAATGTAATTATCACTCACTTATACCTCCACAATCTATTCGAAGGTGTTTTGGGTGACCAAATCAATCATGACTATGCCCATTGTAATGACTTCTTCTTCATCACCCTTGCCTACATCTGAACCTTTACTCACAACTAAACCTACTCATATGCCTAAGAACCTACCCTCACCTAAATCTTCTTCTATATCTAGACCCATCACTACCTTAGGGGTATTGTCGACACCAAGCCTTGTCCATCCACCCATCAAATGGATGTAGCCACATCTTCCCAAACCTACAACAAAGTAATTCCTCTGCCTAAAAGGAAAACCTAACCTTCTAGACTGCATACACCATTCTCACCCACCACACCTCTGTCACCTTCACCTCTTCTGTCCATCCTAGGACCTCACCCCTTAACCTTGGCCAAAAATCCCCTACCCAAAGCAAATCCAAAACAAATCACCCTACTTCTTCATCATGATCCTTTGGTATGCATAATATACCTACACAACAAATAATCTTACCATCACCCGTATCTTCCTTATTGCCTATACCCCCACTTGTTACCATAACTTCATCACTACATAAGAAGCTTTTTTTGTCTTCGGCCCGTGCCTTCCACCCGGCCTCCACCAACCACTCTCAACACACCTTCATTATCCCCATGGGTAACCTGTCCTCTTCCACCATCTTGATTTCACTTCTACATCACATGCTCCTCCTTCACCTTTATCGAAGAAGGTTTCATCCAAGGAAAAGAGCCCACTACCCTCCAAAAAGGAAGTTAAACCCACAACACCTTCATTTTCTAGTTCAACTACCACACCTTGACCCAAGCAAGTGCCATCAAAACCTAAGATAGTATCACCTCCCAAACCAACATTCAAACCTACCCACCTCTAATTCCACCTCTTGTAGCACCTCTCCTACCATAATTACCCACCATTTAGTCCAAACCCACACTCACTTCACACTGTGATCCATTAGCCGGGTCATATGCCATCATCTTAGCCAACCTTTTAGAGACTTCTGTCATCACATTACCACCGCTTCGACCCTATGAACCACTCAAACCCAAACCAAAAGGGTTTAATGAAACCAAGATTTGTGCCTATCATCGTGTGCTAGGACATGATGTAGAAAATTGTAAGGATTTAAAACCATTCTTCTCCAACTTTGTCCTCCTGAACAAAATTTCAATGACGATGACCTTCTTGATGAGGACCATGTTCCACCTTCACCTGTCACCACACATCATCATCCCTTACTTCTTCAATGACCTGCATCTCCACCCCCACAACCCTTTTTCCACCCTCAAAATTCAAGATCAACATGGTCCGTATAAGAGAGTTGGCCAAACCACCACCCAAATACCAGTATGCCATACGCACTTCACAAAGTTTTTCCCCCCATTAGGTTTTCATCCATCATGCTATTACACTACTCATCCTACACCTTCTCCATTTACCACCTCCCCTCAAATTAACATGGTCTAAGTTACACGCCCGCGCGAGAAGGAAAAAGGAAAAGAAAAAGTAACTAGCCCATCAACTAATCTTGTGAGCAATATACCATCTGCACCCATGCCTAAAATCACCATTTGAGGACCCACATACGCTATCTCGATGGGGTCACCTATCATGTAATGATAAGAAAATTACGTCAATATCCTCTAAAGATGTCTTTGTACAATCTCGTCTAAACTTTTGAATCTCATAGACAAGCTCTTATGGAGGTTTTGCAATCCATCAAAGTTTTACCCAATGACCCCACACTAGTGGCCTCCATTATCACCCCTCACCACATGGCCTCGCTTACCAAATCATCTCCTTATTCTACCCCCATGCCTACTCATCAAGTTGCCACCCTCAGTTTCTCTGATGAGGAGATTGTACCTCTCCAGTTAGATGACCCTGATCTTGCCCTTTTCATTTCCATCTATATCGATAACATATGCGTATGCCACATCATGATCGATGATGGTGCTAGTATTAACATCATCTCCTCCCATGTGTACAATCAAATGCGCATCCCTTCTAATTGTATTCATAATAATCCAGTTATGTTGCACTCCTTCAACGATGCCTTCACCTCCATCCTTGGTACCATTATTATCCACATTCGGTGGGCCCTCTTATTGTCCCGGAATTATTCTACGTCTTAGAGGGAGAGTTATAATATAACCTATTGCTCAGTAGACCTTGGATTTGCATCATGGGTTTTGTCCCTTCAACTTTACACCACTGTGTAAAATTCAAACATGAAGGGCATAACTATACCATCCCCATTGACCCGTCACCATTTAAAAATTGTAGCATGTTGTATTGACCTAACGATGTCCTTATACTAGTCAAGGCATATACCACTACCCCCACTTCTACTTCACCCATGACCTCATCCACAAATGTTGCCTCCACCTCTCCCACACCTAACTCTTCAATTCCCTACCGCAGTCATAGCCTGTAGCTGACCCATCTACTTACCAACCAACCAATACCTCACCTACCCAATCGTGTAGTGATTCATAAATCCCGCTACCCGAATATTGACTACCGATACCTTAGAAGGTGTTTTCCAATGCCTCACTCTAGGGAGTAACACCTCTACAATATTAACACATTCCTCACTTTGTAAGAGTATGAAAATCTGCACCAACACCCTTGTTATGACTATCGCATAGGAGAGGTTTTTCCTTATGGTCCTCCCCACCTTCATACTAACTTAACATATGGGGGAATTGATACGCTACTTATTCACTCTTCAAACCCCCATCCCAAACAAGACCCTTTTCATCGGCTCTAATATATTACTAACCACCACTTCTTCCACACTTTCCTTCACCATTACGGATGGAAAGGCTTTGGCTTCGGTTTTTATGAACAAGGCTGCCATACTATCATTTCATGTACCACCCGTAAACACAAAAATCACAGTGACATTGGCTTTTCTACACCATCTTCCAAGAAGGCCCACATCGACCTCATTGAGGAAGACAAACCTTCTCCACCCCATTCACCAACGTCACCATCTTCACCCACGGAGTCTATAGATCCTGAATCTATTCCTCATAACATTTTTTTGTGAATACCATTTCCCTAGGACCTCGACTTATAAACGTGATGGGAGGCTCCCTCCTCTCTTCCCTTCTTATATCCTGACATGATTGATGATGATACAACCTCTATTAATGTCATTCGGTTTCAAGATGATGAGTCTATTCTCACCTACCTCAAGTGTGGAGGATTCTTACATTCACCAGTTGTTACCTTCTAAGATGTAAACCATGTTAAATGAATCAACCATTGAAATCAATATTAACACTTAGGATGACCCACACATTCTGAATATAGGCCAATCTTTAGATATTGCTGAACAAGAAGCTTTCACTTCTTTCCTCAGGGATTATAACAACTTTTTTACTTCATCCTACACTAACATGCCCAGTATTGACCCAAAAATTGTGGTCCACAATATTGTAACCATTCCTAAAGCCAAACCTATAAAGCGAAGCTCAGTAAAATGCATCCTAGCATTGATCTTCTTTTCAAAGAAGAACTTCAATGTCTTCTCTTGGTTTCCTTCATCCTATCCATTGATTATCCCTAGTAGATTTCTAACATTGTTCCTGTCACCAAAACGATAGAGGGAATCCGCATTTGCACATATTTCCATGACCTCAACCTCACTTTCCCCAAAGATAACTTTCTCTCTACGGTGTTGACCAACTAGTTGATCTCACCACCGCCATGAGATGTTGTCACTCATGGATGGTTTCTCGAGTTATAATCAAATATTTCTCGCTAAAAAAGACCAACAAAAAACCACCTTCATCACCCCTTGGGGGACCTCTCGCTATTGATTCATGAATTTTGGCCTTAAAAACATTGGTGCTACATATCAACGAGCCATGACCTACATCTTCCATGACATTATGCATCATATTTTGGAAGACTGCGTAGATCACCTTCTTTCCAAATACAAACATCGGACTGAACATATCATAGTTTTGAAGGTCATATTTGACCGTCTCATCAAGTATTGTGTTCTCCTTCAACCTAAGAATTTTTTCTTTGTCGTTATCTCAGGAATTCTCCTTGGTTTCATAATTTCTTTGCATGTCATAGAAGTTGACCTTGATAAAGTAAAGGGTATTCTTGAAATGACTCCACCTAATAATCTTAGCCAACTTCATAGTTTTCAAGGTAAGTTACAATCTATTCATTGTTTTATTTCACAAATTTCTCGATCGTTTGCTGTGACCATTTCACCATCTCCTAAAAAAGGATGTCTCCTTCAAATGGGATGATGAATGCCATAAAACCTTTGATTCCTTTAAACAATACCTTCTCCAACCACCAATGCTCATTCCTCCAAAGGTTGACCAACCATATTACTGTACATATCTACTACCGATAATTCCTTGGGTGCATTCTCACTCATCGTGACGAGAAACACAACGAATAGGTAGTTTATTACATAATTCGTACTCTTTTGTACTACAAAACCAGATACACCCATGCCAAAAAACTCTCCTTAGCCTTAGTTTTTATTTCCACCAAACTTCGTCATTACCTACTCAACCACAAAACTTTTTTTGTCACTGTCATCGACCTTACATGTATGCCAAAACCTACCAACATCAACATGTTACACTTTGGCTCATGCTTTAAGAAGACCTCAACCTCTAATTCATTCATAAAAAATATATCAAAGGCCAAAGCATCACTGACCAACTCGTAGATGCACCCCTCTCCAGAAATCAATCTTCTAACTTCGATTTCCTAGATGAATCCATTACCACCCTCTTTTTGGAAGATACCACTTACCAAGTGACCCTTTTCTTTGATGGTTCCATGTGTCGGCATGGGGGTGGTGTAGGTGTTATCCTCATTCCTCTTGATGGTGAACCCATGTCATTATATTTCAAACTAGATTTTAATTGTACTAACAATATTCCTAAATATGAAGCACTCGTATTGGGTCTTAAAGCCACCATAGCCTTAGACATTAAATTGATTAATATCTTTGGTGATTCCCAACTAGTTGTAAACCAAGTCAATGGTATATACTAGTGTCATTAAGAATCAATTCAAAAGTATAAGCACCATGTCGATATGCTTTCGACTACCTTCGACCGCTATGAAATCCAAACCACTCCATGCTCCACTAACAAATTTGTGGATACCATGTCCCGCCTTTCTACTCGGATACTTGCCTCGTCCTGCGAATCGAAAAATATTTGTCATAGTGAAAATGTTGAAATCAACTTCTTATCTATTCCAAGGTGTCAACCTCTTTGGAACCAT
This sequence comes from Taxus wallichiana var. yunnanensis, assembly GCA_018340775.1. Classification (NCBI taxonomy): domain Eukaryota; kingdom Viridiplantae; phylum Streptophyta; class Pinopsida; order Cupressales; family Taxaceae; genus Taxus; species Taxus wallichiana. The sequence goes on along the minus strand of CM031240.1, from coordinate 144,489,081 downwards.
TCCACCGACCCACATGAACATTGGTATAAGCGGTTTATGGACTACCTTTCCTTTTCAATTCTACCACCTGACCTTACCCGTAATGGATAATGAGATTTCCTCAAAATTTTCTCACTTTGTGTCATCATGGGTGGTCTTCTTTATAACCATGGCTTTGATGGTATCTTGCTGCAATGTATTTCAAGTTCTGAAATTCCTTATACCATTAAGGAGGTTCATGATGAAATTTGTGGAGGTCACTTCGGTGGTAGCTTTCACTAAACATATTCTTTACTTGGGATATTATTGGCCAAACCTCAACTATGAATGTTGTGACTATGTCAAATGTTGTGTGAAGTGTCAACAACACACTAATCTTCATCACACACCTAGTCATGCCTTATAGGTCACTCAAGACCTATGGCCTTTCTCTTAATGGGGTTTGGATCTTGTCAGGGAGATCAACCCTCATTCTTCACAATGCCATCAATGGATTATAACTTCTCTGAATATTACACTAAATGGGTAGAAGCCATCCCTCTCATCTCTACAAAAGATGATAAAATACGTGAGTTAATTAACCATCACATTATTTTTCACCTTGGTGTCCCTCACCGCTCATCACCGATAATGGAAAACAGTTCAAAAAAAAAAACCTTTCGAAACTTTGTGATGCCTTCGGTATTCAACTCATTTCTCTTCACCATACTACCCACAAACAAATGGCTAGGTAGAATCAACCAAAAAAACCCTAAACAAAATTCTTATGAAAGTAGTTAACGATATGGGAAAGGATTGGCACACGCACATTACTTTTGACTTATGGGTTTATCGCACAAGTATTCTCATCTCAACTCGCCACACCTTTCTCTTTGGTCTATGAAACGAAGCCTATCCCGCCTCTCAAAGTCTAGATTCCCTCTCTTTGCATCTCACTACAAGACATGCTTAATGATGATGAATTTTTCGGGGACCGTTTGCTACAACTCGATTTATTAGATGAACGTTGTCTCATTCGTCAATCACCTCCAAATCCACCAAACACGTATCAAATGTGCCTATGACAAACATGTCCATGAACGAACCTTCGGGTTGGTGACCTAGTCTGAAGGAAAAATTTCTCCTATTTGTCTAGGACCCTATATCATCACCCATTCCTATGGATTAGGTGTTTATCGTTTGTCTTCACTCGAATGTGAACTCGAACCTAAGCCCCTCAATTTCTTGCATCTTCGACTGTTCTATTGTTGAACCTAGTCCTATATCACCTTCTATCTAGTAAAAACACTCGTCCCTTGAGTAATACATGCCTTCCATTTCACCTATTTTTGAGGATCAACGACTAAATAAGAATCATGTGGTTACTCATAACCTTTCAACCTTATCTTCAATATGAGTACCATGACTCTTCTCATGACATGATTCTCATGGATACTTTTTGTCTTTTTCAAGATGGAATCCCATGGTCATTCATCACTTGAAACCCTCACTTTCATGGTTAACTTTGTATACTCAAGTCTTGTCTACTAAACAAGAGCTTGAGCCTCTTCTATAGTCTTGTCCATGACTTAAAGGTCCATAAAAAAATAATTTCAAAAGGAAAATGGGATTCAAATCCTTGAGTCAAAATTCCAGCAATATGATGATTTCCTCAAAAAGGACATCTCTTCTCTCTATCTTACAAGGACACCTATACAAAGCTAGCCATAAATGTATTTAGTCTATCATCAAAAGAAGACTATCCAAAATATTGAAGCATCTGTATTGATCAGCTTCATGAAGACCTCAAGGAAGATAATATATTTATCCCACATAGACTTCCCACATTGATCATTCTATAAAAATAAAAAATCAAAACAAAGAAAAATATGACCTTTTCATTATGGACTTGCCTATTTTGATCTTGGGCATCTTTTCATGTTGGCATGCTACCTCACACTCATTTTACCATCAACCATCTTACTTGCCCCTCATCACCTTTTCACCCTAATTTCCTTCCCACTCAAGGGATGTGTCGTAAATGTGAAATTTTGTGATCATGTGACTTTCTTCATCCTTAGAATAGTTGATTATGCATGCCTTTAGGGTCTTCTGTTCATAAGACAATATTTGGTATGTTAGATTCATTAGGGTTCTTATCAATTAGGAGGCTCTTTTACCACCTCTTACCATTCACCTTCTTCATTACTTATTGATTACCCTATATAAGACCAGACCATCGACACCTACATTTTAAATGACTTTCTCTTTCACCATGCCTAAAAACCAAGATTCAACCATGCCTATGACCTAGACTCAACCATGCCTAAAACCAAGACTCAACCATGCCTAAGTGACCTAACTCAACCATGCCTAAGTGACCTAATTCAACCATGCCTATGACCTAAACTCAACCATGCCTAAAAGCAAGACTCAACCATGCCTATGACCTAGACTCAACCATGCCTAAAACCAAGACTCAACCATGCCTAAGTGACCTAACTCAACCATGCCTATGACCTAGACTCAACCATGCTTGAAACCTACCAACCCATTCCTCTGCCTCATCATATACTTCCCTAGCTTATGGAAGAAATACATTGGCCGAGGCCCCTTTTCCCAAGGCACTCCTAGGGCATGGGGCCCTTGGAGGTTAGCTCAGACACTCTTACCCTTTTTACCCTTTTTACCCCATTTTACCCATTTTGACCCAATCTCATCGGTGCCAAAACCTTTTGACCCTACCCACATTTATTACAACCTACCCACAAGCCCACACTACCGATACTTTTCCTTAATTGAGTTTAAGGACCTATTATTTTACCCACACATTGGCCTTACCCATGCCATGACCTATGTACCTTGACCTGAACCACTATTCATGACCTTTCGGCGTGCGCGCTTGCTATACCTTGTGACTCTATTACCTATGTTATTTTTCCCTGATGACCTTACCTTACCTATTTCCATGTTTTTTATCTCGAACCAATCTTTGGTGTACCATAACATACCTAAACATTCCCGCACTTTGACCTAAGTCGTGTTTCCTAACCATATCCTATACCTTAGATACCTAAATCACTTCAACCCTGTTTTGATAAACTTATCGACCTTGGATGATGTAGTGTTTTTAAGCTCTTCAACTCGGTACCATTTCCCGGTCTATAAGTATGCATGCATTCAATATCCACTACATGTTACCCAATTTGAACTTTTCCCTGTACCCAATGTGCCTATACACACACCCATACCCACTTACCTTCATTTTCACCACATCCACCTTTTATCAAACCACTCACCGATTCCATATTATATCTCACCAGTTCCTAGTTTAAGGGGGATCAACTTCACCCACACATGGGGTAACCACTTCATTTTTGTTCATCATCACTTACCAATACAAGCTATGTGACAAAAAGGGGCAAAATGTAGACACCAAATTTGGGTCACACTCCCCTTCACCCCACATGTATATTAATTTAATTACCTATAATTAAATTAATTCCCATGCTCACAATATTCATTATTTAATTACCTTAATTGAACTAATTTCCACCTCACCTAGACACCTCACCCCACCACATCACCTAGACACCTCATCACAAACCTATTCTTAGCATGTTTCCTTTTAACTAGGACTCAATCTCCACTTACCATAACTAACTAAGACTTAGTATAACCCTAACACTAAATTCATATTCTTCCTCTAACCACATGCACACTTACTTACGTGGAAAAATCCATTTTGGATCCCTAACAATAAAAAAATGGTCAAAAGATAACCAAGATCTACTATTTTGGGTAACCTAGGATATCCCACATTAATCGACATAGATAAACCCAAACCGATGCCGATCACCCTAAACCATCATTGGTTACCATATATTCACTTTGGTAACCTTGTTTGAGAGGTTATAAGAATTATTTGAGTTTTGGAGAAGAGAAATATGCATGCAAGCATGCACCAAAGCACTCCTACACATCCAGGACATCCATAGCTAGCACCAAGACGATATGAAGGTATATGCATTCACGGTAGCATTCTGGGAAGCATTGTCACTGAATTGACCACCATTTCATAGATCAACCACGCCATCGACCTACGGGAAAAATTACGTGTGTTTCTAACTCCGCATCATTTCATACTTATTTATATTACAAGTTTCTTCATCCATGTTGGCTAGATTCCATTTTCATTTATATCCCACCTTCTTTATCCTCTTGTTAATATCACCTTCCCATCACCCATAATCATTTAATTATATATACGATTGTTGAACACCTCGAAAGTACTCTCAAAGCACCTTTACAAACCCATTCATCCCTCTTTACATTATCTCGTATAACCTCAAAACACACTAAAAACCAAAATTCATTGAGTTTCTAGCATCCCGCTTCTACCAAATTTGGTTACCCATGACCATTGTTAGTTCCCTCTAAACCGCCATCAGTCACATCTCACCGACATCGTCTCTCGTATCGATAAGATTCAAAATAAAAGAAACCTAATAACACCCATACAAGTAACCCAAACCACCTAGAATTTGACCCGACCCAGTCCAAAGATCTTGAATACCTACCCCACTCCCGGATATGATCATAACCTAGCCTGTTAGATTATATTTTCTTATTGTATTTGAATGAGTTGCCTAAATCATATCAACTATAGTAGGATTTTATTTATTTACGTTATATCTTACATTAAATTGTATTAAATAGTGGGTTGACAACCGTTAAGTAAGTATCACACCTCCTAAATCTAGCACACACTAGGTAGCCCATTGACATATATTGTTTGACTCTCTCTTATGGTCTCGCTTTGTATTTCAAGTAGTTCCTCCTATCCAAAAGGAATTTCTCGCAATCAACATTGGATCAAGAATTTAGAACGCACACACAACCTTCAACACGTCTATCACAGCAGGTATTCCTCCTTGGTCCATCATCGATTACATCCGATTGACATCGGTCTTTATATCCGGTAAGCCTGCAAATAACAAAAACCTAATAACACCCATCCAAGTAACCCAAACCACCTAGAATTTGACCTGACCCATCCCAACATTTTGACTACCTACCCCACTCCTAGATCTAATCATAACCTAAACTGTTAGATTATATTTTCTTATTATATTTGAATGATATTCCTAAATCATATCAACTACGGTAGGATTTTATTTATTTATGTTCTCTCTTACATTAATTTGTATTAAACAGTGGGTTGACATCCATTAAGGAAGTATCACACCTCTGGATCTAGCACACATGAGGGAGTCCAATGATGGATATTGTTTAACTCTCTCTTGTGGTCTTGCTTTGTATTTGAGGTAATTAATCCTAGCCAAAAGGAATCTCTTGCAATCATCATTGGATCTAGAATTCAAAATGTGCGCACAACCTTTAACCCATCCATCATAATGTATTCCTCCTTGGCCCATCACCTTATCTGTTTCATCAAATGTATAAAGAAAATGGTGAAAAAACATGTATCTTTATGTTTCCTAATGATTATACACTCTCGAGAATGGATGTGGCCTCACCTTTGGATTGATTCGTCAATATCGGTTCAAAGAAGTTATTTACACTTCTATAATATGAAATATTTGTTCATGTAAAAAGATAATTTTTTTGGGATTCTTCTTCAATAACATGCACAATATTTGGCCAAGTATTATTTTCCATATGTCCAATCATGAGCTAGGCCATGGAGGGGTCATCATATTCCTTACATTATATTCTCTCGAACATCATCTCATGGGGCTCGACCTCACCCATGAGCGATCTGACTCCGTTTGATTTTGATGGGTGTATTTTTAGGTTAGCTAACATGTATGCATCCAATGATGTGATTAAACGGTCTCTTTTTGGTTTTGGATTATTGACTCCCTTTCGGATCTTTGAATAGATTTTATGTAGATATTTCAACATGGTTGAATCTAATGAGGATAGGGAAGATAACATACTTATGTGTTAGTGTGTGGGAGAATGAGAATCATTGTTCTATTTGACACAAGCTCAAAATTTATGACCCAAGTCACCATTTCGGCATGATATCACTACTACTTAGTTCACTTGGTCCATTTTTGGCAAGGGAAATTCGGGTGGTAAAGAGGTTAGATTGAGCTTTTTTTTTTTGATAAATTCCTCTTTTCTCTTTCCTCCACTGATAAAAGACCTATTTTGTTGGTCCAGTTGTCCCTCCTCCGAGACCATCAACCCATTTTTGCATTACTTAGAATGCTTCCACCTTAAAAGTAAAAATTCATAAGCCTATTTCAACACTACCCATCTTTTATATGAGATAACTTGAGGATGTAATATAATAATTTAGAACTTCATGCCCAAAACCTCAAGGGATATAAGGTAGAATGAATGGTGGGTTTTTGTTATTTGAATAATTAACACCTTTCTTAGGATTTATAAGAAACGGGAATCCATATATATGAAGAGAGTTAATGAAGCATCATACCATGATTTATAATAGATTTCATAGGAAATAATATCTCTCCTTTCAAAATCTCTTTGAAAAAGTAAGTGGTGAGTGGTGATACAAACTTAAGGTGGAGGAAGCATACAAATCCTGAGGAACCTAACTCAAAGTAAGGCTACATTGATTAAAAATTGAATATAGAACTTGTAAATATTTTCTTCTCCTCTCCAATCAAGGCATATTGTAGATAGAATTAAATCCATCTAAATAGCCAATGCCATACTTACCAAATTAGTAGACATCCTACAAGATTTTCTGACAATTTTCATGATGATTTATCTTCTCTCAACCTTCCTAATGTGAAAGAGAGGATTCTCCCACGAAATTCCTCCAATTACTCCCTTCCAATATTTCCCATGCCCAAAGAGTTTCTTGGGAAAGACTCCTCTCACTTAATGAACTCAAATAAGAAGTTATGCAAACATATTATAACAAAGCCCCTAGAATTGATGGTTTCCTCTATGAATTTTACCAAATCCTATGTTTTTTCTATTACCCCTTATTTAAATATAGTTTACCTTGAAGCTATGAGCTCTAACTCTTTGGGTGACTTGATCAATCAAGGTAACATAAATTATATTACCAAATATGGTGACTATGAGTAAATCACTAAGTAGAAGACCATTACTCTTGTCTCCTATAAGATCATAGCCAAGGATTTAGTAAAAAGAATTAAGCATCTCCTTCCTCTCATTGTCTGAAAAAAATAGAAGTGAATTCATTCAACATAGGTACATTATTGATGATATAATATATAGTTGTTTGGGAAGGCATAGAATGTGCCAGGTATCGACAAAAAATATCCTTTTGTGAATATCAAGATTTTGAGAAAAATATGGAAAGATATAATGGACTTACATTATTGTTGTGCTCCAATCCCTTAGGTTTAGGGCCCACTTTTTAGGTTATGTCAATATGTTTTTTCAATAAGTTGGACCTTGTATTTCCATCATTGGAGCCCAATATTTTGGATTTAATATCTTCATATCCACTAGACAATTCTTTTGTATCACTCCATCTCTATATTTTACGGCTTGGAAGGATTCGACTATTTTTGGCCATATATTCTCCCCGAGGTTTCGTTAAAGGTATCAAAATCCCTCATTCTAAATAACAAATTATCAATGAACACTTTATAGATGAATCCCTCCTCACCTTAATTGAGGAAAAAATTAGTCACTAATGCCATGAAATGTCTAAATATTTTTGAATTTCCTTTGGCTCTACTATTAAATTGAAAAAGAATCAATGATACAAATAATCCATTACACCTAAGCCTCCTTTTTAAAACTATATCAATTGGATTAGATTTAGACACGGTGCAATTTATATTTCTTGGCATTCCATTTTCTTTCAAATCCATCCCTTATGAGGTGTGGAATTATGTTTTTCAATAAGTGGAAAAAGAGATTACCAATTAGATCACCAAACCACTCTCTCTTGTTGTTATAGATCTATTCCAAATTCTTGGATATTACCCATGCCAACTCTTCCTCTTGTTGGGCTCCTTATAGAGAAGCTTATGAAAATTAATAAAGACTTCTAAAATATTTTGATGGGATAACTCGAGGGAAATAAAGGGCATGATAGTGTTGTAGGGAAATTTACTATAAAGCCCAAATGAGTAGGAGGACTGGGTATTTTGGACATTAAGCTTCAAGGGTTCCCCATAAACATCAAATGGATCATTCAAATCCTTGAAGGATATAATCCTAGAAAATTCTCCTCATACATTGTGTTAATCAAGGGACATGTTATCACCAAAAACATAAACCTCTTATTTTTCATGAATGAATGGATGAGAAATACATGTTTTTGGTAACATGGGATTGTATCCAAGTTGTGAGATTTTCTACTTGAGCCTCTAAGAGGGTTGGCTCCTATACTTATTCCTAATGTTAAACTACTCCTATAACAAGAAATGCAACTATCTAATCCTATTCTAACAATCCAAGGGACCAGGGGAGGAGAAAGATGCATGAAAAGGGGAAATCCTAAGCTAACGAGAGGTGATAACACTAAGAATAGGGGAAAATAAACTCTTAGATGAGTGGAAATAGGAGGAAAATAAAGGAGAAGAGGGCATACATGAATACCAAAGTCCAAAACAACATTCACACTCTCATTTCCATGGAGCACAATAGAAATAAAAATGAAAAAGGAAAATAAACATGCATAATATACCTGTAAATGGAATAAAGAGGAAAGAAAATATGATAAAAACAAGCTAGAGCAAACAATAGTCACATTTTTTTTTATTTCTTCATAGAGATGCATAGTCCATTAAAAAGAAGAAATAAGGCATGAATCACCATGTAGAGGTCCAAATATGAGGCCTACAACTCAAAAATAAATATGCATCACTTGAAAGATGATGCACTAGTATCCTAAGAGGGTTGAACCTTTACAAATCAACATCATCTTACAATGTATGGAAAATGGGAGAGAGAGGACGGAAAATAGAGGGAAAATCAGATTTACAACTTAAACTACGAATAACATGCCTTGAATGTCTTAAAATAGGCATGAGAACCCTTACAAGACCATTCCCCTATGATACTTTACTTGTAGGAGAAGAAATTGAAACCATACCTCACCGATTAACTAAAAATGGACTAACTATGTAGTATATAGATAGCTAATATAAGCTATGAACATACTGTAACAAAGTAGATAAATGCAATAAACAAAAATTTAAGTGAGCTAAACAACTATGCAAAAGGAAATGCTAAATCTAATATGTAAAAGAGAGTGAGGAAAGAACTCATCTGATAACAGATGTCTATCGAAGAGTGTCACATGACTGGAAAAATCAAGAGCAGGAATGATTGTGGAGAAGTCTCAAAAATGATGGATCTAGAGGATCTAGCTAGATTGGGGCACCTAGAGGAGGACTGGGGCACCTGTGGGCACTCTAGTCGGAATCGGGCCTTGTGGTTTGTGTAAAATCTCTAAAACTGGTTTCTATAGATATGGAAGATGATTTGGAACCTTGATGTGTGTCGCATCAACTTAAATGTCCTCGCTAGATATCACCAATACTCCAAGATGAAAGAAATACATGCAAGACCCCAAAAAAACATCAAACCCTAAAAAAATATTCATATGAAGGGGTCAAACTGACCTCAGCTGCCACAATGGTGGACTTACTAACTAAGTGTTACACTACATCTTAGACCCGATGTAGTTTTATGTGCAAGTGTGTGTGAACATTCCCTAGGTTTCTCTTGTGTCAGTCACACTTTGTGAAGTAGCGAGAAATAACTATGTGTAGAAAATATAGTAGAATGTGTGCATGGAATAAAATAGAATCCCTCCCCTATGAAATGTGATGCAAATGTCCTAGCCTTGTACCTTGATGATGGATCTATGTGAATGCAAGTGATCTCTAATGTAATAGATGGATGCAACTATATATGGAGTGATAGTAGTAAGTGATGTTAGGTCCCTCATTATGGTCTCATAAATTTATATTTATAGGGTTCTCTTGATATAATTTCATAATTAACCCTGAAAAGGCCAACCATAAGAAAGATAAAGATGTCAAATGGATAGAAAGATCCCAAAAAGTTGTAGGAAAGTGCAAAAGGATCGGGGTGCCCCTGATAGGACTAGGGCACCCACGGGTGCCCTAGTACTAACCCGTACACCCTGATCGAGGAAAATAATGATGGGAAATGACTGAAATAGACTGGGCATGTGGATGAAAAGGGGTGGTAATGATGAAATAAAATAAAACAAGATGGTCAAAAGACAAGGGTTAATTAGTACTTTCTTCACTCAAGAACCTTCTAAATAATAGTATGAAACCAAGATAAATAAATGTCTAAAGTGCATGATTTTGTGACTACATTTCTCCACCACTTTATGGTGATCGGAAAGCTCGTAACATAAAGTAGGTAGAGATGTGTACCTTATGTCCATGAAGAGTGTAGTGGAAATACGCTGAAGGACTAGAAGAAAGTGTGGAATGACAAAAAGATAGAAAAGCATGGAAAATAAAGATGAAAAATGCACAAAGAAAAAGTGATGAGAGTGAACCTAGGGCGGAACACATGTGTAGCTTTTGTGGTGTGTAATGTACCTGCATGGTTAGTAAAGTGTGTGCTATTGTGAAGTGTTTTTGTTGACATTTTTTGTTGTTGTTTTCCCAATTTGACTGCTTGTTTCTCATACGGCTAGATCTGCAAGGAGAAAATGATCAAGTAGTCAAATATGTATGTATGTATGTGTAAAAATGCAATGTAAAAAACATATGTAAAAGTGTGTAAATGTAAAATACAAAAATGTAAATGGAACATGTACACCTGATCCATGTCGAGAAAGAGAGTTTAGAAGTATACCATATAATATGAGTTTTTTTGGCGATCTCACGCCACCTTGGCCGAAGAAGTGTAGGGAGGAAATAATTTGTTTCCTCCAAGATCTAACTTCTTCCCTGAATGTGTGTGAAGAGATCTTTGTATCATCCTTGTTTTTGGGTGATCCGATGCCATTGGCCGAAGTAGTGTAGAGAGGCACACCCACTGTAACCTCCAAGCCTGTAACTACTTCCTAGAATGCTAAGGACACCATGTCCTATAAAAGCTGCTATGTATGGGGTTCATAGACTGGTCTGAAACCAATTGCTATATATAAATAAACCAAATTGGTGTAGAATATTTGTGTTAGTATGTAAAACCCAAATGATGCCCCCCTTTAGGTGCACATGTGGCGTTGATGATAGGAAAATATGGCCCTAAAAGAGGACCAACCACATGAACTTTGTAACTGTTCCCTACAGGGGAAGGGAATGCACTTGGTAGAAACCAAGGTGTGCACAAAAAGATGGCTATCGAAAGACAAGTGTTAGTACGAAAGCATGGTTCTAAAACAAAGTGTGTAATCTACGCAAATAATGTAAAATTTACCAAACAAAGTAGTTTAAACAATCAAGAAGACAAGTAAGCCATAAAAATTGGGTTGTAAACATGGGACATCACTCATGATGTTGCAAGACACACAAGGCCATCATGGACGAAAAACAACAAACAAGTGTGCACACCTAACATAGGGCAAGGCCCACATATAAGAATCAAACAATGATAAACAAGTATAAACAAAAAATAAGTAGTCATGGAAACATGTAATCCTGCAAAACAAGTACTACACATGGAAAACCCATTAGCATTTTAGAGAAATAACCAATATGTCAAAGAGTGAATAACCAAGTAATGTAAAGTGCTAAGTACAAAATGAAACAATAGCACCTAGAAGGAACAAATGTGGATGACCCCAGTGACTAGTGTAGGAAGGGTAGAAAGTGAAAATCCATGCTATATTTAAAATATCTATATCTGTGATCACAACTAGAAAGAGACATGAACACACATGTGTGGATGGTATAGATGATGACATATAAGAAATCAATCTAACATGTGTAGTAAATTAATCTTGTAAAAACTAGTAAAAAGAGTAAATGCCCCCAAGACAATGCAATATGCTGTGGATGGATGGAATTGAATACAAGATGGAATGATAGGAGCCGCGTGCCCCCGAGTGAATGGAAATTTATGAAATGAGGTTCATTTTTTTCCCCCTCAACAATCAAGAATGAACTGTAAATGAAGAGTGCGTCATTGGGAAATGGTCGAGTAGGATGTTGTGTCTAATGCGTTGTGATGAATGTGTAAGTGTAGTGATGAGATACGACCTATAAATGACGTGTGCATGAACCCTATAGCCAAAGCATATACCATGACTAGATGAACGTATAAGTGATGATTTATCCTAAACATATTTTATGACAAGATGAAAGGAAGAGTGATTATTTATCCTTAAGTGTATATCACTATAAGATGAAAGGAAGAGTGAGGATTTATCCCTAAGCATTCACTATGAGATGAAAGGAAGAGTGATTATTTATCCCTAAGCACATATCAATATAAGGTGAAAGGAAGAGTGATGATTTATCCCTAAGTGTATATCACTATAAGATCAAAGGAGGTAGTGGTGATTTAACCTATGGTGTATACCACTACAAAATGACAGAATCGGTGATGATTTATCCTAAAGCATATTTCACTAACCTAGGATTGTCACATGTGTGATGAGTGTATGGAACATTTGATTATTAAACCCTCGGTAGTCGAGTATGGACCTAGAACAACTAAAGTGTGTCATAGGGTGGTGAGTGTAACATGTAGAAGACAATGTAGTATAGGTGATGACCATGTGATGAGTAGAATGTGTAAATAAACTATAAGGGGAATGAAAATGAAATATGTGTAGAATTTATAAAATGAAATGTATAAAACGTAGTGTAATATATGTAGATAGATGAGTAATGTAGTATGTAGGGATGAATGTAATGCTAGACTCATATGCGATGAATACTAGTATAGTATATAGAAAATGTATGATATGAAGATGTGCAGTGTATGATGTATGGTATATGACTATGTATAGGATGTGAGGAAATATGCGTAAATATCCTAATAGTGTATGTAATGCATAGGATGAATAGTGTATGATAGTAAACACGTGGATGATATAAGTAATGTAAGAGGAAGACTAGTATGATGTGTGATGTATGAATGTGAAAATGTTTGTAGATTAAATGTTGAATGTGTGGTGTATGACACGAGACATGTGACAAAACACAATGTATAATGCTTATAGTGTAATATTTGGGGTTCAGTTTAGTAGTAATTCCTCAATAGTCAAGTGTGAACCGAAAGCACAAGAGTGCATCATTGGATAATGGCATTGCTAAAAATATGATGAAAAATGAAAATGGAAAGATAATAGAAGCTATGATGAAATGGGGAGGAGGAAGGTGAATTAGGTGCTATGCCCCCAAGTATATAGAAATGAGTGAAATAACCAATGATAGTGAAGGATGAAAGGTCCTCCACCCGATGTCTGTGAGGATGAAAGCGTAGGACCATGATCTAATAGTGGTGGTATGGTAGACAAATACTATGCTGGTGAATGAATTCTATGTGCATGTGATGGATGAATATATGATGAAGGTTGGGGGTGTAGTAAAATGCATTGGTGATGGAGATCTATGTGATGTTGAATGTGAAGGTGATGAGAAACTATTTGGGATAAAACTAGGTGGTGATCAACACTAAGATGCAATAACTATCCTAGGAATGGGCCTATGATGATGTGTAGGACTAATGAAATGATGCATTTGTGTAGATGGTACTCGAGTAGGTGAGCCAGGAGTAGATTGTGCTTTGAGCAACATAGAATGAGACATGTTAGAAGAAGTAGATGACACACAAGTGACTATATGAGGAGATGATGACAATGGAGGAGATGGAGGGACACCATTAATATAAATGACTTGTGTATTGTAAATGAATTTGAGTTGCAAATGATTCATAGAAATGATAGATTGAGAGTGACGAATCCAATTGAGACCAAGAATCATGTCACATCCCTCAATTGTATTTCCAATGAGGAAAGGGACAAGCATAGTAAGAGGACCAACTGTAACATGCAGCTAAACAACCCCAAAGGGTTTTGTGAAAGGGTATTGATTTGGGATGAAGGATACCCAATATCCTTGAGAAGTGAAATATAACATGTACTAATGGGCCATGATGGGTCAACCTTAGTGTTTTTGATGGAGGTCAAGCTAATAGAGACCTTGATATGTAAATGATTAGATGTGAAATTGGCATGATAATCATGATCGGAGAAGAAAATTATTGGTGGCGAAGCTTCAGTGTTAGCAATAAGAAATCCAGATCTCCTAATCTTGGAGGTGATACCATGTGATACACATGATTAGAAGAAGAGTCTATTGTCTTTTTCTCACGTTGTTAAGAGTCATTGTTAAAGAGCTTGAGTTTACCCTTGTCATTGTTGGTAGCAAAGCTAGTAGACTTTGGGAACTTGAGTTTATTGTTATCAATTAGATCTTGGATGATTATTTGGAGTTTTAGGCATCTATTTGTAGAATGTCCCACACATCGATGATAATCACAGTGAAATTTTTCATTGTAGTTCCTACCTTTTGGTCATGATAGGTCTAATTTGAGTGGCGGGGAAGGGTAATAATATTTCTCTCAAGAATTTGTTTCAATATAAGATGTGGAGCCATGGGAAAGTTGTTAAATATGCGTTGAGGTTGTTATGACTGAACCTCCCTAGTAGGAGTGATGATGTTAACTGTGACTTTAGTGTCAATTGGTTTAGTTGTGGAAGGTTTAAATGGCATCTTATTAGGAAAATGAGTGGAAGATGAAGCATGTTCTTGATACTTAATATTTCTTATGGATAGGAGTTTAGTCTCACAAAGCTTGAGAGTATGAAAAAGTTGATCAAATGAAGGAGAATTCTCAAAGAGAACACTCTCCTATAGAGGTGGTAATAGACTTTGAATAAATAATTCTTGAAGCTTAGAGTTGGTAAGCATGTTGGTCATCTTAGCTAGATTGTTCTTATACCTCAAAATGTAATTGGCTAGGTGTTCATTTGAACCTTGTTTAAGTTGTGCTAGCTAGGCATAAGAAATCTTAGAGAGCTGATATTGATGGATAAATGAGTAAGAAAGGCATAATATAGATGTGTGAAAGAGGTTATCAAGTGAATAGGTAAGTCATAGAACCAACACATCACATAATCATGAAGAATGCAAGGAAAGAGCTTAGCTAAAAGTGTATGATCATCAACAAAGTCAAGACAAACGACATGAAATTCTCTAAGGTGTTCTTGTGGGTCACCATGCCCATTGAAAATGGGAAGCTTAGGGGTAAAAAAACTAGGAGGAAGCGCAGGTAAGTAGAGATGGCAGGTGTAAATGGAGTATGCAATAACAAGGTAGAATCTAAATATGGTGATGCATACGAAGTGGCTGTTGTAACTTACGAATTTGAGCTTGAAGATCATGATAAAGAGAATTTAAGTCTTGATTGCCAACAAATGAGACTTTCCATACATGAGAAACTAAGGGTGACATAAAATGATTGGTAGGAGTAGGAACATAAATGAGAATAGTAGAAATATGAGGAAGAGTAGAAGCAAGGTGAGTGGAGTGGTAATGGAAGTGGGTATGGCGGAAGAAGCAGTGAGTTCCACCAAGTTAGTAACTTCCTCATGAGAAACATGAAAAATTAAATCTAGATCTTGGGGATGCTCAATAAGGTTATCATTGATGGCATTAAGGTGAGATTCAATAAATTCTCATGAGAGTGAGCCATGCCAAAGGAAAATAAACCCTATATTGGTAAAGAAAGAAGAAAGAACCTAGAAGCATGGATGATTAACGTCGGGTTAACCAAAATGATTAACTAAAAATGGAATAATGATGTAGTATATATAGATAGTTAATCTAAGCTATGAATAGTTGTAATAAAGTAGATAAATGTAGTAAACAAGAATGTAAATGAGCTAAAAACTATGCAAAAGAAAATGCTAAACCTAATATGAAAAAGAGAGTGAGGAAAGAAATTAGCTGATAACGGATGCCTATCGGAGAGTGCTGCAGAGGTGACTAGAAAAATCAAGAGAAAGAATGACTATGCAGAAGTCCTGAAAAGGATGAATATGGAGGATCTAGCTAAATTGGGGCACGGAGGAGGACTGGGGTGCCTATAGGTGCTCTGGTATATAATCTAGGTGCCTTGGTCTATGCAAAATCTATGAAATTGGTTTCCACAGAGCCACACGGGATGACCTGGAACCTTCATTATTTGTCTCATCAACTTTGTTGTCCCATTCCAGATGTCGCCAATACTCCAATATGAAAGAAAGACCTACAAGACCCCAAAACAAGCATTAAAACCTGAAAAAGAATAATGCATATCAAGGGTTCAGACTAACCTCGACTACCATAATGGTGGACTTACTAATTGATCTTTGCACTACATCTCAAACCTGATGTATTTCTATGTGCAAGTGTGTGAACATGTCCTAGGTTTCTCTTGTTTTAGTCACACTTTGTGAAGTATCGATCAATAAATATGTGTACAAAATGCGAAGAATGTGTACATGGAATAGAATAGAATACCTCCCCCTATGAAGTATGATGCGAGATATCCTAGCCTTGTGCCTTGATGATAGAGCTATGTGGATGCAAGTGATATCTAATGCAATAGATGGATGCAACTCTAGATGGAGTGATAGTAGTAAGTGATGCTAGGTCCCTCATTATGGTCTCATAACTTTATATTTATAGGGTTCTCTTGATCTAATTTCATAATTAACCCCGAAAAGGCTGACCACAAGAAAGATAAAGATTCCATACAGCTATACATAGCCCAAAAAGTGACAGGAAAGTGCAAAAAGGATCGGGGCCCCTGGTGGGACCAGGACACCCACGAGAACCCCAGACTAGCTGGGTGCCCCAATCAAGGCTAAAATGATGGGAAATGACCAAAACATATTGGGCATGTGGATGAAAAGGGGTGGTAATGATGAAATAAAATAAAACAAGATGTCCAAAAGATGTGGGTTAATTAATACTTTCTTCACTCAAGAACCTTCTAAATAGTAGTATGAAACTAGGATAAATAAATGTCTAAAGTGCATGATTTTGTGACTAAACTCACAATTTTTTCATGAATGAATGGATGAGAAATCAATGTTCTTGGGTAACATGGGATTTCATCCATGTTGTGACACTTTCTATTTGAGATAAACCTATTGAGAGGGTTGGTTCCTCTACCTATTCCTAATTTTAAACTACTCCTACAACAGGAAATACAACTATCTAATCATATTCTAATAATACAAGGGACCAAGGGAGGAGAAAGATGGATGAAAAGGGGAAATCCTAAGCTAACAGAGGTGATAGGACCAAGAAGAGGGGAAAGGCACTCTAAGATGAGTGGAAATAGGAAGAAAATTAAGGAGGATAGGGATGACATGAGAACCACAGTCCAAAACAACATTCAAACTCTCATTTCCATGGAGCACAAAAGAAATAAAAATTACAAAAGGAGAATACACATGCACAATATGCTTGTAAATTTAATAGAGAGGAAAGAAAATGAGATAAACACAAGCTAGGTCATAGGATAGCCAAAAAAAAAGAATTTAATTGCTTCATAGAGATGAAGATTTCATTACAATGAAGGAAGAAGACATGAATAACCCTATAGAGATCCAGATGTGAGGCCTGCAACTCAAAATACATATGCAACAATTGAGATATGATGCACTATTATCCCAAGAGGGTTCACCCTTTACAAATGAGCATCATATTAAAATATATAGATAATGGGAGAGAGATAGGAGGGAGAAGAGAGGGAAACTCAAATTTTCACCTTTAACCACAAATAACATGCATTGAATGTCTAAAAAAGGAGTGTTAACCCTTACAAGAGCATTCCCCTATGATACTTAGCTTGTAGGAGAAGGAATAGACACCATAGCTCACAAAATTTTGTGGGTGAGCTCCTGGGAATGTATCTTTTAATGTGGGGATAGTTTTTCCTCCATTTCATCCACCTAACCTCACCTAATTTCTGTAGGCCCAAATAAGTAGGAGGACTGGGTATTTTGGACATTAATCTTCAAGGGTTCCCAATCAACATCAAATGGATAATTTAAAGCCTTGAAGGATCTAAATCCTAGACAATTCTCCTCACATATTGTGATAATAAAGGGACATGTTATCACCAAAAACAACACCCTCTTATTTTCATGAATGAATGGATGAGAAATCAATGTTTTTGGGTAACATGGGATTGAATCCAAGTTATGATACTTGATACTTGAGAAAAACATTCAAAGAGGGTTGATTCATCTACCTATTCCTAATGATAAACTACTTGTATAACAAGAAATGAAAATATATAATTATATTCTAACAATCCAAGGGACTAAGGGAGGATAAATATGCATGAAAGGGGAAATCCTAAGCTAACAGAGGTGATAACACCAAGAAGAGGGGGAAAGACACTCTTAAATGAGTGGAAATGGGAGGAAAATGAAGGAGGAGAGGGAAGACATGAGTACCACAGTCCAAAAAAACATTCAAACTCTCATTTCCATGGAGCATAACAAAAATAAACCTTGCAAAATGAGAATAAACATGCACAATATACCTGGAAATGAAATATAGAGGCAATAAAATGTGATAAACATAAGATAGGGTAAAGAATAACCACAAAACAAGAATTTTATTGCTTTATAGAGATGCATCGATTCTGATGAAGGTACAAGGCATGAATCACCCTATAGAGGTCTAGATTTTAGGCTTGTATCTAAAAATACATATGTAACACTTGAAAGATGGTGGATTCACATCCCAATATAGTTAAACCTTTACAAATAAACATCATCTTATAATATATATAAAATGGAAGAGAGAAAGAGAGGAGGGAAAATAGAGGGGTGCTCGAGATAACCAACTTCAACCACCAATAATATGCATTGAATGTCTGAAAATAGGCATGGGTACCTTTACAAGACCATTCCCCTATGATACTTTTCTTGTAGGAGAAGGAATGGGCACCATACCTCACCAAATTTGGTAAGTGGGCTCCGCGAGATTGTATCTTTTAATTTTGGGATAGTTTTTCCTCCCTTTCACCCACCTAACCTCGCCTAATTTACTGTAGGCTGAAATAAGTAAGAGGATTTGGTATTTTTGACATTAAGATTTAAGGGTTCCCTATCAACATCAAATGGATTATTCAAATCCTTGAAGGATATGAATCCTAGACAATTCTCCTCACACATTGTGCTAATCAAGGGACATGTTAACAGGAAAAAACAACACCCTCTTATTTGTCATGAATGAATGGATGAGAAATAAATGTTTTTGGGTAACATGTAATTGTCTCTATGGACACAAAATCATGCACTTTAGGCATTATTTAGTCCTGGTCTGATACTACTATTCATATGGTTTTTGAGTGAATAAAGTACTAATTAGAACCCATCTTTTGGCCATTTTAATTTGCTATATGTCGTCACTACTGACCTTCAAAACAAACTTTCCCAGTCTACTTTTTTTATTTTGGATCATTTTAGCCTTGATTGGGGTGCCCATGCTAGCACTTTGTGGCACCCACAATGCCTATGGTCCGATCGCGGGGCTCCTTAATCTTCTTTCCACTTTCCCATCACTTTTTGGCACTTTCTAGCTGTTTGAGCATTCTATATTTTTGGTGGTAGGCCTCTTCGGGGTTAATTATGAAATTAGAACAAGAGAACCATATAAATATAAAGTTATGATACCTTAACAAGGACCAGCACTAAGCAATACTTTCATCACCTAATGTTGCATCCATCAAAAGGGTCCATTTGCATCCATCTAGCTCCATCACAAGGAAAAAGGCTGGTTCATTTGCATCACATTGCATAGGAGGGAAGTTTATTCTATTCCATCCACCATTCTATTACATTTCTATACTAATTTCAAAAGTGCAACTAATGAGAAGACCACCTAGGGCATGATTACACACACAAGTATACAAAAGTACATCGAGTCTAAGATGTAGTACAACGATCGATTATTAAGTCCACCATTTTGGTCAGCGAGGACGGTCAGGCCCTTTCATATGCATCTTTCTTTTTGAGGTGTTTGATGCTTGTCTTAGGGTTTTGTAGGTATCATCTTCCTTTCTGATTTCTAGTGACATCTAACGTAGTCCAACGATACTAGTGTGATAATAATTGAACATAGGAGATCATGTAGCGACACATTAGAGGAGTTTTACTGAGCGTTTTTAGGGACCAAGGCACCCAAATATCATACTAGGGCACACATAGGTGCCCCTGTATCTCTCTTGGGACCCTAGTCCACTCAGATTTACCAAATTTTCACTTTTTTGGACCTTGGCATAGTAATTTCCTCCTCATGTTTCTCTAGCCATCTCGTGATACAATCTAGAAAGTGCATTGAATCAACTGAGTTATTTCTAAATCTCTTTGCACTATATGGTTTTACATATCTACTTTCTTAGTTTCTTGGGTCATTTTCTTTATACACTTACTTGTTATTTTCTTGTTTTACTTTTAGATTAACTTCTAGAATACCTATTTTAGTTAATCATTTTGGTGAACCCATAACCGATCTTCACACTTATAGGACCCTAATTGTATAAGTAGGCTTAAAAATTACTTAGCTACTAATTATATTCCTCCTCACACTTCACCTGAATATGTATACCATAAGTTCACTTCTACTCTATCCCTCAATGAGGATCAAATAACTTTCACAACTGATGACTTACCTTCTCAAGCAATACTACAACATGAACCTCCCTTGTATATTCAAGTTTGTGTTAACAAAGTTAGGGTCAAATGCACAGTAGTTGATAATGGATATGGCCTTAACATTTGTAACATCACTTTCCTTCATCATTTAGGTATGTCAAAAGCATCTCTAGCTCCTTCCTCCATCTCTATTTGTGGCTTTGATAACATTCCCAAGTGTGTATTAGGTACTATCAGCTTACTGTCACTATCGGTCCATGTACAATCACTATTATGTGCCATGTCATGCCTAATAACCTTAATTATAATATTATTCTTGGACAACCTTGGATCCATGCTATGCATGGTCCCTTCTACATTACATGCACGACTTAAATTCTGTCATCAAGGCACTATTTATGATGTTCGAATGATCCTTCACCTTTTGAGTATTGTAATTTTGAGAAATCTAGTGATATTACAACTTAATTTGATATTCCTCGGGACTTTTCTCGATATGGGTTAGGGTACGAATACTTGCACCACTATGATTTTTCTAACAAAAATTTAGATCAACAAGAACATAAGGTCACAACACTTTGGGATCTCCCTACACAGTCACACAAGTTTGGGCTAGGGTATCAACCTCCTTCTCTGCCAACTACAGATGCTTATACTACCTTTCATGTTACCTCACTTTCCATAGTACATCTTGAACTCATCAGTGATGATGCATCTACCACTTGGGATACCTTAGATACTTTTCCTACTGATGATGCTCTACTCGGTTATATGGGTGTTTACGATCATCTTCCTTCCTTTCACAATAAATGAAATCTCCCATCATCTCTCAATGATATGGTTTATTTAAGAGAATCTAATGTATCCCCTAAAAAATATGATTAAATCAATACTATTCCTATTGATCCATACATTGAAGATCACTCAACCCTTCTCAATGAAGAAATAATTCAATACAACTTAGGTACATATGAAAATCCGCGCATAATTTTGCTAGCTTTGTCCCTTACTCTTGCTAAACAAAAAGATATCAAACAAGTACTTCACGATTTCTATGATATTTTTGCATGATATTATAGTGATATGTTGGGCATTGATCCATTAGTCACGATGCACAATATTTTCCTTAACCCTGGTGTTAAACCCGTCCAACAAAAAATTCACAAAATACATCCCAAAGTAGCACTTCTAGTTAAAGAAGAGATTCAGAAGCTTCTCAACACCGGTTTTATTCACATTGTTGACTATCCTGAATGGGTATCTAATATTGTGCCAGTAATGAAACTAGATGGTTGGGTTCATTTTTGCACCGATTTCCATGATTTAAACCAAGCTTGATCTAAGGATAGTTTTAGTTTTCCACACATCGATGCTATTGTTGATTATACAATAGAATATGATATTATTTCTTTTATGGATGGCTTTGCGAGGTTATAATCAAATTAAAATCAACCCCATTGACCAAGAAAATACCTCCTTCACCACGCCATGGGGAATGTTTTGCTATACAATTATGCCCTTTGGTCTTAAAAATGCAGGAGCTACTTATCAACGGGAAATGACACATATATTCCATGATTATATTCACAAGATCATCAAAGATTACGTAGATGACATTTTGGAAAAATCTACATGAGGTTCATCAATACAAAGGATCTATGAATACTATTTGAATGACTACGACAATATCATGTGTGTCTAAATCCCAAAAAATGTGTTTTTGGGGTCACAATGGGTAAGATCCTTGGATATATTATCTCCCAACGTGGCATTGAGATTGATCCTAACAAAATTAAATCCATTATCAATATGCCTCCACCCAAAAAATTTCATCAATTATGATCCTTACAAGGAAAAATCAGGCTATTCAGTGATTCATTACAACTCGCTGATAAGACTCAACCATTTACACGGCTCATGAAGAAAGATACTAAATTTATTTGGGATGAGAAATGTCAACAAGAATTCGATAATATCAAATCCTACTTGTTAAACCCACTAGTTTTAGTCCCTCCTTTAGCTGATTGACCTTTTTAATTATATATCTTTCTGCTACGTTTCATGCATTAGGCACTCTACTAGCACAACATGATGATTCTCAATGTGAAAGAGTGATATATTATATCATTTGTACCCTACTTTCTTATGAATGTAACTATAGCTACATTGAAAAACTATGTCTCAGCTTGGTTTTTGTTGTAGATAAATTGTGACATTATCTCCTAAATAATGAAGTACATATTATCACTAAAGTTGATCCTTTGTGGTACTTATTATCTCACACACATCTATTAGGATACTTGGCATGATGGGTTATGCTTCTCATTGAGTTTGATTTCAATTTTATACCAAAAAAATCCATCAAAGGAAAATTTATAACCAATCAATTAGCTGCAACACCCCTCTTAGATGCATCACCCATTTTTGATTCTTTTCATGATAATTTCACTACCTATACTATTGAGCCACACACATGGAAAATGTATTTTGATGGCTCTCGTTGTCAATCTAGTGCTAGATATGGGATAGTATTCATTACCCCATAGGGTTACCCACTCCCCTTTTCATATCGATTGGATTTTTCTTGTACAAATAACATTGTAGAATATGAATCCCTCATTTTAGGCCTACTGACCAATCAAAAAATTCTCATTCCCAATTTATGCATACACGAAGACTCTCAATTAGTCATCAATCAAGTCTAGTGATACATATAACAAAAAGGAGGAGCATATAACCCCATACAACATGCTTGTTAAAGATATCCTAGCTACATTCGAGTCCTATTCCATATCTACCATTCCTCGCAAGGATAATTGTCATGTCAATGCTATGGCTAGTGTTGCGTCACTTATTCTAGAAGACATCATAGATGAGCAAGACACATTCACAATTACACACTTACAAAATCCTTCTATCTCTACATTACCTCTTGCATCTTGCACCATAATGCGTAGTCAAGACAACTCTGAATGGTTTTCACCTATTTACAATTACTTATATAAGCAGACTATGCTTGATAATCTGTAACCTCATGAGGCTAGAAGGTTATGATGTGAGGCTACTCATTATGTCATTATTGGAATTGAATTATTTAAGCACACAATTTATGGTCACCTCTTACTTTGCCTCACACTCTCGATATACCCACTTCCATCTCGCAAACACATGATAGCATGTGTTGTGGTAATTTTTTCGGTAAAGCTATGTCACAAAAGATTTATGCCAGGGGTACTATTGGCCTACAATTATACAAGATTTCCTTGAATATTCCACTTCTGAAAAATTCCAAAAGCATGGTAATCTCCATCATGTGTTAGCGTATGAACTCTAGCCCATTGCACCTACTTGGCCTTTCTCCCTCTGGGGATTTTATCTCATTGGTATCATCAATCCTAATTCGGATGATGGACATAAATTCATCATTATTGATACTGAGTACTTTATTAAGTTGGTCTAAGTATCTCCTCTATGAATGGTCACTAACACAAAATTTGTAACTTTCTCAGCACACCTATTATCACACATTTTGGTGTGCCTTCTACTATTATTGATGATAATGAGTCTTTCTTCAAAAATAAGGATGTCAAAAAGTTTTGTGCTAAGTTCAAAATAAATCAATCATTTTATACCCCTTACTATCTGTAAGGAAATGGAAAAGTTGTGGCCTCTAACAAAACCATTGTTAAAATATTACGCAAGATCGTTGATTCTAGTAGTACTGATTGGCATAACCAACTATTCTATGCTCTATGGGACTATTGTACTAGTATTCGCACACCTACTAACACTACCTATTTTCCTTGGTTTATGGTGCTGAGGCCGTTATCCCACTTGAGATCGAAATACCATCTTTGAGGATCTCTCTTAAAGGAATCCTTAAAGAAAATGAATATCATGAAAACTACTTACATGAGCTAGAAATTTTGGACTCACGTCATGTCCAAGAACTTAAACATTTTCATGCATATCAATCTCACATTACACATGAATAAAATCATTAAAAGAGTTCTAGTGAGTTCAATATTTGTGACCTTGTTTTAAAATAGAATCAAAAGAATACAAATGTTGAGGCACATATCAAAGGAAAATTCAAGCCTAATTGGCTTAGCCCACACATTATCATTGAAATAATTGTTGTTGGAGTTTATATCCTTGCCACCCTTTTAGGAAAACCGCTCAAAAATCCTCTCAATGTAATGCATCTTAAGAAATACTATGCTTGAATACAACATCAACCATTATTCGATGGCACACTATTGTGCTTGATTCACACTAAAGCTGTTGAGGGCTACATACTACACATAAACCCCACACATTATACAATAGATAATACACATTGTGACTCTTCATATATCTCATGTCATATGTCTTACATTGTACATCATATAATCTATATTTAGTCTATATCATTTCAACATTTGCGCATCTACACATCATACATCATATTAGTTGTCATCATACATGATAAAAATTTTATGGTTGACGAGTCAAGAATTACATACTCATCATCTTACATATTGCATAGCACACATATTACACTTTTAGTAGATATACACATTTTACATTACACACTATACATTGTACATTACACATTCTACACATCACATGGTTACCTATTATAATAACACATAATACATCATATTCTATACTGCACTCACTACGATGATGCACTTTATTTCCTCATCCATACTTGACTGCTGTTGGTTTACTATTCAAATGGACCTCATCATACAAACACGTTCATCATTCGACCTTCCCTCATGCAACATTCCTAGGTTAGTGACATTTGCCATAGGCTAAATGGTCACCCATTCCTTCATATTGTAGTGGTACATGTTTTAGGCTACATCACCACGGTCCCTCTAATTGGCTCATCATACTATACGCTTTCAGCTACATCATCACACATTCATCTCTAGGTCATATATAATCAACACACATGCACACTCATCACGGTGCATTAGACACAATACACACAATTCGTTCATTTCCGATGACACACTCTAGTTTATGGTTCATTCTTAAGCTGTTGAGGGAAATCCTAAAATGAACATCATGTATATTCTTCCACTCATGCGGGGGCACGAAACCCCTATCATCCACCTTGCATTTGATTCCATCCATCAAAAACATGTTGCATATCTTGGTTTCTTTTACTCTTGCTTACATTTTCTTGTTCATGATCGATTATTACACATGATAGCTAGATCTCTTATATGTCATTGTATTTACCATACACACATGTGTGTTGTTTTCATTCAAATGTGCAACAGGAAATTGACGATTTCAAGCATGACAACTATACCAATATGTAAAAAATTTCAAGGTTTACCCTTCCAAAACACCCCAGGTCTACCCAGTCAGTCCAGTGACCTCCAAATTGATGTTAACCCATCCCCCTAGGTGATTTAGGAGAGTCAATTGAAAACCCCTAGGTGATTTTAGGATTTTATTGAAAAAAGCAAACTTCGGGTAGTTGTGGGAAGGGCTATCACTTGCCTTCCTAGGATTGGAGCAACCCCATGGAGCGGAAAAGAGAATTCAAACAGAAAAAAAAGTGAATAAAAGTCTTTAGAACATCATGTAAGTGATTTAGGAAGATTAAGGAAGGATTTAGAGAAGTTGGGGCAGTTTCACCAAAATTAGGGTTCACAAGCCTAGGCAAAGACACAAGCCAAAACAACTTCTAAGCTTTGGGAGGTGATTCCAAGAGTTCCAGATGGAGTTAGGAGAAAAACAATACATTGTCAGAAATGGAATTCTAATACCTATAAGATGGTGATATTATTTTTTTCACAACACTTTGGAGTAATAGTTCTATAAATAGTTTCTCTTATGCATGGGTGGAGTACCGAGATCACAAATCCTCTTTCTCAAGAATCAAATGGAGGAATCAATACACGAGACCCTAACCATTGGATTTAGAAGGAAATTTTTAGTCAATATAATATAAATTTTCATCGGGAGCTTGAGATATTGTCATTTCAAGTTACCCTCTAAGACCGAGTTTGGGAGTTAACCCATTTTTTAGTAGGACACGTGTCAACACCAGGAGCCTGGCGTAATTTAATGTCCCTTACATCCCTCAAGAAAATGGAAATAAAGTTAAAAAAATGTGCCCAGCCCCTATAATCCCTTTGGACCCTCATATGACCTCTTGGACTACTAGTTTCAACTCGTGGGAGCTAGTGGAGCCTTAAATCCCGCCGTTAAATCAAGTGACACATGGAGGATTCTGGAGCACCATGAAATTTGATATCCCTCATGTACCATCTTTATGAGGGACATCAAGGTCTGAAAAATGTGCCTTTCCCCTCTAGGAAGCTTCATGGTTCCTCATGTGACCGCTTCTCATCCCCCAAGTACTTTTAAAATTATTTTTAAGCCTTCACCCCCTCTTTGTTGAACTTTGCCACATGTTGAGACTAGGAACCATGTGAAATTTGATGTCCCTCACAGCCCTTAATGATTAAGGGATATCAAGGACATGAAATTACACCTTAGTCCATGCCTTTGAAAATTTTCAAATATTAAAAATTCCTCCCACTTCTAACATTTAACATTTAACCTTCATGTGCATGCAGTTTCCTCTACAAATTCCTCTATAACTTCTTGCCATCACTCCACCATTGATGAAATCCAAACCAGATTCGATACAGTAATTAAATCATCTACCCCATGGTAATACACATGTCTCAAAAGGAAGATTGATCAAATGAATAACAAGAGTGAAGAACATAAAATAAGAAATCCACGAAAATTCCATTGCCATAGAAAGAAGAATCGAAGAGATATTGAAAACTAGTACACAGAATGAAAAACCATTTTTTAATTCTCATTCCTCTTGCAAAACCATAAAATTATGAACTTCAAACCCTCCTTTTGTAGCATATAATTTTTGCAGCAAAGAAATCCATATCTTTGCACAACGGGGGAAAAATCTTGATTTCCCATCAAACCGGTAGCTGAATCGAAGCAAAATTTCACTAGTAGAATAAGAAGAAAAAACCCCAAAAATGTAATTTTTTTTGCAAACAGAAGAAAAAACCAAACCTGTACTTTTCAAGGTCCATTAATGGTTGTCGCTATCAGATGCATTGCTAGGTCAAAATTTAAAACTTTAAAATCTCCCAAACTATCAAGCGGATAGGTCCAATATTTTAGAGGAGATAATGAGAAAAACCCCATATCGTAAAAATTCATTTTGCGGTGAAATGAACATTACGGGTTCACTTTCAAAAAATAGTAGGTCTTCTACATGGAGGACTACCATTTCAGGAAAGTCGTCAATTAAAGAAATTGTGAAAGAGGCATTAAACACATAAGATGTATTACAAGGAGAGATCGTCGAAATGGTCATCTTGGTCCAAAATTGAAACTTACTAAAAATATTAAGTGGTCCCACAAGCACCTACCAAAAATAGAAAATTGATCTAGAAGGTGAGAGGAACATAGGGAGAAAGGGAAATCTGAGTTGTAACATCTAGTTGAGGTTCGAGGTAGCTGATTTTCATACTTACTAAAAATAATAAGTTACTTTTTCTGAAGAAATCATGAAGCATAAATGGACGGGGTAGAAAGCGGATCTGACCTTTAACCCGAGTAAGAGATAGAAAAAGTGTAGTCTCTATCATCATACTATGCAAAGTAGGTGATAATGAGGATGTCAATAGTGTCTTTTGACACTCATTTCATGCTTCAATTGGTATGTGGGAGGTGGAATTCATAGTCAACACTGTCAGATCATTCATAAGATGCTTCATTAGGATCATGTCCAAATCAGCTGAGCAGTGTGACAACGTTATAGGGAGTTTGGACAAGATTCATTCCAAGGATCCAATCCCTTCAAAGGAGGATCTTCACAAGTGATACTCATGGCTACCGAATGATTCAATCGACAATGTTTCTAAAACACTAGTTCACAAAGTGTTCACATGTCATCCAAAGGAAGTTTCTTAGTGTGCACAAGAGTTCAGAGATTCAGAGTTTATCAAATTGGAGTGCTTCATCGAGTCATCTAGAAGGATTAGTTGGATTTATCAAAGGTGGAATATGTCATCATTGACATCATTTTTCCTTATTCTCCTTCTCTCTCTCTCTCTCTCTCTCTCTTATCTTCCCCCAACTTTATCTCGTCCTCAATATTCTAATCTTGCTTGAGGTTGCACTTTTTCATATGTCTTAATTTTTCTAATGTAATAAGTCACCTTTATGTTATAAAAAGGGACTTAATGTTTTCTAAATAGGAAGGCAAAGAGTCTTAAGTCATGTTGAGACATATGAAGAGTCATTGGGGAGTATGTGAAAATTCATTTCTCTTCCTATAAATTGTAAACCCATTCCCATTTCAAAGGGTTGGTGATTGATTTTGTATACTCAAGAGTGCATTGAAAGAACAAAGGAGAACCAAATTCTTCTATTCCCCCATTCCCAAATTTCCTCCATTTCTCCGCTATGTATAATTTTTTTGAAAAATTAATACAAGAAGGAGTTTATAGCCTTTTTGGTGAGGGATTTATTGATAGTTTGTGTTCATAAATTATAATCGGTCTTGTTGCTATTTACAGATTTATTTCTTCTCATAAATGCATGTGTTAAAGTTTATAACTAGTGTGTACAAGAATATAATTTTCTACCTACAACATTAGTTCTCCTATCTCATTTCTCACTCCCCTTTCCCACTTTACAAAGAAAGTACTATCTAGTAAGAAATTGCTAGCTTTGTCGTAGGGTCAATAGAGTTCCCTTGTTGGATCCGGGTTAAAAATTTCACCACAAAAAAATCCACCTTTTTACTCGTGCATGTATATATGGCAGCTGCACCAGTTAATTAGAGGGACTTAGATTCCCAGAGCATTGACAAGAAACCCACCAATTTGTCCCCAAAAATTTTCTTGCCAACATGTGTTCACATCCTTTTCTAGTTGTGATCTAAGATACATGCATCTCACACACAACAAAAATGCTCACCTCCTACCACTCCTACAACGCTCGTTAGGGGCATCCAAATTTTTCCCTTATAAGTGCTATTGTTTCATTTTGTACTTAGCACTTTACATTACTTGCTTATACATGCTTTTGACATATGATTTATTTTTCTAACATGCTAAAGGGTGCTTCATGCACAACATTTATTTGTAGGATTACTTGTTTCCATTGTTATCTATTATTTGTACTTGATTATTTTTTTCTATTGTATGTGAGAATTTCCCTTTGTTTGGTGATGTTGTATGAATCCATTGTGGCCTTAGTGTCTTGAAACATTTTGAGTGATGTCCCATGTTCACCACCCACTTTGGCGGTCTATGATTGTCTTATTACATTTTTAATTTCATTCTAGCTTCTACATTGTTTGCGTAGTGTACACTTGTCCTCTACATGCATGTTTGTTCATACTAACACTTGTTTCTAGCCACTTGATTGTGTGTGCCTTTGTTTCTACCAATCACATTGCCTTCTCCCTGTAGGGAAAAAATTATGTGGTTGGTCCTCTTTTGGGGACGTATTCTCCTATTAGTGACGTCACATGTATCCCAAAAGATGGTGGAATCATTTAGGTTTTTACACATTACAAAATGCTCTCTACCAAGTATAGTTCAGTTTAGTTTTCATCCTTGACATTGTGTGTTATACAATGAGTGGGTTAAAACTAGTCTACAAACCCCGTACATAGTGGCTTTTACAGGACATGTTGTCCTTAGCATTCTGGGGAGAAGTTATAGGTTAGAGGATACAATGGATTTCCTCTCTACACTAGTTCAGTTGACCGGTGGTGTTGGATCACCCAAAAAACCAGGAAGGACAGAGATCTCTTCACACATTTTTCAGGGAAATAGTTATAGGTTGGAGAATAATGCACCTTTCTCCCTACACTTCTTGACCAAGGTGGCATGAGATCAACCAAAAACTCACAATACGGGATATCCTTTCCATACCCTTTCTCTCATAATGGATCGATTGCACATGTTCCTTTTATATTTTTCATTTCTATCACATAATTTTTACTATGTACATGCGTATTTGGCTACTTGATTATCTTCTCCTTACATGTCCGACTATATGAGAAGAAAGAAATCAACAAAAAAACAACAACAAAATTTTGTGGCAGTACACACCTCATACTAACATGCATATACATCACACACATTACAAACTACAGAATGTTTCCACCCTAGGTTCACTCTTTCCACTTTTTTACACTTTTACATCTCCAGTTTCCACGTTTCACTATTTTCTCATTCCATTCTTTCTCTAGTCCATCAACATGCTTTCTACATCACTCTACATGGACATTAGGTATTCATCTCTATCTACTTTATGTTACCGAGCATTCCACTCACCAACATAAAGTGGGGGAAAATGTAGACAAAAAATCATGCACTTTATACATTATTTAGTCCCAATCTCATACTACTATTCATATGGTTTTTGAGTGAAGAAATTATTAATTAACCCTCGTATTTTGGCCAATTTACTTTTCTTTCTATCATCACTTCTGAACTTCAACACTACTTTCCTAGTTTGTTTTTGTCATTTTGTGTCATTTTAGCCTTGAGTGGGGCACCGGAGTTAGTACTAGGGCACCCACAGGTGCCCCTGGTCCCTATCAGTGCCCTAATCTTCTTTCCACTTTCCCATCACTTTTTGGGAACTTTTTATCCATTTGAGCATTTTATATTTTTTTGTGGTCAGCCTCTTTGAGGTTCATTATGAAATGAGAACAAGAGAACTAGATAAATATAAATTTTGAGACCATAATGAGGGACCAAAAATAAGTAGTACTATCATCACCTAAGGTTACATCCATCAAAAGGCTCCATTTGTATCCATCTAGCTCCATCACAAGGCACAAGGTTGGTTTATCTACATCACACTGCATAGGAGGGAAGTTTATTCTATTCCATCCACCATTTTATTACATTTCTACACATAGTTATTGCTCACTACTTTCACAAAGTGCAACTAGCACAAGAGCACATAGGGCATGATTGAAAACACAAGCACATATAAATACATCGGTTCTGAGATGTAGTGTAGTGTTCAATTAGTAAGTCCACCATTGTGGCTACTGAGGATAGTCTGAACCCTTCATATGCATCTTTATTTTTTAGGGGTTTGATGCTTGTCTTGGGGTTTTATAAGTCTCATCTTCATTTATGATTTCCAATGACATCTGGTGCAATCCAAAAAAATTATTACAATAGGAAGGTACCATAGGAGATCACTTAGTGAATCTTAGAGGAGGTTTGAAAAGTTTTTTCATAGACCAGAGTGCCCATATCTCATATTAGAGCACCCACAGACACCCCCGCATCTCTCAAGGCACCCCATTCCACTCAAATTTCCCATATCTACAATTTTATATATCTCGACATAGTCATTTCTTCCTCATGTTTCTCTATCCATGTCTCTGTGATATACCCAAAAAGCTCATCGAATAAGCTAGGTTCTTTCTAACTCTCTTTTCACTCTAGGGTTTTACATATCTATTTTCCTAGTTAGTTGGGTCATTTTCTTTCTACATTTATATGTTATTTAATGTTGTACTTCTTAGATTAACTTCTAAAATCCCTATTTTTCGTTAATCAGTCTCAAATTTATGAGACTTGCTACATGAGACAAACCTCCAAAGAGGGTTGGTTCATCGACTTATTCCTAATGTTAAACTACTCGTATATCTAGAAATACAACCATCTAATTATAATATAACAATCCAATGGGCCAAGGGAGGAGAAGGATACATGAAAAGGGGAAATATTAAGCTAAAAAAGGTGGTAACACCAAGAAGAGGGGGAAATACACTCTCAAATGAGTGGAAATAGGAGGAAAATTAAGGAGGAGAGGGAATACATGAGCACCATTGTCCAAAACAACATGCAAACTCTCAATTCCATGGAGCATAGAAAAAAACCTTACAAATGGAGAATAAACATGTACAATATACCTCAAAATTCAATAGCGAGGAAAAAAATGTGATAAACACAAGCTAGGGTAGATAATATCCAAAAACAAGAATTTTATTACTTCATAGAGATGCACAGTCCATTACAATGAAGCTACAAGTAATGAATCACCCTATAGAGGTCCATCTGAGGCCTACTGACTCAAAATACATATGTTGTATTTGAAAAATGATGCACTAGAATCCCAAAATGGTTCACCCTTTACAAATTAAAATCATCTTATAATATATAGAAAACGAAAGAGAGAAAGGAGGGAAAAAAGAGGGAAATTCAGAATTCTACCTTTAACCACCAACATGCATTGAATGTCTAAAAATAGGAATGTGCACCCTTATAAGACCATTCCCCTATGATAATTTTCTCTAGGGATAATTTTAGTGGTGAATATTCATAATATGGTGAATATTCCATTTTTGAAAAATTTGAAAAGGTGAATTTTCTAGCGTAGGTCAGTGACCTATTCACCTAAAAATTATAGTTTAATTTTTTTAAGGGTTGCCACTTTGCCCTTGAAATTATCCCCTATATAATCCTAGATTATTCACCAAGTAGAACACTACTAGATCACTCATACCACATGGGGGCATATGTATTATCAAGTATAGTAAATGTGCCATAGGAGGGCAATGGCTACGAGGATAGGCTTAGGAGTAGGATTTGATGTTTGAGGAATGGATGGTATTTTGAATGGCACACTAGGAGCTTTCAAGGAATTAGATTTTGTAGGAGAAGATTTGGGTTTAGAAATGGAAGAGACATTGGAAGACTTACTTGGGATTTCAGGAGTCTTCTTACTTGCTAGGGGATCAAGATCCAACAATACAGACTTCATGGAAAATGGAAGTGGGGATCCTCGATTGATTATTTTATTTTTTGGAGTCACCATAGGAGGATCATCAACTTTATTTTCTTTTGAAGCAGTGGAGGGAGATGCTCTTTTCTTGGAATAAGAACGAGTGAATATTGTGCATGAGAAACTGGGTGCATCTTCTTCATAACCTCCAGAATACTCACAAAATCTTATTTGTGCATCATTCTCAAACTCATCACTTTCTAGGAAACCACCACCTTCACTTTCTTGTTCAAGCTCTTCTTCATCTTCTTGAAATCTACAATTTATGTTCATGGGTGGGGCCTCCAAGGTGAGCCTTTGGGGTGCTCCTGCAATCTGATTTCTATTGCTTCTTTGAGAAGAAACTTGTTCAAATAATTCCCTCTTCAAAGAGGCCATTTCATTCACCAACTTTTGCAGCGATGGATTGGTTCTCTCATCTCCAAGATGTTGGGCCTTTCCCTTTGATGGATTCTTGATCTTTCCAGAGAGGATAAGATCATCATCCAATTCAATGGCCCTCCTTTGTGCTTCTACAATGTTCCTTGGTTGAACTCTTTGTAGGAGAAATCCTACCTCCGGTGATTGAGAATTTATGAAGAATATTTTGATATTGTTCTGAGAGGGTGAATCTTCTTCCGGTATCCTACGAAGAAACCATTCGAAATGAGCCACAAAGTCTCTCATCGTTTCAATTTCTCCTTTCCTCATTTGAGCTAATTGCACCAAGAGGTCTTGACAATCTTCAGTTGATTTGAATCTTTCCTCGAAGGAAGCCTTGATGTCATCCCAACCAGTGATGGATCGGGTAGGCAGGAGGTAGAACCATTATGTTGCTTTTTCTTAGAGGGACTCCACAAAAATCTTACATCAACTTCTTCATGTTGGACACCAAGAATTCCACATGATGTCATGAAAGCAGCAATGTGTTCTTCAGGATGTTGTGTGTTGTCACCTTTGAACTTTGGAAAGTTCTTACGGGAACCCATTGGTAGATCGTGAAGAGGAGGTTCAAGAGCAAGCGAGCCGTATTCCTTCCCCATGGAACAATGGGTCGGGTCTTTCTTCTTCATCTACCATTTTCATTTCTTCTTCGATCTTGCTTCTACAAATTCTTCTTCAAATTCTTCTTCTGGGAGCTCAATGCTCAATGGTGGTTGAAAAATGGGATAATTTGAAGGGGGAGTATCCACAAGAGTTTTGATAGGATTTCCGGTGAACTTCGTGAAGATCCAGATGGAGAGGAGGCTTGAGAGAAGAAGTATGGATTATCTCTAATTCATTCTTGCTGATTTTGTGAAGCCTCGAAATTGAAATCATCAACACCTCTTAACCTGCTCAACCGGGTGTGTCTTCCTTCGGCCAGATTTTTGAAATTATTGAAGTGGGAATATGAAAAGACACGTGTAGAAATCAGCAAGTATGTCTTTTAGCAATGGAATTTCATGAACTCTTTTTTCTTTTTATTTTTCAATATTTGATTTTTTTAATATTTTGAGACCTTGCAGTCATATTGGTGCGAGATGCTTTATTAAATGCCCCGGTGGGTGCCAAAACTGTTGGTGAGAAAAATTTTCAGGTGGACAAACTTGTGGATTTATTTCCAATTCTCTGGGAATCTAAGTCCCTCTACTTAACTAGTATAGCTACCGTATGTGCATGCATGAGAAAATGTGGATTTTTGTGGCACCTTTCGACCAGGGGATCAACAGGGGCACTCCACTGACCCTGCGACAAAGCTAGCAATCTCTTACTAGGGAAGAATTTGTCTAGAAGTGGGAAAGGGAGTGAGAATTGAGGTAGGAGAACCAATGTTGCAAGTAGAAAATCAGAGACTTGCACACACCAGTCAGAAGTTTCATCACATGCACTTGAATTTTAGAAGAAAACAAATCTGCAAAATAGCAACAAGACTAAATAGAGCTTAATGAACACAAAGTACCAATAAACTCCTCAATCAAAGAGGCTAAAATTCCTTCTTCCTTTATTGAAGCTCAAGCAGAATTTGTACATAGTGTGGGAATGGAAGAAATTTGAGAGTGGAGGGGAATGGAAGAATTTGGCTATCTCCTTTGTTCTCTCAATACACTCTTGAGTTTACAAAATCAATCACCAACCCTTTGCAATGGGAATGGCGTTACAATTTATAGAATGAGAGGTGACTTATCATCTTCCTCATGACCCTCCATATGCCTTAATATGACTTAAGACTATTCATATTCCACTTTAAATATTTAAGTCCCTTTTATAATAGCAAGGTGACTTAATTTACATTATGTTTCTAAAGTCACTTTTAAGTGACTTAAAGGCATATCAAAAAGTGCAAATCCCAACTAAGAATTAGAGAATTTGAAGGGAGAGGAATTTGGGGGAGAGGGAAGAGAGAGAAGATGAGAAGATTTTACACATGATGAAGTCCGATGATCCTCATTGATGGAAAGCTCTGATGCGAGGAAGTTTTGAATGTCCCATTCTACCAAAACTACTCTTTGAGTGCAACTTACTATTTTTGGTAAGCAACCATATAGGGAGCTTACTATTTTTAGTAAGTAGTCATTTCCAGTGTTTTTTCTCTGAATACTCATTTGGGCCTTTTGGAGATCTTCAATACCCACTACCTTTGTCTCAGCTGCTTTTGATGATGACTTTCCAAACATAGCAAGTCTATATAGGAAAACTTACTATTTTTAGAAAGTGTGTTTCCATTGCTCTATTTGTGATGGAACATAATTTTTTAGATTCATCTTTTCATTATGATCACACCCTCTGAATTTCACATAGTTTTTCCCACTAGAATGCCTGGGAATAATTTTTGAAATTTTAACCTAGCAGTGGCTTCGGGCAAGGAGCTGCCATGGCAGCCATTAATGGAGCTTGAAATTTACAGGTATGGTTTTTGTCTCCATTGCGATAGGTTTTTTATTTGGAGCTTGTGTGCAATTTTTTAGCTCGTTTCCATTGCCGGGATGATGGGAAATTCGACGAATGTGAGCCGGTACACGAAGAGAGGATTTTTTGGAGCAAATGATTCTAGGCACCATTTGACCTCTTGTTTTTGCATCTTGATCACCTTGAAAAATTAATAATTCTGTAAAAAATGGCATCTCGATCCGACTTGTATCTTGTGAGATATGAAGATTTTTCGATCGGGTGACTTCATGGTTATCTGGCAAAAACCCTTCATTTTCTCCTCGTTCTTTATCATTTCACTCCATTTTTCTCTGAGACCTGAATATTTATATTTATTCATGGTGTGGAGAGTTTATGTGGCCATGGAGGAGCTGGTTGAGCAACAATGGTGGACCGGGTGTCTGGACAATCATGCACGGAGCCATGGCAAGGTATGAAGTTGTGGAGGAGAAATGAGAGGAAGAAAATGACTAAGTGCTGGATTTAAACTTTCAAAACATGCACATGGAGGGTTGGGAGAATTTTTATGTCCCTAATGTCCTTGACCTTAGGGACATCAATTTCCATGGTGGTCAAGGCGATGCCATGTGTCCTTGATTCGACAACAGGGGATTTGCTTGAAAAATGCACCTGGGGGCTAAAAGTCAGTCACATGGGTGTCCAAATGACTCCCCATAGGGGCTGGGCACATTTTTCCATGTCTTATGTCCCCCACCTTAGGTACATAAGGGACATTAGTTTCCATGGTGGTCTGGAGGTGACATGCGGCGCCCGATCTAACGACAGGGAATTGATGCTCCAAAAATGCACTTGGGGGCTGAAACTTGGTCACATGGGTGTCCAAATGACTCCCCATAGGGGATGGGAACATTTTTAAAGGTATGATGTCCCCCACCTTAGGTGCATAAGGGACATAAAATTCCACGGTGGTCCTGGAGGTGACACGTGGCGCTCGATCCAACATCAGGGAATGAATGCTTCAAATAAGCACCTATGGGCTGAACTATCGAGTTCGAAGGTCACATGAGCGTCCAAGAGATCATATGATGGATGAGAGGGACTCAAGGGGGATGGGAAAAATTTTCAACCTTGATGTCCCTAACCTTGTGGGATGTGAGGGACACAAAATCCTGCTAGGCTCCTGGTGCTGACACGTGTCCTCCCAAAAATTTGGCTAAGTCCTGAACTTGTGACAGTGATAACTTGAGCTCCCGATGGACCTTTTTGGAAAAAAATATATGATCCTGACTAGAAATGGAATTTTAAATACAATTGTGGGGGTATCATGTTTTTATAATTCCATTTGATCCCTAAAAAATTGGATTTTGATTTTTACTCCACTATGCCTGAGAAAAACTTCCTGTAGACCTAATGCGCCAAAGTGTTGTGAAAAATATTATTTCACCATAATGTAGGTCTTGGAATCTTATTTCTAGATATATTTTGTTTTTATTCTAACTCCATCTAGAGCTCTTGGAATCTTCTTCTGAAGCCCAACAGTTGTTTCGGGCACCGTGTACTGCCTAGGCTTGTGAACCCTTTTTTTACTCAAACTACTCCAAGTCTTGCAGAAATTCCCCAGAACTTCCAAAATCATTTCCATGATTCTCCAAGGTCTTCCATTCACCTACATGTTGAATTTTTTCCTTTTGTTCTGCTCCAGGGGTTGATCTATTCCTAGGAAGGCCAACGATAGCCCTTCCCAATCACGCGTAAGATAGTATCTTGTCCTAACTCCCTAAAATCACATACGGGTAATGCATAGACTTACCTAAATCACTTAGGGGAATGGTATTAAATTATTCAGGAGGTCATTTGGACTGATTGGATAGACCTGGGGTGTCTTGGAATGATGGGACTTGAAAAAATTAACATTGGGGTATCGTTGTCGTGCTTGGAAATTGTCAATTTCCTGTTGCACATTTACACAAAAACAACTGGCTCTAGCTTGGGGACATGACATGGAATGAGCATAGTGAAGACATGACATGGGAATCCAGAATCTCAATTTTAGACCATATAGTTTGTTGACTAGTGCCTTATCCATTGGGCCTTACGGATTCATGTACAACTTCTAGAAAGGAAGATTAGAAGGAAACACACACACACACACACACACACACAAAACGAAGGAAAGGAAACACACGACACACAACAAGAAGGGAAACACACACAAGAAAGGGAAACACACCTATCAATCACCTATGGTACAAGGTGGGGGACAACCCACTTTCACTGAAGTACTTTTCATTTCTCAAAAGTTACCCCTAAAGAGGCAACACCGAATGATGATGTTCTGTGAAGCCGTTGATGGGTTCCAGAAAGTAGCCTCCTTTCCTTAATTGTTTATGGAAGCCAGGTGCTTCCATGATTGTCCTTTTACTTTGTAGGAGTGAGTCCATGTGAGCTTCTTGATGCTCTAGTCCTTGCTTAGAAATTCCATTGCCTTCATGTTCTTTGAAGTCGGTCTCATAGTGCCAGTTGCCTTCCATGTTTATCCATATAGCTGATTTTCCATTGAGCATCTCATCACTGCCCAGGGCTGCTTTTTGTTCAAAATACTTGAACATTCTTGATTCTTTTCTTTCCTAGGCCTATGCTCATTGACATCTTCTCCATGAGAAACATTTGATTCATCCTTTATCTCTACTCCATGGTGAGGCATTTGAGTACTGAAGGAAGGATTGGAGGAAAAATCATACTTGTCCCGTATGTTCATGGCATGAGTGAAGAGATCGAGAATCAACTCGGGGTCTTCCGCAACTTCTACTACATCCAATATTTCTTGCACAAAGTTATGCTTCATCGTTTCCTGCAGCTCATCTTGATATGCCTTTGAAGAATATTTATTTTTCAGCTCAAGGCAACTATCTGGAGGGATTACCTCATCATCTCAAGAATCACTGCACTCTACCGATCCTTCATCAAAAAGAGCTTCATCTTTAGAGGTCTTGAAACTCCTTTCTTCAATTTCTTCATCATGGAAAGAGTCTTCATCTTCAAATGGGAAATAAAATATCTCCATTTCGGTATTGCATCCATCAATCATTAGCTCAAGAGCGGCATCATATATTTCATCTTGCCTTATCTCAATATGGCCAACCTTCACATTAGCTTCACGCTTGTCTTACAAATTTGTGGCTTGCATCAGGAGCTCGAGGCTGAGCTTAGGATCTTTAGTTTCTTTTATGGCTCTAAGTAGTTCTTGTACAAAAATTTCTTTCTCATTGTTTGAGGGCTCATTATAGACTGGCTTTGTCTCTTCTTGGGTGACATGATCAAGGTAGTCCTCATCTTCAAATGGGAATGTGAAAATGTCTTCATCATGGATAAGAAAATAATCTGATTTTTGTTTTTGAAAGCCATCAAGAGCCATCTCCTCTTCTTCATGGTTTGCATCATTTGACAATTTAGGGCTTCATTCTTGTAGCTTGAATATCTTCACTGCTTCTTCAAAATCCAAATCTCTCTGGGAAGGCATGTCTGGCGCTATCAAGATGGGAATATCCTCTTCCTCCTCGGTTGATTAGGGGATCAATTTCAATATCAAATGTTACCTAAATTTCCCTATACCATGCCAAAGTGTAGTAGAGCCTTCAAAGATCTTTTCGATGACTGTTAGAACGTGAAAAGCAGACACTCGAGCTCAAGTTACATTCTCACAAATTTCATCAACATGGAAGTCAACTTTGGTCAACATGTCAACAAGTGGACCAATGGCAAGGTGACACGTGGCAATTGGTGACAAGGCAAAATTGATGGTCTTGTAATTTAAAAAAAATCAGTTCCATGGTATAGATCTCATCACAAGATTTTTGATGCATTTTGAATGAACCAAATTTGAGTTTGTATGCAAAAGATATGCATAGTCAAAGTTGTGGTCAAATGATGATGTGGCACACTCTGACGTGGACAAATGGCATATTATGGGCGTGACACTTGGAAGGTTTTTAGTGGCTTTGGATTTAAAATAATAATAATAATATTTTATTTAATCTATTCCATGGGAATAAGCCTAATCCCATGGGATAAGGAGGATTTTGTGGACAAAAAGCTATTTAAAGGCTTATCTTATCCCTTTCCCACCAAATGTGGGGTCAATGGCTAAATTGGGCGCCTAAACCTATGGAAGGGGGATTTGAACCTAGCACCTCATCTAAAAAGATAAGAGGCCTTACCAATATGCCACTCTCTTGTAAGTGGTATAAATAAAGCGCACTTGTATTTGTAATGAAGAAGTGCAGTCTGTGTCAAGCCAATAAGCAGACAGTTTTGGAAAAATGTAATTTTGAGGCACTTCCACTCAAAACCAGATCTCGAGTTATATATGAAATTTGTTCATAGTTTTAATATAATCATGATGATGTTATCATTTGTTTGATTTGGAGCTTTTGTGATAGAGTTATGTTCTTTTAAAGTCACACAAAGGCGTAGAACCAAAGGGAGACACTGCTACAAGTGGATAAGGAAGGTGAAGGACATAGGCTGAGCTCTATTAATGTTATTCAAAGGTCTAAAACATAGTTTTGTATGTTTTTGATTCATTATTAGTTAATGTAAAGGTTATTGTATTTACATTTTTAACATTATTAATGGATCGGTTCACCATGAACCCGGGGACGTAGGAATTCGAAACCCTGTAAACAATCTAGTGTTGTGTTCTTATTTTTATTTTTAGTTTTTGATATTTTCAAGTAATTTAAATTTAAAATATGAATATGGATTCAACTATAATCAGTAATTGATAAAATTGGGAAATCGATTAAAATCAAGAAATACCGATTTTGGGGCTTTAAGCAAAGTGAAATTTTGAGTAAATTGCAAACTTAATTTCAGTTTCAATTTAGTCTTAAATCAGATTCTAATTAATTTTTGGAAGTATACAATCCTTTTAAGTTGATTAAAATTGAATATCCTTGAAAGTCTTTAAAAGTGGAAAAAATAAAACACCCATTTTTCGGATCAAGTTTGGTATCAGAGCAGTTAGATTGTTGGATTAGCTTCTAATTGTGTTTGAAAATTTGGCTTCAGTTTCAGTATTGATTTCAGTTTTTAGTGTGCAAACATTTTGGGGCTTACTAATCTTCTTTTGCAAGTGTGTAGTTTTGGAAGTACAAGTTGTGTTTGCAGGAATAAGGAATCATGGGCAAGTCATCCAAACAGGAGTAACTGGATGAGTTTGAAGCCATTAACCGCTAACTTCAGGAAGAAAACTCTTTCCTGAGAGATAAATTCTATTCCTTAGAAGAGGAAATAGTGTGGTTAAAATATGAGCCACAATCCTCTATAACAAAGAAAGAGGAGTATGTCAATGAGATGCTTACACAAAGCAAGAAATTGATGGGCTTTGTTAAAGAGTTGCAAGAATAAATACAGAGCAAGGATGCCCTCTTGGAAAATCTGCAACAAGGTGAACACAAGAAGGAAATGCCTTCCAAATCAGATGCAGCTACTATGACAGAATGCACTGTAAGTTGTTCACATGAAAATACTTCCTCTAATTTAGTTTTAGATATTCCTTTGGGTCAGTTTGAAAAACACACTAAGGGAATTGGGTCTAAACTAATGGTTCGAGATGGGATATAACGAAAAGGCCTTGGTAAAAATAGAAAAGGTAATGCTAACCCAATACAGGTAGAGGATCATCCTCAGTTTTGCAGGTTTGGGATATTATAGTGGGCAACTAGAAATTGGAGAAAGTTCCAAAGCCACTGAAGGAAGACAAGCTTCCAATAGCCAGGATATACGCCACTAGAATTGCAGGATTTTGCCATCAAGAGGAACAACGAAAGGTGTAAGAAAACAGGTAAACAAGGTAATGAAATTCCACCTCCTCCCACTTGCTTTAAAAATAGCACTAAGGGGAAATTAAATCCTAAGACTTCTAAAACTCTCTTTCAGTCTGAACAATATAGCTTTGGTAGACATAAGTATGTGTTTCCTTGCACGTTTTGTGAAGGTTCTAATTATTCTGAAACATATTGTGGGAAGAGGAAAACAATGGTTAAGAAGTGAATGCCTTTTGTGAATGATAAGGCAGGTGCAAAAGACCAATATCACTCTGGTAGAGAGAGAAATGGCAAAAATGTTACCTCTCCTAAACAGGGGAATCATTTTCCTAGACAGAGTTCAAGGAATGGAAAAATGGGTAAGAATCCTAAAAATAAGGAAGTTAATTTTTTTCCAATTGTAAAAGGAATGGTCATGATGTTAAGATGTGTTGGTATGTTCCTTCAATGCAACATTGGAAAGTTGTTAAAAAGGAAAATAATGTCAAACCAAAATTTGTTGATCTAACTCATGTAAATGCTCATTTTTGTACTGGGGAAGTAAAACCACCTAAATGGATAAATCCAAGTAATTGGATGGGTAAAACATTCCTCAACTTTATGTTTGCATTGTAGTAACTGGTGATAGTATGTAAACATTTTCAAAGCTATATTTTAGGGATTTGATCCTATGTTTATATTTAGCTTTGAAATAATTTAGAAGTAGCCGTAGAGAAGATTTGAGTGACAAGTTCATCATACTCATATTCATCTTCTCACATTTTGGTTGGTTATTCCATTTCTGACAACAGTATGGATGGATATGGGTATCGCCAGAATGTCTATTTTGAAACTTGTAGTTTTATAGTGTTGTCATTTGTGTAAATATTGTGGATGCTTATAAGACCCATTTGGGAACTTGTTTGATATTGTAATGAATAGACAAACTTGTTGTATCAACATGTGTTATTTACACTAATTTATAAGACCCTTATTTTTGCCAAATTTGATTTTTGTAACTATCAGATGTGGTTGCAATTAGGGTGTAAATTTATTACACTAACAAACTAGTTTGCAAAGGCACTAGGTGATCATTTTGTAGATTATGGAAGTTCACCAATTTGGGTAAGCATATAATTTATAATCTATCCCTTTACAATTTAGTGTATGGATAGAATATTTACATATTCACGTTGATTCAAATTTTGACTATAGCCATTTTGGGCGTTGATGGTTTAATTATTTTGGATAGTGAATACTTGCAGTTGTAATCAACATAATCACAAAGTTTCAGTTGAACACTAGCTTCCGTTATAGATGGGTGTTATTATCTGACTTATTATTTGTGATGGCAATACAATGTTTTGGCAACTTCACGTGGATTCAGTTGTTGACTATAGCTATTTTTGGGCATTGATAGTCTATTTTATTATGATAGTGAATACTTGCAGTTGTTACAGTTTCAGATGGGTAGTGGGCACTAGCCTAATTGTGGGCAATTTAGATGTCTTGTATACTTGATCGTGTTATGGAATTGTAATTTTTAGTAATCGGCTATATCACAAAGTGATAGTTGAACACTAGCTTTCCGTAATAGAATGGATGTTATTATCTGGTCAATTATTTGTGATGGCATTAGAGCGGGGTATGACAGTTCACAGTTGTGTGCGAGTTGTGAGGGTTGTAGCATTTGATTGAACACTAACTTAATTGGGTGTTATTATCTGATCAGTTATGTGACTAGCTAATCAACTATTTGTATTTATTTAACCTATAATGTTATTTTGGGTTCGTGTATGTGTTTGTGCAATGCAAGAAGAGATAGCATTATTTTTGGGTTGATAAACAACTTTTTGTGGACAAAAAGCCTTCTTAGTAGGGAGGAGTGATCAGGGGATCAATTTTAGTGTCAAATATTCCCTAAACTTCCCTATACCATGCCAGTGCAATAAATACTTCAAAGATATTTTTGATGATTATAAGAACTGAAAAATGGACACTCTGAGCTCAAGTTATGTCCGATCAAAGTTCACAACATGGAAGTGAACTTTGGTCAACATGTCAACAAGTGGACCAATGACAAGGTGACACATGGCAATTGGCGACAAGACAAAATTGACGTTCTTGTAATCTTTTTTAAAAAATTTGTTCCATGGTATAGAGCTTCTCGCAATCTTTTTGACACATTTTGAATGGACCAAATCTGAGTTCATATGCGAAAGATATGCATAGTCAAAGTTGTGGTCAAATGATGACGTGGCACACTGTGACGTGGACAAATGGCATATTATGGGTGTGACACTTGGCAGGTTTTTAGTGACTTTAGATTTAAAATAATAATAATAATATTTTATTTAATCCATTCCACGGGATTAAGCCTAATCCCATGGGATAAGGAGGATTTTGTGGACAAAAAGCTATTTAAAGGCTTATCTTATCCCTTTCCCACCAAATGTGGGGTCAATGGCTAAATTGGGTGCCTAAACCTATGGAAGGGGGATTTGAACCTAGAACCTCATCTAAAAAGATAAGAGGCCTTACCAATCCGCCACTCTCTTGTAAGTGGTATAAATAAAGTGCACTTGTATTTGTAATGAGGAAGTGTCAGGTCTGTGTCAAGTCAATAAGTAGGAAGTTTTGGAAAAATGTAATTTTGAGGCACTTCCACTCAAAACCAAATCTTGAGTTATATATGAAATTTGTTCATAATTTTGAGATGATCATGATGGTGTGATCATTTATTTGATTTAGATATTTTGTGATAG
This sequence comes from Taxus wallichiana var. yunnanensis, assembly GCA_018340775.1. Taxonomy (NCBI): domain Eukaryota; kingdom Viridiplantae; phylum Streptophyta; class Pinopsida; order Cupressales; family Taxaceae; genus Taxus; species Taxus wallichiana. The sequence goes on along the minus strand of CM031240.1, from coordinate 144,444,226 downwards.
AGTTATGTTCTGTTAAAGTCACACGAAGGCGTAGAACCAAAGGGAGACACTGCTGCAAGTGGATCAGGAAGGTGAAGGACATAGGTTGAGCTCCATTAACATCCTTCAAAGGTTTGAAAACACAGTTTTGCAGGTTTTTGATTCATTATTGGTTAATGTAAAGGTTATTGTATTTAAATTTTTAACATTATTAATGGATCGGTTCACCACAAACCCGGGGACATAGGAATTCGAACCCCATAAACAATCTGGTGTTGTGTTCTAATTTTTATTTTTAGTTTCTGATATTTGCAAGTAATTTAAATTCAGAATATGAATATGGATGCAACTATAATTAGTAATTTATAAAATAGGCAAATCGATTAAAATCAAGAAACAATGATTTTGGGGCTTTTGAGCGAACAATGAAATTTTAAGTAAATTGCAAACTTAACTTCAGTTTCAATTCAGCCCTAAATCAGATTCTAATCAAATTTTGGAAGTATACAATCCTTTTAAGTTGATTAAAATTGAATATCATTCAAAGCGTTTAAAAGTAGAAAAATAAAGCACCCATTTTTGGATCATCGGTTGCCACAAAGTGATTAATCGCCTACTACCTTGATAGAAAATGTTAGCTTCACGGCTTCAGACTTTCATATAGTGTACCTCATCTTCTTCTCAGGAAGAAATTTCTCCATGTATCCCTTCACTGGTATGGTTGTAGATGACAAAATCATCTGAATTTTCCCTCCCAAGTCTCGGTATAAACTTATATTCAATAACATTCCGAAGGAGGCCAGAAATCGAATACCAAAATCATCACTGAAATTTTCTTGTCTAGAAATTTGGCGAGAGACACCTATGCATCTTTGACCTTCCCTACAAGTGAGACCTTTTTGATTCTAAAGAGTAACAAGAGCCACTAGGTTGAGTCATTGTAAGTTTAAGAGCCTTGGTGACATTCAAAGGCATCATGTTGTCTGAGGCACCAGAATCTATTATGCAATTATTCAGTACATATTCTCCAACAAGAAGGGAGACGTAGAAAGGTTCAACTTTATCAGTATTTGATGCACTCAGAGAAAGCATGTTCTATGAGGGAGGTGTAGGTGATTTTGGTAGCATGCCTTTAGAACTGGATGTTACAACATTAGGTGTTATACTACCACTCCTGATATATCAGACGAACCTCTCAAATTGTTCAGGATGAGTCTGCAAATATTTAGTTTCAGTAATTTGCACTTTGGCTTTATTTGCATATTCTATGAAGTCAAAGGGAGCAGATGCGGAAGAGGGGGTGAAGGGACTGATTTTTGAGTTTGGATAGGCTTAGGAGAAGGATTTGATGTTTGAGGAATTGATGGTATTTTTAATGGCACACTAGGAGCTTTCAAGGAATTATATTTTTAGGAGCAGATTTGGGTTTAGAAATGGAAGAGACATTGGAAGAGTTACTTGGGATTTTGGGAGTCTTCTTACTTGTTATGGGATCAGGATCCAACAATGTAGACTTCATGGAAGATGGAAGTGGGGATCCATGACTGATTACTTTATTTTTCAGAGTCGCCATAGGAGGATCATCAACCTTCTTTTATTTTACAGCAGTAGAGGGAGATGCTCTTTTCTTGGACTGAGAATGAGTGAATACCATGCATGAGAAAATGGGTCCATCTTCTTCATCTTCTTCATAACCTCAAAAATACTCACAAAATCAGATTTGTGCATCATTCTCAAACTCATCACTTTCTAGGAAACCGCCACCTTCACTTTCTTGTTCAAGCTCTTCCTCATCTTCTTGAAATCTGAAATTTATGTTCATGGGTGGGGCCTCCAAGGTGAGCCTTTGGGGTGCTCCCACAATTTGATTTCTATTGCTTCTTTGAGAAGAAACTCATTCAAATAATTCCCTCTTCAAAGAGGCCATTTCATTTGCCAAGCATCTTGTTGGCACACATGGGAGTACATCTATTGGTCCTATTCCAACTATAGGTGGAGGATCATGAGGTATAGGTGGTTATAGTTCTAGTGGATTTGGTGGTTCTGGAGGCAGAGGGAATGTAAGAGGTTCTAGATCAGGTGGTCAAGGTCCATAGTAACCACAAAACATTTATATGGAGATGTATCTTCATCTCTCGGAGTATAGAGGCATAGAGGATGCTGCTAAGCATGTGCACATGTGTGAGATCTTGTGGTGCGCTAAAGGGATCATAGCTTCTGAGTGTAAGGAAATTCAATTCGCTACTACCTTGCAGGGACGAGCACACAACTGGTATAGGAAGTTTGACCCTGATCAAACTTGTGTGGATTATGCAACATTGAAGGATGCTTTCTTGAAAGAGTTCCATATCCCTGAGTTTGAGCAGAAGATTATAAGTGCACTTAAGGATATCAAGTAAGGCACTACTGAGAGTGTATGTGAGTATGATGCCCATTTTAAGACACTTATATCTAAGCTATCTTATGATATTCACACAAACCAACATGCACAATGGTTCGTTGGAGGATTGATTACACCATTTAGAAGAGCACTGTCACATAAGACATACACTAATCCACGCGAAGCACTAGAAGTAGATTTGCATGCTGAGGTAGTTGGGAGCATTGACACTGGCATTAGTCCATTCTTAGAGGCACATATTGCAGCTATGGAAAAATAGTTAGAGAAGCTATCAGTAAATTCAGCCCATGAAATGTACTTAGGAATTTGGTGTACAAATTGTGAAGTAAAAGGTCACACCAAGGATAGTTGTCCTCACAGAACAATATGTTCATTCTGTTGGATTGTGAGATCTTTTATTTGAATCATGATGCTAGTCACTATCCTTTGTTACAACACCTAATAAGGAAGAATTTATCTAGATTTTGCAAAATTTCTAAGTCCATGACCCATGATATTGAGGATAGTCAATTGATTGGTTAGATCCATGATGCCATAGACATTTAGGTAAGATAGACAAGTGTAACAAATAATTCTAAGGGTAAGAATGAGCACCAGGATCGGGATCATAATCAAATGTGCTATGACAAGAATGAGGGGCATTTTGAAGGAGGTCGTGGAAGAGGACATGGATATCATGGTGGATAGGATGAGGCTCCAATGGAAGAAGAAGTGAGTTTCCTTAGGGAACGTTCTATATATGCAGATCCCTTGATCATTATAGGCAAGAATTTCCCTAGAGTGTTACATGTTCTTTTTGTGGAAAGAATCATAGCTATGAAGAGTGCCCAGACTTATATGAGCATCTGAGTAAGCAACATAAGCAAGAAACCAAAGGCCTTTGGGATGGTTAGAATCTAGCACACGATGGAAGATCGGTGGATGCCTATGATAGCAGAAGGACCCGAGGCATTAATAGTGAAGGTTACTACACGAGTGAAGCATTGTGCACAAGAGAGGCATCGTACTGTAAGCCTATGATCACCAAGGAGGAGGTTTTGCATGCAAGGTACCCAGATCCTACTCATCAAAAGGAAGTTTCCCAGGATATCATGGAAGTGCCAAGGAATCTTCAGGGTGAGATACAATACCTCAAGGAGTAGAAGAAAACATCGAGATAGTGAAACCGATATCGATGATCCGAGAGAAGTGTGCAAAATGTTGTGCCAGGATAACATTATTCCACTATTAGGAAGTTGGTTAAAAGGGAACACTCCACGTGCAAGGTGAAGATCAGATGATAGATTCATCATGCAAATCTTCCCCCGATAACATTGACTATGTCAAGGAAATTACTCGAATGCTATTATGGATGGGTGGTTTGTTGAGCAACATATTGACTAATACTGGTGCATAAGTAAATGTGCTTACATTAGATGCATGGGTACAAATGGGGAGGCCTCCATTGCAGCCATCATCTAATGTGTTGTTTATGGCAAACTGGACTAAGGCCACTCCCATAGGAGTTTTGAAGGATGCATCTATAACCATACAAGTGGCCAAGTTCACTGGTGATTTTGAACTATTAAAACTTGCAGAAGTAGACAATTTTCCATCCTTTCTTGGACACCCTTAGTGTTATGTGAATAATGCTGACTTGAGATTCAATAAAGGGTATATCAGCTTTGAGAACAAGGAGGAAAGGGTTGTGATACCTTTGACAGATGGGAAGTCTACACCATATGTTGAGCCTCTAAGTGAGGAGGAATTAAATAGAATTTATGTACACACTATTCAGGACCCATAGGTCAATGAGCCATCAAAAGAAGGCATCCTACAGTGGGAGGATTCTCATTCTATTAGTGATACTACAAGTATTTATTATGACAATTGGGCTCATGGTACATATGAACTAGTAGGGTGCAAGGTGAAAAACATGGTTACGTGCAAGAATGGAATTCATTCGGTTCGATGGATAGGTAGCACAATACCTTGGTATATAGGGGAAAAATATCTTCCTACATTTTTGAAAGCCATGGAAACATAGTGGATAGATCAAATTAAGAGAAGAGATATGTTAGTATATACCTTATGCGGGATAAGCAACGCATTGGTGGGTATTCCAAAGAGATAATCTTATAGAATGGGAAGAGATTGGGATCACCCTATCTGTTAGGTTTGTAAGGAACAATGCACCTACATAGATCTTCACTTATCATGGTGATCAACCTGTTCAACATCACATTCAACAGTGTGAGAGACTCTGGACAACGGGAAATGAAGCATTACCACCTTCACTTTGGGTGCATAGATTGTACTCTACGCTACGAGGATGCACACGTGCCGATATGTATACATAGAACTACATTGAGAGACTGGGAACTAGAAAAATTTGACTGTAGGAATGATCCAAACCTTTGAATACTTTTCTTCCCAACCTCCAATAGAAGAGGCATTAAAATTTTTCAAGTGCTTAACTATGGGAGATAGTGCAAAATCCGAAGAGCATATTTAGGAATTATTTGGTGAGGTAGAGTTTGGAGTGCATTTTGAAAGGGAAGAAGAAATGGACTCCATACTACTTGAATGTGCTTGCCTTGAGAAAGAGAAAGGAAAGATGGTTTACATCGTGGATGATGAGGAAGTTGAGAACCTGGATATTGAACATTCACAAGGGGTGCACAAGGTCTTGGATAGTGCAGACAAGGATACACGTGCCTATCATGAACCCATGAAGACAAAGAAGGTGAATATAGGTTCAGAGGATGAGCCTAAGGAGGCCATCATTGGAGACTACTTGGTCAAAATTGGAGGTAGTAAAGATCATTGAGTTACTCAGGGATTATCAGGACTTATTCCCTTGAGGGTATCATGAACTTAAAGGAATGCATGAATCACTTGGGGAAATGAAGATAAAGATTAAGTAAGGTGGATGCCCCATGAGAAAGAGACCTTATAGAATGAATCCGATTTGCACAAAAAGGTAAAAGAAGAAATTGATAAAATGTTGAAATATGGAATCATCAAGCCCCTTGATGAGTTAGAATGAGTTAGTCCAATGGTGATCGTGATCAAGAAGGATGGATGAATTAGAATCATGGTGTGGACTACAGGGAGCTAAATGCTACATTTGTAATAGACCCATTCCCTACGCCATTCATTGAGGAAATACTAGAAGGCGTTGTAGGGTGTGAAATATATTCTTTCACAGATGGGTTTTCTAGGTATCATCAGGTTAAGATTTCTCAGGAGGATCAAGAAAAGACAACATTTACTACTAAATGGGGTAGTTTTTCCTATATTGTGATGCCTTTTGGATTGAAAAATACACCTATTGTATTCTCACGCATAGTTTTTCAAGCATTCAAATATTTTATTCACAACTTCTTACAGGTCTACCTAGATGATTGGACAATATATGGGCTTATGAAAGATCATTATGATAGTTTGCACTTAATGTGTGAACGGTGCAGATAATTGAGTATCTCTTTGAACATCAACAAGTGCATATTTGCTACACCATTTGGAATATTGTTAGGACATAATCTGTAAGGAAGGTTTGTTGGTTGATCCAGCTAAGGTTGCAGTCATTTTAGGCCTAGAAGCACCTACCAGTCAAAGTGAGGTGCACAAATTTTTAGGTCATATAGGATATTATAGAAAATTCATCAAAGGGTATGCCAAAGTTGTTGTACCCTTAGAAGAGTTACTGAAGGGGAAAGGTACATTTTATTGGGGAGAACTGCAGTAGCGCACGTTTGAAATATTAAAGGATAAACTTACTACCACGCACATTCTATGTTTTCCCTCATGGGATAAACCATTTCATGTACATGTGGATGGTTCTAACATGGCTATCAAGCGCTTGTGTGTTAGTTCAACTCGGTGAAGGTATTATATATCATTCAATTTGTTTTACTAGTAGGAAACTAAATCTTCTTTGAAAGGAATTATACAACTACAGAGCACGAAGCTTTGTCCATGATCTATACATTGCACAAGTTTCGGTAGTAATTTTTGGCAACACCACTTGTGTTTTATATGATTACATGGCCTTGAAGTACTTGGTACACAAGACCATCTTACAGGGGCACATATGTAGATGGGTACTCTTATTTTAAGAGTTTGACTTCACGGTTGTGGTGAAGCCAGGAAAAGTAACACTAGACAAGACCACTTGTCTAGAATTCACTCAAGAGGAGGCACAAACAATTGAAGAAACCATGCTAGATGCATGGTTATATAGGTTACAATACATGTCCATGGAATTAGAAGACATTGTTGTCTTTCTATGAAATGGTATGGCACCAGAAGGAATGAAGGCATTAGAAAATAAATAGCTTACTATACGCGTGACACCATTTATGTTAATCAATGGTGACTGCATAATTTAGGCAGAGATGAAGTATTACACCATTTTGTATTAGAGCATGAGCGTCAAGATATTATGGAAGAAGCCCATGGTGGTATTGCAGGAGGCCATTATATAGGTGATGCGACTGCCTAGAAGATCCTACTTGTTGGATTATGGTGGGAGACATTGTATAAAGATTGTAAAGAATATTGTAAGGCATGTGATCATTGTCAGTACCTAGGAAAACTAGGCAAAGAGATGAGATGCCTTTGAGACCAATTACTAGTGCTGAACCATTTGAGAAATGGGCCATTGAATTTGTAGGACCTATTTTGCTAGCCGCGCGTAGGACTGGATCGTGTTATATTATTACTTGCACATATTATCTCACACGGTGGGCAAAATCAACACCTACAAAGGACTGTACAACAGCTACAACAACTAGGTTTCTATGGGAGAATGTTCTTACAAGATATGGATGTCCTTTAAGCTTAACAAGTGATAGGGGTACACACTTTTTGAATGAGACAATCAGGATCCTATTAGATGAGTTTATGGTTGCACACCATAAAACTACACCCTATCATCCTCAAGAAAATGGAATTATTGAGGCTTTCAACAAGATTTTGAGCCAAAATTTGACAAAAAATTGTGATGTTGGAAGAAAGGATTGGGATGACAAAGTGTTAGCTGTTCTTTGGGAATATAGAACAAATTACAAGATATTGAACAAAGCCACACCGTTTCAATTGGTGTTTGGCGCAGAAGCCATTCTCCCTATAGAATTTATGTTACCTTCTTTGCGCATTGTGTGGGTTAGAGGTATAGTTGATGAGAAAGATTAGAAGAACATATTGAGAAAATGATTCAACTCAATGAGTGAAGAGCCATAGAACGTTAGATTCAGAAGCAAGAAAAATCCAAGAAGAAGGCATGGCATGACAAAAACATAAGGGATAAGAAGTTTGAGATTGGAAAAATGGTACTTCTTTATGACTCAAAGTTCTTACGCCATCTAGGAAAGCTCAAAGTACATTGGTTGGGGCCATATGTCATCACTTACATACTTGAATCAGGTGCTTGCCAGTTAGAAGAACTTGATGGAACACATCTACTCGGTTACTTTAACGGGAGTAGGCTGAAGCCCTACTATAAATAAGTCTTCTTGGTGTTTGTAATAAGGCAATATTGCCATTTAGATTAGGTTTTCAATTCTATATTTCCTTCATTGTCGCTATGATTTGTCAATTTAGTTGTTGTTTTTGTGTAATAAGCGCGCTTACACGCATGAAGCTAATTACTATATGAAGAATGTTTATGCATAGAGGACTGCACATAGCTTTAGTGTGGGGTGGTTGTAGTTATCTAAGTAAAACATTGTGAGAATTGAAAGGTGAAAGGAATAAGATGCTATGGGTGTGCTTTAAGTCAAAAGAAGATTGCTTCTCAAAAGTGACTAAGGATGGAGATGAATGAAAGGATAGTGTAACGTGAGGTAAGTAAAGGCAATGATAACTACAAAGAGAAGGTACAATGACAAGGTACTCGAGCGCAAGGGTGCACACTGAAGAGAAGTTTGTGACCAGAGGATAGGAAGGTGTGCTAGAAGGTTATAGCTAGAGCACGAAGATGTATTATGCGGAACGAACAAATTTGGTCAATGAATGAGAGGATATTTGGTAGTTTAAGGAGTAAAAATTGCATTAAAATTTGAAACATCTATATAAGGATGGGATGTGTATTCATTTTTACCATTGTGATTAAGATTATTTGAAAGGATCTAAGTGCGAAGAGCTGAGTGATCCTTTTTAAGGTGTGAGAGGTATGTAACCAGTCATGACGAAGAGATCTATGTGCACAGAAGAAGCTTGTGTCCCTGGTGGTGAAGGGTTTGAGTGAAGTGAGGTGACGAAGATGAGTTAGGGGCACGTAATTTCACCTAGGGCATGTTGAATTGAACTAAGGTTTACTTTACACATTGTAGAATTTGAATGGCAAGGATCTACAAAGGATTGCAAGGTAAAAATGGCACCTAAGAAGGTAACTATATTAGGAGCAAAAGGAAAGAAGAAGATGGTCATTGAGGAGGAAGAGATGGCTCCGAATGTAGGAAATTTTGTGGACCTCGTACTTGAAGATGAACATCTATGCATGACAGATGCCAAGGAAGTCAACAAGAGGTAGAACAAGAGAAAGCCTCGGTGATGTGAAAGATTGCATCCTATGAAGGGCTGCTGCAAGCACTACAAGAAGTATTGAAGAAAGTAAACTAGGATTTAAAAATCTGTACAGCTCCATAGGTGCTTATCAACATGAAGACCCTGGAAGAAACAAATGAGTTCCAGAGAGAAATGAAGGATGAAACATTGGGCCGCGCAGAAATATTGTCAATGGTTAAGCGAAGCGTGATGCCTGGAAGTAGCACAAGATCCGTATAAGACTCGGTTGGAAAGAGCTTGGGAAGCTCATTGCACTGAAGATGGATCTTCTAGAAGGAAGAATGACATCAATGTCCAGCGTTGTGTTGGTTCTGTAGAATGAAAAAGGAGAGATTGTGAGGGATGAGTTGGAATCCATTGTTGTGGACATTCCAAAGAAAGTAGAATAAGCACTCACTGAATGGTAGACCTTAGAGGCTAGAATAAAAGAGGAGTATCCAGATTTTCTCCTTCAAACTGATACAAAGGATGTTGCCTCTTAAAACATTCTTTATTCATCTACATTCTTTCTTATTCTTTCCATTCAATATTCTTTACTGTAATTTTTGAAGATACCCATTATCGGGGTGACAATGCGATTAGTGTGGGGTAATGTTGATCAGAGAACACTTGACAGAACTCACACAAGAATTTTGCATGGGAAAGTAGGCCACACACAGAGGGCAAGTTCAGATTTCATGACTTAGCTGATTTTGAGCATGAAGACCTATTTTTAGAAGATGGCATGCGGAACACACCAACGATGTAGAGACATGCGCGCCACACATTGTCTATCTTTAGAGGATTAGATCAAGCATTTTGCATGGAGATGAGATAAGAATAGGATTTTCACTTCAATTAACTATAAGAGGTCTATAGATAGCACACTTGCATGTGTGGCTATGCCTATAAACGATGTGTGGCTATTAATAGCATGTGGCCTATTTTTGGAATAGATAAGCGGTGAAGGGAAAGTCCCCACCCTATATATATGATATGAGTAATATAGTAAATGTGTATGTGTGGTGGAGAGATGGGTGTATGGAGGTATAGAGATATATGCATAGGACGAAATTACTAAATCGGAACCAAGCGCGCATTGGTATGGATTGCCATTATTGTAAGGAGATTCTGTGTTTATTAATAGATGAAAGTTATTGGCTGAATCTAAGTGTCATTCTGTGTGTAATCAAGTAGTGTATGTTCTTGACTCAATCATGATTATTGTTTAAACTTGTTCTTTCATGAATTTGAATATGGTATGCATTATAAAATGATGGATTAGTTATGGATCTATATGTTTCTTCCTTCATCACACTAACATCATGCTACAACAACCATAAAGAGGGACCTGGTACCTTTGCGCGCTTCGGGTGAGCGCTCAGTCTAGGTTGAGTGATGTGCTAGCGTGACTAGGGTGTTATCTGGTAAATTCTAGGTTACATCAGTAATTTTTTTGTGACGATATTGATTTTGATTTGTTTAAATAATTTTTCATAATCTATTATTTTTGCTTTCGCATATGAAATTTGAATTTTTAAATACCGAAGCATTATTTAATTATTTAATATTTTAGATGTTATTGGTATTAATGTTTTTGGAAATGGTGTTGATGTTTATGTTTCATTTTTGATATGTTGTGGATGATTTTAATTTTTCACTCATATATTCTTAATGATGATACTAATGTTAATTTATTTCTATTTTACAAGTGGATGTAAAATTGACTATTTGGGATCGTATACCATTGATCTTGGATCAGGTCAAAGATGATATGTCTAATGATGATTGGGAGCTTTTCTAGGCCATATTTATTGGTGGTATGAGATATTATTAGTGGTTACACAGATGTAGGGGTTTCATGTTGGCTTTACTAGAGCGGTGGAATCCTTCCACCAACACTTTTTGGCTACCTACTAGAGAGATTACAATCACTCTAGAGGATGTTCATCACATCTTGAGATTTCCTATCTGGGGTGAGGGTGTTTATCTCATCACTGAGGAGGAGCGAGATGATACTATGACTAGATTATATGGGGGTGATGCAGGGGATATCATACTAGAGTCTAAGGGTTTGCTTATGCTAGATCATATTTAGCTGAGAGAGTGGGACGTACCCAAATGATTATGATGACGATGGCCATTCTTTTCTATGCATTTCTAGATTCAGGAGGTGGTCGGTTTCGTTGGATGATGACAGGGGTTGTAGTTGAGATGATGCAGGAGTGAACTATTTTTAAGTGGGTTCCTACCCTACTTGCTCAAAAGACGAGAGAGTTGTGGTCCTAGAAGGTCCACAAGAGATATGGCATTGACATTAGATTTCTACAATGAGCTTGAGCCTTCAAGTACAATGCTATTTCTTGACCAAAGAGATTTCCTAGGGTGATTGGTAATGAGCATCCTAGTTTCATGAGATGGAGGGAGGACGGCCGCGAGGTTGAAGAGGAGGATATCGAGATATTATAGAGAGTGATTGATGTGGTTACATGTAGAAGATGTATAATGGATCTTTGTATCTATCTTTTCTGTTTGGCATGAGTATCATGATGAGATGGTTAATTTACAACAACCTATTTTACTACAAGCTCATTGACTAGGGAGCACGAGTTACTCTTCTTTGATAGTGTTATGAGATACTTCATATTAACATAGGAGTGTCGGTGGAGGCTATACAATACGAAAAGAGGATGGGAAAGAGAGACCTCGAGGCCCATCAGTAGCAGATCATGAGGATATTTTGGATCAGCCAGTGCCATGAATCCCAATGATGAGGGTGAGATTATTCCTATTGATGATGCAAGAGTAAATCATGATTATAAATCCCGGTGGACCTGTGTATTGAGGATATTTAATAGGGATCGGATCTCCATGAGAGAAGCATAGAGATTCGAGACGAGTGTGAGCTCAGGAAATGATAGGAGAAGTGGCACATGAGGAAATGGAGGATGTCGAGGGTGACAGTGAGGAGGATGGTGATGATGAGTTGGTGGTAGCCATAATTGTAGTGATGACTGTAGTTGAGGGTGAGAGATGTGACCATGATGGAGAAGGATTACCTTATGGGTATATAAGATACATTGATTGCTAAGCGGGATGGTTTGATCACTAAGAGAGACAGTGTGATAGTAGAGTGAGAGGATTATAGAGATCGGTTGGACATAGCCATTGCAGCTAGAGATTGGTACAAGGGTTAGAGAGATGGGATGAGGAAGGCCTTAGGGATTATCGGTCCTTCTATTTTTGTACAAAGTTAGTTTATATTGCTCAAAGAGCGCAGTCCGGTGAGAAGAGAACTAGGATTAGTGGATCGAGGCCACGAGACAAGTGGACAAATGCCATGTATGGGGATTGGGAAAGTTTCTAGGGATCACTATGAGTCAATACAGCCAAGTTACAATATTATATTGATATGGTGACTCATGATTTTCTAGACGTAGTTTTGTATGCCGACTATTTGATTGGTAGGACAACATGCCCTACTGCTAGTGGTGTGAGTGTAGGTCACCCACCTCAGAGACTTGAGTGAGTGGGAGATAACGGAGGAGAGTTTAAAGGAGTAAATAGTGCTATGGATGGTACATTAGTAGTCGAGGTGGAGGTGCGTAGGGAGGAGAGGGTAGTACAACTCCTCACTAGTTTCTTAGAGAGTTTTAGTTTATAGACTCTTTATATGTAGTTATATGGCTCATGGAAACCAATTTTTGTATTATGTGTTTTGTTGACATGGCTATTTTGGATAGTGATGTATATGGATTTGATTGATATATATGATGATGATGATGAGGTTTTATGGTCTATATTATTTTTATCTTTTATGTGTTGAATATGTATGGTGGTATATGTTTTTTTAATTTGAATGTGTTGATGTTAGATAAATATATGATGACATGTGATTTAGGTTTAATTGTGTTAGCATTATATGTGATATATGAAAATGTGATCGTATAAAAATGTGACTTAGTAGAATTGGATAAAAATGGAATAATTTCCCTACTATGGATTTGGTACATACACGATGGGTTTTGAAAGCTTGAATGCTCTTGCACTTACAACCTTTAACAAATGTTAATTATGATCATCAATGGATAGTTACACAATATTTAATAAAATGTGGGATTAAATGAGATATTTTGTATTAGGACATAAAAGGGGTTTGAACACATATAAATCAATGAGGGGAAACAGATTCTTCTTTTCCACAGGTCTAGAGAGAGATGCCCTAACTTTACTTTGATTTTGAGGCAACTGACCAATGTGAGAATTTTGCTATAAGAAGAAGGTTGATCAATGTGGGAAACCTTCTTGGATGCTTTTGATATTGATGTATTTATTTAAAAGGTTGATCAATGTGGGAAGCCCTTTTTTATGAGTAGCAATCCTTCAAGGGATAAATCTACTCTTTTTTCCTTTGATTTTTTACGGATAACCGTCCTTCAAGGGATTGGTCTACCATATTGGAAGATAGTTTTCCTTCAAGGGATCAATCTACCTATTTATTTTGAATTTTGAGAAATGCATCCAAATGATTTTGATACATATATTTTTATTTTTGCTAGAGGAAAATCCCTAACAAACATTCGAGGAGGGGAAAAGGTGTATATATGATCTACACATTCGTACCCCTTGTTATGTTCCCTTTTAACTGGTACATGGGTAATGGATGTAGTGATTGCAGGGTTCCTACCAAAGAGGAACTTATCCATAGAGAAATATGTGATGAATAGAGTCATGGTACTCATCTTTAAGGTGTTTTAGGATAATGATGGATAACCACATGCTCTCAAATCACTACTATGGTATGATGGATGGTTTTAATGGAATGATAAGATATAAATACTATCATGAAAATTGAACATTTAACAATAGAAAGGCCACAAGTGCAAGGCATTCCAAGGTTCTGCTTCAGGTTCACCATCAAGAGAAGTGAGATGGTATGCTCCTGACCCATATTTATGAGTAATGATGTATGGAATGATCCAATTGGGGTAAAAATTTCCACGTTTACTCCATTCTAATTGAGTGACATTTTTATTTTCTTTAAGCACAATATCAATAAATTTTAATTCACGTTCTTTTAAATCTTTGTTATATGTGGTTTTAATGCGTTATTGATAAACTTGATGATGTTCAAGGGCCATCAAATGTTTTTCATCTAACAATTCAAGTTGTGCTAAATGATCTTGTCGATATTCTTCATCAGGGATAAAGTCCTTGAGGGACACATAAAGTGATGGGATTTGGATTTCAAGAGGTATAATGGCTTCATATAAATAGACAAGTGAATAGGGTGTTGTTATCAATCTGAGAGTGCACCCGCTTATGAGGAACATGCAATAGGAACTATAGCTATTCCTCACTCCATTGATACAATGGGAACTCTTCCGGTTGTGAAACCTGCTTGCGGAAGAGAGCCTCCAGAGTGGGTTGGTTCCCTTGGTAAACCACTATCCTGCCTTCTATGTGAGAAAAAGAGGAGAAAAACTTTCAAAAACAATACTAAAAAAAAAAGGTAACTAAGGTGATGCACCGATATTTGTTGGACCCCTCTATTCTACATACACACACTAGTGATTGATAAAGATGTCTTTGTCACTTAAAAGCACCTCTATAATTAATACCTAAGTGATTATGATGAAGATGTAAATGAATGTAATAACATATTTGAGAGGGTTAGAAACCACTTTTAAAACAAGAATACAACAAACACACACTTAATCAGACTGACAGAAAACTTATAGTGCAAATCAGAGGTTAATTACATTGGAAAACAAACAAAGGAGAGATAAATTTCACTTACACAAGTTAATAAAGAAAAGAAACACTTTTAATTACACGCACAATGGAGGATAAAACTATATTTATTGCATCAAAGAGGTGCTCACTACAGAATTCGGGTCCTCGAAAAGCTTACGTAAAGTATGATGAAATTTCCTTGTCAACTCTTGGTCCTTTGTGCTTGCAATCGCACTACAATATATAACAAACGTGTTTCCTAAAAATAATCCTAAGAGTGAACTCACCCATTAGATCTATTATCATCCCTTTGTTATTTTTATCACGAGATAATGATCTATTAAAAAAGAGGCTCCAAGGCCCATAGTCTGATCAAGTTGACTCTTATTTTAAAGGAAAACTAATAAAAAGAATTACAAATATTGCTTATAATGCAAGTCTTTCACATGTAACATTCTCGCTTTATTCTCTCGATGTGGACATTTGTTCTATCCCTTCTTGGTGCATGGAAAGGTCTATTTTGGTAATTTGTCTTCATTGGGCATGCATATAAAATTGTTACCCCTTGGCATATTATAATGCCACCAAACTATGGTTTATAATTTATATTTTTAAATATTACCACCACCATAGTCAAAGGGGCCTACGATACCTATTTTTGGTAATACTTGGGGGTGGTGATACTTTGGCCTCTTGTTGCCTTTATCTCATGACACTTTGTGTATTCTTGATTGTTGATTTCATTCGGTCCTTGGCCATTGATATGACCCTGCGAAGGTATTAATGTTGGTTGTTGGCATATTTATCATGATCGATGGCGTACTTGATCTTGGCCATCGATTACGAAGGTGCATTATTCAATCTTATCCCTTGATCTTCTTGGCATTAATATTACCCTTATCATTTGGGAAGTAGTTTTCTTGAACTGTTGATCTCCTGACTTCATCTTGGCCATTGGATGCTATATGGTACTTATGCATTGATTTTTCTTTTGATCTGGATCATTGGATTACTACCACTTTGGTCTGGGCCGTTGATTTCATTGATCATGGTTGAATTGTTGACTTGGTCTTGGCCATTCGATTAACTTTGAAGTGATCTGTGCCATTGGATTTCATAACCATGGTTAGGTCATGAGTTTTTTGGAGCTTATGGGGGAAAAGGCATTCTATTGAGCTCATTTGTATTTTTTGATGACCATGGCAAAGCCCTGGCAAAATTGCTCCAGCTCTGCATTTTCTGAAAAATGGTGGCTTTTGGCGTCATTCTTTGATGATTCTTGAGCCTACACACTTGATCATTTAGCTTGGATGACATTATTTCGATGTTGGTTTGTACTTTGACCTCATTTTTTAAATTCTTCTTGAAGGTATACACTTCCTTTTGTGACCCATTCCCTTTACGAATCTTGTGGATCATTTTCAATCTATTTTTAGTGGCTCCTTTGATCATTGTACAATGACACAACCTTGCATTTTCTCTGGTTTTTCTGTTTCTATCATTCAAATTTGATGAGCTCAAACAAGAGCTTGCAAGGGAGATGACTACCATTGTTTTCTTCTTTGTCCTTAGTATTATAATGCAGTAAGTTCTTCAGTCTTTCAACTCTCTATAAGTGTTAATATGAAAACGTGGGCCTTTGAAACTTATCCTATGTTGATTGATTTGAAATACAGCTTGGCCTCTTCCCTTATGACTGCATTTTTTTGATAACCGTGATTTTTGGCCTTATTAAACATTACTTGTATATTTTTTTGATTCGGCCTCTTGTGTATTCATAACCTTGGCCCTCGCTTCACCTGTAACTATATATTCTGTAAACTCGGCCTCCTTGGTTACATTTACATCATGAAATCGGATTTTGTTGAGTAGGCTATATATGCTTCTTTATGGTTCAACCTTGGGTATGTCGATTGTATTTACTTGATCATTGTGCTTGATTTTTTTACTTTTGATAATCTTGGATTCTTGACTCACATTTGGCTTTCAATACATTGACTGTTCATTTTGATGAAGTTCGGTCTTCAGATTCTCTGCCATTCTTTTATTCTTATAACTTGATGAAGCTTTAACTTGATCAGTAACTTGTAACTGCTATAAGTATGGAAACCTCAATTTTGATAGAACTTTATGAAAGCCATTTGATTGATCCTTTGTTGCAAGCATAATTGTATTCCATTCTCTATAATGAAGAACATGATCCCTTTTTCTAGAAACTCAAAGAAAATCATTAAGTTTATTTTCTGTAATGACTTTTCCTTTTCGAAGTCAATAATACAATCACTGTATTTTAGTTTTATTGATAAAGCACTAATTTTCAATTGTTCTATCCGAAAACCCCATTTTGCAAGGGGAGACTGGCAATTTTTTTTCAAAATCCTTCTCTCTCCAGATTTCTGCAACTTGTCCATTTTGAAAAGATATGAGTATCTCTCTGCTACCTTTTATGGGTTGTCTGTTCACTTGATTGAATTCTGTTCATGCTTGCTTTGCTTGATCCATTGCAGCTTTGGAAAATTGTGAAGTAGTTGGTTTTGATTCACACTTTAATTTGGAAATAAAATGAACTTTGAATACTTGTACTTGATGAACTTCTGAGATATCTGTATGTTCCATTTGATCATGATATCATTTTGTAATGATGAAACATATAATTTTTTGTTGACTGTTATCATTCCTTTTGAAGCTCAAATAGCTTATAAAGTATGTAGTAGCCTATAAAGCATGTATTTCAATTATGTTTTAAATCAAAAGTCACTTTTACAAGGGGAGACTCTGGAAATTTTTTTCCAAAATGACTGTTTTTCTCCACCTTTTCCATATTTTCAACTTGATTTGTAAAATTATTTCCTTCTTGACTTATTCTGATGCTTCTTTGCTTCTATAAACCATCTTGAAATGATGTTTGTTTTCCATTCTCTTGAAAGTAAACAGTAGCTTCTTTCTTTCTTAACCAGTTAAACTGATCTTTTTCATTCTCATGTTGCAACTGTTCCTACAAAACTCAGAAATATGTTAGAAAAAATATAGGCTTTTTGGCCTCTCTTATATCCATGTGATTTTGATTTCTTCTTCCTCCTTCTTTTGTGAACTGTTTTCAACTTCTTTTTCATGTCATCTCCACATCTGTTTCTTTTGTAATCTATTTCAGATTCTACTTTTCTATTTCAATCTTTTGCCTTTTTATTGCTTTCTGCCACTGATTTCTCTTTATGCACTCTACTCTCTTCTACTGCCATGCCTATCTGTATCCTTGATCGACCTATGTCATGTGCTTGTATTTCCTTCTTTCAAGTACCATTAGATGCATTGAACTTAGAATATGTATTTGCTTTAGAATAGATGTATAGGAATAAAAATGTACCCGAAGCTCAAAATTGATAGGTACTGCTCTTTATCTTGCAGGTGACAAGAAAAGAAGATGAAGTTGGAAATGCAGATGATGTGGAGTGGGAATGAAGATAGAAAAGGCAATGATGGGTTCACTTTTACTCCTCTACTCCTATTCTTTAGCACATGCAATATTCTCTTTTCCATGTATATGATGTTGTTACTTAGTCACATCCCACGGCTTGTGTGGGAAAACTTGTAATCTCTTATGAATAAAGCATTAAATTGAAATAATGAGTTGACTATCTCTTTCTGCATTCAGCTTTTTCTTTGATTGTACAATGATGTAAGCAACTCAATATCTCAATCAAATGAATTAATATAAGAGATAAAATTAAAATAAATACATGTAACTCTAGTAAGCAACCATTGAATGAGATGTGCCTCCTTGTATGTTGTTTTACTGCATTAAGCATATGCTCTTCATTTTGACTCTTTCCTACTATTTCCATTTAGACATTATTATCACTATTTGGTTGGCGGTACTTTCTTGATGGAAGTAGCAGGAAAGGAGTCACTTGTAACATTTTTATGACAGCATAGATGGATGCAATTTCATGAATCACAAAAAAATTTAATGAATACAAAGTAATAAATCTGATGAGCATGACATAATAAAGTGAAGTTGACTATTTGAAATCTGCAACTGTGAATGCAATTTTGAAATGATTATCGATTGCATAAAGTGCAATACGTTTACCCTCATCAAGTTGTCATATGATCCTTCGTGAATCTTGATGAAGATAAATGAGAGATTTCCATTTATGTAACCAACTCTTTGTTTGGGGACAACATTCCTAGTTTCAAATTCTGACTAATCACCTTCATCTGTAATCAACCCAACCTAATGAACTCAGTCTTTGTAATCTGTAACTTAAATGCCCCAATGTTTAACCAATAATTTTTTAAAAATGCCCCATACTTATGATGACCAAAAATGGTCAACATGGTGTTGCTCTTGTAGGTGTGTGGATGCTAGTTCAATAAGCCCAAATAGCAAATGTGATTTATAAATGCCAATTTCTTCCTGCATCATTTACTATTTTCATAAGGATCTTATTGAGTGTTTTATTAGAAGCTTCAACCTGTCCATTTACTTGAGGATAGTATGGTGATGAAAAGCTGAGTTTAATATTGAAGGTGTCACATAGGTTTTTAAATTCTTTATTTTAAAAATATTTTCCGTTATCTATGATAAGCTTATGTGGGATGCCAAAAATGAAATTGATAATCGGTCTTGACTTAGTTGATGTTAAGGGGATTGCTTCAACCCATTTGGTGAAATATTCAGTAGATTGTGATAATGGAATGATGTTCTTTGAGATGACTTGGGGTTGATATCCCCAATGAGGTCTAATCCCCATTGAGAGAAAGGCCATAGGTCCTGAGCAGGTTGTAATGCTTGACTGGGGACATGGATAAGATCTTGAATGAATTTTACATTTCACACATTTCTTAACGTACTCACAAAAATCCTTGGTGATAGTGGGCTAGTAATACCCTAGTCGTATAACATGTTTAGTGATAGAATTTCCATTGAAATGACCTCCACAAATACCGTCATGGACTTCTTCAATGGCTTTGATCGATTCGTGTGACTTAAGGCATCTTAGTAAGATATCGTCAAAACTATGTTTGTAAATAATACCTCCTATAATGAAAAAGTGAGTGGTACGTTAAAGAAATGACTATTTAGCGTTATGTGATAAATCAGATGGAATTTTGGATTCAATGAGATAGTCATATATCGAGTATACCATAAATAAGTTGGGTTATCGGCAATGATATTAATAGGAGGGTAAGTGCAGCAAGTTGGGGGGACAAAAAGGGGTCATAAGTGGACGTTATATTGCAAATAACAACATAATATCAACTTGTAGGGATTATTAGCAATGCATACACTCAAAATTAGAAAAACTTATATGAATATGAATTGTAGCATCCGTAATCTAGTTTCTAAACTACTAATTTTTTTAAAAAATGGACAAGTTTAGCTATATTAAACACTCAAAATTCAATGACTTGGTATTTTGTTTTTAAAAATCCTATAAGATTGTAGTCCATTTGCCCATGATTTGGATGACAAAAATTGATATATATTTTTTCCTTAGTGAAAATTTAGATGCCAATATCTATCTTGGGATAGATTTTATTTTGTATTTTTTTGAGCAATATGTTATTTTTATGATTTTTTCCATGAAAGTGGTCTAAAAACATAAAGAAAATAGAGGACTTTCCGTTTACCCGCCATAAATTCATCAAAAAATATTCAAATAATTTTTTTTTTATTAAAGTGTATATAATTTCACCATTTTTGGGATGGTATAAGTTTTATCACATTCTGACAAGTGAAACAAAATTTGTAGTCTTAAACGTAGACATGAACATTCACGGGAAAAAGTTTCTTAAAGACCTACTATTAGTAAAAAAATATAAAATGATATTTATCATATTCTATTCACTTTAAAATCAATATTTATACAAAGCTAACAGTCTCCCTATGCGATGGTACCATTTTTATGACATATTTTTATTTTTTGGCATGGTTCAAGTCTGCAGAAGACTAAATTTGATGTTTTGTTGTTTTTGATGTAAAATTCAAGATTTGATGTCCACTTTTTGTCTCCCAACTTGCTTCACTTACCCAGGAGGAAGTTCATTTTGATGTGAAGGATGATCTAATCGTTGAACAACGATAGATACTTTAGTGTTGTCTTTTGAATCTTCTATTTCTAATGGGATGAGGGATCCTAAAGAGGCCATTGTATCTGCAAACCTATTAGAAGATCGTGGGATAGCTTGGATGGTGTAATGATCAAAAGTGCTAAGGAGAAAGTCCACATTAGCTTTATATTTTTGTAAGATTTCATTTTTACATTGATATTCTCATTTGACTTGACTAATAACAAGTTGTGAATCTCCATAGATGTCTAAGATATGAACACCTAGAAGAATAACAGTGGTGAGACCCATGATTAAAGCTTCATATTATGATATTATTAGTGCACTCGAAATTGAGTTTAAATGATAATGGAATAGGAATACCCCAAGGAGGAGTGATAAAGACACCAAATCCTCCCCTTTCTGACATTTATAACCATCAAAGAAGAGATTCAACTTGATAGGGATGAATTTGCATTAAATCGACATCATTTATGGATTCATCAGGAAAATATTCGTGAGGAAGTTGGTTTTCGGAAAGTGGGGCATCAACAAGATGATTTGCAATAGACTGGCCCTTGATGGATTTTAATGACATGAATTCTAAATCAAACTCAGTCATAAGTATAATCCATTGAGTGATACGATCACTATGATATGGTTTAGAGTGTATAGATTTGAGGGGATTAAAACTGGTGAAAACATACATTTTATGATTAAGAAGGTATTGATGTAACAAGGCAATGGTGAAATATAAAGTGCAACATAACTTCTCCACTTCTATGTAACTGGTTTCATATTCATGAAGCATGCAACTGATATAATATATAACTTGTTCTTGACCCGACTATCATGATGTGCGAGCATGGCTCTAAGAGCATGTTTTGAAGTAAATATGTATAAGTAAAATGGATCTCCTTCATGCGGTGGAGTAAGAACATGAGGTGATAAGAGATACTATTTAATTTCATAGAATTCCTTTTGACAATCAAAATCCCAATGAAAATCTATGTCCTTACGGAGGAGGTGATGAAAAGGATGACAACAATAAGAGAGTTGTGATATGAAACATCATATGGACTGAAACTTTCCCTAAAGGCTATGTAGTTGTGTGAGATTAGATGGTGTAGGAATTTCAATGATGGCCTTAACCTTAGCTGGGTCAAATTCAATACCTTAGATAGATATGATAAAACCTAAAACACTAAAAACACATTTTGTGGGATTAAGATGAAGACAATATTGGATGAGATGAGTGAATATTGAATCAAGGATAGTAAGATGATATTTGCGTCATTTGGACTTTCCTAAAAGGTCATCAACATAATCTTCAACTGTTTTGTGAATGAGGTCATGAAAAATGTAGGTCATGGCTCATTGATAGGTAGATCTTGTATTTTTGAGACCAAACAACATTACGTGATAACAGAAAGTTCCCAAGGGGTGATGAAAGAGGTTTTATGTTGATCGTTAGTAGCAATAAGAATTTGGTTATAACCTGAAAAACCATCCATGAGGGAAAGCATTTCATGGCCAGTTGTTAGGTCAATGAGCTGATCTATGTTTGGAAGGGGGAAATCATCTTTTGGACAAGTGAGATTGAGATCCCTAAAATATGTGCAGATACATAAATTTCCGATGCTTTAGTTATAGGAACAATATTAGAAACCCATTGTGGATAATCAATAGGTATGATAAAATTGGTGGATAAAATATGTTACAACTCTTCCTTAATAAGAAGAGCTATGCGGGGATGTATTTTATAGAGTTTTTGTTTAACTGGCTTAACGTTTGGATATGTGACAATATTGTGTACCACAATATTAGGATCAATTCTAGGCATATCAATATATGACTAGGAAAAGGCTTGATAATATTTGGATAAAAATGAAGTGAAGTCATTGAGTTCTTGTAGACTCAATGATTGGCCAACTTTAACTATACAAGGATCTTGAGAGGTTCCTAAGTTAATGTTGATGGTGGATTCATTAAGGAGAATTGATGTTTCAGATGGTAAGGTTTTCTAAAGGAAGTGATCTTCAGCTCCCATATGCAAAAGGATATCTTGGTCATCATGACATTGAAGGATATTTACGATAGGTGAATCTTCCTCAACCATTTCTAGCCAAAGAAGAGGTATTTGTTTAGTATTGTGGTTAGATTGATAAGTGAGTGGTCCTAAGGATATGGTATTGAATTAAAAAAAAGTTAGGTGGGATGGGTACAATGTTGTCTAGGTCCATAGGGTCTTCAAAGGATGTTGGCAATGACGAGTCTAATCCAATGATGAGCATAGATGTATCTGGTTTAGATGTAGTAGCCTTGGATATTTCTGAAATGATTTTTTTATAACCTAAACTGTACTTTTCATAAGTTTTAATGGAGCACCACATAATGTATTCCTTGTTCATAATTCCCAAGGCTAAAACCCTTCCATGGACAATGGTGAAGATATATACGGGAGAAATTTGGATTATTTAGAGATTTGAAATCTAATGTGAAGGGAATGACATGGTGTTGATTGATAGTACAAGATGAAGGATGATCAATTCCCCCATAGAAAAAAATCATTTTGATATAAGCTTGGACAGTAAGAGACAACATATCCCAAATTAGGATCATACATGGGATTTTGTTTAGGCGACCATAAGTTTTTGTGAAGGAATGTGATTAAGCATGAGGAGACGATATCCATCCAATGTGAGGCATTGTACAACATCACTAAGAGAAGAATCATCTGGTAATTTAGAAGAAGGAATAGACGTGCTAGTGGAAGCTTCATTAGATGATTTAGATGCAGATTTGGGAATAAGTACGTCATTTGGATGATACATCATGTAACAATCAAGTGAAAGGATTTGGATGTGGGAATAGTGAATGTTTGACCCTCATGTTCATATTTGAGACAACGATGAAGATTCGATGGAGCGTATCGCATAGTGCATACCCATGGGTGTCCTAATAAAATATTATAGTGAAAATCTCCTTGTATGATGTAGAAGAGCTCTGAGAGAGTTTTTACACAAAATTTTAGTGGTAAGATGATGGTGCCTAATGTGGGTACAATATTATCATGAAGGAGTGTAATAAGACCGGCACTTTGGTGACAACAATATTGGGTAATTTAAGTTGATCAAAATCAAGGGAGGAGATAATGTTAATAATGGAACCACTATCAATCATTACTCTTTTGATATAAACATCATTAATTTGAGCTGTGATGAAGAGTGGTAAGTCATGATCTTCTGGTTTGAGGGAAGGTATTTTAGATGGTTCGAATGATATGGTAGCTAGATGCTTTGAGAGCTCCTATGAAGTTTGTAAAAGATGATGGATCATCTGAAGGTATTTTTATTGATCAAAGAGCTTCCATAATTTCTTGTTTGTGAAGTGGTGATGTTTGTATCAGTTCATATAATGACATTTTGATAAGAGCTTGATGTAATTATTAAATGAAAACCTTTTATATTGCATTGTATGTTGAAGGTGGTGCAACAAGGATAGAAACCTTGGTTTTAGGTAACATTATCAAAGCTAGATATTTCAGGAGCCACAGGTATGCATAATTTTGGTTTATCTAATGGGAAGGATATTTATGGTGGTGGAGGTATCGCTATGTAGGTTTTATATTTTTTTATACTCAAATGGATATGTGTCATAGTTCTGTGAACGAGTAGTAATATGAACAACATAAACTTGATGGGAAGGAGTTTTAGACATAGGTTCCTTATATTTTGATAAGGATGGTGTTGATGTTGATGTTAGTGTTGCATGTGGTTTGGAAGGAAGAAAATATGTTGATGTTGGAAAGGAAGTTGAGTGTGCCAATTTCTGTGCAATCATGTGGAAGGCTTTACAATTCTCAATAGAATGACCTCGTGTTCTATGATATTCGCACAAGGCATTGAAGTCATACCAAGTGGGTTTCCATCCCCGTGGGTCAGGTAATTTTAGTGGTGGTAATGTTATGAGTGATTGTTGAAGGAAGTTTTCCAAAATAGATGCATAACGCCCTTTTGGTCCATATGCAAATGATGATGGAGCTTCGGATATCTTATCCTCCAATGGAAGTAAGAGTTTGATTGGAGGTTTTCATTTTGTTGATTGTGAAGGGATCTTGGGTGTTGTGATGGATGAGGGACGAGAGCCACTCATAGCAATTTGATAGACAGGTTTTGGACCCAAAATGATGGGGTGATTCCTAGGTATAAGAGATCTAGGACCACACAAGGGATTTTGATCTGTGGAAAATAATAGGGGTCGTTAAAACCTTAAATGATGTCTTGTTTATGAAGTCCTGTCATGGGAGTTTGATAGGCAGGCCTAGGCCTTGACATGACAAGAGGATCACTAAAAGTGGAAATGGCCTTTCTAGGAGGAGGTGGAAGAAAAGGTGGAGGGCCACGAAACGGTATGTTTGATCATAATAAGGAATTTTAAAGACTTAGACCACACCTTGTTTATTGGGTTCCCTTGAGGTTTTTGATGTGGGTGTATTTATCGAAGTTGATGCTAATGAAGGAAGAGGAGTTTGAATTGTGGGTTGTATTAATATTGGATTGTTTGTTTTTGTAGGATGAGGGTGAGTATGGCCCAAATTTGGTTTAGGTGGAGATGGTTGTGTTAAGAATGTTTCAAGAGGTATCATAGTTATGTTTGTGAATGAGGGTGGAGTTATAGGGGTATCTATACTAGAGAGTGGAATTGGTAAGGAGATAGGATTGATAATTACTTGTGATGGTAATGGTAAGATAAAAGACAAGGATTCAAGTAGATACATGTTCATGTTGAATAAGCATTTTCTTTTTGTCATTGATTATGTGGGTGTAGATGTTTCTTCCACATGTGTGTTTTTGGTTCAATAGATGTGGATGTTGATTCAATAGATATAGGTATTATTTCGATTCAAGAACATGTGTTACTTTAGTAATGACATTAATGGTATGATAAGTATGGACAACATTGGTTTGTGGTTGATCAAGTAGATGGAGGATGATTTGGAAAGGGTTGTTTAAATATGTCAAGGTTTTGGTTTGGGGGTGCATTGGGATTATCCAAATGAAGTTCACCCTTATCAATCAAATCCTGAAGAACATTGCGGAACATTCAAAACCTTTCTATGTCATGTCCTTTGACCCTATGGTATTTGCAATAGTCATTGTCCCAATACCATGAGGGTTTAGATACAAATGTGTCGATAGGTTGGATGGGGGAGAGATATCATATTTGTGGCAAGAAGTTTGTCAAAGACTGTGCTATAAGTCTCTCCAATTGGTGTGTAATTACGTTGTGGATGGGAACATTCAGCGGTAGGATTTTCTTTAGGAGTTGACTTGACTACTATGACATTAGTAGCTGATTTAGATTTTTTCAAGACTAGAGGATGACTTAGAAGGAAACTCAGTTCACGGTTTCTTAGGTCAAAGCTTAACATGACCATATTCTAAAGCACACAGTTCTAATTTTTGGGCCATAGTAAAGGCTTCATCGAAGGTCTAGAATGATTGAATTTGTAATGTTGACGAAATGTGTTTGGCACATGATCAACATAAAACTTCAATCAACTCAGTTTGTGGTAATATAAAGGATAATTGATTGATAGAGTAATTGTTTCCTCACACAATTTAAACTATTCCATCTTCACAACAATCCACAATGGACTCATCCTCAAATTGTTTGATAGCATAAAGATCATTGATGGTGAATTTGCGGGCTATATTTATAGAAAAGTGTTCTAAGAAAATTTCGTGAGTTGAGTGAAAGATAAAAGATAATATTACGAGAATACTATTGTACCAATCTAGAGTAGGGCCAATGAGGGACATTGGAAAGGTTCGCAACATAAGGTCTTGATCATGGGATATTAAATAACAAGTGTGACGAAACATGTGAATATGTTGTTGGGGATCTTCTTTTCTATAGAACTTAATAAATTTTGGAAGCTCCCAAGTGAGGAGGATATGTTTCGTATGAGACTAATGTGTGGATGGGTTTATTACAAATTTTATTGTAAGAGAAGACGTTTTTAGGTGTAAATGAGGCAACTTCTAGACTTGATATCTGATTCATAAGAGCTTGAAGAGGGTCAGTTGGTGCGGATTTTTGTGAAGATGGACTAGGTTGAAATGTAAACTGAAAAGGTTGTGAGTATATCTGGTATTGCTAAGGGATGTTTTGTTGTTGAATGTTGTAATGTGTAACATTTTTCTACAGGATATTTTGTGTGGTCTCTTTTCACAGCTTTCTTTAACAACCAATCCCAAACACATTGGCATATCATACAGATTGGTCCTGGAAGCTCACTTGCGGTGCGTATAGGCACCGAGCCTCTATTTTATGTGATATTTGTGAGAATGATCACCCTTACTAAGGGAGCGCTTGCATAAACATGGAATGAACATACCCATTCTAGGATTTGGGATAAAGAACTAGTCCTAATCTAATGCATCGAAACATGATATAATGTGATAAACTAATTAAAAGTAGAATCAAACTATGAACAATATATAAAACAAACCCGTAACATGCACATGAACATAAGGGAAAGGTAAAGATCAATATCAATCTCATGAGTGCTTCAAACTCTTCATTATATTCAAGTAATCAAATACAGAGCAAGTTTACATCAAGAAGGGTTCCATCTCTCGGGAACGTTCATAGTAATAAGGATTTTATACATTACAGATCTCGCCATTACACATTACACATTACACATTAAACATTACACATTACGCATTACGCATTACGCATTACGCATGACGCATTACGACATTACGCACACGCATTACACATTACACATTACACAATACCTCTATATTTTTATTTCTCTTTTCCTCGTCTACATCTACACACACATACTAATTGATCTCTCCCTCAACCTTCCTAGAAAACCATCTATATGAAGAATAAGAAGGAATCTTCTCTTAACCACTCTTAGTTACCTGTGAAATCTTGAAGGAATCCTCTCATGATTTCTCTACCACTAACGAGGAATTTTCCAGATGTCATTATGTATTTCCCTCAATGGAGTGCCTTTAGCATGCCTGTGCTAGCTAATCCTTAACAACCTTGACTCCTTATCCTTTCATGATAAACATATTGATGCCATAGAATATAATTTACTTGAGTCGTAAGTATTCATAGCTTATCCACATCTATATTTGGTCACTTTTTGTTAGCTCCCTATTCACGTCTTTTCCTATTGTCCAAAAATCACTAAGTATCGAATCCATACTTCCTTGGTGCTAGCCTTGATGCCTCTCTAATAACTACTCCTTCATTTTCCTTTGTGCCCTACTTCCACACACCATAAGGCTTTGCACCTTAGGTAATTAGTTATTTTAGGGGTCCAACATCACCCCACACTAAATTGGTTACCGCCAGAAATGCTCCGCGCTCCCTAAACAAAAAATTGTCAATCCAAATTTGTTAAGGAAAGAATGTTGATCCAAAGAATAAAGAATAGTAGTTGGGAAATGATCTGAATAAATAATTGAATAATGTAGGAATATGTTATGTAACTAATTGGAGGATTTCAAGGAACTCCACATCTATCTCATCCTTCAAATTTTCCTGGGCCCTAAATTCTGATAGAGCCTTTCTTAGTATTTCTCCTACAACATTGGGCACCTGGTCTTTGAGGATCTCTTCCACCTTCCCCTTCAAAGTGTGTTGATAGACACCCCCAAATCCATGTAGACATGTTTGAAATCATCCATCTATTCGGTGATGGAGTCTCGAGAGATCGCTGATTCAAGTACAACTTCTCACGCTTTGTCTTGATTTTCTCCTTTTGGGCCTTGGTGTTAACAAACAATTGTGTATGATCCATATTTTTATTAGGGATGGTCTATTGAAAAACCATAAGGTATGCATCCTCCTCTATCACCCGAGCATCAATAATTGGATCACATTTTCTATAGTTGTTGAAGCCCGTATCTGCTAGTATATTTGCTTCCTTGAGTTGGGAGAACAAGTCTTCCAACTCAGTGATCCAAGCTTCAATGAATACATTTTCTCTTATTTTTCCTTTGCAAGATTTTAAAATGTGGGGCATATGCCATCCTTGATGTTCTTGGGTAACATCCCCACGAGGTATTCAAGGTACTTTATTTCATCCTTGTAGTCAGGTCCTATCTTAGCTAACCAATACCAGAAATTATCCTAGAATGCTCTTTACTAGGATACCAACTTGGTCATAAGCCTCCTTGGTTCATGCTTGTTCACCCTTCATTCCTTGGTGCAATCTGTCTACTTCCTTTTCCTTCTCTTTATTTTCCATGACCAAGTTCCAAACGGTGGCTCTTGCATCCAAGCTGCACCGTATAACCTCCGTGGATATCTTCTATAATGCATTTCATGCCTAATCATCTATTAGGTGTTTAGGATCCAAAACCTTATATGGATATCCTCCTTTCTTCCTCAAATGAATGGTCATGATCACATGATCATTGACCTTGAACTTAGGTTCCTCAGAGTGCCAGTGCATGTTCTAGCTGAGCATCTTCCTGGTCATCAACACACCCTTGTCTTGGTGCATTAAATCCCAGCCATGCAACTTTTTTGGTGGGAGGGTGGCCTAGAACTTCATACACAACACCTTCATAGGGGCATCCATAAATTCCATATGTGGGGACAAAGGATTCCAATTCTTCCTCATTGCCTTACGCTTGGTCTTTTGCTTCTTTGATCAAGGGTAAATCCTTTATCCTCCTTTATAGTGAAGGAGTACCCTCTATCTCCTCCTCTTGAGCTGACAGTTTGTGGTAGGGAGGCCTCACGCATTGGAATTTTCTCTAGTTATGTAGATTTATCCTTTCCTTTCTCACTTGTGTCTCCTCAACCCTAGCTCAAAATTTGACTTCCTAATCTACAAGTTCTTCCTCTAACTCTACCTTGAAGGTGGTGTTGTCCTCCTCTTCTCCTTCCTCTGAGCTTGTAGCAGAGCTCGATGCATCTTGTGTTTTCCGCTTCTTTTCTTCAGGCTCCTCCTCTTCTTATTTCTACACTTGCTTTCATGGGCGGGATTGATGTCTCCCGTGGATTTGGAAAGGAGAGTCTATAACATCCACCTCAATCCCTCCTTGTGGTTTGGGGTGCAGCTGCACAAACAATGGATTGACATACCCCTTAATGGTAATGTTGACTTGGGGGTGTAAGTCCAGAAAATATGGCTCCAAAACTTTGACATAAGTAGGTTGAGTGCCAAATTTGTATGTTACACACAATGTGTGGACATAAAAATTTAATTTTTCTACATCAAAAGATAACTTCTCCATGTCCTTTATCCAATTGATGGCACACTTCAAATATCGGCAAGTAAATGCGAAGGGAATTTTGCACCATGACCCCATGTCTTCTTTGGTCATTATAATTTTTTCAAGAAAAAAATGTTTTGTGACAAAATTTTTACTGGTCCCCAAAAACTTGTGGTAACTTGTGGGGGATACGCAAATAATTCTCCAAAGCTTTATTCAATCACTCGAACCACCTGTTCATTTAAGCCTTGTAAGTTCTCATGATGGTCCCATCATAGGTGAACCTTGCGAATTAGACTACGGGGGATGCATGTGCGAGTGGGTGATTCCAAATGTTCTCAACTAGTCCTTTTGGGGTACCAATCTCCCAAAACATGATAAAAAAAGATGGAGCCCCATGTGATATTTTCTCCTACCTCATTCTCGCACTCGTGCTTCCTTAAAAACAACCTTCATGATGAACTCTACAAAGTTGTAATGTGCCCACTTAGACACTCTATAGCCCATGTATAAGAACCTAATGTTAATTTCCATCCATATTTCTGACGCGCCTAATTTACAGCTAATGATCTAGGAGGTGACTCTCAATGTTGGGTCTAGGAGATCTATAATTACCTATGCCCTACCTCCCTTCTCGTAGTTCAATTTCTTTTCCAACTCCTCAATCTTGTTAGTGGCACATAAATCAAGTGCCATGTCCTTGTTGGTTTTTGTCAAGCCTATAATTGTCCTAAGAAAGTGAAATTTAATTGTCATCCTTTGACCCACAAAATAAAATAATTCCTTGTGCACCCATGACATTAACCATCTAAATAATGGGGTGGGTTTCACAAAGAAAGGAAGCTCCCACAACTACACGACTCCAGTCTTCTGCAATTCCTTCTATACTGAGTCGTCAACCCTAGGTTTTTGAGCTCGTCTACCATTGGATTTTCTAAATCCAAGTATTCCCTCATCATCTTCGCATTGTCACTTTTCCTATGACTATACTTGCTGATTTTGCATTTGTATAGCTTTGAGCTCCACTTTTCGCCTTGATAACTGGGGAGGGTACTGCATTTTTGAGTAAATTTCCATGGGATCCTCATTTTCCACCGGTAGTCTCTTTGTATGAGGCCTTATTCAGTTCCATCTTCCTCCTCCTATACTTCATGTCCTAGGTTCTCTTAACATCTCTTGTGTCTATCCAAACTCGACTTAATTCCACACTTATCTCTCACATAACTACTTCCTTCCCTGTTGTCTCCTTTTTCCTCTTGTTTGCACCATAAGATTACTGTACAACTTCACACAATTACTTTGGTTCATGAAAATTTCTTCTCTCTCCTTTGTAAAAACCTTGTCAAACTTTGAGATTGTTATCACAAAAATAAATTCTCTAAGGAAAATTACTCAAAATGACTACCCTTACCCTTATATTTATATTTTTCCAGCACCTTAAAGTTCTTCCGATGACATGTCTCAACATCTTTTTTTAATAGAGTACTTTATTTTACTCAACTTAAATTTCACAAATTCCCTTCATGCATCATAGTTATAACCTTTTGGCACTCCAACACTACTTCACTACCACATACCTCCTTCATGTGCATCACCATGCTAAAGTACATAACCTCTGCACTAACTACCAAGTAATTTCCCATGGTGTTTCCTACCTTATATTATATAACGAGATATTCCTCATCTCGGTGGTCTTTAAACTTATCTCAACACACCTTTATAACTACCTGAATCTAAACACCTTAATCCACCATACCACCCATTCTTCTCGTCTTAAGAATGAGTTTCCCAAACATTCTTTGTTAAAGGAATTTGTTTAATTTATCCAAGCATATCTACCAATCCACCCCACACAAAAATGTATGTGTGGTCCTCTACTCATAGAACCACTTCTAATGTAATTAGCTACTGGCGCACCAATGGGAAAAAATATCAAAAAATGATGACAAAGGAAACAAATGAATGGGGAAAGCATTAAGGGATACCTAATCTAATTGGAAAATTTTACTTATTTTATAGAAATATAATAGCCTTATTTATAGTAGGGCTTCAACCTACTCCCATTGAAATATCCTAGAAACCTTATCCCATCAAGCACTTGCACGGTCGACATACACTGAATCAAAGATGTAAGACACAATGATACGACCTTAACCAATAGACTTGGAGCTTCCCAAGATGGCACGAAACTTAGAATAATATAGAAAAACCATTTTCTCAACCTCAAATTGTTTATTCCTAATGTGATGATCATGCCATGCTTTTTGTCTCACTTTCTTAGTCTTCGAATCCATATGGAAAGTGATCGCCTTTCATCCAACTACATTAAATTATCCATGAACTCTTGTAATGCTTATTCATCATCCAATCCTCCTACGCGCACAATACATAGAGAGGGTAGCATAAATTCTTTTGGTAAAATTTCTTTTGCGTCAAACACTAATTAAAATGGTGTGGATTTTTTCAATCTCTTGTAGGTTTTTCTATATGCCCATAACACGGCTAAGACTTTGTCATCCTAATCCTATCTCCCAAAATCAAAAATCTTGGTCAACGTGTGACTCAGTATCTTGTTGAATGCCTTGGGTATTCTATTAGCTGAGGGTGATAAGGGATAGTCTTGTGATGAGCCACCATGAATTATGCCAATAAGATCCTAATTGTATCATTCAAGAAATGTGTACCCTTGTCACTAGTCAAACTCAAAGGGCACTCATACCTATTGATTATATTTTCCCATATGAATCTTGCTACTATGGTCATAGTGTAATACCTTATAGGTGATACCCATGCCCACCATGTTAAGTAATCAATATAGGTAATTATATAGCAAGAACTAGTCCTCCGTGCGGTTGGTGAAATAGGGCCTACAAAGTCAATCGCCCACTTCTCAAATGGATCAGCACTAGTTATCAGCCTTAATGGCATTTCATCTCTTTTCCCTAGTTTACCAAGGTACTGGAAGTGGTCACATGCCTTGCAATACTTGATACAATCTTGGTAAACCATTTCCCACCAAAATCCTACTAGAAGGATCTTGTGCACGGTTACATTCCCTGCATACTATCCTCCTGTAATTCCACCACGTTCTTCCTCCATGATTGTAGTGTGCTCATGCTCTAACACACATTGATGTAAAACCTCATCATGGCCTAGTTTGTATAAGTATCCACCAATTGACATGTAGGGCATGAAGCGTATAGCTAATTTTTTTCCTATCTAAAGTCTTCATTCCCTCTAGCGCCACATTTGTTTTAAGAAACACAACAACATCTTATAAGTTAGAGGGTGTGCATCAAAATATAAACTATTGCACATCTGAAATTGTATCCTTAATGCTCTATGCATCCTCCCCTAAGTCAATCATTGATAAATGGTCAAGTCCCAAATTACTCTTACCCAATCTCACAACCATAAACTTAAACTCTTGAACCAACAGGACCCACCTACATATGTACCCTTGTAAAATGAGTTTGTTTACTAATTACTTCAATGCCATGTGGTCCGTGTAGAATATTAAAGGTGTTACTAACATATACTTCCTAAAATTTTGCAGTATATAGATCATTGAAAATGCCTTGCGCTCAGTAGTAATATAGTTATGTTATGCTCGGGTTAGCTTCCTTCTTGAAAAACAAAGAGGGTGGTCAACATTTCCCTTACCTGGTTATGCCAACACTACCCCAATTTCCATCCTTGAAGCATCAAAATGCACATGCAATGGTTTTACCGAGAAGGAAAGCGTAATATGGGTGCAATAATAAGTTTATTCTTTAATGTATCAAATTCCATCTGCTGCGCCTCTCCCCAGTGAAATGTAATTTTGTGTTTTAACTTATTTTCCAATGGTACGGTGATCTTAACATACCCCTTAATAAATTTTTGGTAATACCCTATATGCCCAAGGAATCCATGCACAACACTCTAGCTAGTAGGCTCCCCCAATCCCACAATAACAACTTTGGAAGGATCTACTAGTAATCCTTCCTTACATATGATATGTCCTAATAGTGTTCCAAATGGAGTAGTGAAAACACATTTCTTAATGTTGAGGGATATCCTAAACTACTAACATATTTCAAACATTAGCCTCAGATTATCACAATGGTCCCTCACTAATCCATATACTGTCTAGTCATCTAGGTAGACTTGTGGATGAAGTCCGAGACTCCAAAACCACAATGCGTGAAAACACACAATGATCTTGTTCTTTAGTCCAAAAGGCATGATTGTGTAGGAAAAAATTCCCCATTTAGTGGTGAAAGTTGTCTTTTCTTGGTCCTCCTTTACAATTATAACCTGATGATATCTTGAGAATCCATCTATGAAAGAATAGATCTCGCGCCCAGCTACTCCTTCTAGGATATCTTTAGTGAAGGGGGTTAGAAATGGGTCAATAACACATACCGCATTCAAATCCATATAATCAACACAAATCCTTATCCTCCCATCCTTCTTAATGCTAATGACCATTGGACTTATCCATTTTGATTCTTCAACAACTTTAATGATACCTAAAGCTATCATCTTATCAATCTATTCCTTGACCCTAAAGTGTGTTAATCGGGTAATGTATAACACTTAGTAGAAGGCATACAAAAGATTCATGTGGAAAAGAAGAGTGTGTTCAAAGGCATGGGAGGATCGGAAGGGAATCACGTGTGGAGGAAAGAGACAAATGTGCATCCATTTTCACGATT
Organism: Taxus wallichiana var. yunnanensis; assembly: GCA_018340775.1. Lineage (NCBI taxonomy): Eukaryota > Viridiplantae > Streptophyta > Pinopsida > Cupressales > Taxaceae > Taxus > Taxus wallichiana. The sequence continues at coordinate 144,409,571 of CM031240.1, read as the reverse complement.
ATGATCTATTTTTGGAAGATGGCATGCAGAGCACACAAATGGGAAAAGACTTGTGCGGAACACATCAACTAGTTTTAGAAGAGCAGCTATGGATTGCTTTGCATGGGTGTGGGCTAAGAATAGGATTACTAATGCCATTTAACTGTGAGAGGTCCATTGTTAGCATTCTTACATGTAAGCCTATTATTGTAAAGGCACATGGCTATTTCAGCATGTGACCTATTTTGGAATTAGATAAGTGGTGAAGGGCAAGTCCCCACCCTTATAAGTATGTAATGAACTGTGTAGTATAGTAGTGGTATGTAAGAACTAGATTACTGTGAGATTATGTTGTCAGATTTGTTATGCGCATGAGCATATGATGCTATTATTGTAAGAAGCTTATGTGTATTCCCATGTTTTAATATAATGGAGTGTATTGGTTGAATCAGAGTATTAAATCCTAAGTATAATTGGTTCATGCATGCTTGACTTAATCATGATTATCATTTAAATATGTTATTCTCTAGAATTAGATCTCGAACATGCACTTTGTAGAATGATGTATTATTTAGGGATTTGAATATATTAAGTCTTCAAAATGCTAACATTCTGCTATAACAACCCTAAATAGGGGCACGGTACCTATACATGCTTTAGATGAGCGCTCAAGTATATCTTTGAGTGATGTGCCAACAAACCTAGGACTTTTTTGGTAAATTCTAGGCTACATCATTGATTCCATTTCGGGACCAATTTTCAGTTGTTTTCAAGATGGTTCATGATGAAGACATCTTTGGTTCACCCTAGTAAGGAGTGGATACACGACCTAGAAAAAGAATACACATGGAGGTTCTACACTTTGGATTTGAGTTTGACACATGCACATGGATGGAGAAGAACCTGTATGACTATTTGTGCAAGAGATTATTTGATATATTTCTAGTAGAACTGTATGAGTGGTTGGTTGCCTATGCATCTAAATGGAATTGGAGGTATCACACACTTGTCTGGATGTAAGAATAATTTCAGACCGTTTATGATGATGATCTGATTTGGACTCATGTTGTGGATGCGTGGTTCCATGGTGTTTTGAATAGCTATATCTTGGAGTAATCAATTTCCACTTATTCATAACCAGAGGTAGCTGAATTTTAATTTTTACAATATCCCAGGGGAACTTACCTGCAAGGAATTCCACTAGAAATAAATTTTTTTATGGTAACCCTTAACTTGGAGAGTAAACTGATAGCTAACTAAAACCCACCACGTGTGGGGGTATGAGTAGGTTTGCTTTGAAAGATGGCATACCTAGTGACAGTAAAGGTAGAGAGAGGAAAAATGGCTTAAGTATAATGAGGTGCGCGAGAAGGAGATAGAGAAGTATTGGGATGTTACAGAGAAAATGGCATTGTGGAAGGAGATTATTCATGAAGGATTTAAAGTTCACACAGAAGATGTGGAACCCGAACATAAGGAACTCCCCCATTTCAGAAAGCATGACAGGGAACCCTCCTTGGCCTCACATAGAAGTGCGCTAGTAGAGACGACCTGGGCTATGGTTGCATTTTTGAATGTACTTGGTAACATTGCCCTTATGCTTGGTTTTCTAGTATCTAGTACAAAAATTAGTTAGTAAGATAATTTAGGAAGTGAGAGAGTAGGAGTGAGTCATATAAAAATAAAAATGGTGGTAGTGAAAATGGATTCATTGTTAAATGGGAGAACCTTTTTGAGTGTATCATCCACACAAAATTTAGACGTGCATACTTTTGGACTCTCTTCTAGGAGTAACAATCCTTCACAGACTTTCGGGGTGTAGTTCAATATTATTGTTGGGATGTAAGGTAGTACATCTTCTATTCCAACTCTAGCTACAGTTCAAGATCGGGAGGCATAGGTGGCTCTAGTTCTATTCGATCTAGTGGTTACGGAGGTAGAGAAAACATAGGAGGTTCGGATCGAGGTGGGCGGGGTCCACACTAACCATACAATATTTACATAGAGATGTATCTTCATCTTCTAGAGTATAGGGGCATATAATATGTTGTTGAACACATGCACATGTGTGAAATACTATGGCATGTAAAAGGAATCATGACTTCGAGCATAGGCAAAGTCAATTTGCTACTATGTTACAAAGGTCCACACACACTTGGTATAGAAATTTTGACCCTAATCGGACTTGCGTAGACTATGTATCTTTAAAATGTGTTTTCCTTAAAGAATTTCATATCCTTGAGTGTGATCATAAGAGTATAAGTGCGCTCAAGGATATTGAAGGCGAAGACTTGAAAGTGTCGAGAGTATGATGCTCATTTCAAAACGTTGTTATCTAAACTTTCTTATGATATTCGTGCAAGCCAACATGCAAAATGTTTTGTTGGGGCCTGATAACACCTTTTAGAAGAGAACTATCACATAAGACATACATAGATATGTGAAAATCACTTGAAGGAGCCCTATGTATTGAGGTAGTTGGAAGTATAGATACTAGGGTGAGCCCATTTTTAGAGGCATAGATCGCAGCTATGGCAAATTAGTTGGAAAAACTATTGAAAAATTCAGCACATGAGATGCGGACATGGATTTGGTGCACTGAGATAGTGAATTGAAAGGTCACACAAAGGATAGTTATCACTTTGCAGATCAGTGCACTCATTGCTTTGACCGTGAGATATGCCATTTAAACTATGATGCTAGCCACCGCCCATTACTACAATATGTGATAAGGAAGAACGTTTCTTGCTACTTCAAAATATATAGGTTCACGACTCATGACACAAAATACTACCAGCTGATTGTTCAAATCTAGGATGCTATAGACAATTGTGTATGACACATAGGAGTTTCGAGATAACTCTAAAGGCAATAACGAGCATCAAGATCGGGATCAAAATTAGGTGTGCTATGATTAGAATGAAGGGAGTTTTTAAGGATGTCGTGGTAGAGGTTGAGGATACAGTGGTGGATTTAGAGGATGAGGCCATGGTGGTGAAAGAGGTGAGTTCCCATGTGGAACATGTTATACATGCCGATCTCTTGACCACTACAAGTGTGAATGTCCTCGAGAATATTACATGTTATTTCGTGGGAAGAATCATAGTTATGAGGAATTCTGAATTTGTATGATCATCTTAGTAAACAACATAAAAAATAAAAAAGGAACATGGATGGTTTGAGTACAATGCATTATGGAAAGTTAGTGGATTCCCAAGTTGGAACCAAAATTTGAGGCATTGCAAGTAAGGATCACTACCGCGCTTAAAGCAGCTTGCGCTAAAGAGGCATTGCAATGGAAGCATACCATCATTAAGGAGGAGGTTATACATGCATGGTACCTATATCTTGCCCATCAAAAGGATTTTTTCAAGAAACCACGGAGGTACTCAGAAATATTTAGGGTGAAATATAATATTTAAAAGAGAAATCACAGAAGATGGAGCAAAAGAAAGAACCGAGAGATGGTCCAATTTGATATGGATGACTGGAAAGAAGTGTGCAAAATGTTGCGCCGGGAGATTATCATTCCATTATTAGGGAAGTGGTTAAAGGAAACCCCCCGCACGTAATTATTGAGTCCGAATGGTAGATCTTGCATACAAATCTTCCCCCTCATAGCCTAGATTATGACAAGGAAATCACTTTGAATGCTATTGTGGATGGGTGGATTTTGAGTAATATATTGATTGATACAGGTGCAAAAGTCAATTTTCTTACCTTAGATGCATAGTTACAAATGGGAGACCTCCATTCAGTCATCCTATAATGTTTTGTTTATGGCTAATTGCACTAAGCCCAATCCCATTAGATTTTAAAAGATGCATTAATTACCATATAAGGAGCTAAGTTCACTGGAGATTTTGAGGTCTTAGCATTGGCCGAGGCGAGATAGCTTCCCGACTCTCTTGGGGCATCCTTGGCGATATGCAAATAATGTCGATATTTGGTTCAATAAGGGCTATATCAACTTTGAAAAAAAGAGGAAAGGGTTATCATCCCATTAATAGATGGCAAATCTATGCCCTATGTTGAGACCTTGAGTGAGGAAGACCTGAATATGATTTATGTACGTTCCGTCTGGGATCTAGAGGTACTTAAGCCATCTAAATAAGGAATCATTTAGTGGAAGGACACACATTCTATCAGCAATAATACAAGTGTTTCTTGTGATAATTGAGCTCAAAAAACTTATGAGTTAGTAGGGAGCAAAGTAAAGAACATATTTACTAGGGACAATAGGCGTGTTCTATTCGGAGAATAGGTAACAACTCGGTACCTTGTTACACGAGAGAAGGAGACCCTATGGTATTCTTACTCGCCATGGAGGACCAATGGAAAAACTAGTTGGAGAGACAAAATATGATAGCATATATACTACATGGGACAACAACACGTTGGTTGGTGGTTCGTAATGATAATCTTGTAGGATGGAATGAAATTAGGATTGCTCTTGCAACTAGGTTCTTCAGGAGAAATGCACCTACTCAAATCTATACTTACCATGGTAATCAACCTGTTCAACACCACATTTAGCAGTGTGAGAGACTTTGGACAGAGGGGTAGGAAGCTTTACCACCTTCGCTCTGGGTGCACAAGTTTTATTCCACTTTACATGGTTACACGTGTGCTTGGTATGTATATGCAGAACTCCATAGAGAGATTAGAAATTGGTAGGATTTAATTACATGAATGACCTAGACATTTTCCTTCTTCTCTACCAAGCCTTCGGTAGAAGAAGAATTAAAGGTTATAAGGTGCTTAACTATAGAGGATAGTGCCAAGATGGAGGAACTCATTCAAGAGTTCTTGGATGAAGGAGACTCGGGAGCATGTTTTTGAAGAAATAAAGGGCATTTGTTGCCACACTACTTGATGCACTTGCTTTGAGAAAGAAAAATGAAAAATAGTCTACTTAGTGGATGATGAAGAAGTAGAAACTCGGATGTGAACCATTCATCGGGTAGGCTGAGGTGTTGGACATTATAGACAAGACCACGTGCACCTATCATGAACCTATGAAGACAAATAAAGTGAATATTGGATCATATGATGAGCCTAAGGAGGCCATAATTGAAAACTATTGGTTAGACTTTGAAGTGACAAAAATCATAGAGTTTACTACGAGATTATTAGGACTTATTCCCTCGGGGTACCATGAACTTAAAGGCATGCATGAATTATTAGGGAGATGAAGATAAAGCTTAAAGAGAGTGTGCACACTATTAGAAAGAGACCCTAGAGGATGAACCCCAACTTGCGTGAAAAGGTCAAGGAAGAGATTGAAAAAATGTTGAAGTCTAGAATCATCAAGCCCCTAGACAAGTCAGAATGGGTTAGTCCAATGGTGATCAGTATCAAGAAGGATCATCATATTAGTATCTATGTGGAATATTGGGAGTTTAATGTTGCATGTGTGAATGATCCCTTTCCTATGCCATTCACTGAGGAAATACTAGAAGGCGTTGTAGGGCATGAAATATATTCATTTACAGATGGGTTCTTTGGGTATCATTAGGTTAGGATTTCCCAGAAGAATCAGGAAAATACTACTTTTAATCTTGAATGGGGTAGCTTTTCCTATCTTGTGATGCCTTTTGGACATAAAAATGCACATGCCATATTTTTACGCATAGTTGTTCGAGTTTTTAAATATTTTAGTCACAACTTCTTACAGGTTTATTTAGATGATTGGACGGTGTATGGACTAGTTAAAGATCATTGTGATAATTTACACTTAATGTTTGACATACGTAGACAATTGAGTATCTCTTTGAACATCAAGAAGTGCATATTTTCTTCACCATTTAGGATACTACTAGGACACATAATCTACAAGGAAGGTTTGTTGGTTGATCCAACTAAGGTTGCTGTCATTATCAACCTAAAAGAGCCTACCAGTCAAAGTGAGGTGCATGGATTCTTGGGTCATATAGGGTATTATAGGAAATTCATAAAGGGATATGCCAAGGTTTCCACACCTTTGGAGGATTTATTGAAAGGAAAAGGTATGTTCTACTAGGAGAACCGCAGCAGTGTGCATTCAAGACATTGAAGGAGAAACTTACTACCACACCTATTCTACATTTTCCTTCATGGGAACAACCATTTCATGTACATGTGGACACCTCTGGCATGGCCATTGGTGCGGTGTTGGCTCAACTTGGAGAAGGTATTATAGATCATCCTATCTATTTTGCTATAGAAATTTTACTCTTACAGAGAAAAATTACACCACTAAAGAGTGCGAAGCTTTGTCAATGATCTATGTGTTACATAAATTCAGACATTACCTACTAGCTACACCATTTTTGTTTTATACATATCATATGGCATTGAAGTATTTGCTAAATAAACCAATTTTACATGTGCACATATGCGAGATGGGTACTCTTATTTCAATAATTTGACTTCATGATTGTGGTAAAATGAGGAAAACGTAATTATGGACTAGACCATTTATCTAGAATACAGTCAAGAGAGGAAGCACATCCCATTGAAGATACCATGACCGATGCATAGTTATATAGGTTACAATGCACGCCATAAAAATTAGAAGACATTGTTGTCTTTCTACAAACAAGTATGATGCCAAAAGGAATGAAATCCTTAGTGAAGAAACAACTTGCTATATGCGCGACACCCTATATGTTGATTAGTGGTGACCTGCAAGCTAGAGTGTCTGGATGAGGTATTACGCTACTCTGTACTAGAGCATGAACGTATGGAAATCATGGAGGAATCTCGGGGTGGTATTACAGGTGGACACTATGTAGGTGACACCATTTCTCACAAGATTCTACTTGCTAGATTATAGTTAGAGACTTTGTGTAAATATTGTAAAGCATATCACAAGGCTTGTGATCACTTTGGTGCCTTAGAAAACCAGTCAATAAGATGAAATGCCTCTAAGACCTATTACTAGTGTAGAACCATTTGAGAAATGGGCTATTGATTTTGTGGGTCCTATTTCACTAGCCGTGCGAAGGACTGGATCATACTATATCATTACTTGGATAGACTACTTGACAAGGTGGGCAAACATAATGCCTATAAAGGATTGTACAGTGGCTATAGCAGCCAAGTTTTGATGGGAAAATATTATTACAAGGTATGGATGTCCTTTGAGTTTGACCAGTGATAGGGACACACATTTTCTAAATGAGAAAATCAAACCTTTATTGGATGAATTGATGATTACACACCATAAGACTACACCATATCATCCTCAGGAAAATGGGATTGTTGAGGCTTTCAACAAAATTTTGAGCAGGACATCGAAAAAAATTGTGATGTTGGAAGAAAGGATTGGGATGATAAAGTGTCTGTAGTGCTTTGGGTATATCAAACAACATATAAAAGGTTGAACAAAGCCACACCATTTCAATTAGTGTTTGGCGTGGAAGCAATTCTTCCTATAGAATTCATGCTACCTTCTTTGTGTATTGCGCATTTGAAGGTTTAGCTAATGAACAAGCGTTATAAGAACAGATTGAAAAGTAAATCAAATTGGATGAGCAATGAGAAATAACACGTTGGAGTCAAGAAAAAGAAAAGGCTAGGCATAAAGCATGGCATGATATGCACATTAGGGATAAAAATCTTGATATATGACAGATGGTGCTTCTCTATGATTCTAAGTTTTTGTGCCATCTAGGAAAACTCAAAGTACATGTGTTGGGGCCATATGTTATCACTCACATACTTGAAATAGACACTTGTCAACTAGAGGCACTTGATGAAAAAATGCTACTCGGTTACTTCAATGGGAGTAGGCTGAAGCCCTACTATAAATAAGTCTTCTTAGTGTTTGTAATAAGGCAATGTTGCCATTTAGAGTAGGTTTTCAATTATGTATTTCATTAATGTATTTCCTTCTTTGTTGTTATGCTTTGTCAATTTAGTTGGTGTTTTTATGTAATAAGCACGTTTGCACGCCTTAGAAACTAACTATTATTTGAATAAATTTTTATGCATAGAGGAATTTGCACATACCATTAGTGTGGGTTGGTTATTGATATCCAGTACATGAATGTTGAAGATAAGTACACATGAAAGGAACAAACTTCTACGGGTGCTATTCAAGTTGGAGAATTATTAAAATAGATATTTCCTCTCGGTAACAAGGACTATATGTGGAGATGAATGAAGAAACAAGTATAACTCGAGATAAGCAAGGGCCATGGGAACTACCAAGGAAGGCCCGGTGGCGAGGTACTCAGTGCATGGAGGTGTTCTTAAGAGAAGTCCACGTCTAGAAGGTAGTAAGGCATGCGAGAAGGTTATAACTCGGTGGGAAGATGTACCACATGGAAAAAATAAAAATGTTCAATTAATGAGAGGATTTTGGTAGATGAATGAGTAATAAATGCACTAACTTTTTGAAAATCTATATAAGGATGAGATGCAAGTTCATTCTTACCATTGAAATTATAAGAATTTGAAATGAACTAAGTGCAAATGAGCTGAGCGAATCGTGTTGAGGTATGAAGTGTGTGAAACTAGACATGTAGATTTGTGCATAGGAGAGGCTTGCATCCCCATAGGTGAAGCATTTGAGTGAAGCAAACACATTACAAAAGAGCTAGGGCACGTGATTTCCACTAGGGCACGAAGATTTGAACTAGGGTTTTAACTTTCTCGTTACTGAGAGGGTAGAAATGAGAAATTTTCAAATGGTCTTTGAAGAAAGAACCTACATCGAGGCTTAAAAGGGAAGAAAAAGGTCAAAGTGGAAGAAGAAATTCCTCAGAGAGTAATTTCTCGAAATGTAGTATCGGAGGGTGTGATTATGGAAAAGAATGGGATTCCCACATCTGTAAATGTAATATCAATGATTACAACCATCGTACATCGGATAATAAGAAGGAACTAGATGCATTGTTGAGCACAAAAATAAACAAGCACACAAGAAGACATGTCGGTGTACGATATTATGACGCTGGAGAGAAGTTACTAAAGTAGATTGGAGTCTATCGGTTATACGAGATGGTATAATTTTGAAAGTATGAACCATTATATTGATGGTTGATGAGCGAGTCCATGAGAAATTCTTCTACTTTTCTAGACAGAGGGTTAGAAGCATAGCCGCATTGATTTTCAATGATAGCAGGACTAAGGGCCTTAGGAGTAGATCGGAGAGTGACTTAACAAGTAAAGAAACAATATTGGAGATATGGAAGGAGCTAGGATATACCAAGGTTATGCGCAACATGGACATCGATAAATTGAAGAAGTACCCAGTGGTATAGGCAAGTTTCCCATCTTGTAACAAAGTTGAATGACCAAGAAAGGTGGTCGCAGTTGAATACAATGTGGCTACACATTGCAAGAAATATGTCTTAAGGAGTGGTCTACAATATCATAGATCACATAGAAAAGACAATTGTTGAAGAAGTGTGTACAGGTGACAGAATTAGTTTTGGCACTATTTTATTGTCTTTGGTGTTTATGGAGATTGGAGTGCCTGATGGGCCAAAGGAAAATATTTGGGAGTACCCCACGGAAAATAAATCTCTAGTAGAAATATTTTATAAATACTTATGTGAAGGGACCATGAGTGGGCCATTTAAACAGAGGCGGAGATGAGGTATGATAGTCTCTATGTGGCATTCGAAGAGGAGTGGCACATACCCAATGAGTTACCTTCAGTGGTGGGTAAGGTAGTACAATTTGCGGTCTACTAGCATTTTTGCATCACGTGATTTACGATGAAGGACAGAGCTTGGAGCCCTTGGTGCAAACTTCCATATGCCTTCACAACATGCTACTTCTAAGTATCAGTTCAACAGTTTATAGATGCGTGCCACCTAAGATTCATCATAGATAAGGTAGATTATTATTATCACACTCGAGAAAAACTTATGTATATGCGGGATAGACTACCTACATTGAGAGGATTATCTCAGATGTAATAAGCATGAATCCGGTAAGCTTGGTAGTTAGAGACGTTGGAGTAGTGCTTGTGTATCTTCAACTCAAGCCCAAAATGGAGAACAAAAATATGTTGATAATGATTTTGCGCTTCGAGGGCTACCAAAGGCTAAGCATACAATATAAAATGTGCCAACTTCACATCCTATAGAGACCATAGTGATGGATGAAGAGGAAGAGGAATGAGAAGATAGTTATGACCTAGAGCATAGAGGAAGAAGACATCCTACAGATAAGGTAGAAACTGAGTGCATGACTACACCACCTCAGGTGCAGGAAGAAGATGATGAGGACTTGGATATAGTACAAGGAGAGCTCCATTTCAAAAGGGTATTGGAAGAAGAAAAAAACAAGGTGCTACACCACAGTCAGTGCACAGATCACCATGACTCTCCCCATAAAAGGAGATAGTTGAGAAAAGAAGAAGAAATTTGAAACTGACCGAGGAGGTGGAAGATTTTGAGGAGAGCATGCCCAAATCTCCTACACAACTAGAGGACATAGAAGAGCCAAAGGATGAAGAAATGAAGGATGGAGAAGGAGTAAAAGAGGTAGATAGAATAGTGTAAGAGACTACTCAGGGCATATCGAATAAGCTCCAAATCTTGATGCTCAAGTTCTAAGGGTCCGAGGTCGAAGAGAATAAGTAGAGAATATATTGCACTAGTCATGGGCTACTCTGAGGACACAAGTAAAATTTTCCACTCCCATTTCCAAAGCACGGTGGGCCTTAAGGAATTGTATGGATGAGAGTTGATGGATGAGGACATGGCCACCATGTGCACAAGGAAACAACTATCTTGGTCAATGTAGACACATATGGATGAACCAGAATTTGATGTATGTGAAGAGTCTTGGGTGTCAAAAAGATTAAAGAAGACACATTAGGCCAGACACATAATGGTAAAGCCTACTATTATGTCGGATGAATAGTTAAGTAATGCCTTAGTAAAGGTATCATCAGAGGCGGCAAGGAGGAATGTGGATAAAGCTACAACTATTATGGCACTAAAAGAAGAGATCAAGGCCAAAGATACGAGTAGTGTTCCTACGACAAGAGAAGGACTTGGCGAGAGAAGAAGAATTTTTTTCATCAACATGGCAGAGGAAATTGGAGACAATTTATTGAAAGCAAGACCGCATTTGGAGTCTAAGGTACCGAAAAATTTCCTTCGGGAATGCATTATGTAGAAACCTTGGTGTATTTTGTGTTTGAGGATGGACCTACGTGCATGACATCCCCAAGAGATCTTGAGAAGGAAGTAGAGTGAGAAAAGCGTTCGGTGATGAGGAAGATTGCATCTTATGAGGCATTACTCCAAATCTTACGGGAGGAGTGAGAAAAGTATACTATGCATTGAACATTTTGCACGGCTCTGGATGCGGTCATCGGGATAAGGACCATAGTAGAGGACAGCAAATTCCTAAGAGTAATGAAGGATGACACAAAGTGGATCATGTAGAGAGGTTGGAATTTATTAAAAAAAAATTGTGAGGCCCTTGCAGCAGACAAGAACCCCATAAGGAAAGGTTAGATGAGTTGGGGAAGGTTATAGTGTAGAAGATGGATCTGCTAGAGGGAAGAATGTCTGCAATGTCCAACATTGTTTTGGTTTTGCATAATGAAAAGGGGGACATTTCCCAAGATGAGCTAGAGTCTATTGTAGTAGATATTCCAGAAAAAGAAGAGGCCACACTAAGTGAATGGAAGAGATTAGAGGCCTAAATAAAGGAGAAATATCTAGAACTCATTCTTCCGGTTGAAGTAGAGAATCTTTGCTAAATAAATCATTCTTTTGTATAGAAAATTATTTACTATCTTCCATTTATATTCTTTCTCATTCTCTAGGAATTCAAGAGGTAACCATTTCTAGGGCAGAAATGTAGTTAGTGTGGGGTAATGTTAATAAAAAAATGTATAACACTTAGCAAAAGGAAGCATAGAAGAGTAGAGCTCATTCAAAGGCGTGGCAAGATTGGAACGGAATCACGTGCGAAGGACAGAGACAAATTCAGGACTTAGCTATTTTCATTATTATGATGTATTTTTGGAAGATGGCATGTGGAATGCACAAATGGGAAAAGAATTACATGAAACACATCGACTATTTCTGGAAGAGCAGCTATGGAGTGCTTTACATGGGTGCGGGATAAGAATAGGATTACTATTGCCAGCTAATTGGGAGAGGTCCATTGTTAGCATTCTTGCATGTAAGCCTATTATTGTAAAGGTGCATGGCTATTTCCAGTGACCTATTTGGGGATTAGATAAGTGGTCAAGGGCAAGTACCCACCCTTATAATTATGCAATGAATTGCATAGTGTAGTAGTGGTATGTAAGAAATGGATTAATGTGAGATTATGTTGTCAGATCTATTACGCGCATGAGCATATGATGATATTATTGTAAGAAGATTTTGTGTATTCCTATGTTTTAATATAATGGAGTGTATTGGCTGAATCAGAGTATTAAATCCTGAGTATAATTGGTTCATGCATGCTTGACTTCATCATGATTATCATTTAAATATGTTATTCTCTAGAATTAGATCTTGAACATGCACTGTAGAATGATGTATTAATTATGGATTTGAATATATTAAGTCTTCATCATGCTAACATTATGCGAAATAACCCTAAAGGGGCTTGGTACCTATGCATACTTTGGGTGAGTGCTCACTCTAGACCGAGTGATGTGCCGGCGTGCTAGGCTTTTTCAGTAAATTCTAGGCTGCATCAATGTGCATATTTGGATTCATATGTTAAGGTATCTTCCAAATTGGGTATGCTCCCTCCTGTAGTGTGATCCACATCTCCCCTAAAGGGTGGTGGAATCCCTTAAACTCATGGTATCGTGCGGAAATAAATCTTGAAACTCACGTAATGCAGATTAATGATCTTCAAAACCTCTTTCTATGACCGGTAGTCCTCGATAGTAGCCTCCTTAGGTTCCATCTCAAAACCAATGTTAACCTTCTTGGTTTTCAGGGGTTCATGGTAGGTGTACTCTTTCTCATCAAAGCACTATCCATAACCTTAGGGGTGCCCACAATACGGTTAACATCCAAGTTTTCCACCTCTTCACCATCGATCACATATACCAACTTTGCTTTCTATGTTTCCATGTATGTGCACTCAAAATTTATCTCCTCTGATTCTTCCTCATTAAAGCGTGCTTCTAATCTAGGTTCACCCAATAATTCCAATATTCTATGCTCCACCATGGCACTATCTCTCATAGTTAGGTGCTTAACAACCTGCAATGCCTCATCCACCAATGAATTAGTACTCACGATATTCAAAATATTGAAGGATATTAGCCGTCAACTCTGCAGCTTTTCTTGTTTGACGGTGCATCTCTGAGTGAATGTACCATGCATGTGCACAACCTTGTAAGGTGGATTAAAAATTATACACCCATAAAGAAGGTGGCAAGGCTTCTACACCTTCCATCCAGGCCTTCTCACATGCTTAGACATGAAACGAGGTAGGTTCCTTCCCATGATAATATTGTATGATAGTAGGTGCATTTCTCTAGAAAAACCTAATAGAGAACACAATTCTCACTTCACACCACTCTAGAAGGTTTACGCGATGGGTCTCCCACAAATGTGTTATGGTTACGAGTAGGGTATAACTAAGCATCCTTCTCCTTTCTATCTCAAATATTCATTAGTTCTCCATTTTTCATAGGAAAACATCCAGGTCACCTCCCCTAGTATACCTTGGCAATTTTTTTCCTCATAAGTGCTTGAATGAGTGCACCTTTTTACTCTCATCATAGAGCCTCTTAATTTCATTCCAACCAAATCATATGTCCCATGCGCCCAATTATCACATGCTACACTAGTGGTATCACTTACAAATTGAGCGTCTTCCTAATGAATAACCCCTTCCGTAGGATGCACAACTTCAAGGTCTTTGATAGTGCACACATATATTCTGTCTATATCTCCTTCTCCTAAGGGTTCAGTAGAGGGCGCTAAATTTCCATATGTCAACGAGATGATAACACATTCCTCCTTGTTTTCAAAACTTATATACCCCTTATTGAAACATAAGTCAACATTGTTCTTATAGCACTATGGGCACCCAAGTAACGTTGGAAAGTTGTCTACCTCAACAAGCACCAATAATTCAAAGTATCTAGTGAATTTCACCCCTTGGATAGTGATAACAACATCCTTCAAAACTCCAATGGGAATTTCCTTCATCTTGTTCACCATATACAACACATTAAAATATGGTTGTAATGGGGCCTTTCATGAATCCGTGGTGAGAAAATTCACTTATGCACTGTGTCAATTAGGATATTTCTCAGAGCCATCCATCAACCATGGAATTTAGGGTAATTTCCTTATCATAGTCAATGTTGTGAGGAGGCAGATTAACATGTAAAACCTTCCTTTCACACTCTGCTCTAGTGCTTGGTACTTTCTCTCTTAACCACTCTCCTAGTAAGGGGATGATATTTTCTTTCCTCAACATCTTGCATACCTCCTTGACATCATCTAGATCCTTTTGTGGAGCCTCAACGCTCTTCTTTTTCTCTAGCTTCCGTGACTACTCCTTCAGGTACTAGATCTCTCCTTGTAGGCTCCAAATCACATCCATGGTCTCTTGATAAACTTCCTTTTGATGAGAAGGGTTTGGATACTTCCCATATACCACCTCTTCCCTTATAACTAGTGGTCTCTGCTTTGGTATTTCCTGGCATGTGTAACCTTAGCTCGTGTCATCACTAATACATGTTCCAATTTTGACTCATGTGCCACCCTTGGCATCCACTATGAGTCTAATTTCTTCATGCTTACCATCCCAATGCCTTTGTCTTTCCATTATTATTAGATCATGTGTTTAAAAAATTCCTGGCACTCCTCATACTTGTGTTTCTTCCCACACCAAGATCACTGTAAAGTGTCAGAAAATTCATGCTTGTAATGCTCTGTGGACCCATAGTTATTGATGGGTGTCATTATTCCCATCATTTAATCAACTTCCTATTGATGTCATATTCAAACCAGGGGCGTGTCTAAAGATATATGTAGCAAGAGTAATCCTATTGATCTAGTAGTTGACTGTAGTTATTTTTGTATTTTTTGGGGATCTTTTCAATGTCTTAAGGACTTCTTGGTAAAAACCTTATTTAAATCATACTATGAAATTTTTTTGAAAGGAAACACACTAAAAGCTTTGCTAAAAGGAAACACACTTTACAGAATGGAAATAAACAAACTTACTTTTGGAAATAAACACACTTGCTTTTGGAAGTAAACGCACTTGTTTTTGGAAATAAAAACACAACTTAGAGTGCTTAAAAATGGTTGTAAGAAGAATAAGAATCCATCTAGACACCTACAGGAACAAGTATACAACAGAGTTTAACTAGAAGAATTAAAAGTGATACAGAACTAATGATTTAAACTACTTGCTTAAGAAATATAAATACTAAATAGATGAATATCCTAGTCCTTGGGGGAGTGGGCCCTTGCTCCTCATTGAATCAAGATTTAATAACTTAGAATTCTCTCAAACAGGAGTGGCTATTTATTGATAAAATATTCGATATTACAAAACATATTGGATCTGTGTACTCAATCAGTATTACTTATTCTATATCTATCTTCTTTATTCTATTTTCTATAGATTTATCTATTGGAGGTCTTCTTATATATATATTTACAATCATAGTTGTCTCTACAATTATGATGAAATTGAATTGTGCCTAGAATAGATGCTGACTCGGATTGTGGCTAATCAGACAACTATAAGATAACTATCCTGGATCTGCGATTGGAAATCTTCTCATCCTTTCCTGATTGAAAGGGTCGTTGATGATAAATCACTGGATGTGGTTAGAATAGATAAAATTCCATTGGTTTCAGAACTTTAAAGAAGTTCTAGAACTATAGGAAATTGTTAAGGATCAAAACCGTGAGAGTTAGGAGCTATACCCGGGGAGTTTGAAATTAAGTCCAAAATTTTTGGAACTAAATCGGAGTTCGGAACTAAGTCTAAAAGTTCTGGAACTAGATGATGACTATGTAATGGAGTTGCAAAAATATCTTGGAAGTTCTAGAACTAAGCCGTATTGGAACAGATGCTACCAAAAACATGTTGAATGCTACGTACTTCATTTTTTTTGATGATTATACCTGCTTTATTACAAAAATGAATTTCTAACACACTTCATCGAAATTTCATAGATGTTAAACATTAAAATCACAATTAATCAAAATACAGACAATTACATCCTAACTTATATAAGATCAAATAAAAGTCACAAAATGTAATCAAACTTAATAAAAAGGAGAGTAAGATGAGATCATTTATTATACATTTAACGGGCATATTTTGGCCTCATCATTTCCCCGTACTTACTTGTTTGTAAGTCCCTTTACAAAATTTATTCTTCAAAAGTGGGGTTATATGTTTTGCATTCCATTTGATTGCTCAGATCAAATGGCTAAAAATGAATCTTCCAATGCTTAAACTTAGAGGTACTGTACCCTACTCCTTCTATTTTCCTCTGCCACTCTTCAAATTGAGTAGGATCTTGAGGTTCTCTATTTTTCCAAGGAGACATGGGGGTGAGAAGTAGAGGGGGCCTTGTTCACATTCCCATCCATATTTTTCCGTAGGTCTCATTGATATGAGGAATTATTGTGCATAAATCTTTTTCTCTTTCTAAACTCCAGATCATATTTGTAGGGGATATTACTTCCCTTCTTCTCAAGGAAACCATAAGAAGTTCCCACCTTTTCGAGCATCCCTCATAAATATCTTCAAAATTCTCCTCCTCATAGGAGGTAAAGGTATCAATAATTTTTTGTAAGCTGGAAAAATAATGTATCTTGAATCGTTCATCAAAGGCATGAGTTCTAAAATGTATGAAGAAGGCAGAAGGTTTACCATAGTGAGCCCTCATGCAGAGACCAATTGAGCTAGCTTTCAATAAAAACTTAGAATCCCTTTCCTTCCATGCAATCTGATTTTGTAGAATAGAGAAAAATGCATTGAGCTGACTTTCCCCCACATAAAAATTGATCATAAATCTTGTGTTCTTTTCTAGCATCAGATTACAAAGATAAAATTCACACATAAGATTTTTCTGCTCAGGACTGGCTAAAGAATAAGCTGTCATGAATTCAGATTCATCTTTTAATTCATGTGGAAGTCCACATGCAATCCTTAACAGCTGCCAGTGAATGAATTGTTCTTCTAAAAACACACTATATGTAGGAGAGGGCCTCCTATAGGCAAGCAATTTTTCACTCATAATGTAGACCATCTGTATTTTTGCAAGACATTTATATTTGTCTCCTTCTTCCTTATAAAACTTTTATTACCACTCTTTTCTTGCCTTCTTTGCTTCTTCCATCTTAGTCTTCAAATCATAATTGGATGTTTTAGCTTCTTTGAGTTCCCTGTAAGTGTCATTCCATAGTTATTTGAGTTGCAAATAAGTTAACTCAGTCTGTGCAGAGACTGTGGACACAACATTATTTTTTGGAATTTTGACATTCTTCTTCTTTCTCTATCAGCTATTTTTAATTATTGATAATTCCTCAGTCCTAACTACAAGCTGAGTTATTAGCTCTCCAATGAGCATTTCCCTCTATTCAAATTTGAGTTTGAGGAAATCTAATTCCTTATCCTTTTTCCTGATAATGAGCTTTGCTCTAGACAAGAACAAATCTTGTTTAACCTAATGTTTTTATTCTTCCTCTGAAATTTCTAGGGGGTTGAGCATTCTTCTTCTATAAAAGAAAATTTACCTTTTCATCTCCAGGATGACAAATCTTCCTCTTCATGTGATAATGTTGATGGTTTAGCCAATTCTTGAAAATCCTGCTCCTCAAGTCTCTCATATCCTTTTTCCATCTCAACTTGGCTTGGTTCAGGAGGAGTCATGGCCATGCTGCCCAAAATATCAGCAGCTTATTTTTCCATCTTTTCTTGTTCACTCCTTCCCTCTGGGATTTCCCTTGACCTCTTATGAATTTTCCTTCTTTGGGGAATTTCAACATGCCCAATGGTGGATTTCCTTCTAGAGATTCTTCTTACTTTTCTTTCTCTTGCACGAGTGAACTATCACTATCAGAGACATATATTAGCTCCTTGTAGCTACCACATAAGAAGGAGTTTCCTTCAAAGGCACAAAAAGTTCTATTGTTTTGATGTTTCTCACGAGATATTCTTCTTTTTGGTATATTCTCTCTTCCTTCTGTTCTTCTCCAAGGGCATCAATTTCTAAATTATTTGAAGGAGAAAATGGAGTTGGTATTGTCCTTATGATAATATAAGGGTTTTTATTAAACTTGTCAAGAAACTTTTCCCAAATTTCTTCTCCATTTTTATTTGACATAAAATGGTGCTGGCATACCAAATGAACTAACCCATGATGCCTGATTGTCCCAACACCCTAGGAATACCTTTGGGCCATGGTCTGGATAGAATAAAAAAGAAACCCTGGAAGGTTTACTATGTATTCTGGTTTTGTGGCTCCATATTTCAGATATATGAGCATCTTCAGGACTTCTTTTCCTATGGACCCAAATTGACCATCACAAGTTAAATACTTCACTATCCAAAATGCTACCCTATCAAAGGGTTTGGGAAAAATGGCCCTTCTGACCCCTTTTATGATTTTCTTTGTGTTGTAAATGTATTGGGGTTTAGTTTCCCCTTCTTGTAGCATGGTTTTATCTAGTTATTTCAAGGTCTCTTTGGTAGGATGTGGGACATGCAAAATTGGCACCCAGACACATTACTTATTGTATTCACAGAAAAAGGAATAAAAATATTTCTAACCTTTGTCCTAGATTGCTCTAGGTTTATGACGAATTCTCTTACTAATTCATCATTATACTTTGAAAACTTTTTTAGGAACTCTAGCCATCCTGCATGCTCAAAGATAGATGCCATAGATGCCATATTGCTGTTTTTAATTGACCTCTAAGAGAAAAAAATTTGTTTTTGGGAAGAAAATGCCATTTTGGTTTTTTTTATTTTCTTTTATTCGGATCTATCATCTAGTTATTTGATCTTTTTGGAAGAACTGGGTTCTTCCATATGATCAAATTCTTTGTCTACTTCAATCTTCCTCAAGAATTCATCCTTAGTAGGAGGCTTCCTATAGAGTTTTAGCCTATGTCCATTGACCAAGAGTGTTCTTCTGCTGCCATCAATGGGAAGTAACTGAATAGAACCATTGTCGAATATCTTCTCAATCTGATAGGGTCCCAACCATCTGGTTCTCAATTTCCCCTTGAATTTTTGGTACTTAGAATCAAAAAGTAATGCCCAGTCTCCTACTTTGAATTACCTTTTCTTGATATGTGTGTCATGCCATTTCTTCCTTTGATCTTGGATTATCTCTATCTATTGAAGTTCTTCCATCCTCAATTCATCTAATTCATTGAGTTGAAGGATTCTTTCCTTTTGAGCTGCATCCAACTCAATACCCACCTTAACTGTTGTCCTCAATGTCTGTAGTTCAAACTCAATGGGAAACAAGGGCTTTTTCCCATAGAATAACTCATATGGTGAAAACCTGTTGTAGTTTTCCAAGTTGTATTATAAGCCCAAACAGCTTTAGGTAGTCTCTTTACCCAATCTTTTCTCCCAGCTTCAATTGTTTTGGTAAGGATGTTTTCTAATTCTCTGTTTGTTACTTCATCTTGTCCATTTGATTGTGGGTGATAAGGAGATGACTTCCTATGATTGATTTGGTAATACATTGTGAAATCTTGGATCATATTAGACATAAATTATGGTCCTTGATATGAAAATATGCTCCTTGGTGCCCCAAACTTTACCATAATTCTGATCCAAAGATAATTAACAACTGATTCTTGGTGGCATTTTTAATGCCTACAATTCTTGCCACTTTGTCACATAGTCAGTACACACAAGAATATATTCCTTTCCTTGTGAAGGAGGATTAAAGGGACCAAACAAATCAAATTCCCATCTCTTAAATGGTTCAATCACTACTTGAGGTTGAAGAGGAATTTCATTGGTGAAAGTTGGCTATCCCATCCTTTGACAAGGATCACACCGCTTGATGTATCTCTTCACATTTTTTTGTACAGAGATGGCCAATAATAACCGGTGCCAAGTATCTTATCAGCTTTTCTTTTCACTTGAATAGTTTCCTCCACTTGGTTAATCATGAAATTCTCTAAGGATGTCAAAGATTTCATCTTCTCTTACAAACATGCGTAAAAATAAATCAAGACCACATTTAAATAACATTCCATTTAACCATTTGAATTGTGCCTTTGGTTTTGACTAACTTCTTTGTTTTTTTCTTAGTGAAAGAAGGAGGAAACTTCCTTGTTGGAAGATAATTTTCCATATCAATAAAACATGGTGTAATTGCTCAAATAACAAACAGTTATTCATCCGGAAAGTTATCCTTGACTTGATCTTGCTCCCCTGTAGTGGTTAGTCTTAACAAAAATTAGCTACCACATTAGATTTACGGATTGTCCACAATAGTAATATCAAATTCTTGTAAAAGTAATAACCATCTAATTATTCTTCCTCCAACCACCTTTGGTTTGTTCGTTAAATATTTAATTGCTGAATGATACGTGTGTGTACAAATATTTTGTACCGGTAATGTAATGCCCGAATTTATTGATTGCATAAATCACAACAAGAAATTATTTTTCAGTGGTGGTGTAATTCTTTTTAGTGGGGGTAATATTTTTACTGAGATAATAAATAACATACATTTTTCCTTCTTCATCTTTTTGTCCAAAAGCGCACCAATGGAATTATTTGAGGTCTCTGTTTGGATATGAAATGGATTTTCCTAATTAGGTCCTATCAATATTGGGGTAGAGATTAATTTTTCTTTAATTTCTTCAAAAGCATGCTAACACTTTTCATCCCAAAGAAATTCATAGTACTTGGTTAGAAAATTTAACATGGGGGCAATAATTTTACTGAAATCTTTGATAAAGCACCTATAGTATCCAACATGTCCTAAAAATGACTTGATATCTGTGGGGTTTTGAGGAATAGGTAAATCTGAAATGATCCTAATTTTGTTTTGATCAACCTGAATTCCTATTTTTGAAATATGGTATCCTAATACAATCCCCTCATCAACCATCATTAAACACTTTTCATGACTAAGAGACAGCTTATGTTGCTCACATCTTGTTAATAATCGTCCCGATTTCTCAAAGCATCATCAAATGTATCTCCATGTATAATGAAGTCATCCATATATACCTCAACACAATCATTTGTTAGATCAACAAATATTGCAATTACTCTCTCTGGAAAGTTGTAGGAGGATTGCATAAGCCAAATGGTAACACCGTATAGGCAAAGGTACCCATGGAAATGTAAATGTAGTTTTGTCTTGATCTTAAGTAGAAACTCGATTTTATTGTATCCACTAAAGCCATCCAAGAAGGAAAAGTATTTTTACCTAAAAGGTTGTCTAGGACTTAATCTATGAATTGTAAGGGAAAATAATCTCTCGGTGTGGCTTTGTTCGGTTCCTTATAGTCAACACATATTCTCAATTTTCTATTATTTTTAGGAACAATTACAATAGGAGATACCCACCGACTATATAAGATAGGGTAGATAAAACCTACTTGTAATATTTTTTCAATTTCTTGTTTGACTATATCCCTTAAGGATGGGTTAATCCTTCTTTGAGGCTACCTAACTGGTTTAACATTTTTAGTATAGATGTGATGAGTGCAGATACTTGGGTGAATTCCCTTCATGTATTTGTAATCTCAAGTAAAATATTTAGTATGATTTTTTAGAACATTAAACAATTTAGCTTCTTCATCATCCTTTAAGCAGCTGTTAATGTTCATAATTTTACCCGGTTGAATTTCAACATGCTTGGTTCCAATGTGTGATGAACTAATTTGTTGAAAGGGTTCCACTAAATTATTTAGTTGATATGCATGTGGTAACAACATATGATATGTAGCAACATCCGTAAAAGTTCCTTGAGACAGAATCTTTGGAAAAAGGACAAGAATGCGAATTATGATACTTATCTATTTGTAGGTAAAACTTTTCATCTTTGCTCCTTTCAGAATTCTTCAACATTCCATAATGTATTTGAAACTGAAGCTACTGATTCTTCCTCTCCCCACAAGAAATATCATTCCTCTAGAGTAAAATTATTTCTAATCACAGAGAACCATTGTTGCCGTGATTTTAGAACTAAATATGGTGGTTCCGGAACTTCATGTGGTGGTTCCAGAACTAAATGTGGTGGTTCCAGAACAAATTTCACAAATTCTAGAACTATAGTCGCAGGTTCCAAAACTATTTTTGATTACTTCGAGGACAGTTTGTGCTCATTCAATGGTGGATTAATCATCTCTTCTACTTCTCTTACGTGATCCTGTAATGTGATCATAGCCAAAGAAGACAAATTTTTCTTATTAGTATCAGGAGAATCAACCCACAATTGTTCTTGATTGTCAATAAAAGGTCATGCAGAAGGATATAAGGAAATTTTCTTAGAGTTCTTACCATTTGAGATAGTCATATCACCTGACTTGTAATCAATTAAGGTAACAACTGTGGCTAACCATGGTCTACCCAAAATAATGGGAGAACCCAATGTTTTACCTTTTGGATGTAGTATAAGGAAGTCAACTGGATATTCCCATGACTCCACCATAACCGCCACGTCTTCAATAATTCCTTCTAGTTTTTCTACAAACTGGTTTGCCATCTGCAATATGGTATCAGTAAGTTGTATATCTCTTAATTGTAATGTTTTCAAAGTGACCACTATCATTACATTTATAGCCACTCCCAAATCTACCAAAATGTTATGTATATCCTTATTCCCTATAGAGAAAGAAATAACAGGACTTCCAGGATCTCCGTATTTGGGAAGTAAAAGTTTTCTTTCTAATAAATCGACAAGTTTCCCATCTACTTTGATAGTATTGGGAGTCTTGTTTCTTTCTTCTAGCCTTTTTTAAACATAAAATTTTGATTAATTTGTTCAATTATGGAATGTCCTTAATTTCTTGTAACACTTTGGTATTTCAATATTCAATTTCCTAACTTCTGTACCAATTGATTCCTTGGTTTCTATAGCTTCTTTAAATCTCTCTAGAAATGGAGTCTCAGTAGTGTTGCTATTTGGCTCCTTTTATTTTCTTTTTATATCCTCTTTTGGAACAATAGTACTAGGGGTTTCATTTTCTTCTATCATTTTAGTGATTATAATAGGTGGACTGCTAATTATTTTTCCAGATCTAGTTTGAATATCCTTACAATCCATGGCATGTAGATCAACTAATTTTTCTGGTTCTACTCCATAAATAGGAGTTATTTTTTTGTTTCTTGGGTTTCTTTCTTGGGTTTGTCTTTGGTATTTGCATTTGGACTATATTCTCGGTTTTGAATTCTCTACGGGTGATCCCATGATGGCTGTTGATTCTAATCTGGATATGTTTTTCCTTGAGCAAAATTACTAGGGTTCCATCTAGGTTGTGACCAAGCATAAGGACTTCCTTGACTATCTCATGGTTGTTGATGTCCCTAAGCATACCAAGCTTGACTTGCCCAATCCTAAGGGTTCCATGTTGGTTGAGGTACCCAAGGTGGTTGTCCCCAATTTTTGGTATTGTCTGAGTAGCCCATGGCATCGTCCAGGATTATGAACTGATTTTGGCATAAAATGCCCTTGGTGAGGTTGTCTCTGAAAAAAATTCAATTCTTCTGTTGTGGATGATGTACTAGTTTGTTTAAGCTAATTATTTATGACTAGAAGTAGAGAACAAGCATAAGTATCATGGTATGAAGTTTCATCGATAAGACATACTGTTTTATCTAAAGGACAGTCTCTTCTTGCATGCTTCTTCCTACATCTAGGACAATACATAGCCAATGGTTTAGTTTTGGCGTTTGCTTTAGCTTGTAATCCATCCATAGTAGAGGTTAATTGAACTAAAATTTCTATTTTAAAGTTTGCTAACTCATCCATTAGTTTGTTCATATATGGATTTAGAATTTTCACCAATTTTCCTTTTCTAGGTCCACCCCTTGTTCTAGAATAGCTTCTACAAATATCCTTAATTTCATTCATCCTTAATTGATCAATGTCTCCACCTCCTATCAAGTTAAGGGCTTCCCTAGATTCGTCATCCAAACCCTTAAGAAAAATGGTTTTACTTAACTCCTCTTGAAGTACAAATCCACACCTTTTTCTCACAAAGAGGAATCTATCTAAATAGTCTTCTATATTTTCATCCTCCTCTGCTTGATTTTGAAGAATTCTTCCTTCCTATTTCTCCCTCTACAATAATCCATGGTATTTTTCTAGGAAGGAAATTTCCATTTGTGCCTAAGTGGTAATAGAGTTGGATGGTAATCCCATGAACCACCTCATTGCTGCATCCTTCAGAGTGGATGGAAACAACTTGAGTTTTTGATTATCTGTTTTGTAGTCATAGGTCTGACATAGTACCTTGAACTCAAACAGAAATTGGTCAGGGTCTTCAGATAACATCCCTCTAAATGTGGGTAAATGTGAAGGTGAGATGTTTTTCATTGGTGTATCATCATCACCCAATTGAATTGGATAAGTAAAGGTCCTATCGGAGTTCATGTGCCATTTTAAAAATATTTTCTAAATTTTCCTCCCAATCAATGTGGTATGCCTTGGGGACGGTGAAAAATCAGGAGTAGGAGGTTGACTATTCAATTGAGAATCAAAAATCACCCTAAATGGATCTTGAGAAATAATCCTTCTCCTAAAAGTTCTACTTCCTTCAAGTGACTGATCTAAGAATTCCAAAGGTGGTAATTTTGTTCCTTGTATAACAGGGGATGATGGTGCCTCCAATTCTTGATCAACTTCCTTATTTGGACTAGAGGATGTTATGAATTCTTGTGAAGATATTTTGGGAGGAATATACCCTTTGATTCTCTTGGTCTACTCATAAATTTTATGATATAGTAGGGAAGATCCTTCAACTACTAGATTTATGATTGTTGCTCTTGTTAACACCTAATTAGAAAATTCCAACTAGTGTGTCCCCGGAAACATCACCAAAAATGATGGGTGTCATTATTCCCTTCATTTAATCAACTTCCTGTTGATGTCATATTCAAACCAGGGGTGTGTCTAAAGCTATATGTAACAAGAGTAATCCTATCGATCTAGTAGTTGATTGTAGTTATTTTTGTATTTTCTAGGGGATATTTTCAATATCTTAAGGAATTATTAGTGAAAACCTTATTTAAATCATACTATGAAAAATTTTAAAGGAAACACATTGAAAGCTTTCTTTGAAAGGAAACACACTTTGCAAAATGGAAATAAACACACTTGCTTTTGGAAATAAACACACTTGCTTTTGGAAGTAAACACACTTTCTTTTGGAAATAAACACACAACTTAGAGTTCTTAAAAATGGTTGCAAGAAGAATAAGAATCTATCTAGACACCTACAGGAATGAGTATACAACAGAGTTTAACTAGAAGAATTAAAAGCGATACAAAATTAACAGATCTAAACTATTTGCTTAAGAAATATAAATACCAAATAGATGAATATCCTGGTCCTTGGGGGAGTGGACCCTTACTCCTCCTTGAATCAGTATTTAAAAACTTAGAATTATCTCAAACAAGAATGGTTATTTATTGATAAAACATTTAGTATTACAAAACATACTAGATATGTGTACTTGATCTGTATTACTTATTCTATATCTATCTTCTATATTCTATTTTCTAAATATTTATCTACTACAGGAATGCTTGTATATACATTTAAAATCATAGTTGTCTCTATTCTTATGATGAAATCAAATCGTGCCCAAAATAGATGATGACTCGGATTGTCGCTGATCAGATAAGTTGTAAGATAACTATCCCTGGATCTGTGATCGAAATCTTCTCATCCTTTCCTAATTGAAAGGGTCGTTGATGCTAAATCTCCAGATGTGGTTAGAATAGATAAAATTCCATTGGTTTTGGAACTTCAGAGAAGTTCTAGAACCATAGGAAATCATTAAGGATCAAAACTGTGAGAGTTCCGGAGCTATACCCAGGAGTTCGGAACTAAGTCTGAAAATTCGGAACTAAATATTGGAGTTCCAAAACTAAGTCTGAAATTTCCAGAACTAGATGATGACTGTGTAATGGAGTTTTGGAACTAGCTTGGAAGTTCTAGAACTAAGCCGTATTGGAACAGATGCTACCGAAAACATATTGAACGCTACATACTTCATTTCCGTATCGATTAGACCTACTTTATTACAAAAATGAATTTCCAAGCCACTCCATTAGGAATTTTAGAGATTTTCAATGTTAGAATCACAATCAATCAAAAGAGAAAATTACATCCTAACTCATATCGGATCAAATAAAAGTCACAAAATGCAATCAAACCGTAACACCTTTGAAAAACTATTATATTTCTCTTTTGCATTGCAAGTGTTGACATGCAATTTTCTTGATGTGGTGTGCTCCTTTACTTGTTGAAAATCATGCTTGCCAGGGATAAATCATTTTTTCTCTTGGATTCATTAGACTGAAATGCTAATGCTTGCAATAATCCATTTTCACTTCAGATAGGTGAGTTGTAATCTGGTTAAGATGGTTGCAAACTTATCTCTATTAACTGACTCATCCTTGGATCAATTCCATTGATCCAAGGAATGTTTTAAATCTCCTTACCGGTCTGAATGGTAAATTGACATTCATAGGTTGAGAGACATAGCGGAATGAGCTTTTATATGTTTAAAAATTCCTTTTGGTCTTATAAGTTCGTGCATTCGGTTGTATGTTTTGTGCTCGGATCTTTAGGATTGATCTCTTCAGGACATTTAACAACGTTAAGTGGAATGAATCCTGCTTCACGACTATGAAGGGAATCTAAGTCCTAAACCTATGGGATTTATCCTAACAGTATTCTAAACTAAGGTAAATGTAACTATTTCCTAAGCTATGTCTACTTATTCAGGTGAAAATCTATCCTAAGCTTCATATTCTATGATGGGATGGAAAAAAACTAAGGTGATGTTAGGTATACTCTTAACCTATTATCTACTAATAAATTGGTTTGAATAATAACCTATCTTAAGTTAGCAAATTACCTAAGACAATGTTTATAAACCTATGGTAATTATTTTCTAGACTAACCTAAGGTCATAACCTAAGTTATGGAAATCTATCCTAAACTAATGAAAGGAACCTAGGGTCACATGGCAAGTTGGTGACGGTTCTAAAGGAATTTATTTTATTTGAATTTTTCGAATAAATGGGAAGTACTTCAAGTTTTGGCAAGAGGCATGTAAACTTGGTGGAAGATTACAAGGAATAATAGTTAAACTTAGAAATGCATGTAGATGTTGAAATAACATTCACCAATTTTGGGAGGCGATGGCAAAGGAGAGATGTGTGGGAGATTGGGGAGTAATGGAATTCATGAACCTCGAGCTTTGTGAGAAAACCGTCTTGGAAACAATGAGGGTAGATTTGTTGGAGGTTTTTGGTCTTGCATGCTTTGCAATTTTTCTTTGCATGGATCTATATGGTTCTTTGAACCAACAGTTCAACTTTTAATTTGTGGCTATTTTTGTTTCCCTAGTCTATTTTTGATCCAAGGAAAGTATATGAGGCATTGGAGAAAGAGATGTTTGGTTTTTGATCTTTCTTGGAGGAGAAAAAGAGTTGGAAGCTCGGCTGGAAGTCTCCTTCGAATTGGCAGAAGCACTATCAGGCATGATAGGCTCTACCCATTAAGATTTCTTACTTTCCTCTAAATGTTTCATTAAAATAACTCTGCTCTCATGAGATAAATGGTTGCATGTTTTGTTTGGTTATTTACTTTCATGATTGAATGAATCTCTCTGATTTTTGGATATGAATCCATTGCATGATAATGTTAGTCTTTGGATGTTTTTCTCTACGCAAGTTCAATGATGATATGCATATGGAACTTTTGAGGCTTTGTGTTTGTTTAGAACTCATATTCAAGACTGTCTGCTCGAAAAGAGCTTGAGTAAATGGTTTTGATTTGAGTTTTTAACTAGTAGTCTCTTTTGAAATCTTCACCTAGATGCATCTTGAGTTTGGAAAGGTTTTAGTACTTCTATCCTAGACTGTACCATTTACTTTGAGCATGTAATGGCGTGTAAACGTTTGAGGATATTCTGCTCTTCTCTATTCTAGGTAACCCGCATCTTGTTTGAAATTCTTTGATTGTTTTGTTAGAAGGATGTTGGACCTTTTAAGTAATTATATCTTGTTGTGAGGATATAGAACCTCTGGTTCGAGATGGTATTGTTTACTTACCCTTCGATGTGAATTCTAACTCTTTTGAAAGTAGTCGATAATGGGTTTTTGAAGTTTTGGAAGTGTTGTGTTTGTACTTAATTTTGTGTTAAATTTGATTGGAACAATTACATTCTCTGTACTGTAATTCTCTATCTTGATATTTATGTGCTAGATGGAGCTGTGAAAGTTATTGTAGTTAGGATTTTGGTTACTGTCGAGTTCGAGGGTAATGTTGAATTTTATTTTAACTTAAACTTATGTTGGGTTTTCATATTCTCTTTCAAATCCGTTTGAATGGATTTTTGGTTTTTAAAGGAGATAGGAGTTGAATAATCATGTGGAATGTATCTTGTTTTTCCAAGATTTGTACTTCTACTTTGGGATTGTACTGTATACTTTTCTCTATAGTAGGAACCCGAACTTGTGTTTTAAACAATGATGAATAGATGAATAAGGATTTGGCATTATTGCATCCTAGATTGCTTTTTGTATACAAACTAGAGTAGTGTTGATATTTTTGTTCGATAAGGTTTGAATTCATAAGGAAAAATAGAAGTATTGTTTTCTATAAACTGTGTGTTTGGTTTTGTATTCTCTTTTGGGAACTAGTGAAAGAACTTCTGAGTTTGAAATAGAATTTGGAATTCAATTGATAATAAAAAGGGAATGAATTCTTGATCGGATCTTTTCTATTGAGTTTCTTTAACTGTGGAAAGTTAAGTTTTGTTAATTCAAACTTCTCTGTAGATTGACTCTCTTCCATGTTGTAGAAGTGATTACTATCCTAGGCCTGTTTGACTTCCTAAGTTTATATTTTTCCCTTTCTATCTTGTAGGAAATAGTGTGAATTCACTCTTGAAAGGAAACTTCCATGTGGATTTTTAGTTTAACTTGTATAGATATATGGTCGTGTCGATTCGGGAAGTGTGTAGTTGAGTCTATCCTATAGAAAGGATAAGGTAATCATTTCTAGTCTGGTTGTTTTGAATGAATGAGTCATGCATCATTAAGATATTGTTTTCAGATGGACTCCTTTCTGTGCACTCAATAATATTATTAATCTTCCTTGGATGGGCACAAGTAAGAGATAATCCTTGTGTAATTCTTTCTTGACTTTCGGAACGTATGGTTTCAGATCTCTGAATGATATCTACTATAATGTATAATATACTTAAGGCTTGTAAGTAGGATGATGACTGTTTTGATTCTATCCCTTCTCAGATTGGTTTGGGATTCTTATATCAGATGTTGTCTCTTAAATGGTGAACCCTTTTTTTGGTTTCCTTGATTGATGCAGATATGTAGGGAATCAGTTATGTACTTTCTGAACCAGTTTTTTATCTTTTAGATGAATGGTGAATCATGGATAGTTTGTATTGATTCTTATTCTTATTTATTTAAGTTGTAGGATGAATCATCCTAAATATGTACTATGCTGAAATGAATTTGTCTGTACATGATTCTAGAAACTTGGAAAAACGATAATAAGGTTTTTGGTTTTGAAAGTAACTCTTTTCATTACATAGTAAAGTTAAATTCTGTATTTCAATTTAGAGAGAATTATGAAATAATTAGATGAAAAGATTTGTTGTTTGTTTTAAATAAGTAACTAATTGGGTCAATTCATATATGATATAATGCAATAGTTGTTGATTATATTATGCTCTTTTCTTATAAGTTGATTGAGACTTATTATCCGTAATTCCTTTATGGTTGTTATTACTTATGCTTATTGGTATGATATATTAATTATTTTATTAAAGCAGGTTGTTTTAATGGAACAACTAGTGGAATACACTTCCTTTTAATGCTTAGTGTTTATCATGCTCGGTTCAATGAGCTGACCCGTGCTAGATATTTTGCGAGATGGACTTCGTAAGTGATAAAAGAAGGACAAAACTTTTATGATGTATTGGCTGATTTGAAGTCTGGTTATTTTTTAAATAATTTCAATTCATTATATTGAAAATAAAAGTTATGTTATTTTACGATCTTAATGCTGATTGACATGTTGATCGGCATGCAAAGTATGCCCTGGAATGCATAGTCTTGTAAAGTGTATTTTTATCATGATGAATTGAAAATTTTAGAGACTGACTCCAAATTGTGCTTAAATTCTCTTGTACTTAGTATGAAGGAAATAATAATGCTATCTTGTCGATATTCTTTATATTTTTTGTCTACCTATTACTGTTATCATTTCATAATTTAGATTAAGGAATAGTTCAATCTCCCTTACTAAAGTGTAACTTGTTAAGTTGCAAAATATGTCATTCTCTATCTAAACAATTATAGTATAATAATGAAATATGTATTGGACATACAATTAAACTATATGAGTGGTGAATGATAAAAAGGTTATGTTAACCCTAACATTTAATCATGTAAGGAAGACTATTGCTCTCTCAAAAGAATGAAAAATAAAAGGGATGGTGGTTATGATCTTTAATCTTTGTACTTCGTTTTATATAAAGTAAACACTAGCTGAATCTAGGTGGATGACACACCTTCTTTGGACAACTAGGTGGAAATAAAATTAACCGTTTGATGTTTTCTGCCCTATTTATGGGATAAATACTTGTTATGCCGAGTTAATGAAAACAAATGCAAACATGAGTTAATGAAGTTTTTAATATCAAATCAGATTAATTATGGATAAATAACTCAATGAATGTTGGAATTAGGGTTAGGCATGGTTGCCGCAATCTAAATCTTAATCCAATTTAATTATGAATTAATGACCACCAAGGGGTATGTACATCATGATGAAGCAAAGTTATTATAGATGTTGGCACACGCCAGCCTACATAATCGTACCTTTGAGAAGACTAAGTGCTTCTCGAGGATACATTGTTGTAGTTGACATGTGGCAAGACCCTTCCGTATTTGTTCATCTAGATCTACACACTACGGACTTGAACTTAGTTTCTCTAGGTCAAGTTAGCAAGCATGATTAGAATAGGAAGTAGCTTTCTATGACTCGGGGTACCTAGGTGCATTTGGATGACTTAGGCTGGTTGAGTATGCCCATATACCGTACATCCTCGTGAGCGTCTCCCTATAAGAAATTATGTCGGTAACCTTGGTTAGGGTCAAACCATGGGGCATGTGGTGATAGAAGTCGGGAAAGACCATCCTAGATAACAAGAGAGTGTGGTGAAGGACGTATTCCAAATTGATGAGTATGTCATCTAGGAATAGCAACATGAACAGTATGTTGAAAATATTTTTCTAAAGTATTGCAAGCTGCTAGATGTGTTGTCCTATGTCACCTAGTTTAAATAAACGTGATGTCAAATGAATATTGGTAATAAATATTCATATAGGTTATTTGAACAGATCACTCAGTACCTAGAATATGGTAGGAAAACCAAGTATATGTAGTATACATAAAGTATTCTATACTTGAAGACAAACATGAGAGATTGGTTAGTAACCAAGTCATGAAATGAGAGATCAGTAATTTACCGAGTTATTATAGCTGCACATGGTTATCTGTTATGAGATTGATTGGCGTGGAATGTGTGTTCTAAATGATGTTTTTTAGAATAGAGAACATTGTGTAAAAATTTTTTTTTCCCTTGTTTCTAAAGTCTTAAATTAGGAATGTTACATCTTGGTATCAGAGCTGAAGGTTACAGCTCTTGGACCTATTGTTTCCATAATTTGATAAAACTTAAATTTTCTTGTTAACAAAAAATGTTAGAACAAGAGGAAATGTTGAAAATAATCCTGTGCACGAGGAAGGAGCAGAACTACCCCAAAAACACGATGAGGTCCTCACTTGCCTTGTTGGACACAAGGGATATTTTGGCTATACTTGACCAGAAAGTAATGGGTAATGAGGAGGAAGAAGATGCTGGTAATAATAATCAGCCACCTCCTGAGGACAACACCAATTTAGGTGTTGATAATAACAATGTGAACATACCTGATCATCCTGAGAACAAAAAGGCTAGGTTGATAGTTGAACTCACTAATGATATAAAAAGGATAAGTCCACCCAAGTTTGATGGCACCACATTAAGAGATGGAGATGAGAATTGGATCAGTGAAATGGAGAAGTACTTTGCAATAAGGAATTTCTCAGAAGAAATAAAGGTGATATGGGGAGCATATCAACTTTCCCATGAGGCATCTTCATGGTGGGACAGTCGTAAGGCTAAGTTGAATATTGATGAAACTAATATCAATTGGGATCAATTTAAAGGTTACTTTAGGAAATGTTGGCTACCACAACTTTATTATGATCAAAAAATGACTGAATTCCAACACTTAGCTCAAGGAAATTTAATCAGAATCGAGTATTGGTAGCGGTTTACTAAACTCCTTAAGTATGTACCTCAGTATAAAACTGACGAGAAGTTAAAGATACATAAATTAATCATGGGATTGAATCCCATTATAGGAGGAGAGGTGGATGTTCAAAGCCCAACCACGATGGAAGGGGTTGTTGAAAAATCCATAAGGCAGGAACAAAAATTGAAGGCAATTTCTGCTCATAAAGAGGGAGGAAGAAAGTCCTCAAATAATTTTCATCATCTCTTACACCTAAGAAAGGACCATGGAAGAAATTTGGAATGAAAATTAAGTTTTTAGTTGATAATAGTAAGAAAGCGGCAACAAATAAGTCTACTGGTAATGCATGAAACAACTTTGTCAAGAATAATAATAACGAACAAAAGTCCTATGGAGGTCAAATTGATAATCGTAAGGCCGAAATAAATCTGAGCCTAGAAAGGGACCTGTAGGAGGCTGTTATAACTGTGGCAAAGATCATTACGCAAATCAATGTCCTTTAAAAAAGGATGATTGTAATCAGTAGCACAAGATACATGCTGCAGTAGCTGACAAACAGGTTGAAAAACAAGCCACACCCATAGAGGTTCTCGGGTAAGTTATTTGGCATACCTATAACTATTCTTTTTGATACCAGAGCTATTGAATGTTTTATTTCTAGTAAATTAGCATCAAAACTAAAAAGAAAAGTTGGAAACATGGATAAAACATGGACTGTACATTATGGAAACAATGTTGTTCATACAGTTAGTATGTGTATTTTTGGAGTAGTCCTTGACTTACCTAGTTTTTCCACTGAAGTTGATCTTTATGTTGCACCTTTGGGGTCTTATGATGTAATCATAGGTGTTAATTGGTTAGCAGAACATAAGGCAAAAGTGGATTGTTTTGAAAAACATATTAGTTGTTTAGATGACCTGCAACAAAAAGAAGAGATTTAGGGTGTGAAACGTGAGATTTCTGTTAGGAAATTGTCAGCTATGCAACTTTAAAAGGCCAAAAATAAGGGTTGTACCTTATATGTAGTAAAGATTTTAGAAATAGCTGAAGAGAATAGTGATGTCATGGAACGATATCCACTGTTACAAAACTACAAAGTGATGTGTTTCGGAAGAGTTACTAGGTCTTCCACCCAAAAGGGAATTTGACTTCACTATTGAAATCAAGCTTGGAACCGAGCCTATTTCTAAGGCACCATATCAAATGACTACTATATAATTAGTAGAGCTTAAGGCTCAATTGCAAGAAATTTTTTCTAAGGGTTTGATTAGACCGAGTGTTTCACCTTGGGGAGCACCAGTAATTTTTGTGAAAAAGAAGGATGGAACACTTAGATTGTGCATTGATTACAGAATGTTAAACAAAGCAACAATCAAGAATAGATATCCACTCCCTATAATTGATGATCTATTTGATCAGATGTGTGGAGCATCGGTATATTATAAGATAGATCTTTGATTTGGATATCATCAATTATGGATTAAGGATGAGGACATTCATAAAACAACTTTCGAAAAAGTTCGGACATTATGAGTTCACAGCTTTTACCTTTTGGACTAACAAATGAACCTACAAATTTTATGAATCTAATGAATAATATCTTTCAAGAATATTTGGAAAAATTTGTGGTTGGATTCTTAGATGACATTCTCATATATTCTAAAAGTATTGAGGAACACCATGAGCATTTGAAGATAGCTTTAGAAATTTTGAGAAAGATACGGTTATATGGTAAGCTATCTAAATGTTCTTTCTATGACATAGAAGTGCCCTTGTTTGGGACATGTAATAAGTAAGAATGGAATTGTTTTAGATCCTTCTAAAATTGTAGATATAATCGAGTGGCGAGCACCAAAGAATGTACATGAAGTTATAAGCTTCATGGGTTTTGCTAGTTACAATAGAAAATTTGTAAAATATTTTTCTAAAGTGGTTACACCAATAACTTCATTACAGAAAAAGGATAAGAATTTTGTGTGGAATGAGAAATGTGAATCTGCATTCATAACTTTGAAGGAACAGTTAACATCAGCACCTATTCTAGCGGTACCAGACCCTAATGGAGACTTTACTGTTGTAACAGATGCATCTAGGGAAGGTCTAGGAGGTATTTTGTTACAAAATGATCATGTCATAGCTTACAAAAGTAGAAAAATAAAGTTACATGAGTCGAATTATGCTCTAAAAGATTTAGAGCTTGCTACCATTGTTCATGCACTACAAGTTTGGAGGCATTATCTACTTGGTAAACCTTTTGAATTAAAAATTGATCATCTTGGGCTGAAGTATATTTTCACTCAACCAAATCTAAATGCAAGACAACGAAGATGGTTAGAGTTTTTGTCTCACTATGATATTGCCATAAATTACGTCTAAGGTAAGGAAACAGAGTGACTCATGCTCTAAGTCATAGGAAGCACATTTCTACTCTTATAACATTGAGAACTCAATTAAAGAATGAAGTAAAAAGTGACATGGAATCTAATTCTTACTTTCAGCAAGTAAAAACAATGCTTGTTGTAGATCCAAATGATGTGAGGTATAAAGGTTTTCACTTTGACACTGAATAAATCTTAAGATTTGAAAACATAGTATACATACCTTCACTAAATGATTTAAGAAAAGAAATTGTTAGCGAGAATTTCACAATTCACCTTTTCTGGACACCTGGTATTAAAAAGATGCTTGATGATATAAGACAACAATATTTCGGAAGGGGATGAAAAAGGATGTTATTGATTTTGTGACACATTGCTTAGAATGTTAACGTGTTAAAGTTGAACATATGCACCCAACCGGTTTATTATATCCACATAGCATCTTTGTAGTACAAATGGCAATTAATAAGCATGAATTTTGTACAAGGGTTGCCTATGTCAAGAAATAATCATGATGTTATTTTGGTAGTTTTGATAAACTAAAAAAGTAGCACATTTTATTGTTGGTAATATAAAGGATGATTCTCCTGTTTTGGCAAAGAT
This sequence comes from Taxus wallichiana var. yunnanensis, assembly GCA_018340775.1. Taxonomy (NCBI): domain Eukaryota; kingdom Viridiplantae; phylum Streptophyta; class Pinopsida; order Cupressales; family Taxaceae; genus Taxus; species Taxus wallichiana. The sequence goes on along the minus strand of CM031240.1, from coordinate 144,374,078 downwards.
GTTTGTACATGAAATTTTTAGATTACATGGAATACCTGAATTAATCATATTTGATAGAGATCCTAGAATGACTTCAAGGTTTTGGAAAAACTTAATGCAGCTCTAGGAACTAAGCTGAATTTCAGTTATGCGTATCATCCAGAAATAGATGGACAGATTGAAAGAGTTAATCAAGTTTTAGAGGATATGTTACGAATGTATTATATGGATCAGTAGTATAAATGGGAAGAGTACCTTCCACTAGTTGAGTTTTCTTACAATAACACATATCATGCCTCTCTTAAGATGACACCTTTCAAGAACTATACAGAAGAAAGTGCGAGAACCCAGTTAGTTGGGACAACATTGAGGATAGAGAGGTAATTGGACCTGAAATCCTTACGGAAATGGAACAAAAAGTTAAAATGATTTGTGAACGCTTGAAAGAAGCAGTAGATAGGTAAAAGAGTTATGCTGATTTAAATTTTGTTGATAGGAAATTTGAACTTGGTGAGGTGGTCTTTCTTCGAGTTAAACTGAAAAAGAGTTCTATAAATTTTGGTAAAAGGTCATCAAGTTATCACCTTGTTACGTGGGGCCTTTTGAAATATCTGAAGTAATCAACCCTGTAGCTTACCATTTAGCATTACCTCCTACTTTGTCACGAATGCATGATGTTTTCCATATTTCTTTGCTTAAGAAATACGTTTTAGATTTATCACATGTGTTAAATTGGAATTCCTTGCAAGTCCAAGACCCAGGAATAATCATGGTTAAACCCATATGAGTGCTAGAAACTTGCCAGTTGCATTTAAGAAATCATGAAATAAGTCAATGCAAGGTCCAGTGGGACTAGTTTAATGAAGAAAGTGTAACTTGGGAAAATATGGAAGATATAAAAGCTACTTTTCCATATTTATTTGAGCAGAATTGATTCATATGATGATAAAAATTTGTGATTTTATCTTTATAAGACAATAAGTCTACCAGTTCTTGGTAGATAACTATTTATTTTTAAATAAACAGCTATGTGAATGCTAATTTCTCGGAACTTTTAAATTATGATATTGTTGTAGACACTAAAATTAGGTCACACTCCCCTTTGGTCCCTCGACAAATAAGCACCCTTCATCACATTCACCTAGCCATGGCCCCCTTCACCCCACTAATATTAATTAAATTAAATTAATTCATTATCCTCACCATATTTATTATTTAAATATCTTAATTTAGATAATATCCACACATACACTTCACCTAGACACCTCATCAAGCCAACTCACCCTAAGACCTATTCTTAGTAAGTTGTCATAACTAACAAAGACTTACCCAAAACCTAAAAATCAAGTGCCTACATTCTTTCTAACCACATTCCTACATGCTTACAAGTAGCTTCCAGTTTAATCCGTGGGTTAATGACACGAGGTCCGAGAAAATCAAGAGGATCTCCCTAGTTTAGTAAACTAAGGAAATCCCACCTTGATTGGCGCTGGTTACCCCTAACCATCGCCGGTTAAGCCGTAACCACCGCGCGATTATCATTTTAACCCCAAAACAACCTTATTTTAAAGGTTGGCAAAAGATTGGAAAAGGTTGACGAATATTAGCACATTCTTGAGAGATATCACATCTTCTGAGAGTGAATTTAAGTGACAACATGCATGTAAGGAAGGAGATTAAGCATCTTTTCCTACACAGACACCCCAACAATGATATGATCTAACAAAACAAAGAGGAATGCACATGCAACCCATGCAGAAGCTCTCCTACAATTTTTGATCACCTGTAGTCTTCAACCTCTCATTAGCACCTCCATCCCTCACTCACAGGTGTCTAGAACTAGGATCCAAGTAAGTATAATGTTATACTTCTCTGATTTATTTCATTCCATCCTTATTTTGTCACCTATTGTTCACCTAGCCACCCAATGAATTCCTCCAACACTCACCCCTCCCTATACCCATTAAAACCTCGCCAGATCCTACCCAAATCACCCAATACCTCATTCCAACAAACCAAAGTCCTTTATGCAATCACAAAGGAGACCCAAAGCTCATTTTATGGAATTCCTAGATTTCCCAAGAATCGGCACTTGCTACACCCAACTGTCGTCGATTACCCTTAACCGACATCGGTCTCTCGTATTTTCCCATATAACCTGCACAGAATGCTGACCTACCCACCTAATTCCGCCTCACCCTCATTCACCCGTGATTTGCCTAAGACCTCTGCTGTCGGACACTGCAGAGACCCAACCACCACTTGACCTTTGGATCCTAACCTAACCTAACTCGTTAGATTAGATATTTCTTATTGTGTTTTAAGTGAGATACCTAAATCATTTCGAACTATTATAGGATTTATTTTATTTACCACATTAAATTGTTTAAAATAGTGGACTGACAGCCATCTAGGAAGTATCACACTTCCCGGATCTAGCATACACTAGGCAGTTCACTGCACATATTGTTTAATTCCTTTTGGTGGTCTTGCTTTTATTATAGGTAGTTCCTCCTAGCAAAAAGGAAGCTCTCACAACTAGTTGTGGATTCAGAAGTCATACGTGTGCAACAACCCATCAACCAACATTTGAACATGTATTCCTCCTATGCCCGTTACCCTATCTGTTTCGTCAATACTTCAAAGAAACATCTAAGAATCAGTGAAACAATTACAAACATATGATAAGAAATTGAATAAATTTATTGTCCCTAATGCAATGGTCAAATAAGATAATCATCGGGATGATGATTCTTTTTAGGAGGGAAGTATGTAACACCTTTGACAAACTGTTATATTTCACTTTTGCATTGCAAGCGTTGACATGTGATTTTCTTGATGCGGTTCTTGAAAATCATGCTTGCCAGGGATAAATCATTTTTTCTCTTAGATTCATTAGAAAGAAATGCTGATGCTTGTAATAATCCATTTTCACTTCAGATAGGTGAGTTTTAATTTGGTTAAGATGGTTGTAAACTTATCTCTATTAACTGACTCATCCTTGGATCAATTCCATTGATCTAAGGAATGTTTTAAATCTCCTTACTGGTCTGAATGCTAAACTGTCATTCATAGGTTGAGAGACATAGTGGATTGAGATTTTGTATGTTTACAAATTCTTTTTGGTCTTATAAGATCGTGCCTACATTCGGTTGTATGTTTTGTGCTCAGATCTTTAGGATTGATCTCTTCAGGACATTTAACAACATTAAGTGGAATGAAGCTTGCTTCGCGAATATGAAGGGAATATAAGTCCTAAACCTATGGGATTTATCCTAACGGTATTCTAAACTAAGGTAAATGTAACTATTTCCTAAGCTATGTCTACTTATTTGGGTGACAATCTATCCTAAGCTTCATATTCTATGTTGGGATGGGAAAAACCTAAGGTGATGTTAGGTATACTCTTAACCTATTACCTACTACTAAATTGGTTTGAATAATAACCTATCTTAAGTTAGCAAATTACCTAAGGAAATGTTTATAAACCTAAGGTAATTAATTTCTAGACTAACCTAAGGTCATAACCTAAGTTATGGAAATCTATCCTAAACTAATGAAAGGGACCTAGGGTTGCATGGCAAGTTGGCGATAGTTCCAAAGGCATTTATTTGATTTGATTTTTGAATAAATGGGAATTATTGCCAGTTTTGGCAAAGACATGTAAAATTGGTGGAAGTTTACGTGGAATCATAGTTAAACTTAGAAATGCATGCAGAGGTTGAAATAACATTCACCAATTTTGGGAGGCAGTGGCAAGGAGAGATAGGTGGGAGATTGGGGAGTAATGACATTAATGAACCTCGAGTTTTGTGAGAAAACCGTCTTGTAAACAATGAGGGTGGATTTGTTGGAGGTTTTTGGTCTTTCATGATTTGTAAAGTTTTCTCTGCATGGAGCTATATGGTTCTTTGAACCAGCAGTTTAACTTTTACTTTGTTGCTATTTTTTGTTTCTATAGTCTATTTTCGATCCAAGGAAAGTATATGAGGCATTGGAGAAAGAGATGTTTGGTTTTTGATCCTTTCTTGGAGGAGAAAAAGAGTTAGAAGCTCAGTTGAAAGTCTCCTTCAAATTGGTAGAAGCACTATCATGCATGATAGGCTCTACCCATTAATATTTATTGCTTTCCTCTAAGTGTTTCATTAAAATAACTCTTCTCTCATAAGGACATGTTCCTTTGGTTTGTGAAGTCATGCTTGATATGGATTGTATCTTCTTTGCTCTTGAAGATCTTTGAGTGAGCCAGAATATGCTTGGACTCTTTTGTTTCTTTCATTCTTCACACTTGAGTTCAATTTGATTTCTGGATGAATTGTGGATTTATCCATCTTTATGACTCAGCCTTGGATCAGTTGCATTGATCCAAGGGATGTTTTAAGCTTATTCAGGATGAACAAAATTTATTGACCTTACGAAAGTTACAAGGTCTGAATGAGTTGAATGATCAATCCCGGAGTTTGACTCAGGCTGATCATGAAAAAAAAATGGACTTTGGTTACAGATATCGTAACATCAGGAAGGCCTAGACCTTAAGCCAGGTAAGATGTTCTTGTGTATACCGTAAGCTTAATTTAGTGATGCCAAATGGAATCCTTTACAGGAATGTTTAACCCTGTATGGACTCTAACTTTGAGTGGTCCTATTTTGGAGACCTAGATTTGATTCGTTAAGGTTAATAACCTTAACCTAAACTATAACCTAATGGTTAAAGTAATTGCTAATCCAACCTAGCCCTAAACTATAAGCTTAATGCTCCTAAGAGTTAACTACACCTAGCGCTATGGAAGGGAGACTAATGTCTTAACCCTATGATCTAACCTATCTTAACTAATGATAAGAATGGAGGGGGACCTATGAAGGGTCACGAGTCATGGGCGGGGTTTCCATGGCATTTATGAGGGTGGATAAGGTTGAGGGACTTGGAATGCTGTCAGGTTTGGTGGAGGTTGCAAATGGCTAATGTAACCCGACGTGGCAGTATCACCAAGTATGGGAATGGTTGTTTGTTTTCTTTTGGCGATCACCAATTTTGGCGGTCGGTGGCAATGGAGAATAGGTGGGAGGATGGAAGTTAATGCAATTAATGAACTTCGGTTCCCGAGCGCGGATTGCTTGGGAAGGCATGCAAATGGAATATTGTTTGGTTGTTTGGTTTTCCATGCATTCCGTTTTTCACTCTGCTTGAGCACTGGTTCTTGAACCAGTTGTCTACTCTGTGTTGCATGGCAACTTTGAGAATTTCTAGCTTCCTTCTCTGTCGGGGAAAGTTTATAAGGCATGAAGGTAACAATTTATTGTTGTTTAATCTATCGTGGAAGAAGAAGAGAAGGTGCGAGCACATTCAGAGGTCTTCTTGAATTTTTAAGCGACATTATCAGGCATGATAGGCCCTAACTTTTAAAAATCTTACTTTCCTTCAAATGCTTTCATTAGAACAACTCTGTTCAGATGAATTTTTTTGTACAGTTGGCTTGGTTGGAAACAATGTATTGGTTTTCTTCTTCTCTTTTTGATTTGGGAATCCCTGGTTTGACTTCTGTTGAAGTCCTTGCTGTGATTACTTTATGGATATGACTTCTTTGAAGTCCTTGCAGTGTTTCATATGAATTCAACTTCTGTTGAAGACCTTGCTGTGTTAGCATGTTGGTTAAACTTTTGTTGAATCCTTGCTGAGTATACATATGGATTCGACTTCTGTTGAAATGTTTGTTGTGTATACATATGGATTCGACTTCTGTTGAAATGCTTGTTGTGTTTACATTTTGGTTCGACTCTGTTGAAATGTTTGCTGGGATTACATATGAACACGACTCTGTTGAAGTCCCTACTGTGTTTTCATGTTGGTTCGACTTCTGTTGAAGTCCTTGTTGTGAATACTTGATGGATACGACTTTTGTTGAAGTCCTTGCAGTGTTTTCATATGAATTCGACTTCTGTTGAAGTCCTTGTTGTGTTTGCATGTTGGTTCGACTTCTGTTGAAGTCCTTGCTGTGTATACATATGGATTCGACTCTATTGAAATGTTTGTTGTGATTGCATATGGGTTCGACTTCTGTTTATGTTGTTTCCTTGCTTCTTGATTAACTGAGGTAATAAGTTCCCAACTGTACCATGTTAGACGTTGCGTTGGATGATTTCATGTTTGAAGAATGACATGGAAAGAATTGTTGTGTCTAATTTGGTTGGTTTATTGATTATTGCTTGGTCGCATGAGCTCTTTTATTGCTTGACAGCTTCAGGGAATATATAGTTGAATTGTGATGAAACTGTAGTTCCTTCTTTTGAGCTCGACTGGTATAGTCACATGCGTAAGTAATATGTGGAATTTAAGCCTGTACCTCGTGAAAAGGGTGGATGGTCAATGATTATGGGTTGGTATGTGATGAAATATTAGAGTAACTGTTGTTTTCTTTACGACTTTACCTAGTTAATAGGAATACACCCGACCGAGAGAAATCTTGCTTTGAGGAACTCTGATTCTTCATAACGTGTGGGTAATCCTAGGTCTGCCTAGATGGAAATCAGGTTTTGTACTTGGAAGGGATGGGATTGTGTTGATTTCACTGTAGTGACCTTGAAATCTATCATTAAAATCAACTAGTAATACTGGAAGTGCTATTTGTTTGGTATCCTTGAATCACAATAACAAATTATCCACTATAATGACTGGAAATAGATAGTGTTACCTATCAGTAAATAATAATAGTGGGTACCCTAACTCGTAGTCTAGAATGATTCGAGTCCTGGGTGAAGGGAAGACTGTTTTATTTGGGCCATGATTGAATACGGATATTGTACGCATATGTATTTCCGTTTATAGCAATCTGTGTCTTTTGTTAATGTGCAATTGTAAGACCCTTGGAATCTGAGGGTGACCTTTTTAAAATAGTTCTATCAGATTGGAGCTAATGGTAAACTTGGGTGTTGATTTTCTTGCTCTCTCTTCTTCCTTAATTGAAATCAAGATTGAATGTATATGCATTACTCCTGGGAAGTTGGTACAGTCCTGAACCTGTTTGGAAGGGAGATCTGAATGCATCTATTTCCTTCCCCTAAGCTGTAAGGTATATGTTGATATATGACTTTTGGAATAAGAAAATATTCTCTCCCTTGTCTGGAAATTATGAGTGCTCTCTTCTTTTGTATCTTTATGTGAACTCTACAGGTACGGGCATAAGAAGAATAGAATGTTAAATTTGTATGGAGAGACTGGTAAGTATTGACTATTGACCGAGTCTCCTTCTTTATTGACGGTTATATTATCCTGTTTGAGTTGTTCGGTTATCCACTTTTATAAAAATAGTATTGTAGTAGAAGTTGGTATACTTGTCAATATCATTGAAATAATGCTATGAATATAAAGGAATTCCGTCAGTTGAGCTTCGTTGGATGTTATAATCTACCTTTTCTTGAATTGTTAAATACACACCTGTTGGATACGAACTGATAGGAATTCATTCTTGAATGGAGTAATTTGTTGAATTATTGTTGTCCTTGGTTTTCAGATGGATGGATGTTTTGGATTCATTTTGTTCTTCTTAGTCTCTAATATATATGATGAATCATCTGAAAAATATTTAGGTTTAACTGGCAGCTATAATATGAGTCATGCGTTAAAGTCATATTAGAATTGTAGAAAGATGATTAGCCTGATTCATGTTTAAGGATTTGAAGAAATGATTTCATTTAAACAGGTTGTTTAATGAGAACAATTGGTGGAATGCAATTGTTTTAAGAATTAGTGCTTATCATGCTCAGTTCACTGAACTGACCTGTGCTAGCAATTTTTGCAGATGGACATCGTAAGTGGTAAAGGCACGCAGATCTGATATGATGCTCAGATTGTTTAATCTAGTTTTTATGATGAATTTCAACTTGATTGTCTCAAATTGTATTATAGGAAGAAAGATATTCTTTCGATGTTGATTATTGTATCAAATGTGCCGAAGTGCATAAGTTGTAAATGTATGGTCTGGAAATGAATGAAATGGGGAGATTGTTACTTATGTGGCTGCATTTTTATTTGATGGATTGAACTTCTTAGGTCTGATTGAATGTAAGTGCATTTTTAATATTGTATACCATGGGAGTTATTTGGATTTTCTAAGTAGGCCTTGTAAAAATTATGTGACCGAATACTTCGTGAATGAATAGTAATTCTTTTATGTTATGAATAAGGCTAAATTGGAAATTAGTCCACTGCCTTTCGAGAAGTTAAGGTTAAACTACACCCTAATAGGTAGCTGAAATGGGAAGAGTAATCTATTACTCCCTATCCATGATCTAAGTCAAGACAACGTAATTGATGGTTTTAAATCACTATATCTTAATAACAATAAGTAAGATATATTTCAGTCTTGGGAGCTGATATAAACCCATATGGGTTTAGTTAGCATCCTTATGAGAGGACTTAGGGCTATTGCCCAATTATGTAGAATAAGATTATTGGGAACCAATGATCTCCTAGATGAGATCTCAAATCTTATTAAACTTCTCTCTGTGAAATTGAACTTAATTGCGTAAGGAAACTCAAAGGTGTGGAACCCGGGGTTGGGAAAAGACTACCCAGTTAGGAGAGTCTTAAATTTAATTTCAACTCAACTTAAGTAACTCCTTGAAGTTATGTAAATCTTTCGAGGTGGTTTTGTAGGATGTCGACACATGTCAACTGTAGGGTTGTACCTTCGAGAAGATTAGGATCTTCTCGAGGATACAACAATGTAGGTGACCTATGGTGACACCCTTTGCATTGATCGTTAAGATTTACACCTTTAAAACTCGAACAAGTTTTTACTCTGGGACTGGTTAGGACCATGGTCATGTTATGAGGCTGCCCTTGGAGACTCGGGGTACCTTGACACAGGGTTAACTGTGGTTGACCCAGTATGTCAGCTTACCCTAGTCCTCAAGAGCATCCTTATAACGTGTGTCATGTTATTAATCCGTTCCTGAGTGAATGACTTGGGATAGGGGAGGCTGACAGAAGTCAGTATAAGACATTCTATTTAACATCGGAGTGGGGTGAAGGACGTATTCTAGATTGACGAGTATGTTGTCAAGGAATACGAGACATGAACAATATGTTTCAAATCTTTGGCCAAAGTATCGCAAGCTGCTTGATTGCGTTGTCCTATGTCACCTAGTCTGAGGGACGTGATGCCGATGAATAATGGTAACAATTATTCAGATAGGTTCCTTGGATAGAGCATTCTAAAATCCCATATTAGGGAAGAGAACCGCAAGAGTGAAGTGTTAAAATAAAAATGCCAACTCTATGATACTCATGAATAGATCGGTAGATCACCGAGTCATGGAATGAATAGATCGGTGGTACACCGAGTCATTACAGTTGCATATGGTTATCTGTTATAAGAATGATTGTTATGATCTGTGAGTTCTAAATTATGTATTTAGAACTAGGAAGCACTTATCAAAAAAAAAATCTTGTTCTAATGTACTAAAATGGGAATGTTACATCTTGGTATCAGAGCTGAAGGTTGCAGCTCTTGGACCTATTGTGTCCATAATCTGATAAAAACCTAAATTTTCTTGTAACAGAAAATGGTTAGAACAAGAGGGAACGTTGAATAATGCTCCACCAGAGGGAGGGGCGGCAACAACCCAAAAACTTGATGAGATCCTTGCTGCCCTATTGGACACAAGAGATCGTTTGGCTGTACTTGAACAACAAGTAATGGGAAATGAGGAGGATGATGAAGCTGGTAACAACAATCAGCTACCTCCTGAGGACAACCCCGATATGGGTGTTGATAATAACACTGGAAATGTACCTGTCCAACCAGAAAACAAAAAGGCCAGGTTGGCAGCAGAACTCACTAATGATATAAAAAGGATAAGTCCACCTAAATATGATGGCACCACATTAGGAGATGGAGCTGAGAACTGGCTCAGTGAGATGGAGAAGTACTTTGCAATAAGAAACTTCTCGGAGGAAACCAAAGCTATTTGGGGAGCCTATCAGCTTTCCCATGAAGCATCTTCGTGGTGGGACAGCCGTAAAGCTGAGCTAAATATTGATGAGACCAATATCACTTGGGATCAATTTAAAGGCTATTTTAGGCAACGTTGGCTGCCACAACTTTTCTATGATCAGAAAATGATAGAATTCAGAACTTAGCTCAAGGAAAGCTAACTGTAACTGAATACTGGGAGCGGTTTACGAAACTCCTCAAGTATGTACCGCAGTATCAAACTGACGAGAAGTTCAGAATATGGAAATTCATCATGGGACTAAATCCCATGATAGGAGGAGAGGTCGATGTTCACAGCCCAACCACTATGGAAGGGGTTGTTGAAAAATCCATAAGGCAAGAACAGAAATTAAAGGCTATTTTTGCTCATAAAGAGGAAGTGCGGAAGAAGATTGTAAACCCTTCTTCAACTTCACTTGCACCCAAGAAGGGGCCATGGAAAAAGTTTGGAAACAGAAGTAAGTTTCCAGTGGATAATAATAAGAAAATGACAGTGAATAAGCCTGCTGGAAATATAAGGGATAGTTTTGCCAAAAATTATAACAATGGGCAGAAGCCCTATGGAGGACAACGTGATAATTTTAAGGTTGGAAGTAATTTTGAGCCTAAAAAGGGACCTGTAAGAGGCTGCTATAATTGTGGCAAAGACCACTACGTAAATCAGTGCCCTTTGAAGAAGGATGATCGTAATCAACAACATAAGATACATGCTGCAGTAGTAGACAAGCAAGCTGAAAAGTAAGTGACACCTATAGAAGTTCGGGTAAGTTATTTGGCATACCTGTCACTATTCTTTTTGATACAGGAGCTACTGAATGTTTTATTTCTAGTAAACTTGCTTCTAAACTTAAAAGAAAAGCTGGAAAAATGGATAAATCTTGGACTATACAGTATGGTAATAACTCTGTTCATACAGTGAGTATGTGTCTTTTTGGGGCAGTCCTTGACTTACCTAACTTTTCCACGGAAGTTGACCTCTATGTTACACCTTTGGGATCCTATGACATTGTCATCGGTGTCAATTGGTTAGCTGACCATAAAGCAAAAGTAGACTGCTTTGAAAAGAATATAAGATGTTTAGATGATCGGCTGAAAGCAGCAGAGATTCAAGGTGTGAAACGGGAAATTTCAGTTAGAAAACTGTCAGCTATGCAACTTAAAAAGGCTAAAAACAAAGGATGTACCTTATATGTAGTAAAGATATCTAAATTTTAGAAGAAGATGGTGATTCCATGAAATGATTTCCACTGTTGCAAAGTTTCAAGGATGTATTTCGGAGGAATTACCAGGTTTACCACCCAAAAGGGAATTTGATTTCACCATTGAAATCAAACCAGGGATGGAACCTATTTCTAAGGCACCTTATCGGATGACTACTATAGAGTTAGTCGAGCTTAAGGCACAATTGCAAGAAATTTTGTCTAAGGGTTTGATTAGACCAAGTGTTTCACCTTGGGGAGCACCAGTAATATTTGTAAAAAAGAAAGATGGAACACTTAGACTATGTATTGATTATCGGATGTTGAACAAAGCAACAATTAAGAACAGATACCCACTTCCAAGGATTGACGATCTATTTGATCAGATGCATGGAGCAGCGGTTTATTCCAAGATAGATCTTGATCTGGTTATCATCAATTAAGGATTAGAGAAGAAGATATTCATAAAACAACTTTCCGAACCAGGTACGGACATTATGAGTTCACGGTTCTACCCTTTGGATTAACTAATGCACCCGTAGACTTTTATGAACTTAATGAATAATATCTTTCAAGAATATTTGGACAAGTTTGTGCTTGTATTCTTGGATGATATTCTCATATATTCTAAAAGTGTCGAAGAGCACAATGAGCATTTGAAGATAGTTTTGGAAATTTTGAGAAAAAGAAAGTTATACGGTAAGTTATCCAAATGTTCTTTCTTTGATACTGAAGTTCACTATTTGGGTCATGTCATTAGTAAAGAGGAATTGTAGTAGATCCTTCAAAAATAGTGGCAATAACCGAGTGGCCTGCACCAAAGAATGTACATGAAGTAAGAAGCTTCATGGGCCTTGCTGGTTATTATAGAAAATTTGTTAAGGATTTTTCTAAAGTGGCTGCACCGATAACTTCATTGCAGAAGAAGGATAAGAAATTTATTTGGAATGATAAGTGTGAAACTACTTTCAAAAGTTTGAAAATCCAGTTGACTTCAGCACCTATATTAGCTGTACCGGACCCTAATGGGAACTTTACTGTTGTAACGGATGCTTACGGGAAGGCCTTGGAGGTGTTTTGTTACAAAATGATCAAGTCATAGCATATGAAAGTAGAAAACTTAAGTTACATGAGCTGAATTATGCCCCTCATGATTTAGAGCTTGCTGCCATTGTTCATGCACTTCAAGTCTGGAGACACTATTTACTTGGGAAACCTTTTGAGTTAAAAACTGATCATTTAGGGCTGAAATATATTTTCACTCAGCCTAACCTAAATGCAAGACAACGAAGGTGGTTAGAGTTTTTATCTCAATATGATTTTGATATTAGTTACATCAAAGGAAAAGAGAATAGAGTAGTAGATGCTCTAAGTCGTAGGAAGCACATTTCTGCTCTTATAACATTAAGAACTCAGTTTAAGGATGAGGTAAAAAGTGCCTCAGAATCTGATATATACTTTCAGCAAGTAAAAGTAGCACTCGCTGTGGAACCAAAGGATGAAAGGTATAAAGGTTTTCATTTTGATAATGAAGGAATCTTACGTTATGAAAATAGAGTATACGTACCTATGCTAAATGATTTGAGAAAGAAGTTGTTAGTTGAATTTCATAATTCACCCTTCTCTGGACACCCGGGTATCACAAAAATGCTTGCTGATCTAAAACAACAATACTTTTGGAAAGGTATGAAAAAGGATGTTATTGATTTTGTGACACATTGTCTGGAATGTCAATGGGTTAAGGCAGAACACATGCACCCCGCTGGTCTATTATATCCCCATAGCATACCGCAGTATAAATGGCAAGTCATAAGCATGGATTTTGTACAAGGGCTGCCTATGTCGAGAAATAAACATGATGTTATCTTGGTAGTTGTAGACAAACTAACAAAGGTAGCTCATTTCATCACTGGAAATCTAAAGGATGATTCTCCAGTGTTAGCCAAAAGGTTTGTACACGAAATTTTCAGGTTGCATGGAGTACCTGAATTGATTATATCTGACAGGGATCCTAGAATGACCTCAAGATTTTGGCAAACACTTAATACAGCTCTTGGAACGAAACTAAACTTCAGTTCTGCATATCACCCGGAAACGGATGGACAAACTGAGAGAGTAAATCAGGTGTTGGAAGATATGTTACGAATGTATTGCATGGATCAACAGTATAAATGGGAAGAGTATCTCCCATTAGTTGAATTTGCATACAACAACACATATCACTCTTCTCTTAAAATGGCACCTTTTGAGGCACTTTATGGAAGAAAGTGCAGAACCCCTGTTAGTTGGGATAGTATTGAGGATAGAGTGGTAATTGGACCAGAAATCCTCACTGAAATGGAACAACAAGTTAAGATGATTCGTGAGTGATTGAAAGAAGCAGCAGATAGGTAAGAAGAGCTATGCTGACCTAAAGCGGGTTGATCGAAAGTTTGAACTTGGTGAAAAGGTTTTCCTTCGTGTTAAACCTAGAAAGAGTTCTATAACTTTTGGCAAGGCTGCCAAGTTGTCACCTCGTTATGTGGGACCTTTCGAGATTGTCAAAATAATCAATCTTGTAGCTTACCGATTAGCATTACCACCTGCTTTGTCTCGCATGCATGATGTTTTCCATATTTCTTTGCTTAAGAAATACGTTTCAGACTTGTCACATGTTTTAAATTGGAATTCCTTGCAGGTCCAAGACCCAGGAATAATCATGGTTAAACCCACACGAGTGCTGGAAACTCACCAATTGCATTTGAGAAATCATGAAATACAACAATGTAAGGTCAGTGGGACCTAGTTTAACGAAGAAAGTGCAACTTGGGAAAATCTGGAAGAGATGAAAATTTCTTTTCCCTTTCTTTTTGAATAGAATGGAATCTGTTGACAATTTTTTATTATTATGAACTTATCTTTTTCATGTCTTTATGTAAGCCAACTTTGAGGCAAACATTATTCAGGTTGAATAAATTGTATCATGACATTGATTTCTGGAATTATTCAAGTTGGAAATAGTCTTTTGTATTGTGAACTAATAAATTGATTGACCTGAAGGTAAATCAAAAGATGTAATCATCGGGACGATGAATCTTTTAGGAGGGAAGCATGTAACACCCTGAACTGTTGTTACTTCCTCCTGAGCATTCAAGTGTTGATATATGATTTCTTCTGTATAAGGACATGTTCCTTTGGTTTGTGAAGTCATGCTTGATATGGATTGTATCTTCTTTGCTCTTGAAGATCTTTGACTGAGCCAGAATATGCTTGGACTCTTTTGTTTCTTTCATTCTTCACACTTGAGTTCAATTTGATTTCTGGATGAATTGTGGATTTATCCATCTTTATGACTCAGCCTTGGATCAGTTGCATTGATCCAAGGGATGTTTTAAGCTTATTCAGGATGAACAAAATTTATTGACCTTACGAAAGTTACAAGGTCTGAATGAGTTGAATGATCAATCCCGGAGTTTGACTCAGGCTGATCATGAAAAAAATGGACTTTGGTTACAGATATCGTAACATCAGGAAGGCCTAGACCTTAAGCCAGGTAAGATGTTCTTGTGTATACCGTAAGCTTAATTTAGTGATGCCAAATGGAATCCTTTACAGGAATGTTTAACCCTGTATGGACTCTAACTTTGAGTGGTCCTATTTTGGAGACCTAGATTTGATTCGTTAAGGTTAATAACCTTAACCTAAACTATAACCTAATGGTTAAAGTAATTGCTAATCCAACCTAGCCCTAAACTATAAGCTTAATGCTCCTAAGAGTTAACTACACCTAACATTATGGAAGGGAGACTAATGTCTTAACCCTATGATCTAACCTATCTTAACTAATGATAAGAATGGAGGGGGACCTATGAAGGGTCACGAGTCATGGGCGGGGGTTTCCATGGCATTTATGAGGGTGGATAAGGTTGAGGGACTTGGAATGCTGTCAGGTTTGGTGGAGGTTGCAAATGGCTAATGTAACCCGACGTGGCAGTATCACCAAGTATGGGAATGGTTGTTTGTTTTCTTTTGGCGATCACCAATTTTGGTGGTCGGTGGCAATGGAGAATAGGTGGGAGGATGGAAGTTAATGCAATTAATGAACTTCGGTTCCCGAGTGGATTGCTTGGGAAGGCATGCAAATGGAATATTGTTTGGTTGTTTGGTTTTCCATGCATTCCATTTTTCACTCTGCTTGAGCATTGGTTCTTCGAACCAGTCGTCTACTCTGTGTTGCATGGCAACTTTGAGAATTTCTAGCTTCCTTCTCTGTTGGGGAAAGTTTATAAGGCATGAAGGTAACAATTTATTGTTGTTTAATCTATCGTGGAAGAAGAAGAGAAGGTGTGAGCACATTCAGAGGTCTTCTTCAAATTTTTAAGCGACATTATCAGGCATGATAGGCCCTAACTTTTAAAAATCTTGCTTTCCTTCAAATGCTTTCATTAGAACAACTCTGTTCAGATGAATTTTTTTATACAGATTGGCTTGGTTGGAAACAATGTATTGGTTTTCTTCTTCTCTTTTTGATTTGGGAATCCCTAGTTTGACTTCTTTTGAAGTCCTTGCTGTGATTACTTTATGGATACGACTTCTTTGAAGTCCTTGCAGTGTTTCATATGAATTCAACTTCTGTTGAAGACCTTGCGTTGTGTTAGCATGTTGGTTAAACTTTTGTTGAATCCTTGCTGAGTATACATATGGATTCGACTTCTGTTGAAATGTTTGTTGTGTATACATATGGATTCGACTTCTGTTGAAATGCTTGCTGTGTTTACATTTTGGTTGACTCTGTTGAAATGTTTGCTGGGATTACATATGAACACGACTCTGTTGAAGTCCTTGCTGTGTTTTCATGTTGGTTTGACTTCTGTTGAAGTCCTTGCTGTGAATACTTGATGGATACGACTTCTGTTGAAGTCCTTGCAGTGTTTTCATATGAATTCGACTTCTGTTGAAGTCCTTGTTGTGTTTGCATGTTGGTTCAACTTTTGTTGAAGTCCTTGCTGTGTATACATATGGATTCGACTCTATTGAAATGTTTTTTGTGATTGCATATGGGTTCGAATTCTTTTATGTTGTTTCCTTGCTTCTTGATTAACTGAGGTAATAAGTTCCCAACTGTACCATGTTAGACGTTGCGTTGGATGATTTCATGTTTGAAGAATGACATGGAAAGAATTGTTGTGTCTAATTTGGTTGGTTTATTGATTATTGCTTGGTCGCATGAGCTCTTTTATTGCTTGACAACTTCAGGGAATATATAGTTGAATTGTGATGAAACTGTAGTTCCTTCTTTTGAGCTCGACTGGTATAGTCACATGCGTAAGTAATATGTGGAATTTAAGCCTGTACCTCTGTGAAAAGGGTCTGGATGGTCAATGATTATGGGTTCGGTATGTGATGAAATATTAGAGTAACTGTTGTTTTCTTTACGACTTTACCTGGTTAACGGGAATACACCCGACCGAGAGAAATCTTGCTTTGAGGAACTCTGATTCTTCATAACGTGTGGGTAATCCTAGGTCTTCCTGGATGGAAATCAGGTTTTGTACTTGGAAGGGATGGGATTGTGTTGATTTCACCTGTAGTGACCTTGAAATCTATCATTAAAATCAACTAGTAATATTGGAAGTGCTATTTGTTTGGTATCCTTGAATCACAATAACAAATTATCCCTTTATAATGATTTGGAAATAGATAGTGTTACCTATCAGTAAATAATAATAGTGGGTACCCTAACTCGTAGTCTAGAATGATTTGAGTCCTGGGTGAAGGGAAGACTGTTTTATTTGGGCCATGATTGAATACGGATATTGTACGCATATGTATTTCCATTTATAGCAATCTGTGTCTTTTGTTAATGTGTAATTGTAAGACCCTTGGAATCTGAGGGTGACCTTTTTAAAATAGTTCTATCAGATTGGAGCTAATGGTAAACTTGGGTGTTGATTTTCTTGCTCTCTCTTCTTCCTTAATTGAAATCAAGATTGAATGTATATGCATTACTCTGGGAAGTTGGTACATCCCTGAACTGTTTGGAAGGGAGATCTGAATGCATCTGTTTCCTTCCCTAAGTGTAAGGTATATGTTGATATATGACTTTTGGAATAAGAAAATATTCTCTCCCTTGTCTGGAAATTATGAGTGCTCTCTTCTTTTGTATCTTTATGTGAACTCTACGGTACGGGCATAAGAAGAATAGACTGTTAAATTTGTATGGAGAGACTGGTAAGTACTGACTCTTGACCGGGTCTCCTTCTTTATTGATGGTTATATTATCCTGTTTGAGTTGTTCGGTTATCCACTTTTATAAAAATAGTATTGTAGTAGAAGTTGGTATACTTGTCAATATCATTGAAATAATGCTATGAATATAAAGGAATCCCGTCAGTTGAGCTTGTTGGATGTTATAATCTGCCTTTGCTTGAATTGTTAAATACACACCTGTTGGATACACGAACTGATAGGAATTCATTCTTGAATGGAGTAATTTGTTGAATTATTGTTGTCCTTGGTTTTCAGATGGATGGATGTTTTGGATTCATTTTGTTCTTCTTAGTCTCTAATATATATGATGAATCATCTGAAAAATATTTAGGTTTAACTGGCAGCTATAATATGAGTCATGCGTTAAAGTCATATTAGAATTGTAGAAAGATGATTAGCCTGATTCATGTTTAAGGATTTGAAGAAATGATTTCATTTAAATAGGTTGTTTAATGAGAACAATTGGTGGAATGCAATTGTTTTAAGAATTAGTGCTTATCATGCTCAGTTCACTGAACTGACCTGTGCTAGCAATTTTTGCAGATGGACATCGTAAGTGGTAAAGGCACGCAGATCTGATATGATGCTCAGATTGTTTAATCTGGTTTTTATGATGAATTTCAACTTGATTGAGTCAAATTGTATTATAGGAAGAAAGATATTCTTTCGATGTTGATTATTGTATCAAATGTGCCAAAGTGCATAAGTTGTAAATGTATGGTCGGAAATGAATGAAATGGGGAGATTGTTACTTATGTGGCTGCATTTTTATTTGATGGATTGAACTTCTTAGGTCTGATTGAATGTAAGTGCATTTTTAATATTGTATACCATGGGAGTTATTTGGATTTTCTAAGTAGGCCTTGTAAAAATTATGTGACCGAATACTTCGTGAATGAATAGTAATTCTCTTTTGTTATGAATAAGGCTAAACTGGAAATTAGTCCACTGCCTTTCGAGAAGTTAAGGTTAAACTACACCCTAATAGGTAGCTGAAATGGGAAGAGTAATCTATTACTCCCTATCCATGATCTAAGTCAAGACAACGTAATTGATGGTTTTAAATCACTATATCTTAATAACAATAAGTAAGATATATTTCAGTCTTGGGAGCTGATATAAACCCATATGGGTTTAGTTAGCATCCTTATGAGAGGACTTAGGGCTATTGCCCAATTATGTAGAATAAGATTATTGGGAACCAATGATCTCCTAGACGAGATCTCAATTCTTATTAAACTTCTCTCTGTGAAATTGAACTTAATTGCGTAAGGCAACTCAAAGGTGTGGAACCCAGGGGTTGGGAAAAGACTACCCAGTTAGGAGAGTCTTAAATTTAATTTCAACTCAACTTAAGTAACTCCTTGAAGTTATGTAAATCTTTCCGAGGTGGTTTTGTAGGATGTCGACACATGTCAACTGCAGGGTTGTACCTTCGAGAAGATTAGGATCTTCTCGAGGATACAACAATGCAGGTGACCTATGGCGACACCCTTTGCATTGATCGTTAAGATTTACACCTTAAACTCGAACAAGTTTTTACTCTGGGACTGGTTAGGACCATGGTCATGTTATGAGGCTGCCCTTGGAGACTCGGGGTACCTTGACACACAGGGTTAACTATGGTTGACCCAGTATGTCAGCTTACCCTAGTCCTCAAGAGCATCCTTATAATGTGTGTCATGTTATTAATCCATTCCTGAGTGAATGACTTGGGACAGGGAGGCTGACAGAAGTTAGTATAAGACATTCTATTTAACATCGGAGTGGGGTGAAGGACATATTCCAGATTGACGAGTATGCCGTCAAGGAATACGAGACATGAACAATATGTTTCAAATATTTGGCCAAAGTATCGCAAGTTGCTTGATTGCGTTGTCCTATGTCACCTAGTCTGAGGGACGTGATGCCGATGAATAATGGTAAAATTATTTAGATAGGTTCCTTGGACAGAGCATTCTAAAATCCTAGATTAGGGAAGAGAACCGCAAGAGTGAAGTGTTAAAATAAAAACGCCAACTCTATGATACTCATGAATAGATCGGTAGATCACCGAGTCATGGAATGAATAGATCGGTGGTACTGAGTCATTATAGTTGCATATGGTTATCTGTTATAAGAATGATTGTTATGATCTGCGAGTTCTAAATTATGTATTTAGAACTAGGAAGCACTTATTGAAAAATAAATAAAAAAATTGTTCTAATGTACTAAAATGGGAATGAGTTCTAAATTATGTATTTAGAACTAGGAAGCACTTGTTTAGAAAAAAAAAAATTGAAAAAATTTGAGTTTTTGTTCTAATGTACTAAAATGGGAATCATGTGGAATTTATCTTGTTTTTCCAATATTTGTACTTCTACTTTGGGGTATCTTGTATACTTTTCTCTACTGGTAGGAACCCGAACTTGTGTTTTAAACAATGACAAATAAATGAATAAGGATTTGGCATTATTGCATCCTAGATTGCTTTTTGTATAGGAACTAGGGTAGTGTTGATATTGTTGTTCCAATAAGGTTTGGATTCATAAGGAAAGCTAGAAGTATTATTTTCTATAAACCTGTGTGTTTGGTTTTGTATTCTCCTTTGGAAACTAGCGAAAGAAATTCTAAGTTTAAAATACAATTTAGAATTCAGTTGATAATACAAAGGGAATGAATTCTTAATCGGATCTCTTCTATTGAGTTTATTTAACTATGGGAAGTTAAGTTTTGTTAATTCAAACTTCTTTGTAGATTGACTCTCTTCCATGCTATAGAAGCAATTACTATCCTAGGCCTACTTGAATTCCTGAGTTCGGTTATACGCCCTTTATATCATGGAGGAAATAGTGTGAACTCACTCTTCGAAAAAAAAACTTCCTTGTGTATTGTTTAGTTTAACTTGTATAGATCTATGGTCGTGTCTATTTGGGAAGTGTGCACTTGAGTCATCTTGTAGAAAAGATAAGGTAATCATTTCTAGTTTGGCTACATTTTGAATGAATGAGTAATGCATCATTAGGATATTGTTTTTCAGATGGACTCCTTTCTGTGCACTCAATAATATTATTAATCTTCCTTGGATGGACATGAGTAAGAGATAATCCTTATGTAAGTCTATCTTGAATTTTGGAACGTATGGTTTCGGATCTACGAATGATATCTTCTATAATGTAGAATATACTTAAGGCTTGTAAGTAGGATGATAAATTTTGATTCTCTCCTTCTTAGATTGGTTTTAGATTCTTGTATCGGATGTTGTCTCTTAAATGGTGAACCCTTTTGTTGGTTTCCTTGATTGATGCGGATATGTAGGAAATCGATTATGTACATTCGAACTAGTTTTCTATCTTTTAGATGAATGGTGAATCATGGATATAGTCTGTATTGATTCTTCTTCTTATTTATTTAAGTTGTAGGATGAATAATCCTAAATATGTACTATGCTGAAATGAATTTCTATGTACATGATTCTAGAAACTTGAAAAAAATGACAATAAGGTTTTTGGTTCGAAAGTAACTCTTTTCGTTACATAGTAAAGTTAACTTTTGTATTTCAATTCGGAGAGAATTATGAAATCATTAGACGACAAGATTTTTTTGTTTGTTTTAAATAAGTGGCTGATTGGGTCAATTCATATATGATATAATGTAGTAGTTTTGATTATATTATGCTCATTTCTTAAAAGTGTATTTAGAATTATTATTTGTACTTCCTTTATGGTTGTTATTACTTATGCTTATTGGTATGATATATTAATTATTTCATTGCAGCGGGGTTGTTTTCATGGAACAATTAGTGGAATGCGAGTTCATTTTAATGCTTAGTGCTTATCATGCTTAGTTTAATGGCGCCCGTCTAGCAATTTTTACGAGATGGACTTCGTAAGTGATAAAAGAAGGAAAAATGTTTATGATGCATTGGCTGATTTAAAGTCTAGTTCTTTTTAAAAGAATTTTGATTTATTCTTGAGTTGTATTGAATAGAAAAGTTATGTTCTTTTACGATCTTAATGTTGATCGACATGTAGTATGCCTGGAATGCATTGTGTTTTAAAGTGTATATTTTATCATGATGAATTGAAAAGTTCAAAAGTGACTCCAAATCATGGTTTAAATTCTCTTTTACTTAGTATGAAGAAAATAGTAATGCTATCTTATTGATATTCTTTATATTTGTTTGTATGCATATTCTTTGTTATCATTTAATAAGTTGGATTAAGGGAATAGTTCAATCTCCCTTACTAAAGTGTAACTTTTTAAGTTGTAAAAGATGTCGTTCTCTATCTAAACGATTATAGTATAATAATGAAATATGTATTGGACATACAATTAAATCAGTATGAGTGGTGAATGATAAAAAGGTTATGTTAACCTAACATTTAATCATTAGAGGAAGAATCTTACTATCTCGGAAGAATGAAAAATAAAAGGGATGGTGGTTATGATCTTTAATGTTTGTACTTCATTTTATATAAAGTAAAAACTAGTGAATCTAGGTGGATGAAACACCTTCTTTGGACATGACTAGGTGGAAATAAAATTAGCCGTTTGATGTTTTTACGCCCTATTTATGGGATAAATGCTTGTTATGCCGAGTTAACGAACATAAATGCAAACATGAGTTAATGAAGTTTTTAATATCAAATAAGATTAATTATGGATAAAGAACTCAATAAATGTTGGAATTAGGGTTAGGCATGGTTCTTGCATAATCTGTATATTAATCCAATTTAATGATGAATTAATGACACCAAGGAGTATGTACATCGTGATGAAGCGAGTTCTAAGGGATGTTGGAACACGCCACGGTGCATGGATATACCTTCGAGAAGACTAAGGGCTTCTCAAGGATACATTGTTGTAGTTGACATGTGGCAACACCCTTCCGTATTTATTCATCTAGATCTACACACTAATGGACTTGAACTTAGTTTCTCTCTAGGTCAAGTTAGTGGCATGATTAGAATATGAAGTAGATTTCTATGACTTAGGGTACCTAGGTGCATTCAAACGACTTAGGTTGGTCAAGTATGCCCATATTTTTTAAGTCATCGTGAGTGTCTCCCTATAAAAATTATGTCACTAACCTAGGTTAGGGTCAAACCATGGGGCAAGTGGTCATGAAGTCAAGAAAGACCATTCTAGATAACATTAGAGTGTGGTGGAGGACATATTCCAAATTGACAAGTATGTCATCTAGGAATAGTAACATGGACAAGTATGTTGAAAATCTTTGGCCAAAGTATCGCAAGCTGCTGGTTACATTGTCTTATGTCACCTAATTTAAAGAAACATGATGTAAGGTGAATATTGGTAACAAATATTCAGATAGGTTCTTTAAATAGATCACTCAAGATTACTCAGAATAAGGTAGGAAAACCAAGTATACGTAGTATACATAAAGTATTCTATACTTTAAGACAAACATGAGAGATCGGTTAGTAATCGAGTCATGAAATGAGAGATTGGTAATTTACCAAGTCATTATAACTGCTTATGGTTATCTGTTATGAGATTGATTGGCATGGAATGTGTGTTCTAAATGATGTTTTATTTAGAACAAAGAACATTGTGGAATTTTTTTTTCCATTGTTTCTAAAGTCTTAAATTAGGAATGTTACATCTTGGTATCGAGCTAAAGATTGCAGCTCTTGGACCTATTGTTTCTTCATATGATGAATATCATAAGATAATTTTGAAAAGAGAGTCTTAAAGTGCACATCATACTCCCACACACTCTCTTCCATACCTTGTTGAATCTCCTTTAGCACACTAATGTTTTTCTATTGGCGAGGAATATGGAATTCAACTAAGAAGGCATCCTCACCAAAAACTCTATTTCATAATTAACGTGTCGGTCCTTAAATAGAATAAGCTAAACAAACATAATAGAAAAGGCACTCCTAGGATCACATTTTTCTTAGTGTTTCTGTTTGGCTTGCTTTTTCAGTGAGAGATCACGTTATTCATTTCTCTTGTTCATCCTTACACGCTCCTCATCACAGTTGGTGTATTCCGACTTCACACGAGTATGCCCGGGCCATAATATCATCATTCTTAGAATTATGGGTCTGATTCTACATCAGATTTTAATTCACAACCACTATTCTTTCATCATTGTTTCAATTTCACGATAACCATTATCGATTACCCTCGACCGCCATCGATTATACCCAACCGACGTTAGTTCGGTCCTTTTGTTAACCTACCCAAAGGGACATTTTTATTCATCTTCTTCCACTTTTCACAGTCCCTGTCACTGCCATCATTCCCATTGACATTGTAAAACTCATTAGATTTGGCATACCTATCAGATTTGACCTCCTACCTTGTTTTTCACTCACTATCCATTTTCTATAGTGACCGACAGTGGTTACCCCTGACCGACATCGGTTTTCCCTAACCGGCATCAGTTAGCCTATTTCATTTCCCAACCCACATTTGGTACCTAATACACTTTTACCGTCGATTCACTGTTCTGCTATTTTTACGTGTCATTTAGAGAAGTAGCTCTACAATCGATCAAGATTAGTTCACATGGTGCTGACTCGAAAACAAGCAAGCACACTCATATTTCATGCCAGTTGTCAACCAATCCCACCTATTCCTTCACCACCTTCCATTTTATCACCAGCCATGGATCCCATCAAACCTATCACTATTCTTGCTCTTTGGAGATGAGGAGTTTGCATGACTCTTTGACCAAAACCCTACCGCTTTGCGTTTTACCTTTCCCATTCATCCAATCAAGATACCTCGGGTCGGTTGATATATGGAATTCTGTATCTATCCCCACGACTCTCGCTCGATTCCCTGCATCAGCCCATCGGCTCTGTGCTTCTTGCATATACTTTACCCTAGTTGTCTCACAGCCTAGGTCCTATACCCGTTATGACTGCCGCATTTTCCATCTCCATGGCACTGCCACATCAAAAATACCCTCAACAACTACCCAAAACGTAACCTCATCCACCTCTAATGTCTCACACATGCTTGTAGCTATTTTACCACCTCTAGTGTCGGTGAACCCTACCCCATTTCAGAACGTGATCCTTTCCATTCCACAATCATTAGCCCTCATTTCCACTAGGGTTACCAAGACCCTTCCACCTCTATATACCTACTATCAACAACCTCCCATTTCATCCATTTTCACTCCAAGTACGTACTCTCTATTTCACTACCTTCTTGCTAATCACCTACATGGCAGCACCATACACCGGAGTGCCACCCCATTATATTCCAAAACCAACCCTCTCACGCTACGGGAGGAATCCAAACATCACAACCTACCAACGACCTAATAAAATTGATGTTGGACAAGATGCTGACATTGGAGGCGTCATTTTCGAGCTCCCACAACAATCTCACCTATGATGAGATTTGCAACGAGCCCATCCACTTGTCTATTCCTATTTGCCCATACCCCAGTGCATTGGGAAATGCCTAAATTCAATCTGTTTCAATAGCAAAGAAGACCCGTAACAACATTTGTGGTCTTTCAAACATGGGTGTTATCTAATCGCTCACGATGATGCCTTGCTCTTAAGAACCTTTCCCATGTCCCTCACTGGACCTGCATTAGATTGGTATAGTGGGTTACCTAGACACTCTATATTCTCATTCAATTAGGTAGCCCAAGCCTTCTTGGATAATTTCTCTATCAATATCATCAAGAAGGTTACCATGACCAACCTATACTCCATGCATCAGTATGAGGACGAATCTATCACAGATTTTATCACTCACTGGTGTAGCTTGATCAACCAACTCACCTTCCAACTACCACAAACAGAACTCATCGAACTCTTGGATGGGTTTGTGCTGAGACATATGTCATCAACCTTATAGGTCTAAACCTTCTAAACATTCGATGAAGCATTCACTATGGCACAAAAGTTAGAGATTTGGGCCATCAAAGAGAAGAAAATCCAATTATGCAATAAGAATTTGGCATTCAAGTCGAATGATACCTCTTCTTCTTCCAAACGAAAAAATAATTATTCAAAGGCTAAGGGCACCACTAACACTGTGGTACTCAAGGCCGGCCCATCTCATCCATCAAATCAGGCTACCCCCTCATCTAATCTCTCACCCATCTAGACTTTTCAATTCAGATGAGAGCAATAGAAATACATCCCAATTGGGGAACCTTACTCTTCTGTCTTAGAAAAGCTTATCAAGGTCAGAGCCATCACTCTTCCACCCATAAAGCGCACACTAGTTTTGACCCTACTCACCCCATGCCCGCATGGTATAAGGAACATGACTTCGTCAGAACTATCATCGAGTAAAGGGTCATAGTGACCAAGAATCGCATCACTTTCAAAAATATTGTCCAAGAAATGCTCAAGAAAGGCAAGTTAACCATGGATAATCCTAACACACCTGCCAACAAAACCTACACATCTTCAAGAAACCATTTCCCAACCATGGCCCTTCATCTGATCAAACCGGTGAGACCTCAACTCATCATACTCATACCCGTGAGGTTCACGCTATTTTTACTGACGTACCTGTCACCTCCCAGTTACCCCATATTCCTTCCATATAGGAAATCCTAGCCCAAAATCCTCCTTCCGTGTTGGAATCCACCACACCTACTCCTCCACCCATAGAGGAACACCTTTCATCTCCTTCATCACCTATGGAGGATTCTCCCGCTAACATCAAGACCATTTCACCTTTGGCTTCTCTACTTAGAGAACCGGTACCCACAGTACCTCCTCCACTCATAGAGGAGCACCCATTACCTCCTCCACCCACGAAGAGAACCTATCCATTTCTCCACCTACGGAGGTGCAACCATCATCTCCTCAACCCATCAAAGACCCGGTTGAGATACCTTTGCCTCTTGGTGAGAATTCTCCATTAGTTACCCAGAATCCTTGGACCTACTTTCGGCTCTCTTACTTTTTAAAGTGAAGCTAGCCAATTTCCTATCTCTAAGACACATTTTATGGGAATTTCCATTAGATCCTCATCAACTCCATCTATAGACGTGTCATTCTCATGTTTGGTCAATCACTTAGACTATGTGGATAGAGCCTTATTACGGGGTGTCTTCTACTTCCAATCTCAACACGGATGTAGATGTCCCTTCGATACCTCCACTATCTACCCAAAAATATTTTGACCAATCAAACCGAACACAACCACCTCTATCACAACTCCTTCCACAACACACACATTACAGCTCAAACCACACCCTTACCTATAACTCAACCTACATCTAAACCCAAACCCACACCTACTGACATCTTCATCGACTAAACCTATTACCACATTAGGGGTCATCCGAGCACAAGCCTTACCCATCCACCTATCAAATTTGGATTTAGATACATCCTCCAAAGACAACAACAAACCTACTCTAACAACCAAACAAAAGCACCAAAGCCATAGAAATCATACCTCGGATGTGCCAATCACACCTACACCTATCCCATCGACTTAGGATCTCAGCTTCCCAACATGGTCAAGTAACCTCCACCCATAAATAAACCAAAAACACAACTCATTCCTTCCTCACAAACCTCTAACCTACCCGGATGCCTAACACGACTTACACACGGAACCTACTGACATCTTTACCACCCATACCTCCAATACCCTCGGCTATGGCTTCATTACCCATTACACTTTAGTCACAGTCTCTCACTCCCCAAGCACGACTTACGTCATCTACCTTCACAACACCTCCGTTATCCCCATGGGTAACTCACCCTATTCCCCATCTACTTTTCCTTTTATACCTCGTACACCCATATCACCTTTACCCAAGAAGGTGCAACCCAAAAACAAAACTCCACTACCCCACAATAAGGTAGTCAAAACAACCACACATCCTCCTACCCATCCATCTACTATACTCCTACCTAAACAAGCATGAATGACACCCAAAACCATGTTAACACCCAAACCCATGGCTCGACCTACTCCTCTTCCAAATGTCGTTCCTCAACAATAAAACACACCTACACCCAAACCCACATTCACTTCCCATTGTGATCCACTAGCAGGGTCTTATGCCAAAATTTTAACCAACCTCCTTGAGACTTCTATCATCACATTACTGCCACTCAAGCCTTATGACCGCTCAAACCCAAGCCAACAGGGTTTGATGATACTAAAATTTGTGCCTACCATCGTGTGCTAGGGCACAATGTGGAGAACTAAAAGGCATTGAAAACCATCCTAATCCAGTTATGTCCTTTAGAAGTCAAATTTGATGACGACGACCTTCTCGGACGAGGATCCTACTTCACTGACACCCATTCCTACACTTCCCACTCAAAAACCATAGCCTCCACCCTCACAGGTCCTAAATCCACCCCCAATATTTGAAATTAACATGGTTGACATTAGATAACTTGCCATGCCATCACCCCAATGTTGTTGCACGTAACTCACCTCACAAGGCTTTTCTTCTCCAGGTAGGTTTTCCCCATTGTGTCGTTACACCACTCATCCTACACCTTCTCCATTTAATGACTCCCCTCAAATCAACATGATACACATCACTACACATGCTCAGAAGGATAAGGGCAAAGAAAAGGTAACTGACGCACCAACCAATCCTATACCCAACATACCATCTGCACTCCATACCTAAAGTCACTATCCGCGCCCCACGTACGTACCCCATTTCTTATGGCATCACACATCACACCATGATCAAACAATTACACCAGTCTCCCCTCAAAATGTCCTTATATGACCTATTCCAAACCTCATAATCCCATCATCAAGCTCTCATAAAGGTTCTTTAATCTATTGAGGTTTTACCCAATGACCCTACACCCATAGCCTCCATTATCACACCCCATCATGTAGCCTCTCTCACCAAATTACCACCTTCATCTTCACCCCACCCTATTCACGAAGTAGCCTCCCTTAGCTTCTCAGAGGAAGAGATCGCGCCGCACCAAAATGATGACCCAGACCTATCCCTCTTCATCTCTGTCCACATCGATGACATATGAGTACACTGTCTGATGATTGATGGGGGCACTAGCATTAACATCATCTCATCCCATGCTTTCACTCAAATGCCCATACCTAAAAATTACATGCATAAACATCCGCTCATGTTGTGTTCTTTTGATGATGCTATCAATTCTACACTAGGCACCATCATCCTCCACATTTGCATGGGCCCCGAACTATTCCAAAATTATTTTACGTTTTGGAGGGGTAATTTCAATATAACCTATTGCTTGTGGACCTAGATTCGTGTCATGGGTTGCATTCCTTCCACTTTGCATTTTTGTGTAAATTCGAACATGAAGGACACACCTATACCATTCTAGTGACCCATCACCTTTTAAAACATGCAAATTTCTTTACCAACCCAATGATGTGCTCATACCTATTAATTCATCTACCTCTGTAATCATGTTACTTCTTCACCTACACCTCCACTTACCAAGACAACATTTGCTTCAACCGAACATACCTGCTCCATTCCTACCACTAATCCAACCTCCGAACTAACCCATCGCCTTCCCAATCTGTTAACTCCACCTTCACATCAACCTCCAACACATCATCCATTCCATCTACCTACATACAAACCACTCGATCCCTTGGAAGGTGTTTTTCAACACCTCACTCGAGGAGTATCGCCTATATAGTATCAACACATTCCTTACTCCAAAAGAGTATGGAAGTCATCACCAACACCTCTGTTATGATCACCACATAGGAGAATGCCTCCTTTATGGTCCTCCTCATCTTCATACCAATCTCACCTATGGGGGACTGGATACTACCACTTACATACCTGAACCACCGCCACAAACTCGCCCATTTTCCACTAACTTCAAATCACTTACCAATCACCATTTCACCCACACCTTCCTACATCGATGTGCATGGAAGGGTTTTGGTTCTATATTTTACAAGCAATTCTGCCATACCATTGTTATATGTACCACCAGAAACATAACGACCGTAGTGGTATCAACTTTCTGAACCACCTACCAAACAGGCCCGTATTGAACTCATTAAGGACACTAGCTCTTCTCCACCTTCTTCACCCACTCTGCCTTCATCACCACCCTCACCGATGGAGTTGATAGATCTTGAATCTATCCCTTCTAACTTTTTTTTCATAAACACCATTTCCTTAGGGCCTTTGACTTATCAATGCGAGGGTGAGGCCCCTTCCACTCTTCCCTTCCTATATCCTAAAATGATCGATGACGATACACCTTCAATTAATGTCGTTCAATTCCAGGATGATGAATCCATACTCACCTACCTTGGTGTAGAAGACTCATATATTCATCAGTCATCACCCTCGAGACGCAAACCATGTTAAATGAATCGACTATCGAGATCAACATTCATACTCGGGATGACTGCACATCCTAAAGATCAAGGAATCTTTAGATCTTTCTTGAACAGAATCCATCACTTATTTTCTCGAGAGATCATAACCATGCTTTAGCTTGGTCTTACATAGACATGTCTCGGTATTGACCCCACCATAGTTTTCCATAATATTGTAACCATTCCTAATGCCAAACCCATCAAACAAAAGTGAGGAAAATGCACCCTCGCATTGCTCTTCTCGTCAAAGAAGAACTTCAACGCCTTCTTTTCTGTTTCCTTAATCTTACCCATTGATTATCCTCATTGGATTTATAACATCATCCATGTCACTAAAGCAACAGGAGGACTCCAAATTTGCACGGACTTCCGTGACCTCAACCTAGCTTTCCTAAAAGATGACTTTCCCTTACCTAGTATTGATCAACTGGTCGACCATACCGCTAGTCACAAGATGCTATCACTCATGGATGGCTTCTCGGGTTATAAATTTTTGCTTTGCTTTCCCAGAGAAGATCAACACAAGACCTCATTCATCACCCCTTGGGGACCTTCGCTATCGATGCATGCCTTCGGCCTTGAAAATGCTGGTGCCACATATCGGTGGGCTATGACTTACATCTTCCATGACATCATGCATTGCATAGTAGAAGATTACATGGATGATCTCTTGGCCAAATATAAATTCTGCTCGAGCACCTTACCATCCTCAAAGCCATCTTTGACCGTCTCGGGAAAAATCCTACGATTTATCATTTCCCTATCTGTTATAGAGGTCGATTCTACTAAAGTCAAGGCCATTCTTGAAATTCCTCCGCCTACTAACCTTAGACAACTCCATAGCCTGCAAGGTAAGTTGCGATCTATTCGCCATTTCATTTCACAATTATCCGATCGGTGTCAACCATTTCATCATC
The DNA here is from genome assembly GCA_018340775.1 of Taxus wallichiana var. yunnanensis. Taxonomy (NCBI): domain Eukaryota; kingdom Viridiplantae; phylum Streptophyta; class Pinopsida; order Cupressales; family Taxaceae; genus Taxus; species Taxus wallichiana. The sequence continues at coordinate 144,343,418 of CM031240.1, read as the reverse complement.
TCTTTGAAGAAGGATGTTTGCTTTAAATGGGATGATGACTATTAAAAACTTTTGAGGCCCTAAAATAATACCTTCTCTAACCACCCATACTCATTCCACCTAAAAGCGATCAACATTTTTACCTATACATATCCACTCTTGATCATTCCTTATGAGCCATGCTCACTCATTGTGATGAACAACATAGGGAGCAGGTAGTTTATTACATAAGCCATACTCTTTTGGACTATGAAACCCGATACAACCACCTCAAAAAACTTTTCTTAGCATTAGTTTTTGTTGCCACCAAAATCTGTCATTACCTACTCAACCACAAAACCTATGTTCGACCAACACTGACCCCTTACACTTCATGTACACCCAACCTTATCAAAATCAGCATGCCACACGATGGCTTATTCTTTTAGCTGATCTTGACATCGATTTCATTCATCAAAAGTCCATCAAGGGCCAAGTTATCACCAACCAATTGGCGACGCACCTATTTCTATTTCGAGGATCAACACTCTAATTTTGAATTTCCGGATGAGTCAATTGCTACCCTTTCCTAGATGAACCTCCTTACCAAATGACACTCTTCTTCGATTGCTCCAAGTGTCAAGGTGGGGATGGGGCTGGTATTATTCTCATTTCTCTTGATGGTGAACCCATGCCATTTTCTCTCAAACTAGATTTTGAATTCACCAAAATATTGCCGAATACGAAGCGCTCGTACTAGGTCTCCAAGTTACGTACGCCTAGATGTCAAATCAATCAACATCTTTGGTGATTCTCAATTGGTCATAAACCAAGTCAATGGTATATACCAATGTCGTAATGAGATACTTTAAAAGTATAAACATCATGTACACATACTTTTGACCACCTTTGATCTTTACACCCTTCAAACCATCCCACATTCAACCAAAAATTTACTGAGATACCAAGGCTTGCTTAGCTTCCCAAATACCCACTTCGCCCGATTCTAAAATCTTTGTCACTTTGTAAAATGACTACAATCACCTTCTTATTTATCTCACGATGTTTACTCAATTGGAACCGATACCCACGACCGAGTGACCTTTGGTATAAATAATACTCGATTACCTTTCTCTCTCCATCTTACCTCCTGATCTCACTCGTAATGGACAACGTGCCTTCCTTAAAAAGGTCTCTCATTACATCATGCAGGGGGACTCCTCTATAAGTGAAGATTTGTAAAGTATTCTCTTACGATACCTCACAAGTTCTAAAATTCCTTATACAATCAAGGAAGTTCATGCGGGTATATGTGGAGGTCACTTGATGTGGCCTTCTTATTCTAAGCGTATTCTTCACCAGGCTATTCTTGTGACCCTTAATCATGATTTTTGTGATTACTTCAAAGCGTTGTGTAGAATGCCAACAAAATTCCAATATTCATCATACACCCAGTCATGCCTTACATGGTCGTCCGTGACCTTTGTCCCTTCTCTCAATGGGGTTTGTATCTTGTTGGAGAAATCAATCCCCATTCTTCCCAATGCCATCAAATGATCATCATCTGCTACGAATACTATACAAAATGGGTGTAAGCCATATTACTCATCTCCACAAAAGTGAGAAAATATGTGAGTTCATTAACCACCACATCATTTGTGTCTTTGGTGTTCCTCATTGCCTCATCACTAAAAATGGAAAAAAATTCAAAAATAAAATATTGCAAAAAAATTACGACGCCTTTAGCATTCAACTTAGTTTCTCATCACCTTATTACCAACAAACAAACTTGCCAAGCCAAATCCACTAACAAAACCTTAAACAAAATTATTATGAAAGTGGTTGAAGATCTTTGGGAAGGATTGGCATATGCACATTCCTTTTGCCATGTGGGCATACTGTACTGTACTAGTATTCACACTTCCACTGTGGGCCACACTATTTTCTCTCGGTCTATGGTACAGAGGTAGTTCTACCTCTCAAAGTTCAAATCCCCTCACTCTACATTTCTCTCCATAACATGGTCACCAATGATGAATTTTTTCAGGACCATTTGGCATAGCTAGAGTTATTAGATGAATGTCGCCTTAACACTCTAGATCACCTTCAAGTTTACCAAAAATGTATCAAACGTTCCTGTGACAAATGTGTCCATGAACGGACCTTCTAAGTTGGTGACCTTGTCCTGAAAGAAAATCAACATGTAACCAAATAAAAAAAGGTAAACGGGGCAAGTTTTCTCCTAAGCGGCTTAGACCATACATCGTGACCCATACTTATGGATCAAGTACTTATCATTTATCTTTACACGATGGTAAACCCGAACACTGAGCCTCTTAACTCCTTATATCTTTGACCATTCTATTTTTGACTTGTCATCCTACCTCACCTTTTGTCTCTTTCCAAGATCGTCCCTTGAGCACTATTCACTTCATACACCTCACCAAAAATTAAACAAGAATCATATGAGTACCCATCACTTGTTATCTTCTCTTGAATATGTGTACCATGGTGCTACACATAGCAAGATTCTCATGGATACTTTTTGTTTACCTTTACATGAGATCCCATGGTCGTTCCACCTTAACTTTTGAACAAGAGTCCTATCTTCCACCTTGGTCTTGTCCATGACTTCAAATTCCTCACATGAGACCAAAATCCTTGAGTCAAACTTCTAATAAAAAGATGAATCCCTCAAAAATACATCTTCCTCTCAATAATTGCTGCTTTAAATATCATGCTCCCTCGAAGGACAACTATGTAAAGCTCTTCTAAAAAAATGAGAGAAACCGAAGCTTCCCGCATTGATCAGCTTCATGAAGACCTCAAGGAGTTAAATTTTATTCATCCCATATAGACTTCCCGCATCAATCAGTCTATCTCAACTACAAGTTAAAACTGAAAACCTTTTAGTCATGGACTTGCCCATTGCAACCTAGGTTCTCTTTCTGAAGCACATGCTACCTATACCATATAAAAATTAACTACCTTTCACCCTTCTTACCATTCCCACTCTCATTTCCTAATTTCCTCAAGGGACTTCTTAGAACTTAGACATTTGGTGATCATGTGACTACTTTTCACCATAGAACAATCAATCATGCAATGTCTTTAGGGTCTTACGTTCATCACCTCCTCCATGGTATGATTTACTCAAGTATGATCCTACACAATCGTGTGGATTTCTTGCCGCCTCTTATCTTTTGAACCGTCTTTGTTTATGTTTTGATTACCTTATACGGGACTTGGTCCTCAACACTTACTTTTGGGGTAATCTTCTTCTTTCACCATAATCGATCCCACCTACATCACTTTACCTATAATCCACCCACACCTAACAGATCTAAAACCCACACCATTTCTAAAAACCTACCAACTCATTTTCATACCTCCTCATATTCTTCCCTAGCTCATGGGAGAACTACATTGGCTTGAGGTCCCTTTTCACCGGGACTATGTAGGCAACACTCCAAGGGCATGGGGCCCTTGGAGGTTAGCTCGGCCATTCTCTACCCTAAACAATTCATCTTTCATGTGCCTCACATTACATCACACCTAACTTAGTTTCCCTTTTATACCCAAAATTGGAAATTCAACCACATACATAACAAGTTGTTTCATATTTTAAACATTATCACAACATACATTTATTACACCTACCATTTCTCTATCATCACTATGCATAGATTATACCACATCTCACATATGACCCATATTATCATTCATTACATAAAATAATGAATCACAACTTCACCTACTTTCAACTCCATCATGCCTAACCGACTTGACTCAACCATGCCTAATAAACCTAACTCAATCATGCCTAACCAACCTAACTCAACCATGCCTAACAAACCTAACTCAACCATGCCTAACAAACCTAACTCGATCCATGCCTATGACCTGACTCGATCCATGCCTAAACAAACCTAACTCAACCATGCCTAAACAAACCTAACTCGATCCATGCCTAAACCGACTTGACTCAATCCATGCCTAAACCGACTTGACTCGATCCATGCCTAACCAACTTGACTCAATCCGAGGCCTAAATCAACCCGATTCCCTCATGCCCGATTCACCTACTTTCCATCCATATCAAAATAACAAGTCAAAATATCATAAACATATTAACGAATCTAATAATAGCATGTATCTCATTATATAAATTAGTTTGTATCTAAAAAAACATGGCTATCTCATCGTGTCCATAATCTCAAAATCATCAAAGCATGCACGAGGTTGATACACAATACAAAATGTCATCGGCAAGTAGGCTTGTCTCATAAATACAACAAAATAATAAAATAATATAAAATCTCTTCAACACGCAGCCGGTATATGTCACAAAATTAACTATCATACATAAAAAACTGGGTGACCGCATATCATGCATCTCAGTGGATGTCCTCCATATTTGTATCACTAGTACCCTCGGCCTCCTAGGTCCTTCTTTGGCACCTTAACTAGAGCTGGTCTCTTTGCACTAGTAGCCTTTACTTGATCGGGCCTCGGATCTCGCGACCCTGTGCTCTCCACACTGTGAGTGCGGGATCTCGTCCTCTCACTAGATGCTTATTGTGCCTTGTACTCAGCATAGGATATGAAATCTATCTCAGCCACCATCAGCTGGTCCTAATAGTATCTAGCCTCACCTAGGGCATCTCGTAACCTAGATACAGGCATGGTCTATGGTGGTCCCATAGGTCTCAGCCCCTATACCTACCCTGTGGGACCCTGCCCCGTGTGCTTGTGTGGCGGGACCTACTCGTAGTGCCTGTGGTGGTGCCCACTACCCCACATGTACTTGTATCTGGGCCTGTAAGGCCCCAATCTATGCATGGGATGTGGCCAACTGACCCTATAAACCTGACACTGACCATCCCCCTCCTCTCCATCTCCATCTCCTCCATTAGCCATCTGGGCCTACAGACTGGCCACCTGTATGTGTAGCTCTGCTACCTCTGCCACATAACCCTCTAGCTTTGTCTACAGTATACCCAACTGGGTAATCAGAGTAGCCACCTACCCCTGTAGGGTGTCTCTCTACATCATGATGGTGTCTAGATCCGGCTGCCCCTATCTTGGAGGTATGGCTCGTAAGTGAGTTACCCACCAATTTTGTACTTGTCTATGCACTGGCGTCATCTATTTGCTGGTCCACTACCTGCTCCTCCTCCCCTATGGCCCCTGTGTAGGTTATGGTAGAGGTAAAGGCCTCTCCATATCATCTCTCCGGATCTTGTGGAAAGGGCGAAGGTATGTCTGTACTAGCTCTGAACTACCATCGACTCTATCTACGAGATCATCTTGTACTCCTCGACACGGTGACCTTGTATCCATCTCTCTAGTTGGAGCTTAGCTAGCTCCTCGTGCATATGCCTATATGAGTGGAATCCATCATATGGCCTCAAGATAATGTCCACTCTGGAAAACCCCTTCATTAATTCCTAGTAATAGGACACATCATGTGTCGGCCTCTCAGATCTCTTCTCTCCAATCACCAACACCCATCTCCTATACCCCACCCACAAAAATCTTACTAGGAATGCATCTGCTGGGAATCCCTATAGGTTGCACACAAACTATGTGCTCAAATGCTCAAGAGTGTAGTAAAAATGTATAGCACAGTGAACTTACGCACTCTGCCCATATGCCCACAACTCCCTGTATAGCTACACAAAGAATGTTGGTGCCCAGGCAAAGTGGGTCTCATCCACCATCATGTCATGGAGTACCCCCATTAGTGATTAGGGAAAGCATCCAACAACTACACATCGGCGGTGCGATGGAAAGCACACTACCTCCATCAATAAAACCACTAGCCTCGTCTCCTCCATTCAAAGCTAGGTACATCTCTCCATAGCTCAGGCGCTATGGAATCTCATATCAGCCATCCCTCGCCAAAAAAGTCACAATCAGCTCCTCTAAGTCCTTAGAGGAGACAAAGTAGACCTTGCACCCAATATGGGTAGTGAAGAATTTGGAACATGTCCTCTGGGTAATAGTAATCTCACCCGTTGGCAGGTGGAATGTGTTGGTCGCAAAATCCCATCTATTGATGAGCGCGAATATCAAACTGGGCTGCTAGAAAACATGTCTATAATGACAAACTCCACTCAACCCAACTACCTACACATGTTACAGCTCCTCCGAGGTCACTACGTTGTGCATTGTCACTAGTAGAGGCAAAACCTGTCCGCATATGTAGTTGCGCTCTCCCCTGCATCTAATACAAGCACGACATTAATTTACATGTATCAATCCATATTCAACAATTATCATTTTCCTACACCCTATTTTCACCCTACCTATTTCAACCACCTAGCCCACATCACTTTTGGACCCTTGTGCCTAATAATCTAACAGACGGTTCATCCTAATGACCGCGGTCACCTTTAATGGCATCGGTCACCTATTTGGTGGATCGATGCGATTCACCCTCTACTGACCTTGGTCACCCTTAACCAGCATCGGTCACTGTTTGGTGACTGATACCGGTTCCACCTAACCGACGCCGGCCAAACATGACCAATGTCGGTCAGCATTGCGAGAAAAACCCATGATTTCCTAAAACCCCTTTCTAAAAAACCTCCCCCTGCCCCTTTTACCCACCTACAATGACCTAAACTACCCTTGGACCTCCACCCACCCCCTATCCCATTTATTACCCTCCCCATTCCTCTTTTTACCCACTATTCCCCCATTCCCAAATTCAATTTTTAACCACCCACAAAAATGAAAAACCAACAAAACCTACAAACAACAATAAACTAATCCTCTAATCTATCAAATCAACTACAAAGAGTAGAGCGCTACCTCGTCGCACTACCGTCTCGTCTCGCAGCATGTCTAAAAGCGTACTGTGGCCCACCCGATCCCTCTCTAGCCTCTGCCATCACCGAATAGCTACCCGCAACCTCCACCCAATCGAATCCCTCACAATGATCCTGTGGACCTGCTACTCACCAACCAATCACTCATCGATCACACCACCAGCTCACTGTTTCATTCCGTCCAGACACTTTTCTCTCTTTTCTCTCTTTTTTTCATTTTCTCACTTCACAAAATAACAAATGAATAACAAAAATGTGGATTTTTGTTTTTATAACAAACCCGACCTAACCGACATCGGTTACCCTTGACCGGCATCGGTCACGTGCCCTACCTCACCATCATCGGTTGACCTATACCGAGCGCGTCGGATTATCTATGATGAACATTAGTCACCCTCACTTGCACATTGCCCTAAATTTTACCATTTTACCTACCCCTATCTCCTTTTTTTACTCACCCAACCTTTTCGCTTGATCATTTACCCTACCCCACCTTTACCCTACCCATTTACCTCACCTTTCCTGACCTCATCATTTACTTCCTCCCTTTATCCTCCTTTGGGGACTCATTATTTTACCTCTACCTTGGCCTTACCCATGCCATGACCTATATATTTGGACTTGGCCCATCGCTAGTGACCTTTGACCTCCTGTGTTCGCTATACCTTGTGGCACTATTACTTGTGTTGTTGACCTAATGATCTTACCTAACCTATTGTCATGACCGTTTATCCTGACCCTACCTTTGTGTGTGCAGAACATACCTAAACATTCCTACACCTAGCCTACATTGTGTTTCGACCATATCCTATACCTTGGATACAGAATCACCTTAACCTTGTTTGGATAAACCTATCGACCTTAGACAATGTAGAGTTTGCCTACTTTTCAACCTAATAGTGTCTTTGCGGTTTATACGTGGGCATGTGTTTGTTGTTACTATCTTTGAACTTGATCTATTACTTAGATTGCCCGGATAGACCTTTAACTCTTTTTCCCTCATGCCCACCTACCTTCTTACTCACATTTACCTTTTATCAAACCACTCACCACTTCTACCTTGTTCCTTGTCAATTCCCTGGTTTGAGGGGATCACCTTCATCCACAAATGGGGAAACCACATCTTATTTTTGTTAGAAATGCTTACCAATACAAGCTACATAACAAAAAGGGGCAAAATGTAGACACTAAAATTAGGTCACACTCCCCTTTGGTCCCTCGACAAATAAGCACCCTTCATCACATTCACCTAGCCATGGCCCCCTTCACCCCACTAATATTAATTTAATTAATTTAATTCATTATCCTCACCATATTTATTATTTAAATATCTTAATTTAGATAATATCCACACATACACTTCACCTAGACACCTCATCAAGCCAACTCACCCTAAGACTTATTCTTAGTAAGTTGCCATAACTAACTAAGACTTACCCAAACCTTAAAAATCAATGCCTACATTCTCTCTAACCACATTCCCACATGCTTACAAGAATCTTCCAGTCTAATCCATGGGTTAATGACATGAGGTTAGAGAAAATCAAAAGGATCTCCCTAGTTTAGTAAACCTAGGAAATCCCTTAACATGTGACGTTAGTTACCCCTAACCGCGTTGCAGTTAAGCCGGAACCACCGTCACGCCTACCCTTTTAACCTCGAAAAAAACTTTATTTTAAAGGTTGGAAAAATATTGGAAAAGGTTGATTGAACATTAGCACATTCTCGAGACATATCACATCTTCTCGAGAGTGAATTTCAGCGAGAACATGCATTCAAGGAAGGAGATCAAACATCTTTTCTAGCACAACCACCCCATTAATGATCCGATCTAACCAAACAAAGAGGAATGCACATGAAGCCCATGCAGAATCTCTCCTACAATTTTTGATCACCTGACCTTCAACCTCTCACTCATCGAACCTCCATCCCTCACCCACGGGCATCAGGACAGGATCCAAGTAAGTATAAAGTTATACTTCTCTAATTTATTTTATTCAATCCTTATATTGTCACATATTGTTCACCTAGCCATCCATTGACTTCCTCTAACACTCACCCCTCCCTATACCCATTAAAACATCACTAGATCCTAACCAAACCACCCAATACCTCATTCTAACCAACCAAATTGCTTTGTGCAATCACAAAGGAGACCCAAAGCTCATTCTGTGTAATTCCTAGATTTCCACAATAACCGACAGTTACACCCAACCGCCGTCGATCACCCTTAACCGGCATTAGTCTTTGTATTTTCCCATACAACCCAGAACAGTGACCTACCCACCTAATTCTACCTCACCCTCATTCACCTGTGATCTACCTGAGACCTCTGTCAGACCTGTAGAGACCCAGAACCAGTCACTTGACCTTTGGATCCTACTCTAACCTAGCCTGTTAGATTAGATCTTTCTTATTGTGTTTTAAGTGAGATACCTAAATCATTTCGAACTACAATAGGATTTACTTTATTTACCGCATTAAATTGTTTAAAACACTGAACTGGCAGCCATCAAGGAAGTATCGCACTTCCCAGATCTAGCATACGCTAGGCATTTCACTACACATATTGTTCAATTCCTTCTAGTGCTCTTGCTTTTATTACAGGTAGTTCCTCCTAGCCAAAAGGAATCTCTCACAACCAGTTGTGGATTCAGAAGTCATACACATGCAACAAACCATCAACCAAAATTTGAGCAGGTATTCCTCCTATGCCTTTTACCCTATCTATTTCATCAATACTTCAAATAAACGTCTAAGAATTAGGTGAAACTATTGTTATAAACATATGATAAGAAAGTGAATAAATTGATTGTCCCTAATGCAATAATCAAACAAGATAATCAACGGACGATGATTCTTTTTAGGAGGGAAGTATGTAACACCGTTGATAAAATGTTATATTTCTCTTTTACATTACGGTGTTGACATGTGATTTTCTTGATGCGGTTGTTGAAAATCATGCTTGCCAGGGATAAATCATTTCTTCTCTTGGATTCATTAGACTGAAATGATGATGCTTGCAATAATCCATTTTCACTTCGGATAGGTGAGTTGTAATCTGGTTAAGATGGTTGCAAACTTATCTCTATTAATTGACTCATCCTTGGATCACTTCCATTGATCTAAGGAATGTTTTAAATCTCCTTACCGGTCTGAATGCTAAACTGAAATTCATAGGTTGAGAGACGTAGTGGACTGAGCTTTTATATGTTTACAAATTCTTTTTGGTCTTTTAAGATCGTGCCTGCATTTGGTTGTATGTTTTGTGCTTGGATCTTTAGGACTAATCTCTTTAGGAATTTTAACGGCATTAAGTGGAGCGAAGCCTACTTCACAACTATGAAGGGAATATAAGTCCTACATATATGGGATTTATCCTAACGGTATTCTAAACTAAGGTAAATGTAACTATTTCCTAAGCTACGTCTACCTATTTGGGTGAAAAGCTATCCTAAGCTTCATATTCTATTTTGGGATGGGAAAAACCTAAGGTGATGTGAGGTATACTCTTAATCTATTAACTACTACTCAATAGGTTGGAATAATAACCTATCTTAAGTTAGCAAATTACGTAAGGTAATGTTTATAAACCTAAGGTAATTATTTTCTAGACTAATCTAAGGTCATAACCTAAGTTATGGAAATCTATCCAAAACTAATGAAAGGGACCTAGGGTTACATGACAAATTAGCGATGGTTCCAAAGGCATTTATTTGATTTGATTTGTTTGAATAAGTGTGAAGTACTGCCAGTTTTGGTGGAGGCATGTAAACTTGGTGGAAGCTTACGTGGAATCATAGTTAAACTTAGAAATGCATGCAGAGGTTAAAATAACATTCACCAATTTTGGGAGGTGGTGGCAAGGAGAGATATGTGGGAGATTGGGGAGTAATGGCATTAATGAATTTTGCATTTTGTGAGAAAACTGTCTTGGAAACAATGAGGACGGATTTGTTGGAGGTTGTTTGGTCTTGCATGCTTTTTGATTTTTTCTCTGCATGGAGCTATATGGTTCTTCGAACCAGCAGTTCAACTTTCACTTTGTGGCTATTTTTGGTTTCCCTAGTCTATTTTCGATCCAAGGAAAGTATATGAGGCATTGGAGAAAGAGATGTTTGGTTTTTGATCTTTCTTTGAGGAGAAAAAGAGATAGAAGCTCATTTGAAAGTCTCGTTTGAAATGGCATAAGCAAAATCAATCATGATAGGCTCTACCCATTAAGATTTCTTGCTTTCCTCTAAATGTTTCATTAAAATAACTCTTCTCTCATGAGATAAATGGTTGCATGTTTTGTCTAGTTATTTACTTTCATGATTGAATGAATCTCTCTAATTTTTGGATATGAATCCATTGCATGATAATGTTAGTCTTTGGATGTTTTTCTCTACGCAAGTTCAATGATGATATGTGTATGGAACTTTCGAGGATTTTTGTTTGTTTAGAACTTGTATTCAGGACTTTTTGCTTGAAAATAGCTTGAGTAAATGGTTTTAATTTGAGTTTCTTAACTGGTAGTCTCTTTTGAAATCTTCACCTAGACGCATCTTGAGTTTGGAATGGTTGTAGTACTTCTGTCCCAGACTGTACCATTTACTTTGAGCATGTAATGGCGAGTAAATATTTGAGGATATTCTGCTCTTCTCTGTTTTGGGTAACCCAAGTCTTATTTGAAAGTCTTTGATTGTTTCTTAGAAGGATGTTGGACCTTTTAAGTAACTATATCTTGTTGTGAGGATATAGAACCTATGGTTTGAGATGGTATTGTTTACTTACCCTTTTATGTGAATTTGAACTCTTTTGAAAGCAATCGATAATGGGTTTTTGAATTTTATGGAAGTGTTGTGTTCATACTTCATTTTGTGTTAAATTTGACTGGAAATATTACCTTCTCTGCACTATAATTCTCTGTATTGATCTTTATGATCTAGATGGAGCTGTGAAAGTTATTGTAGTTGGGATTTCGGTTACTATCGAGTTTGAGGGTAATGTTGAAACTTTGTTTGACTTAAACTTGTGTTGGGTTTTCATATTCTCTTTCAGATCCATTTGAATGGATTTCTAGTTTTTAAAGGAGATAGGAGTTGAATACTCATGTGGAATGTATCTTGTTTTTCCAAGATTTGTATCTACGATTTGGGTATCTTGTATACTTTTCTCTACAAAGTAGGAACTGAACTTGTGTTTTAAACATTGACAAATAGATGAATAAGGATTTGGCATTATTACATCCTAGATTGCTTTTTGTATACGAACTAGGGTAGTGTTGATATTGTTTTTCAGATAAGGTTTGAATTCATAAGGAAAACTAGAAGTATTGTTTTCTATAAACTGTGTGTTTGGTTTGTATTCTCTTTTGGGAACTAGTGAAAGAACTTCTAAGTTTGAAATAGAATTTGGAATTCAATTGATAATACAAAGGGAATGAATTCTAGATTGGATATTTTCTATTGAGTTTCTTTAACTTTGGAAAGTTAAGTTCTGTTAATTCAAAATTCTCTATAAACTAAATCTCTTCCATGTTGTAGAAGTGATTAGTATCTTAGGCCTATTCGACTTCTTAAGTTCGGTTTTATACCCTTTCTATCTTGTAGGAAATAATGTGAACTCACTCTTCAGAAACAAAAACTTCCTTGTGGATTGTTTAGTTTAACTTGTATAGATCTATGGTCGTGTCGATTCGGGAAGTGTGCAGTTGAGTCTGTCTTGTAGAAAGGATAAGGTAATCATTTCTAGTATGGCTGTTTTGAATGAATGATTCATGCATCATTAGGATATTATTTTTGGATAGAATCCTTTCTATGCACTCAATAATATTATTAATCTTCCTTGAGTGGGCATGAGTAAGAGATAATCCTCCTGTAATTCTTGCTTGACTTTTGGAACGTATGTTTTCAGGATCTCGAATGGTATATACTATAATGTAGAATATACTTAAGGCTTGCAAGTAGGATGATGATTGTTTTGATTCTCTCCTTCTCAGATTGGTTTGGGATTCTTGATGCGAGATATGTAGGCAATCAGCTATGTACTTTCGAACCAGTTTTCTATCTTTTAGATGAATGGTGAATCGTGGATAGTTTGTATTGATTCTTCTTGTTGTTTATTTAAGTTGTAGGATGAATCATCCTAAATATGTACTATGCGTAAATGAATTTTTATGTACATGATTCTAGAAACTTGAGAAAAATGACAATAAGGTTTTTCATTCGAAAGTAACTTTTGTATTTCAATTCGAGAGAAAATTATGAATTCATTAGACAACAAGATTTGTTATTTGTTTTAAATAAGTAATCGATTGGGTCAATTCATATATGATATAATGCGCGAGTTGCTGATTATATTATGCTCTTTTCTAAAAAGTGAATTTAGACTTATTATTTGTACTTCCTTTATGGTTGTTGTTACTTATGCTTATTGGTATGATATATTAATTGTTTCATTAAAGCAGATTGTTTTAAGGGAACAATTAGTGGAATGCACTTCATTTTAATGCTTAGTGCTTATCATACTGATCAATGAATTGACCCATGCTAGAAATTTTTATAGATCGACTTCGTAAGTGATAAAAGAAGGAAAAAACATTTATGATGTATTGGATGATTTAAAGTTTGGTTATTTTGTAAAGAATTTTGATTCATTATTGAGTTGTATGTACAAGAAAAGTTATGTTTTTTACAATCTTAATGTTGATCGACATGCAGTATCCCTGAAATGCATAGTCTTGTAAAGTGTATATGTTATCATGATGAATTGAAAAGTTTGGAGACTGACTCCAAATTGTGGTTTAAATTCTCTTGTACTTAGTATGAAGTTAATAGTAATGCTATCTTATCAATATTCTTTATATCTGTTTGTATACCTATTACTGTTATCATTTAATAAGTTGGATTAAGGGAATAGTTCAATCTCCCTTACTAAAGTGTAACTTGTTAAGTTGCAAAAGATGTCGTTCTCTATCTAAACAATTATAGTATAATAATGAAATATGTATTGGACATACAATTAAACTATATGAGTGGTGAATGATAAAAAGGTTATGTTAACCCTAACATTTAATCATGTAGAGGAAGACTCTTCCTCTCTCAAAAGAATGAAAAATAAAAGGGATGGTGGTTATGATCTTTAATCTTTGTACTTCATTTTATATAAAGTAAACACTAGTTGAATCTAGGTGGATGACACACCTTCTTTGGACAACTAGGTGGCAATAAAATTAATCATTTGATGTTTGTTACCCTGTTTATGGGATAAATGCTTGTTATGCCGAGTTAATGAACATAAATGCAAACATGAGTTAATGAAGTTTTTAATATCAAATTAGATTAATTATGGATAAAGAACTCAATGAATGCTAGAATTAGGGTTAGGCATGGTTGCTGCAATCTGAATCTTAATCCAATTTAATGATGAATTTTTGACCACCATGGAGTATGTACATCATGATGAATTAGTTCTAACAGATTTTGGCACATGCCAACTACATGGATGTACCTTCAAGAAGACTAAGGGCTACTCTAGGATACATTGTCGTAGTTGACATGTGGCAACACCCTTTATGTTTGTTCATCTAGATCTACACATACGGACTTGAACTTAGTTTCTCTCTAGGTCAAGTTAGCAGCATGATTAGAATAGGAAGTAACTTTCTATGACTCGAGGTACCTAGGCGCATTCATACGACTTACGTCATCGAGTATGCCCATATACCCTAACTCATCATGAGCATCTCCTATAAAAATTATGTCGCTAACCTAGGTTAGGGTCAAACCATGGGGCAAGTGGACTAACAAGTCGGGAAAGACCATTCTAGATAACATTAGAGTGGTGGTGAAGGACATATTCCGAATTGACGATTATGTCGTCTAAGAATATTAACATGAACACTATGTTGAAAATCTTTGGCCAAAGTATCGCAAGCTATTGGTTGCGTTGTCCTATGTCACCTAGTTTAAAGAAACATGATGTTAGATGAATATTGGTAACAAATATTCAGATAGGTTCTTTGAACAGATCACTTAGTACCCGAATAGGGTAGGAAAACCAAGTATACGTAGTATACATAAATTATTCTATACTTTAAGACAAACATGAGAGATCGGTTAGTAACTAAGTCATGAAATGAGAGATCGGTAATTTACCGAGTCATTATAACTACATATGGTTATCTGTTATGAGATTGATTGGCATGGAATGTGTGTTCTAAATGATGTTTTATTTAGAACAAAGAACATTGTGGTAAAAAAATTCCCTTATTTCTAAAGTCTTAAATTAGGAATGTTACATCTTGGTATCAGAGTTGAAGGTTACAGCTCTTGGACCTATTGTTTCTTCATATGACGAATATCATAAGATAATTTTGAAAAGAGAGTCTTAAAGTGTGCATCATACTCCCACACACTCTCTACCATACCTTGTTGAATCTCCTTTAGCACACTAATGTTTTTCTTTTCAAACTGAGTAATATGGAATTCAACTAAGAAGGCATTATGTAACGTAGTATAATCTACTACTGTATGGTGAGGGTCATACTTCTGGTACCAACTATGTGCACACCCTTACAACATCATTACAAACTAAATTTCTTTCTATTTTCAGGTAGTGATCCTCTTCACGTGCCATATTAACTGAAATTTGTGTACATGCTCAGAAAGCATCCTCAACACCTTTCTAATTTGGGAAGATGCAAAGAAATTTTAAAGAACACTTACTGAGGTGGTTGAGGCCCTTGTCCCCCGATCCGAACATGGATTCCCCGGTATTTCCTCCACCACTCAATCCATTGGTGCTTGTTCCTCATAACCCAATAGATCTTCCATATCTTCCAGATCCACTTAGTTTGCGAGTTCCTATTCCACTTGAAGTGGTCATTCGTTGTGTCCCAATTGTCATGCTAAACTATTTGCCAACAGGTTTGTGATATTGCACCGTTATTAGATATGTGTCCCACACCTCTTCTAGATGTGATACCCAAGATTTTTGTACCTGTACTTTGTCCAAACATTGTACTAGAAAATATATGTCTCGAACACATGAAATGATTATGCACCATGGATGTACCAAATGAAAAATTATACCTCCTAAGTACTTCGATAAGTTACTTCCACCAATATCAACTCGGTTAGTAATAATTATCTCTGGATTTGGAAAACTAAGTGTTAGGGGTTAGTCAGCAGATGGATTTAGATGTGTGCCAACAAATTTTCTCCTTTCTTCATATGACAAGATCTCTCAAGAAGCCGAGGGGGTTTCTCTTCCGCACTTTCCAAGATGGGGTAGCACAAACATCTCATGTTCCAAATCCTCCATGTGAACCTCAAATACTTCCTACAATGCCTACTTTGATAAATCTATCACTCCCACAGTCTCACACTTTCTTGTCAACTCCCTCTCTCGAGATTCATTATACTTAATCCATCTCTCTTCCCTCTCCTTTTAACCATAAAGTCCTCCATCTTCATCCACTCTAGCTTTGTCTCCCAATGCTCGGAAGAAGCTTAACCGACCATAGGAAATGCTTCCAAACTCGGTATAATGATCAAGATCTTTATAGCTATAGGTATAACACACAAGAACGATCTTCTTGGCCCCGTTAAGAACTCAAACTCATAAATATCTAGGAAAGAGTATGTAGAGATAACATATTCCAAGGTATAAATAGTCAACACTCTACTCCACCAATGATCAACAACACAGATCCATGTCGATTGGCATCATGTAGCCGTTGATATTCCTCCTAGGTTAAAACACAAGGTCTATAGTACCAGCTTGATCTAGATGCATATGCAAAAATCCATTTATACAACTCCACTGAAAACAACAAAATAAGGTCTTATAGAGCTCATGATACAAATTTTTGCTACCCATTTACGTGCATTAAACTCAGGTCTAGTATTAAATATTTGAGAAAAATTATCCTCTATGATTTTAAGCCATGCTTCAAGACTTTCCAAGGTTAATCACTATATCATCACACACCATTCTCAAAACTTCAAAAAGAGGTCCTAGCCATGGAACCAAGATGTAGTACATTTTCACCGCTTTCTTTAAAAACCAACCCCAAATGCGTAAGTATGTCATCCAAATTGGTCTAGAAGCTCATCTCGAGGCACATGTAGGCACCAAGCCTCTCCTTTATATAAGCATTTTGAGAATGATCACCCTTGGTAAGGAAGTGCTTGCATAGAAATGGAGCGAACATACCCATTATGGGAATTGGGATGAATAACTAGTCCTATTCTAATGCATAAGAGCATGGTATAACATGATCAACTAATTGAAAGTAGAATAAAACCATGAATAATATAAAAAATAAACCCTAACACACACATGAACATAAGGGAAAGGTACAGATCAAGATCCATCACATGAGTGCTTCTAAAACTCTTCATTATATTCATTAATCAAATATAGTATCCAATTTTACATCAAGAAGGGTTCCATCTCTGGGAACGTTCATAGTAACATGGATTTTATACATTACAGAGCCCACCATTACACATTACACAATACCTATATTTTTATTTCTCTTTTCCTCACCTATATCTACACACACATACTAATTGATCTCTTCCTCAACCTTCCTAGAAAACCATCCATATGACGAGCAAGATGGAATCTTCTCTTAATCTGGTCATGCTTACCAACAAAAACCTAAATTAATCCTCTCATTATTTCTATACC
Organism: Taxus wallichiana var. yunnanensis; assembly: GCA_018340775.1. Classification (NCBI taxonomy): domain Eukaryota; kingdom Viridiplantae; phylum Streptophyta; class Pinopsida; order Cupressales; family Taxaceae; genus Taxus; species Taxus wallichiana. Next base: position 144,325,941 of record CM031240.1, on the reverse strand, counting down.
ACTACCCAAGAATATGCCAGATGTCATCATGCGTTTCCCTCAATTGAGTTCCTTTAGCATACATGTGCCAGCTAATCCTTAACAACCTTGACTCCTTATCCTTTCATGATAACCATATTGATGCCTTGGAATATCCTTTCCTTGAGCCACAAGTCTCCATAGCTTATCCATATTTGTATCTGGTTGCTTTTTTCGTTTGCTCCCTATGCATGTCTTTTCATGTTGTCCAAAACTCACTAAGTCTTGAATCCATCTTTCTTAGGTGCTAGCCTTCGCACCTCTCTAAGAACTACTCTTTTGTGTGCCTTCGTGCCTTGCTTCCACATGCCAAAAGGCTTTATGCCTTAGGTTCTTATTTATTTTAGGAATGTTGTGTTGTGGAACATTTTGCTGTGGGATGTTTTGTTGTGAAATATTTTGGTGCAAGATATTTTGTTGAGGAATATTGTATTGTGGAATATTTTTCTACGAGATGTTTTCTTGAGGAATATTGTATTGTGGAATATTTTTCTGCAGGATAATTTGTTCATGTATATATTTTTGGGAAGGAATTTTCTATTGTTGAGGAATACTTTTTCGTAGAATATATTGTTGAGAAGGGATGATTTGTTGTTGTGGAAGAGTTTGTTGACAGATTTATTGTTGAGATGGAAGCTTTTGTTGTTGCGGATGAGTTTTTTGAGGGTGTAGAAACCAAAATGGGTCACACTTCCCTTGGTCCCTAGTCAAATAACCGGCTCAAACATACTCACCTAACCAAGGCTCCTTCCACCCCACACAACTATTAATTTAATCAAATTAATATATATCCTCACAATATTTATTATCTAATTATCTTAATTTCTACCCCACCACCTCACCTAGACACCTCATCTAGCCACCTCACCCTAGACCTATTTTTGGCATGTTTCCATAACTAACAATAACTAAGTCTTACTTGCCTTAATGAGCTAATATTTGTTCTAACCCTAAAATCAATCCCTAAAGTTTCTCTAACAACATTCCCACCCACTAGAAAGGAAGTTTCCATTCTAATACATGAGAACAAACTAATTGGGCCCAAGAAATAAAAAATATCTACACATTTTAGTAAACCTAGGGAATCCCACCTTAACCGATGCCGGTCACCCCTAAACTGACACAGTCAACTCGTAACCGTCGTTGGTTACCATTTATTCTCCTAAGCAACCTTTTTTTTGGGTTAGCACATTCTGAAAGCAAGAAGGACAAGAGGATAGCTACATGTAATTAGAACCAACATCTTTTCACACACCCAGGCATCCATAGCCGGGACAAGAGGATAGCTACATGTAATTAGAACCAACATCTTTTCACACACCCAGCATCCATAGCCGGGACAAGAAGAGATCAAGAAGAATTGGCACTCATGGTAACATTCTGGGGAAGCGTCACTACTACATCAAGCTCTATTCCATCAACTGATCATCACCACCACCCAACCATTGGACCTGCAACATTGGTAAGTGTTTTATCATTATTCATTTCCATTCCTATTATGTTCATAGTAGTTGTTATCATTTATGTTATCATTACTCCATTAACATTCCCATTCCTCCTAGCCATCTTTCTGAAAAACCTAAAAACCTCACCCACCTATTTATCATATTACCTATCCTAGCCCTTCCACCTCTTTGAGTGTTCTCAGCATTCCCACAGACCTCGCCATCCCCTTCTTTAGCCTCATCCAACCTCACCCAGACTCTACAATAAAGTTTTTAGTGAACTATTGTCACCCTACTCTACCGACGCCGGTTACCCATAACCATCATCGGTTTCCTTAAATCATCATTGGTTATACCCAACTGACATCAGTCTCTTTGTTTTATACCCTACCTAAGAACAGAGCCAAACAACCTTTTACTAAATAACTTAAACAACCTAGAACTTGACCCTGACTAGTCCCAATATCCAAAAACCTACCAACCCTTCAGATCTAACTATAGCCTAGCCTGTTATATTAGATTTTCTTATTTTGATTGAATGAGATACTGTTAGTACAAATTCACAACACCCCTGGATGTTTATCAGATTTCTAGTTTGATATTTGGACATCCAGTGTGAATGCACAACATTGAATCTTTTCCCCAAGTGTGGGACTTGCAAAAAAATGGGAAAAGAATCTCCAGATTAGAGGCTGGTTCCTCAACTCCTCTGATTAGATGTATGCTTGAAAATTGTAGAGGTTTAAACTATAAATCCTACTCTAAATTCCAAGGGGACAGAGATAGAGGATGCAAAAGAAATAAAACTAATACTAACAAGGTGATACACCAAAGGAGTGGTGAACATTTTACTTCTACAAATTGACACAGATCACTAAAATGCAACAAAACATCATGCAAAAACTGATAAACTATAATGAAAGATCAGAAATGAAGCAAACAACACAAACAGAGGACTGAAACTCATTCACAGAGCTTGCATTGTCATTTCCAATATCAAAAATACATGCATTACAATAGAAGAGAGGTAGAAAACATATTACAGTCTTGGAAGAGGTCTCATAATCCACAAAATCCCCTTTTGGTGAAAGAGGGAGCCTGCAAAACATAAAAATGTCCAACCCTTAACCAATGAGCCAAATCTGGCTTTTTAACAATGAAAAATATGAGCTAGGGAGAAGAAAATGTGGGAAATGTGAGTGGATGCTTCAACCACCAACCAAATTGCATTAAAATAGCATGGGTTCCCCTGCCTGACCATTCTATGATGTTTTTGACCATGCTAGGAGAGAATGCGAGCCATACTCCATTAAAAATGGTGGTTGAAATGTCAGTTCTGTTCTTTTCTCCATGCCAGAGGTGTTTTCCATTTTTCTCTCTCCAAAATCCACCAAAACACAAAATTTATCCCTCCATCGTGTAGAGGATTTCACTAGCTTTCCAACACCACCAAGAACGTGAAAATATGAGCTCTAGATCAAAAGTTATGCCCTTCTGAAGATTTAGGGCAAAACTAGGGCAAATCAAATTTTGGCGGGCCCGAAGTTTGAAATTTTCCTCTTTTTTGACTTTGGGAAAATTTCCCCAAAAATTTCCACCCCAAAGCTCGATGCCACATGGAAAGCTTTGATTGGTTGCAAGATTTTCCTCGACCTTTTTACGCCTATCCGACCTTTGGAAAATTTTCCAAAATTTCTATCGCCCCGATGTTCCTAGGACACGTGGCATGTTCCAATTAGCTCTTCAGGGCATGCTTCCAAATTTTTCTTTGACTGTGTCCATTCCCCAAATGGGACACGTGGTGCCCTAGCATTGGTGTGGGCCTGAAAAGTTCTTCTCCTCTATGGGCCTACCTTAACATTTTTGTTGACCACCCTGGACACGTGGCAACTGTTGATTGGTGCGGGCGCACTGCGGTCGGGCCTTCATTTCAATATTTTCCATCGCTTGGAAAAAGGAAAATTTTCCTCCACTCTCCCACCACCTCGATGCTCTGGGAGACATGGCCGAATGTGATTTTTGGCGGGATTTTTCCCCAAAATTCCCCATTGTGCCGATTTTGGAAATTTTTTCCATTTCCTTTCACCAAGCCGAACCCCTACGAGCTTGGGACACGTGGCCTCCCCCAATTGGCTGGTGAGCCTATGGGGCCACAAATTTTCTTCATGTGCCTCACCGATTTTTGATGAAAATTTTCTAAGTTGTCTCCACCCTTGCCATTCCGATGCCACGTGGCACATGTTGATTGGCCGCGGGCCTCCCATGGGAAAATTTCCCTCCAAAACTCCGCCGAGCCATAACTTGAAAAATACAAGGAGTTAGGAGGAAAAATTTACCATTCTAGAAAGATGAGAAGATTCTCTATCCAATGAAACTATTTCTAGAACATTTTGAGTGCCTAAAATATAAAAATTTGACTGAGACACAAGGAAGGAAGGAATGAAAGTGGTTAGCCAAAAAATAAGCAAGGGGCTTATTTTGGATAACAATACCTAAATCATATCAACTACAATAGGAATTTACTTATTTATCACATTAATTTTTTGTAAAAGTGGATTGACAACCATTAAGTAAGTATCACACTTCTTAGAACTAGCATACATTAGGTAGTCCTCTGTCATATATCATTTAACTTCTCTTTTGTGGTCTTGTTTTCATTACAGTGGTGTAGTTCCTCCTAGCCCATTACCTTTATCTGTTTCATCATTCAAAATGTAAAGAAAATGATGAAAGCACCTCACCCTAGATCTATTCTTGGCATGTTTCCATAACTAACAATAACTAAGTATTACTTGCTTTAATGAGCTAAGATTTGGTCTAACCCTAAAATCAATCCCTAAAATCTCTCTAACCACATTCCCACCCATTAGAAGGGAAGTTTTTGTTCTAATCCGCAAGAACAAACTAATTAGGCCCAAGAAATTCGAAAGATCTACCCATTTTAGTAAACCTAGGGAATCCCATCTTAAGCGACGTTGATCAACTCGGAATTGTCATCGATTACCATTTATTCACCTAAGCAACCTTGTTTTTGGGTTGGCACATTCTGAGAGTAAGAAGGATGAGAGGAGAGTTGCATGCAAGTAGAACCAGAGTCTTTTCATGCACCTAGGCATCCATAGCCAACACCAGGACATATCCAGAAGCATTGGCACTCACGGTAACATTCCAGGAAGCGTCACTACTGCACCAAGCTCCATTCCATCAACCGATCATCACCACCACCCAACCATTGGACCTGCAACATTGGTAAGTGTTTTATCATTAATCATTTCCATTCCTATTATGTTCATAGAGTTGTTATCATTTATGTTATCATTCTTCTATTAACATTCCCATTCCTCCATAGCCATCTTTTTGAAAAACCCAAAACTTCACCCACCCATTTATTAGATTACCTATCTGTCCCTTCCACCTCTCTGAGTGTTCTCAACATTCCCACAGACCTCACCATCCCCTTCTTTAGCCTCATCCAACCTCACCCATACTCTACAATAAAGTTTTCAGTGAACTATTGTCACCCTACTCTACCGATGCTAGTTACCCATAACCATCGTTAGTCTCCCTTAAACCATCATTGGTTATACCCAACCGACATTGGTCTCTGTGTTTTATACCATGCCTAAGAATAGAGCCAAACAGAATTTTACCATATAACTTAAACAACCTAGAACCGAACTCGACCCCAATATCCCAACACCTACCAACCCTTCAAATCGACTATAACCTAGCCTAAATCATATTTGATATAGTAGGAATTTACTTATTTCTCACATTAATTTGTTTTGAAGAGTGGATTGATAGCCATCTAATCACACTTTTTAGAACTAGCATACGATAGGCAGTCCACTATCATATATCATTTAAATTCTCTTTTGTGGTCTTTTCTTCATTACGGGTAGTTCCTCCTAGCCAAAAGGAAGCTCTCACAATCGGCATTTGATCGAGAAGTCGAGAACACGCGCAACAACCATCAACTAACTAGCATAAATAGGTATTCCTCCCAGCCCATTACCCTTATCTATTTCATCATTCAAAATGTCTGAGAAAATGGTGAAACATTTTGACATTGATGGGACCCATTAGGGGTTATATTACATTTTCTTCATTCCTAGGAAAAAGTTGTGTGTTTGTTTCCCTTCAAAAATATTACACATTAATCTTCTTCCTTAGTAATCTTTTCTTCTTTCTAATTACTCTAAAGGATACATTTTATTTTGGTGCCTTTAAAAAGAACCATTCTTCTTACTTTTTGTATTTAGTGAAAGAGCATACCCTCTCCTATTCACCATATGTGTCATCAAACATAATATTTTGATTTGGGCTTAAAATTGGTTGCATTACATTCTGATTTGCTGCATTTAGCTCACATTAAAATGAGGGCAACCTATATGCTGGAAGTCATGCCCAGCTAATGGTTGACATAAAGAATCGTAGAAAGCACATTCTCTTTCTCTTTGTGTCTTACCAAACTTGCACAAAATTTGAACTATACATATCTTTCTAAAACAACATCTTACCTGGGAACACCTGTCCGCAATCAAATGATTAGATTAGTAGGTACTCCCTAGCTCATTGCTTCTATCAAGTCATCATCTCAAAGGACGGCCCACCCCCACCATAACATACATGAAACCTCTCCTTTTAGATATCCTTCTTCATAGGATGCCTTCCTAACCACAAAATTATGTTCTAAATACACACAGTTAATTTTAAATAGTGTAAGCTAAACACACAAAGAAAAATCACTCTTAAGATCATATTTTTCTTAGAGTTATTCTTGCTTTGCATTTTGAGGTGTGAGGACACGATTCCACATTTTTGTTTTTTCCTTGCACACCCCCATCATAGTTGGAATATTCTAACTTTATTTGAGTGTGTCAAGGCCCCATCTTCTCATTCTCATATTCTTGAGTTTGATTCTTCACTTGATTTAAATCGTAACCCAATTTTATTCATTTCTATCTCAATTTCACAAGAAGTAACCAGTGTCGGCCCATCAACTATTATTGGTTTTCATCTGACCATCATCGGTTATACCTAAGCGGTGTCAGTTCGACTTTCCCGGGTACTTTGGCACGAGACAATCTTCATTCATCATTTAGTTCTAGTTTTTGGCCCTTTGGGCATTAACATATTTTCCTGATACTCTATTCTACTCTATTGATATTACCATCATACAAAAACATTTCCTTATCTTTTTTATAAACCTGTTTCATTTTTGAAATGGGAATTTTCGCGATGAATCGGCATCAATTTCGGTGATTGACGTTGGTTCTCCAAAGCAACCATCACCGGTCAAACTAACCATTGTCGGTGTCTGTAGTTGGTTTTATAGATCCAAATCTTGACCAAATTCACCCTCTCGGTCTCATTCTTTTCTATCCTGCTACTTTCTATGTCATCTACAAAATAAAGTCATACCAGGTCAATACTTGTTCACATGATAGTTATCAACCACTCCCTCCTAGTCCTTCACCACCCTCTATCCTGTCACCCATGGATCCAACCTTACCTACCACCATTTCTACAAGAGATGATGAATTTTCATGACTCCTGGATAAGAATCCCATAGCCTTACAATTCTACCTTTCCCACTCTTCCACCTAAGACTCCATAGGTTAGTTGATATACGACATGCCTGTATCCATCTCTCCTACCCTTATTCTCACTTCTGCATCAGCCCATAATAATGTGGTGTTACCCACACTTGCTTCACCCCTAGTAGTTTTGCAGTTAGGACCCATACCCACCATGACTGCTACATCCGAAGTATCACTCGTACTGTCATATATTTTGTCCCCTCATTGACAACCCAAGCCATAGCCAGTCTACACCCATTGTATTACAAATACTCATTCTGCAACACAATCGCTATGGTGTCGGTGACCCTACTCCATTCCAGAATGTTGTCATCTCCATCCCACAAACACTTCCCCCAATCGCTACTAGACTCACAATGACCATCCCACCTACATACACATACTATCAATAACCCCCTTATGCCATAGGAGGAGCCCTTCCACCACAACCTACCAATGACCTCATCAAATTAATGATGGAAAAGATGAGACACTAGAAGCATCAATTTCGGCTCACGTAAATCCTCGCCTATGATGAATTTTGTCTTGAGCCGATTCACCCTTCTATTACTATTCAACCATACCCGTAGATTGGGAAATTGCAAAATTCAATTGCTTCAATAGCAAAGAGGACCCACAACAACATTTTCAGTCCTTTAAACATGGGTGTTTCCTAATTTCCCATGATGACACTTTACTTATGAGAACTTTCCCAATGTCCCTGACATGACCTACATTACACTGGTATAGTGGGCTACCAAGACATTCCATCTAATAATTCAATCAACTATTGCATGCCTTCTTAGACCACTTCTTGATTAACATTGTTAATAAGGTTACCATGGTGATCTTTATTCCACTGACAAGATTGACGATGAGTCCATTTCGACTTTGTCATTCATTGGCGCAATTTGATTAATCAGCTCACATTCATCTACCTCAAACTGAACTCATAGATTTATTTACTCGGGCTTGTGCTAGACACATCTCACCTACCCTGCAAGTGCAGACCTTTTGTACTTTTGACGAGGCATTCACCATGGCACAAAAATTAGAAATTCATGCTATCAAAGAAAAGAAGATTCAAATTTGTAACAAGAACATCACGTTCAAATCAAATTATGTTTCTTCATCTTCTAAACATCAAAACAACTATTCAAAATCCAAAGGGTCTACCAATTCCATAGTTTTCAAGGATGGTCCCCCTCATCAATCAAGTCCAGTGAAACCTCCTTCTAATCTCTCTCCCATCCAATCTTTCAGTTCGGATGAGAACAATGAAAGTACGAGTTCAATAGGAGAACCTTACTCTTCTATTTTGGAAAAGATTGTTAAGGCTGGTTCCATTACCCTTCCACCTATAAAACCACATACCTTTTTTGACCCTAAGTGAACCATGCTCGCATGGTATAAGGAGAATGATTTTTGTAGCTATCATTGTGTAAAAGGTCATAGTGATAATAATTGCATCACCTTGAGTAATATTGTCCAAGAAATGTTAGACAATGGAGATCTAGTCTTGGATAGCCTGAATGCACTTGCTAACAAAAACCTACACATCTTTAAGAAGCCATTCCCTAATCATGCCCCATCTTCCAACCAAGCTGGTGATACCTCAAACAATGATAGTAATGTCTGCAAGGTCCACACTATTTTTGATGACATACTAGTTGCTTCCCAATTGCCTCATGTGCCTTCCATAGATGAAATCTTAGCCCGAGCTCCCCTACCTACACAAGAGCCTATTTCATCTACTCCTCCACCCACAGAGGCACCCCATTCATTTTATTCTTCACCCATGGAAGATCCTATAATTAGCATGCCACCTTTGACCCCTCAAATTTCTAAAATTGTCAGTGGCACCTCTCCTACTCATAGAAGATGCAGGTCCACCACCTACACCAACACAAGGAGAGTCCACTTCATCTAGCCCATCCTCTCCTCTACCCATGGAGGATACTATAGAAGTACCACTACCTTTAGATGACCATTCACCATTGGACCTTCAAGATCATGTTGATCTACTTTCAATGATCTTACCCAAAAGTCTGAGGCTAGCCATTTCCTTGTATCTCAAACACATTTTACGGGATTGCCAATCGATCCACGTCATCCCCGCTTATAATAGCACCATTTTCACACTTGGCCGATCACCTGGACTATGTCGATAGAGCCTTACTTTTGGGATGCCTTCTACTTCCGGTTCAATACAAATGTAGTTGTCACTAACACCTCCACTATCTATCCAAAAGTTTTTCGAGAAACCAAACCAAACACAACCACAACTATTGCAATACCTTCAACCTCACTGCCCATGGCCCAAATCACACCTCTTCCCATATCTCAACATAAATCTACACCCAAACACCTACCCATGCCTATATCATCTGCCTTACCTAAACCTATCACTACCTTAGGGGTCATATTGACATTAGCCTTACTCACCTTCCCATCAAATTAGATTTAGCCACATCTTCCAAAACTAAAACTACACTTAACCAGTGCCCCCTGAAAAGAAGATCCAACCTCCCAAACATCATACACCAAACTCACCTACCACACCATTCTCATATTTACCCCTTCCGTCCATCCTAGGAACTCACCCCTCGACCCACGGCCAAGAAACCCCCATCCACCGGTAAACAAAGAAAATATCAATGCATTTCCTCATCTGGACCTCTAATATAACCAAGCAACCCACACAATTTTTTCCATCACCCATAACCTTCTTACCACCCATACCTCCACTACCATCAATAACTTCTTCACTACCCATGACACTTTATTCCCTTTCACTCACGCCTCCTGCCCAACCCACACCACCTACCTCCACAACACCTCAGTTACCCCCATGGGTAACCCACCCTCTTCCACCATAAGATTTTCCCTCCACATCTCGTACACCCATATCACCTTTTCCCAAAAGGATGCAACCTAAAGCTAAAAATCTGCTACCCTCTAATAAGGTAGTTAAACCAACCAAACCTTCCATCATCAGTTCTTCTACCATGCCCCTACCCAAGTAGATATGACCAACACCTAAGACCACACCACACACCAAACTAGTAGACCAACCTACTCCCCCTCTTGTAAAGAATCTTCCTCCACAATCATCTGTACCTATACCCAAACCCACATTCACCTCCCATTTTGATCCACTAAGAGGGTCCTATGCCAAAATCCTGACCAATCTCCTTGAAACTATCATCACATTACCACCTCTTAGACCTTACAAACCACTCAAAACCAAACTAAAAGGGTTTGATTAAACAAAAATTTGCGCCTACCATCGTGTGCCAGGACATGATGTAGAGAACTGTAAGGATTTAAAAACCACTCTTGTCCAATTGTGTCCTCCCAAAGAAAATTTTGATGATGACGATCTTCTTGATGAGGACCCCATTTTGCCTTTAGAAATTTCCACAAATCTTCTCCCATTACCTACTCAGTGACCAAAATATCCATCCCCACAATTATTTGATCCACACCTGAGATTTGAGATCAACATGGTTTGTGTAAGAGAGTTGGCCAAACCACCACCAAAATTCCAATGCACCCTAATAATTTCACAAGGATCATATCCCCTACTATGGTTTTCTCCCTCATGCTGCTATACCTTCCATGACACACCCTCTTCATTCACCTCCCCTTAGTTTAACATGATCAACATTTCCACTCGTTCTCAAAAAGACAAGGGCAAGAAAAATGTGATTAGCCCACTAACCAACCCTGTACCCAACATACCAGCTGCACCCATACCCAAAGTCACCATTCAAGGTCCTGTTTATCCTATTTTTGATGGATTCACCCATCGCACAATGCTAAAACAACTACACCAATCCCCCCTCAAAATGTCTTTATATGACCTCATCCAAACCTCGAGTCACATTCTCAAGCCCTCATAGAGGTCCTTCGATCTAGTGAATTCTTACCAAATGACCCCACACCCATACCCCCATAATTACCCCTCATCACATAGCCTTTCTCACTAGTTCTTCACCTTCCTCTACACCTCCACCTACTCACAAAGTGACCACCCTCAGCTTTTCAGATGAAGAGATCTCTCCCTTCCAGTCCAACAAACCTGACCCCACTCTTTTCATCTTTGTCTTTATTGATAATATATGCATATGATGTGTTATGATTGATGGTGGTGCTAGCATTAATATCATCTCCTCCCATGCATATGACCAAATGCGGATACCTACCAATTGCATGCATGGTAACCCTGTTATGATGCACTCCTTCAATGATGCCATGACCTCTACAAGGGGTACCATTATTCTCCATATCTACATGGGCCTCCCACTTTCCCAAAACTTTTCTATGTTCTAAAAGGATAGTTCCAATATAACTTGCTACTTAGATGACCTTGGATCTATGTCATGGGTTATGTCCCTTCAAATTTACATCGATGCCTCAAATTTGAACACAAGGGACATAATTACACCATCCCTATTGACCCATCACCTTTTAAGACCTGTAACATGCTATATCGGCCCAATGATGTGCTTGTACCGGTCAAGGCATCTGCCACTGTCACCACTTCACCTTCACCCACGATCCCATCGGCAAAATTTCCACTACTTCTGCTGCATCTAACCTTGCTTATCCCCATTGCATCTCATGTAGCCTCTATCTTGACACACTTATTTCCCTAACATCTAGTGAGCCATCTATACCCGCTACCAACATACCAACTACTGATCCCTTAGAAGGTGTTTTTCAACGCCTCACTCTGGGGGAATACCACCTATACAATATCGATACCTTCCTCACCCCATAAGAGTATGGGAATCTACATCAACACCCCAACTACGACATCTACATCGGTGATGTTTTTCTTTATGGCCCTCCCCACATTTACACCGACCTAACATATGGGGGACTTCATATTGCCACCTATAAACTTGAACCTCCATCCCAAGCCCAACCATTTTTGTTTGACCTACACTCCCTCACTAACCATTGCTTCACTCACACTTTCCTCCACCGGTGTGCATGAAAAGGATTTGGCTTCGGTTTTTATGAACAAGGCCATCATACTATCATTTCCTATACCTCTTGTAAAAACAATGACGTAGTGGAATTGTTTTTGACACTCCACCCTCTACGGAGGTTCACATCGACCTTATCCAAGACAAGAAATCTTTCCCCTCTCATTCACCCACATTACCATCTTCACCCACAGAGTCCATAGATCCTAAATCTATTACTCCTATTTTTTTTTTTTGTAAACACCATTTCTTTGGGACCGTTGACCTATCAACATGATGACGAGGCTCCCTCTTCTCTCCCATTCCTATATCCTGACATGATCGATGATGATACACCTTCAATTAATGTCGTTTAATGTCAAGACGATGAGTCCATCCTCACCTACCTTGGTGCAGAAGAATCTTATATTCATTGGTCGTTACCCTTTGAGACGCAAACTATGTTGAATGAATCGACCATCGAAGTCAACATTAATACTCAAGATGACCCACACATTCTAAAGATTGGCCAATCCATAGACGCTACTAAATAAGAAGCCTTCGCCTCTTTCCTTCGAGACTATAGGATCACGTTTTCTTGGTCCTATGCTAATATGCCACAGTATTGACGCAAAAATTGTGGTTCAAAATATTGTTACCATTCCTGATGTCAAACCCATCAAAAAAAAGCTACAAAAAATTCATCCTCGCATTGCTCTTATGGTCAAAGAAGAGCTTCAATGCCTTCTCTCAGTTTCCTTCATTCTACCCATTGATTATCCCCAATGGATTTCTAACATCGTTCCTATCACAAAGGCGACAAGGGGACTCCACATTTACATGGATTTCTGTGACCTCAACCTCGCCTATCCCAAAGATGATTTCCCACTACCAGGCATTGACCAACTAGTTGATCTCACCACTGGCCATGAAATTTTATCACTCATGGATGGTTTCTCAGGCTACAATCAAATATTACTAGCTCCCAGGATCAACACAAGACTTCCTTCATCACCCCTTGGGGGACTTTCTACTATCGAGTCATGCCTTTTGGCCTCAAAAATGTTGGTGCTACATATCAGCAAGCCATGAATTACATCTTCCATGACATCATGCATCGCATATTGGAAGATTATGTCGATGATTTGCTTGCCAAATCCAAGCATTAAACCAAAAATTTCCCATTCTTAAAGTCATCTTTGACCGCCTCATCAAGTATTGTGTTCATCTTCAACCAAAGAAGTGTGTCTTTACAGTACTTTCCAAAAAAATCTTAGGTTTCATTGTTTCTTTGTGTGGCATAGATGTCAATCCTGATAAAGTCAAGGCTATTCTTGAAATGCCACCACCCACTAACCTTCGTCAACTTCACAACCTACAAAGGAAAGTTGCAATCAATTCATCATTTTATCTTGCAGCTTTCTGACCGCTGTTAACCATTCCATCATCTTCTCAAGAAAGACATTTCATTCAAATGATGTTGAATTCCATAAAGCCTTGAAGCCTTGAAAAATACCTCCTTCAACCATCAATGCTCATTCCTCCTAAGGATGACCAACCCTTCTACCTATATATTTCCACCACTGACCATTATCTAGGTGTCATGCTTGCTCATCAAGATGACCAACACCGAGAGTAAGTGGTTTATTACATAATCCGTAACCTTCTTAACTACAAAACTAGATATACCCACACCAAAAACCTTTCCTAGGCTTAGTTTTTCATCGCCACCAAACTTCACCATTACCTACTCAACCACAAAACCTTTGTCATTACTAATACTAATCCATTACACTATATTAATGCCAAACCTTATCACCATCAATGCCACACGTTGGCTTATGCTTCTGGCTGACCTTGACCTCAAATTCATCCATCAAAATTCCTTTAAGGGCTAGGTTATCGCCAACCAATTGGATAACACACCTATTTTGGGAATCAACCCTCTAACTTTGACTTCCCGGGGCACGAGTCTATAACTACCCTTTCCTTAGATGAACCCACTTACCAAATGACACTCTTATTCGATGGCTCGAAGTGTCGGTGTGGGTCGGGGCTGAGGTTATCCTCATTACGCTTGATGGTGAACCTATGCATTTGTCTTTAAAACTTGATTTTGATTATACAAACAATATTTTTTAATACGAAGCACTCATATTGGGTCTCCAAGCTAATTATGCCTTAGATGTTAAGTCAATCAACATCTTTGGTGATTCTGAGATGTTCATAAACCAAGTTAATGGTATATACTAGTGTCGTAATGAGATAATTAAAAAGTATAATCATCACATAGACATACTTTTGACCACCTTTGACTGTTACACACTTCAAACCACCCCACGTTCTACTAATAAATTTTTGGATACCATGGCCTTCTTGGCTTCTCGGATACTGTTGACTCTAAAATATTTTTCACCACACAAAGGCTGCAATCACCCTCTTTTTACCTCATGAAGTTTACTCCATCGAACCATTTCCTGACCCACATGACCTTTGGTATGAGAAATATGTAGACTATCTTTCCCTTTCCATTCTACTGCTGATGTCACTCGTAGTGGACAATGTTCCTTTCTTAAAAGTGTCTCTCATTATGTCATCATGGTTGGTCTTCTTGAAAAGTGTGGTTTCGATGGAATTCTCTTACGGTGCCTTACAAGTTATGAAATTCCTTACACCATTAAGGAAGTCCACAATGGAATTTATGGTGGTCACTTTAGCGGGTTGGTTGTCTCAAAATGCATTCTTCGCCTAGCCTATTATTGGCCAACCCTAAACCATGACTATTGTGATTATGTCAAATGTTGCGTGAAATGCCAAAACATGCTAATCTTCATCACACACCTAGTCATGCCTTATAGGTCGCGTGAGACCTTTGGCCTTTCTCTCAATGGGGTTTGGATCTTGTCGGTGAAATCAACCTCATTCTTCACAACGCCACTAATGGATCATAACCGCTACCGAATATTACAATCAATGGGTGGAAGCCATTCCTCTCATTTCTTCCAAAGTGAGAATATTTGTGAATTCATCAACCATCATATCATTTGTGGTTTTGGTTTCCCTCACCACATTATCACTAATAACAAGAAAATAATTCAAAAACAAAACCCTATACAAATTATGTGATGCTTTTGGCATCCAACTTAGTTTCTCATCACCTTATTACCCGCAAACCAGTGGTCAAGCCGAATCCACCAATAAAACCTTGAACAAAATTCTTATGAAGAAATTCAATGATACTAGGAAATATTGGCATATGTACATTCCTTTTGCCTTATGGGTTTATCGCACTATTATTCACACTTCGACTGCTGCCACATCCTTTCTCTAGTCTATGGTACAGAGGCTGTCTTACCTCTCAAATTCCATATTCTATCTCTTTGCATCTAACTATAAGACATGCTCAACGATGATGAATTTCACCAGGATCGTTTGGTGTAACTTGAGTTATTATATGAGTGTCATCTCAATGCTCTTAACCATCTCCAAATCTACCAAAAATGTATCAAATGTTCCTATGAAAAACATGTTCACGAATGAACCTTTCAGGTCGATGACCTTGTCTTGAAGGAAAATCAACATGTAACCAAAGAGGATAAAAGTAAACAAGGAAAATTTTATCCTAATTGGCTTGGACCCTATATCGTTACCCATGCCTATGGATTAGGTGATTATCATTTGTCTTCACTTGAAGGTAAACCCAAACTTGAGCTCCTTAATGGCTTACATTTTCAACCATTCTATTGTTGATATCAAGTCCTATATCACTTTTTACGCCAGGTTGATTGCTTGTCCCTTGAGCATTGTTTACCTTCCATATTACCCATTTTGAGGATCCATGACTAAACAAGTATCATATGATTACCCATCACCTTTTAGCTTAGTCTTCAATATGAGTACCACAGCTCTACTCATAGCATGATTCTCATGGATACTTTTCATCCTGTTCAATATGGAATTCCATGGTCGTTCATCATTCGAAATCACCTCTTCCACAGTTAATCTCTGTATGCTATGGTCTTTTCTTCTAAACAAGAACTTAATCTTCCTCTATATTCTTGTTTATGACTTAAACTTCTAAAAAAGGGATAAAACTCCTTGAGTCAAACTTCTAGAAAAGATGACTCCCCCAAAAAGGGACATCTCTTCACTATAAAATCCACCGCTATAAATAGACTACTCCCTTGAAGGACAAGGTTATATCTAGTCATTACAAAAATGTAATAAATATCCCGAAGTTTCCCGCATTGATCAACTTCACAAATACCTCTAGGAGATAATATACTAATCCCATATACACTTCCCACATCAATCAATCTATTAAAAAATAAACAAATGAAAAAACAAAAATTAAAAAAAAATCTGAAATTTTTGTCATGGACTTACCTATTTTCGATCCTAGGTTTCTTGTTCTGACAGACATGTTATCATACACTAAGTTATGCTACACCACCCATTCTCACCTCCTTTCCTTTTTTTCCTAAATTCCTTGTTCCTCAAGGGACTTACTACAAACACGACATTTCATGATTATGTGATTTTCTTCACCCTTAGAACAGTCCACTATGCAATGCCTTTAGGGTCTTTTGTTCATGAGCCCCTCTTAGGTATGATTGACTCATTAGGGTTCTTATCAATTAAATGGATATTTTTACCACCTCTTACCATTCACCTTCCTCATTACTTGTTGACTATCCTATATAGGGCTAGATCATCAGCACCTCTATTTAAAACCCACTCAACCACACCTATGATCTAAAATAAATCATGCCTATGACCTACATTCACCCATGCCTAGCACCCATCAACCCATTCCACTATTTTGCCCTAATCTTACCTCGCTTATGGGAGAACTACATCGTCCTGAGGTCCCTTTTCTCCGGGACTATGTAGGCAGCACTTCGAGGGCATGGGGCCCTTGGAGGTTATCTCGGCCACTCTCTACCCTAACCAATTCCCTCTTTCCCTTTCCTATTCACATTCTACCCTAGTTATTTTCCTTTCTATATCAATAACTGGAAATTACACCCAACAAGAAACAATTGTTACACATCTTTACCATCATAACTTACACATTCATTTCATCTTGTCTATAATTTCTTTACCATAATCATACATTTTCCTATAAATCAACATAACTTGATCTATGCCTAAGCCAACCCTGACTTGATCCATGCCTAAACCAACCTGACTTTATCATGCCTAAATTAACCCGACTCAATCCATGCCTATGACCTGACTCTATCCATGCCTAAATAGACCGACTCCCCATGCCTACGACCTTGACTTTATCGGGCCTAATCCAATTGATTTCCACCTATTTATATATAGCAATGAAAATTAAAACCCGTACACCATCCATACTATAAAGACCATCATCTATAAATAATATAGTTTGTATAAAAATATATGTGAACATATATACCAATAATAATCACAATATCTCAAAAGATATCATATAAAACCTCACCATCTTCGGCATGTAGGTTAGTATATGATCAAAAATAAAAATAAACTCTCATCTACATCCTCATCATCTTTAGCACATAGGTCGGTATACATATAAAAAATATGTCAAAAATATGGATACACTGATCATCAATGATGACTAATCATCACCCCACCTGATATCCATCCTGTCTACCCGGCTTTCCTCTCCAACCAGATCTCTTCACCTCACCTTGAGTACGGTCCCACATAATTTCCTCTTGCCAAGCCACAAAATTCCCGTGCTCTTATCATTTTCACAAAAGCCAAAACGTACAAATGAATCCGTATTATATGGATTTTTTCTTTTTATATACCCATATTAACTGATGATGTTGGTTATACCTAAATCAACATTAGTCTTGTGCTCTAGCAAACCATGGTCATTTATACCCAAAGTGACATTGGTCATTCGCCTAATAAACCATGTGGCTTACCTAGACTGTCATCGATTACATATTACCGACATCATTTACCTCTCATACTCTCTCCCATGCCCTTTCCCCATTTCTAACCAACACTTAACCAACCCGCCCTTTGTTTGACCTTACCCGCCCTTATTGCAACCAACTTCCATGCCTACCTTACCCATACCTATCCTTAATTGAATTTTGGGACTTGTTATTTTTCCCATACCTTGGCCTTACCCATGTCATGACCTAGCTACTGGACCCAAAACATTGTTAGTGAGTTGTGAAATCATGTTCTCACTATACCTTGTGACACTATTACCCATGCCGTGGCCTAGATACCTAGACCTAGAACATTGTTAGTGACTTGTGAACTCATGTGCATGCTATACCTTACGATAATGTTACCCGTGTCATTTATCCTGACCTTACCTTTGGTGTACCAGTAACATACCTAAACATTCCTACACTGACCTACATTGTGCTTCCCAACCATATCCTATACCTTAGATACCTTAATCAAATCACTTTGTTTGGATAAACCTATCTACCTTAGATAATGTAGAGTTTACATGCTCTTCAACTTGGTATCATGCTGTAATTTATGCATGTGCATGCGTTCGACTATCACTACCTTTGACCCTGGCCCATTACCTTGATTACTTGATTAGACCTTTAACCCATTACCCCCATTTTCCACCTTCCTCTTCATCACATCCACCTTTTATCAAACCACTCACCAATTCTGCCTTCTACCTCATTTGTTCCTAGCTTGAGGGGGTCACCTTTACTCACACATGGGGCAACCGCATCTTTTTTTTTTTTAGTGTTTCTTACTAATACAAGCTACGCAACAAAAAGGGGAAAATGTAGACACCAAAATTGGGTCACACTCCCCTTGGTCCCTAGTCAAATAACCGGCTCAAACATACTCACCTAACCAAGGCCCCTTCCACCCCACACCACTATTAATTTAATTAATTTAATATATATCCTCACAATATTTATGATCTAATTATCTTAATTTCTACCCCACCACCTCACCCAAACACCTCACCTAGAAACCTCATCCAACCAGCTCACCCTAGACCTATTTTTTACATGTTTCCATAACTAATAATAACTAAGTCTTACTTGCATTAATGAAATAAGATCCGGTCTAACCCTAAAATAAATCCCTAAAATCTATCTAACCACATTCTTGCCAATTAGAAAGGAAGTTTCCATTCTAATCTGTAAAAAAAACTAATTGGGCCTAAGAAATCGAAAGATCTACCTATTTTAGTAAACCTAGGGAATCCCACCTTAAGCGATGCCTATCAACTCGAAACCGTCATCGGTTACCCTTTATTCACCTATGAAACCTTGTTTTTGGGTTGGCACATTTTGAAAGAAATATGGACAAGAGGAGAGTTTTATGCAAGAAGAACCATAGTCTTTTCACGCACAAGACATCCATAGCTAAAGACTAAGAAAGATCCGAAATATTTCCACTCACGGTAACATTTCGGGAAGCGTCACTCTTGGACCAAGATCCATTCCATCAACTGATCATCACCACCACCCACCATTGGACTTGTAACATTGGTAAGTTCTTTATCATTAATCATTTACATTCCTATTATGTTCACAGAATTTTTATCATTTATGCTATCATTCTTCTATTAACATTCTCATTCCTCTATAGCCATCTTTTTGACAAACCCAAAAACTTCACCCACACATTTATCATATTACCTATCCTAGCCCTTCCACCTCTCTGAGTGTTCTCAACATTTCCACATATCTCACCATCCCCTTCTTTTTCCTCATCCAACCTCATCCATACTCTACAATAAATTTTTGAGTGAACTACTCTCACCCTACTCTACCAACGTCGGTTACCCATAACCGTCATTAGTCTCCCTTAAATTGTCATCGGTTATACCCAACCGACATCGGTCTCTATGTTTTATACCATTCCCAAGAAGAGAGCCAAAAAATCTTTTGACAAATAGCTTAAATAACCCTGTAACTCGACCTTGACCAATCCCAATATCCCGACACCTACCAACCCTTTAGATCTAACTATAGCCTATCCTGTTATATTAGATTTTCTTATTGTGATTGAATGAGATACCTAAATCATATCAACTACAGTAGGAATTTAATTATTCTTGTATTAATTTGTTTTGAACAATGGATTGACATCCATCTAGGAAGTATCACACTTCCCATAACTAGCATACGCTAGGCAATCCACTGTCATATATTATTTAACTTCTCTTTTGTGGTCTTGTTTTCATTATAGGTAGTTCCTCCTAGCCAAAAGGAAGCTCTCACAATCGACATTGGATCAAGAAGTCAGAATGTGTGCAACAACCATCAACCGACCAACATAAATAGGTATTCCTCCTAGCCCATTACCCTTATATGTTTTGTCATTCAAAATGTAAAGAAAATGGTGGAATAGAGGGATGTATTTTTATATGCCAAAGGTTGGGAAGATTTTATATACTTGATAAGGAAAAGATTTTGCATAAGGAGGTGGTTGTTAAAAGAACATAGAAGTGGCCACAAAATACAATGTTTGTTGTGGAATATGTTGAGTAGGAGAAGATTGTGGTATAGAGATTAATGGTAATGATTGTTGTAGTATATATTGTGAAACAAGATGAGTGGTAGCAATTGCACTAGTATTGATTAAAGGAATTGATGCCAGAATAGACATGGTAATATTATGAATGCTACTAGCCGGCTGAGAAAAAATGGTACAAGCAACAATGGAACTCATTGAAAGTGTTTGAGTGTAACATCTTCATTTATTACTTAGAAAATAGGTGAAATTTTGTTTTTAACATAATGTTTTCTGTTCTAAATTCACGTAATTTAGAACACACACATTCCTTTGATAATCCATCACATAAATGAAGAACCATATGCTTCTATAATGACTCAATGTTCTACTAATCTCTCATTTCATGACTCAATTATTATACTGAGATCTCTCATGTTTACTTGTTCTTTGTGTATACAAAGTATACTTTGGTTTCCTTACCCTTTATGGGTCATTCAAGTGTAACTATCTAAGAAGACTATGTGAGTATTTGTTACTGAAACTCATCTAAAATCTCTCAACCTTAGACTAGGTGACATAAGACAATGTAACCAGTAGTTTGTGATAATTTGGTAAAAATTTTAAACATGTTTACCATGTTTACATTCCTAGACGACATACTTGTCGAAAGGAATATGTATTTTACCCCACTCAAACTATTATCTAGATTAGTCTTCCTTGACTTCTGTCAACCAATTCCAAATCAAAGTTTCACACTAAATAGGGACATCTTACATATACTAGTGTTGTAGTCTACTTGATGTGACTCAAGATAATTAGACATACTTGAATTGAATTTCATTGATTCAGGTGTGTTTATTCACCCTAGGTCAACATAAGTTGATTTGACTATACTCAACTATATGCCTATCTAATTTTAGAGTTAAAAATGAACTTAAAATCCACTTATGACAGATTGAGTTAGTGCAGGTGAGTGGTATATTAAGGCATAGTGGCTTCTTCACAATATCCACCTACTGACTTTCATCATTAAGTCGGTACTATGCAAACAATAAGCATATTGCACCAGCCCACTAAGTTCCTTTAACAAAACTAACGTACTTAATGAGTTACTGGTTAAATTATCCTTCAGTTATTAACTAGTTTAATTTACATAATGCATCATATCTAGGGGATCAACAAAGTTTGAATGATAAATCCTTTAAGAAAGGTATCATAATGCACCCTTGCACCAATTGTGGGTATGCAGATCAATTTTGCATTCATGTTAATGAACTCATTATTAATTAACCATTTGTTCATTTAGCCTTATAATTCAATCTGATTTAAGTAAGAAAAACTTCATCAAGTCTTCTTTATTAAGCTTGTCTAATAGTACACATATTGTATAATTCATTAGATTGATTTAATGATTTCCTTATCATTAATTTCCCTTCCTTATCATATTCCTATTATCTTCTCTCTTTTCCATTTATTGGTTCATGCTTTAATAAATCACTTTCCTTTTCAACATTATAAATTCAACTTATCAATATAAGTTAGGATCATAACTATATCCTTATTAATCTTTCACTATGTCAAGTGTTGATTCATAAGTAAATAGATTTAATATCCAACAAGGTTTTGATATAATCATCCACATATGATAAAGGCCATATCCTTGTCCATTATAATTAAGATAAGTAAGTTCCTTCTTTATTCACTTAGGATCTTATAGATTCATTTGGTTCAGCTCTAGTAAGGGATCAACGTAATGTTGGTAATACATTATCCTCTCGGTCTTAGTAAGTAAACTTTATCAAAATTATAATTTAAGTAGTTTACCATTATAACTTTAGAATAAGGACTCCATAAAATAGTTCCCCACTTATTCCTCTCATAACCCAAAGTTATCTATTATGTCATATATACTTTGACATAGATTTACATATCAAATCATCATAGAATATAACTAAAGACATTTATCTTACAAATCTTAACCAAACAACAAGTCAATTTGACAAGGAAAAATTTGATTTACTCAAATAGCTATAAGTATTTCATAAACATTTCAATCATAAAATAATATCATTTTTCAACAATTACAGAGTATAATGGCACTAGGCCTTCATGACTCATAACAGAATCATTTCATAACTTTAACACTTTTGAATATCCAAAATAATTGAACATCATTAGTAAAAAAATGCAACTTTCTATAAGTCTTTCTCCTTTCACTTTTCATGAAATCCATCGCACATTGTTAGCATGTGTTAGTTCACAAGAACTAAGCATGATAAGAACTAACACATTAGAAAACATGCTACTATCTATCAATTTCATGAAAGGAATCCTTCTATTTAATGAAATTGTTCTAAGTTCCCAATCTCTAATAAATTTTAAAAGCATGCAAAAATGCCACAATGCCAAGTTAGGAAAAGAAGTCACATGTACCCTTTTATGAACCTTTTTCCCTAAATTGACAAAAGATTTGAAATTGAACAAATTAAGACCATTGGTCCCAAAATTCAAAATAGAATCAAGTGTTTTGAGATTTCAATCAGGTAATCCTAAAGATTACATGATTGAAATCCAAAACTTCTACCATCATTCTTTATTTTCTTACTTTAATAATTTAATGATGTTAAAGGTAAATCAAATAGCAAGGAGACATTGCCTATCAATCAAGTCACTCGATATACAAAAAAATATTCTACCGAATAATTGTAACATAATTCCAAATTATCCAAGTATCCAATTACCCATTCCTTGAATTATCACTGAAGTCAAGGAATCTAATTAACAATTCAATGTAACTTATCAAAGCAGTCAAAGTATTTTCCTTTTCTATCCTATCGACTAAGTTCCCTTTACAGAGAGTACAAATTATTACTAGTCAATAAAAAGAATCAAGGTAAACTGAAGATAGTACAATATTATTAAAACAAAAAGGAATAAAAAAACTATCAAGTAAATACCAATCGAGTGAACTCAATCACGAACAAATAAGGATTAGTACACCACAAAATATAGTGGATTTACTTTAAGTTAATCTTCAACAATTTATCAACCCACATCGGTAATAGGATCCTAACTAGACCGAGTAAAGAGGACTTATGTTACAGAAGACAATTTATCTTTAACAATCATCCTATTAAGGAGGTAAATAGTAAAATTTATAGTCCTCTATTTAGAATAAACATACTCTATTTAATTTCAAATTTTCGAGACCACTTTGTCCCCAAAATTAATATCGACTCAGAGGTCAAAACATCTCAAACAATAACAAAAATACATGGACTCAAACTTAGTTTTCTGACTAAAGGCCATAAAACTCAACGAAACTAGGGAGAATAAATGTCCCAAATGGGAACAACAAAAATATAAGAAGGATTTCAGTCCTTGTGACATAACAGATCTAGATTAACACCATCCCTCAATAGGGTTACCTCAAAACAAGAAACTAAAATTGACTAAGCATGCCTATAAAGGTTTCATAACATATTTTTTTCTCCATAAGATTTGAATCAAGGATACAAAATTATGGTCAAGAATACTGAAATAGAAACTGCAATAGAAATATCCATGGAGGTAACATGCCATGTTTTGCTTAATTTACCCATAACCAAATACTAGTGCACTAAACAAAGTCGCATAAGGGTATCAACCAGAATAATCATATTTTTGAAAAGCGAAGGATTTCAAATAACCCAAATCAAATAAACAAAAGAAATATCATCACCTTGTTTCTTATACAATAACCATAGTGCCTTTTTAAAAACGAGTCATGGAAGAAGACCTTAACCAACAAATCTAAGGAAACGATATAAAATCTTATTACATGTAACTAGAAGTAAGGTGAATCAAAAATTTGCTAATAAAACCATTAGCAAAACAATACTTACAAGTAGAATAATTCCCAATCAAATTTTATTTTTCTTATAGTAACACCGTTATAAATACTAGATAGAATAGTTTAAAAACAAATCGAACTAGATATTTGAGGTATCAATAATAATAATGAGAAAAATCTCCACAACATTATTCAACCACAAACTCAACTCAAAAAAAAATATCAGCAAATGAGAAGATTTATTTTTATGAGATTGATAAATAAAGTAAAATATCATAGTGTGATAAAGCCTATCATGTTTGGTAGTACTCCTACAAAATGCTTTCGGTTCCTTTAGTTTCCTTCAAGCTTTTGCAACAAAATCAACAAAACCTTTGGACCAAAATCCATGAAACCCCATACTCTTTCTCCCCATTTTCTTTTATAGATTCAACAATAAATTTTCTCCATTATTTCCACCATGTAATGGAAAATTTAAGAATGCAACTAAATCAAACTATCAATTCGAAAAATGGAAAAACAACATGCAGAGCCATTGAGCTCGAACAAACAAAATGAATGGTCAAACCAAACCTCTTTCTTTTCCTCCATTCCATCTTAGAGTTTCCCAAGGTGGTTTTCCACTTTTCCAAGATCAATAAATTCCAGAAATGACTGTCATTCATCTATTAATTCCCCAACTGATAATTATTTTTAGCAACAACTAAATGTTCAAAAACATGTAAAACTTCCATTTAGCTAACTGGAGTTTGATGCCCACCAAATCTATTTTGGCTTCTTCCAAAGGTGGCATATGATCTTATTGAATGTTATTTAATTCCTTAGTATAGTGTGGGTTGGCACCCAATAACCACGCTCAAACCCTTAGGGTTTATGTAACGAGTCATAGTCTAGGTTAGGTTTAAGTCCCACATAGGTTTAGGTCCATTTTTTAAATAGTGTCATCCTTAGTCTAGATTAGGATATTAATGAATTCCTCTAGGTAGTTTAGGAATTAGAATCCCATTACCAAGAATACATACAATCTTATCTTAGAATAATATGCATCTAGGATAGTTAGGTTTACGCCAAGAATAATTATCACCATAGTGTAGTTTTTGTTAGGTCACTACTAACATATATTAACTTAAAACATTAATCATGAACATTACTAACATACACAAACATCACAAAGTAATCAGATCTCATTGAAAGAGTGTATGCACCAAATGCTATTAGGTGCTCCAATGACATCATTTCCTTCGAGCCTGGATGATATGACATGTTTGCAACTAAGAAAAATTCAATCAGACTAACAAAATTATCGTACACCATATCGATTGAAGGCATGCCTTAGATAACTAGAATTGATCCAAGGTATGACCATCCCTTTATTAGTAGTGAATAAACCATAGTTCACATTAAATAATGTAACTTAAGTATTTTACCGGCATAGTCCTTAGGAATGAACTTACCTCAATTCACATGGTTTATACAAATTATACCACAAAGCTTAGCATAGTGAGCATATGAACAAAATCCAACATTAGTATAATTTTGATATAGTACAAATTCTGTTAGAATTTGAGGATTCTAATACATACGGATTTAATCAACTTACATCTTACATAATGTTACAACAAATATTTAAATAAAGATTACATCATAACATAAGTAAATAAAGAAATACTTACAAGAAATAAATAACACAAGTGACACAATATTTATAGTGGAAAACCCCAATAGGGTAAAAACCACTTTGAAAATAACATTTTACTTCAAAGAACTTATTTTACATCTAGTAATATCACCTCCTCCTTTGAAAGCCTATTTACCAAGGGTAAAACCAAATAACTTGATTTGCACACCTTTGATATATTTCCGAATATATCAAATGAGGACCTAAAGTCCTTTTTATATAAGGTGATTGGGTATGTCTCAGACCCACCTTTTTAACCTAAAACGGTTGACACATACACCTAGGTTTATAATATTTAATATTAGAAATATAATAATTTCATGATATTAAATATTTAACCTAAATTATATACCTAGGTTAGCATATTTAATAATAGAAATATAAATATTTCATATTATTAAATATTAACCTATATATTAGTGATGGACCCATATGCATTAAGGGTTGGCCAAACCACTTAATCATTATGTTCACGTAGTTCACATTAAATAATGTAACTTAAGTATTTTACCAGCATAGTCCTTACTGATTGAACTCACCTCAATTCACATGGTTTATACAAATTATACCACAACGCTCGGCATAGTGAGCATATGAACAAAATCCAACATTAGTATAACTTTGATACAATATGAATTCAACAGTATTAGAAGATAAATCATTTAATCAACAACAAACAATATCAATCACCAAGAGAGTAAATGATGCCGAGAAAAGAAATCATATATCTAGGTTTGCAAATTTTAATTAAAAAGAAAATTTGGTTAATATATAATTCATAGTAGAGGAATTATATTGAGTAATTGAGGATGATGTAGGGGTTGATAATGAAGTGCTAATATTTCTTTACGGAGGCATTGAACTAGTAGAAATTTCAGGTGAAGATGTATGTTGTTTGGTCATTTGTGTCACGAGAAGAAACCATATGAAGACTAAAAATAGAAACAAAGGACACAACTTCGACGTTTCGGTTTGTATGCAAAGGAGGATACAAATGTATTTTTTAAATGAAAGGTCCCTAATTTGAAACACATCTTGTGATGGAAAAGGAAGTATCATATGAGGATGGTGGTTGGGATATAAATTGTTGATTTGAATCGAGGATGTGTAAGTCGAAATCACTTGAAAATGGTTCGAATTCAAGTTGTTATGAGGAACCAAAAAACGGTACAAGAATGTTTGCTTGATGGTTCTGGTCTAAAGGAATGGAGTTTAACACCCCTAGCTACTAGATAGGAATTAAGGGAAATGGGGTTTGAATCTAACATTTCTTCGAAAATAGGGTCTCCTCTTTCAAAAAAAATGGCTTTGGAAGATTCTGATTGTGAGCTAGGGGAATATGGTTGTTGATGTTTTACGGTTCAAATGTATTGAAATCCTAACTGTGAAATTGATGTGCAAAATTTAAAAGACATTATCTCATTTCTTCATTATATTATTCCTTTATTTCATTCCAAGCTCGTTGAGCATCAGTCAAAGGAGTTGATGTAATTGGTTGATGAAATGGGTTTTGTTGTTGTAATGGCGTAGTGAATGATGGTGTTGATATAATAGTAAATAAAGGTTCAGAAATGGTGTAGATAATGGAGTGGATAAGGGAATTTATTGCTGCAAAGGTGTGGATATTGGTTGAGACATATTTTTAGTAGTTTGGTTGTGAACTTGTTGTCTTGTTTGTACCTATTATCCAAATAAACTCTCCTAGTTATTTGGACAACTTACATACATATTCGATTACGAGATATTCATTGTAAGTGGTGCACACCTCAATTACTCCTTAGCACATTCAATTGGTCACGGTTTCCTCTTATGTCCTTGTGCACTTCCCATTCTCCCCTTTCCATTTTCCTTTTCCTCTTTATTCCACTCTTACCTTGCACACATATCTTATGCATTCACCTTCTTTCTAGAAGCTATTCATCCTACGCACATGCCTTGCACTTACTTCAATCAACTAAGTCCTTGGACCTCTTGCATACTTTGTATATTACCTTGTAATAGTTTCCCCTTAACCATATGTTATCCAGTCACCATTTTTTCCCATTTCCTCTATGCGCACTATGATTATGCATGCATTCCTCCCTTCTTCTTCTTGCACCTTATTCTTCCACGTGCATACCTTTGTGCCCTCCTCTGCACCATTCCATGCCATGTCATTCTGACACTCTTGATTTTTTTACAAGTAACCTATCAAAGCGAGTTGAATCCTTACAATAAATCAATGAGTGACATGTGGAAGAAACAATAGGAATATTTGTGCGAGTTGGCTATCCTTTTAGCCAATCTATTTGTGCCATGTGTCCTATGTCCACATAAGACTCTGAAAAACTTATGAAAACCATATATTTTGCTACAAAGATCTAATCAACATGCACCTAGTCTCAATCGATAGCTGTTGATGTAGGCTACAATGCTAGATATTCAAATTCAAATTCTTGGTAGATATGGTAGGTGAGAAATGGAAAAACATCTTTTTGGGCATTAATGAGTAGATCTAATTATTCCAACTACCTGATTTTATTTGATCCTCCCTCTTTCCTTCTCCAACATGTCAAATAGACCTGGGGAAGTGCATTTGATATATTGCAGGTGGATTTATAGGCATTGTATGTTTCTTGTTGGCGGTTGTATTTCAAATGCAGGTTTTCCCTCCTTCTCTTCTTCTCCCATGGATTCATCTATAAATGTAAGAGCTAAGCTCATTGTTAATGTTGCACACTTTGGATCCTTACACACTTTTTGAGGATTCTGAGACCTCTATATATGGATCATGCATGTGGATATCGGCCTCTTTCTCCATTGTAATAGTTATGTGCATTTATAAAAGTAATGGAAGCATCGTTTTATGACTATTCCTTTTCCTAAGTGTGTTTGTATTCTTACTTATTTCCTTTCTTTTACATTACATACTTCTTTATGTCACTCTACATCTTTGTAGCTCAATTTTAGTTGTGATCCATGAAATTGATACGGTAAATGTGTTTTAGTTGTGCTACATTTTCTTAGCTTCTTTCATGCCTCATCCTTTCATTTTTGCTCAAAATAGATAGTGTTTATCCCTCTTTTTTCTTGTGTTATCACCTTCCTTAAATCATTTTTCCATTCTATTATCCTTTTATCCCTGGTCCCTTGGCATTGTTAGTATTGTTTTCCCTTTGAGAATTATCAATAGTAGTAGAAATAGATAGAGGAAGTGGCTTTCTCCAAATATCTGTATCAAGCACACAAGGTCCCAAAACTTTGAGATGGTTCCATTGTTGTCTCAAATGACTTGGTTCTTCTAGATCTAAGAAACGGGTGCAAGATTGATCACCAATAGTTTCTGGCACACCCAACGGGACCAATAGTGAAATATTAAATTTCATATTGCTAAGTTTTGGTGTGTGAACTTAGTATTTTCAGCCTTTGGAGGCTTATTTCAACACATCTGGTGACTCCCAACATTGCCAAAGCTCCTTATTTTACAGTTTTGAGAACCTTTTATAAGATAAATGCATACCAAACATAGTTTTGTAGCTAAAGGATCCTTTGAATACCTCCATAATTTTCTGAGAATCACACGTATCAGATCTTTCGTGCATGTATCCCAATTTGTAGCGTTCCACACATAATCTACTCCTCAAAGCAGAAAAGTGTGCACTACCATGGCACGTCAAACTCCTCCACTAAGGAACTTCACAAGTTTCACTAGCAGAAGCCCACTTAATCTCAATGCCCAACATGATATTTTAGTGGCTGTGCTCAAGAAGTATTCCATGCATCATAAGAGAAAATCAAGTCACCCATGTTGAACACATTCAAGATGTGGTGAATGGATGCTCTTTCTATCTGATTACACATGATGATGTTGTTTTCAAGTTGCTTTTGCAACCTATTTAAAGGTTAAGGCACTCTAATGGTACCGTGTCTTGAGA
The DNA here is from genome assembly GCA_018340775.1 of Taxus wallichiana var. yunnanensis. NCBI lineage: Eukaryota > Viridiplantae > Streptophyta > Pinopsida > Cupressales > Taxaceae > Taxus > Taxus wallichiana. The sequence goes on along the minus strand of CM031240.1, from coordinate 144,296,042 downwards.
CTGCATCTATTTCCACTTGGGATGAGCTCGAGACAACTCTTTACTATTACTTTGAGGATAAATCTTATCATTTATCTCATGGAGCAACTTAATACAACAAAGTGTACACCTAACAAATAGATGACTGATTTCAACATCAAATTGTAGAAGACTTGGGATGGAATTCCTCATGTGGTAAGGCCTACTGACCTAACATATTTTAATGTATTATCTAAGGGATTTGAATAGTAAAATTTTAGTCATGATTCAATCCATGGGAGGTAGAACCTTACCTACTACATACAACATTGCAATAAGGGTAGAAAAGTCTCATTCAAGCTAGTAAGTTAGCACTTAGGCCTCCTGTGCCCTTGTTTCCGAGAGATGTCTCCGATTGCCCTGACTTTATATTTCTCTAGTTTTAGTGAAGAATGCACACACCGATTGTGTCTACATCCTGTCGACATTAAAATTTTCCTCCGTAATTTCTATTTTATTATGTATGTATTAGGAATAGGATGTTGTTAAGTATGATTAGTAGTGGCGTCTAATAGAAGATAATGGTGCCATCAGTATGGTGCCATCAATAAAGTAGATTACAGTAACAGTCAAAGTACAATAGGAATGTTGTGGTAAAAAGTAAATATTTGTCATAAATGGTCCAGTAATGTTAAAATGTCAAAGTTGGGGTAAGTAGAGAAGTAGGGTCTACATGATTAGGAATTAGAAATATTATATTTGTAATAAGGACAAAGAGTGATGTCATAAATATTTTGTGTATTTTATTTGTGGAAAAGTCTAAAAAGGTTGAACCCATGTGAGATGATAAGGTTTATCTTATCTTAGAAGATAAGCCTACATGTAAAGGCAAGATTTTAGGCATGGAATATGATTGGCTAGAAGAGATTTCCTATCCTATCTTAGAGATAGGGTGGATAAGCTTGAATTCCTATAAATAAAGAGACCACCCCCCTCATTTAGCATAGAAGGAAGTAGTGAGAAATATTGTATGAGTAATTGTGTAAAGGAAACCATAATTTTGAAGGTGTGTTAAAGAAGCCATTAAGAGGTGTAATTGTGAAGTTTCTTCCATAGTTATTGTTGGAAGGTAAGTGAAGTCAGTAACACTTGAAGTACCTCATGGGTGAGATTGTAATAATTTCATGTTGATATTATAATTTACACTGATATTTCAGATTTATCATCATTCCTTCTTATCATAGTCTATGGTATTCTTGTGTTATGTTTGTTGTTGTGTTTCTAGATTACATCCACCAAACTAAAATTTGTGCATTAGTAAATAATCATAGCATGAGGAGTTCCTAATGAAGAATTATCATAGTGCCGGATTCATGTTCACATTTTGGTTCCTTCTTAGGGACCATTCCTCGTTGGTGGATTTTCGGAAAAATATTCCCCTTTAGTCGAGAAATCATTTGGAGGGTAACCTTAATTTTACTATGCATAGTAGTTACCATGGTAAAGTCACTTTTTTTTGTGAATAGTATTTACCACAGTAAATTTACTTTTTACTGTGAATAGTATTTACCACAGTAACTTCACTTTTTACCGTGAATAGTGTTTACCACAGTAAAGTTAGTTTTTACCACAGTAAGTCAAGTTTTACCATGGTCATTCCTATTTTACTATAGAAAGGTGTAAAGTCACTTTCTATTGTAGTGAGTCCAATTATTTATGCACACAAGTCTTGTTGATTATACTTGTGGGTTGATATTTCACTATGGTTACTTTTGAAAATGGGGAATATTCCTATTTTTTCAGCCCAATCTAATGAAGATGCTTCCTCTTTCATTCAAGAGTTTAAAAAATCTTGCATTTGTAATGGCCTAATAAGAAGGGAACAATGGATTGAATTTTTCCTACCTTTTTGGATGGTTCAGCTCTTAGGTGGTTTGAAACACTAGGTGATAATGTAAAAAATTCATGGGATTTATTAACTGAAAGTTTTCTTTAAGAATTTGGTGAATAACAGAAATGTGGAGATCTCATGATCGATATCACAAAGCTATCCCAAGGAGAGAAGGAGAAGATAAGGGATTATCATGCTTATGTTTTAGAGCTAAGGAGGAAGCTCGATGCCGGATCCGAAGGAAGGATTAGCGAGTGAGTTGATGAATGGTGTGGATAATCTCCTCTATAAGCACTTCATTCTTGGGATGAAGCTAGAGATCATACAATGAGTGAAGTATGACTTGCCCGGCCTACCATTGAATAAGTAAAGGGGTTTTAAGAAGTAAAGAAGAAAGCATGGAAGAGGAGACCAAATAAATTACTTTGCTAAGGTAGAGCCTACACAACCACCTTTGGTCTAAAATCTACAACAAATCTCGGTGAGCACAAATATTTTCCCTAGTACATCTACTAAGTATGAAGATCTGCTCAAGAAGATGGGTCAGTTAACTATTAATCTTCTTCAAGGAAAGGAATTTAGTTCTCAGGGAGGAGATAGAGGTCTAAAAATAAATATAACTGAAGTTGTATGTTATGGTTGTCATAAAAAGGGTCATTATAAGTATAATTGTCCAAATAGAGCTTCTACATCTGGTACAAGAGATAATGATAAAGGAAAAGCACCTGTGAATTCTTTTGATGTAATAGATAGGAGCATAAATAATGAAGTAGATGTGTTTGTAACAAAAAGAAAGAAAGAAAAAGATAACCAAGATGGAAATGATCCTAAGAAGATGAAAGGAGAAACTAGTAAGAAACATAGGAGAAGAAAGTTGGGTGTGCAGGATTTTCTAATTTCATAGGGACAAGGACCATACTCCATCTTAGAAGATCTGTCCAAAAGGCCTACAAATATTACATATGGTCAACTTCTAGCTGTCTTCAGGAAGAGGTGGGAGCTACGAAGTGGACTCAATGCTCGATGAAGTAAGGAGGTTGAGGTACTTATTTTGGAGGCAGAGGCGGATCCCTATGCTCCACAAGCTGAGGTATTATGTAATGATATTTCAATTCATGATGTATTAGTTAATGGAGGTGTTGTAGTTAATGTAATGACCAAGTCTGTAATGAATATGTTGGGTTTAAAAATTGATCGCCCCTCAACACTTATGTTAAGGTCATTAAATAAGGGAAAAACTAAACCAGAAGGTGTTGTTTCAAATGTGGCAATATCTATTATGGCTGTTGTATGTGTGGTATACTTTCGGGTGATAAAAATGGTAATGTTACATACCCAATGTTGTTGGAAAGGCCATGGATAAGGAGAGTTCATGTAAGAATCTCACTGGAATGAAGGCTTCATGACACTTGGATGTGGCAGAGAGAGGGTGAAGATAAATGTGATCCTGGCATCATAAGGTAGGACCTATGGATTCAAGTGATGAAACCGATGATTGGACATCCTCGATTACTCTAGTATCAGTGAAGTGGACACAAAAGATGAAGAAAGCGAGGTTGATGTTTTGGTCATGGATATCCTTTCAGTCACACCGACTCATGAACCCATAAGATTATCTGAAGAAGAAATTGTTGATCGTCTCCAACAAATAAATATTGGTGATGCTGTGATGGAGAGTGAGAAGGAATCCTACCTCTAGCTCTTTCGAAGGTACATACACCTATTCACTTTTGATTACAAGGAACTCCATCAAGCAAGTTGGGTACAACATTCTATTGAGTTGGTAGATGGTGCTAAGCCATAAAGCAAATGTCATATAGAATGAATCCTAATTTTTCCAAGACTGTAAAAGAAGAAATAGATAAGTTGCTTGATGCAGGATTCATATTTGCTGTGGAGAATTCAGAATGGGTTTCTCCCATTGTGATCTCAATAAAAAAGAATGGGAAACTACGCATTTGTGTTGATTATAGGAAGCTCAACAAGGCAACAAAGAAGGATCATTACCCTCTTCCATTCTCAGATCAGATCTTGGACAAAGAGTGGCCGGGAGTCTTATAGTTTTGTTGATGGATACAAGTGGATACTGACCAAGTTTGTATAGCAGAGAAAGATCAGTTGAAGACCACGTTCACCACTCCTTGGGGAATGTTTTCTTATAGAGTTATGCCTTTTGGGTTGTGTAATGCTCTAGAAATGTTCTAGCGCTTGATGAATAGGGTGTTTGAACCCTACATTGGGAACTTCATCAGAGTATTTCTGGATGATTTTTGCATCTATGGGAGCAAGATGGACCACCTGCACTAGATGGAGACAACATTTCAAAGGTTAGATGAAGCACAAGCCTCATTAAACCCTACAAAGTGTGTCTTTGTATAATATAAATGTGTTTTATTAGGGCATGTTGTATCCAGAGATGGTATTGTACTGATCCTGATAAAGTTTCAAAAATCAAAGAGTTACCATTTCCTATGAATAGAAGTAAGTTGAGATCATTTTTAGGCCATGTGGGTTACTATAGAAGGTTCATCAAGAATTTCTCAAAGATTTCACAGCCACTAACCCAGTTCTTGAAGAAGGATGTTACTTATGAACCAGGAAATAAGGCACATGAAGCTTTTGAACAACTAAAGGAAGCTTTGGTGTCTTCACCTATTTTAAAGAATCCAAATTAGAGCAATCCATTCATTATGTATACTGATGCCTTAGATGCAACACTAGGAAGTACTCTGAGCCAAAAATATGAAAATGGGAATGATCATCCAGTTTACTTTGGGAGCTTGAGACAAATGAGCAAAGTCTTTGAGGTAAATTATAATGTAACTGAAAAGAGGCTCTAGCTATCATTTTTCTATAAAGAAGTTTAGAAATTACTTGCTAGGGTAGAAATTTATAGTTGTAACAGATCATTAGGATCTAAAATATATTGTAAATAAGCCTAACCCATCAGGAAGGATAACAATATGGACAATTTTGTTACAAGAATTTGAGTTTGATATTATAGATAGGCCAGGAAAGAAGCATGTCAATGCAGATGCACTCTCTCGAGCCTATGATGGTTTAGGATCATCTTTTGATGATGATGATTTCCCAGATGCAACATTGTTATCCCTTGACACAATCCCTAGTGAATACATAGATATTTGGAATTATCTGAATGAATTCAAGTTTCTGATGGTGCTAATGCAAAGACTAAGAGGAAGATTACTCAAGCTAGTTGTCTATATTCTATTCTGCATGGATTATTATTTCAAATAGGACCTGATGGATAGTACAAGAGGGTAGTTGGACGTGATCAAGGGAAGGAGCTGATAGAATAATTCCACAATGGTACATGTGGAGGACACTTCTCTAGATAACTTACAACAAGAAGGATCTTGGATGCAGGTTATCACTAGCCCACTCTTTTTAGAGATTGTTATAATTATTGTAAGACATGTGATATTTGGCAAACACATGGTAACCGTAAGACTTCATCAGCTCCATTATACCCTATTCTTCCACTTGGTCCCTTTGAAAAGTGGGGAACATATATTTTAGGTCCACTTCCAACTACCTCACGCCAAAATAAGTATATTGTAGTTACCACAGATTATTTAACTAAGTGGGTTGAAGCTAGGCCATTGAAAATAGCTTCCATGGATTAAGTGGCAAGGTTCATATATGAATGCATTGTCACTAGATTTGATTGCTCATTATAAATCGTAACAGATCAAGGAAGCCACTTCATTAATGAGTTGGTAGAAGCCCTAGTCAACAAGTTTTCTATTAAGCACGGAAGGCAACAACATACAAGCCAAGCAAAAATGGGCAGGTGGAATGATTTTTTTGTATTGTGTCAAATTTTAGCAAAAGATGTTACCTTACAGTACATAAGTGGGATAAAAGGATTCATGCAACATTGTGGACATATAGGGCAACATCAAAGTCAGCAATAGGATACTCCCCTTTCAATTGGCTTATGGCATTGATCCAGTTCTTCTATTGAGTTTGATATTCCCCCTTTGTGAGAGTTATAAAAAGGAAAAGATAGATGAAAGTGATTCAAGAAAAGAAAGGTTGGTGCATCTTCATTTACTAGAGGAAATGAGGGAAATAGTGAAGGATACAAGCTATAAGAAGAAAATGAAGTAGAATGAATACTTTGATCAAAAGATCTGTTGGTCTCCATTTCATGTGAATGAATTGGTTCTAGTATATGATTCCAGATACAAAAAAAAAGGCAGAGAAAATTTCATCCCAAATGGATGGAGCCCTACAAAATAGTAGCTGTGCATGAAAATGGTACATATCGACTGGAGGAATTGGATGGCACTCCCATTATGAAATGGGTCAACCACGACAAGCTAAATATTTTCCAAGCACCAAAATAGTCTACTCGAGGACGGAGTAGAAGCTAGGAAGGGGAAAATGTCGACATTAAAATTTTTCTCTGTAATTTCTATTTTATTATGTATGTATTAGGAATAGGATGTTGTTAAGTATGATTAGTAGTGGCGTTTGATAGAAGATAACGGCACCGTCAGTACGATGCCGCCAATAAAGTAGAGTATGGTAACAATCAAAGTACAATAGGAATGTTGTGGTAAAAAGTAAATATTTTTAAGTAAATAGTCCGAGTAATGTTAAAATGTCAAAGTTGGGGTGAGTAGAGAAGTAGGGTCTACATGATTAGGAATTAGAAATATTATATTTGTAATAAGGATAAAGAGTGATGTCATAAATATTGTGTATTTTGTTTGTGGAAAAGTCTAAAAGGTGAACCCATGTGAGATGATAAGGTTTATCTTATCTTAGAAGATAAGCCTACATGTAAAGGCAAGAGTTTAGGCATGGAATATGATTGGCTAGAAGATATTTCTTATCCTATCTTAGAGATATGGTGGATAAGCCTAAATTCCTATAAATAAAGAGGCCGCCCCCTCATTTAGCATAGAAGGAAGTAGTGAGAAATATTGTATGAGTAAGTGTGTAAAGGAAGCCATCATTTTGAAGGTGTGTTAAAGAAGCCATTAAGAGGTGTAATTGTGAAGTTTCTCCCATAGTTATTTTTGGAAGGTAAGTGAAGTTAGTAACACTTGAAGTACCTCATGGGTGAGATTGTAACAATTTCATGTTGATATTATAATTTACACTGATATTTCAGATTTATCACCATTCCTTCTTATCATAGTATATGGTATTCTTGTGTTATGTTTGTTGTTGTGTTTCCAAATTAAATCCACTAAACTAAAAGTTGTGCATTAGTAAATAATCAAAACATGAAGAGTTCCCGGTGAAGAATTATCATAGTCTTTGGATTTGATTTCACAATCCTACTCTCCAACACAACAAAAGGAAGATGATGAGGTAAAGGCCCTAATTAGAAACTTGTCCAATAAGGTCATATCATTTGAGATGTAGAAAGTGTAAGCCCTACAAAGGTATTTCCAATCAAGCGCAAATCCATAACAATCAACCTTGGCATAATTAGTATGGGAATCAAAGATATGGACAAAATGAGCAGAATGATAGATTACATGTTAATGCACACGTGCCTTTGTAGGTTATTCCTCCCATACCTTAAATTTCCACTTTTGCACAATTCAAGCACTTTTTCTAAATGGTTATTTCCTTATAATATTCCTCATAATCAATATCATTGCACCAATGTTATGTGCACGCAAGCCTACATGATTCAGAATGCTCCCAACTGTGAGCCTTCAACAAGCGCACTGAAATAAATAACCAAGAAAGGCCAAAAGTTCCTCCAGAGGTAAATTTGATGTTATTCAATGCTGATGACTTCTATGTAATCAACCAAGTTGTAGAGGATACAAGAAGACCACGTGCCCAAGTTGTGGACAACACAAGATATAAGAAGAGAATGCTTGAGTCTAGTGTGTAGGTCATAATTCCAGCAACACAAGTAGACCCTCAAAATAAAAAGGAAGTAACTAAGACATCCAGTAGTAAGATTTCCAAAGGGCCAACATGTGATGATCCACGTAAGGCTCCTCTAGAAGTGATGCACATCCCTCCTTTGGTAGGTCAAGAATTTGTGCAAGTGAAGGTTTTGACCTCTCATGCACGAGCAACCAAGAAAGGATGTTGTTGTTCCTCAAATGTGCAAGTCAATGGGTTTTCCATTCAACATTGTGGACTAGATGAAGAAGACAAACATAAATGTTACAATGTGTCATGAATCTCTAGCTCAAATTTCACGTGTTGATCAATCTACTCACAAACTATGCACTTTTGTCAACATCTCCCAAGAAGAGGAGAAAAAAGTAAGTAAAGTTGCTAAAACCTCACCCTTTTATATGTCTTTGATAACAAGAAAATATCTTATCCATAACTATATGATTGACTCAGGCGCTAGCACTTATGTCATGCCTAAGAAGATTTCTAATGTCTTAGGTCTTAAGTATAGCCCCTTGACTAAAGAAGTCATACAACTCAATGGTTTAAATGTCACTACCCTAGGAATCATCATGGATATTTAGTTAACCCTCCATGCATGTCCAGTGTCATATGAGACGACAATAACTCAAGATGTGTTGGTCATTGATCTCCCCCTTTGTTTTCCTTATGTTTGTTAAGATATTTCTTTGCTAAAGTTGGTGGTTAATTTTCTTCGATTAGATCCATAAGTTACTCAAGACACAAGGTATGGTACCTAGTTTACCATACAAGTTGAGCCAATATTTTCCTATCATGAAGAGTCATATGTCACATCCCATTTCTAAGCCAACTATTTAATCTAAGAAGTACAAACTTTAGTTTCTTAAGAGAAGACTCTTGCACCTCCTATTTTGATCTAGTACTCGATGAGTGGGCAGAGAGGAACCATAAATTTGACCCATATGTTGAATATTTGGAAGCTTATGAAATCAGGCTTGGTATTTATTGCATTCTTGAATAAGAAGTTGTACTTCTATGCACACTCAAGAAAAGTGAAGAGAACCCTGGTCTATGGAAGTTATACTTTTATGGATCAAGAAGAAGAAATGGTGTGGGTGCAAGAGTCATCCTCATTTTCCTTAAGAATGAGAAATTATTCTTCTCACATAGGTTGTAGTTTACATGTTCTAACAATGTGGAAAACTATGAGGCATTGGTGCATGGTGATCTATAAATTCTTCAACTTTGGAATTATCCACATAAACACAAATAAACACCATTGTTCTACTTTCTATTAGAAAATGACATAGATAGCTAGTGAATGAATTATGCTTATGCTTAGAATCCACAATTATAGGAAAGGAAAGAAGTTAAGATCATAAACACCAACAAGTTTTATCCTGGAAACCTCCAGGAGGAGGAAGAACCGATTGGGAAAGGAATTGCTTTCTTCCCACTTTTATTGGCCAATTCAAAATAACAAGTACAGAAATTACAATAAGTATGAAAGAGAAGTAGATAATATCTCACACTTCCTCCCAAATACTTACTTACTCTGTCTCAACACTCCTTTCTTCTACAAATCATAATTCCATCACTAAGAACTTCTTGCTCACTTACTTTCATGTGTCGATGATCCTATTCTCTTCTACAAACATGTATTTATAGCCTCTCCCATGTCCTCATGTGCACTGGAGAATGGGAAAGGTCATGGAGGAGAAGAGATACAAACAACTATCCAAATTCTGGGTTGTTCATTTCATATTTTCATTTTCTATCTAAAAGATCTAGGATTGGCACCACTGGTTGGGTGGCGGTTTTGTAACCACCACTCTACACAAAGAGGTAGTCCTATTACTAAAAAGATAGAACTTCCATGTTTCCATTTTTCCTTCTTCGCTGACTATTTTGATGAAGTAGATTCATTTTGGATCACTATAGATCACACCTCCCTACTTAGGAGGATTTTGGTCCCACAAAATCTTAGTGGGGGTAGATGAGGAAATAATTCCCTCACTTTCTCCTTTGAGTACCACCGCGCCAGCCTTGGTGTCTTTCCTTTCAATCCAATCTACCAAGACTCCTGCAGACCTCTCCTAGTATCTCTAACCTTCTACTATAGCACTACATCCTCCTTTAATTTTCCTTGTGAGTCCAAGATGCAATCCTCAATGGAAGGTAACAAGCGTAGTCCATCTTCATCTATCATGGATGGATCATATTTGTGTAAGTTCACATAGTTTACTACATAGTACATCCTCATAAATCGAGGTAAGTCAAGTCAAAATCATTTTCTCAACCTAATCCAATAGGGTGAAGGGCCCATATCATAGTGGTATGAGTTTCCATGCTTGACCTTTGCAATCTCTCCTTGCTCAAGTAAAGCCAAAATCTATCTCCAACATGTAGCTTATGTTCTCTCCTATGCTGATCATGCCTATCTTTGAACTTGGCTTGATGTTTCTCTAGTTGTTCTTTGACTTAGAGATGGATTTTCCGGATCCTCTCAATGAATTTTTTTCTCTAGTCACCTCTATGTCTCATGTCTCCTCCTCATCCTGTTGCCCAAATGCTATATCTAGTGGATTTATAGGTAGATATCCCAAGCATACTTCAAATGGTGACTTCATAGTGGATGTGTGTACTGCCCGGTTATAGGAATGTTGAATATAGGCTAAGGACTCATCCCAAGTCCTTGGATATTTGCTATTATACCCTCTGATCAGTTGTACCAAAGTCCTGTTTACCACCTTTGTCTGTCCATCTATCTGTGGATGGAAAGTTGTGCTCCTCTATAACCTGGTATCCATCTTGTCCCACAAAGTAGTCCAAACCTCCCGAAGAACACGGAATTCCTATCGAAACAATAGAATTTGGCAAACCAAAATGCACCCATACATTAGCAAAGAAAAGATATCTTTGCCTCATGCGATTTTACTATCTTTTACATGCCATAAATATACACATCTTATTGAATCTATCAACAACAACATATAGATAGTCATGGCCATGTTTAGACATAGGTAATCCTCCTAATAAATCCATTTATGTCAAAGCATCTATAAGCGATCCGTAATAAAAGGGCAACGCCATCATTAAGAAAGGCCAACGATTTGATTATAGACAACAGTGTCACAACAATGTCAAAAATAAATAGTAAATTAATTAACAAGGAAGTAGCGAATTTCCTAGAGGGCAACATGTTTACCAGTGATTAAGATTAGAGGTAGTGTTTATGTATAGAGGGGCTACGACCACACCAATTAGAGAAATAGACAAGCGATTTGAGAAGGGAAACATTCAATTTTAGTATGACCGCAGCAAATAAAAGACCAGTGCCATTAATTTCATCAAAGAGCAGGCATAAATTAAAGGGGGTGAATTAAAAGATAAGGCCAACTGCACTAACAAATAAAAATGCCTTGTTTAGAGGGTTAAAAGGTGGACGCCCAGCACTAAACTAATTAAAAGGATGACCTGCATTAAGAAAGGGGCGCTTTGCTTAAAAGCATTATAAATATATTTAATAAATTAAATTATTGAGAAAAGGCCGACCTCCTTGGTATGAGAAGACATGAATTTTAAAGACATCCATTCGAAGAGTCATTAAATGGGTATAAAAGGAAAGACATTCAATTGAGAAAAGTATGAACTTGAGAAGAGAGGTGGGTGATAAGAGAAGAGAGGTGAGTGGTAAGAGAAGAGCAGATTTAGAGGATAAAAGAGTAATTTTGTGAAAGTGCAGAATTTTATGAGTAGCAGATTGGAAAGAGAGAAAATAAAGTGCTCCAATAATCGTTGAATAAGCAACAAGTAGAAGTGTGGTTTTAAGGAAGGTGGGTGCCTTCACAATCGAAGAGATCGGTGTCTCTTGCTAAGTTGGTGCTTAGCAAAAGGAGTTAGTGCTCTTGTAGGTTGGTGCCTACAAATTTTTGAGAAATATATATAAAGAAAGAAGTTTCTATGTGGTTTTCTCCGAAAGGGTTTCCACATATATTTGTGTCTACTTGCATTAAGTTTTGTGTTCTTTGATTGATTTGATATATTCACATTGCTTGTGATTATAGATCTAAGTTCAAGTATTAAAGTTTGAACTAATATCATAATACTGAATCACCCCCCCTCTCAGTATTATCTTGTGCTCAACAATTGGTATCAGAGCATGTTCCTTCAGGAACAATTTAACATTGGAAGGTAGATCTCGGGAGCACATATGGCTAGTCAAGTACAAGAAGGATTTTCCTCGAACAAGGCTCCGTTGTTTAACGGAACAAACTATGCATTTTGGAGTGTAAGGATGAGAACCTATCTAATGGCACTAGGGTTTGATATTTGGAAATCAGTAGTGGTTGGATATATCATTCCATCAACTCGCCAATAGACCAAGCTGGTAAGAAGGCTTTTGAAAATAATGCCAAGGCGATGAATGCAATCTTGTGTGGTCTGTCAGAGTCCGATTTGTCAAGGTAATGCAATGTGACATGGCAAAGGAAATATGGGATAAACTTCAAACAATATATGAAGGTGATGATAAGGTCAGAAAAGATAAGCTTCAAACCCATAGGAGAAAATTTGAGAGCCTAAAATAAAGGATGAGGAAGATGTTGCAGCTTATCTTCTGCAGGTGGATGAAGTTGTCAACGCCATAAGAGGGTTTGGAGAAAATATTGAGGAACTGTGATCCTCCAGAAGGTCTTAAGATCTTTACCATTAAGATTTGATGCTAAGGTGTCTGCCATTGAAGAAATGAAGGATCTTGACAAGCTAAGCATGGACGAAACTACATGGAATAATGATGACTTATGAAATGAGGACCGAGTCTAATAAACCAACAAAGAAGGAAGCCACATTTAAAGTCTCAAAGAAAAAGGCAATCAAGGAATCTAAAGTGAATTATGAATTAAACAATGAAGAAGATGAAAAGGAAGCCTTATTCATTCGAAAGCTAAAGAAAGGATCCAGGGGATACAAAGATAAGTTACCATTTAAATGTTTTAAGCTGTGGTAAAATTGGTCATTTTACAGCTAAATGCCTAGAGAAAGAAGATAGCGAAGATGAAGAAAGAAAGCCCAATTTCAAGAGATAATTCAAGCAAAGAAGAGGCAAGAAAATATTTGAAAAGAAAAAGAAGATTCTATATTCAAAAAGAGGTAGAACTCATCGAAGAAAGTGGAATAAGTGATTTATATAGTGATGATGAAGAAACATTGTTTATGGATATAGAAGATGGTTCATTAACTAGCAAAGTTGATTTGGAAGGAATCGAGGACACGAGAAGAAGAAGGTGAGGTAAACCTCGAAGAAGAACTCATTTGTGCATTGGGTGAAATAAAAGCACTCAAAAAGAGGAATCAAAAGCAAAGACTTCAGCTCCAAAAATATGAAGAACAAAATCAATCTTTCGAAGCTAAGTTAGCACAGAGTCTTGAAGAATCAAAGAATCTAATCATTGACACGAAGACCCGATTGATGAAGCAAATAGAATTGAGGAAGGGTTGAGAAGTCAGTTGAAGGTGAAACAAGAAGAATGTGAAAAGTGTGAGTCGAGAGATTGTTGTGATGAGAAAAGACTTAGAAAAGGTAAATACCAAACTAGTGAACAACTTGAAATTTGAAAAGAGTACTAAGGTTCTAGATGAGATTCTAGAAAGTCAAAGATCATCATTCAAAAAATCAGGTCTCGGATATGCAGAAAAAATAGAGAAAGCTTTAAAATCCATTGAGCTTCCGGAGAAGAAAGGTTTAGAAAAGGCAAAAAGTTATGCAGAAATTATAAATATGCCTACGAAGAATAAAAGTAGAAAGGAAGAGGAAACTACAAAGACCAGTTCCATCCACAAGGAAGGTGTTAAAGAGAATGACACCAAAAGACCATTTATTCCACGACATAGGAATATGAACAGGTTCGAAAGTTCCTTTCATGGTTATTGTTTTTATTGCAATATATATGGGCATAAAAAGATAGAGTGTAGAAAGCGAATGAGAGATAATGAAGCCTGGAACAAACCAAAATCTTCTCATAGAGTGTTGAATATGAACTATAATTTGTTTGCTCCACTATCCTATTATAATGAGGAAGCCATTATCTGCTACAAGTGCAATAATTATGGACATATAGCACGCTTTTGTAGAAATGTGTTTGACTCGAGACAAGATCAAAAGACAAAGCCTTTAGATACAAAGAAAAGGGAGGGTATGAAATCCTAGACAAGGAAGCAGGAGGAAGATGGGATAGACAAAGAAAAATCCATGCTCGTTCAAAAACTTTTCATGCTCGAGATGAAGGACAATAGTCGTACATTGATAGCAGAGATGTTCAAGACATATGATTGGTGATAAAAGTAATTTTCTCTCCTTAAAGAAAGTAAATGAAGGTAGAATAAAATTTGGTGATAATGCTACAGAGAAGATCATTGGCAAAGGTACACCGAGTTTGGATAACGGAAAAACAAAAATAGAGAATGATTAAAACATAACCTCTTGAGTGTGAGTCAAATGTGTGATCAGGGACACACTCTTAAGTTCTATGCCAAAGGATGTGAAATAAGGAAAGTAGATACATGAGAACTAATTAAGATTGCCACCGAACTACAAATAATCTATATATGTTCATAGAAATAAAAGAAGAAAATTTTTTCCTAAGTCAAGTTGAGGAGAGTTGGCTATGGCATAGAAGGATGGGACATATAAATTTTGATAATCTTGTGAAGATAAGAAATAAGCAGGCCGTATGGGACATGCCTAAAATAACAAAGCCTTCAAGTACTCTATGCAAGTAGTGCCAGCTTGGGAAGTAGACCAGAACAAGATTCAAAACAAAGGAGTATTCATCCACCAAACCATTGGAGCTAATTCACATGGATTTGTGTGGACCTACCAGAATGAAAAGTATTCAAGGTGAGAGTTATTTTATGTTACTCATTGATGATTACACTAGAATGACATGGGTAGCATTTTTGAAAGAAAAATTTAAAGGATTTGGAAAGTTCAAATCTTTCAAGGCATTAGTAGAAAATGAAACAGGGCTGAAGATAAAATGTCTAAGGTCGGATCGTGGAGGTGAAATCATGTCCAATGAATTTATTGAATATTTTGAATACCATGGAATTAAAAGACAATACTCAGCTGCAAGAAATCCACAACAAAATGAAGTAGTAGAAAGGAAGAACAGAACCATTCAAGAGATGGCCCAAACAATGCTAAATGAATCTAAGCTATCAGATAGATTCTGGAAAGAAGTGGTAAGTACTGCCGTTTATATTTTGGATAGAGTGAAAATCAGAGTTAACCATGACAAAACTCCATATGAATTATGGAAAGGAAGACCAGCCTCGGTCAAATATTTTAAGGTATTTGGGAGTAGATGTTTCATTAAAAGAATCGAAGAGGACTTAGGAAAATTTGATTCAAGATCCGATGAAGGGATTTTTCTTGGGTACTCCACTAAAAGTAAAGCCTACATATGTTATAACAAGAGGTTGTAGACTATCATAGAAAGTGCAAGTGTCAGAGTGGATGAGGGTCTAGATCTAAAGACGAAAGAAAATTTAGAAGAATCTTTAGAAATACCAAGTCTTGTGAAAGAAGAATAAGAGGAAGAAGAAGATATTGAAGATTGGAGTAAATCAGAAAGGCAGGATACCAAGACACCATCTCGCTTCATTCAGAAAAATCATGATGAATGTTAGATTATTGGAGAACTTGATACCAGGGTTCAAACCAGAAGAATAATTACAAATGCTTCTGAGTAAGGGTATTTTTCTTTGATATCTAAGGTAGAACCTAAGAAATTTTTAGAAGGAAGACATGATAAAAATTGGTTGAAGGTGATGGAAGAAGAACTAGATCAAATTGAGAAAAATGAAACTTGGGAACTAGTTCCCAGACCAAAGAGTCAGAATGTGATTGGCACTAAGTGGGTATTTCAGAACAAACTGAATGAAGATGGTCAAGTCACTCGAAATAAGGCAATATTGGTATGTAAAGGGTATGCTCAAGTGGAAGGTGTTGATTTTGAAGAGACTTTTGCTCCAGGATGCCAAACTAGAAGCAATCGAGAATGTTCCTTGCTTTCGTAGTGTTTAAAAATTTCAAAGTCTACCAAATGGATGTCAAATCAGCCTTTTTAAATGGGAATTTAGAAGAGGAGGTTTACATAGAACAGCCTAAAGGGTTCCTATTATCAGAAAATGAAGATTATGTGTGTAGGTTGAAAAAGGCATTGTATGGATTAAAACAAGCCCCCAGAGCATGGTACTCAAGGCTTGATCAACATCTACAGGACCAAGGATTCAAGAGAGGACTTGCTAACTGTAATATTTACATCAAAACTGAAGATGAACACCAATTAATTGTGGTTGTATATGTGGATGACATAATGTTTGGAGGAGACAATAAAGAATTGTCTAGAAAATTTCTGAGAAGACAAGCAAAACGAATTTGAAATGTCTATGTTGGGTGAGTTATCCTTTTTCCTTGGATTGCAAATTTCTCAATCTAATAAAGGAATATTTATATCCCAAACCAAGTATGTGAAGGAAATGTTGAAAAATTTTGGTATGGAGGAGTGTGCACCTGTCAGCACACCGATGATCACTGGAACCAAGTTAAGAAAAGATGATGAATCTCCAGATGCTGATCAATCTCTCTATAGATCAATGATTGGGAGTTTATTATATGTGATAGCATCCAGACCAGATATCATGCAAGTAGTGGGTATGGTGGCATGTTTTCAAGCAAGGCTGAAAGAAACACATGTGCAAGTTGTAAAATACATATTCAGATATCTAAAGGGAACTATGGAATATGGGTTGTGGTATCCAAAAGGAAAAGATTTCACATTGATAGCTTATATAGATTCAGATTGGGCAGGATGTGTAGATGACAGAAAAAGTACAAGCGGAGGAGCATTTTTTCTTGGAAATAGCCTGGTATCTTGGCTAAGTAAGAAGCAAAATTTTGTATCCCTATCCACAGCAGAAGCAGAGTATATAGCAGCGGTACTATGTTGCACGCAAATTTTATGGATGAAGCAAACCTTGAAGGATATCAAAGTAGAGTATGATCATCCCATCTCCATATTATGTGATAATACCAAAGTCAATAAGTATTACAAAGAATCGGTTATGCATTCCGAACAAAGAACATTCCCATAAGATATCACTTCCTAAGAGAGTAGGTGGCGAGAGAGAAGCAGGTAAAGTTGGAGTATGTCGCTACATCTGAACAGATAACAGATATTTTCAGTAAGCCACTTCCAAAGAAGACATTTGAATATCTACGGCGGAAGCTGGGAGTAATTTCTTTTACATATTTACATTGAAGAGTCAAGGGTAACACTGGTTAAGGGGGAGCTAAAACTTTGCAGATTTTTCAGCTCCTAGGATGACCCTTTGCCATTGATGTCAAAGGGGAAGAATGTTAGTAAGGGGGAGCTATGGCAAGAGGTTGTTGCAGAAGAGGATATTATTTTTTTTTGGGGGTTGCCATTAATGACAAAGGGGGAGATCCTTAGAAATATTTTCATTAATGTCAAAGCATCTACAACAATCCAAAATAAAAGGGCAACACCATCATTAAGAAATGCCAGCGATTTGATTATAGAAATCAGTGTCACAGCAGTGTCAAAAATAAATATTAAATTAATTAACAAGGAAGCAGCGAATTTCCTAGAGGGCAGCATGTTTACCAGTGATTAAGATTAGAGGCAGCGTTTATGTATAGAGGGGCTGCGACCACATCAATTAGAGAAATAGACAGCGATTTGATAAGGGCAACATTCAATTTCAGTATGACAACAGCAAATAAAAGACCAGCACCATTAATTTCATCAAAGGGCAGCACATAAATTAAAGGGGGCGAATTAAAAGATAAGGCCGACCTGCACTAACAAATAAAAATGCCTTGTTTAGAGGGTTAAAAGGTGGACGCCCAGCACTAAACTAATTAACAGGCCGACCTGCATTAGGAAAGGGGCGCTTTGCTTAAAAGCATTATACATATATTTAATAAATTAAATTATTGAGAAAAGGCCGACCTCCTTGGTATGAGAAGACATGTCTTTTAAAGACACATCCATTCGAAGAGTCATTAAATGGGTATAAAAGGAAAGACATTCAATTGAGAAAAGTATGAATTTGAGAAGAGAGGTGGGTGATAAGAGAAGAGAGGTGAGTGGTAAGAGAAGAGCAGATTTAGAGGATAAAAGAGTAATTTTGTGAAAGTGCAGAATTTGGAGCAGCAGTCCATAAGAGAAGAGCAGAATTTTATGAGCAGCAGATTGGAAAGAGAGAAAATAAAGTGCTCCAATATTCGTTGAATAAGCAACAAGTAGAAGTGTGGAAAGCCATTTTTCAAGGAAGGTGGGTGCCTTCACAATTGAAGAGATCGGTGTCTCTTGCTAAGTTGGTGCTTAGCGAAAGGAGTTGGTGCTCCTGTAGGTTGGTGCCTACAAAACTGTAATTTGGGGATTGGTGTCTCCAGTAGGTTGGTGCCTACAAATTTTTGAGAAATATATATAAAGAAAGAAGTTTCTCCGTGGTTTTCTCCCAAAAGGGTTTCCACGTATATCTGTGTCTACTTGCATTAAGTTTTGTGTTCTTTGATTGATTTGATATATTCACATTGCTCGTGATTATAGATCTAAGTTCAAGTATTAAAGTTTGAAATAATATCATAATACCTTGATTCACCCCCTCCTCTCAAAGTATTATCTTGTGCTCAACAATTCTCCTCTATAACCTGGTATCCATCTTGTCCCACAAAGTAGTCCAAACTTCCCCAAGAACATGGAATTTCTGTAAAAACAATAGACTTTGGCAAACCAAAATGCCCCCATACATTAGCAAAGAAAAGATATGCTACCTCATGTGCTTTTACTATCTTTTTACATGCCATAAAAATACACATCTTACTAAATCTATCAACAACAACATATATATAGTCATGGCCATGTTTAGACATAAGTAATCCTCCTACAAAATCCATAGCAATGGCCTCCCACGACAAGTAGGTACCTTGCAAAGACATATACAAACCCTCCTTCCTAAGACAACAAAGTTTACATCCACGTATAAATTTGGATACTTCTTCTTGCATATTGGGCCAATACACATACCTTTTCAAGTGGGATAGGGTCTTACCAACACTAGAATGTCCTGCTACTTTTGGGGTATGTGCTTCCCTCATCAATAGATTTATTTCTTCTTTTACACACAAAGCTTCCCGCATCGATAGAGCAACCTATATTTGAGATAACAATCTTCAATCCCTATCCTTTCATCCCCTTGGGACTAAAATTGCTGAAACATCACCCCAAAGTCTTTGTCCTTGGCATATGCCTCTCCGTAAGCTTACTTCGTGAAGGGCTCGATCCGAGAGATAATGGTCAAACATGAAAACTCATCTTGTGTGGGTGGCCTAGACAACATGTCGCCACCAAGTTTATACTACTCTTCTTGTATTTTATCACCAGATGGAACTGTTGAAGGAACCCCATCCATTTGTAGTGCCTTGCCTACTGCAATTTAGACTGTACTTACAAATACCTTTGGAGAGGTTTTTGGTTAGTGTGTGCAATAGTTTCTTTACCCAAAAATAATGCTTCCATTTTTTAATTTCCTTTACTAGTGCATACATTTCCTTATCATATACCGAATATCCTTTAACTGGAGTGAAGGTTTTAGAATGGTAACATATGGGTTTATGTCCTTGAAGAAACATTACACCCATGGCGTAATCACGGCATCTGTCTCTACTCCAAAAGGCTACCGCAAATTAGGAAGAGCAATTACCTGGAGCATGACTAATTTTGTATTTCAATAACTCAAAGGATTTGTCTTGTTCCTTACCCCAGTCAAAACCCCTTACTTTACGGCCACTTTGTGTGTAGAGGTGTTGCAATTACAGAGAAACCTAGAATGAAATTCCACATGTACTGTACTACTCCCACAAAACTCCTAGTCTCTATGGCTCCTGTAGGTGTTGGCTAGTTGGTGATGGCTTCCACCTTCTTTGGATCTACTCGTAGCTCTCCTCCTCCAACCACGTGCCCAAGATAGAAAAGTGATTATTTGGTAAAATCACATTTCTCAATATTACAAAGCAATTGTTTCTCCTTGAGAACTTGCAAGACTTGTTGTAAATGGGTTAGATGTTCTTCCCATGTAGCACTAAAAATCAAAATATCATCTAGATATACAATGACACATGAATCTATGAAATTCTATAATACATCATTCATTAATCTCATAAATGTAGTAGGTGTATTGCATAACCCAAAAGGAAGTACTAATCATTCATACAAATCCTATTTTTAAGGTAGTCTTCCATATATCCTCCTCCTTCATTCTAACTTGGTGATAACCAAACTTGAGATCCAACTTCGTGAAGAATTTGGCATGTTGAAGCTGGTCCAAGAGATCATCTATGTGGGGAAGTGGATATCTATTCTTTATGGTGATTTTGTTTAAAGCGCGGTAGTCGATGCACATTCTCTAAGAACCATCCTTCTTTGGCACCATTACAATAGGTGAGCAACATGGTGAGGTGCTCAGAAGTATCACCCCTTGGTCTAGTAGTTCCTAGAGTTGTTTCTTTACTTCAGTACTCTCAAGCAAGGATTGCCTATACAACTTGATGTTTGGTAGAGGGGACTCCGGCAATAGTTGAATCTCATGCTCTACTTCTCATTTTGGTGGTAACCCACTGGAAACCTGAAAAACTTCATGAAAAGACTGAATAATACTATCCAAATTATGCTTTCCCTTATTAGAAATATCCGATACTTCTACCCCATCTTGTTTATCCTTTAACAAAATTAAACAAAACTGATTATGATTTTCTAGAATAAGTCATGTTTCTTGGTTAGCACTCACCATAGTAACTTGTGTCTTACGGTGGTGTGCCTAGATGTTGTAGCTGATCCCTTCCTTGACCCATCTGTATCAGTTTTCCCTTCTCATAAATATAACATCCCTGATATACAAGTAAGGACTCTCGAATACAACATCAAAAGCATCAATTGGAATAAGGTCAGCTTTCAAAACATCAATATACTGGGAATTTATCCCAAACTTGACCTTACATCTTCTTATTACCTGAATTTCAACACCCTTCTTCACCCAACCCAAAGGATAAGGGTGTGGATGCTCGTAAGTCTAAAGACCAAGATTCTTTACAACTACTTCAGAAATCAAGTTATACTGAGAACCGGTATCCACCAAAGCATTTAACTTAGTTCTCTTGATCTGGATTTTGATATGGAATAGTCTACTCATCTCCTCTTCCTAGCTGTCGATGTTGGTGGCCGTGCATCCAAGCCTTTCATCCACATCAGAGTCATCTTCAATTTCCATCTCCCCTTTTGTTCTTACAGTTGTCATGGACTTCTTCGAGTCCTTGGTTCGGTTCTTTGGATGCAACTCCAGATGTAACTTCCAACATGTAGCATCGATATGAACATTAATATCATAGTATTTACAAAAATTATTGGGATCTTTACAAGTATTTAAAGTAGTGGCATCTTGTTTACCTTTCCCTTTCCACTTACCCTTGTTACTTGTTTTCCCATACTCTTTCTTCTACTAATTTTTTGACTGCTTTTCCCTTGGCTCTGCTTCCCCTTACTTCTTTTCATCATCTATATAGTATGCTTGCACACACGCCTCATTGAGATCCTTGGGCTTGGTGGAGATGACTTTTCTTCGAAGGTGAGTGTGAATTCCTCCGAAGTACTTAGTCAGAATATTCTCATCCTCCAAGTCCATGTTTATTAACATGGTCAACCTCCAAAACTCTGTAGTATAGTCCTGCACACTTTGACCACTGCCTTGTCTAAAATACTTCCATTTAATCATTTGGTCAGACTTGTGGCCAATAGGATAGAATTTAGCTCTAAGTAATTCTTTAAATTCTTGCCAAGATTTCACAATAGGATGCTTCTTATTTTCACACGTGCTTAGATGGGTTTCCCACCAAACCAGAGCATGTCCCTCCATTTTGAGACTTGAAAAGGTGATCCTCTATGCCTCAATGACATTATGGATGCTAAAGTATACTTCTAACCATTTTAACCATTTATCAAGCAACTCCACATCTACTTTTCCTTCAAATATTTTAATATCAACTTTTGTCTCAACTTAAAAATAAGTATGATTGGATTTTACCTTTTATCTTGTGTTTGAAGTCTCTTCTTCATGCTCTTCCCCATAACCATCCTCATTGTGGCTCCTTCCTATGTCAAACTTTTCAGCTAAGCCCCAAACCATTGATTCCATGGAGTTTTGTTTGATAAGAGCTATCTTTTGTAAATCAGCAAGCTCTTCTTTCCTTCTAAACATCCTATCCATCATGGTCTCCAAAGATCTCGATTCTACGGACCAAGTTCTCTTCCTACATTTTCCCCAAATTCTTTGTTTCCACTTCTTTGTATAAATTTATGGATCGCAAGGTAAAGCCTCTTTGCCTTTATATCTCATCATTTTCATACAAATCTAAGAATGAATACTACTGATCTGGATAATTGTTAGCTCTTATACCAAAATGATCGTAAACTCTTCAACTTTGGAATTATCCACGAAACATAAATAGACATATTGTTGTTCTAATTTTTATTAGAAAATGATAGATATAGCTATTGAATGAATTATGCTTATGCTTAGAATCCACAATTGTAGGAAAGGAAAGAAGTTAAGCTCATAAACACCAACAAGTTTTATCCTGGAAACCTCCAGAGGAGGAAAAACCAGTCGGGAAGGGAAATTGCTTTCTTCCCACTTTTATTGGCCAATTCAAAATAACAAGTACAAAAATTATAATAAGTATGAAAGAGAAGTAGATAATATCTCACATTTCCTCCCAAATACTTGCTTACTCTGTCTCAACACTCCTTTCTTCTACAAAACACAATTCCAGCACTAAGAACTTCTTGCTCACTTGATTTCATGCTTTGATGATCCTATTATCTTCTACAAACATGTATTTATAGCCTCTCTCATGTCCTCCCATGCACTAGAGAATGGGAAAGGTCATGGAGGAGAAGAGATACAAACAACTATCCAAATTCTGGGCTGTTCATTTCATATTTTCATTTTCTATCCGAAAGAGCTAGGACCACCACCCAATGTAGACTGTGGTCCTAGGACCGCCACTCTACAAAGAGTAGTATTCTTGTTACTAAAAAGATAGAACCTCCGTGTTTTCATTTTTCCTTCTTCGTGCTAACTATTTTGATGAAGTAGATTCATTTTGGATCCCTATGGATCACATCGTCTCGCTTATTATGTAAAAGAAGAAGATTAAGGTGTTGCAGATCTTTGGGGACACAAAATTGGTTATCCACTAGGTTACCAACAAGTGCAAGACAAAGGATAAGCTTCTTAAAGCTTATAAACATATATTTTGGGACCTCCTTGAGATATTTGATGCTCTAAATCTGCAAGTGGTTTCATGTAAAATGAATAAGGAAGCTAATCAAATGGCTGCGCTTGGTTCACAATTATCTCCTACTGAGGAATTTGTCAAAATAAACAATCAAAACATTAAGATGGTGATTAGACTATCCATCACAGGTAACAACACCAGATGGCAAGTTTTTGACAGTGATGTGCATATCTTCCAGTTTATCTAGAATGAAGTTGAGTTCTCATCAAGCATGCGATCTGACTTGCATGATAGATATGGTGATCAGCTGATTCAATTGAAGTAAAATAACTTTCCTAAAGGGATGGTCACCTTAGAGAAAAATTTTAGCCCTGATGATGAGTTCAAGGGTGAAGAAAAATATATGCATGTCGCACAAGAAGATTGCTCCCCATTCACTATTACATGTGGAAAGGAGTTGCTACTCAATAAATCTTGTGAGCATGATGAAAAGTATACCTTTATCTCTCTTTATCAAAAATACAGTGATATCTTCTCATGGGATTATGAATACCTTAATGGTTTTGATCCAATTATTTCTCAACACTCTGTTAAACTTGATCTACGTATCAAGCTCGTCAGACAAAAGTAGTGACCATTCAATCTAAAGATAGAGCCCCTCATGAGAAATAAATTATATAAACTCATTAAGGTGAAAATTATTTTTCCCATCAAGTACTATACCTGGGTCACGAATCTAGTTTTGGTGCACAAGAAGAATAGTGAAATTAGACTCTATGTTAATTTTAGAGATTTGAACAAGGCATCTCTAAAGGATCATTATCCTTTTCCTTCAATGGAGTAGATTGTATAGAATATAGTTGGCATGCAAAGATTATCAATGTTGGATGGGTATTCAAGTTTCAATCAAATCTTGGTCAAGGAAGAGGATCAATTAAAAACAGAATTTACAACCAAGTGGGGAACATATGCGTATCAAAAGATGCCCTTTGGTTTGTCAAACATAGGCACAATGCTTTAACACGCCATGAACATTTACTTTAAAGGTTACATCAATGAGTTCATCTTGGTCTACCTAGATGACATCACTGTCTTCTCAAATCAAAGCATGGATCATATGATGCACTTGGAGAAAGTATTTGAGAGATGCAGAAAGTATGGGGTATCTTTTAACCCCAAGAAGTGTAATTTTGCAGTCATGTAGGATAAGATCTTGGGCCATGTGGTTTCAAAGGATGAAATAAAAATTGATCGAGCATGTTTCAGCCATCCTATCCCTTTCCCTACCAAGTGCCAAAAAGGCCTTGCGGTCCTTCCTCGAGAAAGATCAATTTTTAAGGCATTTTATTCCTAATGTTGTAGGACCTGGTTTGGCCCATCACCATGATGCTCAAGAAGGACATAACTTTAAGATGGAAAACATAAGAAAAATAAAGCTTCAACAAAATCAAGCAAGATATTTCTTGCATGCCAACACTCATCAACCTTAATTAATGAAAGGATTTCATCCTTTACTCTTATGGTGCAGATGCAAGTATTGGTTCTCATGATCTAACACAAGAAATGAACAAGGGTTGGAACAACCAATGGCTTTCTTTAACTAGAGGATGAAGTATTATGAATTAAAATATAGTCACACAGAGAAACAGATCTTCACCATCATGCACACGCTCAAAAAATTCAAGAGTATGCTCACCAAAAATCATATCAAGGTGTTAGTCTCCACACTCTTGTCATATAATTCATCATGGGAGAAGAAATCAATGAAAAAGGGGATGATGGGTGAACAAAATCATGGAATATGATGTGACTATTAAAGCCAAAAAGTTGGTAATAAGTAGCATGCTCAAAGTAGCTTTTGAGGATGCACACAATGAATCTGAGACTTCATTATTTCTTGATGAAGCTCTCCCACGCAAGAACTTGAGCAGAATACGAGACCACGATGCCTATGACTAGATGAAGGACATGATCAAATTCCTTTCGAGGTCGCATACCCACCTAGCTTAAACAAGGAAAAGAGAAGACATATGAGGTTACAATATATCCCTTATGTTTTGATTGATTTTCTTCAAGAAAAATAGTGATGGAATGTTGTTGAGGTGTATCAATGGTAAAAGTAGACCGAAAAAGTGTTAGCAAAATTTCATGATGGATTCTATGGTGGACACTTCTCTACCAAAACTACAACAATGAAGATCATAATGGTAAGGATATTTTAGCGTACTCTATTTGTAGATGCACACAAGTGGGTCAACAAATGCAAGGAATGTGCTTTATTTACAAGAAAGAATAAATTGGTAGCACTCCCCCTCCAACCAATATAAGAGGATCAGCCTTTTTTGTGCAATGGGGTCTCCACTTCACAGAATTATAAATCCACCTTCAAGTTTTGGACATAGATGGGTGCTAACACTACAAACTACTTTACCAGATGGATAAAAGTTGTCACCGATCAAGGAATCAATCGACTCAATCATCCTTGAATATCTCGAGGGTATAGTCACAAGGTTTGGGATTCCTCAAATCATTATCTATGATAATGCAAAAGCCTTCCTTGGCACTAAAATCACTAATTGGGATCTAAATTTGGGCTTCCATCTAAAGAATTTTTCAACTATTACCCTCAAGGAAATGGTCCGAATGAGTCAAAAACAAGAAATTGATTAGGATTATGAAGCGCATAATGAACATTAGCTAAAATTAGTGGCATACAAATGTCTCACATGGACTCACAGGCGAGATAGAGTCACGGTTAAAAAATCAATAAGAACTTCACCTTACAAGATTGTCTATAAAAGAGGTTACCATTCCTTTGACGCTGGATTTGAACTCATTTGCACTTTCCAAGCAATTTAGAACTCAAAGGCGCAAACTAGAGAGGGATAAGAATGAGAAATCTGGTTAATCTTGAAGAATAAAGGAACTCTACCATGATCAAGCTAGAAAAACATCAACACGTAACAAAGAAATGGTTTGATAGAAAGAACATGCCTCAAGCTTTCAAATTTGGGGACTTGGTCTTGAAATGGGATGATGACAGAGCTAAACCAGGGTGCCATTCAAAGTTCGATGCACTTTGGAGTGTCCCATACATCATTAGTTTGTGCAAGGTGGCTAACTCTTTCTAGTTAACTCAGCTTGATGGAGGTTTACTACAAATCCCGAAGAATGGGATCTATCTCAAACCATTCAATTAAGTTTGTTGCATCGTTTTGTATATATTAGCGTAGTTTCAATTCGCCCAAGTGTGTTACACATGCTTTTTATTTTACATATTTATTTCTTCTTGAGTGTTTCATATGTGCACTCTTCTTTTGCTTCTGTGGTGTCAATCATTTTTCAAAAGTTTGCAGGATTTAGACTAGAGTGAAGAAATGATCCTTCAAGTGACTTTAGGGCAGTTCTTCAAAGCTCAAGATCGAGTTTCATGATTACATATAAGACTTCATGCCCAATGGATGCTCTGGGATACTGATCTCCTTCATCTAGTAGGTAGATGGCCCCAAAATTTTCTAAAATTGTTATCTAATAAACTCTCCAAGTTATTTGGACAACCTACATATTCTAACTCTGAGATCTTCATTACAAGTAGCGTGCACCTTAGTTGTCTCCTTGGCACATTCACTTGGTCACTATTTCCTCATGCGTCCTTGTGTGCTTCCCATTATCCCCTTTCCATTTTCCTTTTCCTCTTTTTCCACTCTTACCTTGCACACATCTTCTTCGCATCCTCCTTTTTAGTAGCATCTATTCATCCTATGCACATGCCTTGTACTTGATTCAATCAGCTAATTCCTTGGCCATCTCATGTGCTAACACATTACCTTGTAATAGTTGTTCCTTGAAAATATGTTCTCTACTCACCAATTCACCCCATTTACTCCGCACACATTGCAATTACATGCACCTTCCTCTTGCCTTTTTCCTGCACCTCATTCTTTTGTGCCATTCCATGCCATGTCATTCTGACACACTTAAGTGTGCCACAATCAACCTATGAAAGCATGCCAATAGGGTACCAAATCCTTGTAAAAAATCAATGAGTGCCACATGTTTTGGGTGCGCGAAGACTCTAAAATTTTTATTATAGCCATATCTTTTTCTACAAAGTTCTGATCGGTGCGTGCCTAGTCTCAATCGATAGCTACTGACGTAGGCTACAATACTAGATATTCAAATTCAAATTCTTGGTGGATCTGGTATGTGAGAAATGGAAAAATGTATTTTTGGGAATTACCGAACAGATCTTATTACTCCAACCACTGATTTGATCTCGATCTTCCCTCTTTCCTTCTCTAACACACCAAATAGACTTTAGGAAGCACATTTGACAGACAGTTACGGTGTGGATTTTAGGCATTGAATGTTTCTTGTTGGTGGTTCTATTTCAAATTCAGGTTTTCCCTCCTCCTTCTCTTCTTTTTCTATGGATTATTCTCTAAATGTAAGAGCTAAGCTCATTGTTAATGTTGGACACTTTGGATCCTTACAAACTTTGCTAAGGACTTCATATTTCAGTATTCTGAGTCATAAAACTCTATATTTGGATTGTGCATGTGGATATCAGCCTCTTTCACCATTGTAATAGTTCTATGCATTTTTGGAAGTAATGGAAGCATCGTTTTGTGACTATTCTCTTTCCTAAGTGTGTTTATATTCTTTCTTCTTTCCTTTCTTTTACATTGCATGCTTTCTGTGTCACTCTACGTTCCTTGCAGATTTATTTTTAGTTGTGATCCATGAAATTGATCTGGTAAATGTGTTTTAGTTTTTCTACATGTGCCTAGCCTTCTTTCATGCCTTGTCCTTTCATTTTTACTAAGAAAAAATAGTGTTTATCCCTCTTTCTAAGCGCTATCACCTTCCTTAGACCAGTTTCCTTTCTATTATCCTTCTATCTTTGGTTCATTGGCATTGTTAGCTTCATTTTCCCTTTAAACATTAACATTAGTAGTAGAAATAGATAGAGGAACCAGCCTTCTCCAGAGATCCGTCTCAAGCACGCAAGGTACCACAACTTGTAGACGGTTCCATTGTTGTCTCAAATGAGTTGGTTATTCTAGATCCGAGACACGGGTGAAAGTTTGAACACCAACAATACCATTATAAGAAAACACACACACACACACACACAAAATTATCCAAAAATATACTAAAATGGGTTGATTGCAAACAACAATCAAAGGAAAACAAGATATATTCTTAAGTTTTCTTGATTTAATTATAAGGTGAATTGTGTAATATGGTTAAGAAGGATCCTAGGAAATGGCAATCTAGGGCTGGTTTGAGGTATGTTTAAGGGAGAATTACTAGATATACCTAAAGTTATGTGAGACCCAACTCTTTACTTCGTCGATACAGTTTTTTCACCACAAATTATGAGATAAAACATATAAGGGTAAGGTCGAGGAGGTGTATATATTGATATTCAAAGAGATTATGTGTGTGTGTAGAATGTTAACTAAGATGATTATAGAGATATTCCATTTGGATGGGAGGAATGACCTGTAAGAAACACATCAAGACCAAAAAATAACATTAACAATATAGATTAGTGGAGTGCCTAGTGAGAACTAGATCCGGGAAGTGAGGTACTTCTAGAAGGTTGTCAATCCACTTTCAAATATAATTTAATGCAAATAAATAACATGAAATAAGGAAATCCTACTATAGTTGATAAGATTTAGGTATATCCTATAATATAAAATAATTAAATTTAATCTACCAAGAAAGTTTATAATTAAATCTGGATAGTTGGTAGGTGAGTTAGGGTTTCGGGTATGACAAGGGTTATAGGTGAGGTTTGGGAGAAGTTATGAGCTCATTGGTTTTGAATATATTACAGTCTCGGTAGACCGACTTCGGTTAAGTGAACAATGTCGATACTAGTAAGGGGTTAATGTTGGTTAGGTAAGGTGTCGGTAGGGACAATTTGTTAATAATATTAAAAATGGGGTTTTCGGCACCCTCCATGATTCATTGCAGAGAGGGGAGTTTAGATGGGGTTGTGGAATTATTATAAGGGCTTAGAGATGGTTAGGTTGGTTTTTGGGTGAGGTATGAAGAATAAATGGTTAGATGGTTGGATGGAGGAATGGTGGGAGAAATCCGGGTAAGATAGAATAAGGAATGAAACAGATAGCTAATTAAAAAAATAATCTATTGAAAATGACAAGGAAGGAATAATACTTACGTGTAGAGTGCAAGTAGAAAGATGATGGTGGTTATGGATGTAGGAGAAGGTGTTCTCAAATGGATACAATAGAAAAATGATGGCACGGTGCTTTCTTGTGTGTGCTTTGGAGCATTGGATGAACTATATGGAGTCTGAATGCAATGAGAGGCTCTGGTTGGTTGCAATATCACAAGAGAGCTTGGGAGTTGGAATGCAAGTTTGCCAAAAGCCAAGAAGGAAGATTCAAAACCTGAACAAATAGTTAGAAAATCTTATTTAAGGTAACCGACAACGGTTAGGTGACCACCTTTGCCGGTAGAGGGATAATGAGACATTGGTTAAGGAGAATTGGTCTAACTTACAAAAATAGGGTTTTTCTCCCAAATTTGGCATGTTATTTGGCTTAGTCCATGTCTAGAGTGTTGAATGGCGTAAATAGGAGCATGGAATTAGTTAGAGGATTAATAGGTCATGAATAGTTAGGGTTGGAAAGAGTCCCAATTGGTTAGGATAAGTGGGGAATTGGTCTAGGTTCATTAATAGGATAGGAATAAGTCTAGGATGAGGTGGAAAGGTGAGGTGGCTTAGTGAGATGGATATTAGTTTAATTAAGGTAATTAAAATAATAATGGTGTGAGGATGAGGATTAATTTAATTATGGGTAATTAAATTAATATTAATGTGTAGAAGGGGTCATGGCTAGGTGTATGTGTCTAATTACTTAATTGAAAGGGGATAGAGGGATTGTGACCCAAATTTGGTGTCTATAATAGGTGTGGTATTGGGGCTTACCCCCTCACTTCATGGTCCCACAATGATAAGGGTGTCATGTGCTTATCCAATATATATCGGCAGAGACAAGTGATTATACTTGGCTAGAATACTGAGTCGGCTTCTCCTCTTGGTGATCAAATCTAAGTAGGTATCCACTCAAGTAAGAAATTATTTTATGTGCATTTTTATTTATAAGTGGTTTGGTTGTGTGTGGGGAAGAATAAGTGGATGTAACCAATTTACCTTCCTAATTAAAACTATGTGATAAAAAAGATACCTTTGTTCGTTTTAAACCTAAAATGAAAGATTTTTTTCGATGAGAACAAACAAGAAAAAATGTAGTACAAAAAATAAGGATAAGGACTCACCTCTAATAACGCTTCCTTTTTATTTTATTTTAGTAATTTGTGAAGCAAACAATTCTAGCAATCCAGTAAATGAGCCTTTCGAAATAGTACCCTACAAATAGGGTAGGAAAAACAGAAAGCAGAAAGTAACAAACAAGAAGCAAATTGCAAATTATTAGGTTTTGAAAAACACATAGGGAAATTGTAGGTGATTTTCCCAATCGCAGACGATTTAGCTAATCGCAAGAAATTATTTACATAGAGAATCGAAAAAAAAAAAAGCTATTTTACTTGTTAAAATAAATCAAATAAACAAGGGACAATGTCCCATCGGGCATGCCAAAATGTTTAGAAAAGTTTTACCTCTTCAATTTAACCTAATAAACAAGATAATAAAACTTACCAAACCTTAAAATGGTAGGGTTTACTAGTACCCACATATGTGTATGGATTTTGTTGATGTTGCGCCACATGTTCAAAATAGTTGAGCTCCTATCCTACAAATGATACTGCAATCAAAGACACTACACCAAATTTTTAATTAGTAAAAATAGTAAGTGGGTTGCTGGCGAAGGCCAGTCCCTGGAAGTCAAGGGGCTTCCTCACAAGGATGTCAACCCACTGTTTTATGCAATCAAGTGATACATAAGGCCAATCATGATATATGATGGATAAAAATAATGATTTTTCAGCACTTCAAACTTTATTACAAATTTATAGCATATAATGAAAACCTAGATATATAAACTATAACCTAGAAATATGAATCAAATTTAGTGTTAGAATCTTTAGATGATGATGGGTTCTCGAAAGTGAGCTCTGGATAATCTATCTCAAATTATTCAAAGAGGTTAGAGTCGTAATCATCGGTATGCTCATCTCTAAAGAAATCAGGGATGAATTTAGGTTCCTCATTCTCTGAGTTGTACTGATAATCAAATGTAGAGTTGAAATATTGATATTCAGGTTGTTCGATGAATTCAGTTTGGTTTGTTGATTCAACATTAGAGTCCCAAATTTCCAATCCAGCTTCATAGCAGTATTCAAACCAGGCCAAATAAGCTCAAATGCGAAGAATTTCAAAATAGGCCTCCCAAAACTTATCGTGGCCTCACGAATCCTCTAAGTGGTTTCGAAGATGCTTTGCAAGCTGATCTAAATGGGTTTAATGTATGGCACAAATTTCCAAATCGAGAAATATGTCATATTTATCCTAATACAAAGGGTGAAGAATAATCTGAAGGTAATTAATGTTTTTTATTTCATGATCTTGGCCACCAATAGCCATCTACAAAATCCATTCTTGAAAGTATGTTAGAAAGAACATAGAAATATATGAAATTAATAAGCAATAATATAATAAAAGCTATAAAATCTAAAATTGACTAGAAACACAAGCATTTTGATGAAATGCACATGTTTGGGTAAAACACGAAGTTTGAGGGTTAATCCTAACAATATGAAAATATAGTATGTTTACAACAATTTAACAATTTGATTTAGATTTGATATCATTAAGAGATCTTTAATAATTAATATTTTAGATATGCGAATAGAAGATGTAAATAAGATAGCTAACCTTGATGGAATAAATATTGAAACTGATAAAACCTGTAAATAGGTGAATATTTTTTTATTCAAACAAGTTTTTGAACATTCCCGATGATGGTGTTGTCTAAGCATTGAATGTTGAAGCTGGCATTGATATCACACCTCATTGGTGTACTACGATAAACATTCTCAATTGAAGATTCGAAAGGGTGAGAAAAGAAAACTAAAAATGTGAACAGATGGTCCCGAAATGAGACTAGAAATGACGGAAAGTTCAGGTCATTCGAATTTATTTAGTGGATAGTTGAAAAAAGTTCCCAATTTAAGTTTATTCTTTATGGATTTTGAGGGATAAGTTATAGGTTTTCTCTTGCATGTGATGTGCTATCGGGTGAGGTGTCGTGTTTTATTAGATTATATTCTATTTTGTCCTAGGTTTGTTTACAATATATTTTAGGCATTTTATTTGAATATATTAAACATATATCATAGGATAATGTCTAATAATAATAGATTATGTTAGGATATTTAAATAAAACAAGATCTTATGAGTATATGAAATAGTCCATGGTAGATATGTCGGGATAAAGGGGTTTCAGAATGATTTCATATTAGGGGATAATTTTAAAATAATAACCTAAATGATAATATATATTATAAATGTGAATGGGAAAAATTATAGAATATGAGGGAGTGTAGAATTCTTGTGTCTACATGGCCCCATAACCACATCGGCCTCATATGGACTAGGGGCACTAGTTGTGCTCCTGTAGGACATGGCCTCACTTCGAACCCCTTCGTGCTCTAGTGGCTCTCACCCATACATATGGCTCTAGAGGCACATGCTAAGCCATACCAAAATATCTTGATACATGATCAACACAGGATAACTACGGAACTCTTGGAAATGGTTCCTCCAACCATATGGTGTGACGAATGCAGCTGCAACTCTACTCCATCCTCTAACTAACCACCATAATCTTTATATGGCCTTCATATAATGGCCCAAGGTGTTTCACTGAATTCTAAATAGATTTAATGAAACAGCAGATAGAGGTGATGGGCTAAGGAGTAATACTTGTTGTGATATCGGTTGGAGGTTATCCATGTGTTCGATTTTTCGATACAATGTTGATCACAAGAGATTCCTTTTGGCTAGGAGGAACTACATGTGAATGAAAAACAAGACCACAAGAGGAATATTAAACAATATATGTCGTGGACTACCTAGTGTGCTAGATCCGAGCGTGATACTTCTTAGATGGTTGTCAATCCATTGTTTAACACAACTTAATGTAGGAAATAACGTAAAATAATAATATCCTAATGTAGTTGTTATGATTTGGGCATCTCATTCAAATAAAATAAGTAAATCTAATCTAACAGAAGGGTTATGATCAAATCGGAGGTTGGGTAGGTGGTTTTGAGTTTTTGCATGTCTCGACAAAGGTGCGGTAAAAGGTCACAAATGATTACGGGTAGTTTGAATATGGATATTAGCTTTCTTTCTTGTGCTTGGTTTCCAAACACAGAGACCAACACCGGTCGTGGTGTGACCCATGACGGTTTAGGTATGACTAGTGACATTAGGGTGGATAGTGGTAGAACTTCAAAATGAGTGTGTTGATTCTCTATGTATCTATAAAGAGACTTAGGAAGGCCTATCTTGAGAATTTAGGTAAGATAACAGGTTTGGGTAAGGTTCTAAGAGGTTTTTGGGATGTTAAGGTCAACTAAGGGAATGTCTGTTAGGAAACATAGCAGAACCGATGTCGGTTGGGAGGCGATGCCGGTGAAGGGAAAGCGCGAAGACTAAGGTGATTAGCGTCGGTAGAGGCGGAATGGTAGAAATCAATCAAACTTGGTTTTGGAGCTTCTCTGTGATTGCATAGAGAATGGAAGATAGATGGATAGGTTTGTAAAAATGCTAGGAAGACTCAAGAATTCCTAAAGGTTGGGTGTAGGGAGATAAAATGTAGTGGGTGGTTGAATGGGTGGATTGACAGGAGGTGAGGATCTTTGGAATACAAAGGAGAATGAGATCTCGATAAAAAAGTAAAGAAATTGCAATCTAAATAAGTGTAGAATGATGCATATCAGAACACACTTACTTGTATTTGTGGGCCTTGTTGGTGGAGGATAATAATGGTTGATCTATACAACTGGTGATCGATGATCATGATAGTGCTTCTCAAAATGTTATAGTGAATTCCAATGCCTTCATATCATTCTTATTCTGCGGCTAAGGTCATCCGGATGCTCAGGACAACTCGTTTTTTCTTGCATGAAAATATCTCTCTCTCCAAACATGAAAAATGACCAACCTCTTAGGAAAGGTTTCAAAACGAATATATGGTAACTGAAAATGGTTAGGGTGGTGGCATTGTTTTAGGGTTAACTAACTTTGGTTAAGGTGGGAAATCCTAAGTTTGCCAAAATAGAAAATCTTGGCTATCTTTTGGCTAATTTTATCCCATTGGTTCCAGGTCTAAAATGGTATTTTCCACTTAAGTAAGTGGGCATACATTTAGAGAAAGAATAAGCATCTAATGTTAGGGTTAAACTAAGTCTCAGTTAGTTTAGGTAAGTAGAGATTGAGTTTTAGTTAAAAGGAACACACTAAGAATAGGTTCATGATGAGGTGTCTAGGTGATGTGGCTGGGTGAGGTGTGAATTAATTTAATTAAAGTAAATAAATTAATAAATAAAGTGAGGATGGGTATTAATTTAATTGCAAGTAATTAAATTAATATGAATATGGGGTAAGGGGTCATGGTTAGGTGAAAATGTTGTGTTACTTTCTCGAAAGGGGGTCAAGGGGAGTGTGACCTAAATTTGGTGTCTACATTTGCCCCTTTTTATCGTGTAGCTTGTATTGATAAGCGATGCTGACAAAAATAGGAAGTGGTTGCCCCAAATATAAGTGAGAGTGGGGTTTCCCCAAGTAGGGCTAAAGGTGATCCCCTCAAACCGGGGAATTGATGAGGTATTAGACGACATCGATGAGTGGTTTGATAAATGTGGAAGTGATGAAAAATGAAGGTAAGTGGGTATGGGTATGAATATGGACACATTGGGTAAAGGGTAAAGGTCAAATTAGGTAATAAGTAATGGGCAAGGGTAAAATCAAGAAATTGGTAAGGGTCGATTGAACATACGCACATGTATAGACTACAACATAATACCGGAGTTAAAGAGCTTACAAACTCTACATCGTCCAAGGTTGAAGTGATTCAGGTATTAAGTGTATAGAATATGGTTTGGAAACACAATGTAGCTTAGGTACAAGAACATTTAGGTATGATCCGAAGACACCATGGGTTTGGTCATGATAAACAACACAACAATAGGCAAGGTAAGGTCATTATGCCAAACAACATGGGTAACAATATCACAAGGTATATCAATTGCACAAGTTCAAAGGTCACAAAAGGTGGGTTCAAGTTAAGGTGTATAGGCCAAGGCATGGGTAAGGCCGAGGTGTAGGTAAAGTGACAAGTCCCTAAACAAAATTAAGGAAATGCGCGAGTAGTGTAGGCTTCGAGTAGGTTTGATAAGTGTCGGTAATGATAAAAGGTATTTGAGAAATACCGTGTCTAGGAAAAAGAATCCTAGCATGGGAAAACAACTATAATGGGTGACCAATGTCGGTTATATGGTAACCGACATCATTTGGCTAGACCATGACATGATCGATGTCGGTCATGTTGATTTGGGGCTAAAAAAGAAAAATTCCACTTTTTACATAATCATTTATCTTGTAGCCATATTGTGGAAAACGAAAGAGGAAAAGAGGAAAGTTGGAAAATAATAGGACAAGGTGTAGAGCTGAGGTGGTGAGCTACATGGTAGGTGATTGGAATTTGATTGGTGGGTCCATAAGATTAGTTCAAGAGATTTCATTCATTTGGGGGTGAGGTGTTGATTTAGGCATGACAGAGGTGAGAGAGGTGTCGGGTGGGCCATTGGGCAATACAATTAGACGTACCACCACATAGACAACACTTGAGATGAGGTAGGAATCAATCGATTCTATCTTGTGGTTAAAATAATATGTTGAAATCAGTTTAGGTTAAAATAATTTTGGGTGGGAGTCTTATTTTGAGTTTGTAGATAAAATGAATGAAATGAGGGGAGGAAGGTCAATGTAGCTTAAATAGGGTTGGTAATGTAGGTTAGGTTTGGGTAGGGTAGAGTAGGTGTTTAGGTTGTTTTTGTAAATGTTTTGAGAATGGGGATAGGTTTTTGGCTTTGGTGTTGTGAAAGTGACCGACGATGGTCAAGGGGTGGTGACATCGGTCGGCTTTGGCGGTGTTAAACGAGGATTTTGGTCAAGCGAAATCAATTAGAAGGGTGATGATGGTCAATGTGACCAATGTCGATCATGCTTAAGAGTAGATAGGTGAAAGAAGGGCTAAGTAGGAGAGTAAAATATGTGAAAAAGGGGTAGGTGAAGATTTATGTAGAGGGAAAAGGGTAAAATGT
This sequence comes from Taxus wallichiana var. yunnanensis, assembly GCA_018340775.1. NCBI lineage: Eukaryota > Viridiplantae > Streptophyta > Pinopsida > Cupressales > Taxaceae > Taxus > Taxus wallichiana. Next base: position 144,259,593 of record CM031240.1, on the reverse strand, counting down.
TATTTTGGTGATGTCAAATAGGTAAGTAGGTCAAATGAACCGAGTTAGTGGGTAATGATGATAAGGGAAAGTAGGTTTGTAGGTGAATTAGGTAAATGGGGTGAGTAGGACTGATGTGGTTGGGTATGGCTGGGGGGTTAATAGGTAAGTGAAGGTTGTCAGGTTGTAATAATGTTGTGGTTTTTTGGATGTAGGCTAGGAACCAATTGTGGATGCGGGACAAAGCACCACCTCTATTGCTAAGTAATACGATTGAGTGTATTTGTGGAGGAGTGGAGTCACATGAAAGATGTGGGATTTATTGGGAGACATTTCCTTATTTTCCACCTACCAAATCTGACCTAAATCTAATTTTTAAAAGTGCAACGTGTAGCTGATGTCAACATCTTTCAAATGAGACCAGGCATGCAAGAATCTTCACACTAAAGAAAAGGTTATGGCTATCAGAAGTCTATAGGTCACTTTGACACGTAATGACACATGGTTCGTCGTCTTTGATTAGTGAAGGAGTTGGCAAATTGTTCATTTTTTTTTCTATTCTTCCACGTGTCATGCACCGATTGGTTGTCCACATTCAACACCCCGTGTGTGTTCTTTGATAGGTTATGTGTTGCACACTCAAGTTTGACAGATGATTTGGCATGATGACTGTTGTAGAAGAAGGTGCAAGGCCTGGAAGAAAAAGGTAGGCGCACAAAAGGAAAATAGAGAGGAAGGCATGCCGGAAGTGCGCACATAGGTGGAATAGCGAGAATACTTGCGGGCGATAAGTATGGGAAAGAGTGTGCTAATTAAACTAAGGAAAGGTGCATGGTGGAAAAACAAAAGAGGGCATGTGAAGGAGCTTAGTGTATGTAAGCATGCAAGAGGATTTCAGGACTTAACTATATTAGAATTCAATTCTATAGAGGTGTGTGCAAGGAGAGCACGACAGGATACGAAAGAAAGAGGGTGCATAAGAGGAAGGCAAAAGGGGGAAATGGAAGGAGATAACATAATGCAAAGGAGAAGTAAGAAGGTGCATAAGGTATTTCGAGGCTGCAAATTGTGCTAAGGTATCAAAAGAATAATCTTGAGTGCATGTAACCTGAAATTTGAAACATATGAGTCGAATGAAAATATAAGTTATCAAAGTAACTTGGAGAGTTATTTGGATAACATTTTTGGTGACTTTTAGGGGCATTTTCTGCTAGATGAAGAGACTAGTAGCCTTAGAATTCCACTAGGAATGGTGTCAAGAGATAAAATTGAAGATCTAATCTACATCTTGAAGAACATCCCTAAAGTCACCTTTGAAAACATTGTTTAAACTCTAAACTAAAAAGTTCTCTCATATGAATATATTAAGAATTTGATTGGTGAGAGTGAAAGACAACATGAATGTTGGAACCGCCTATGCCAAAATTGGACTATCATCCGGGAGAAGCGATAAAAAAAGTGCGCAAGCACAACAGGAAAGGAAAGACATTGGAGGGAGCACACCAAAACGAAGCACAAAAATATGTACCAAACTGAAAATCATACATGTCCCAAAGGGAACATGTAGAGTGTGTGTGATCACTTGTGTTACTAAAATAAAACCTAAACTAACCTACTCTAACTAGAGGTAAAGGACGCTCAAGTAAAACCTATTACAGGTAGGGATAATTAGCTTCCCTTCCTCACAAATTGTGACCATGTAATTGATTTGGAGCTGGACATGGTTGGAAAAAGGAGTGAGAAAATACCTTGCAGATGGTGTTTCACCCTCCTCAAAGTATCAATAAATAGAATATATACCTCATGAAGTTGTTGTGCACTTATATCGGGAAGCACTTACGTTGATGTTTGGTGCTGAAGCTCTACCTCATGCTCACGAAATGAGCATGGCCAATGGAAAATCTATCTTTGGCTCTAGACTAGTCAAATATCCGATCGGGCATGGCATGATCCTTGTGATTTTTACAAATATTTCAAGCTTGGTCCCACAAATGGGATCGTCATGCAAATTTCTTCCTAAAGGGGAGTGTTTGTAGGATGGATCGCGGAAAAATGAGGCACGCGTGGTTTTACCTCTACAATCAACTCAATCTCCTCGGGAGCACGTCATCTAAGAATAACTTATTTTCTTCTAGAATAGGTGCTCGTATAATTTCATTATGTGCATTAGGATGAGATGATGTAGGCTAGTGTGAAGGAATGGGAGGGCTATAAGATGGTAGTACAGGGTTGTCCCATTGACAAGGTTTTTATGTGCTAGATTTTTGAGCCTCCATTAGCTCCACCCACTTTGTAATTTGGGCAGCATCTCAGTAATAAAGTGTAGCCACATTGGGCACTAAACCAACCTTTACAGGGGCCGACCCATGGACAAGTGACCTTGTAGCCAACTTTAGCTTCCTTTATGGAGCACTTGACTCTGAGCTGCATCATGTCCATCTCCATTTTTGAACCTTCCTCTCAAAATCAGATCTATCCATAGAGTTTACGCCATCATATGCATAAACCTATTCTTCAATTATGGTTAGAAAAATAACCATACATATCGATGGGAGGAGGGGGTATATGCATATTCAAGATGACAGGTCTCATAAAACTAATTTGGAGGAGGAATTTGGGCGTGGGGATGGAGGAAATGGATCTATTACTGCAAATGGTAATTTAAGGAAGGAAAAAAATCATGATTGCATGACTTGAAAAGAGGAAGGTGGAACAACGGAAAAAGGAGAAATTAATTTAAAGAGGGGAGACTACTTTGTGAATGAAAAAATGGTTGTGTTTGAATCATTAGAGTCATTAGATGTATTAAAAACATGCCTCCAAAGGCTGGATCTCAACAATAATACACCAAACTTGCTGAGATGAAGATGTATAACTCTTCACTCTGGTCCCACCGGGTGTGCCATAAACTATTAGTCATTCAAACATGCACCTGCATCTTGAATATGGAAGAGATGAGATGTTTGAGACCACAATGGAACTTTCCCAAGTTGTGGGACCTTGTGTGTTTGGGATGAATCTCTGGAGAAGGATAGTTCCTCTACCTACCTCTAACGCTCTGCTACTCATAATCATGAAAGCAAATCCTGGACTAAACATGCGAGGACCGGGGATAGAAGGATGGGTAGAAATGGGAAATCCTAAGCTAAAGAAGGTGATAATGCTAGAAGGAAAGGGTCAATATATCACTACGAGTTGCGAAGGAAACAAAGAGGGTGCAGGAGAAGAGGGAGGATAAAGTGCACCAGAAATCAACATGTGGGCTTGGCCTTCTAGCACATGCAACACATGAAGATGGGTACTAAAAGAGAGAAGTACACACAACATGCCGAGAAAATGCAAACCAGAGAGGCGAGATGTAATGAAAAAAATGAGAAAGGGAAGGAAATAGTTCTACATAACATAATTTTATTACTAAAGGGATGTACAATCATTTACATTCACAACAGGAGGTGAGAATACATTGCAGAGACCATGTCAAGGTATGAGACTTGTGGGAAGTTGGCCACCATTTTGGCATGGTTCCATTACAACAAAGAGGGATCCTTTTTACAAAGCAAAACACTACTATTTATAAAAAAATGAGAGAAAAGAAGGAGAAAGAGAGGAAACTCAAATTCATATCTTCAACCACCAATAACCAGTGATAAATGCCTATAAATACTCTGCAGAGGCTATCAAATGTGCTTCCCCATGCATTTGGTGTGTAGAAGAAGAAAGAAAGGAAGATCTGATTGAAATATGGTGGTTGAGGTCGATTAGATGTGTGAATTGATAATCAAAAGGAAATTTACCTATTTTCTTCCTACCAAATCCTTCCTAAATCTGATTTTGAAAATTCCAATGTGCAATTGATGTCAGCAACTTTCAAATGAGACTAGGTGCATGGGAATCTGAGCACTATAAAAAAATTTATGGTTGTCATAATTTTATAGGTCACTTTGACACATAATGACACATGGCGTGTGCTAATTGACTGAAGAAATTGTCTAACTATTCATTTATTTTATCTTTTCTGCCACATGTCATGCACCAGATGGTTGTCTAGATTCAGCACCCTATTAGTGTGCTTTGATAGGTTTAGTTGACATGCTCAATTTTGATAGATGACATGACATGGTGACTGGTGTAAAAGAAGGCACAAGGAGAGAAGAAAAAGGTAGGAATATAAATGGAAATAGAGGAAAGGTGCACGTGGAAGTGCACGCGCAAGGGGAATAGGAGAATACTTGTAGGTGACAAGTATGGGAAAGGGCATGAGAATTTAAGCGAGGAAAGTCACCGAAAGAAAAAACAAGAGTGCACGTGAAGGATCTTAGTGTATGCGAGAGTGCAAGAGGAATGCCAGGACTTAGCCATTTTGGAAGGAAATTCTATAGAGGTGCACACAAGAAGTTTGCGACATGAAGGATAGGAATGAAAGAGGGCACACACGAGGAAGGCGTAAAGGAAAATGAAATGAGATAACATAATGAAAAGGGAGAAGCACAAAGGTGCATAAGGATGCGCGAGAGGAACTACAAGTATGCCACAATATAAAAAGAACAAGCTTGAGTGTGCACAACTGAAATGTGAAACATCGAGTTAGAATGAAAATATAATTTATCCAAGTAACTAAGAGAGTTATTTAGATAATAGTTCCTTTTCGGGGTATCATCAAGAGGAGGCTAATTGATAAGCTCCCAACCCATACTTGAGTGATGACATATGGATTGATCCAGTTATGGGAAAAATGAAAAATGAGTGGTTAATACCCTTATGTGTAATAGCTTTATTTATTTAGAATGAACTAAAACTATAGTAAGGATATGAGATACAATCTATTAAAATAAATGAATGTGGTTTATTATTTTATAGTTGTATGATTGGAATCTTGTATGATGATAAATGATTAATGACCATTTATTATTTAGTCATAAGTATGTACACTTTACATTTAGTTTATGAGTTCAATTAATTTGTACTTTGGAAATTAAACGACAATGTCGTAACTTAAATAAATTAGGGACTTCATTAATATTACAGTCTACTTCCCTAATTATATTAAGATGCTTAATGAATGTACATAAACAAACTTACATAATTGATTACAAATAATTACCAAAATTAAGATATAGACCTTAGGATCAAATAATTATTACGATGAAACATCGTTGCGTTATGAAATATAAACCTGTCATAAAACTAATTCATTGAGGTGAATAAGTCACAACTAGCCTAATACATGGTACTTGGTAGGAAAAATTTGGATGGTTTTTGTAGAGTGGTGTTCATTAAATAACACGGGACATTCAATGAATACTACCATACAATAGTTATCGTAAGTTGTCCCTCTATCTCCATTTATTATGTGTGTCATAATCAATAGGGAATTGAGTTGTGTTAAGATGCAAAGGTTGTCTATCTATACCGGTTTAGTTACCTTTGTACCAAATTATGATGGATACGGGGGAAGAAATTGATCGTGTGATGATGCAAGTCATTACATGAGCTCTTTCTCTCCCATAGAAACCTAAGTTTACACAATCGTGCTTCTTTGCACTAGATAAAAATATTTGTATCAAGTGCATAACTTGAATTTGATTAACTTAAACAATTGGTTCAATTATGATAACTGAACCAAGTGACATGGTTATGGGACATGTTTTGAAGACAAATGTGTCATGTAGAAACAAACCATGCAACACATGGATCATAAACTTTGGGTGAAGTAGTGTATGTCATTACATTATTAAGTTCACCTAGTTCTAACTAAAGTATGAAATTTCAGATGGGATTCGATTGAATTAATTCCAGGTAGACACTTAGATCGACACTAGTAAAATGAATTTTGAGAAGGGCACTAAAAGGTATACATTGTGTACAGACTCAAAAGAGTATCCTATAGGGGATCATTGAATCTAGTTAACCCATAAATATGCACATGATTTAATGATTTTTTATCTGAAGAATTGTAATCATAACTTTTTGGATTTAAATTTTAGTTTATACAATTAAATCAGTGAAGGAATATGTTTAATTTGGGAAGTTTAAAAAAATCCCATAATTATGATGTTTAGAAAGTAGTTGTTATATTTATGTATCAGAGTTTAAGGTTGTAGCTCTTGGACCTACTAAGTCCTTACAATAACACAAACTTAAATTCTTTTCTAACAGAAAACATGGTTAGAACAAGGGGAAATGTTGTAAATAACCAACTGCAGTGACGAAGTTTCCACAATGTAAAAGTTAGATGATATTCTTTCTTCCCTTGAGGACATGAGAAATAGGATGATTGTTTTGGAACAACAAATCCTAGGAAATGTTAGTGATCATGAAAGTGATGGTGAAGAATCATCACATGAGCATATGAATTCTAAAAACAATGATGTTGTAGATCCTAATCCAAAAAATAACAACACTACACGATGATAATGCTAAAAAAATATGAATGTTAACGAAGTTAACCCACCTAAGATTTAGAGGACACATTTTGTAGCTAAAACTGTAAAATGATAGCAACAAGATCAGCCCACAAAATTTTAATGGTACCACACAGGGTGATGGATTTAAGAATTGGCTAAGTGAAATGGAGATGTACTTTACGATAAGAAACTTCTCGGAAGAAACTCGGGTAGTTCGGGGAGCCTATCATCTCTCAATGAATAGTCCTCATGGTGGGACAATTAGAACGTGTAACTAGAATTGAATGAATAAAATTTTACTTGGGATTAGTTTAAGTCATAATTTAGACAACGTTGGTTACCCTAGCTTTATTATGATCGAAGATGTCTAAATTTCAGACATTGACATAAGGAAAAATGAGTGACTAAGTATTGGGAGAAGTTTATGAAACTTCTCAAGTACATACTTTAGTATCAAATGGATGAAAAATTCCGTATTAGGAAATTTATCATGGGGTTAAACCCAGTGATAGGAGGTGAAGTTGATGTCCATGGGCCATCAACTATGGAAGTTTTCTTTGAGAAGGAAATCAAACAAGAACATAAATTACGTGCTATTTACGCACACACGAGAGGAAAAGGAAAAGAAGGCTATTATTTCACTATCACCATTAGCACCTACAAAGGTGGCATGGAAAAATTTTAACAAGAAGAAAAGAAATAATTAGGGCAATGGAAAGAAAAAAATAATGGTTAAGACTATTGAAAATAACAAAAAAGAATAGGTTAAAAAATACATCCAACCAAAAAAAAAAATCTGAAATGAAAGGACCATTTGGAGGTTGCTATATTTGTGGTCTAGATAGTTATGCTAATAACTTCCATCAAAGGAAGAAATATGGAAACCAATAGCATCATATTCACTCTACAGTGAAAGAAAAACATGCTACACCAATCAAAGTTGCAGGTAAGTTATATGGATTACCTGTAACCATTTTATTTGATACTAGTGCTACTGAATGTTTTATTTCAATGAAATTTACATATAAAATTAAAAGAAAAGCTAGTTTTATGAAAGAGTTATGGATTTTTCAGTATGGGAACAACGTTGTCCACATTGTTAAATAATGTATTTTTGGCACAAATCTTAAATTAGCAATATTTACCCTTTGCGGTTAACCTATATTTAGCCCATTTAGGCTCATATGACATAGTCATAGGCATAAATTGGTTAGCTCAACATAAGACAATGATAGACTTCCTAGAAAAAATAATTAAGTGCCTTAATGACTTGTAGAAAAAAATGGAAATTTAAGGAGTAAAAAGAGGTTTTTAGTTCTAAAAATTATAGGAATGTAACTTAAGAAAGCTAAGAACAAATGTTGTGTGCTATATGCTATAAAAATTGCATATTTTGATGAAGAAGGTAAGACTTTAATGTAAGAACACTCTTTTTACGTGAGAAAATGATGTCTTTCGGAAGAACTACCGGTGTACCCACTAAAAGAGATTTTGATTTCACAATAGATATCAAACTAGGAATTGAACCAATTTCTAAGGCTCCCTAAAAAATGACAAAAATAGAACTCGATGAGGTGAAAGCATAACTTCATGAAATTTTATTAAAAGGTTTTATCGATCAAGTGTCTCTCCTTAGGGTGCATCGATCATATTTATAAATAAAAATATGGAATACTTAGGATTTGCATTAATTATCAAATTCTTAATAAAGCCACAATCAAATATAGGTATCTTATCCCAAGAATTGATGATATATTTGATCAGATGCATGGAGCATCAATTTATTCTAATATTGATCTTTGATCAGGATACCATCAGTTGAGAATAAAAGAGGAAGATATTCATAAGACTGATTTTAGAACAAGGTATGGACATTATGAATTCATCATGTTTCCTTTTGGGCTTACCAATGCTCTAACAAATTTTGTTAATATGATGAATAATATCTTTCAAGTATACTTGGAAAATTTTGTACTAGTATTCTTTGACGATATTCTCATTTATTTGAAAAGTATTAAAGAGAATAAGGAACATCTCATTATTTTCTTAGATGTATTAAGTAAGAGAAGATGTAACATCCCTATTTCATGATTACAAAAGGAAGGGAAAATTTGTTTTTCTATATATCAATGTTCTTTGTTCTAAATTCAACATTTAGATCAACATTAAATTTTGTAATCAATCCTACAAAAATAACCATATGCAGTTGTTATGACTCGGCGTAAACCAGATCTCTCATATTTCATTTTAATGATGACCTAGTATAGAACCGATCTCTCATATTTATTTTCATAGTATAATTGGTATACTTGTGGTTCCCTTTTACATTTAAGGAATCATCAAGTGCAACTAACCAAGGGCTTCCTGATGGGTTGTTGTGTTCTCCAATCATTTAACTAACATGATCTCTTGTTAGTGTCATTATAAACTAGGGTTGTGTCTAGGTTTGTATCTGATGGAGCTTTATGTAACGGTTCTGTTGGAAATTTCATTGGGGGTGTTGTGAGATATTTTAAGTTGGTTACTAATCTATGGAAACCTAATGTAAATATATGAAATTCATCTACTGCAATGAAAGGAAGTCTAAAAGCTACACTTCTAATTGAAATTAAAATACACACACATAGTACTCAAACAAATGGAATTACTTTGAATCGCACAATTAAAGCTAGAACTTAGTAAAAGTAAGATCACATGTTAATTATAATTTGCATAAAAGAAAACACATATTCCAGATAAACATTTTGGTAAGGAAAACAAATACATTCAACCAAAGATTACATGAAATATACTAAAACAAGGATTGCATTAAGACTTATTAGAAAATTGTATGCATATGTGAACATAAAACAACCTCTTGTCTCCTCGATCGAGTGGGCCCTTGCTCTCCCTTGGGATAGAGGAATTACAAAAAATTTAGATCTCGAAATGACATTTACTTATATTAATTTAAATAAGTTCCATATCGTAGACAACATATGAAATTGAAAGTTCTGAATACCACAGATGATATATTACAAAGTATCTCTAAAAAAAACTAACCATGTTCTTAAGAAGGTGTCTTTATATAGACACAAACAGTTACATAATTCACCATAATAGGTGGCACTAACATCTCCCACTAATCAATATTAACTAAAACTCATAAATTCCTATGGGACATGTTAGAAACAAGTCCCATACTAATAGGTCGATTGGTGGAAAAATTCTTTTCTCTCGTATTCCATCTCCAAACTCGGACTTCATAATTACATCAACAACAAACGTTCATCATTTCCCTACACACATCATCACATTTTCCTCACAAATATAGTTAGTAGGAAGTTTATACGGTAATCAGTTTTCATGAACAAAATCAAGGAAAATGCATCAAACTCACTATGATATAACTATACAAAGCATCCCCATGCATTAGCAAATCATATCTAAGTGGAAATTTACTAATCATAGGAATGATATAAATGAGCCAAATAATGCACTCATAACCTATCTAGGTACTTATTATGAGTACCCATCCTATATCCCACACCTTAGTCTAGTGAATTTAAGACAATGCAACCAAGTAACTTACAATACTTCGCTAAAGTTTCATATATTCTTTTCATGCCCATATTCTAAGACAACATACTCATCATGAATGAATACGTCTTTCTCCTTACTTGAAACTTTTATCTTGACTAGAATTTCTTGACTCCTAACATTCCTTCCCATTTCTATGTTAGACACTAAGAAGAGATAAACCACCTGGACTATTATAGATAGCCCACTTACGGTAATTAAGGGTCATGAATTATATTCAAATCGACCCTCATTGCTTCGAGTACACTTCATCACCCGTAGTTAATCTAATTTGATATCGCCACAAACCGTGGACTCATCACCGCTTAATGTTTAACAATGAATTGAGATCTCATTCCTATACAATCTCAATTAGAAGAGACTAATAGATTATTATACCATAATTAGTGTTCTATAGTAACCACCCAATGAACCCCTTCATTGGATAGGTCTTGTCTGTGCAACAATGATTATGCTGTAACAACCCATTAAGTTCCAGAAATCTAAACCTCCCTTATTAACAAGTTCATTAATCCCTTTAATTCATAGCTTGTTAATCACACCCTAGTTATATTCAGCCTTTAGTTGTCATTCCTATGGGATAACTCGGTGTCTATCAACATTCCAATAAGGAACATTATGTTTCTACTTAAGTTTACTAGAAGGATTTCTGATTTATTTCTACACATTACTTAATCTCCTTTGAGTATGAAATCTCCTTTAGTTGACTAAGAATCTTAGAAACATATTAAGTATATTGTAGGGAAGCAACCACGTTCATTACATTATACTTTAGGAGCATTTTAAAGTTCATTTTAATGACTCCAAATGGGTTCTATGCATTTAACCCACAATAGTCTCATGAATTACATTCACTTTCCTTAAAGTCATTCAACTATTCAAACCATCGTTACTTAGTTAAAATTTATCCCCTAAGTGTAACTCATCTATGATGGAAGGATATTTTGCATCCACCTCATAGTTTGTTCGAAGGGTTCATTCTGTTACCAATTAGTGGACAACCCCCTTTATCAAGGTTTCATAACATAATTACATTATGCATGTAAGTCAAATATGTATCATATTTATGACTTCATTATTATATATAAAGAATAAATTTTTCTCAATAATTTAAAGGTTAGTTCACATTATACATATAACCCCATGTTATCATTCCTATATTTTCTTAAGTACAATTCCATTTCATTATTGTACTTAATTGTCATTTAGGATAGATAGATTGCCTTATAGTTTAATCACTTAGATTCTTTTTCACAAGGTTGATTCTTATATGTACTCAATGAGATTAAGTACTCTTGTGATTATTCCTAAGGTTTGAAAATCCTTTATGTTTAGTCATGCAACCTTCGTCTATTTTATATTGTTCCTCATAAAACAACCATACTAATATAGTCTCATAATGGTGTAATTAAGCATAGTCAATCATAACTTTAATTTCCACAAAATTAAACTTGTTTAAATACAACTTATTCATTATTGTCTTATTCAAATGAATTCAATAATTAAAATTTATAACAACCAATAACAATTTCATATAATTCATTTATAAAGGGATTGATTCCTATCTATCCCCTTTTCCGCATATTCAGTGATCAACAATAATATTCCTTGCATAATAATAGTAATATAAATTAGATGAAATTTCATATAACTTCCCCAAAATTACTAATCAATGTCAAGAAGTAAAGCAATACAAATCATATGATTCCCTACAATCTTACTTTCCAAGTGAAAGAACTCTTTAAATTGAAAACATTATTCACACATAACTAATCTAGTCAAGATATAATGATTCAAGAAACCACTTCAATAACTTCCAATTTTAGATGTAAATTCAAGTAGACAAGAAGTAATTCAATTTCTTCCAATAGTTTACATAACTGGCCTTAGGCCTTAAACACTTATTCACAAGGATAGTTCAGTAAATGAAACATAATATTTTTATCAAACTACATTTATTCAATCAATACAATAAATTCATCTTTCCATAAGTCACCCTCTTTTCCTTTTTCACGAAAATTATCTACAAGAGTGTTACCATTTGTCAGTTCATTTGAACTGAGCATGATAGGAGCTACATCCTTGTAACCATATGTTCTAACTAACAAATTGGAAAAGGAAAACTTCTTATTAATAGAAATCATTCAAGGGTTCAAAAATATCTTTTCCTAGTCAAACAATTCAAAATTACCATATTCAAGTGTATCACAAAACCCTACAATGTTGGCATCTAACTATCCAAACGAGTCTAATTTCTATCAACTAGAATATTATCAACATATAAATGTAAAATTAATCCATATTCATCCAACAAGGAACCCCAAATCATAACATATAAATTCTCACTTAGTCAATATCACACCAATAATGCAAAGCCAAGTATACATAATAGTGGATAAGCAAGCAAGAGTGAAAATGCCTTAATCATACATCCCATACTACATGATTAAAATATTTTACTCAAATCTAATCAGTGACATTCAAAAATGAATTCAATTCCAATAGTCCAACAATCTAAATATTGGACAAGATTTATACAGCTGAGTATAAAAATAACAACAACAAGCTCTCAAGGCCCAAATCCAACTTAACTTAGTAGACAAACAATCTAGACAAGGAAAACTTGGCTTGAACCAATTTAGAGTGCTTGCAAGTCATTGGAATACACAACACATATAATCATCAATGAGATAATATTAAGTCAATACAAGTATTCCATACAAGGCTGGTAAGGAATCATACTTAACCGAATACATCATTCAGATTGAGAAATGAAATGAATCAACCAAGGTAGAGAAAGATCATAGTCAACAATCTTTCAACTGAATAAAAGAAATCCTTAATCATCTTCACATGATCACGTATTGAGAAGAGTTTAGTTTGATCAACACTTAAAGGAAATTTTAATAAACCATACAACTGGTCCATGCCAAGGCTCCAACCTAATAATTTAATATTAATAAAAATATTAACCAAACCTAAAACATATAAAAATATATAATAGTTCATCCTGTTGTTAGCACATTGGAATTCGTCTAAAGATCGAACAATTTACAAAAAGGATTCACAATGACCCCAGGTAGATTATAAACTTTTCGGTTTGAAATAGTCATAACTACAGTCAAGCTTCACAAGACCACTTCAATATATCCCGAGAAAGAGATAAGGAATAATTGACACCATTAGAATAATGGTAAGTTGCCAACTAAGATCCATAAATTCACATAAGAATGCATCGAACACATGTCGTGGTCACCTACCCTACTAGTTTTAGAAGGAGAATAAGATTGTGACTCGAGCCTTTCCGAAGACCAACTCAAAACAATATCCAATCCTATCAATGGCCAACACAAAATAGTTACTCAGAGATGGGAAAAACACAGAGAAAAAGAATGAAATAGAATCCTCATTTTGTCAAACATGGTACTTGATTAATCCCCAAATGATCTAATATGCAAGGCCGAATGGATAGTATCTAAGAATGATCAAAACCCATTGAACAAATATTACCCAATTGGGTTCAAAATGCAACTCATCCACATGAAGGTGTTCTAGAGAAAATCCAGTTGAATCCACAGTTATAGATATTTAAGGTTTGGGTATTTGAACCAGAATAAAGTACATACCCAAATAGATGACCATATCATTAAACTATACCAATATAACCCAACTAAGTGATTGATTTCCAACTCGACCCATAACATAGGGTCATATTTTCTTTAAAGATATAAACATGTGTTCCACAAACCTCGAATAAAAATGGAGATCAAAATAACACTACGAAATCACTCTTAAACTAATATATATGCACATGAAACTCATATCTCCCATTCATTCCTTTCATCATAGTCAAGGTGAGTTCAATTCAAACACATCCAAAATAGTTATGTGATGAAAATTGACATTTCAACCATGATAAAACAAGTATACAGTTGCAAGATCAAAAACTAGTTCCAACAACTACTTACCAAGCAAAGGATTCCATTTATTGTGTAATAATAAAAACCCAAAACCCCGAAATGCTTTCTATAATAAGAAGAGTTCTTTTTATGAACTAATTAGATAGAGCAAGTTTTGCAAGGGATTAGAGCCTATCATGCCTGGTAGAGCTTCCCAAAGTCTTCCTCCAGCTCCCAGGATCCTTCTTCTAACTCCACAAAGCTTCTATAGTTGAAGTACTAAATATACTCACAAATTTCCCCACCTTTCCATAAGAATCTTCCTAAACAGTCTCTCCACAAAACAAAGAAGCAGAAATTCAAACCAAAATTGAAAACTAGTTCAAACAATAAAAACCTCCATTTGCAGAGTGAGAAGGAGAAAAAAATGACCAAATGGAAAACCAAAACAATTATTTCCTTCATTGAATCCGACATGTTTTCCCTAGGTAGTTTGGAACATTTTTCCAAATCATCAATGCTTTTCAGGATGGTTTGTTCATCCTGCCAACCCACCGACTTCCTCTAACCTCTTCTAGGTTAGCTTCTAACTATTTAGCCAACCAAACAACCATGTTAGATTCATTTTTAACAACCTACCAAATTTGAATTTGGCTTACCGTTAAGGAGTGGCGGTGTCTACCATTAATGCAAATTAAATCAAAGCTCTAGTACATGCAAGGGTGGCGAAACCACCCACTTACCATTGACCATGCATCCCCTTCCCAATGTTGACCAGTTAAACATTGAGTTAGGGTCTAAGTCCCCTTTCCTTATCATCATAGGTTAGGGATTAGATCAAATTTAGAATAGATTAATTTAGGTTAGGTTCCCAAGAAACCAATATAATTCATATGCCTTAGGTCTTAGGTTAGACCATATAAATTCAAATGTTAACAAAACAATAGTCATAGTCTAGGCTTAATAACTACCACAACCAAACCTTACCAGCTGGGTGATGTTTTTCAAATGGATTTAATGTTACTTAAGCTAGCTCTTGACCAGGATAATTTTAGTGGTGAATATTCCATTTTTGAAAAATTTGAAAAGGTGAATTTTTAGTGCGGGTCAGTGACTTGTTCACCTAAAAATTACAATTTAATTTTTTTAGGGGTCGGCTTTACCTACCCTTGAAACTATCCCCTATATAATCCTAGATTATTCTCTAGGTAGAACACTACTAGCTCACTCATACCACCTAGGGGCATATGTATTATCAAGTATAGTAAATGCGTATCGGGAGGAAGGGGGCTACAGATGTGTGACAGGGCGGGAGAGGCTATAGACACGCGACAAAGAGTTTGTTGACATGCGACAAGGAGATTTTATCGACACGTGACAAGAGTACAGAGGAAGAAGATGTGTGATAGAGAATTTGTTGATGTGTGACATGAAGATTTTTTTCACATGACTAGAGGGGGAGGCTACAAACGTGTGATAGAAGATTTGTTGTCATGTGTCAACAAGGTTGTTGTCGTGCGTCAATAAGATTGTTGGCGTGTGAAAGTAAACATTCTATCATGTGACAATAACCTTGTTGATGCATGTCGGCAAGAGGGTCTTGAGAGGTTTACTATCGCATGACAACAACCTTGTTGATGTGCAACAAATCTCCTTTCGCGCATCTGTAGCCTTTGTCACACCACTTGAAAATTAGGAAAAAAATTTGCATACAAACCCCAAAAAAATTCCTTCCCATGAAACTAGTTTGAGGGATATTCGCTGAGTATTTTCCACCACTAATTTCAAGAGGTATCTTAAAATGAACCTTGATCTCTACACCTTCCATCCCTCAATATAGGGATGAATCATAGGAAAACTGGAACAAGTCACCAAGATCAATTAGTATGAATTGATAATCCACAAACAAATGAACAACTATAATCTCTTGCATTAATCAAAATTACAGATTGAATTAAGGGAATGCCTTGGATCAATGAAAATGATCCAAGGTATTTTCTTAATTGATTCTCAATAATAATAATAATAATAATAATAATAATAAGTTATTATTGACTTAGGATAATTTTCCAATTTTACTAGCTTACCAAATAGTTCCAAGATGAGATTCAACTTTCCACAAGCTGAAGACATCCAATTAATTTTACTGAACCAATTAAGTAAACATCACAATTCAAGAGTACATGGAAATAAATGGATTATTAATCACACAAATCCCAACTGAGATAAACATTAATCTAGCAACATGATTTAATCTACATTCTACAGCAACAACTCAAGAAAAATCACATGTCAACATTGCAATCCATTTCACAATGAGAAAGTACAGATGAAAGGATGGCAGAGGTGTTACAAACTGTATGGTAAAATTTCTAATTGTTCATTTTATCAAAATGAGGTACAATATCTAGGACATATCATTAATAAGGAGGGAATTTTTGTAGATCCATAAAAATTATTCTTGTGATAAAAAAATGGCCAACACCTAAAAATGTACGTAAAGTGAGAAGGTTCATGGGATTGGCGGATATTATAGAAAAATTGTAAAATATTTCTCAAGAGTTACAAATCCAATTCTTGTGTTTGAAGAAAGAAAAGAAATTCATGTGGTCTGAAAAGTGTGAAAATGCTTTTAATTTGTTGAAAGAAAAATTAACTTCAGCACCTATATTAAAAGTTTTGAATCCTAATGAGAGCTTTATAGTAGTATGTGATGCCTCTAGGTAAAGGATAAGGTGATATTTTACTTCAAAATGATCATTAATTGCTTATGATAGAAGAAATATTAAGGTGCATGAACTGAATTATGATCCCCATGACTTAGAGCTTGTTACCATTGTGCATGCATTGCAAGTTTAGAGACATTACCTTCTGGGAAAGCCCTTTAAATTGAAAACAAATCATCCCGAGATGAAATAAATCTTCACACAGCCAAAGTTAAATGCAAGATAGTGAAGATGGTTTGAGTTTTTATCACTTTATGAATTTGATATCAACTATATAAAAGGTAAGGAAAATAAAGTGAAAGATGTTTTAATTCATAGGAAGCATATTTTCACCCTTGTCACTTTGATAAAAAAATTCAAGGATGACGTTAAGAAAGCAATGATGGCTTATTCTTATTATTAACAAGCTAAAGTAGTGCTTACTGCAAATCCAAATGATAGGAGATACAAAGGATTTATATTTGACAATGAAGGAGTCCTAAGATTTGAAAATCAATTTTATGTACCTTTATAAAATGAACTAAGGACGAAAGTGATAAAGGAATTTCATGATGCTCCTTATTCTGGACATCCTAGAGTGACTAAGATGCTTGCGATGTAAAACAATATTATTTTTAGAAAGGGATGAAGAAGGATATAATGAACTATGTATCACATTTCTTAGAATTTTAGTGAGTTAAGGATGAACATTTGCATCCAGTAGGATTGTTGTACCCTCATAGCATTCCACACTATAAATGGTAGGTAATCAATATGGATTTCGTGCAAGGACTACCTATGTCAAGGAATAAACATGACGTAATTCTGGTTATAGTTGACAAGTTAACAAAAGTGGCTCATTTCATTCAAGGAATATAAAAGATGATTCACATGTGCTTGCAAAAAGGTTCATACATGATATTTGCACATTTCACAGTGTACCTAAATTTATAATTTAAGATAGAGATCCTAGGATGATTTCTTATTTTTGCAAACCTTGAATACAACTTTTAGAAAAAATCTAAATTTCAGTTATGTGTACCATCTAGAAATAGATGGACATACTCAAAGGGTAAATCAAGTGATGGAATACATGCTCGAATGTCTTTGCATGGATCAACAATATAAATGAGAAGAATAACTTCCATTGGTTGAGTTTACCTACAATAACACTTATCACTCCTCACTGAAAATGGCTCCTTTTGAGGCCTTGTACGAACATAAGTGTAGAACGCATGTCAGTTAGGACAATATTGAAGATAGAGAAGTTATAGTACCTGAAATATTAACTAAAATGGAACAAGTTAAACTCATTTGATAACAATTGAAAGAGGTTGCTGATAGACAAAAAAATTGAACAAGGAGATAAAGTTTTCTTAAGGGTTAAGCCTAAGAAAAGTTCAATTTCATTTGGCAAGGCAGGAAAAAATCGTCACCTCACTATGTTGGACCCTTTGAGATTATCGAAGTAATCAACCTGTAGCATAACAACTTGTGTTACCTCCGCACTATCAAAGATGCATGTTGTTTTTCATATATCTTTGCTTAAAAAGTATGTATCATGATTTTCTACGGATCCGGGTGTTATTGTAGTTGAACCCATAAGAGTGTTGGAAACTCAAAAGTTGCACTTATGAAACAAATAAATAAGTCAGTGTAAGATCTAGTGGGACCAATTTTTTGAAGAAAGTGCCACTTGGGAGAATTTGGAAGAAATGAAAACTTATTTTCCACATTTTTAGTAATAAATATAAGGATTTTCTATCCTCTACTATGCTTTTGATAATTTTATTCATTGAATGATTGGAAAAACTCATGAAATCGTGTTGTTTTGTCAAAAAATTGGTAAAATAAGGTTGTTATAGCATGAAAAATTACGGTTTAAAGTTATGGAAGTGGATTAATTATAAGCTTTAGTGATGATATTATGAGTTTATGATATTTTTGTGTGTATAATTTTATCTTCTTATTTTAATTTCTAAGAATGATATGAATTAATCATCGGGGACAATGATACTTAAGGGGAGAGGTATGTCATACCCGTTAAGTCTATCTTGGATGTATAGATACTTTTCCTAGATGCAGGTGAAATTGTGTTGGTTATCATGCTTGAATTGATTAAAATATAGTATAAATAGTATGTTTATTGTTTAAATAATGTTGATTTCGTTATTTAGAAGGTTTATAATGATGACTTGATTTTATTTTTTTAGATAGCTTCTTGATCGATCTTATACTTATGTACTTACTTTCACTTCTAAAATTGTGTGTAGTCTTTTGATTTTATGATCCTGGTAATGTTGAATATTTAATGTTATAAATAGTTCATGTAAAATTTAACTCTATTTATTTTATGAGGAAATAAATA
The DNA here is from genome assembly GCA_018340775.1 of Taxus wallichiana var. yunnanensis. Taxonomy (NCBI): domain Eukaryota; kingdom Viridiplantae; phylum Streptophyta; class Pinopsida; order Cupressales; family Taxaceae; genus Taxus; species Taxus wallichiana. Next base: position 144,240,659 of record CM031240.1, on the reverse strand, counting down.
GTGAGCTATGTATTTTATTGAGATCATGTTTTGTTTGGAAGTTATTCTTAGGTTTGGTTATTTATGTGAGTTTTAGAAGATTTATGGGAAGAAGAGGAAGTGGAATCGATATTTTGCAAACATTTATAGACATGAGAATGTATTTTTTCATCTTTATCATTTATAGCATTTATATATTTTATTGTTGAAGGGTGAAAAGTAGTTTTTATGTGTTTACATGTTCTTACGTAATGATTGATAATGTGTATATCTTAGATCTTAAGTTGAATGCCATGATTGAATACATACCTAGATGTGAAGGATCTATATGTATATATATACATGAATGCAAATGTTTCTTTAATCTGCGTGTGGTCAAGTTATATACATGTCGTTTATTTATAAGACCACACTATAAATGTGACTTACATTACTTAGTTGTATAATCCGATATGTGAATGCTTTGCTTTGCACGATATTGTGGGATCGTGAATTGTGTTGAGTATACTTTATACATGCATTTCATTTTACCCGTGTTTGTTTGGGTTGATTTCGTACTGGTACAAGCCGTATAAGATGATGGCGTGGGTATTTTTTCAAGCTCAAGCTCATGAACATATAGCTTAATAATTATTTTCACTTGTTCATTATCTGGGGAGTGAATATAAGAGTGGGTTGTTAATACCCAACTTATCCTTTGTTCTATTTAAGGTTGTTTTGGGGTCTTAAGGATTTATTAATGGATAATGGATTCGAATATGAAGCCATTTAATTCTATCTTACAAGTAGCTAGCTATTATTTGCATGGCACATACTATAGGGTGTTCTCATATATGGATCTTCACTATTTTCACTCATATGCAAAGCTTTTCAAATATGAGTTTAAAATGGTGGCATTATGGTGGATATGTGACTTAGTCACCTACTGGTTTTGGGTATGTGTGAATGTGAAATAATGGAGACTGAGTTTCTTGCTCAGGTCGATGGATTGTATGGTCAATTCGACCTTTCCACTTATTTATCCATTTATTTAGTATCTTAAGACCACTCAGTGGTTGATGTGGATTATTCTCTATATATCAAACCATATGGTGAAGTTTTATGATCCTTTTGGATATTATTTATGGTTTGTTCGAACCATTGATTATTGGTGTATAGGTACATGGAGAAGTATGTGGACTTAATCGAATGAATATGTCATATAACCTAATCTTAGGCTTGGTCGAATCCTTCCTTGTGAAAGCTATATTGATTTCTAGGAACATTTTTTTATTCAGATAAACTAATGTTATTAAGTTAGTTTAAGGTATTCGATGAAAATCAAGTACATTTTTCAATTAAACTATTATTATATAAGAAGTGTATATACTCTTACTTCTTTGAGAAGGATATAATGATTTACGATATGTAAATATTATTTCGATAAGGTTATGGTTTGATGATATTGTATTGGATATTTTATTTATTCCTTTATTGAATTAAGACTCTTAATATTATTATTAAGACGTGACTTGAGTGATATTAAACTCTTTTCTTTTGAAACCAGTTATATAAACCTAGAAAGAAAGTTGTGTGGTTTATATGATTACCTCTTGAATCGTAATAAGAGTATATGATAATGGTAGAACAAGAATGAATGTTTAAGTATAAGGTTTAATAATTTCTTAATGTTTTTTAATAACCCTGTTTGGGTATAAATGACATAGTTGATATGTTTTTGGAATTTAATATTCATACTTGTTATCTGTTAGTAATTTGAATTATTCTTTTATGATTTTGAGTCAAAAAATCATATGTTTCTTTATGGTTTATGAAATAATGGAAAGATGATAATGATAAAATGTTATCTTAAATGAATTTTTATTTTATGTGATTTATCTTAATTATGCTCATTGAAATATTTCAATGCTATAAATCGTAAAGATAAGATGGTTGACTTTTTCATGCAATTTCTTTTGAAATAACGGTTTGCCTAAATTTTTTACTGAGATGGTAGAATTTAAGTCTTATCCGGAGGATGCTTTGTAAATCGCTATGTTGATTTCTTGAATATGATTGAAATATGTGTTCATTACTTAATTTTTTAAAATCAAGCTTGTGCTTCACGAAATAATTAGTTGAAAGGAACTATGGCCTCTGAGATTTTGTATAATTTTTCTAAAAGGGAATAAATGTTTTATATTCAAGTTTTGGATATTGTTGTAATAAAGATCTTGGTTTCTCGTATAAATTATTCAATTCTTTGTATATGTTAGGATATAATTGTTTCACCACATTCTTTATGGATTTGACGATACAAATAAGGTGATGGGACAAGGAGGAATACCTATTGTGATGATCAGTTTAAAGGTTGTGTGCACGTTCGACTTCTTAATCTGATGCTAATTGCAAGAGCTTCCTTTTGGATAGGAGGAACTACCTAAAATACATAACAAGACCACAAAAGAGAGTTAAATAATATATTTTAGTGGGTTGCCTAGCATTTGCTAGATCCAAGAAGTGTGGTAGTTCCTTAGTGACAGTCAACCCACTATGTAATACAACTTAATGTAAAAATGTCGTAAATAAATAATGTCTTACTATAGTTGATATGATTTAGGTATCTCATCCAAATACAATAAGAAAATATAATATAACATGCTAGGTTATGATCATATCTAGAAGTAGGGTAGGTATTCAAGGTCTTTGGAACATGTCGGGTTTAGATTCTAGGTAGCTTGGGTTTCTTGGATGTAGGATTTTATGTTTCTGTTATTGGTAGGATTACCAAATACGAGACTAACATCGGTGAGGTATGGTGATGATGGTTAAGAGGAACTGATGATCCAAGGTGAGATGGTATAAATTTAGTAAACTCGGGTTTTGAGAACCTGTTTGAGGTAAGGCAACGAGTGTGGGACAAATGGCTAGGTTTTCAATGGTGTTGGGGGTACTTAGAGGTATTCGGGAATCAAGTAGAGGTGATTGAATGATTATGGGTGATGGAATGGTTGGATTCACAAGAGGGTAATAAGGGTGGGATAAAAATGAAAATAAATGGTGATAAAAAGAGATGAAGAAACTTTGTAATCTAAATAAGTATTAAATGATGCAAAGTTAGAGATACATCTACTTTGGTGTTTGTAGATTTTATGGCCAAATGATGGTGATGGCTGATCTTGGGAATGGTGCTCAGTGTTGTAGTAGTGCTTTCCAAAATGCTACCGTGAATGCAAATACCTTTGGAACCATCTTAGTACTAGTTATGGCTGTCTGGGTGTGGGAAAGGGCTCTAGTTCTTACTTGCATGAATATCTCTTTCATTCCAAAATTTAAGAATGTGGCTAACCTCTCAAACAAGGTTACCAAAATGGATATATGGTAACCGATGATGGTTTAGGGTGACTAGCGTCGGTGTAGGGTTGAACGATGTTGATTGAGGTGGGAAATCCTAGGTTTATTAAAAATGACATATTTTTCAAATCTTTGTCTATTCTTGCTGATCAAAATGAGATTTTTCTCCTAGATAACCTTGGGAATGTGGTTAGAGGATGAGTAGGCATGTAATTTTAGGTTTGAACTAAGTCTCATTTATTTATGGTGAGTGGATATTGAGTCCTAGTAAAAGGTGAATGTGCTAATAATAGGTTTATGATGAGGTGTCCGGGTGAGGTGGTGGGGTAAGGTGGAAATTATTTTTAATTAAGGTAATTAAATAATGAATTAAGTGAGGATGAGTATTACTTTAATTTTAAATAATTAAACTAATATTAATGTGGGGTAAAGGGTCATGGTTAGGTGAATATGTTTAAGTTGGCTATTCGACAAGGGACCAAGGGAGTGTGACTTAATTTTGGTGTCTACATTTTCCCCTTTTTGTTGCGTATCTTGTATTAGTAAGCGACACTCACAAAAATAGGAAGTCATTGCCCCATGTGTGGGTGAAGGTGATCCCCCTCAAACTATTCATTGATGAGGTGTAATATGGAATCAGTGAGTGGTTTGATAAATGTGTAGGTGGTGAAGATAGGTGGGGAAGGGTTTGATTATCAATGGAAAGAGTGAAAGTTAATTCGGGTAATAGGTAATAGGCGGGGATTAAAATCAGGTTATGGGTAATGGAAATCAAACACACGTACACACATAGATTACAACACAGTACAAGGTTGAAGAGCTTGTAAAATCTACATCATCCAAGGTCAATAGGTTTATCCAAAAAGGGTGAAGTGATTCAGGTATCCAAGGTATAGGATATGGTCCGAGAAACACAACTTAGGTCAAGTGTAGGAATGTTTAGGTATGTTTTGGTACACCAAAGGTTTGGTCGAGATAAATGACACGACAATAGGCAAGGTATGGTTGTTAAGATAAAACAACATAGGTAACAATATTGCAAGGTATAGCGAGTACATAAGGTCAATGGTCACACCAAGTAGTTCAGGATCAGGAAAATAGGTCATGGCATGGGTAAGGCCGAGGTATAGGTAAAATAACAAATCCTAAGATGCAACGAAGGAAATGTAGGGGTAGTTTGGACTTATAGGTATGGTTCAATAAGTTTCCGAGAAAGATAAAGGGTGTGATCACTAATGGTTACAGGAAAAGGAATCTTAGTAAGGCCAAATAGTTATAAGAGTTGACCGATGTTGGTTATAGGGTGACCGACATCAGTTGTCTAGGGCACAAATCTAGCTGGCATCGGTCAGGCTGGGTCGGGTTTATAAATTAAAAATTATATATTTTATGAAATAATTGTTGTGTTGTGACTTAATACAAAATGACAGATCCATTTAACCTTTTGTACCTTGCCAAGAGAAAAGGACAGGGCATTGTACCTAGTTGAGGTGGAGAGTACGAGTTGGTGAGAGGAGCTAGGGAGACGAGTCCATGAGCTTAGGGGGATCAATTTGATTGGTTAGAGTGGAGGAGTGGATTTGGTGATTTGGGCATGGCAGAGGTGGGAGAGGGTTTGGGTGGGCCACTAGTGTAGCGGTTAGATGTACAACCACACCAATGACAACATGATGAGGTAGGATTTGATCCTGATTTGTCATTTGTTGTTAAAATAGGTTAGTAAAATTGGTGTTGGGTAAAACCGTGTTGGGTGGGGGTATAATTTTGAATTTGTGGTTAAAATGTTGTAATGAGGGAGGGGGAGGTCCTAGGTAGGGGAAATAGGGATGGGGAGGGGTTTAGGTTAGGTTTGGGTAAGGTAGGATAGGTTTTGTAGGTTAGATTTGAGAATTTTGGGAGAAATAGGGGAGTTTTTTAGATTTGATTGCCACGACAGTGGACTGATACCAATCAAGATTTGTTCAATTCGTTAGCATTGGGTGACATCGGTCAGTAGCTTGGTGACCAATACTGGTCATGATGGACCGATGCCGGTCAGAAGTGACTCGATGCTGGTTAGATTTTGGGAAAAATAGATCAAGAAACAAGGTAGGGTGGGAGAAAAAGATAGGCAATTAGGTGGAAAGGAAATTTTATTGAGAATGAGTAGGGTAATAGGTATAAATGGTATGAGTGGATGGGTGTAAAAGGGATAATCTATAGGGTTGGGGTACAATAAGCAATAAGGGTTTTGGAATAGGTTTATTGGGTAAGAGATGTGTTGGGTATGGTGAATTTTTAACAACGGTATGATTTTTTGAGTGTAGGCTAGGGACCAGTTATGGATGAGAGATAGAGTACCACCTTTAAAACTAGTGGTATGAGGAAGCATGATGGTAGAGGAGTGGCATCACATTACATACGCGATTTATTGGGGTCAGACAATATAGGCACATAGTTTGGGAGCTGAGCTTGATGGTCACACTCATCGATAGATGGGATTTAGCAACCAACACATTTCATTTATCGATGGGTGAGATCACAAGTAACCCTAGAGGACATTACATATGCGATTCTACCGATAGTGGGGACGTTGGTTTACTCTATTTATTCATAGGCATCGTGAGGAGCTCATGTTGATGGTTTTGGAGAGGGGATCGCAGAGATGAGGTTCCATGCAAAGACGAGCCCGAGGTATATAGACATGTATGTGGCCCATCCTGAGGAGATGAGGTTATTAGTCTTGATTATGGAGGCAGTGTGTTATTTTTCACTTCCGTATGAGGAGGGTGGGGATTCCTAAGGGTGCTGATGGGGGTTCTCCATGACATCATGGAGGATAGGACCCATTTTACTTGGGCACTAACATACTTGGTGCGCTTATACATAGAGTTGTGGGCCTACGGGTAGCTGCGGAGGTTCGGTTTGAGCTACGAGTATCACCTCCTAGGCCAGGGAAGCTAGACTTGGCTACCCTTATAGTTTAGAACGATACTTTGCAGGGGTAGGTTACCACCTTACAGGCCCAAATTATAGGTTTACAGGGGCAATTGATAGGGTCCAAGACATAGGTGGCCACATTACAGGTACAAGTGGTGGCTTTATAGGCCCATATTTCTTAGGGACAGCACCCGCACGGAGGTAAAGATGGACATGGGGGGACGGGGGTGCCCTTGCAGAACAAATAGAAGGGTTGTAGGGATAGTTGGCCACTTCACAAGAACATATTGTGACCTTTCATGCCCAATTCACAACATAGGCACCGACATAGGCTTAGGGATAGGGTCCCATGGTACAGGCAGCAGCGGGATAGGGTCCCATGGTATAGGTATAGGGTTCAAGACCAATGGCGCTACCGTAGATAGTACCGATGGCTAGGTTTAGGATTCTCCAAATGAGGTGCATTATTATGAGGACCATCCGAGCATTTGTAAAGATAGATGTCCCCTCGTATGTAGAGTACAGAGCATAGCAAGCCTCGAGTGAGAGGAATAGATCTTGCACATATAGTGTAAATAATATAGGGGGCCGATGAAGCCGGACATAGGGTCGAGCAAGGTGATAAGCTCATGGAGGCCAAGCCCCAACCGGAGTTAGAAAGAGGCTACACCAAGACCCATATGAGGAAGAGAGATGCTAGTAGGGCACTTCGCACTGGGGAGGAGAGGAGGAGGAGAAAGCTGGGCTGGCATGTACATCGGGTGGGGTGACAATTGGTCACCCTATATGTTCGTGGATATATATATATATACCGGCTTGCATGTCGAAGAGAGTGAGGATGTACATGAGAGTGTTTAAGATTTTGTATATTATATCTTCTACGTTTGAAGATATTAAGATAGTATATGAGAGACACTTGTAGTTATTTGGCATCTATGTATATATATATATATATATATATATATATATATATGGACACATTAATTGAGATGAGTGATATATATATATATATATATATATATATATATATATATATATATATATATGATGGTTATATTGATGGTATGAGGTTGTAGTTATGTGTGTAATTTCCAGTGTTATTGTTTATGTGATGGAAACTAGGTGGATTAGGCATGATTGAGTGAGGTCACTTAGGCATGGTGGAGTCAGGTAAGTTTAGGCATGATGGAGTCAGGTAACTTAGGCATGGTGGAGTCATGTTAGTTTAGGCATGGTTGAGTCATGGTTTATGGTTTTGATTTAAGTTCCAAGTTATTGGTAACATGGGAGACAAATGGTGATGTATATGCATGTTATGGTTTTAAATTTCCAAATATTTTCTATGGTGGAAATATAAAAATGATAAATGAATTATTTGATGATGTGGTAAAAAAATTTGTTAATTGGTGCTTGTTTGGTTTAATTTCCAATTATTGATATAAAATGGAAACTAAGGTAGAATGTGAATAGGAAAGTGGAGGGTAAATTGGTTAGGTTAAAGGGTGGTTGAGCTAACCTCCAAGGGCCCTGTTAGTGGCGATTCACAAAGCACCCCGGATGTTGATCAGATTTCTAGGTTGATCACTCTAGCATCCAGTGTGATTGCACAACATGGAAACCTCTCTCCAAGTGTGGGACTTGTGAAACTGAGAGAGGAATCTCCATATTAGAGGCTGGTTCCTCAAACTCCTCTAATTAGATCTAATGCTTACACAACTACAAAGGTTCAGATCCTAATCCTACTCTAAATTGCAAGGAGACAGGGATAGAAGTACAAAAATTGAAACTAACTAAAGATGGTGATGCACCAAAAGGAGTGGTGAATATTTTTGTCATGCAAATAGACACAAACCAAAGATTGCAGCATAAAACATACACAGGCTGATAAGATATAATTTAGGATCTGAAATGAAGCAAATAATACAAACAAAGGACTGAAACTCATTCACAAAGCTTGCATTATCATTTCCAACGTCAAAACCCTTTGCATTACAACCTCGGAGAGGTAGAAAACTATTCTGATCTTTGAAGAGGTCGATTCTTGCAACAATCACTTGCTTTGGAGGTGAAAGAAGAAGATTGCTATGCCAAAAATGTTCCACCTTTGAAATGAGCCAAATCTGGCTTTTACATTGCATGGGTCGAGCCCGGAGAGAGAAAACATACAAAACATGGGAGCCCATTCCTCATTGATTTGTAAATGCATTAAAACGGCATGGAGGACCTTACAAACCCATACCCTATCATTTTTGACTGCTGAAATTAGAGGAGAATGCGACCCATTCTCGCATTAAATTTGGTCATTTGAAATGTCATTTACGGCCATGGACATGCGTTAGAGCTATTTCTTAGCTTTCTCTCAGAAAATGAACCAAAATTCAAGATTGACCTCGGAATCATGTAGAGAATTTTATAAGCTTTCTAATGATATAAAGAACGTGTAAATCCAAGCTCTGGATCGAAAGATATGGTGATCTGAAGATTTAGGGCACAAAATAGACAAAAATGGGTTTTGAAATTTTTTCTCGCGCTCCGCCACCTAGACGACACGTGTCGGGCGCTGATTGGATGAGCAATTCTCTCTCCTTTCCTTACCCGCGGGTTTTCCTTGAAATTTTTGACATTTTGCAATTTTGGAAAATTTCCCATTTTTTCCCCACGTCCCCGCCACTTGGGACACGTGGCATGATCTGGTTGGAGGACAGGGGTGCGGGGTCATCCTTTACCTTTTAGTTTTTGGCCAAAACTTTTGCCAAATTTTCTAATTCCTCCCCAAGCTCTTCTCTCCCCTTCTCCTTAGGACACTTGTCCTCTTTTTATTAGCTTGAGCCAACGCTTCAAACCTTGCCCTTTGAAATTTTGGACGTTTTCCCTTGTGACATGTGGCATTTCCTAATTCGTCCTCGGGACTGCCGGGTTTTCGCGTCCCTCACGTCCCTTTGGCCCAGTTGCCCCGAACGGTCTGGGACAAATTCCTTCGATCCGCCCGATTTGGGCTTCTTTGTCCCTCTTTGAGGCAAAGACATGTGGCATGATTTGATTGGCTCTTGGCTCTTTTGGCTCTCTGCGTCCCTCGCGTCCCTATGTCCCAGTGTGAAAGTTCTCTGCGCCAGCCGATCCGGGCGGTTTGCGTCCTTCGCTTCCTCATGGCCCAAATGTCCTAGCCTATTATGCACAATGGTTAGTCAATTTTCCTTTTACCTTGCCGTTTCGCCCATTCGCGTCCGCGCGCGTCCCCATGGCCCAACTTTGTCCCGGTGCTCTGCATGGACCGCTGGCGGCCTTTCGCCGTTTCGCGCCCCAACGTCCCAACTGTCCCAAGGACCGCTGGACTAGGACTTAGCCAATTTTCATGATTTTTTCTGGCCCAAGCTTGTTTTTTGCAACTTTTTCACCCTTTTTTAGAACTTGCTCTTTCTTCTTGGACAGGAGAGTTAGAAAAAATCCGAGGGGACCCTAGAAACATGTTTTTTTGCTTGAATCAATCTATCTACCTAGGACTTGAGTATTCTGATGCATGTTATCAAATTTACCCTTGGGGGTGAATTTTGGATAACAATTTGGTGACTCAGCGGGGTTACCTACCTACTAGGTAGAAGATACCAGTTACTGAAGCAGTCCATTGGGCATGGAGTCATCAAATATTCTATTTAGAACCCCAACTGACTTAGAATGTGTAAGGAGGAAGATGGAATATCACCTGATGGAAGCAAGGACTGCAAAACATCTCCATGGACAACAAGCTATGCCAAAGCACTTAGGGAAAACAAAACTAACCTACAGCAAAACAATGTGCACAAGCACTTAGAGGAATGAAAATCTAATCTAATATTTACAAAGTAGTGAATTTCCCTCTAGAAACAATGCTTGAGATAGATTCCATTGATTTGGAATCTGCAGTTCTTCACCATCAATGAGGCCAATTGGAAAGCATTGTTGTTCTTGCACTTCATGACCATGTATGGAGGCCTCAAATGGCATCAAATTTTGAATGCCTTCCGGTTTTCTCTATCCACATCCCATTTCAACACTAGATCTCAACTGAAAAGATCTATCCTTGGCCTTCTATCAAAGGTCTTTTGATCAAAAGCTTGATCCTTTTCCATTGCTTGGGATGCTGATTTCGATCTCTTGCAGCTCCATCAACTCTGCATACCTCACCTCCATGGGCTCAAACTCAAGCAACTCCAGCTGCTTCATGAGTTCCAATGTTGGAAACTCAAGTGACATGGGCAAGATTGCTCTCTTCCATAGACAAGTTTGAATGGAGAGTTACTGTGGATTTTGGGAGTTATCCTATCGGCCCATAAGGCTGATTTCAGTTTAGTATGCCAAGACCTCTGATTCTCTTCAAGAGTCCTCCTAATGATCCTTAACAAGTTCTTGTTTGTAGACTCGGCTTGGCCATTACCTTGAGGGTAATAGTTTGATGAAGTGCTTAGGTAGATACCGTTCTTGACAGCCCACTCGGTCACCTTAGATCTAATGAATGCCGATGCATTATCGAGAGATTATTGTAGCAAGTACACCAAATCTGGTTATTATCCCTCATAAAAGTATAAGATGCTAGACTCATTTGCCTCTTTGAGTGCTATTGCTTCTGTCCATTTGGTGAAGTAGTCTGTGGCTGTCAAAATCCATTTGTGCCCTTGGCTTGAATTGGGATTAATGACTCCAATGAAGTCCAAACCCCATTGCATGAATGGCTGGTCAACTGAGATTGGATGTAATGGAAGGGCAGCAAGTCTCTCTTTTCCTGTGAAGAATGCACAATTCTTACACCTCTTGATCCATGCATAGCAATCACTGAAGATTTTAGGCCAATAATAACCAGCCTTCATGATTTTTAGAGCTGTCACTCTTGGTGCAAAATGACCACCAGCTGGTCCACCATGGAACTCTTCCAACACCCTTTGAATCTGATTTGTGCTAATGCATCTCAGTAGCACTCCATTCACATCTTTCTTGAACAAAACTCCATCAATAATGGCATACGGGGACAGCCTGCAATCTGAAGTGTCTCCTTTGGGTCTTGTTCATCTCCGGAGGGCATAGGCCTATGCCTAGGAAGTGTATAATACCTTGGGTCCAGCAAGGAGTGGGGGCAACATTGTCTTCTTCTTGATTGCCACTTGGCTCATGGCTGTCTGGACTATCAAAACAACCTCTTCTTCATTGCATACTTCTTTTTGCTTCCCCAAAACCAGCTGCTCACACAATCCTTTCCCTCTTACCAGCTTGGTGATCTTGATCTCAATGTCATACTCCATGACACGGGTGATCCAACCTGCCCTTTTCTCATTCAAATCCTTGTTGAGGAGGAAGTCCTTGACCCAGCATGTGAGACCAGCAACTGGACCTTGTTGTTTGAGACTAAATGCTTGAATTTCTTCAAGCTCCTGATTACTGCAAGTACATGCTTCTCGATAAAAGAGTACCTCACCTCATAGTCATCTAGGCTCCGGCTAAAGAAGGCAATTGGCTGCTCATCATTATCCTTGTTCTGCTGTACCAAAATGGCAGAAATAGTGTCATTACCTCCAAATGCATAGAGGATGAAATCCTTGGAGAAGTCTAGGTTGATGAGAGTTGGTGCTTGAGAGATGGCTTCTTTGATTGCTTCAAAACTCTCCTTGCCTTCTGTTGTCCACTTGAAAGCCATGCTCTTCTTTAACATTTTGGTGATGGGCTTGTGAGGGTGCAAAATGCAGGACAAACCTCGAAAAAGTTTATCCTTCCCAAGAAACTCTGAAGGGCTTTCTTGTGGCTTGGCAATGGTAGTGCTCTTATGGCTTCAACCCTCTCTGGATCAATTGCTAATCCTTCCTTGGAGACAATATGGCCAAGGAGCTTTCCTTCATGTGCAAGAAAGATGCACTTCTTAGGATTCAAAGACACTCCAAATCTCCTGCACCTTGTGAAGACTTGCCTCAAATGAGAGAGGTGGTCTGCTGCATTTTTGGAAAAAATAGTGATATCATCAAGGTAAATCAGCACCACATTGTTAATCAAACCTTTGAATGCCATGTCCATTGCCCTTTGGAAGGTAGCACCAGTGTTGGACAGCCCAAATGGCATTTTCCTGTATGCAAAAGTTCCCCATTTGGTTGTGAAGGTTGTCTTGAACTGGTCCTCTTCCTTCACCATAATTGATTATAGCCTGAGTAGCCATCAAGTAGTGAAAACCTCTCGGAACCAGCTACTGACTTGCAATATTTTCTCCATGGAAGGGAGTGGGTAATGGTCTTGAGAGAGGCTCTATTCAAGTCTCTGAAGTCAACACACAATCTGATCTCTCCACTCTTCTTTACATTTGGAACTAAGTTGGCAACCCAACTAGAATGCTTGATTGGGAATATGATCCTTGACTCAATCAGCTTGTCCAATTCTTTCCTCATGAGAGGCTCCATGTGTGGATTGATTGGTCTTTGTTTTACTTTGACGAGGCTTAGTATTTGGATCCAATTCGATGGTATCTTTGAGCTAAGTTGGGATTGAAACCTTTCAAGTCTTCATAGCTCAAGAAAACATGTCGGGAACTCTTGACACGTTTGTATGAACTCATACCTTTCTTGTTCGAGTTGTCATCCTTCCAATTTGCAATGGTTTGTTCTCTTCTACCAAGATGGATCTTGAATCCTCTCTCTTGACTGAATGTTTGCTTTCTCCTTTCTAAACTAATCATTAGGGTTAAAAATGGACTCTAAGTGATAAGTCCCTTGGGTAAGCTTGTTAGTTCTCATTTGTACCACTTGGTCACCCATTGCTGTTCAATCTTTCTTGATTCTTGGTGAGAACTCAACTTCTTCTTCAAGAAATGGATGATTTGTTGGTCATTTTCAAACACTTGCCAACTGACATTGTTATCGGCTTTGAAGGCCTCACAATCATGTGGATGTTTGGTTGTACCTTGTCTTGTTGAATGCTTTCCACAATGTCAAAGGCTGCCCCCTACTGCTGCAAGCTTTGTCGGCGTGACTTGATTCTCTTTCCTAGGAATGGATTTGATGCAAAACCCTCAAAATCTTCCATGAGGTCCCACCCTGTTCTTGTAGCACCTTAGAAGATCATTCTTGGTAGCATCTTTGTCCCTTGACCTGATTTACAATCAATTCACTATCACCAAAGACTTGCAAGTTCTTTATTCTTCTTCTTTATTGCCCAATGCATCCCTTGCACCAAGGCTTCATATTAAAACGAGTGTTATTGGAGCATGCAAACTGAAATCTAAAAGCTGAATAGTACTTTACTCCTTGAGGTGAAACAAGCATGGCTCCACCTCCTGCACCTTGTCTACTCCTTGATCCATCAAAAAATAGCTGCCATACCTCATTGTCATCTTTGTGGTTTGGCTTGGTGATGCTAGGAATAGGCTGATTTTCTTCGTGTATGCAATAGACCCCTAGCTCAGATTCTTCCACTTCTTGATAAGGATCAAATGCATGTATCTTGTTTGCCCATTCATCAAGAGTTAGATCCGGGATGCTTCCAACCTTGGTGTCAGCCTCATCAGTGCTTGGGTGATCTTCTTGATCAAATGCTGAGCAATTGGCATTAATCTGACTTGGAGTGTAAGGCTCAATGTGAAAGTTTGCAATAGGTTCAGACCTGATTGTGGCTTTGGTTCCATACCTCATTCTGAACAGCATGTGTGACCAATCAGCAGACAAATATCCCCAATCTTGGCTGTGAAGTCCCTTGACAAGCATAGGGCAAAAGAGTGGTGGAAGGTCTATGGTGATACATCTTGTAAAACAACAACATTTGGACATGCATGCGAGGTAAGACTCAAGTTTCTAATCACTCCAACTGTTGCTCTTTGCTGTCCCATCTAAATTTACTACCCCTTTGGATGTTGTTTCATAATGGAGCCCTAGCTGATCAGCTATCTGTTTAGGCATTACTGAGCTACTTGCCCCGGAGTCTATCATGCAATTGTGCACTAGCTGATTTCCAATGATTAATGAAACATAGAAAGGAGGGGGCTTCAACATTTTACCTTGTTGTCCTCCATGATTTCCCTCAGGCTGGGAAGCATTTGTAAGCACTTTGTCTTGCATCTGAACTTGCTGATTTAAAGTTGGTCGAGTCCTTCATGGCAGCTTGCAGAGCAAATCTCTTTGGCACAGGATAGATAGGGATTCCCACATTGATATATTGATGTTTGTCTTCTTCATCGATCAATGATCTTGAATGGTGATGAAGGATCTCTTTGCTGTCCCTTTCTTGTACATTCACTCCTTGCACGTGGGCGGCAATAAGCTGTGGTATTTGAGTTGGTCTAGGGGCTGTTCTTGGCTGCCCTTGTGCATTTACAATTGGATTTTGTTTGCCAATCATTTGTGGAGCCATGGAAGGTTGTGGATTGGTTGGGGCTAATGGCTGTTCTTCACCCAAATTCCTCCTTTTTGACCTTGTGTTGGCTGCAACACCTTGAGAAACTGCTTGATTCATGCCACAGAAATCTTCTGCTTGCCAATTTACCAATGTGGTGTCATTTGGGGCTGATTGTTGTTGGAATGTTTCTTGTTGTTGGCTATTTCCTTGACTGCCCTCACCCTCCACACTAGTAGTTGTCACCATTAATGCTTGATTCAAAGCACCATTGAAGCACATGGATTGGTTATGAGGCTCATTGCATGGAAAACACCAATCATACTCCTGAGCAATGTTGTTTTGTGTTGGCACCAATGCCTTAGAGGCAGATATGGCATTTGGATTATAGGGCTGAAATGGTCTATTGGTAGGAGGCCTTGTTTGATTCATATTTGCAGCTGGATTAGGTGGCCTTTGTGGTTGGTATGGCTGCCTGTTAGGCTGAGCTTGGGGTTGATAAGAAGGTCTAAAACCTTGGGCTTGTTGCCTCTTGAGAGTAACCAGCTCATTGCCTAGGTTTTGCAATTGCTTCATGACTTCTTGAAGCTCATTTGGGGCACTTGGAGATGAAGTGGAAGCTTCATTTGAACTCTGATTTCTAGGAGTGGGAGAAGGAGCCAAATTAGGTGCTTGATTGGTGTTTGGACTCTCTAAGCTTGGAAACAATGGCATGGGAGGTCTAGGGGCAAGTTTGCCAGCTTGGATCAAACAATTTTCAGCCCTAATGGCAATGCTATAAGCCATAGGGATAGTTATGCCTCCCATGGACTGAATCAACATAGAAATATCAGAATTTAGAGCTTTGAGATAGTAGAGAAAAGCACCTTCTGTTGTTGGCTTTCTTTGCCTGCCATTGGAATTCTCTCCCAAGTCTTTTGAAATCTGAAGTTGAAATCGGTCAGCTGCTCATTGGGAGCTCTCTTGATGGTTGTCAGCTGCTCCAAAAGAGACAAGTTGTCTCCCTTTTCTCCAAATTGCTCATGAAGTGCTATACACAGCTGATTCCAATTTGTGATAGAACCAGCTCAAGGCTCTAAACCATTGCAATGCTTTACTCTTGAATGAAGATGCCAGTAACTTGACAGCCACTTGCATCTCATTGATTTCATGAATTGCACAAAGGTTAGCAATATCTTTAACATGATCACCTGGAGTAGTCTAATTTTCTCCAGTGAAGTAGGGAATGTTCTTCAAGGCTGCAATAGGAATTGGATGTTGTGCATTGAGGGCAAGTGGGCTGCTTCCTGTGAAGTTGACATAGGGGTTGTTTTGTGCCATTCTAATTGGTCTTAAAACCCTTGTTGGTGAATAAAAGGCCTACGGGTGGAGGAGTTGAGAGGTTCTGTTTGGTGGAGATGGAGACCTTTGAATCCTTCTTCCTCTTTGCCTTCTTCTTGGAGATAATTTTAGGTATTCAAACAACACTTCTTCTTCTCCAACTCTTGACCTTGTGGTGATTCTTCTCATGAGTTTTCGGGCTGCCTTTGCTTGAAACAGTTGATTCTTCCCCTTGGAGTCATCAGATATGAAAATAATAGCTCTTTTCAAGAAAGAAAATTGTAGTAGATGCACATCAACTTTGCTGCAATAAAAATGAGACCTCTATGTCCCACCGGGCATGCCAAAATTGTTAGTGCAAAATCACAGCACCCCTGGATGTTGATCAGATTTCTAGGTTGATCACTCTAGCATCCAGTGTGATTGCACAACATGGAAACCTCTCTCCAAGTGTGGGACTTGTGAAACTAAGAGAGGAATCTCCATATTAGAGGTTGGTTCCTCAAACTCCTCTGATTAGATCTAATGCTTGCACAACTACAGAGGTTCAGATCCTAATCCTACTCTAAATTGCGAGGAGACGAGGGATAGAAGTGCAAAATTGAAACTAACTAAAGATGGTGATGCACCAAAAGGAGTGGTGAATATTTTTGTCATGCAAATAGAACACAAACCAAAGATTTCAGCATAAAACATACAGGGTGATAAGATATAATTTAGGATACGAAATGAAGCAAATAATACAAACAAAGGAGTGAAACTCATTCACAAAGCTTGCATTATCATTTCTAATGTCAAAACCTTTGCATTACAACCTCGAGAGAGGTAAAAAAACTGTTACTGAGTCTTTGAAGAGGTCTAGATTCTTGCAACAATCACTTGCTGGAGGTGAAAGAAGAAGATTTCTATGCCAAAAATGTTCCCCCTTTGAAATGAGCCAAATCGGCTTTTACATTGCATGGGTCGAGCCCGGGAGAGAAAATGTACAAAACATGGGAGCCCATTCCTCATTGACTAAAAATGCATTAAAATGGCATGGAGGACCTTAAAACCCATACCCTATCATTTTTGACCAAATTGGAGGAGAATGCGACCCCATTACGCATTAAATTTGGTGTTTGAAATGTCATTTCGGCCATGGACACGTGCGTCGAGAGCCGTTTCTTAACTTTCTCTCTCAGACTAAACCAAAATTCAAGATTGACCCGGAATCATGTAGAGAATTTTATAAGCTTTCCAATGATATAAAGAACGTGCAAATCGAGCTCTGGATCGAAAGATATGGCGATCGAAGATTTAGGGCACAAAACAAGGCAAAAATGGGTTTTGAAATTTTTTTCCCGCGCTCCACCACCTGGACGACAGGTGTCGGGGGCTGATTGGATGAGAAATTCTCTCTCCTTCCTTACCTATGGGTTTTCCTTGAAATTTTTGACTTTTTGTAATTTTGGAAAATTTCCCATTTTTCCCCCGTGTCCCGCCACTTGGGACACATGTGGCATGATCTGGTTGGAGGACAGGTGCGGGGTCATCCTTTACCTTTTAGTTTTTGGCCAAAACTTTTGCCAAATTCTCTAATTCCTCCCGAGCTCCACACTCCCCTTCTCCTTAGGACACGTGTCCTCTTTTTATTGGCTCGGGCCAACGCTTCAAACCTTGCCCTTTGAAATTTTGGACGTTTTCCCTTGTGACACGTGGCATTTCCTGATTTGTCCGTGGGCCTGCCGACTTTTCGCATCCCTCGCGTCCCTTTGGCCCGGTTGTCCTGAACTATCTGGGACAAATTCCTCCGATCCGCCTGATTTGGGGCTTCTGTCCCTCTTTGAGGTGAAGACACGTGGCGTGATTTGATTGGCTCTCGGCTCCTTCGGCTCTCCGCGTCCCTCGCGTGCATATGTCCCGACTATCTCAGTGTGAAAGTTCTCTGCGCCGGCCGATCCGGGTGGTTCATGTCCTTCACATCACTCATGTCCCTTTGGCCCATTTGTCCCGAACGGTCTTGGACAAATTCCTTTTATCCGCCCAATTCAGGCTTCTCTATCTCTCTTTGAGGCGAAGACACATGGCGTGATTTGATTGGCTCTCGGATCCTTCGGCTCTCCACGTCCCTCACGTCCCTACATCCCGACTGTCCCAGTGCAAAAGTTCTTTGCGCCAGCTGATCCGGGTGGTTCGCGTCCTTCACGTCCTCATGGCCCAAATGTCCCAGCTTGTTCTGCACAACAGTGAGTCAATTTTGCTTTTACCTTCGACCGGTTCACCCTTTCGCGTCCCGTGAGTCCCCACGGCCCAACTGTCCCAGTGTTTCACGGACCACCTGGCGGCCTTTAGCCGATTCACGCCCCAACGTCCCAACTATCCCAAGGACCACCTGGACCAGGACTTAGCCAATTTTCATGATTTTTTCTGGCCCAAGCTTGTTTTTGCAACTTTTTCACCCTTTTTAGAACTTGCTCCTTTCTTCTTGGATAGGAGAGTTAGAAAAAATCGAGGGGACCCTAGAAACATGATTTTTTGCCTTGAATCAATCTATTTGCCTAGGACTTGAGTATTCTGATGCATGTTATCAAATTTACCTGGGGGTGAATTTTGGATAACAATTTGGTGACTCAGTGGGGTTACCTGCCTGCTAGGTAGAAGATACCAGTTGCCTGAAGTAGTCCATTGGGCATGGAGTCATCAAATATTCTATTTAGAACCCCAACTGACTTAGAATGTGTAAGGAGGAAGATGGAATATCACCTGATGGAAGAAAGGACTGCAAAACATCTCCATGGACAGCAAGTTGTGCCAAAGCACTTAGGGAAAACAAAACTAACCTACAACAAAACAATGTGCACAAGCACTTGGAGGAATGAAAATCTAATCTAATATTTACAAAGTAGTGAATTTCCCTCTAGAAGCAATGCTTGAGATAGATTCCATTGACTGGAATCTGCAGTTCTTCACCATCCAATGAGGCCAATTGGAAAGCATTGTTGTTCTTGCACTTCGTGACCATGTATGGGCCACTCAAATGGCATCAAATTTTGAATGCCTTCCCGGTTTGCTCTATCCACATCCCATTTCAACACTAGATCTCGACTTGAAAAGATCTATCCTTGGCCTTCTATCAAAGGTCTTCTTGATCAAAGCTTGATCCTTTTCCATTGCTTGGGATGCTGATTTTGATCTCTTGCAGCTCCATCAACTCTGCATACCTCACCTCCATGGGCTCAAACTCAAGCAACTCCAGCTGCTTCATGAGTTCCAATGTTGGCAACTCAAGTGACATGGGCAAGATTGCCTCTCTTCCATAGACAAGTTTGAATGGAGAGTTACCTGTGGATCTTTTGGGAGTTATCCTATCAGCCCATAAGGCTGATTTCAGTTTGGTATGCCAAGACCTCTGATTCTTGTCAAGAGTCCTCCTAATGATCCTCAACAAGTTCTTGTTTGTAGACTCGGCTGGCCATTACCTTGAGGGTAATAGTTTGATGAAGTGCTTAGGTAGATACCGTTCTTGACAGCCCACTCAGTCACCTTAGATCAATGAATGCCAATGCATTATACGAGATTATTGTAGCAAGTACACCAAATCTGGTTGTTATCCCCTCAAAAAGTCTAAGATGCTAGACTCATTTGCCTCTTTGAGTGCTACTTCATACATCCATTTGGTGAAGTAGTCCATGGTTGTCAAAATCCATTTGTGCCCTTGGCTTGAATTGGGATTAATGACTCAATGAAGTCAAACCCCATTGCATGAATGGCTGGTCAACTGAGATTGGATGTAATGGAAGGGCAGCAAGTCTCTCTTTTCCTGTGAAGAATGCACAATTCTTACACCTCTTGATCCATGCATAGCAATCACTGAAGATTTTAGGCCAATAATAACCAGCCTTCATGATTTTTAGAGCTGTCACTCTTGGTGCAAAATGACCACCAGCTGGTCCACCATGGAACTCTTCCAACACCCTTTGAATCTGATTTGTGCTAATGCATCTCAGCAGCACTCCATTCACATCTTTCTTGAACAAAACTCCATCAACAATGGCATACGGGACAGCCTGCAATCTGAAGTGTCTCCTTTGGGTCTTGTTCATCTCGGAGGGCATAGGCCTGTGCCTAGGAAGTGTATAATACCTTGGGTCCAGCAAGGAGTGGGGGAAAGCATTGTCTTCTTCTTGATTGCCACTTGGCTCATGGCTGTCCTGGACTATCAAAACAGCCTCTTCTTCATTGCATACTTCTTTTTGCTTCCCCAAAACCAGCTGCTCACACAATCCTTTCCCTCTTACCAGCTTGGTGATCTTGATCTCAATGTCATACTCCATGACACGGGTGATCCAACCTGCCCTTTTCTCATTCAAATCCTTGTTGAGGAGGAAGTCCTTAACCCCACATGTGAGACCAGCCAATTGGACCTTGTTGTTTGAGACTAAATGCTTGAATTTCTTCAAGCTCCGATTCTTTGCAAGTACATGCTTCTCAATAAAAGAGTACCTCACCTCATAGTCATCTAGGCTCCGGCTGAAGAAGGAAATTGGCTGCTCATCATTATCCTTGTTCTGTTGTACCAAAATGGCAGAAATAGTGTCATTACCTCCAAATGCATAGAGGATGAAATCCTTGGAGAAGTCTGGGTTGATGAGAGTTGGTGCTTGAGAGATGGCTTCTTTGATTGCTTCAAAACTCTCCTTGCCTTCTGTTGTCCACTTGAAAGCCATGCTCTTCTTTAACATTTTGGTGATGGGCTTGACAAGGGCTGTAAAATTTGGGACAAACCTCCGAACAAAGTTTATCCTTCCCAAGAAACTATGAAGGGCTTTCTTGTGGCTTGGCAATGGTAGTGCTCTTATGGCTTCAACCCTCTCTGGATCAATTGCTAATCCTTCCTTGGAGACAATATGGCCAAGGAGCTTTCCTTCATGTGTAAGAAAGATGCACTTCTTAGGATTCAAAGACACTCCAAATCTCCTGCACCTTGTGAAGACTTGCCTCAAATGAGAGAGGTGGTCTGCTGCATTTTTGGAAAAACAGTGATATCATCAAGGTAAATCAGCACCACATTGTTAATCAAACCTTTGAATGCCATGTCCATTGCCCTTTGGAAGGTAGCACCAGCGTTGGACAGCCCAAATGGCATTTTCCTGTATGCAAAAGTTCCCCATTTGGTTGTGAAGGTTGTCTTGAACTGGTCCTCTTCCTTCACCATAATCTGATTGTAGCCTGAGTAGCCATCAAGTAGTGAAAACCTCTCGGATCCAGCTACCACTTGCAAGATTTTCTCCATGGAAGGGAGTGGGTAATGGTCCTTGAGAGAGGCTCTATTCAAGTCTCTGAAGTCAACACACAATCTGATCTCTCCACTCTTCTTTCTGATTGGAACTAAGTTGGCAACCCAACTAGAATGCTTGATTGGGAATATGATCCTTGACTCAATCAGCTTGTCCAATTCTTTCCTCATGAGAGGCTCCATGTGTGGATTGGTGGTCTTTGTTTTTGCTGACAGGCTTAGTATTTGGATCAATTCGATGGTATCTTTGAGCTAAGTTGGGATTGAAACCTTTCAAGTCTTCATAGCTCAAGAAAACATGTCGGGGAACTCTTGACACATTAGTTGTATGAACTCATACCTTTCTTGTTCGGTTGTCATCCTTCCAATTTGCAATGGTTTGTTCTCTTCTACCAAGATGGATCTTGAATCCTCTCTCTTGAATGAATGTTTGCTTTCTCCTTTCTAAACTGATCATTGGGGTTAAAAATGGACTCCAAAGTGATAAGTCCCTTGGGCAGCTTGTTAGTTCTCATTTGTACCACTTGGTCACCATCTTGTTATTCAATTTTCTTGATTCTTGGTGAGAACTCAGCTTCTTCTTTAAGAAATGGATGATTTGCTGGTCATTTTCAAACACTTGCCAACTGACATTGTTATCTGGCACTGAAGGCCTCACAATCACGTGGATGTTTGGCTATACCTTGTCTTGTTGAATGCTTTCCACAATGTCAAAGGCTGCCCCTACTGCTACAAGCCTGTCAGCAGCTTGATTCTCTTTCCTAGGAATGGATTTGATGCCAAAACCCTCAAAATCTTCCATGAGGTCCCACACCCTATTCTTGTAGCACCTGAGAAGATCATTCTTGGCAGCATGTTGTCCCTTGACCTGATTTACAATCAATTCACTATCACCAAAGACTTGCAAGTTCTTTATTTTCTTCTTTATTGCCCAATGCATCCCTTGCACCAAGGCTTCATATTCAACAGTGTTATTGGAGCATGCAAACTGAAATCTAAAAGCTGAATAGTACTTTACTCCTTGAGGTGAAACAAGCATGGCTCCACCTCCTGCACCTTGTCTACTCCTTGATCCATCAAAAAACAGCTGCCATACCTCATTGTCATCTTTGTGGTTTGGCTTGGTGATGCTAGGAATAGGCTGATTTTCTTCGTGTATGCAATAGACCCCTAGCTCAGATTCTTCCACTTCTTGATAAGGATCAAATGCATGTATCTTGTTTGCCCATTCATCAAGAGTTAGATCCGGGATGCTTCCAACCTTGGTGTTAGCCTCATCAGTGCTTGGGTGATCTTCTTGATCAAATGCTGAGCAATTGGCATTAATCTGACTTGGAGTGTAAGGCTCAATGTGAAAGTTTGCAATAGGTTCAGACCTGATTGTGGCTTTGGTTCCATACCTCATTACGAACAAAGCATGTGTGACCAATCAGCGGAGACAAATATCCCCAATCTTGGTTGTGAAGTCCCTTGACAAGCATAGGGAAAAGAGTGGTGGAAGGTCTATGGTGATACATCTTGTAAAACAACAACATTTGGACATGCATGCAAGGTAAGACTCAAGTTTCTAATCACTCCAACGTATGCTTCTTTGTTGTCCCATCTATTGCACTACCCCTTTGGATGTTGTTTCATCTGGAGCCCTAGGATGATCAGCTATTTGTTTAGGCATTCTTGAGCTACTTGCCCGGAGTCTATCATGCAATTGTGCACTAGCTGATTTCAATGATTAATGAAACATAGAAAGGAGGGGGCTTCAACATTTTACCTTCTTTGTCCTCCATGATTTCCCTCGAAGGTGGGCAGCATTTGTAAGCACTTTTTCTTGCATCTGGAACTTGCTGTTGATTTGAAGTTGGCGAGTCCTTCATGGCAGCTTTAGTGAGATCTCTTTGGCACAGGATAGATAGGGATTCCCACATTGATATATTGACGTTTGTCTTCTTCATCGATCAATGATCTTGAATGGTGATGAAGGATCTCTTTGTTGTCCCTTGCTTTACATTCACTCCTTTGCGTGGGCAGCAGTAATAGCTAGTATTTGAGTTGGTCTAGGAGCTGTTCTTGGCTGCCCTTGTGCATTTGAAATTGGATTTTGCTTGCCAATCATTTGTGGAGCCATGGAAGGTTGTGGATTGGTTGGGGCTAATGGCTGTTCTTCACCCAAATTCCTCCTTTTTGACCTTGTGTTGGCTGCAACACCTTGAGAAACTGCTTGATTCATGCCACAGAAATCTTCTGCTTGCTAGTTTACCAATGTGGTGTCATTTGGGGCTGATTGTTGTTGGAATGTTTCTTGTTGTTGGTTGTTTCCTTGACTTCCCTCACCCTCCACACCAGTAGTTGTCACCATTAATGCTTGATTCAAAGCACCATTGAAGCACATGGATTGGTTATGAGGCTCATTGCATGGAAAACACCAATCATACTCCTAAGCAATGTTGTTTTGTGTTGGCACCAATGCCTTAGAGGCAGATATGGCATTTGGATTATAGGGCTGAAATGGTCTATTGGTAGGAGGCCTTGTTTGATTCATATTTGCAACTGGATTAGGTGGCCTTTGTGGTTGGTATGGCTGCTGTTAGGCTGAGCTTGGGGTTGATAAGAAGGTCTAAAACCTTGGGCTTGTTGCCTCTTGAGAGTAACCAGCTCATTGCCTAGGTTTTGCAATTGCTTCATGACTTCTTGAAGCTCATTTGGGGCACTTGGAGATGAAGTGGAAGCTTCATTTGAACTTTGATTTCTAGGAGTGGGAGAAGGAGCCAAATTAGGTGCTTGATTGGTGTTTGGACTCTCTAAACTTGGAAACAATGGCATGGGAGGTCTAGGGGCAAGTTTGCCAGCTTGGATCAAACAATTTTCAGCCCTAATGGCAATGTTATAAGCCATAGGGATAGTTATGCCTCCCATGGACTGAATCAACATAGAAATATCAGAATTTAGAGCTTTGAGATAGTAGAGAAAAGCACCTTCTGCTTTGTTGGCTTTTACTTGCCCTTTGGAATTCTCTCCCAAGTCTTTTGAAATCTGAAGTTGAAATCGGTCAGCTGCTCATTGGGAGCTCTCTTGATGGTTGTCAGCTGCTCCAAAAGAGACAAGTTGTCTCCCTTTTCTCCAAATTGCTCATGAAGTGCTATACACAGCTGATTCCAATTTGTGATAGAACCAGCTCCAAGGCTTCTAAACCATTGCAATGCTTTACCCTTGAATGAAGATGCTAGTAACTTGACAGCCACTTGCATCTCATTGATTTCATGAATTGCACAAAGGTTAGCAATATCTTTAACATGATCACCTGGAGTAGTCTGATTTTCTCCAGTGAAGTAGGGAATGTTCTTCAAGGCTGCTGATAGGAATTGGATGTTGTGCATTGAGGGCAAGTGGGCTGCTTGCTACTGTGAAGTTGACATAGGGGTTGTTTTGTGCCATTCTAATTGGTCTTAAAACCCTTGTTGGTGAATGAAAGGCCTACTAGGTGGAGGAGTTGAGAGAGTTCTGTTTGGTGGAGATGGAGACCTTTGAATCCTTCTTCCTCTTTGCCTTCTTCTTGGAGATAATTGCAGGTATTCAAACAACACTTCTTCTTCTCCAACTCTTGACCTTGTGGTGATTCTTCTCATGAGTTTTTCGGGCCTGCCTTTTTGAAACCAGTTGATTCTTCCCCTTGGAGTGCGGATATGCAAATAATAGCTCTTTTCAAGCAAGAAAATTGCAGCAGATGCACATCAACTTTGCTATAATAAAAATGAGACCTCTAGTGTCCCACCGGGCGTGCCAAAACTGTTAGTGGTGAATCACAGCACCCCTGGATGTTGATCATATTTCTAGGTTGATCACTCTAGCATCCAGTGTGATTGCACAACATGGAAACCTCTCTCCAAGTGTGGGACTTGTGAAACTGAGAGAGGAATCTCCAGATTAGAGGTTGGTTCCTCAAACTCCTCTGATTAGATCTAATGCTTGCACAACTACAGAGGTTCAGATCCTAATCCTACTCTAAATTGCAAGGAGACAGGGATAGAAGTGCAAAAATTGAAACTAACTAAAGATGGTGATGCACCAAAAGGAGTGGTGAATATTTTTGTCATGCAAAATAGACACAAACCAAAGATTGCAACATAAAACATACACAGGTTGATAAGATATAATTTAGGATCTGAAATGAAGCAAATAATACAAATAAAGGACTGAAACTCATTCACAAAGCTTGCATTATCATTTCCAATGTCAAAACCAATGCATTACAACCTCAGAGAGGTAGAAAAATTGTTATAGTCTTTGAAGAGGTCTGATTCTTGTAACAATCACTTGCTGGAGGTGAAAGAAGAAGATTTCTATGCAAAAATGTTCCCCCTTTGAAATGAGCCAAATCTGGCTTTTACATTGCATGGGTTGAGCCAGGAGAGAGAAAATGTACAAAACGTGGGAGCCCATTCCTCATTGACTGCAAATGCATTAAAATGGCATGGAGGACCTTACAAACCCATACCCTATCATTTTTGACCGAATTGGAGGAGAATGCGACCCATTCTGCATTAAATTTGGTCGCTGAAATGTCATTTCTGGCCATGGACACGCGTCAGAGCTGTTTCTTAACTTTCTCTCTCTAGACTGAACCAAAATTCAAGATTGACCCCGGAATCATGTAGAGAATTTTATAAGCTTTCCAATGATATAAAGAACATGCAAATCCGAGCTCTGGATCGAAAGATATGGCGATCTGAAGATTTAGGGCACAAAACATGCAAAAATGGGTTTTGAAATTTTTTCCCGCGCTCACCACCTGGATGACACGTGTCGGGTGCTGATTGGATGAGAAATTCTCTCTCCTTCCCTTACCCGTGGGTTTTCCTTGAAAGTTTTGACTTTTTGCAATTTTGGAAAATTTCCCATTTTTTCCCCATGTCCCCGCCACTTGGGACACGTGGCATGATCTGGTTGGAGGACAGGGCGCGGGGTCATCCTTTACCTTTTAGTTTTTGGCCAAAACTTTTGCCAAATTCTCTAATTCCTCCCGAGCTCTGCACTCCCCTTCTCCTTAGGACACGTGTCCTCTTTTTATTGGCTCGGGCCAACGCTTCAAACCTTGCCCTTTGAAATTTTGGACGTTTTCCCTTGTGACACGTGGCGTTTCCTGATTCGTCCGCGGGCCTGCCGGCTTTTCGCGTCCCTCGCGTCCCTTTGGCCTAGTTGTCCCGAACTGTCTGGGACAAATTCCTTCGATCCACCCGATTCGGGCTTCCCTGTCCCTCTTTGAGGCAAAGACACGTGGCGTGATTTGATTGGCTCTCGGCTCCTTCGGCTCTCCGCGTCCCTCGCGTCCCTATGTCCCAGCTGTCCCAGTGTGAAAGTTCTCTGCACCGGCCGATCCGGGTGGTTCGCGTCCTTCACGTCGTCCTCCGCGCCCAAATGTCCCGACACCTTTCTACATAACAATTAGTCAATTTTTTTTACCTTGGCCGGTTCGCCCTTTTCGCGTCCCCGCGTCCCCAATGTCCCAATGTCCCTTTCTGCGGACCACCTATGGCCTTTTCGGCCGATTTCGGTCGACGCGCCCGACGTCCCAAATGTCCCAGGACCGCTGGACTAGGACTTAGCCAATTTTCATGATTTTTTCTGGCCCAAGCTTTTTTTTGCAACTTTTTCACCCTTTTTAGAACTTGCTCCTTTCTTCTTGGACAGGAGAGTTAGAAAAAATTCGAGGGGACCCTAGAAACATGATTTTTTGCCTTGAATCAATCTATGTGCCTGGGACTTGAGTATTTTGATGCATGTTATCAAATTTACCTTGGGGGTGAATTTTGGATAACAATTTGGTGACTCAGTGGGGTTACCTACCTGCTAGGTAGAAGATACCAGTTGCCTGAAGTAGTTCATTGGGCATGGAGTTATCAAATATTCTATTTAGAACCCCAACTGACTAGAATGTGTTAGGAGGAAGATGGAATATGACTTGATGGAAGCAAGGACTGCAAAACATCTCCATGGACAGCAAGTTGTGCCAAAGCACTTAGGGAAAAAAAAACTAACCTACAGCAAAACAATGTGCACAAGCACTTGGAGGAATGAAAATCTAATCTAATATTTACAAAGTAGTGAATTTCCCTCTAGAAGCAACACTTGAGATAGATTCCATTGACTAGAATCTGCAGTTCTTCACCATCCAATGAGGCAAATTGGAAAGCATTGTTGTTCTTGCAGTTCGTGACCATGTATGGGCCACTTCAAATGGCATCAAATTTTGAATGCCTTCCCGGTTTTGCTCTATCCACATCCCATTTCAACACTAGATCTCAACCTGAAAAGATCTATCCTTGGCCTTCTTATCAAAGGTCTTTTGATCACTAGCTTGATCCTTTTCCATTTCTTGGATGCCGATTTGATCTCTTGCAGCTCCATCAACTGCATACCTCACCTCCATGGGCTCAAACTCTAGCAACTCCGGCTGCTTCATGAGTTCCAATGTTGGCAACTCAAGTGACATGGGCAAGATTGCCTCTCTTCCATAGACAAGTTTGAATGGAGAGTTACTGTGGATCTTTTGGGAGTTATCCTATCAGCCCATAAGACTGATTTCAGTTTGGTATGCCAAGACCTCTGATTCTCGTCAAGAGTCCTCCTAATGATCCTCAACAAGTTCTTGTTTCTAGACTCGGCCTGGCCATTACCTTGAGGGTAATAGTTTGATGAAGTGCTTAGGTAGATACCGTTCTTGACAGACCACTCGGTCACCTTAGATCCGATGAATTCCAATGCATTATCGATATTATTGTAGGAGGTATACCAAATGTGGTTGTTATCCCTCATAAAAGTCTAAGACACTAGACTCATTTGCCTCTTTGAGTGCTACTTGCGCTTGTCCATTTGGTGAAGTAGTCCGTGGCTATCAAAATCCATTTGTGCCCTTGGCTTGAATTGGGATTAATGACTCCAATGAAGTCCAAACCCCATTGCATGAATGGCTGGTCAACTGAGATTGGATGTAATGGAAGGGCAACAAGTCTCTCTTTTCCTGTGAAGAATGCACAATTCTTACACCTCTTGATCCATGCATAGCAATCACTAAAGATTTTAGGCCAATAATAACCAGCCTTCATGATTTTTAGAGCTGTCACTCTTGGTGCAAAATGACCACCAGCTGGTCCACCATGGAACTCTTCCAACACCCTTTGAATCTAATTTGTGCTAATGCATCTCAGCAGCACTCCATTCACATCTTTCTTGAACAAAACTCCATCAACAATGGCATACGGAACAGCTGCAATCTGAAGTGTCTCCTTTGGGTCTTGTTCATCTCTGGAGGGCATAGCCTGTGCCTAGGAAGTGTATAATACCTTGGGTCCAGCAAGGAGTGGGGGTAACATTGTTTTCTTCTTGAGTGCCACATGGCTTATGGCTATCTTGAACTGTCAAAACAGCCTCTTCTTCATTGCATACTTCTTTTTGCTTCCCCAAAACCAGCTGCTCACACAATCCTTTCCCTCTTACCAGCTTGGTGATCTTGATCTCAATGTCATACTCCATGACACGGGTGATCCAACCTGCCCTTTTCTCATTCAAATCCTTGTTGAGGAGGAAGTCCTTGACTCCAACATGTGAGACCAGCAACTGGACCTTGTTGTTTGAGACTAAATGCTTGAATTTCTTCAAGCTCCTGATTACTGCAAGTACATGCTTCTCGATAAAAGAGTACCTCACCTCATAGTCATCTAGGCTCCGGATAAAGAAGGCAATTGGCTGCTCATCATTATCCTTGTTCTCATTGTACCAAAATGGTAGAAATAGTGTCATTACCTCCAAATGCATAGAGGATGAAATCCTTGGAGAAGTCCGGGTTGATGAGAGTTGGTGCTTGAGAGATGGCTTCTTTGATTGCTTCAAAACTCTCCTTGCCTTCTGCTGTCCACTTGAAAGCCATGCTCTTCTTTAACATTTTGGTGATGGGCTTGACAAGGGCTGTAAAATCTGGGACAAACCTCGAACAAGTTTATCCTTCCCAAGAAACTCGAAGGGCTTTCTTGTGGCTCGGTAATGGTAGTGCTCTTATGGCTTCAACCCTCTCTGGATCAATTACTAATCCTTCCTTGGAGACAATATGGCCAAGGAGCTTTCCTTCATGTGCAAGAAAGATGCACTTCTTAGGATTCAAAGACACTCCAAATCTCCTGCACCTCGTGAAGACTTGCCTCAAATGATAGAGGTGGTCTGCTGCATTTTTGGAAAAAACAGTGATATCATCAAGGTAGATCAGCACCACATTGTTAATCAAACCTTTGAATGCCATGTCCATTGCCCTTTGGAAGGTAGCACCAGCGTTGGACAACCCAAATGGCATTTTCCTGTATGCAAAAGTTCCCCATTTGGTTGTGAAGGCTGTCTTGAACTGGTCCTCTTCCTTCACCATAATCTGATTGTAGCCTGAGTAGCCATCAAGTAGTGAAAACCTCTCTGAACCAGCTACCACCTGCAATATTTTCTCCATGGAAGGGAGTGGGTAATGGTCCTTGAGAGAGGCTCTATTCAAGTCTCTGAAGTCAACACACAATCTGATCTCTCCACTCTTCTTTTTAACTGGAACTAAGTTGGCAACCCAACTAGAATGCTTGATTGGGAATATGATCCTTGACTCAATCAGCTTGTCCAATTCCTTCCTCATGAGAGGCTCCATGTGTGGATTGATTGGTCTTTGTTTTACTTTGTGAGGCTTAGTATTTGGATCCAATTGATGGTATCTTTGAGCTAAGTTGGGATTGAAACCTTTCAAGTCTTCATAGCTGCAAGAAAACATGTCGGGGAACTCTTGACACATTTGTATGAACTCATACCTTTCTTGTTCGGATTGTCATCCTTCCAATTTGCAATGGTTTGTTCTCTTCTACCAAGATGGATCTTGAATCCTCTCTCTTGACTGAATGTTTGCTTTCTCCTTTCTAAACTAATCATTAGGGTTAAAAATGGACTCTAAGGTGATAAGTCCCTTGGGCAGCTTGTTAGTTCTCAGCTGTACCACTTGGTCACCATACTGCTATTCCAATCTTTCTTGATTATTGGCTGAGAACTCAACCTCTTCTTGCAAGAAATGGATGATTTGTTGGTCATTTTCAAACACTTGCCAACTGACATTGTTATCTGGCACTGAAGGCCTCACAATCATGTGGATGTTTAGTTGTAACTTGTCTTGTTGAATTCTTTCCACAAAGTCAAAGGTTGCCCCTACTGCTGCAAGCCTGTCGGCAGCTTGATTCTCTTTCCTAGGAATGGATTTGATGCCAAAACCCTCAAAATCTTCCATGAGGTCCCACACCCTGTTCTTGTAGCACCTTAGAAGATAATTTTTGGTAGCATGTCATCCCCTGACCTGATTTACAATCAATTCACTATAACCAAAGACTTGCAAGCTCTTTATCTTCTTCTTTATTGCCCAATGCATCCCTTGCACCAAGGCTTCATATTCAGCAGTGTTATTGGAGCATGCAAACTGAAATCTAAAAGCTGAATAGTACTTTACTCCTTGAGGTGAAACAAGCATGGCTCCACCTCCTGCACCTTGTCTACTCCTTGATCCATCAAAAAAATAGCTGCCATACCTCATTGTCATCTTTGTGGTTTGCCTTGGTGATGCTAGGAATAGGCTGATTTTCTTCGTGTATGCAATAGACCCCTAGCTCAGATTCTTCCACTTCTTGATAAGGATCAAATGCATGTATCTTGTTTGCCCATTCATCAAGAGTTAGATCCGGGATGCTTCCAACCTTGGTGTCAGCCTCATCAGTGCTTGGGTGATCTTCTTGATCAAATGCTGAGCAATTGGCATTAATTTGACTTGGAGTGTAAGGCTCAATGTGAAATTTTGCAATAGGTTCAGACCTGATTGTGGCTTTGGTTCCATACCTCATTCTGAATAGCATGTGTGACCAATCAGTAGACAAATATCCCCCAATCTTGGCTATGAAGTCCCTTGACAAGCATAGGGAAAAGAGTGGTGGAAGGTCTATGATTGATACATCTTGTAAAAAACAACATTTAGACATGCATGCAAGGTAAGAATCAAATTTCTAATCACTCCAACTATTGCTCTGCTATCCCATCTAGCTGCACTACCCCTTTGGATGTTGTTTCATCTTTGGAGCCCTAGCTGATTAGCTATCTATTTAGGCATTCTTGAGCTACTTGCCCCGAGTCTATCATGTAATTATGTACTAGCTGATTTCAAATGATTAATGAAACATAGAAAGGAGGGGTCTTCAACATTTTACCTTGCTGTCCTCCATGATTTCCCTCAGGCTGGGGAGCATTTGTAAGCACTTTGTCTTACATCTGAACTTGCTGATTTGAAGTTGGCCAGTCCTTCATGGCAGCTTTCAGCAAATCTCTTTGGCCTGGGATAGATAGGGATTCCCACATTGATATATTGAAGTTTGTCTTCTTCATCGATCAATCATATTGAATGGAGATGAAGGATCTCTTTGCTATCCCTTTGCTTGTACATTCACTCCTTGCACGTGGGCAGCCTTAACTGGTATTTGAGTTGGTCTAGGAGATGTCCTTGGCTGCCATTGTGGATTTACAACTGGATTTTGTTTGCCAATCATTTGTGGAGACATGGAAGGTTGTGGATTGGTTGGGGCTAATGGTTGTTCTTCACCCAAATTCCTCCTTTTTGACCTTGTGTTGGCTGCACTGCAACACCTTGAGACACTACTTGATTCATGCCACAGAAATATTCTAATTGCTAGTTTACCAAGTGTGGTGTCATTTGGGGCTGATTGTTGTTGGAATGTTTCTTGTTGTTGGTTGTTTCCTTGACTGCCCTCACCCTCCACACCAGTAGTTGTCACCATTAGTGCTTTATTCAAAGCACCATTGAAGCACATGGATTTTTTATGAGGCTCATTACATGGAAAACACCAATCATACTCCTGAGTAATGTTGTTTTGAGTTGGCACCAATGCCTTAGAGGCGAGATATGGCATTTGGATTAGAGGGCTCAAATGGTCTATTGGCGGGAGGCCTTGTTTGATTCATATTTGCAAGCTGGATTAGGTGGCCTTTATGGTTGGTATGGCTGCTGTTAGGCTAAGCTTGGGGCTGATAAGAAGGTCTAAAACCTTGGGCTTGTTGCCTCTTGAGAGTAACCAGCTCATTTCCTAGGTTTTGCAATTGTTTCATGACTTCTTGAAGCTCATTTGGGGAACTCAGAGGTGAAGTGGAAGGTTCATTTGAACTCGATTTCTAGGAGTGGGAGAAGGATCCAAATTAGGTGCTTGATTGGTGTTTGGACTCTCTAAGCTTGGAAACATGGCATGGGAGGTCTAGGGCAAGTTTTCTGCTTGGATCAAATAATTTTCAGCCCTAATGGCAATGCTATATAAGACATAGTGATAGTTATGCCTCCCATGGACTGAATCAACATAGAAATATCAGAATTTAGAGCTGTGAGATAGTAGAGAAAAGCACCTTTTGCTTTTGTCTGATTGCCATACTGGAATTCTCTCCCAATTCTTTTGAAATCTGAAGTTGAAATCGGTCATTTGCTCATTGGGAGCTCTCTTGATAGTTGTCATCGGCTGCTCCAAAAGAGACAAGTTGTCTCCCTTTTCTCCAAATTGCTCATGGAGTGCTATACATAGCTGATTCCAATTTGTGATAGAACCAGCTCAAGGCTTCTAAAGCATTGCAATGCTTTACCCTTGAATGAAGATGCGATAACTTGAGCGATGACCACTTGCATCTCATTGATTTCATGAATTGCACAAAGGTTAGCAATATCTTTAACATGATCACACTGGAGTAGTCCGATTTTCTCCGGTGAAGTAGGGAATGTTCTTCAAGGTGTAATAGGAATTGGATGTTGTGCATTGAGGGCAAGTGGGTTGCTTCTTGTGAAGTTGACGTAGGGGTTGTTTTGTGACATTCTAATTGTTCTTAAAACCCTTGTTGATTGAATAAAAGTTCTACCAGTGGAGGAGTTGAGAGGGTTACATTTGGTGGAGATGGAGACCTTTGAGCCCTTCTTCCTCTTTGCCTTATTCTTGGAGATAATTGCAGGTATTCAAACAAAACTTCTTCTTCTCCAACTCTTGACCTTGTGGTGATTCTTCTCATGAGTTTTTAGGCTGCGCACTCACTGGAACCAGTTGATTCTTCCCTTGGAGTCACGAGATATGCAAATAATATCTCTTTTCAAGCAAGAAAATTGTGCAGCGAGATGCACATCAACTTTGGTGCAATAAAAATGAGACCTCTATGTCCCACCGGCGTGCCAAAACTATTAGTGGCGAATCACAGCACCCGTGGATGTTGATCAAATTTCTAGGTTGATCACTCTAGCATCCAGTGTGATTGCACAACATGGAAACCTCTCTCCATGTGTGGGACTTGTGGCGAGAGAGGAATCTCTAGATTAGATGCTGGTTCCTCAAACTCCTCGATTAGATCTAATGTCCGCACAACTACGAGAGGTTCGAGATCCTAATCCTACTCTAAATTGCGAGGAGACGAGGGGATAGAAGTGCAAAAATTGAAACTAACTAAAGATGGTGATGCACCAAAAGGAGTGGTGAATATTTTTGTCATACAAAAAGACACAAACCAAATATTGCAGCATAAAACATACACGGGATGATAAGATATAATTTAGGATTTGAAATGAAGCAAATAATACAAACAAAGGTGAAACTCATTCACAAAGCTTGTACTATCATTTCCAACGTCAAAACCACTACATTACAACGTCGAGAGAGGTAAAAAAACTGTTACTGAGTCTTTGAAGAAGTCGATTCTTGCAACAATCACTTGCTTTGGAGGTGAAAGAAGAAGATTGCTATGCCAAAAATATTCCACCTTTGAAATGAGCCAAATCGGCTTTTACATTGCATGGGTCGAGCCGAGTAGAGAAAACATACAAAATGTGGGAGGCCATTCCTCATTGACTACAAATACATTAAAATGGCATGGAGGACCTTACAAACCCATACCCTGTCTTTTTGACCAAATTAGAGGAGGATGAAACCCATTCGCATTAAATTTGGTCGCTGAAATGTCATTTCTAGCCATGGACATGCGTCAGATCTGTTTCTTAACTTTATCTCTCCAGACTAAACCAAAATTCAAGATTGACCCCGGAATCATGTAGATAATTTATAAGCTTTCTAATGATATAAAGAACATGCAAATCCGAGCTCTGGATCGAAAGATATGGCGCTCACGAAGATTTAGGGCACAAAACAGGCAAAAATGGGTTTTGAAAGTTTTTCCCATGCTTCGCCACCTAGATGACACGTGTTGGGCGCTGATTGGATGAGCAATTCTCTCTCCTTTCCTTACCCATGGGTTTTCCTTGAAAGTTTTGACTTTTTGCAATTTTGGAAAATTTCCCATTTTTTCCCCGCGTCCCCGCCACATGGGACACATGGCATGATCTAGTTGGAGGACAGGGGCGCAGGGTCATCCTTTACCTTTTAGTGTTTGGCCAAAACTTTTGCCAAATTTTCTAATTCCTCCCCAAGCTCCGCACTCCCCTTCTCCTTAGGACACGTGTCCTCTTTTTATTGGCTCGGGCCAACACTTCAAACCTTGCCCTTTGAAATTTTGGACGTTTTCCCTTGTGACATGTGGCGTTTCCTAATTCATCCTCGGGCCTGCCGCTTTTCACATCCTTCGCGTCCCTTTGGCCCGGTTGTCCCGAATTGTCTGGGAAAAATTCCTCCGATCCGCCCGATTCGGGCTTCTCTGTCCCTCTTTGAGGCGAAGACATGTGGCGTGATTTGATTGGCTCTCGGCTCCTTGGCTCTCTGCGTCCCTCACGTCCCTTTGTCTGACTGTCCCAAAGTGTGAAAGTTCTGCGCCGGCCGATCCGGGTGGTTCGCGTCCTTCGCGTCCTCACGGCCCAAATGTCCCAGCCTGTAATTAGTCAATTTTGCTTTTACCTTCGGCCGGTTCGCCCTTTCGCGTCCCCACAGCCCAACCGTCCCAAAGTGCTCTGCAGATAGCCTAGTGGCCTTTCGGCCGATTCGTGCCCTGACATCCCAACTATCCCAAGGACCGCCTAGACCAGGACTTAGCTAATTTTCATGATTTTTTCTAGCCCAAGCTTGTTTTTGCAACTTTTTCACCCTTTTTGAGAACTTGCTCCTTTCTTCCTAGACAGGAGAGTTAGAAAAAATCTGAGGGGACCCTAGAAACATGATTTTTTGCCTTGAATCAATCTATCTACCTGGGACTTGAGTATTCTGATGCATGTTATCAAATTTACCCTGGGGGGTGAATTTTGGATAACAAGCCCCATACCCTCGGAGTTCTACCTACATAGCCCCGAAAAAGGGCGTCGATCGATGTAGTTCGCCATAAGCTAGGGAAGAATATGATGAGGTAGAGGAATGGGTTGGTAGGTTATAGGTATGATTGAGTCTAGGTCATAGGCATGGTTGATTCTTAGGTGATAGAGAAAATATTTTAAAATGTAGGTGTCAAAGGTCTAGTCCTGTATAGGATAATCAATAAGTAATGATGGAGGTAAATGGTAAGAGATGGTGAAAGAGTCACGTAATTGATAAGAACCTTAATGATTATATCATACCAAATATTGGTTTATGAACGTGAGACCCTAAAAGGCATTGTATAATGGACTATTCTACGGGTGAAGAAAGTCACATGATCACAAAATGTCATAGTTGTGGCAAGTCCCTTGAGCAAAGAGAAAATTAGGGTGAAAAGGAAATGAGGTGAAAGTGGGTGGTTTAGCGTAACTTAGTGTACGACAACATGTTTTACGGAAAGAAACCCATGCTCAAAAATAGGCAATTCCATGACAAAAAGTTATCATTTTCTTCATTTTTTTGTTTTTGATAGACTGATCGATGTAGGAAGTCTATATGGGATGAGTATATTATCTCCTTGAGGTCTTCGTGAAGTTGATCAATGTGGGAAGCTTCGAACATTTTATTGTATTTTTGCAATGACTTTATATAGTTGTCCTTCAAGGAGAAGTCTATTTATAGTGGCAAGATAGAGAGAAGAGATGTCCTTTTGAGGGATTCATCTTTTTGCTAGAATTTTGACTCAAGGAGTTGAATCCCATTTTACTTTTGGGCATTTAAGTCATGGACAAGACTATAGAGGAAGATTAGGTTCTTGTTTAGAAGATAAAACCATAGTACACAAAGGTTGAATATGAAAAAGATGATTTCAAGTGACCAACAACCATTCCATTATATCTTTGAAAAATATGAAAAATATCCATGAGAATCATGCTATAAGTAGAGTCATGATACTCATATTGAAGATAAGGCTGAAAGGTGATGAGTAATCACATGATTTATGTTTAGTCGTTGATCCTCAAAATGGGTAACATGGAAATTGAACAACACTCATGAGACAGTGGTCAATAGAAAGAAGGTGACATAGAACACGATTTCAAAATAAAATGGTCTAAGATGCAAGGCATTCGGGGCTTAGATTTGATTTATCTTTGAGTGAAGATAAATGATAAGAAATTGATCCATAGGCATGGGTAACGATATAGGGTCCAAGCCAATTAGGATAAAATTTTCCATGTTTACCTTTATCTTCTTTAGTTACATGTTGATTTTCCTTTAGGACGAGGTTTCCAACCTAGAAGGTTCATTCTTGGACACATTTTTATAGGCATGCTTGATACGCTTTCGGTAGATTTGGAGATGGTCAAGAGCATTGAGATGACATTCATCTAACAACTCAAGTTGTGTAAAACGGTCCTAGAGAAATTAATCATTGTTGAGCATGTCTTGTATTGAGATGCGAAGAGATGGAATCTTGAGTTTGAGAGGCAAGAGCAGGACTGGTGCACCGTAGACTCGAGAGAAAGATCTAGCTATAGTCGAAGTGTTAATAATAGTGTGGTAAGCCCACAAGGTGAAAGGAATGTGTGTATGTCAATCCTTCCGAGTATCATCAACTACTTTCATAAGAATTGTATTCAAGGTTTTATTATTTCATTCTACTTGGGTATTTGTTTTTACGGGTAATAAGGTGATGAGAAAATGAGTTGAATGCCAAAATCATCACACAAATTTTGTAGAGTTTTTTTGAATGGTTTTCCATTATATGTGATGAGACGGTGAGGGACACTAAAGCGAAAAATGATGTGATGGTTGATGAATTCACATATCTTCTTAGCTTTTGTATAAATGAGGGAATGAATTATACCTATTTAGTATAATATTGATAGCATTTATAATCCATTCTTGGTGTTGTGAAGAATGAGGATTGATCTCTCCGATGAGATCCAAACCCCATTGAGAAAAAGGCCAAAGGTATTGTGTGACTTGTAAGGCATGACTAGGAGTGTGATGAAGATTAGTAAGTTGTTGGCATTTCACACAAGGTTTGACATACTCGCAATAGTCATAGTTCAAGGTTAGCCAATAATAGCCAAGGTGAATAATGTGTTTAGTGACAGCTATACCACTAAAGTGGCCTCCACAAATTCCGTCGTGAACTTCGTTGATGTTGTAAGGAATTTTAGAAATTGTAAGGCATCATAAGAGAATATTGTCAAAGATGCTCTTATAAATGAAATCACCCAT
Source organism: Taxus wallichiana var. yunnanensis (assembly GCA_018340775.1). Classification (NCBI taxonomy): domain Eukaryota; kingdom Viridiplantae; phylum Streptophyta; class Pinopsida; order Cupressales; family Taxaceae; genus Taxus; species Taxus wallichiana. The sequence goes on along the minus strand of CM031240.1, from coordinate 144,202,934 downwards.
GATGACATAGCGAGAGACACATTTAAGAAAGGAACATTTTCCATTATGAGTGATATCAGAAGGTAGAATAGAAAGGGAAAGGTAGTCTGGAATCTGCTTATACCAAAGGTCACGTGGGTCAGGTGCAATGGTTCCTAACGGAATGGACCTGATGAGGTAAATAAGAGGGTGATGACAACCTTTGAATTGTGAAAAAGATTTTGGATTCAGTAGGTGAAGCGGGTATCTGAGAAGCCAGATAGGCCATGGTATCTACAAATTTATTAGTAGAATGTGGGGTGGTTTGAAGTTCATACCGGTCAAAGGTATTCAAAAGTATGTCTACATGATGCTTATACTTTTGAAGTATTTCATTACTACATTGGTATATATTATTGAATTGATTTGCAACCAGCTGGGAATCACCAAAGATATTGATTGACTTAACATCTAAGGCATAAGAAGCCTAAAGACACAATACAAGTGCTTCGTATTTGGCTATAGTATTTGTATAATCAAAATCTAGTTTGAAAGATAAAGACATGGGTTCACCACTAAGATGAATGAGGATAACACCAACACCACCCCACATTGACACTTGAAACCATCAAAGAAGAGGGTAGCTACGGATTTATCTAGAAAATCAAAGTTAGAAGGTTTATTTATGGGAAGAGGTACGTCTACGAGCTGATTAGCAATGGTTTGGCCTTTAATGGATTTTTGATTAATGAATTCAAGGTTGAGGTGCAGTGAGAAGCATGAGCAAACGTGTATCTCACTTGATGTTGGTAGGGTTTTGTGTACATGTAATGTAAGGGTTCAATATTGGTGATGAGAAATGTTTTGTGGTTGAGCAGGTAATGATGAAGCTTGGTGGTGACAAAAAATAAGGCTAAGCAAAGTTTTTCGGCATGGGTGTTTCTAGTTTCATAGTCCAAAAGGGTATAGCTGATGTAATAAACCACCTACTCTCTTTTTACTTGCTCATCGCAATGAGTCAACATGGCACCAGGAATGATCGTATCATAAGTATAAAGGTAAAATGGTTTGTCATGGTTAGGAGGAATGAGCACTAGTGGTTGGATAAGGTAATGTTTTAAGACATCAAATGCTTTGTGGCATTCATCATCCCATTTAAATGAGATGTCCTTTTTGAGAAAATGATGAAATGGTTGGCGTGATCGAGAAAGTTGTGAAATGAACCGATGGATAGATTGCAACTTACCTTTCAAACTTCAAAGTTGATGGAGATTGGTGGGCGGAGGCATTTTGATTATATCCTTTACTTTAGTAGGATCGACTTCTATGTCACGCAAAGAAATGATAAAACCTAAGAGTTTTCCTAAAAGTACCAAAAAGAAACATTTCTTAGATTGAAGGTGAACACAATACTGAATGAGGCAATCAAATATGACCTTAAGGACTACCAGGTGTTCAACCCAATGTTTGGATTTGGCAAGAAGGTCATCTACATAATCTTCCAATATGTGATGCATGATGTCATGGAAGATATAATTCATGGCTTGCGATATGTGGTACCAAAGCGTTTTTAAGGCCAAAAGGAATGACTCAATAACATAAGGTCCCCAAGGAGTGGAAGGTAGTTTTGTGTTAATCCTCTGGAGCGAGTAGTATTTGATTATAGCTTGAGAAACCATCCATGAGTGATAGCATCTCATGGAAAGAAGTGAGATCAACCGGTTGGTCAATGCACAGTAAAGGAAAATCATCTTTGATGAAAATGAGGTTGAGGTCACGAAATCTGTGCAAATTTTGAGTCCCCTGTCACTTTTGTGATAGGAACAATGTTAGAAATCCATTGGGGATAGTCAATGGTTAGGATGAAGGAAACTAAGAGAAGGCACTGAAGTTCTTCTTTGACCAGAAGAGCAATGTGAGGATGTATTTTCTCAGCTTTTGTTTTATGGGTTTGGCATCAGGAATGGTTATGATATTGTGGACCATAATATTTGGGTCAATACCAGATATATCAGCATAGCACCAAGCAAAAGAGTTTCTATGGTCACGGAGGAAAGAGGTATAAGCTTCTTGTTCAGCAACATGTAAATACTGGCCTATCTTTAGAATGTGTAGGTCATCACGAGTGTTAATGTTAATTTTGATAGTCAATTCATTCAACATGGTTTTCGTTTCATAAGGTAATGACCAGTGAATATAAGAATCTTCCACACCAAGTTAGGTGATTATAGACTCATCATCTTGACATTGAAAGATGATAATAAACGGTGTATTGTCATTGATCACGTCAGGATATAGGAAGGGAAGAGAAGAGGTAGCCTCGCCATCACATTGATAAATCGAGAGGTCCTAGGAAATTATGTTTATAAAAAAAAAAGTTAGGAGGAATAGATTCGGGATCTATGGACTCGTGGGTGAAGGTGGTGACATTGTTGAAGGGGGTGGAGAAGGTTTTTTTCCTTAATGATGTCAACATAGGCCTTCTTGGAAGGTGGTGTGGAAAATCCAATACCACTATGATCATTGTGTTTACGGGTGCTACATGAAATGACAATATGGCAGCCTTGTTTGTAAAACTGAAACCAAATCCTTTCTATGCGCAATGGTGAAGGAAAGTGTGGGAGAAGTGGCAATTAGTAAGGGATTAGAGGTCAGATGAAAATAGTCATGTTTGGGATGGAGGTTTGGGTGAATAAGTGGTAGTATCAAGTCCCCCATACATTACATTAGTGTGAAAGTGAGGAGGGCCATATTGAAAAACCTTTTCTACGTGGTAGTCATAATTAGGGTGTTACCACAGGTTCCCATACTCTTTTGGAGTGAGGAATGTTTCGATATTTTATAGGTGGTACTCCCCTAGAGTGAGGTGTTTAAAAATACCTTCTAAGGGATCGGTAGTCAATATGTGGGTAGTGGGGATAGATGATTCACTAGATCATTAGACATGAGCGGTATTGGTTGGTTGGGAAGTAGACGGGTCAATTGCGGTGGGTGCGGTTGTAGTAGGAATAGAAGGGTTAGGTATGGGTGAGGTGGCGGAAGCATTGGTGGACAGGATCATAAGTGAAGGAGCAGTGGGGGTAGTAGTAGATGCCTTAACTAGAAAAAGTACATCGTTAGGTCGGTATAACATATTAGAAGTTTTGAAAAGTGACGGTTCAATGAGGATGGTATATTTATGCCCTTCATGTTTGAATTTGACATAGCGGTGTAAATTTGAAGGGACACAACCCATGATGTGAATCCAAGGTCTATTGAGTAATAGGTTATACTATAACTCTCCCTCTAAGATGTAGAATAAATATGGGACAATGTGAGGGCCTATGCAAACATGAAGGATAATGGTGCCAAGGGTGGAGGTAATGCCGTCATTGAAGGATCACAACATAACAGGGTTATTATGCATATAATTAGAAGGGATGTGCATTTGATTGTACATGTGGGAGGAGATGATGTTAATGCTAGCACCACCATCGATCATGACACATCATACGCGTATGTTATCGATATAGATGGAAATGAAAAGGGAAGGATCGAGATCATATGACTGGAGAGGTATAATCTCCTCATCAAAGAAACTGAGGATGGTGACTTGAGGAGATGATTTAGTAAGCGAGGTCAGATGATGAGGGGTAATAATGGAGGCCATTGGTGTGGGGTCATTGGGTAAAACTTCAATAGATTATAAAACCTCAATAAAGACTTATCTGTGAGATTCAAAATTTTGGATGAGATCATACAAAGACATCTTTAGAGGGGACTGATGTAATTGTTTTATCATTGTACAATGGGTGACCCTGTCAGAGATAGGGTATGTAGGTCCTCAAATGGTAATTTTGGGTGTGGGTGCAGATGGTATATTAGGCACGTGGTTGGTTGATGGATTAGTTTCTTTTTCCTTTCCTTTGTCTCTTTGAGCGTGGGTAGCAACTTGAACCATGTTAATCTAAGAGGAGGGGGTAAATAGAGTAAGTGTAGGGTGGGTGGTGTAATGACATGATGGGAAAAAACCTAATGGTGGGGAAACTCCTTATGAAGTGAGTGGGCACAACAACATCTGGGTGGTGATTTGGCCAACTCTCTAACACGAACCATATTGATCTCAAATTTTGGACATGGATAAAATAATTATGGGGGTGGAGATACGATCACTTTGAATGTGTAAAGGAGGATGATGTGTAGTGAAAAGTGAAGGTGGAAAATGGTCCTCATCATCAAAATTTTTTTCAGGAGGACAAAGTTAGAGAAGAACGGTTTTCAGATTCTTACAATTTTCTACATCATGTCTGGAACATGATGATGGGCACAAATCTTGGTTTCATAAAACCCTTTTGGTTTGGGTTTGAGAGGATCGTAAGGTCGAAGCGACATTAATGTGATGACGGAAGTATCTAAGAGATTAGTTAAAATGTTGGCGTAGGACCCGCTAACGAATCACAATGGGAAGTGAGTGTGGGTTTGGGTAGAGGTGGGGATGATCGTGAGGGAAGTGGATTTATAGGAGGGGGAATGGGTTGGTCCACATGTTTGATAAATGGTATGGTCTTATGTTTTTCTAGCATCTTCTTGGGTAAATGTGGGCTAGAAGAGTTGGCGATGGAAGGTTTTATTGGTTTGACTACCTTATTGGAGGGTAGTGGATTCTTAACTTTGGATTGTACCTTCTTGGGTAAAGGTGGCACGGGAGTACGAGATGTAGAAGGGAAATCAAATGGTGAAGGAGGATGAGTTACCCACGAGGGTAACCGAGTTTTAGTGGAGGTGGTTGGTAGAGGTTGGGTAGATGACATGGGTTGAATTCATATAGGTAAAGTTGAGGGGATAGTAACTAGTGGAGGAATAGGTTATAAAAAGTGCATGGGTGAGGGGTGAGGGTGTTTGGTTTTTGGGTGAATGAGGTGTAATGAGGGCTTGTGATGTAGTAGTATGTTGTTTAACTTTTGAATAGCCTTGGGTAGGAGACTATTTGATCATGTTTGATGGATGGAGCCCTAGGGTGGTCGGAAAAGGGGAAGGTGGCAAAGGTGTGGTAGGCAATACCGGTGTATGCGGCCTAGAAGTTTGGGTTGTCTTTTAAGGTGGAGGGATAATGTTGTTGTAGGTTTGAGATGATGATGTTAAGTCTAATTTGAGTGGTGGGTGAGTAAGGATTGATGTCGGCATGAAACCTAAGGTAGTGATGGCTCTAGATACAGATGAAGACATAGGTGTGGGTAGGCTTTCAGGTTTTGAAATGGTTTTGGTCATGGGTAAAGGTTTGGATGTAGGTAGAGATGATGAAGAAGAAGTAGTTTCAACAAGCATGGTCAATGCTGATCTGGTTGTTGAAAATATCCTTGGGTAGATCATGGAAGTATCAACGTAATCAAGGATCGGCCAGCCGTGAAAAGAGGACCATTAAAGAAGAAGATGAAGTTGGTTTGGTGGAAATCCCTGTAAAATATGTCTGTGAGATAGGGAATTAGCTAGCCTCAGAATCTGTAGGTAACAGAGATGAGATCATGTCAATGGGGTCTGGGATGCTGGGGGAGAACTTCCCCAATAGGTAGTGGCATGTCTGAAGAATCTCCCATGGGTAGGAGAGATGGTAAATGGGGTAAGGTAGACTTATCCCTTAGTGGAGGAGAAGGTGATGATGATTCTCCTGTGGATGGGAGAATTAAAAGTGTTAACTATTTGGTAGGTTGTGAGGTAGATGATGAAATGGCATCGGTAGAAATTGTGGGTTCCTCTCGTGAGAGTAGGGAGAGATGAGGGGGATCCTCTGTTGGTGAAGGAGTAGAATAGGTATCCTCCTTTTTGGGTAGAGGAGTTCGTGTGAAAATTTCCTCAATAAAAAAATAGGTGGGATTTGAGGAACGACCAAAGTATGATAAAAAAACCGCGTGGACATCACGAACATTATTTTCGCTAGATGTAGGTTCATTATTTTGATTAGATAATGGTTTATGGTTAGAGAATGGATTTTTAAAGATGTACAAATTTTTATTTGTTGGTGCATTTGGGTTATCCACTACGAGGTCTCCATTATCATTCATCTCTTGGAAAATTTTATTAAAATTTATGTAGTTACCATCACTATGGCCTTTGACACAATGGTAATTATAGTACTCATGTTCTTTTATACCATGCAAGAAAAATAACGGCATGATCGAAACTTGTATGAGGTTTTATGGGAGGAAGTGTAATGGCTCCAACTTTAAGAAGATTTTCCAAGATTGAAGAATAGGGATCTCTAATTGAAGTGTACTTCCATTGTTCCTACCGGAGCTAAAAGGCTTGGACAGAGGGAAAGAATTAAATAATGTTTAGCTTGATTAGAAGGATGAGATGGTCCTGCCTTGAGGACTACCACATTGGCAGATCCTTTGGGATTTGAATAGTTACTTTGAGGTTTTGAATATGAAGAAGAGTTGTTTTATTTGAACGAGGCATTCTTGTTTCATAATTGGATTTTCTTTTCTTCAATGGTGCAAATTTCCAAATTTTGTGCCATGGTGAATGCTTTGTCAAAGGTTTGGAAGGTTTGTACCTGTAGAGTTGGTGAGATGTGTATAACACAAGCCCTAGTGAACAACTCAATAATTTTAGTCTAAGGTAGCTTAAGCACGTTAATTGGTTGATAAGACTCTTCCAACGGGCAACGAAATTTTTGATAGATTCATCTTCATACTATCGAGTGAAATAGAGATTGGTCATGGTGACTTTTTTATAACATTGATTGAAAAATGGTCTAAAAAGGCTTGGGATACTTGATTAAAGGAATAAATGGAATGTCAAGGTAGTCCACTATACCAAACCAATGTTGATCTTGTCAAAGACATTGCGAAAGTTTGTAGGAGCAAAGCATCATCATGGATTATTAGGTAGCACCCATGTTTGAATGACTGCAAGTGTTGTTGCAGGTATTCTTTACTATTGAAGCGATTGAATTTAGGCATTTCTCAATGCACAGGGTAAGGGTGAATGGGAATAGATGAATGGATAGGCTCATTCTGATTTCATCATAAGTTAAAGAATTATGGGAGCAGAAACAAATGCTTTTAAGTTCTACATATTTTCCATCATAATTTTAATGAGTTTGTTGGTAGGTTGTGATGAATGGGTTCCCCCTATAGAAAATGGGGTTGATGTTGAATGTATGAGGTGGGTGGTATGCTAGCGTATGGTGGTGCTAAGTATGAGAACTATATAGGAGTAATAGAAGTAGGTGGCACATAGCCATAATAAGTGATAGATGAGGTTGAGGGTTTTTGGTAGTATGTGTAAGTGAGTGGGGTATTCATAAAACCTCTAGTGGTTATTGAGGATAAAGCGTGGGATAGAAAGGATGAGCTTCTGGAAAGGGGTGTAAGTTTTTGACACTGGAGGTGGTTGTGATGCAATAGGTATATGTGAGGTAGCAGGTGCATATGGGGCTATACTTAAGGCGAGATATGATAGAACCACTTTGATGTCACAGTGTGATAGATGAAATAGACACTATAGTTATAGTAGTTGTGGGACCTATCTCGAGACACCATAGGTGGTAAAGTGGATGAGAGTAATGCCAATTTGGTGCTAAGTGACGTAGAGGTGGGGCCGAGAGCAAGAGGGATAGATACAGGCATGCCGTATATTAATTGTCCTTGTTGGTACCCAAATTTGTTCTCCTTTTAAGTCTGAGCAACATTAAAGATATGGCATGAAGCTTGAAGATAGATAGATCATGATGTATGTCGTTTTGTAGCTGGGGATGTGATCTAACTAGCACTCAGATTTATGGAGAGATGGATAGCACTCAAATAGGACTTGATCTTGTCCTAACTATTTTAGGTTGTGCCTTTCAACCAAGGTAAGAGGAACTATTTTATAACCCTCAAATGGTGAAGGAGATGAATATATCCCTCAATTTGTGCAAATATTATGAAAGGGCCTTGGGAAAATATGATCAACACTCCAAATTTGACTTTCACAATTTGTCACTTCTAGATTATGGAGATAATTTCAATGTAAGGCAAGGGTTATTGAAGACATTTTGAAATCCTGATCTGTTCTACATACTTTAGCAAATGGATTTTGATCTTCTATGTGTATACAGGTCAAAATAGGGGTAAACCAGGGTGGGATAAGTTGTTTAGAATGATTTTTGGTGGGATATTGACAAGACAAACTTGACTATGCCAGATCTTTGACAACCTCTACAACATTTGAACAACTATCAGATAAAATGCTTCAAAATAGTTAGGATGTTCTTTCAACTAGAAGAGATACACAAATGGAGGCCCAGGTTTGCACTCTTCACACAATCTTTGAGACCTCAACACAAAATCTTGAGTTAAAAGACTCAATTAAACATCAAAATCTCTGATCAAATCATGCCTAAGGTACCCACAAAGTCTTATAAGCAATATCTGTCAACAAATGAAGGTGAAGTGATTTTAAACTACTTATTTTCAATGCTAGATGAAAGCTCTTCTGACAAATGAAATTGAAAATGCCACTATACTATCAATAAGGATGAGATCTGTGTGATTCCTAAAAATTTCAATGTAAGATTGCAACAAGAACAAGGAAAAGCTGCATGAGACATTTAAACATGATAATGAGACATTATATTGCCCAAAATAACATAGATTAATTCAAAATATTGTTACATTCATTAGCAGGGGAGAGTTTCAGGAACAATCTCAAAGCTATGTGATGGCTATACACTTGTAACCAACTCAACATGAATGAAGATCTAACACAAAAACACTAACCAAGTTTTTTGGAGGGTTTCTCAGAAGATGAGATTCTCTCAAAATTTTCTTGTGATTTTCAATTTCTCAACCTTTTGCATGTCAAAAACATGCATTATATAACATTTGTTACATTTGATCCTTCTTTCCCAAGAAAAGAATATCCTATGGCATCTTAGTTTGTTACAAATTCATCATGATTTGCAAACATGGATGTTTAACATATTTGCAACAAAAGTTTCCAGGTGTTTTGAAAAAGGTGAATCATTGCAAAATTCACATCATTATCCATTGTGGAGGCACGTTTTTCATCTTCAAAGCATGCAGACCCCCTTCCTTTCATTATTTCATCCTTATCCCTCCAAAATTTGACTTTGCAACTTTTGGATTTGATATTTCACATTTTGGATGGGTTAGGGCAAAAATTTATTCCAAAAACATCTCTGATCTTCAAATTGATCCTCAAAACCAATTGCATTGGTCCTTGTAGGCACAAATGACATGAATTTTCCAAAAATTTGATCAAAATCAATGCAAAAATGCATTTCCACACTTTATGGAGCAAAAATGGTGGCCAAACTGAAAAATGCACAGTTACCATTGATTTTCCTTTCTCCCTTCAATTTGAGCCCTCCACATGTCACAATGTGATTAGAAATGGGCTTGGGATCATTTTTTGATATTTTAACACTTTTGGAAAAAGTAAAAATTTGACATTTTTCTCCACCCCTCCACCCTTGAGATTTGGAGCGATACATGGCACAAAGTGGGCCCCATTGGAATCGTGGCTCAATTCTTCACATTTCCACCTTTTTGGAAAAAAGGAATTTTTTCACAATTATCCCCATGGACCCACACCTCCACTTTTGTCCCTGACATGTGGCGATTGTTGATTCGTTGTGGGGCCATAACTCCCTTTTTTCTTCGTACTTCCTTCACAAAATTTCAAAGTTTTCAAAACTCATCGGCGGCCCGCACTCCCCTTTGCCATTTATTTTGACACGTGTCTCCCTCTGATTCATTGTGGAGCCATGCTTCAAATTACCACTTTAACTCATTTTTCCAAAAAGGCAACATTTCCCTTTTTCCTCTAGCAGCCCACCAACCCATGCAAGCCTTTAATTTTCTTCTTTATCGGGGTCGCGCCTTCTTTTAAGACTTTAACCCTTTTTAGGAAAAAGGTTAAAAATCTCAAACTCTCTCGGATGTCCGCGCTCCGCTCTGCCCGAATCCTACCATGTGTCCTCTCCTGATTGGCTTGATGGACCCGTGGCCTTTTTCACAACTTTTTCCCTTTTGCTAAAAAAGTTAAATTTTCTAAGTCCTTCGTCAGCCTTCCATCCCACTTTTCATGAAAATATGACACGTGTCCACCTCTAATTAGATGTGGGCCTTAGGGGATTTTCTTCGTTTCTATGCATTTTCCAAAGTACCCTAAGGCTTAAAATGACCCACTCATCCACCTTCACTCTGCCTGCAACACGTGTACCTCCTCTAGGGCCTATGGAGCTACGGGGCAACTTGCACTTTTTTCCAAAACAAAAAAATGTTAAGTTTTTCGAGCAGACCTGTCAAACCTTGTCTAATCACAAACGACCATGTAGGAGAAGATTTTGAGCTAAAATTTGATGAGAAAAGGTTTCCCATATGACCATTAAACAATGAAAATTTTTCAAAGTGATGCCCTAGAATGCTGAAGATGAATTTGATGGGCAAATGACGCCCGTCTAACTGTCAAAAATAGAAAATGGCGGGGATGCCCAAAATAAATTTTTCTTTGTGGGTGAAGAATTTTTCAATCAAAAGACAAATGGAAAGTGTTTTTAGGAAATTTATGACCATGGAAAGGGATATTTGAGGGAAAATAAGTATAAAACAAACAATTTCAAGCTCCAAAGGCCAGGAAAACATGGGAAAAATGATAGAGGCATTTGAACAGGAAAAATTAGGGCAAGGTAATGAGTTTGCAAACAATCCAATGCACAAGAATGGAGCTACAACTTCACATCATCGATTTCATGAGGAAAAAATGTTTCAAAGCACAAAGAGCAAAGGGGAAACATGGAAAAATGAAAAAGGATCAAAATGGGCACCAACAATCTTGAGGATTCTTGAATGATGAGTGGGTGAGATAGTATTGTAGGGCCAGGGGGTTCGATCAAGGATTCTTACGTTGTTGGTCTCCGGTAGAAATGGGGATAAGCTGAGTCAGATCCATAGGTGACAAGATGGATGGCGGTGATGGACTAGGTGGGAGTGGTTAATGGCTGGCATGAAATACGAGGGCATTAGTTTGGCTGTGAGTCAACACCATATGAATAATTGTTGACCTGGTAAGACTGTATTATGTAAATGACACAAGAAAATAACAGGATGGAAAATAATTGATTGTGAGAGGTGAATTGGCAGGTGCTTTGATTAAAAATCAAAAGCGATCGGATCGACGCTAGTTAGGCTAACCAATGACGGTCACAATAACTAATGTCAGTTACTGTGGGAAAATAATAGTTTGAGCAAGTGAGACAGACACTGGGGAAGCTATATTTAGTCAATAATATCATAATGTAGAGGATATGGTGATATCCAAAGATTTTAAACAGAGAATAAGATGAGATGAGTACTCTTTGGGTAAACTAACCAAAATCACAAGGAACTGACACCGGTCATGTAAACCAATGATGGTCAAATGGAAATTGATACCGGTTACTATGAAATATGCAGAATGAATAAAATTTGATTTTTGTGAATTAAAGTTGAATGAGACACCAACCCAAAAGTTTGGATATGGTAAAAAATGAGTCTTGACACACTCAAAAACATTTGAAATACACCAAATATGATTATGGAGTGTGAAAGGAAAGAAAAATGGAGAATACAACCTCACACCTCAAAACAAAATTCAAGAACAAAGCTAAGAAAAACACGTAATCCTACAAGTGAATTTAGTGTGTTTAGCTTATGTTATTTAAGGACTGACTTGTTAATTTAGAACAAATTTTTTGGTTAGGAAGGATTCCTACGAAGAAGGTATTTCTAAAGGTGAGGTTTCAAGTTATATTTTAGCGGGGTAGGCCTTTCTCTCGAGGTGATTAATGGATAGAGATAACCAACTGGGTGCCCACTATCAATCCTTTGATCGTGTGATCGTTGATAGTCTCTTCCGGGTAAGATGTTTTTTTAAAAATATGTGTAAATTTAAATTTGTGTAGTTTGGAAAAGAGAGAGAAGAGAGAATGTGCTTTCTACGATTTAGTTGTGTCAACCATCAATTGGGCATGACTTCCAGCATATAGGTTGCCCTCAGTTTTAATGTGAGATATAATGCAACAAATCAGAATGCCATACAAGTGTTTTAAACCCAAATTGAAATGTGATATTCGATGTAGCAAGTGATGAACAAGAAGAGGGATGCTCTTTCACTAATGCAATACTAATGAAAGAAAGAAGTATTATTTTAAAGCACCAAAAACATGATTGCTTTTAGACAATAGAATGAGGGGGAATATTCCAGAGAATAAAATTAATGTGGAATCTTTTCAAAAGGAAACAAACACATAACTTTCACCTAGGAATGAATAAAATTCAAAAGAACCCTTGATGGGTCCTAACGGGTGTGCCAAAATGTTTCACCACTTTCTTTATGAATTTGAAAAAATAAAAAAGGTGATGGTCCAAGGAGGAATACATGTTGTGATGGTTGGTTTAAAGGTTTTGCATGCATTCGACTTCTTGATCTAATGCTAACTATGAGAGCTTCGTTTTGGCCAAGAGGAACTACCTAAAATACACAATAAGACCACAAAAGAGAGTTAAACAATATATGTCGGTGGGCTACCTAGCGTGTTGTAGATCTAGGAAGTGTTGTAATTCCTTGGTGGCGATCAACCCATTATTTAATACAACTTAATGTAATAAATTTCATATATAAATAATGTCCAACTATAGTTGATATGATTTAGGTATCTAATCCAAATACAAAAAGAAAATATAATATAACATGCTAGGTTATGATCAGATCTAGAATTAGGGTAGGTAGTCAAGATCTTTGGAGCAGTGCGTGTCAAATTCCGAGTAGCTTGGGTTTCTTAGATGTAGGTTTCTAAGTTTCCATTATTGGAAGGATTACAAAATACAGAGACAGACATCGGTGAGGTATGACCAATGACAATTAAGAGGAACTAACAAAGGTTAAGGCGTGATGGTAGAAATTCAGTAAACTATGTTTTGAAAACCTATTTGAGGTAAGGTAGTGAGTGTGGGACAAATGGATAGGTTTGTAATGGTGTTAGGGGTACTTAGAGGTATTCAGGAATCAAGTATAGGTGATTGAATGATTATGGGTGATGGAATGGTTGGATTCATAGGAAGGTAACAAGGGTGGGATGAAAAATGAAAATAAATGTTGATAAACGAGATGAAGAAACTTTGTAATCTGAATAAGTATTAAATGATGTAGGTTAGAGATACACTTACTGGTGTTTGCAGATTTGATGGCTAGATGATGGTGATGGTTGATCTGTGGAATGGTGCTCATTTTTGTGGAAGTGCTTCTTGGAATTATACCATGAATGTAAATACCTTCAGATCCATCTTGGTGTTATCTATGGTTGTTTGGGTGTGATCAAGGGCTTTGGTTCTTTCTTGCATGCAAATCTCCTTCATTCCAAAACTCGATAATGTGGCCAACCTCTCAAAAAAGGTTACCAAAATGAATATATCGAATCGACAATGGTTTAGGGTGATTGGCATAAATGTAGGGTTGAGTGACATCGGTTGAGGCGAAAAATCCTAGGTTTACTAAAAATGAAAGATCTTGGCAATATCTATCTATTCTCACGGATCAAAATGGGATTTTGTGCTTATATAACCGGGAACGTGGTTAGAGGATGAATAGGTATGTGATTTTAGTTTTGAACTAAGTCTTAGTTTGTTATGGTGAGTGGATATTGAGTCCTAGTAAAAGGGGAACATGTAACATTCCCATTTTAGGACTTTAGAAACAAGGGGAATTATTATTTTTATATAATATTCTCTGATCTAAATAAAACATCATTTAGAACACACATTCCATGCCAATCAATCTCATAATAGATAACCATATGCAGTTGTAATGACTCGGTAAATTACCGATCTCTCATTCCATGACTCAGTTACTAACCGATCTCTCATGTTTGTCTTAAAGTATAGAATACTTTATGTATATTATGTATACTTGGTTTTCCTACCCTATTCCGGGTACTGAGTGATCTATTTAAAGAACCTATCTAAATATTTGTTACCAATATTCATCTGACATCACGTTTCTTTAAACTAGGTGACATAGACAATGCAACTAGCAGTTTGCGATCTGTGGCCAAAGATTTCAACATACTATTCATGTTACTATTCCTAGATGATATACTTGTCAATTTGGAATACATCCTTCACCTCACTCTATTGTTATCTAGAATGGTCTTTACTAACTCCTCACGTCAGTCCACTTTCCCTGTTTGACCCTAGCCCATGTTAGCAACATAATTTGTTATAAGAAGACGTTCACGATGACTTAGGGTATATGGGCATACTCGACCAACCTAAGTCAACTTAATGTTCCTAGGTACCCCGAGTCATAGAAAGCTACTCCCTATTCTAAACATGCTGCTAACTTGACCTAGAGAGAAACTAAGTTTAAGTATAGATGTGTGTAGATCTAGATGAACAAATACGGAAGGGTGTTGCCACATGTCAACTCCAACCATGTATCTTCAAGAAGCCCTTGGTCTTCTCAAAGGTACAGTCCTACAGTTTGCGTGTGCCAACATCCATTAGAACCGATTCATCATGATGGACATACCCCTTGGTGATCGTTAATTCATTATTAAATTGGATTAAGATTCAGATTACAAAGATAACCATGCCCAACCCTTATTCCAACATTCCTTAAGTTCTTTATCCATAATTAATATGATTTTGTATTAAGAACTTCCTTAACTCATGTTTGCATTTATGTTCAATAACTCAACATTACAAGTAGTTATCCCATAAACAGAGTATCAAACATCAAATGGTTAATTTTTAATGCAACCTAGCTGACCAAAGAAGGTTTAGCTAGTGTTTACTTTATATAAATGTAGTACAAGGATTAAAGATCATAACCACCATTCCTATTATTTTTATTTTTTGAGAGAGGAAGATTATTCCTCTACATGATTATATATTAGGGTTAACATAACCTTTTTATCATTCATCACTCGTATAGTTTAATTGTATGTCCAATACATATTTTGTAACACCCTTGACAGTTGTTATTTTCCTCCTTTGCATTCAAGTGTTGACATGTGATTTTCCTTATAAGGATATGTTCTTCTAATTATTGGAAATCATGCTTGATATGGATAAGTATTTTCTACTCTTAAGATCCTTTGATTGAATTGGAATGACTTTCTTGAATCCATTTTTCACTTCTTGTAGGTGATTTACAATCTAGTTTAAGAGTTGTAAACTTATCTATTTATCTGACTCATCCTTGGATCAATTTTAGTGATCCAAGGAATGTTTTAAATCTGCTCTATTGAACGAATGGTAAAATTGACATTCCATGAGTTAAGATACACATTGGACTAAACTTTGTAGTTACAAGTTCTTTGATTTTTGTGTGAACATACTTCCATTCAGTGGGTTGTTTTGCTTGGGTCTTTGGAGATCGACCATGGCAGGTCATTGCTGACAAAAATGGAAATGCAGCCTGTTCATGGCATAAGAGAGATCCAGGATCCTATATAGGACTAACCTATGGGATCCTAAGCTAGGTAAAATATATATATTTCTACCTAAGCTATGTCACTTGATAGAATTTTGATTCTAACCTAAAGCTCCTTATTCTGTTATGATTGGTTGATTTGCAACCTAACCTAAGCTCGGTGCTAATGGAATTGGAAAGGTTACTAGGTATTAAATTAACCTAGATCCTAATACTACAAGGTATTATTGTAATCTAACCTAATGCCTAAAACTATTATGTTTTGAATTAATTTGCCTATGTGGAAATTATCTAAACCTATTTGCTAAGGCCTATGGTGGGGGTTAGTTGTTAGTGTTATATCCTAAGGTATAAATTTTAAATCTACCTAAGATCTAACCTAAGCAATCTAATCTATCCTAAACTAATGGATATGAATGGGGACTTAAGTGGTCGCATGCACTTGGGTGACGGTTCCTAAGGCATTTATGTTATTGATAAGGTTGGTAAATGCATACGGACTGCCAGTTTTGGCAGGGGCTAGATGACTTGGTGGAGGCTTAGGTGGAAGTGTCACTAAAATGGAAATACATGTTATTTTTGACTTGGCATTCGCCAGACTTGGAAGGTGGTGGCAAGGAAGATTAGGCGGGAGATTTGGAATTAATGGAATTTATTACTTTCGAGTTTTTGTGCTCAAACCGTCTTGGTAGGCATGCAAGTGGATTTTTCTTGGGTTGTTTCACTTTGCATGTTTCCCAATTTTTACTCTGCATGCTCTCTGGTTTTTCAAACTAGCAGATTGAACTGCACTTCATGGCTATTTTTGAAGTTTTGAATCTATTTTCATTTTGTGGAATTTATAAGAGGCATTATGGAAGAGGTATCTAGTTGTTTG
Source organism: Taxus wallichiana var. yunnanensis (assembly GCA_018340775.1). Lineage (NCBI taxonomy): Eukaryota > Viridiplantae > Streptophyta > Pinopsida > Cupressales > Taxaceae > Taxus > Taxus wallichiana. The sequence goes on along the minus strand of CM031240.1, from coordinate 144,186,640 downwards.
ATCTTTCATGGAGAAGAGGAGAAGTAGTGAGCTTGGCTGGAGGTCTTCTTCGATTTGACAGAGACACTATCAGGCATGATAGGCTCTAACTGTTAAAATATCTTACTTTCCTCTAAGTGTTTTCATTAAAGCAACTCTGCTACTCTGTTGAGTTTTATGCATTGCATGATGGGTTTAGTTAAATCTTTAAATCATTCTCGGGTTTTGAATCCATGGTATATGTGATTTTGTTGGAAACTTATGTTGTATTGTTTTAGCAAAAAGAACTATGCATGCAAGAACAAAGTTGGTAACTTTGTTTGGCATTTTAGTTGTTGGAAATTGTTTTTTTGTTTTGACTACTTTCATTGCCAATAAATTACTAGTTGAGTTTTTATGGAAACTCTGAGTTCTACCTTTGATTGTTGAGATTTGTGTTTTGTGATCTCGAGCTGGTAAAGAACTCGTGTTCTTATGAAAACTTGTATGCAAGTTCGAGCTTTCTGTTGGAAACTTGTTTTGGTAGGAGAGAACTGTTGTTGGAGATTCTCGGTTCTATGGTGCTTGCGTTTTATTTCATAGATAAATGGGACTGTGGATAAAACCGTATATGGCTTGGTTCTTGTATTTCATCTTGCGAAAACTTAGACTGTTGTTGAAACCCACATCTAACTTGGAACCTATGTTTTATTATCTTGGATAAATTGGACTATTGATTGAAGTCTGCATATGGCATGGTGCTTGTGATTTATTATCCTTATGACCATATAAATGTTATTAAAGGTTCATTATGAACACAAATTTCATGTTTTTTGTTGTCATCAGTGAGCTCTGTTAAGAATCTTACATTTTGTTTGAGTTGGGAAATAGGGTTTGATAGGATGTTAACTGAAAATGGAAGCTCTTTTCTTATTTTGAACTATTTTTAAGTAATTTCATTATATTCAGTCTAGCATTACGATGCTGGTGTATATATGAACTCGTGATTGAGATATTGTGATGCAACACTATACAATCAATTTGTTACTTGGTGTTTTTAAAAATTGTAACTTGAATGATGTATTGGTTCAGATCTTATAGTCTTTTTTGTTTCTTTGACTATTTTATAAACTAAAAAGGGAACATGTTGTTGCCCAAACTTGTTTATAATCACTTGAATGATCTTGATCCTTTGAGGGAGCTTATGCTTTACATTGTGCTTAGATTTTTAATTCGAGTCTTGACGGTAACGTATTTTTAATATGTTGTTTTGATCTTGTCATTTAAATTGAGTTTATTACTAGATTGAATGGTTCTAAATTCATAATTTTTTGAAACAAACCACATGCGTAAGGAGAAAACTAGAAGCATGGTTTAGTAGGTTGTTGGGTAAACTCTTTGAGATCTTGATTGGAATTAGCTTGTTGGTTTGTCATTTTATTGGAATCCCAATCATGTAGTTCTTATAGTGATGTGTTGAAATACTATCAAGATAGTTTTGTCTTGACTGAACTATTGGGAAATTTTGAGTGTTAGCATCTACTCGGATTTCATACTTCTTGTTGGGTCCAATGAAAGAATGTTGAGTCTTTAAAAGATAAAATGTGATTCTTTAGTGTCCGTGGGCATGTGTATGAACTTCATTTTTATAATGTTTTGAATGGAAAGTGGAATTCATGCATTATAATGGGAAGATTTTGAAAGGAAGGTAGCATTAAGTTTTCTCTTTCCTTGAAGTTGTTCTTGTTCTCTTTCTTGGGAACTCTTGCATGAACTTAAACTGTATGTATAAGAAAGGTAAAACTGTTAATTAAGTTGAAAGAAATGATTATAGGTTGGGATCATATTCTGTTAGGACTCCTTTTCTAATGCAGTTGGGTTAAGTTCATTGGTTTGGAACCTTCTATTAATTATTCTTATGGGAAAAAGAGAATCATTACTTAATTAGTCTTCTTATACTTGTCATTTGACTAAAATGAAGTAGAAAGAGATTGATGATTGGTTGGTAAAAAGGAAATGCAAACTTGTTGTTTGACTGTTAATCCATCATTCCTTCTTGGATTTCTTTTATGTGAATATGTTCTGATGAATACCGTAAAATGTTGAATTTTAAAGTAGATGTCCTTTAAAGGAAACATTTAAGTCATGATATGCACCTATTTCTGCTTTGTGGATGTTATGTACTTTGGCATAATGGAAATGGTTTCTCTTCTTCTTTACTTGAAAGTTAGATGAAACATCCTAGTGAGAATATGTTGTAAACACTTCTTGTATCTTATAGTAAAGATAAGTGTTGTATTATATTTTGGTAGAATTGGAAACAATGAGATGTTATGATTTGTTGTTTGGTAAAGATAATTGATAGGATCAATTATACTTTAATTTGTAAGACAGATATTATAGATTATATTATGTTCTTCTTTTAGAAGTGAATTCTGGTTCATTAATGCTCTTCTTTTTTATTGTTATTACTTATGCTTAGAGTATGAAATACTAATTGTTCATTAAAGCAGGGTTGTTTTTATTGGAACAATTAGTGGAATGCACTTCGTTTTAAGGCTTAGTGCTTATCATGCTCAGTTCATTAAACTGACCCGTGCTAGCAATTTTTGTAGATGGACTTCGTAAGTGATAAAAGAAGGAAAAAACTTATATGATGCATTGGCTAATCTAAGTTTGATTCTTGTGAAGAATTCTGATTCGTTCTTGAGTTGTATTGAAAAAGAAAAGTTATATTCTTTTTGAATGAAGGTTGTTGTCATGCAGTATGCCTAAAATGCATAAGTTTGTAAATGTATAAGTTTGAAAATGAATTGAAGGATGAGAATTTACTTACATGGGTTGTGTAAATTATCTTGTACCTTTGTAAAAGAAATGGAATCCTATCTTATTGATATTATTCATGTTATTTATATGTTTAAATGAGTATTCTTGGATAAGTAGGAAAAAGGGAATTAGAGTAATTTCCTAAATGTGATGCAACTAGATAAGTTATAGAATTCAATGTTCTTATCTAAACAATTCATATTATTAAGGTAACGTGTAATGAACTTACAATGAAAACTATAGAATTTGTAAAGGACATAAAGGGTGTGTTAAACCCTAGAACTTAACCATGAAGAGGAAGACTCTTCCTCTCTTATGAAAAAGTAAAAAAAAGGAAGATATGATTTATAATCATTAGACTTCATTTAATAAAGTCTATTAAGTTACAACCTAGGTGGTTGTTACACTTCCTTGAATGGTTAAGTCACATTAAATGGAACTTATGAGGTTGTTGTCCTTTCTTCTTGGTAACTGCTTGTTAAGCCAAAATTAATGAACATCAAAAGCAATCTTAAGTTAAGGAAGTTCTTCAAGGATTAATGGAACCTGATTTGGAAAAGAACTTAGGGAGAGTTGGATTAGGGTTTGGGCAGGGTTGCTAAAATCTGATTTTAAGTATCCAAATTAATTAAATATTAATAATCTCCTAGGGGTATGTACATCTCAATGAGGTTATTATGTAGGATGTTGGCACACACCAACTACATAGGGTTGCTATACCTTTGAGAAGATTGGGATCTTCTCGAGGATACAACATTGCAGTTGACATGTGGCAACACCCTTCTGCATTGATCATCTAGATCTACACGCTTATGGACTTGAACTTAGTTTTTCTCTAGGACTGGGTAGTAGCATAGTTACGATATGAAGTAGCCCTCTAGGACTCAGGGTACCTTGGCACATGGGGTTGACCTAGGTTGACCCAAGTATGCCAATATATCCTAAGTCTTTGTGAGCCCCTTCCTATCATAACCTATGTTGTTAACCTGAACTAGGGTTAAACCTTGGGCAAGTGGACTGATGGAAGTTAGTAAAGGACATTCTAGATAACAATTGAGTGGGGTGAAGGACGTATTCCAGATTGATGAGTATGCCATCAAGGAATGAGTAATATGAACAGTATGTTAGAAAACTTTGGCCAAAGTATCACAAGTTACTGATTGCATTGTCCTATGTCACCTAGTCTAAGGTTCAAGATGCAAATGAATATTGGTAGCAAATATTTAGATAGGTTCTTAGATAGATCACTCAATACCTGAACAGGGTAAGAGAACCAAGTATACATAGTATATAGAAAAGTATTCAATACTTAATGTTAAACATGAATAGATCGGTAGTTCACCGAGTCATGAAATGAATAGATCGGTGGCTCACTAAGTCATTACAACTACATATGGTTATCTATTATAAGATTGGATGTTATGGAATGTGTGTTCTAAATTATGTATTTAGAATAGAGAACATTACTTTAAAAAAAAATTTTCCTTGTTTCTAAAGTCTTAAAATGGGAATGTTACATCTTGGTATCAGAGCTGAAGGTTATAGCTCTTAGACCTATTATGTCCATAATCTGATAAAAACTTGAATTTTATTGTAATGTGAGAAAATGGTTAGGACAAGAGGAAACATTGCGAACAATGCTCCACCTGAGGAAGGAGTAGTAATAGCCCAAAAACTTGATGAGATCCTTGCTACCCTATTGGACACAAGAGATCATTTAGTTGTACTTGAACAACAAGTAATGGGTAATGAGGAGGAAGAAGAAGTTGGTAATAATAATCAGCCACCTCCTGAGGACAACCCCAATTTGGGTGTTGATGATAACAATGTTAATGTGCTTGTCCAGTTGGAAAACAAAAAGGCAAGGTTGGCAGTTGAACTCACTAATGATATAAAAAGGATAAGTCCACCTAAGTTTGATGGCACCACATTAGGAGATGGAGCTGAGAATTGGCTCAGTGAAATGGAGAAGTACTTTGCAATAAGGAACTTCTCAGAGGAAACCAAAGCTATTTGGGGAGCATATCAACTTTCCCATGAAGCATCTTCATGGTGGGACAGTCGTAAGGTTGAGTTAAATATTGATGAAAATAACGTCACTTGGGATCAATTTAAAAGTCACTTTAGGCAACGTTGGCTACCACAACTTTATTATGATTAGAAAATGACTAAATTTCAGAACTTAGCTCAAGGGAAGTTAACTATAACTGAGTATTGGGAACAATTTATGAAACTACTCAAGTATGTACCTCAGTATCAAATTGATGAGAAGTTCAGGATACATAAATTCATTATGGGATTAAATCCCATTATTGGGGGAGAGGTTGATGTTCATAGCCCAACCACTATGGAAGGGGTTGTTGAAAAATCCATAAGAAAAGAACATAAATTAAAGGATATTTCTGCTCATAAGGAGGAAGTACGGAAGAAAGTTCCAAACTCTTCTTCAGCTTCTCTTGCACCTAAGAAAGGACCATGGAAAAAATTGGTAATAAAAGTAAGTTTCCAGCTAATAATAATAAGAAAACAACAATGAATAAGTCTGCTAGAAATACATGGAAATTTTTTGCCAAGAATACCGGGATAATAAAGGGATTTAAAGTCCTATGGAAGTCAAAATGATAACTTTAACCTATTTGGAAATAACCGAGCCAAAAAGGGACCATAGAGAGGTTGTTATAAGCGTGGTTGTAAAGATCATTATGTGAATCAATGTACTTTAAAGAAGGATGATCATAATCGAAACACAAGATACATTCTACTACGATAATAGAAATATGGAACACTTAGATTGTGTGCATTGATTATAGGATGTTAAACAAGCAAAAGAAAAAAGTTACACCTATAGAAGTTCCTGTAAGTTATTCGACATACATGTAATTATTCTTTTTGATATAGAGCTATTGAATGATTTTATTTCTAGTAAACTTGCTTTGAAACTTAAAAGAAAAATGGAAAAAAGGATAAATCATGGAATGTACATTATGGTAACAATTTTGTTCATATAGTTAGTGTCTTTTTGAATAAGTCCTTGAATACTTGCCAAGATTTTCCAATGAAGTTGATCTCATATAAAGCACCTTTGGGATCTTATGATATAGTCATATGTGTAAATAGTTACAGAGCATAAATAAAAGGTAGACTATTTTGAAAAAAATATTAGTTGTTTAGATGATCTACGTATGAAAACAAGAGATTCAAGGTGTAAAACAAGAAATTTATATTAGAAAATTGGGACAATTTACATGCAACTTAAAAAGGCCAAAAATAAGGGTTGTACCTTATATGCAGTAAAAATTTCAGAATCTATGGAAGAAAACAATGATTTCATGGAATGTTATCCGTTGTTACGGAACTACAGTGATGTTTTTCAGAAGAATTACCAGGATTACCACCCAAAAGGGAGTTTGACTTCACGATTGAAATCAAACTAGGTACTGAACCTATTTCTAAAGCACCTTATCAAATGACTACCACAGAGTTAGTAGAGCTTAAGGATCAGTTGCAAGAACTTGTCTAAGGGTTTGATTAGACCAAGTGTTTCACCTTGGGGAGCACCAGTGATCTTTGTGAAAAAGAAAGATGGAACACTTAGATTGTGCATTGATTACAGGATGTTAAACAAAGCAACAATCAAAAATAGATACCCACTTCCTAGAATTGATGACCTATTTGATCAAATGTGTGGAACATCGGTATATTCTAAGATAGACCATTTTGACTGGATATCATCAATTATGAATTAAGGATGAGAACATTCATAAAATGAATTTTAGAATAAGGTATGACATTATGAATTCACATGGTTTTACCCTTTGGTTAACTAATGCACTGTAACTTTTATGAACTTAATGAATAATATCTTTCAAGATTACTTAAGGAAAAGTTTGTGCTTGTATTCTTGTAAACGAAATTCTCATATATTCTAAAAGTGATGAAGGTATAAAGGTTTTCACTTGAAAATGAAGAATTTTAGAAATATGAGAAAGAGACGGTTGTATGGTAATGTTTTGAGAAAAATTCTTGGTAGAGTTTCACCAAATTCACCTATTTGGGACATGTTATAAGTAATTATGGGATATAAAGATCCTTCTAAATATTTGTAGGAATAAGGATGTTATTGATTTTGTGACTCATTGTCTTGAATGTACATGAAGTTAGAAGTGGAACATATGTTATTATAGAAATTTATCCTTAAGGATTTTTCAAAGGTAGGTAATAAGAATGGATTTTTATTAAGGATTGATAAGAAATTTGTTGGAATGATAAATGATGAATTATTTTGGTAAAATTTGAAAACTAGTTGAAGTAGCTATTTTATTGCTATACATGATCTAATGGAGATTCTATTGTTTTGGCTAATGGATTTGTACATGAAGTTTTTAGAATTCATGGAGGTATTTAAATTAATCAATGATATGTCATAGCTTAGAAAGTAGAAAACTTGGAAAAGCTTAGATGAGTTGAATTATGCTGGAACTAATTTAGATTTTGTATGCCATAGTAGATGCAGACTTCAAGAGGAGGCATTATCTTGGAAGATAAACCATTATTGTATGGAAAGCAACCGATCAAGTGGGATCAAGTACATTTTCCATTACTGAATTTACAAATATGAATACATATCATGCTTGAAGATGGCTAGATTTTTTTTCAATATGATTTTACGGAAGTTACAAAAGGAAAAGAGAATAGAGTGGGATATGCTCTAAGATAGAGAGGTAATTGGATTTGAACTCTTATAAATAAGAACTCAATTTAAGATGAAGTAAAATGATATGGAATCTCAATCTTACTTTCAACAAGTAAAAATAGCACTTGTTGCATATCCGAAGGATGAAAGGTATAAAGGTTTTCACTTTGATAATGATGGAATCTCACGATATGAAAATAGAGTATACATACCTTTGCTTAATGAGTTTCGAAAAAGAAATTTTGCAGAGTTTCACAAGTTATCACATTTGTGGGACCTTTTGAAATAGCATTGAAAAATCCCTATAGCTTAATATAAAACAACACCTACTTTGGAAGGGAATGAAAAATGATGTTTTGATTTTGTGATTTCATTTCTTAAGAAATATGTGAGTAAAAGCGGAACATATCACATGTGTTAAATTATAATTCCTCAGGTCCAAGACCAAGAATAATCGTGGTAAAACCCATGGATTTTGAAACAAGGATTGCTATTTAAGAAATAAACATGATGTTATTTTGGTAGTAGTTGACAATTTAACAAAAGTAGCTCATTTTATTGGGAAATCTAAAGGATGATTATCACTACTTTTTATCTATTTCAAAAAGATTGATTGACGTGAAATTTTATGATTTTATCACGGAGTATGAATTAATCATAGCCGATAGAGACCCTATAATGATTTAAGGTTAAACACTTAATGCAGCTCTTGAAACTGAACTATAAGGTTTTGAAATATTTGTGTATCATGAGTAAGAGAATGAATGATTTGAAGATTAAATCAAGTTTTGGAAGATATCATCGGATGATTCTTTTTAGGATGGAAGCATGTAACACCCGGGAGGAGTACCTTTGTTATTTTCCTCCTTTGCATACAATAATACATATCATGCTTCTCTTGAGATGGAACCCTTTTTAGGATAGGAAATGCAGAACCCCTATTAGTTGGGATCATTGAGGATGGATAAGGTAATTAGACCTAAAAACTTTTACGGAAATGGAAAAGTTAAAATGATTCATTTTGCATGAAAGAAGCATTGCAGATGGTTTAAAAGAGTTATGCTATCTATTTACTCGACTCATCCTTGGAAATTTGAACTTGAGAGAAGGTTTTTTAAATCTAAACCGAAAAAGAGTTCTATAAATTTTGGCAAGGCTACCAAGTTATCACCTCGTTATATGGGACTGAACTTTGAACAAGTTCTTTAAGTAATCAATCCTGTAGCTTATCATTTATGCACTACCACCTAATTTGTCATTAATGTAATGATGTTTTCCATATTTCTTTGCATAAGAAATACGAATCCTTTAGACTTATCACATGATCCTAAGTAGGTAAAAAAATAATTTCTACAGGTCTAAGCTATGAATAATTATGGTTAAATGATTATAACCTGGAAACTCACCCGATTGCATTTAAGAAATAGAGAAATAAGTCAATGTAAGGGAGTGGGAAGTTTACTAGGTAGTAAACTAAAAAAACCTAGAGGATATAAAAGGTATTCCATATCTATTTGAACCTAATTGAATAAAACTAATAATTTTTTATGATTTTATCTTTTATGAAATTATCTAAACCAATTTTGCTAAGGATATTTACTTGATTTGAATAAAAGTTATTTATATCTGATTTACGGAACTATAAGGTTTTGAAATATTTGACTTAGGATAAGAGAAGTGAATGAATTTACTATCCTTGATGTAAATGGTTAAGTGGATAATCATCTTGGGACGATGGTTTTTAGGCATTTATGTTATGATAACACTTTGTAAATGCATTATCTTCCTAGTTTTGCATTAAGCTGATGACATGTGATTTTCCTTATAAGGATAGTGTCTTTTGAAAATGGAAATCATGCTTTATGGATTTTGACTTTAAGCATCCTTTGAATTGGAATTGGAATGGAGGAAGATTTTCACTTGAATTAATGGAATTTATCAATTTAGTTTAAGAGTTGCTCAAACTTATCTATTTATAGGAATCATCCTTGGATCAATTTCAATGGATTGTTTTTTTAATGTTCTCATGATTTTTACTCCGCATGAATTGTTTTTGACATTCCACGAGTTAAGATACACACTTGAACATGGCTAGTTTTTGAAGTTTCTATGTGAACATACTTCCATTGGAATTTATAAGATGGGCATTTGGAAGAGGTATTTTGATAGGTTGATTTTGAGAGAAAGGGAAATGCAGCCGGTTGGAGGTCTTCTTCGATTTGACAGAGACACTATCAAGCATGATAGGCTCTAACTGCTAAAATCTCTTGCTTTCCTCTAAGTGTTTTCATTAAAGCAACTCTGCTCTATTGAGTTTTTGTGCATTGCATGCTCTATCTGGTTAATTGATTGATGGGTTTAGTAAATCTTGCATTCTGGGTTTGAATCCATGGTATATGTGATTCTAGTTGGAAACTTATGTTGTATTGTTTTAGCACAAAGAACTATGCATGCAAGAACAAATTTGGTAACTTTGTTTAGATTTTGTGGTTGGTTGGAATTTTTTTTTGGTTCCGACTACTTTCATTGCCAATAAATTACTAGCTGAGTTTTTATGGAAACTCTGAGTTCCATGTGTCTGTTGAGATTAGTGTTTTGTGAACTTGATGTGTTTTGTGATCTCGAGCTGGTAAAGAACTTGTGTTCTTATGAAAACTTGTATGCAAGTTCAAGATTTCTATTGGAAACTTGTTTTGGTAGGAGAGAACTGTTGTTAGAGATTCTCAGTTCTATGGTGCTTGCATTTTATTTCATAGATAAATGGGACTATGGATAAAACCATATATGGCTTGGTTCTTGTATTTCATCTTGTGAAAACTTAGACTGTTGTTGAAACCCGCATCTAACTTGGAACGTATTTTATTATCTTGGATAAATTGGACTATTGATTGAAGTCCGCATATGGCATGGTGCTTGTGATTTATTGTCCTTATGACCATATAAACTGTTATTGAAGGTTCATTATGAACATGGCTTTCATGTTTTGTTGTCATCTGGTCTGAGCTCTGTTAAGAATCTTACATTCCATTTGAGTTGGGAAACAAGGTTTGATAGGATGTTAACTGAAAATGGAAGCTCTTTTCTTATTTTGAATTGTTTTTAAGTAATTTCATTATATTCGGTCTAACATTACGATGCTGGTGTATATATGAACTCGTGATTGAGATATTGTGATGCAACACTATACAATCAATTTGTTACTTGGTGTTTTTAAAAATTGTAACCTGAATGATGTATTGGTTCAGATCTTATAGTCTTTTTGTTTCTTTGACTATTTTATAAACTAAAAAGGGAACATGTTGTTGCCCAAACTTGTTTATAATCACTTGAATGATCTTGATCCTTTGAGGGAGCTTATGCTTTACATTGTGCTCAGATTTGTAATTGAGTCTTGGACAGAACGTATTTTTAATATGTTGTTTTGATCTTGTCATTTAAATTGAGTTTATTACTAGATTGAATGGTTCTAAATTCATAATTATTTTTAAACAAACCACATGTGTATAAAACTGAAGCATGGTTTAGTAGGTTGTTGGGTAAACTCTTTGAGATCTTGATTGGAATTAGCTTGTTGGTTTATCATTTTATTGGAATCCCAATCTGTTAGTTCTTATAGTGATGTGTTGAAATACTGTCAAGATAGTTCTGTCTTGACTGAACTATTGGGAAATTTTGAGTGTTAGCATCTACTCGGATTTCATACTTCTTGTTGGGTCCAATGAAATAATGTTGAGTCTTTAAAAGATAAACTGTGATTCTTTAGTGTCCATGGGTTGTGTATGAACTTCATTGTTATAATGTTCCGAATGGAAAGTGGAATTCATGCATTATAATGGGAAGATTTTGAAAGGAAGGTAGCATTAAGTTTTCTCTTTCCTTGAAGTTGTTCTTGTTCTCTTTCTTGGGAACTCTTGCATGAACTTAAACTGTATGTATAGAAAAGGTAAAACTGTTAATTAAGTTGAAAGAAATGATTACAGGTTGGGATCATATTCTATTAGGACTCCTTTTCTAATGTAGTTGGGTTAAGTTCATTGGTTTGGAACCTTTTGTTAATTATTCTTATGGGAAAAAGAGAATCATTACTTAATTAGTCTTCTTATACTTGTCATTTGACTAAAATGAAGTAGAAAGAGATTGATGATTGGTTGGTAAAAAGGAAATGCAAACTTCTTGTTTGAATGTTAATCCATCATTTCTTCTTGATTTCTTTTATGTGAATTTGAATCGATTATGATGAATACCGTACAAATGTTGAATTTTAAAGTAGATGTCCTTTAAAGGAAATGGTTTAAGTCATGATATGCACCCATTTATGCTTTGCAGATGTTATGTACTTTGGCATAATGGAAATGGTTTCTCTTCTTCTTTACTTAAAAGTTAGATGAAACATCCTAGTGAGAATATGTAAAAACTTCTTTTATCTTATAGTAAAGATAAGTTTTGTATTATATTTTGGTAGAATTGGAAAAACAATGAGATGTTATGATCTATTTTTTGGTAAAGATAATTGATAGGATCAATTATACTTTAATTTGTAAGATAGATATTATATATTATATTTTTTCTTCTTTTAGAAGTGAATTATGGTTCATTAATGCTCTTTTTTTTTATTGTTATTACTTATGCTTAGAGTATGAAATACTAATTGTTCATTAAAGCAAGGTTGTTTTTATTGGAACAATTAGTGGAATGCACTTCATTTTAAGGCTTAGTGCTTATCATGCTCAGTTCATTGAACTGACCCATGCTAGAAATTTTTGCAGATGGACTTCGTAAGTGATAAAAGAAGGCAAAAACTTATATGATGCATTGGTTGATCTAAGTTTGATTCTTGTGAAGAATTCTAATTCATTCTTGAGTTGTATTGAAATGAAAAGTTATATTCATTTTGAATGAAGGTTGTTGTCATGCAGTATGCCTAAAATGCATAAGTTTGTAAATGTATAAGTTTTGAAAATGAATTGAAGGATGAGAATTTACTTGCATGGGTTGTGTAAATTATCTTGTACCTTTGTAAAAGAAATGGAATCCTATCCTGTTGATATTCTTCATGTTATTTATATGTTTAAATGAGTATTCTTGGATAAGTAGGAAAAAGGGAATTAGAGTAATTTCCCTAAATGTGATGTAGCTAGATAAGTTGCAGAATTCAATGTTCTTATCTAAACAATTCATATTATTAAGGTAACATGTAATGAACTTACAATGAAAACTATAGAATTTGTAAAGGACATAAAGGGTGTGTTAAACCCTAGAACTTAACCATGAAGAGAAAGAATCTTCCTCTCTTATGAAAAAGTAAACAAAAAGGAAGATATGATTTATAATCATTAGACTTCATTTAATAAAGTCTATTAAGTTACAACCTAGGTGGTTGTTACACTTCCTTGAATGGTTAAGTCACATTAAATGGAACTTATGAGGTTGTTGTCCTTTCTTCTTAGTAACTACTTGTTAAGCCAAAAAGTAATGAACATTGAAAGCAATCTTAAGTTAAGGAAGTTCTTCAAGGATTAATGGAACCTGATTTGGAAAAGAACTTAGGGAGAGTTGGATTAGGGTTTGGGCAGGGTTGCTGAAATCTGATTTAAGTATCCAAATTAATTAAATATTAATAATCTCTTGGGGGTATGTATATCTCAATGAGGCTATTTTGTAGGATGTTGGCACACACCAACTACAAGGTTATACCTTTGAGAAGATTGGGATCTTCTCGAGGATACAACGTTGCAGTTGACATGTGGCAACACCCTTCTACATTGATCATCTAGATCTACACACTTATGGACTTGAACTTAGTTTTTCTCTAGGATTGGGTAGTAGCATAGTTACGATATGAAGTAGCCCTCTAGGACTTAGGGTACCTTGGCACATGGGGTTGACCTAGGTTGACCTAGTATGCCAATATATCCTAAGTCTTTGTGAGCCCCTTCTTATCATAACCTATGTTGTTAACCAGAACTAGGGTTAAACCTTGGGAAAGTGGACTGATGGAAGTCAGTAAAGGAAATTCTAGATAAAAATTGAGTGGGGTGAAGGACGTATTCTAGATTGACAAGTATGTCATCAAGGAATGAGTAATACAAACAATATGTTAGAAAACTTTGGCCAAAGTATCGCAAGCTACTGATTGCGTTGTCCTATGTCACCTAGTCTAAGGTTTGAGATGCAGATGAATATTGGTAGCAAATATTCAGATAGGTTCCTAGACAGATCACTCAATACCCCGAACAGGGTAAGAGAACCAAGTATACATAGTATATAGAAAAGTATTCAATACTTAATGTTAAACATGAATAGATCGGTAGTTCATCCGAGTCATGAAATGAATAGATTGGTTGCTCACCAAGTCATTACAACTACATATGGTTATCTGTTATAAGATTGGATGTTATGGAATGTGTGTTCTAAATTATGTATTTAGAACAAAGAACATTACTTAAAAAAATTCCCTTGTTTCTAAAGTCTTAAAATGGGAATGTTACATATTTCATTATTAAACTATAGTTGTTTAGATAGAGAATGACATCTTTTGCAACTTAACAAGTTTCACTTTAGTAAGGAGATTGATTTATCCCCTTAATCCAACTTATCAATTGATAATGTAATAGTATAAAAATAGATATAAAGAATATCGACAAGATATCGTTAATATTTCCTTCATACAAAGTACAAGAGAATTTACACCACAATTTGGAGTCAATATCCAAACCTTTCAATTCATCATGATAAAATATATACTTTACAAGACTATGCATTTGGGCATCGCATGTCGATCGACATTAATATCATAAAAGAACATAGATTTTATTTTTCAATACATCTCAAGAATGAATCAAAATTCTTTACAAAAGATCCATACTTAAATAAGCCAATACATCATACAAAAATTACCTTCTTTTATCACTTAAGAAGTCCATATGAAAAATTACTAGCACGAGTCAATTCATTGAATTGATCATGATAAGCACTAAGCATTAAAATGAAGTGAATTCCACTAATTGTTTGATTAAAATAAATCTACTTTAATGAAACAATTAATATATCATACTAAAAAAGCATAAGTAATAACAACGAGAAATCAAGTACAAATAATGAGTCTAAATTCACTTTTAAGAAAAGAGCAGAATATAATCAGCAACCACTGCATTATATCATATAAGAATTGACCCAATCAATTACTTATTTAAAACAAACAACAGATCTTTTCGTCTAATTATTTCATAATTCTTTCTGAATTGAAATACAAAATTTAACTTTACTACGTAACAAAAAGAGTTACTTTCAGCATAGTACATATTTAGGATGATTCATCCTACAATTTATCCATGATTCACCATTCATCTGAAAGATAGAAAAACGGTTCAGAAAGTACATAACTGATTACCTACATAACTACATCAATCAAGGAAACCAATAAAAGGATTCACCATTTAAGAGAAAACATCTAATACAAGAATCCCAAATCAATCCGAGAAGGGAGAGAGAATCAAAACAGTCTACATGCAAGCCTTAAATAAATTCTACATGATAGAAGATATCATTCAAATATCTGAAGCCATACATTCCAAAAATCAAAGCAAGACTTACACAAGGATAATCTCTTCTCATGTCCATCCAGGGAAGAATCATAATATGAAAGAGTGCAAAAAGAGGAGTCCTTCTAATAACAAAATCCAAATGGAGCATGACTCAATCAAACAAAGTAGTCGGTCTAAACATGATTACATTTTCCCTTCTACAGGACAGACTCAGCTATTCACTTTCCACATCAATACAAAATTGACTCAATACAAATTATCTAAGATCAATAAATATCTAACGGGGACGTTTGGGTTTTTCCAGTACTAAGAATGATAGTCCCAAATTTTCCTAAACATACAATTGTTTCCATGAACTTTCCACAGTCGACTAGCAACAAAATAAACTAAACAATCCACAAGGAAGTTTCCATTTCAGAAGAGTGAGTTCACACTATTTCATACAAGATAGAAAGGATAGAAAATCTGAATTCAAGAAGTCAAACAGGCCTAAGAGAGTAATCACTCTACAACATAGAAGAGAGTCGAGCTATAGAGAATTTCAATCAACTGAACTTAACTTTACAAAAGTTAAAGGAAACTCAAATAGAAAAGATTCGATCAAGAATTCATTTCTTTGGTATTATCAATTGAATTCCCATTTTTATTTCAAACTCAGAGGTTCTTTCGCTAGTTCCTAAAAGAGAATACAAAACCAAACACACAGTTTATAGGAAACAACACTTTTTTTTCCTTATAGTTCATACTTTATCAAAACAACAATATCAACACTAACTTGGTTCATGTATTCCACTTTGTTTAAACACAAGTTCAAGTTCATTATACAGAGAAAAGTATACAGTACAGTCCCAAGGCGAAGTACAAAATCTGGACAAAACAAGATATAGTCCACAAGAGTAATCTACTCCTTTCTCCTTTTAAAGACCCAAAAATCCATTCAAATGAATCTAAAAGAGAATACTAAAACCCAACACCAGTATTAAGCTAAGAAAAGTTTCTATAATACTCACAAACTCAATAGTAACATAAATACCAACTAAAATAACTTTCACATCTCCATCTATCACATAAGATCGAGACAAAGAAGTTCATTGAGAGAAGGTAATTGTTCCGATCAACTAACCCATTAACGACCGCTTTTAAAAGAGTTCAAATTCACACCGAAGGGTAAGTAATAATACATTCTTGAACCAGAGGTTCTATATCCTCATAACAAGATATAGTTCCATAAAATTTCCAACATCCTTCTATCAAAACAATAAAAGATTTTCAAACAAGACGCGGGTTACCCATAACATAGCAAAATATCTGCAACATTTACATGCCATTATATGCTCAAAGTAATGGTACGATGCAGGATAGAATTTTTACAACCCTTCTAAACTCAAGATGCGTCTAGGAGGAGGTTTTGAAAGAGACTCGAATTAAAACCATTTAATCAAGCTCTTTTGGAGGAGACATACCTGAATATGAGTTCTAAAAAACACAAAGCCTCGAATAAGATTTCAGATCAAACACAAGCCTCGAATATGAGTTCGTAACAAACAAAAGCCTCGAATGTGAGTTTTAAGCAAACTCAAGGCCTCAAAATTTCCATATGCATATCAACATTGAACTTACATAGAGAGAAAGATCCAAAGACTAGCATTATCATGCAATGGATTCATATCAAAAATCACAGAGATTCATTCAACCAAGAAAATAAATAACCGGACAAAACATGTAACCATTTAGCTCATGAGAGAAAAGTTATTTTAATGAATCATTTAGAGGAAAGCAAGAAATATTAATGGGTAGAGCCTATCATGCCTTGATAGTGCTTCTACCAATTCAAAGGAGACTTTCAGCCAAGCTTCCAACTCTTTTTCTCCTCCAAGAAAGATCAACAACCAAACATCTTTTTCTCCAATGCCTCATATACTTTCCTTGGATAGAAAATAGATTAGAGAAACCAAAAATAGCCATAAATTGAAAGTCAAACTGCTGGTTCGAAGAACAGATAGCTCCATATAGATAAAAATCACAAGGTATGCAAGACCAAAAAACCTCCAATAAATCTACCCTCATTGTTTTTAATATGGTTTGCTCACAAAATTTGAGGTTCATTAATGTCATTACTCCACAATCTCCCACCTACCTTTCCTTGCCACCGCCTCCTAAAATTGGTGAAACCTATTTCAACTTCAGCATGCATTTCCAACTTTAGTGAAGACTCCACATAAGTCCCACTAACTTTTCATGCTTCCACCTAATCTGGTAATTCATTGACATTTAATAAAAAAATCAAATCTCATAAATAGTTTAGGAACCGCCGCCTAGCCTCCCATTTTCCATACGACCCTTAGCTCCCGTTTTCATTTTTCATTAGTTAGGATAGGTACTTTGTTAGCTTAGGATAAGACCTTCCACTATTTTATAAATAATAACCTTAGGTTTAATCAAAATCATTTCAATAAGTAATTTCCACCTTAGGTTAGATCAAAATTATAACCAAAAGTATTAGGTATTAGGTTAAAAATAGCCTAACATTACCTTAAGTTATTTATCCCTTATTCCATTTAGTACAACAACTTAGGTTAGGACACCATCCCAAAAAAATAGATATAGGTAAAGCAAGTAGGTATAATACCTTTGTTTAGGATATTGTTAGGATAATCCCATATGTTTAGGATTTAGATTCCCTTCATAGTGTGTGAAGGAGGCTTCATTCCAATTATGTTGTTAAATGTCCGAGAGGTCAATCCCAAATATCTCGAGCACAAAACATACAACCGAATGCATATTACAAGACAAAAAGAATTTATAAACATACAAAAGTTCGATCCGCCACGTCTCTCAACCTTTGAATTTCAGTTTACCATTCAACTGTAATGTAACACCTTGGAAAAATTGTTATATTTCTCTTTTGTATTACAAGTGTTGGCATGTGATTTCTTGAATGAGGTGTGTTCCCTTGATTATTGAAAATCATGCTTGTTATGGATAAATCATTTCTCCTCTTGGATTCTTTAGAACGAAATGATATGGCTTGCAAGAATCCATTTTCACTTCTTATTGATAAGATGAAATTTGATTTTGAGAGTTGCAAACTTATCTATTTTGTGCAGACTTATCCTTGGTTCAATTTTAGTGATCCAAGGAAAGTTTTATATATTCTTAACAGACTGAATGGTAAATTGAAATTCAATAGTTTGAGAGACATAGCGAACTGAAATTTTTCATTTTACAAATTTTATGGTCTTGTGTGAACATACCTTCATTCGGTTATATGTTGTGCTTGGGTCTTTGGGATTGATCTCTGCAGGACATTATTGGTGTAAACAAAATATAGTCTACTTCATGACTATGAAGGGGATCAGAATCCTAAAACTAAAGGATTATCCTAATGGTATCCTAAACTAGGTAAGAGCACCTACTTCCTAGCTATGTCTACTTATTTGGGTTTTGGTCTAACCTAAGCTTCTTATTCTATTTTGTCGGGATGGTGTCCTAACCTAAGCTCTTGTGCTAAATGAATAAGGGAGAAAATTGCTAAGGTGATACTAGACTATTTTAACCTAATTCCTAATACTAATGGTTGTGAATTTAATCTAACCTAAGTTGGAAATTACCTATGGCAATGTTTAAGACCTAAGGTAATTATAGTTAGACTAACCTAAGTATTGAGGAAATCTAGCCTAAACTATTAAAAAGGAACCTAAGGGTCACATGGAACTAGGGAGATGGTTCCAATGGAATTTAAGTGATTTGATTTGGGTTTAATGCATGAGGTACTACCGTTTTGCAAAGGCTAGTTAACTTTAGTGGGAGCTTCACTAAAAATGGAATTGCATATTAATTTGGAAAGGGCATTCGCCAATTTTAGGAGGCGGTGGCAAGGAGAGATAAGTGGAATATTTGAGATTAATGGCATTAATGGACCTCAGTTTTTGTGTACAAACCATCTTGGAAACATAGGAGGTGGGTTTGTGAGAGGTTGTTTTGTTTTGAATGTATCACAAATTTTGCTCTACATGGAGCTATCTGGTTCTTTGAACCAACAATTTGACTTCCACTTCTTGGCTATTTTTGGTTTCTCTAGTCTATTTTCGATCAGAGGAATGTATATGAGGCATTGGAAGAAAAGTTTTTTGGTTTTTGATCTTTCATGGAGAAGAAAAAGAGTGGGAAGCTCGGCTGGAAGTCTCCTTCGAATTGGCAGAGGCACTATTAGGCATGATAGGCTCTACCCATTAAGATTTCTTGCTTTCTTCTAAATGAATCATTAAAACAACTCTACTCTCATGAGATAATTGTTTGTTTGATTTGTCTGGTTATTTACTTGCATGTTTTTAGGAATCTCTGTGGTTTTTGGGATGAAAATCCATTGCATAGTAATGTTAGTTTTTGGGAAACTTTCTTTGTGCTAGTTTAATGGTGACATGCATGTGTAACTTGTATTTGAAGCTTTGTATTTCATTTTGAAACTGGTATTCGGGGTGGTGTTGATTGAACGGGCATTCGTTGCCTCATGTTTCATTCTGAACTATTATTTGGAGCCTGTGTTTCATTTGAACTTGTATTGGAGCATTCATGTTTTGTTCTGAGCTTGTATTGGGGCTTCGTGTTTCATTATGAGCTCGTATTTGAACTT
This sequence comes from Taxus wallichiana var. yunnanensis, assembly GCA_018340775.1. NCBI lineage: Eukaryota > Viridiplantae > Streptophyta > Pinopsida > Cupressales > Taxaceae > Taxus > Taxus wallichiana. The sequence goes on along the minus strand of CM031240.1, from coordinate 144,166,986 downwards.
CATGTTTATTCTGAGCCAGTATTAGAGCTTTGTGTAGTTCTAAACTTTTGTGGAAGCTTCGAGTTTGACACTGTACTTGTATTCAGTATTTGCATGATTCGAACTTGTAGTCAAATCGATGTGTTTGATTTTGTACTTGTATTTTGAGTTGGAGTTTTTCTCGTATTCAAGGATTGAAATGCTTGAACTCATTTATGGACTATCTACTTGATAAGGGCTTGAGAGATTAGTTCTAGTTTGAAGTTGATTTGGTAATCTCCTTTGAGATCTCCTTCGTGTAGCTTCTTGAGTGTGAATGGTTTTAGTACTTCTGTCTTTTAGACTGTACCACCTTCTTTGAACTTGATAGGGCGTGTGAATACGAAGTATATCCTATTCTTCTCTACCCTGAGTGAACCCGCGTCTTGTTGAAGGCTTGACTATTATGTTAGAAGGATTAATGGATTGGAATTGTATCTTGTTTTGGGTTTGGTTTGATATAGAGTTTGTTGGAATAAATTAACAATTTTGAGGATTATGGATATGCAGTATGCATTCTCTTTCTTGTGATCAATGTTGAAACGAATATGTTTTTTTATCGCAAGCCTCTTAGATAGAACTTGAGAGTCCTTGTTGTGATTCTAGTTTCAATCACAATTGGAGGTAAGTTTGGGATAGTACTTGTCTTAAACGTATATTGGGTTTTCTTACTTACCTTCAGATCCTCTTAAATAGACTTCTAGTTTTTAGAAAGAAGATTTGATTACTCTCCCATGTTGAATCTTGTTGATAGGATTTATCATCTCTGGTTCGGGGTTGTCTCACTAAATTTGTCTTCACGATGACCACGAACTTTATGTCTCTGTTATTTGGAGCCGTGTAGGACCTAGAAGTTGGGAATACAGTATCTTTTGAGTTCGTGAGTTGTATTAATCCTTGTATCTCTTATATTGTTTGTGGATTTCTATTCCTTGATGGATTCATTGAATGAATCTACGGGTTTTAAAAGAGAAAGGAATATGTTCTCTTGGGGATAGTATATTGTTTAGGGATTGTATTGTGTACTTCGTTCTGAGATTTGAATTCAAACTTGTGTTTAATGAATGGGAATAGATAAACCAGTTGGTAAAGATTTGTAAGGAAAACTAGAAGTGTGCTTTCTTTCAACTATGTGTTTGGTTTTGTGTTCTCTCTTGGGAGATAATTAAATAACTTCTAAGTTTGAAATAGAATTAGGAATTCATTTGATGGTATAAATGAAATAAATTATTGATTGGCCCTTTTCTAATTGAGAACCCTTTTTACTATTGTTTGGATAAGTTCTTTGTACTCGATTATCTTCTGTGATGTAAATTTCTTGTTGATTTTTCGGTCTACTTTGTCTAATTCATTGGTTGTAATGATGTGGTAGGAGATTAGCTGATTCGGTATGTTGGAAAGAATATATTAACATGATTAGTATTGCAATTGCTTTTATTGATTGAGACATACTCCGTTTGGATTAATATTGGTAGGTTGTCTCTTCTTGCACTCTGTCTTATTATGAACCCTTCTTGGATGGACTGGATAAGAGATTAATTCTGTTTGAGTCTAGCTTGGATTTGTGGAAAGTCTGGTTTTAGATATTTTGAATTATATCTTCTAACATGTAGAAGTTAGTAAGACTTACAGTTAGACTGTTTTGATTTCCTATTCTTCTTGGATTGATTCGGGATTCTTGTTTAGATGTTGTCTCTCTATTTATGGAATCCTTATATTGTTATCTTTGAACTGAGGCAGTTTATGTGTTCTAAACTTGTTTCAGTCTTTTAGATGATTAGTGTATGGGGAATAAGTATGTATTAATTCTTCTTCTTTTCCTGATATGGAAAGATGAAGCATCTTAATATGAGTTATGTTGTAATTAACTTCTTTTGTTGCTTAGTAAAGATAAATGTGTATTTCTATTCTTAAGGAACTATGAAACAATTGGATGACAAGACCGTTGATTGTTTTAAAGTAATTGATAGGATCAATTAAATCTTATGATATAATGCGATGTTGCGGATTATATTATGCTCTTTTCTTAAATGTGAATTTAGACTCTTTCATTGTACTTCTTTTCTAGATGTTATTACTTATGATTATTTGTATGATATATTAATTGTTTCATTAAAGCAGAGTTGTTTTAATGGAACAATTAGTGGAATGCACTTCACTTTAATGCTTAGTGCTTATCATGCTTAGTTCATTGAACTGACCCGTGCTAGCAATTTTTGCAGATGGACATCGTAAGTGATAAAAGAAGGCAAGAAATTTTATGATGCATTGGCTTATTTAATTTTGGATCTTATGTAAAGAGTTTCGATTCATTCTTGAGTTGTATTGGAAAAGAAAAGTGATGTTCTTTTAAGATCTTAATTCTGATTGACATACAAAATGTCTGAAATGCATGGTCTTGTAAATGTATATTTATCATCATGAATTGAAAGGTTTTGTGTTGGAATCCAATTTGTGATGTGAATTATTTTGTACTTGTATGGCGAAATACTAGTGATATCTTGGTGGTATTCTTTATATCTGTTGTATACTATTGTTGTTATAAGATAATAAGTTGGATTAAGGAGATAGTATAATCTCCCTTATTATAATGAACTTGTTAAATTGCAAAAGATGTCGTTCTATAACTACACAACTATATTTTAATAATGAAATATGCTTGGGAAATACAATTAAACTATATGAGTAACGAATGATAAATTTTTTTGTTTAACCTAACATCTAAAGGAAGAATCTTCCTCTCTCAAAGAATGAAAGATAAAAGGAATAGTGGTTATGATATTTAATCTTTATAACTTCATTTATAAAGTAAACACTAGCTAAATCTTGGTGGATGACAGACTTGATTTGGATAGCTAGGTTGAATTAGGAATTAATCGTCAATGTTTGTTGTCCTATTTTTGGGATAATTGCTTGTTATGCCACGTTAATGAACAAAAATGCAAATGTGATTTAATGAAGTTATCCATATCTAATTAGGCTAGTGTGGGATTAAAAACTTAAGGAATGTTGGAATTAGGGTTAGACATGGTTTTTGTAATATGAATCTTATTCCAATTTAATTATGATAATGACCACTAAGGAGGTATGTACATCTTGATGAATCAGTTCTCATGGATGTTGGCACATGCCAACTGTAGGATTGTACCCTTGAGAATTCCTGGGACTTCTCGAGGATACAGTGTTATAGTTGACATGTGGCAACACCCTTCCATATTTATTCATCTAGATCTATGCACATCTGGACTTTAACTTCATTTCCCTCTAGGTCAAGTTAGTAGAAAGTTTTGGATAGGTAGTATCTTTCTATGACTTAGGGTACCTTGGCACATTCGGATGACTTAGGTCAGCCAAGTATGCCCATATACCCTAATTCATCGTGAGCATCTTCCTATAACAAACTATGATGCTAACCAGGGCTAGGGTCAAACCTTGGGTAAGTGGGTGACAAGTAGTAAGTAAAGACTATTCTAGATAATGAAGAGTGATGTGAAGGACGTATTCGGAATGACGAGTATGCCATCTAGGAAAAGTAACATGAAGCAAAGTATGTTGAAAATATTTGGCCAAAGTATCACAAGTTTTTGGTTGCATTGTCTTATGTCACTTAGTTTATAACAACATGATATCAAATGAATATTGGAAATAGATATTTAGACGGGTTCTTTAAATGATCACTCAAGACGGAATAAGGTAGGAAACCAAGTATAAGTAGTATACATAAAGTATTCTATAATTTAAGTTAACATGGGATATCGGTTCATAACCGAGTCATGGAATGAGAGATCGGTAGTATCTTGAGTCATTACACTACATATGGTTATCTGTTTGAGATTGATTGACATGGAATGTGTGTTCTAAATGATGTTTTATTTAGAAAAAAGAACATTGTGTTTTCAAAAAAAAAAAATCCCTTGTTTCTAAAGTCTTAAAATAGGAATGTTATAGGTAAGGAGATTTAAAACATTCCTTGGATCACTAGAATTGATCCAAGGATGAGTCGATTAAAAGAGATAAGTTTGCAACCCTCAAAACCAGTTCTGCAACTCACCTATCGAAGTGAAAATGGATTCTTGCAAGCCATATCATTTCAGTATAATGAATCCAAGAGTAGAAATGATTTATTTGTAATAAGCATAATCTTCAACAATCAAGGGAATGCACCTCATTCAAGAAAATCACATGTCAACGCTTGTAATGCAAAAGAGAAATATAGTAGTTTTGTCAAAGGTGTTACTGAGAACATGATAAGAATAGGTTTATGATGAGGTGTATGGGTGAGGTGGTGGGGTAAGGTGGAAATTAGTTGTAATTAAGGTAATTAAATAATGAATGAAGTGAGGATAAGTATTACTTTAATTATAAATAGTTAAACTAATATTAATGTGGGGTTAAAGGGTCATGGTTAGGTGAATATGTTTAAGTTGGCTATTCGACAAGGGACAAAGGGGAGTGTGACCTAATTTTTGTGTCTACAATAATTGTGATTGAATTATTTAATTTGATTTCTTAATTTAGGTACTTGTTGATCTAATTTTATTTTTTGATTCAAATTAATGAGTTAGTTAAAAAAGAAAGCTAAACAACTCGAGAATATGGAGGGTTTATGGTACCTCAAATGTGTGTTATGGATGAATGGGTGCAAAATTAATTATCTTACTACAAACATCATAAATAAGCAACTAAGAATATCTATAAAGGAGATTAATTAGATATTTTATGTGGGGTTTCTCGAAAACATTGGCTCTATGAAGAATTAACTTCCTTGGCAGATGTAAACCCCCATGTTTGATAAAATAGGATAAAAATCAATGATAATAAATAGGATAATATGTAGAATCTCAAGCACACAGAAACTAGAAAATGTAGAAATGTAAGGCACATATAAATATGGTCTAAACGTTCATAAAATAAAGTTACGGAAGGGTCGATGATGACTAGGGTTATAGAGAGGCGGAGTTGATAGTGACACGAGAAGATGGAGTGAAACAACAACTATAAAATGAAGATTTTGATATTCGAGTGAGACTTGAGGATCTTTGGAAATGACTGCAGAAGGAGGTCTCAAGTAGAAAACATGAGAGAATGAGAGAGGACATGGATTTGGATGGGTTTGTTGATGAATATAGCTCAAGTTGATGGAAACCGGGGTTTAAACATGATTGATTTAGTGCAATAGACATGTGAGATGGAAAATATGGAGCCTAAGAGGAATGAAAAAGTCAAAAAATAGACAGAAAGGATCGGAGATAGGAAATTTAGTGAAATGGTAATAGGTTGACGGTGACTTGGGATGGACGATGGTGACTAGAGCAGAGTAGAAGGAAGTCAAAGCAAAATGGGTGGGATGGATGACCTATGAGTAAAGAAACTCTTAAGACGGAGTTGATAATGAAGTCTCGATAACTGCTAAACACTGTAAAATGTTAGATGTAACAAGATATTAATAGAAATAAAATAAGACAAAACAAAAAGTATTATAAACCTCCTAAAGTCACTTGAGTGATGAAAACAAGCTTCAAAGGACTGCAAGAGAGTTGACATGACTAGAAAAATGCTCTAGTTCGGAGATGGATTCACATAATGCAATAAAATCAAGTGTTTTGTCACACCTCCGTGTTTGTGTGTCCTATTTTGGAAAGGTAATAACTCATTCTTATAGGGTTGGTGATGACTAGGTGGGTCTTTCACGACAATACAAAAACATTTCCCAATGGGGTTGATTTTTTTATTTAGTTGGGATTTCAAGTTTTTAAGGATACGAAAAGCTTGTAGGTGGGAAGAAGTTATTTAGGGATGTGTTCATTAGGTCGTGAAGCTAAATAGCTTCCTTTGGAACATGTTTTATAAGGTGTATGGGAAACACATTGTCGACATCGATCGGCCGAGTGGTGACATCGGCCGAGGATGTGACCGAAATTGGTCGAACGAGAATCGACATCATTTATCTATGCAAGAGTGTTTTTATAAGTCACGGGATTTAATATAGCATTTGTTTTAAATCTGATTTAAAGGATGTAATTACATGACTATTGAACCCTAAGTTTGTCTAAGCTTATATAAGATAGAAAACTAGGTTTAGAACATAAAAAATGAGGAAAGAGAAGAATTGAGCTATCCTTGGTTGAAAGGATGAAGAAGAAGAAGAAAAAGAAAAAGAAAAAGAAGATTACATGAAGACAAGAGCTTTCATGGAGAGAAGCTAAATGAAGGAAAGTGTAGCACTTTGTTGGTGAGTAGATGGTACTATATTCTATTGTGTTTCCTATTTATTATTTAGTCTCATGTAATGGCTTGCATAGCATGGAAAGCACTTAGTGTTTCTTCTTGTTAGATCCACGAGTTATTATGAGATCTTGTTATTGCTCATTCTTTTAGATACACATGTTGTGAGATCATGATGTATTTTTGATCCATATGAATCAAGTATTGTAGAGGAATTTGTCTCCATGTTTACACAGATTGATGCGGTGATAGAGGAGATACTTACTTCTTGGTGCATGGTTATGTTTGCACATTGGTAGACCCTTCAGAGGCCTTGATTACATATTCACAAAGTACATTGAGAGCTTGTTTACACAAAGTGGCAAATGTAGGGTAGCTTTAGGTATGTGAGATCCGGTGGTATTTCGAGAGGAACAATTATAGTGCACTCGGGTAGATCCAGTTAGATATCCGGAGGAGACACAGGTGGTGGTATGGAGACACGGTTTAGTGTACTCGGGAAGATCTGGTTGTAGATCTAGAGGAAGAGATACTCTTATAGAGATACATGTATTCTTGTGCGAGAAGAGTTGTTTTGTAATATCTTGTTACATATTATATATATGAGATCTCTATATTTGGTGGATGTAGCCCACATTGGGTGAACCATGATACATGTTGTGTTATGTGTGTGTAATTTTTGTGATTTGGATTGTTATTTTTATACTTCCACCGTTGTACATTTTGTGGGGATTGTTAGATCCGTATTTGCGTGTTTTGGATTTGATATTCTATAGTTATAAATGTTTCGAATAAACCCAATCCCCAACAAGTTTTTATATCCATATTTTCATGTTTTAGATTTGATATTCTATAGTTGCAATTGTTTCCGTATAGATCCATCCCCAACAACTTGTATCGAGATCTTGGTCGAATGGTTATTTCAAACCAAGGGTTTGCTTCATGGTTTTGTGAGTGGTTCACTAATAGGTGCATGAGAGTAGGGTTTGTTTTTCATGATGTGACAATCTTAGGAAGAGATTCAATCTCAAGTGGGAGATGGAAGAGTAAGGTTGCTATAAATTATAGTGATCGATATTGATTAAGTGGAAACCAACATCGGCAGGGTGACCATGGTTGGTTATAGGGTAACTGTGGTCGGTTACAGGGTGACCATGGTCGGTTACTGGACAACCTAGTTTTAAGTAGAAAATCAAAGACATGAAGAAATGGAGAGATTCATGGAATGTATCTTGTTTTTGAGGTGTCCCCAATTCTTAGAGGAACAAAAATGTTGGTCGATTACAAATCCAAGTTACAAAGGTATGGTTTTATCTTGGTATTGCATTTCTTGTATGTTTTGGTTGCACATGCATGGTTTTGGATTGCAGATCTAAAAATAGAAAAGGAGAAGGTATGCATCCTTGGTGTAGTTAGATGCACATGGATTCGGTAGAGAGGTTGTAGCATAGAATGAAGATGGGGATTCCATCAGAGAATCATGTACTTCAGTTCAGTTGAAGATGTGGTTGAGTATCTTTATGCTGATAAGGTGATGTATTTCATCTTGATGTAATTTATTACATTGATTTGTTGTATTTTTTTCTATGAGATTTGGATGCTTCTTGAAATGATTAGCTTAGCTTAACTATCGATTTGGTCGAAGTAGGCACTTTTTGTGGCGTTGGGTTCATTCCGGTAGCATTGACATTGGTCTAAGAACCAAGGTCGGTCAAAGAGGAATTGATATCATCAGAGTAACTTTGGTTGGTTAGGGGATGACCATGGTCATTTTTGTGGAAACTTATCCGTATATGGTTTTTTGCAACAAGAGAGGGAAGATGGTTTTTGTCCTGGTTTGGAGGATCATGGTTTTGGAGTATAGTGTACATGGTAGATATGGTGTAGATCATTTCATGGTTTGGATCAGAAAGAGGACCGATTTGGCTTAGTTAGTCCATTGAGAATTTGAGTCAGGTATCTCTATATGATTCATGTTTTATTTCTTTCATTTGGAGCAATTGATATTATGTTTGGATAGTGTGCACAAATTTACACCTTGGTTTTTGTGTTGTTTGAATTTTATTTCTTGGTTGTGTGGAATCTTGAGGACAAAGGTTTCTAGTCTAAGGATGAGATCCTTAATTAAAAGTCATGATTAGACACAATTACAATTAATGAGAGATGTTGATTACGCACATGAGATGGAAAGAAGGTGGTTCACCTATTTCACAAGAAGTCCAAACTTCTATGATGTAAAATTATTCTCGAGAGAAGAAATAGAATCAATTTTATAGTTCTTTCATCTTGTTTTATTTCCGGTGACATATTAGATTTTGATCTTGGTGTTAGAGGTAATGCAGGGATTTCATGGGAGCAAGCCATGGTTGTTCACCTTGTAGGATTGGATACAAGATGCACATACAAAGTGGGAGGAGATTGCTACTATTCAGAGTGGTAGGAGGCACAAGTTGGTTTTGGAGGGTAGTAGTGACTTTGCGGGTATTTTGAGTTTATTACTTTGTGATGTCACTTCTGGTTTATTTTTTGGTGCCTAGATATTCCTTAGGGAAGGAAATTGATGGTTGATTCAGTTGGTTTTAGATGAGATAAATTTTAGAGTTCGAAGGGTGAAAAAGGAGAAAATATTCTAGTTATAGAGACCAGTGTCGGTTAGGATTAACCATGGTCGGTCAGGTAGTGACCGAGGTCGGTTAGGAAACCATGGTCGGTTTGGTCACAGGTTTGACAACAATTTTTATTTACCATTTTTAGATAGTGTGATGTAGCCTAGAATTTACCAAATAACTCCTAGTCATCCCGACACATCACTTAGTCTAGAATTAGCACTCATCGAAGCACGCAAAGGTACCAAGTCCCTCTTTAGGGTTGCTATAGTAGGATGCTAGCGTGATGAAGAAAGAAACATATACTTCCATAACTAATCCATCATTCTACAATGCATACCATATTCAGATCTATGAAGGAACAAGCTTTAAACAGTAATCATGATTGAATCAATAACATGCACCACTGAATTACACACAGGAATGACACTTATTTTCAGCGAATATCTTCCATCTATTAATAAACATAGAAGCTTCTTACAATAATGTCAATCTATATCGATGTGTGCATGGATCTATTATAGTAATCCTATCATATATCTCTTTATCACACACACATACATTACTACTATGTGATTCTTATCATATATAGGGTGGGGAATTGCCCTTCATGGCTTATCCATTCTAGAAATAGGCCGCATGCTATTAATAGCCACATGTCATTTATAGGCATAACCACACATGCAAGTGTGCTATCTATAGACCTCTTACCGTTAACTGAAGTGACAATCCTATTCTTATCTTGTCTCCATGTAAAAAAATTTGATCCAATCCTCTAAAGATAGACAATGCATGGCGCGCACGTCTCTACATTGTTGGTTTGTTCCACATGCCATATTCTACAAATAGGTCTTCATGCTCAAAATTGGCTAAGTCCTAAATGCAGAACTTGTCCTCCATGTGCGAGTTCTTCTGTCCCTCTACCCTTAAACCTAGTCTTCTTTCCCATGCGGACTTATTTTCCGAGTTACGTGAAGTGTTCTCTCGATCAACATTACCCAACACTAATCACATTATCACCTCGATAATGGATATTTGTAAAAAATTTAGTAAAGAATATTAATAGAAACAATAAGAAATAATGTAGATGAATAAAGAATGTTTGAAGAGGTAGCACCCTTTCTATCATTTTGAAGGAGAAAATCTAGATACTCCTCTTTTATTCTGACCTCCAAGGTCTGCCATTCAATGAGTGCTTGTTCTGCTTTATCTGAAATTTCCATAGTAGTGGATTCCAACTCATCCCTCAAAATCTCTCCTTTTTTATTCTATATAACCAACACAATGTTGGACACTGATTTCATTATTCCTTCTAAAATATCCATCTTCTGCACAATTAGCTTTCCAAACTCTTCCAACTGAGTCTTGTGTGGCTCTTGTGCTACTGTTAGGGCCTCACGCTTTTGCTTAACCATGTAAAATCTTTCTGTGGGGCCCAATGCTTCATCCTTCATTTCTCTTTAGACCTCATTTCTTTCTTCCAAGGTCTTCATGTTGATAAGCGCCTCTAGAGCTGTGTAGATGTTTAAAGCCTAGTCTACTTTCTTTAATACTTCTTGTAGCACTTACACCACCCTTCATAGGATGTAATATTTCACGTCACTGAGGCTTTCTCTCGTTCTTCCTCTTGCTATGAATTCCTTGGCACTGTCATGTGCAAAGGTTCATATTCAAGTAAGAGGTCCATAAAATTTCCTACAAAATGTATAGCTGAGGGAAACATCTATGGTACCTTGGTCTCCAACTGTGGCCTAGCTCTTATGACATTGTCCCCAATCTCCTCTGCGATGCTAATAAATACTTCATTCTTCTTCTACGCAAAGTCCCTCTCTTGTGTTATGTGCATTATCTCTGCATCCTTTGTCTTTCTATCCTTGCACAATGCTCTTATTGTTACAACTTTATCCATGTTTCTTGTTGTAACTTCAGTAGAAACCTTTACTAATGCGTTGTTGACCTTCTCATCTAACATGACAGTAGGCTTTACTATCATATGTCTAGCTTTTGGTGCCTTCTTCAGCCATCTTGAAACACATGATTCTTCGGATATATCAAATTCAGGCTCATCCATATGGGGGTGCATTGAACATGATAGTTTCTTCCCGAGTGTGCACATTGCCATATCCTCGTCCATTAGCTCCCACCAAATAAATCCTTCGTGCTATTGTTCTCTAGAAGTGGGTGTGAACAATTTTACCTGCGTCCTCTACATACCCCATGGCTAGTGGAATGTTCTCTCCACTCATTCTCTTCGATCTAGGACCCTTGGGAATTGTAGCTTCAAGGTTAGGATCCTATCTTTTTACATCTTGAGCGATTGCATGTGTAAATATGGAGATTTATTTTCTTTTTCTTCTCCATCCTTCATCTCTTCATTATTTTTTCTCTTCCTCATTCGTGGTTCGTCTTCTTACTCGAGTGGGGTAGGATATTCATACTTGATCTCTTCGATTCCTCCATTTCTTTATCCAACTTCAACTTTCTTCTCTTCATTGGTTCAACGGTCTCCTTATGTGGAGAGAGATGAGGTGATTTCCATACCATTTGTGGGGTTCCAATTTGAGTCCTTGTGCATCTGAACATTTCTTAAACCTATGCTCCCCTTACTCAACCTCCATATCTTCCTCTTCATTCCATCCTTGAGGTGGAGTGGCCGCATGCCATGACTCTTCTCTGTCATAAGGTTGCTTTCTTCTACGCTCCAAGCCTCCACTATCTTCACGCTCCTCCTCTTCACCCTCTACTTCAAAAACTTTTGTGGGCCTTTGCACCGGTATGTTTTCGATTGTGTGCTTACCCTTGACAGCCTTGAGAGTGTGAATTCATTCTCTACATACTTATTTTTCTCCATCTTGGACTTTAACTGAAGATACACCAATGTTGCCCCTACATATGCTATAACTAGACTTATTGGCTTAGTATTCAACACCTCCAAAATGATCCTCTCGATGTAGGCACTTCTTCCTCAACATATGGTAGTCACAATATACCTTATCTGCATTGAATACCAGTCGACACGTGTCTTTAAATACGTGAATAGATGCTTGGAAACATCTTGCAGTGAATGTGTAAGGAAATTTACACCAAGGGCTCCATACTCCATCTCTCATTAGGAAGTGCACGATGTAGAAATGTTGATATACTACAAATTGGACTTGTTTCCCTATTTCGATGGTAGGTCCTTTGGGATGCACCACTCTTCTCGAAATGCCACGCAAAGCCTATCGTACCATTTCTCTACCCTTTGCTTGATGTCAATTTTCATGGCCCCTTTACATAGGTACTTGATGAACCTTTTAGTTGGTGACTTATTCTCCATGGGTTATTCCCACACCTTTTCCTTCGACCCATCTGGTACTCTAATTTCCATGAATACTAGTGATAGTAGAACAACCCCAAAGCTAATCTTCGATCCTATGTGCACTTCCTCGACTATTTTTCGTAATGTAGCCTACAATATCATATATTTCTCCTTCTAACATCTTACATGCAACGTGTAACCACATAATATTTACCTGTGACCACCGCTCCTGATCATTCCACTTTATAACAAGTTGTGTTGCTTGAACAACCAAACAATTCTTCAATTTTTCTATATCCATACCGCACGGACCCTTCAGGTACCCCAACTCCTATCTGGTCTTTAAGATCATAGCTTTATCTATGAGATCATTCTTTATGTCCTCTCTTGTGGCCTTCAAACCTATAACTGATGAGATAAGTGCAGATGAGATTCTAACTCTACGTCCTACAAAGTAGAAGAAGTCCTCGTGCACTCTGCTCATGAGCCACTGATACAAGGGCTCATACTTCTTGAAATATGGAAGCTCATATAATTGGTAGACCCTAATTATCTTTAGAATCTTCTCGCCTACATCATCATAAACTGATATGTCATCCATTATACATTTGTTTGTCCTCATAGTGAGTAAGGAATTGAGCTATTTCTTGTTCTCTCGAGGTCTGTGATTGTATTCACTTACTTTTCTCTTTCGATGGGTGAATCCTATTCCTAGCCACCAATGATGCCTACGTATGTTGCATCTCCGAAAAATCACTTTACGGAGCCATCTCTTCCTCCTCAATGACCACCTTCTTCTTTCATTTTTCTCCTGCTACTGCCTACCTTCTTAGGTACCATTTTTACCTTGAAATCGTCTCTTCTTTAACTTTGCAAATTGTAAATCAAACCCTAGCTTGATTCAATCGTGCCCTAGGTGGAAAATTCATGCCCTAACTCCTCTTTGTCTCCTTTCTTCACTCAAACCCTTCACCACTAGGGATGCAAGCTTCTTTTCGCACATATCTATTTGTCACGCTTGGTTTCACACCCTTCACACCTTAACCCGATCACTCGGCTCTTCGCACTTAGCTCTTTCCTCAAATTATCTTAGTCACAATGGTAAAAATGAATCCACATCCCATCCTTATATAATTTTTCAAATTTTGATGCATTTATTACTCCTTCACCTACCAAATATCCTCTCATTCATTGACCAAATTCATTCATTCCACATGGTACATCTTCGTGCCCTAGTTATAACCTTCTAACATGCCTTCCTACCCTATGGTCATAGACTTCTCATCAGCGTGCACCCTTGTGCCCAAGTACCTTATCATTGTACCTTCTCCTAGTAGTTATCACAGCCTTTGCTTACCTCGTGTTATATTGTTCCTTCATTCATCTCCATCCTTGGTCACTTTTGAGAAGAAATCTTATTTTGAGTTAAAGCACACTCGTAGTAGCTTATTCCTTTCACCTTTCAATTCCCATAGTATTTTACTTGGATAACTACAATCCCACACTAAAAGTATGTGCAATCCTCTATGAATAAACATTCTTCATATAGTAATTAGCTTCATGCGCGTAAGCATGCTTATTACACAAGAACAACAACTAAATCGACAAAGCATAACGACAATAAAGGAAATAAATTCAGGAAATATAGAATTGAACCTAATCTAAATGGAAATACTTCCTTATTAGAAACACTAAGAAGACTCATTTATAATAGGGCTTCACCTACTCCGTTAAATTAAGCGGGTAGCCATGTTCTAGCAAGTGCTTTGACTAGTAAGCACTTGATTTACATATGTAAGTGATGAAATACGGCCCCAACCAATGTACTTTTAGCTTTCTGGATGGTGTAAGAACTTTGAGTCATAAAGAGGTACCATTTTTCTAATCTCAAACTTCTTATCCCTTATGTTTCTATCATGCCATGATTTACGCCTAGATTTTTCCCGCTTCGACTCAAAGTGTGCTATGGCTCGTCACTTATCCAATTGAATCATCTTCTCGATACACTCTTATAAAGCCTTCTCATCATCTAGACCTCTAGCGTGCATAATACGCAAAGAGGGTAACATAAATTCTATAGGAGAATGGTTTTGTGCAAAGACCAACTGAAACGGTGTGGCTTTGTTCAATCTCTTGTAAGTTGTTCTATATGCCCAAAGAATAGTTGATACTTTGTCATCCCAATCCTTTCTTCCAAAATCACAATTTTTTTCAAAGTCTGGCTCAAAATCTTGTTAAAAGCCTTAACAGTTCCATTTGCGTGAGGATGGTAGGGTGTAGTTTTATGGTGTGCAACCATAAACTCATCTAATAGGATCTTGATTGTCTCATTCAGAAAGTGTGTACCCCTATCACTTGTCAAGCTTAAAGGAAATCCATATCTTGTAAGAACATTCTCCCATAGAAACCTAGCTACTGTAGCTGTTGTACAGTCCTTCATAGGTGCTACTTCTACCCACTATGTGAGATAATATGTGCAAGTAATGATATAGCATGATCCAGTCCTGTGTGCGGCTGGTGAAATAGGTCCTACAAAGTCAATGGCCCATTTCTCAAATAGTTTGGCACTAGTAACAGGTCTCAAAGGAATTTCATCTCTTTTCCCTAGTTTTCCTAGTCATTGACAATGATCACATGACTTACAATATCCTTTACAGTCTTTATATAATGTCTCCCACCATAATCTAGCAAGTAGGATATTCCGGGCAATCGCATCACCTACATAATGGCCTCCTAAAATACCACCATGGGATTCTTCCATAATATCCTTACACTCATGCTCTAATACACAATAGTGTAATACTTCATCTCTGCCTAACTTGTAGAGGTCACCACTGATTAACATAAACGGTGCCGCGTGTATAGCAATTTGTTTCTTTTCTAATGCCTTCATTCCTTCTAGTGTCATACCAGTTCATAAAAAGACAACAATGTATTCTAATTTTGATGGTGCGCATTGTAACCTATATAACTGTGTATCTAACATGGTTTCTTCAATTTTATGTGCCTCCTCTCCTGAGTTGATTCTAGATAAATGGTATGGTCTAGAGTTACTTTTCCCTAGCTTCCCCACAACTGTGAAGTAAATCTCTTGAAATAGGAGTACCCATCTACATATGCACCCTTATAATATGGGCTTGTTTACCAAGTACTTCAATTCCATGTGATCTGTATAAAACAAAAATGGTGTTGCTAACAAAAACTGTCGAAACTTGTGCAATGCATAGATCATTGACAAAGCTTTGCACTCTATAGTTGTATAATTATGTGTTTAGCAATAGTTAGCTTCCTACTAGCAAAACAAATTGGATGTTCTATAATACCTTCTCCATGTGGAGCTAATGCCAATGGCCATGTCAGAAGCATCCACACGCACATGAAATGGTTTATCCCATGAGGGAAAATGCAAAATGGGTGTGGTAGTAAGTTTCTCTTTTAATATCTCAAACGCGTGCTTCTGTGGTTCTTCCCAATAAAATGTACCTTTCCCCTTAATTAACTCCTCCAAGGGTGTAGACACTAAAATTAGGTCACACTCCTCTTTTATCCCGTCAAATAAATATCTTCATCACATTCACCTAGTCATGGTCCCCTTCACCCCACTAATATTAATTAAATTAAATTAATTCATTAGCCTCACAATATTTATTATTTAAATATCTTAATTTAAATAATGCCTACACATACACCTCACCTACACACCTGATCAAGCCAACTCACCCTAATACCTATTCTTAGTAAGTTACCATAACTAATTAAGACTTACCCAAACCCTAAAAATCAATGCCTACATTCCCTCTAACCACATTCTTGCATGCTTACAAGAAGCTTCTATCCTAATCTGCGAGTTAGCGACATGAGATCCTAGAAAATCAAGGGGATCTTCCTAGTTTAGTAAAGCTAGGAAATCCTACCTTGACCGATGCCGATTACCCCTAGTTGTTGCGGTTAAGCCATAACTACCATCGGTCACATTTTAGTCCCCAAAACAACCTTATTTTTGAGGTTGGAAAACATTGGCGATTCCTGAGAGATATCACATCTTTTGAGAACAAGTTTCCATGAGAACACACATGCAAGGAAGGAGATCAAGCATTTTCTCTTACACAGGCATCTAACATTCACCTAGAACCATCTAGTAATCACCCAGCACAGATTTGATCTAACCAAGTAAAAATGAATGCACATGCAGCCCATGTAGGAGCTTTCCAATGTTTGGTGATCCTCAACAACATTCAACCTCTTACAAGCACCTTCATCCATCACTCACAGACATCCAAAACCAGATTCCAAGTAAGTAGAACATTGTACTCCTCTGGTTCATTCATTTCATCATTGTATTGTCATCCTTTGTTCTCTTAGCCACCCATTGACCTCCTTTAATACTCACCCCTCCACATACCCATTAAAACTTCACCAAATCCCACCCAAACAACCTAATACCTCGTTCCAGCCAACCAAGTCCTTTGTGCAATCACAAGGGAGACCCAAAGCTCATTCTGTGGCATTCCTAGTTTTCCATAAGTGACACCGATTATCCCAAACTAGTGTTGGTCACTCTTAACCGAATCATTGGTATCTGTATTTACCAATAGAGCCCAGAACAGTGACCTACCCACCTATTCTCACATCACCCTTAATCACCTGTGACCTTCCTGAGACCTCTGTCAGACCTGCAGAGAACCAAAACCAACTACTTGACCTTCAAATCTTATTTTAACCTAGCCTGTTAGATTAGATATTTCTTATTGTGTTTTTAATGAGATACCTAAATCATTTCAATTACAATAGGATTTACTTCATTACTAGCATTAAATTATTAGTTTCTCCTAGCCAAAAGGAAGCTCTCATGATCATGTGTGAATTTAGAAGTCATACGCGCGTAACCCAACAACTAACATTTCGATAGGTATTCCTCCTATGCCCATTACCATATCTCTGTTTCATCAATATTCAAAGAAACGTCTAAGAATCGGGTGAAATAAAGGTTACAACAACTTTAACATACCCTTTGATTAACTTTTAATCGTAACCTGTATGACCCAAAAATCTACGCAACTCACTTTGACTGGTAGGTGCTTCTAGGCCTAGAATGACTACAACCTTAGCTAGATCAACCAACAAACCTTCCTTACAGATTATATGTCCTAACATTATTCCAAATGGTGTAGTAAATATGCACTTCTTGATGTTCAAAGATATACTCAATTGTCTGCACCGTTCAAACATCAAGCATAGATTGTCGCAATGATCTTTCACAAGCCCATATACTTGCCCAATCATCTAGGTAGACCTATAAGAAGTTATGAATAAATTCTTTGAATGCCCGAAAAACTATACATGAGAATACAACGAGGCACATTTTTTTAATCCAAAAGGCATCATAGTATATGTAAAGCTACCCCATTTAGTAGTAAATGTAGTCTTTTCCTAGTCCTCCGAGCAACGCTAACCTGATGATACCCAAAAAAACCATCTATGAAGGAATATATCTTGCGCCCTGCAACTCCCTCTAGTATTTCCTTCGTAAATGGCATAGGGAATGGGTTTGCTACATAGGAATAATTTTTCTCCCAGTAGTCCACACATATTATAATTCATCCATCCTTATTGATACTAATCACCATTAGACTAACCCATTCTAAATCATCAAGGGGCTTGATAATTCTAGATTTCAACATTTTATCAATTTCTTCTTTTACCTTTTCATGCAAATTGAGTTTCATTTTATAAGGTCACTTCCTAACTGGTCATGCAGCATCCTTAAGTTTTATCTTCATTTCCCAAGTGATTTATGCACACCTTTAAGTTCATGATACCCTTGAGGGAATAAGTCCTGATAATCCCTAAGTAACTCAATGATCTTTGCTACCTCCAAATCTAACCAATAGTCTCCAATAATGGCCTCCTTAGGCTCAGCCTCCGATCCTATATTCATCTTCTTTTTCTTCATGGGTTCATGATAGGCGTGCGTATCCTTGTCTCACACTATCCAATACCTCGCTTACCCCTTGTGAGTGTTCAATATCTAGGATCTCAACTTCCTCATCATCCGGGATGTAAACCATCTTTCCTTTCTCTTTCGAAGGTAAGTGAGTTCAAGTAGTATAGAGTTCATTTCTTCTTCCTTTTCAAAACGTGCTCAGGACTTTGTCTCACAAAATAATTCCTAAATATGCTCTTCTTCTTTTGCACTATCTCCCATGGTTAACCACTTGAAAATTTTTAATGCCTCTTCTATTGGAGGTTGGGAAGAAAATAGTCAAAGGTCTAGATCATTCCTGTAGTCAAATTTTTCCAATTCCAGTCTCTCGATGTAGTTCTATGTATACAGACCGGGAACATGCGCATCCTTGTAGTTTAGAGTATAATATATACACCCTGTGAGTGAAGGTGGTAATGCTTCTTATCCTGTTTTCTAGAGTCTCTCACTCTGTTGAATGTGATGTTGAACAGGTTGATCACCATGATAAGTTTATATCTACATAGGTGCATTCTTCCTTACAAACCTAATATATAGGGCGATTCCCATCTCTTCCCATTCTATAATATTATCTCTGTGGACTACCAACCAATGCGTTGTTGTACCACACAAGGTATTTACTAACATATCTCTTCTCTTAATTTGATCTGTCCACTGTGTTTCCATGACTTTCAAAATTACAAGAAGATCTTATGACCCCGTATACTAAGGTATTGTGCTACCTATCGTCGAATTTTAAAAAGTTCATTCTTGTGTACAACCATGATTTTTACCTCGTGCCCTACCAATTCATATGTACTATGAGCCCAATTGTCATAATAAATAATCCTAGTATCACTAATAGAATGAGAATCCTCCCAATGTAGGATGCCTTCTTTTGATGGCTCATTGGCCTCTGGGTCCTGAATAACATGTACATAAATTCTATTTAAGTCCTCCTCACTTAGAGGCTCAATATATGGTGTAGAATTCCCATCTGTTAGAGGTATCATAACTCTTTCCTCCTTGTTCTCAAAGTTGATATACCCCTTATTAAATATCAAGTCAGTATTATTCGCATAACACCAAGGGAGTCCAAGCAAGGCTGGAAAATTGTCTACTTCTGCAAGTGCTAATACCTCAAAATCCCTAGTGAAATTGGCCCCTTGAATGGTTATAGATGCATCCTTTAAAACTCCTATGGGAGTGGCCTTAGTTCGGTTTGCCATAAACAACACATTTGATGATGTCTGCAATGGAGGCCTCCCCATTTGTACCCATACATCTAATGTAATAACATTTACTTCCGCACTTGTATCAATCAATATGTTGCTCAATAGCCATCCATCCACAACATCTTTCAGATTAATTTCTTTGTCATAGTCAATGCTATCAGGGGGAAGATTTGCATGTAGAATATGTCATCTAGTATCAATACTAGCACGCAGAGTGTTCCCTTTTAACCAACTTCCTAATAGTGGAATAATGTTCTCCTAGCGTAACATTTTGCACACTTATCTCAGATCATCGATATTAATTTGGACTATCTTTGATGCTTTCTTCTACTCCTTTAGGTATTGTATCTCACCCTAAAGATTCCTTAACACTTCCATGGTATCCTAGTAAACTTCCTTCTGATGAGTAGGATTTTATTACCTTGCATGCAAAACCTACTCCTTGGTGATCATAGGCTTCTAGTATGATGCCTCCTGCTTGCGCGCCACTTCAGCTCATGTAGTAATATTCACTATCAATTCCTCACGTCCTTCTTCTATCTTGGGCATCCACTGATATTCTACCGCGTGCTAGATTCTAACCATCTCGGTGCCTTTGTTTTCTTGCTTATGCTACTTACTCAAATGCTCATATAAGTTTGGGAACTCTTCATAGCTATGTTTCTTTCCATAAAAAGAACATGCAATATTATGAATACATTCACGATTATAGTGGTCAGGATATCTGCATGTATAACATGTTCCACGAGGGAACTCACCTCTTCCTCCACCATGGCCTCATCCTCCATATCCACCACGATATCCACATCCCCTTCCATGACCTCCTTCAAAATGCACCTCATTCTGTCATAGCACGTTTGATTATGATCCTGATCTTGGTGCTCATTCTTACCCTTAGAATTATCCATTACACTTGTCTGTCATACCCCAATGTCTATAGCATCCTGGATCGACAATCAATCAACCACAAAGTTGTTCGAGATCATGGGTCTTGGATCGGAAACTTTTACAAAAGCAAGAAACATTCTTCCTTATCATACACTGCTTTTGTAACAAAGGATAGTGAATAGAATCATGATTCAAATGATAGGTCTCATAATCCAATAGTAATGAGTGTACGAGATCTACGAGGACAACTATATTTGGTGTGACCTTCCACCTCACAATCATGTACACCAAACTCATGAGTGCATTTCATGGGCTGAATTTTCTGATAGCTTCTCTAACTACTTTTCCATATCTATAATTTATGCCTCTAATAATGACTAATGTCGTTGTCAATGCTCCCAACCGCCTCAACACATAAAGCTACTTCTAGTGCTCGATGTGGGTCGAGTGTATGTCTTATGTGATAGTGCTCTTTTGAATGGTGTAATCAATCCTCCAACAAACCATTGTGCATGTTGGTTGGTGTGAATATCATAAGAAATCTTAGATAGAAGTGTCTTAAAGTGGGCATCTTACTCACGTAAAATCTCGGTGATGCCCGCTTGATATCTTTGAGTGCTACTGATAATTTTTGCTCAAATTATGGGATATAGAACTCTTTTAAGAAAGCATCCTTTAACGCTGCATAATCCATGCAAGTTTGATCAGGGTCAAACTTCCTATACCAGATTTTGTTCTTGTCCTGTAAGGTAGTAGAAAATTGAATTTCCTTTCACTTAACAACCACAATCCCTTTAGTGCACCACAAGATCTCACACATATGCACATGTTTGACAAAGCATCCTCTATGCCTCTATACTCCGGGAGATGAAGAGACATCTCCATATAAATGTTTTGTGGTTGTTACGGACCTTGACCACCTGATCCAGAACCTCCTGTGTTTCCTCTACCTCCAGAACCACCAGATCCACTAGAACTAGAACCACCTATACCTCTTGATCCTCCACCTATAGCTAGAATAGGACCTATAGATGTACTCCCCTATGCTTCGATAGTAGTACTATATTAAACCCCTATAGTCTATGAGGTAGTTCCACTTCCAGAGGTGAATCCAACATTCTGCATGCTCACATTCTATGTGGATGATGTGCCTAAGAATGTTCCTCTAAATATCATTAAAGTTGTCTTTTCTTGCCATTGATGTACTTGCTCCCTAACTTACTCCTTCTCTCCTACTTCCCAAGTTATCTTGTTGGTTACTTGTCGTACTAGATACTAAAAAACCAAGTGCAAGGGCTAGGTCACCAGGTGGATTAAGATGCACGCCGTGGCCGGGTAGTCTCTACTAGCGCACTTGTGTGTGAGGCTAAGGGGGATCTCTATTATGTTTTCTAAGATGGGTGCGTTCCTAATGCTCTGGCTCCATATCTTCTACATGAGTGTAAATCCTTCATGAGATATCTCTCTCCTCAAAGACATACTTTCTGCAATGGAACACTACTTCTCTATCTCCCTCTCGCACACTTCATTATACTTGAGCCGCCTCTCCTCTCTCTACCTTTCTACCACTAGGTCTTCCATATCTCACCAAACATATTCTTGCCATTACGCGTGGTGAATTTTAGTTAGCCATTGGTTTACTCTCCATCTTTAAAGTTACCATCAAGATCTTGATTTCAGTGGAATACTTTACAGATATACTCCTCTTGGATACCGCAAAAATTGGAATTCAGCTACCTCCAAGAAAGAATACATCGAAATTGAATATTCTAGAATATAACTATTTAGAACACCATGAAACCATGTATCCACAACGCGAGTCCAGATTGAATCAGAATCATAAAGGGCCTGAAATTATTCCGTGTCCAAACAAGCACGTGATACCTCCAATTCCACTAAGATTCATAAGTAGTAAGCCACTCATATAGTTCTACAAGAAAGATAGTGAAAAATATCTCATATATCCTATCATACAGATTTTGTTCTACCCAAGTGTGTGTGTTAAATTTAGATCTACTACTGAACCGTCATGCATATTCTTCCTCTAGATCATATATCCACTCTTGAATACTTGTTAGAGTTAACCAAGTACATATTCATTCATGAAACCATCTTGAAAACAACTGAAAAAGAGGTCCTGGTAATGGAACCAATGATGCAACCTAGAATTTACTAGGTAACTCCCTAATTGCATTGGCACATCATTCAAACCTAGACTGAGTGCTCACCCGAAAGGCGCAAAGGTACTAGGTCCCTCTTTAGGGTTGTTGTAGCAGGATGCTAGTGCGATGAAGAAAGAAACATATACTTCTATAACTAATCCATCATTCTACAATGCATACCATATTTAGATATATGAAGGAACAAGCTTTAAATAGTAATCATTATTGAATCAATAACATGCACCACTCAATTACACATAGGAATGAAACTTAGTTTCAGCCAATATCTTCCATCTATTAATAAACACAGAAGCTTCTTACAGTAATGTCAATCTCTACCGATGCACACATGGATCTATTACAGTAATCCCATCGTATATCTCTGTATCACACAAACGCATACATTACTACTATGTGATTCTTATCATATATATAGGGTGGGGACTTACCCTTCACCACTTATCCATTCCAGAAATAGGCAACATGCTATTAATAGCCACACATCATTTACGAGGCATAGCCACACATGAAAGTGTGCTATCTATAGACCTCTTATAGTTAACTAAAGTGAAAATCCTATTCTTAGCTCGTTTCCATGTAAAACGCTTAGATCCGATACTCTAAAGATAGATAATGTGTGGCGCGCATGTATCGCATCGTTGGTGTGTTCCATACATTGTCTTCTAAAAATATGTCTTTATGGTAAAAATTGGCTAAGTCGTAAATGTTGAACTTGCCCTCCATGCGGGTTCTTCTTGTCCCTCCACTCTCTTAAACCTATCCTGCTTTCCCGCGTGGACTTCTTGTGTGAGTTCTGTCAAGTGTTCTCGATCAACATGGTGCCCTTGTTTTTCTTTCCTCTTGGTTGGTTTTAGCAGTATGTTGATGAAATGTATGTTGGTATTTGCACTTGGTATTAGTTGCATGGCTTATCATGGTTGTTTTTTATTTACATTGATGATCATAGGATTCATATTCATCTTTTGAGTTAGTCGGTGGAACAATTGGAGCTTACGTAGATCCCGATAATATGGATGGATGTACATGGTGAGTTTGTACATGTGGATACATTCAATTTTGTGAGTCTATGATGATGCGAGATGTTTGATTTGCACATGGATGCCTTTGAGCATGCTTTAGGGATGTTTGGATTTCCTCTTGCTACTATTTTACTCCATTGAGATGTTATCTCGCAAATGATTGTCTCGGACATGCTAGTTGTTTATGCGCAGGTTGGATTTGTGGATTGCAAGTGTTTGGATTATTTGAGTTATGCGAGGTTTGTGGATTGATCACCCACTATGTGTAGGTAGAAATCATTTTGCTTGTCATTACCCTAGATCTTGTTTTGCTTTTACATATTCTATTTTGAATTCTCATGGACATTTGCATTAGTGGTTGCATGGAGACATGGATAGATGGTTGGAGAACATGATTAGTTTTACAATTATGGCTATGTATGTGATTGAGGCTTAATAATTTAGTTTGAGTGGGAGCTCTTGCATGTGTGTTAGTCATGATGGCTTGTTGCATGAGGAGCTAGGTTGGCATGTTTTCCCGATACAAACAATTGGTATGGTGTTACAAAAGTGGGATCTTAAGGCTTGGTGTCACGAGATCAGTTGTAGCTTTGTGTTAATTTGTTAATTCATTGCTTTATCTTCTTGGTTTGATCTTCTTGGTTTATTTTTAAGAGAATTTTTTAAGGAATGAGTAGATGGTCTTCACAGTGTGTAGAGGATGGTGATGTACCAGTACATGTACAGAGGTTCAACAATTTATCTCTAAGTGGGAGTTTGTTATGTTGTGGAGATAAATAGATTCACTGGAGCATGCTTTATAAGGTGAATGGGAAACAAAGTGACTGACATAAGTCAGGGAGTGACCAGCATTGTTCATGATGTGACTAGCATCGGTTAGACAGTAACTGACATCGGTTACCTATGCGAGAGTGTTTTTTATAAGTCATGGGATTTAGTATAGTTTTTGTTTTAAAGCTAATTTAAAGGATGTAATTACATGGCTATTGAACCCTAAGTTTTTCTAAGCTTATGTAAGCTAGAAAACTAGGGTTAGAACATAAGGAATGAGTAAAGAGAAGAATTGAGCTATCCTTGGATGAAAGGATGGAGAAGAAAAAAAAAGAAAAATCAAATTGCATGAAGACAAGAGCTTTCATGGAGAGAATCTTAAAATAAGGAAAGTGAAGGTACACTATTGGTGAGAAGATGGTATTATCTTCTACTGTATTTCCTTTTTATTATTTGGTCTCATGTAATGGCTTGCATAGTATGCAAAACACTTAGTGTTTCTTCTTGTTAGATCCAAAGGTTGTGAGATATTGTATTAGAGATCCATGAGATCATGATGTATTTTTTATCCATAGGAATCTCGTATTGTAGAGGAATTTGTCTCCATGTTTTCGAGAGGATGATGCGGTGATGGAGGAGATACTTACTTCTTGGTGCATGGTTACTGATTTCACATTGGTAGAACCTTCTAGAGATCTTGTTTACTGATTCACAGAGACAATGAGAGCTTGGTTGCACAGTGGTAGATGCATGGTAGCTTCAGGTATGTGAGATTTGGTGGTGTTTAAGAGGCATGGTTCAGAGTGCACTCGGTTATATTTTGTTAGAGATCCGGAGGAGACACAAGTAGTGGTATGGAGACACAATTTAGTGTACTTAGGTAGATCTGGCTATAGATCTAGAGGAAGAGATACTCTTATAGAGATACATGTACTCTTATGCGAAGAGTTGGTTTATAATCTCTTGTTATATATGAGATCTCTATCTTTGGTGGACGTATCCCACATTGGGTGAACCACGGTACATGTTGTGTTATGTGTGTATACTTTTTTGTGATTTATATTATTCTTATGTGTACTTCCACTATTGTAGATTTTTGGGGATTTTTAGATCGTATTTTCATGTTTTGGATTTGATATTCTATAGTTGCAAATGTTTCCATATAGACCCATCCCCAGTGAGTGTCATGGGTAGTTAGGGGATAAAGATAGGTAGGATAAAAGCTATAAAAATCATAGGGATGTAGATCTAGGTGGTAAGGGATAAAAGTGTCCCAAAGAAAGATAATTAGAGGCAATTAGCCAATGGATATTAATTAATTAATGAGGATTAATTAATGTTTATTAATGAAGATTAATGGGAATGGGCTAATAGATGGGAATTTAATTAAATTAATATTAAGTGGGATGAATTAAACTAATGGGGTCTAGCTAGGACCATGGTGAAATATGCACACGTGGGTAGACATGGGTAGAGATACTAATTTTAGGTGTCTATAGTTGCCCCATTTTGTCGAGTGGTTTGCATTAAGAAGATGATGAACTAAAATTAAACTAAACTATAAGAAAGTATAACAATAGTTAATCTAATATAAGAGGACTAAAATGTTGTAAATTACGTTAAAACAATATGGAATGATTTTAAATAATTATATCAAATGAAATAAAACCCTAAGTATGTAAAGATGTAGAAGGAAAGCACTTAGCTAATTGCTAGAGAATGTCGCAAGTTTCCAGCAGTCCATCGAGGATTCAAAGAGAAAGGAAAAATAATCAAAGGTCCTGTAAAGGATATATCTAGAATATATAAGGAGATTGCAGTGCCTAAGAAGATGTCTGGGGCACCATGGTCTAAAGAATAGGTGCCCTGGTCTCTGTAAAAGCTCATAATATGATTTTGGTAGTGTTATAAAATACCCGAATATTCTATCTGTTCACCTTTGGATCTACCAAACTATGCCAGATGTATGAAATAATGCAAGATTAAGGAATGACCTACATAAGACAAATAAGTACCAAAACCCGAAAACAAAAGATGCAAAATGAATGGGTCAAATTGACCTCGGCTACCAAAATAGTTGGCTTATTAATCTAAGCATTGCACTACATTTTGGACCTCAATGTATTTATATTTTGTGTGTGTGCATATCATGCCTTAGGTGCTATTGTGCCATTCACACTTTATGAAGTAGTGAGAAATAATAACTATAGAAAATTTACTATCATGTGTGTATGAAATAGAATAAAATCCCTCCCCTATACTATGTGTTTTGATGCAGATCTCCTAGCCTTGATGCATGGAACTATGTGGATGTGAGTGATGAAATGGATGCAACTCTAGAAGGATTTATAGTAAGAACTAACACTAAGACCCTCATTATGGTCTCATAACTTTATATTTATATTGTTCTCTTGCTCAAATTTTGTAATTAACCCTAACATGGCCGACTAGGAAAAATATAAGGATGCAAAACAACTAGAAAGAACCCAACAAGAAAAGGGAAAATAGAACAAGGACTCGGGGTACCTAGGAGGGACCAGGGCACCGTATAGGCTTGGGCACCCCGGTTCAAAGCTAAAATGATGATACAATGATGAAATATGTTGGAATGATGAAATAAAAAGGTAAAATAAGATCACTAAAAGGTGGGATAAATTAGTAATTTATTCACTTGAAAACCTTCTAAATAGTAGTATGAGACTAGGATAAATAATGTCTAAAGTGCATGATTTTGTGACTAAAGTTTTCCCCCACTTTATGTTGGTGAGTAGAACTCTTCATAAGATAAATTAGATAGAGATGTCGGCTTGATATTTGTGCAGAGTGTAGTAGAGACATATCAATGGACTAGACTTAAGCATGCAATGAGAAAAAGAAAAAGTGGAGGATCGTGGATTCTAAAGATGAAAAATGCACATAAAAAGTGATGAGAGTGCACCTAGGGTGAAAAATGTTTGTATTTGTTACGGTGTGTAGTGTACCTGCATGGTTAGTAATGGAAAGCGCCATCATGGTGTTATGTCATTATCATCATCTTCTTCATCGTAATCATTATTATTGCCCCCAATTTTACAATTTGTTTCTCATATGTCCGGACCTACAAGGATAAAACGATCAAGTAGTAAAATATACATGTATGTAAAAATGTTGTGTAAAATACGCATGTGTATAGTAATGTGTAAAATATGCAAATGTTAAATACGTGAAAAGGGAAGTGTTAATGGAACATGTGGACATGATCCATGTCAAGAGAAAAGGGTGTATAAAGATATCCTTTACTAATGTGAGTTTTTTAGGTGATCTCACGCCACCATGGTGAAGATTTATAGGGAGGAAATCCTCTATGTCCTCTAACTCTAACCATTTATGCTAAAAAGTTGTGAAGAGATTTATAACATCTAAGTTTTTAGGGTGATCCAACACCAAATGGCAAAAGTAGTGTAGAGATTCACACACACCGTAACCACAAGCCTATAACTCCTTCCCAGAAATGTTAAAGGACACCATGTCCTATAAAGGCCATTATGCATGGAGTTCATAGACTGGTCTAAACTCAGTCATTGTATGTAAACCAAAAATGCCAAGGGTGGAAAGTGTACTATACTAAACTATTAAAAATACACTATTTTAGTATGTAAAACCATTAATTATCCCCCTATTTAGGGGCACATGCGATGTCATCTAAAGGAAAATTTGGCCCCAAAATAAGACCTACCACACTTTGACTGTAGAACTCTCTACCTGCAGGGGAAAGGGAAAATTCTTGGTAGAAACCAAGGCACACAGAAAAGGGGATGGCTATCCAAATAAAGTGTCATTCGAAAACACATGAATGCAATAATACAAGTGTAAAAATGCAGACAATGTAGGAATTACTAACCAAAGTAGTGTAAACACGTAAGAAAAGATGTAGACCACACAAAGTGGTTTACAAATATGGGAAATCACTCACAAGATGTCGCAAGAAATAGAATTCCATCATGACCACTAACAACAAACAAGTGTGCACACAAGGAAAGGAAAATATCGCATACAATGGTAAACAATGGAAGACAAGTATAGAAAGAAAACAATTAGTAATGAAAACATGTAATCCTACGAAACAAGTGCTACACATGGAACACCCGTTAGCATGTTAGAGTAATATATAATATTTCAAAGAGTGTATGTTCAAGTAAATGTAAGATGCTAATTATAAAATGAAATAATAACACTGGATAAGATGAATGTGGATTCCCAAAGTGAAAATTATAGGAAGGGTAGAAGGCGAGCATCCATGTCGCATGGAAAATTCTTGATTCGCAATCAAACTAAACAAAGGCGTGAAGGAGCATGTGTGTAGGATATGGATAATTCCATATAATAATTCAACCTAATATGTGTAGTAAAGTGATCATGAAAAACACTATCAAACAAAATTAAATTCCCTCAAGACAATGCAATATGTTGTGGATGGATGGAATGGAATGCAAGATGCATGGTAGGAGTAACATGCCCCGAATGTATGGAAGTGTATGCAATGAAATGTAAACTAGAGTGTGTCATCGGGAAATGGTTAGTAGTGTTTTTTTGTGTCTAGCACACTATGATGAGTGTGTATATGTAATGGTGATGAGATGTGACATGTGGAGAGATGTGCATGAACCCTATAGCCAAAGCGTATATCATGAATTTTTGGATGGATGGGTGATGATTCATCCCTAAGCGTATATCATTATATGATAAAAAGATGAGTGATGATTTAGCATTAAGTGTATAACACTATAGAATGAATGGATGGAGATGGGTGATGATTTAGCCTAAAGCGTATGTCACTACAAGATGAAAAGAGGGAGTGGTGATGTAACCTAAGGTGTATACCACTATAAGATGATAATAGAGGTGGTGATTTAGAATAAAGTGTATACTAGTACTATAGGAAAGGATGGAGGTGGGTTACGATTAATCCTAAAGCGTATGTCACTATCCTAAAAATTTCGCATGATGAAATGTCACATGGTGAGTGTAAGGTCTATTTGATTGGTAAACCCTTGCAGTAGCCAAGTATGGTCCGAGGAACTAAATTGTGTCATATGGTGGTGATTGCAACATGTAGAACAATGTAGTGTATGTAGTAATGATAAAATGACTATAGGATAATTAGAATTTATAAATGTGTGGTATGAATAATGCAACGTAGGATGTGTAGGGTATGTAAGATGTATATCTTGTGTAATGTGTGAAATGTGATAATAGGTGTAGATAGGAATAGAATATGTAAGGATAAAATTTAAAGCTAGACCCATATGTAATGTAATATAGAGTAATATGTAGAATGTATGTGCAAATGCATAGTAGGATGATGTAGAGGTTATGCATGGATAGTGTAATAATGTATGTGTTGTGTAGGGTAAGGACTAGTAAAATGTAGAATGTAGGGATGAAATGTAAAACTAGACTCATAGGTAATGACGAATAGTATAATATAGAAAATACACAGTGTATAATGTGACAAAGTGCGTAGATATCAAAATGAATGTAATACATAGGTGAGGAATAGTATAATGTATAATAAGTGTAGAATGAATGGTGTATGACACGCAATGTATGGTGGAATGAAATGTATAATGCCTAAGGTGTAGTGTGTGGGTTTTAGTGGAATGGTAATCCATTAACAGTCAAGTTTGAACTGAAGCACAAGAGTGTGTCATCACAACACTAAGATGTGGTAGGATTATGCGTATGCTATGAGATTAATGTATGTTAATGCAAAATTAAAATATGCATGGATACTAAGATTAGGGGCGAATGTGGGATGTTATGCCCCCAAGTGTATGATAATGCATGTACTATGTAATAAATGATGTATAGGGGTGATGAGACATTATGGATTTTGTTTAATTGATTATGCATAAGGAGTATTATAGACATGTGTATGTATAGATGGTGATGTAATGGAGAAATGTAAGATGAAACGAGGTTCTTTATGGTAAAATACCCCTCAACAGTTATATAATAACCTTCATAATATGAGTGTTTCATCAAGAGGGTAGAGTAACAAGAGTCACCTACCAAAGGCCAAGTTTGTGCATAGTGGGAGTTTGTTAGAAAAAGTTTGTAGTAGAACTAGGTGGTGGTGGGAAATTGTAAATTTATCATAAACACTAAGAGGAGGATCAAATGCTTCAAAAACTTAATTGGTTGGAGTGTATATTTTGGAAGAGGCCATGTTGTATTGAGTCTCAAGGGAGAGTACTTATGTTTATCTAATAATGCAAAGTACATAACCTAGTAGGAGTGGTTTGTGAACTAATTTTGATAGGTGGTTGACATTTTTGACTTGGGGATACCGTAGATGATTTCTTAGGTGGAACTTGAATAACTGAAGAAGGTGTATGAGAAGAGGTATGGTGATTCTCAGTAAGTGGAGAAGATACAACATCAGAAATAGGAGATTCTGGGATGGAAAAATGGTATTTTTCGACTAGGAGAAGAAGCAATATGCTCATGTGAGGGATTATAAACATCAAGCATGTAATGAATGAGAGGAGTATATAAAACTTCTTTAGAAAGAGTAGAGGAGGATCCCTAGTAGCTATAGGTGTTTTCTTAGATGGATATTGACTAATTGAGGAAGGAATAGACTTAGGAGTCCATGTGGGTGTCACATTTGGAAGGGGATGTTGTGTCTTGAATGAAATAAGAATTTGTATTAGGAAATGCAGAGTGTGGAAATAATTTTCATTATTTCCATTGATTCAATGATAATTTTAGTATATATGACCGGATATTTTTCTAATCGACAAGGTAAATAGTAATGAGTACGTGGTAGAATGATCAACTCGACGACTAAGGATTTGAGTAAGGATTGCATGTGGCATGGTATTATGGTCAAATATGAGAGGCTCAGGAAATGACATGTCTTGAGGTTCAGCTAGATGACATGTAGTAGACATAGATTGTATATAAGATGTAGAAGGAGAAAAAACATGTGATTGAGAAGCATCCTTAAGCTATTGGATTTCAGATCTAAGAGATGTGATCATTGATTCCATAGATTGCATAGAGGATGTATGTGATTGAGAAGCATCCTTAAGTTGTTGGATTTCAGATCTAAGAGATGTGATCATTGATTCCATATATTACATAGAGGATGTATGCAATTGAGAAGCATCCTTAGACTATTGACCTTCAGATCTAAGATATGTGATTGTGGATTCCATGACAAAAAAATTGCATGTAAGGCCAAAATCAGTTCTAAGATGGGTTGGTTAGATGGAGGGTTGACAAAGAAACAATGAAGCATAACACTTAATTCATGCATAGGAATATTATCATCATAATAATTAGTGTCTAAGGAAATTTGGAAAACATCCTGGAAAGTAGGATGTTTCTTAAGTAAATCAGATAAGGAGACTTGATAACCCATGATAGGGAAAATAAGGATCTTAAGTGTGAAGAGAGTCGAGTTTAGAACTAAACTATAGGAAAGTATAATAATAGTTAATCTAATATAGGAGGACTAAAATGTTGTAATCCACACTAAAACAATATCAAATGATTTTAAATAATGATATCATATGAAATAAAACCCTAGTATGCAAAGATGTAGAAGGAAAGAGCTTAGTTGGTTATGGAGACTATCACAAGTTGTTACAGTGTCCGGCTATGGATTCCATGAGCAGGAAATATCACTTAGAGGTCTCGTAAAAGCCATATCTAGAAGATAAAAGGATATTTGTAACACCTAACAAGGTATTGGGGTGCCATGGTCTAAGTAATAGGCTCACTAGTCTCTATAAAAGCTCATAATCTAATTTTGACAGTGTCACAAAATACCCTAGAATTTTCTCTTTCTATCACATTGTATCCGCCACCTTTGGATGTATGGAATAATGTAAGATGGAGGAATGACTGGAAAATACAAAGAATTATTAAAAATCCAAAAATAAAATATGCAAAATGAATGGGTCGATTGATCTCAAATTTGCCACCAAAGTGGGATTATTAAAAATTATTAACTAAAATTAAACTAAACTATAAGAAAGTATACCAATAGTTAATCTAATATAGGAGGACTAAAACACTTTAAAATACACTAAAAAATATGGAATGATTTTAAATAATTATATAAAATAAAATAAAACCTTAAGTAAACAATGATGTAGAAGGAAAGCACTTAAATATGTTGCAGTAAGTTCCCACAGTCCATTGTGGATTCCAGGAGTAGGGAAGATCACTCGAGAGGTCCCGTAGAGGACATTTTGGAAGATATAAGGAGACCTGTAGCACTTGGGAAGGTGCGGGGTTCCTTGAGGCACCCCAGTCTGCAGAATATCCAACCGCGTCTCTATAAAATCTCCAAATATGATTTTAGCTTTGTCACAAAACACCATGGAATATTCTTTGTCTATCGCACTAGATCTTCCAAATCTGCGTCGGATGTATGAAATAATGCAAGATGGAGGAATGGCCTAAAAAAGATAAAGTATCAAAATCCTAAAAAGAAAGATGTAAAATGAATGGGTCATAATGACCTCGAGTTGCCACAACAAGTGGGTTTACTAATCTAAGTGTTGAACTATATTTCGGACCCAAGTATAGTTTTGGTGTGTATGTCCATGTCGTGCCCTAGGTGATCTTGTGTTAGTCACAATTTGTGAAGTAGTGAGCAATAATAACTATAGAAAATGTACTAGCGTGTGTACATGGAATAAAATAGAATCCATCCCCCTATCTTATGTGTGTTGATATAGATCTCCTAGCCTTGATGCATGGAACTATGCGGATAAAAGTGGTACAATGTGTGTTCAAAGAAAGGTTGAAAAAGCTATGGAAATGGGGTAAGAACACTTAAGAAACCCCAAAGCTTTGTGAAAAACCAATCAATGGACCATCAGATAAGAAATGAACAAGGATTCCTACTTTGCATGCATTAAACTTGAAGTAAACAAGAAAAATAACAAATATAATTACCCTCTATTCTTGAAAGCTTAAGTAAATGAGCCTAATAAGGATCTAAGCAATCAGTTTGTGCTTAAGAGAATGGGATCTCACCATTAATGGCTTCAAGGCCAATGGTTCTTCCCATTTACTCTATGCTTGTATGTGTTGCAATGATAAAGCAAATAGCTCAATAAATGAAATAAAATCTTAATCCTAGCAATAATACTATAGTTTATGTTAGAGGGAAGAAGTGTTCTTAGAAATGAGAGGGGGTAATGGGCTATTTATAGTTTTCCATTTGGGAAATGCGAGGCTTTTGGTGCATGTGGGACTAAAAAGGAGTAAAAAGTTGATTAGTGAGTCAAAGTAAGATTTGACTAGGTTTAGATGAGGTTGAACACGGTTAGGACTAGTTAAACTAGGTTAGAGAGAAAATAGGCTTTTGAAACAATTGTGAGAGGCATAATCAATCTAATGAAATGGATTGATACTCTAAGAAAAGTGATAGAAGTAATTTAGACGAGAATCGGAAGAGGATCTAGCCAATAAGAGGCTATATCAACCTATTTAATTGACTTATAAGAGGAATACAACCAAAATAGTGTTGTAAGAGGGGAGTTAGATAGGTCTAACTGATGGTATGCCATCACTTTACGAGGAGGAGAATAGTTAGTGAAATATTAGGAATAATAGTGATTTGATAAAACTACAAGTGTCTATACAATGGATGCAATTCTAGATGGAGTGATAGTAGTAAGTGACACTAGGACCCTTATTATGGTCTCATAACTTTATATTTGTAGGGTTCTCTTGCTCTAATTTCATAATTAATCGACATGGCCGACTAGGAAAACGATAAGGATAAAAAACGTCTATAAAGAACCAAAAAAGGCAGGAAAATAGAACAAGGATTGGGGCACCCCGGGTGGACCTGGAGCGCCCGGGAACCCTAGGGCAGAGGCATGGGTGCCCTAGTTTACGCTAAAATTATGGGACAGTGACGAAATAGGTGGGCATGTATGTGAAAATATGCAGGAATGATGAAATGAAAAGGTAAAATAAGATGGCCAAAAGGTGGGATTAATTAGTACTTTTGTCACTTGAGAACCTTCTAAATAGTAGTATGGGACCGGGCTAAATAATTTCTAAAGTGTATGATTTTGTGACTACATAAGCCATGAGACAAAAAATATGAGCAAAAAAGAGTAGCATAATGACTAATGTAAGATTGATGATGGTATCCCCCTCAAACAAGGGATCGAGAATGCAAAGGGAAATCAATGACGAGTTTTAAAAATGTAGATGATGAAGGGTGGGTGGGTGAAGAAAGATAGGTAAAATGATAAGGTAAGGTAAGATTACCCAAGAAAAACATATCACAATAACAATAAAAACCTATGACAGTGATTCTTATATCATGTTGGTAGGGGACATAGGGTGGTCTCAATGGAGATGGCGACAATGCTCTACGGGTCAATGAGTAGGCAAAAATCACTGTGAAATGGAGAGAATCTAATGGGAAACCTCTTGAATGGATGTTGTTCGAAGTGACCAATGGTTCATAGGAAAACATCAAACTATACACAAATAAAGGTGAAAATAAATCTCTCATACGTGAGGAATCGAGAAAAAAGGGTTTGCATCCACAAGGGACGAGGATGAAAATAAATGTGCCCCAATACATGACAAAAAAATGTCCAAAAAGGTGAGATGCAAAAAAGTGATGATATTAAATTCCTCAAGGGGAAATAAATATGGCCACAAAGGTGGACTTTTGAGAACATAGATGATGAGATGGTGCCCTAGAAAAAGAGCACAAAACAAATGAGGAGAGAAATAATGGTGCCCTAATAAAGGGCATGATAATGGCCAAGGAGGAGAAATATAAAAAGATGAGGTATGGTGTCCCTAGAGGGAACAAAAATATGGCCACAAAAGTGGACTTGAGATGAGATATGGATGATAATATGGTGCCCTAATAAAGGACATGAAAAAATAAATAACGATATAAAGTGCCCCAAGGGGAATAAATATGGCCACAAGTGTGGAATTTAGATAAGATGAAATGATGAAATGGTGCCCTATAAAAAGAGCACAAATATGTCTAAAAAGGAGGGATAAGAAAATGTGTGATACAATGCCCTGAGAGGGAACAAAAAGATGGTCACAAGAGTGGAATTAAGATGTGGTAGATCAGATAATATTTGATGAGATAGATAAGATGTAATATATGAGATGAGATAAGATAATAGATATTGATCAAACTAGATGTCAAAATAAATAATGGTGCTACGTCAAAACAAGGAAAGCACAAGGAAAGAATTCCACCAATAGCATTGGAGATAAACAAGTAGGGGATCCAAGTAATGCAAGGCACATGTGACTAAAAATGATGCCAACATATAACCGACCATAGTTAGTTATACCAAAGATCATGAGGAGATATGGATGAAAGAAGCTCATGGACATAATGTGAAAATGACAAAGGGATTTTTGATGTAACTTGTATGCGTGGGAGAGGGTTATCCAAGAGTGATGTTCCCTAAATCTATGCCCTAGCTATGGGAAGGGGAAAGAGAAAACTGATCAATGCGGGAAGTTTGCTAGAAGAAAGTTGATCAATACGAGAATCTTTCTTAGGATGCTAATAAAATGGAAGGTTGATCAATATGGGAAGCCTTCAATGCCATAATACAAAAGAGTATCCATCCTTCGAGGGTATGGTCTACTTTATACATATATGATATAGATGGAAAGAATGATATACATGATAGTCATCCTTTGAGGGATCGGTCTATTTATTTGATTTGATTTGATTTTTTTTTCTTTTTTTTTGAACAGTTGTCCTTTAAGGGAGCATCCTATTTTTATATCTTGTATTTTGATATGAGCATCCATGAATTTTGAATTCAACATGGGGAAGATCTGCTCATATCTAGGTAGACCACTTAGGAGGGGACAATAAACATACAAGAGACACCTATGAACCTTTGCATAGTTTCAAGAGGTAAACAAGGGGTGGTGGATGTAATGATTGTGAGGTTATCACCAAGAAGGGAGAACCTATTCATAAGGAAAATTCCATGGGAAGATCTTTGGTTCCCATATTTAAGTTCATGTCTAAGAAAGTGACAGTAGACCAAATAATTCCAAATCATTACAATGATAGATGAACGAATCTAATGATGGAAGGATGATCTAAATATATGACTAAGTGCTCACAAGTATACATGCTAATAGTAGAATGGTTGCAAGTGCAATGTGTTAAGAGGTTTCACTTCAGTTTATCATCAAGGGAGGCCAACGACAGATAGGCTCGACCCATACTTATGTGTGATAATGTGGGGAAAATTTTCAATGTTGGATCACTTCTAGAGTAGGACAAGGTCAATGATGTAAAAATTCATAATAAGATGAGATGATAGATTACAAAATATGGGATTCAATGAGATATATGAGAGGATACAACATCTATGCACTACCTTTGAGGAAGTGAAAAACATGCATCCCTAATGAGATGAATAGATGATCCCTCAAAAGAGGGACAAATATGACCACAATGGTGGATTTTGATGAAAATATGGTGCCACAAAAATAGAAACAAATATGACCACAAAGGTGGAATTTGAATGGAAAATAAGGTGCCCCAAAAGAGGCACAAATATGGCCACAAAGGTGGACTTTGATGAAAAAGATGAATGTCTCCCCAATGGAGGAAAAGTATGGCCACAATGGTGGAATTAAGATGAAGAGAAATGGTCCCCAAGGGAGGGACAAAGATGAACGGAAAGGACAAATATGGCCACAACGGTGGACTTGGGACTAAAAAAATATGGTGCCCTTGAAGAGGCACAAATATGGCCGCAAATGTTGACTTTGATGAAAACCAAGATGAATGGTCCCCAAAGGAGGGAAAAATATGGCCAAAATGGTGGACTTTGATGAAGAGAAAAGGTGAATGGTCCCCCAAAGGAGGGAAAATATGGCCACAATGGTGGACTTAGGATGAGGAAAAAAGGTCTCCCAAAGGAGGGACAAATATGGCCACAAAGGTTAACTTTGGATGGAAATATGATGCCCCAAAAGAGGCACAAATATGGCCACAAAAATGGACTTTGGATGAGATAAGATGGTAGACAAATTTATAGGCTTAAGATGAGACAATAAACTGGATAAGACCATATGATATGGATCGAGATAAGATTTGGATGAGTTAAACAAGAAAAATGCCAAGAATAGAAAGGAATTAATCCATGCAAATAGACCGATCCTAGAATGAAGTCCCCCAGTGTCAAGGGAGTTATTTGATGGATAGGGGGATAAATTGATGTGGATAAGATGTGAAAGGATCAATAATAAGGGAGAATCCTCCCTAGTGAAGAATATTAAGTTGGTCAACTAAGATGTAGATGAGTGGTGGATTTTGATGGGATTGGATGGGATTATTAGATAGAATGTTGATGACATATTTTGGATTTAGATCGGATAGATGGTTGGGGTCATAAGGGTGATTGGAAAGACAAACATTATCAGTGGAAAATGGAGGACCTTCCATAGGAGGAGTGATATGTAAAGGAGAGATGATTGTTGTCCAAATTTCTTGTTCATTAATCAAATTAATGCACTAGATAATAAATAAATTAGTAACTTAGAAATAAAGGATGTTTTATATTACCTCAAATGCTTCATGCTTGATACGGGAACTAAATTATGGATCTTCCCTATGAGACCTACAAATAAGATAGACTGAAAACAAGATTTTGATTAGATAAATATATGTGGGGGTTTCCGACTAAGTGGTTCTAAGAAGGTTTTGAATTATTTAGTAGATGTTAACCCTTGTTTGTTTAGAAAGGATGAAATAAAACAAGTGTTATAAATAAAATGAAAAAAAAAATATCAATGATGAATCTAGAAATTGATTAAGATGGATTTTAAAGTTGATTTGATTGAAATGAACTGTAAAATAAGTGTTACCTAGTCTTGGTTGACATTGACCCGCAGTAAGTAAAAGGTAGGTCGAGGGAAACTTAGGAGGATGGATATGAATTTGTGGATGAAATATGTAGACTTGTAGTGTCTTTGAGTGATCTGAAGTTGATAAGGACTTAGAAGCTATTGTTGTCCGAGTATTTGCGGGAGAGAAGAAAAAAAGAAGTAGGGAGATAGGATGAAGGATGAAAAAAATTAGTTTGGATAGATTATTGGATAAGCGGGAGGCCTTTCGTCAACAAAAACTAGGTGGGATCGGCAAGGAATATAGAAATAAAATGTAAATTTGAGGATGATAAGATGAAAATGATGACCTACAAGAAAAAGGAGCTATGGGAAAGGACTTATTAGTGTTTGAAGTTGTTTTGTACCTACAAAATATTATAAGCAAAGCATATACAATAATGTGATCAAGATACAAAAAGGGATATGATAATAATAAAAATATCTCATGAATGATGAGTGTGAGTGATGCAAGCGTGCTTTGAAGGGATGTGCAAGAGGTATGTGGATTTCTAAGGACTGCTCAAGCATGAGGAGCGATGCATGAATATGATTTCTTCTTGATTAATTGATTTTACTCTCATATTGGAAAGAGAACACTCATTTTAAAGAGGGTTGATGGCAACCGAGGATGGGTCATCACTGATCACGGGAAATTTTCCCCAATGGGCATGATTTTCTTATTTTGGTTGAGATTTTTGTGCTGTTAAATATTAGGCCAAATTCTTTAAAGCATGTAGTGGGATTAGGTTTCTTGGGGATGAATTTAAATTGGTTAGGGCATATAAATAGATAGGGTAAATGCTAGAACAACAAGGGAATTTGTGTGTAGGATAAAATCATCCTA
The DNA here is from genome assembly GCA_018340775.1 of Taxus wallichiana var. yunnanensis. NCBI lineage: Eukaryota > Viridiplantae > Streptophyta > Pinopsida > Cupressales > Taxaceae > Taxus > Taxus wallichiana. The sequence goes on along the minus strand of CM031240.1, from coordinate 144,128,011 downwards.
ATTATAAGGTTGGTTAGGGCAATGGGAATTTAAATGATTAATTAATTAACATGAATTAATTAATTAATAAAGATGGGATAATTGGGCATGTGAAATATTAAAAATGATTAATTAATTAATATCACTTAATTAATTAATAAGGATTGGGATGGGAATTTGATTAGATGCGAGGATTGAATAAATGATTAATTAATAAGGATTGGGATGGGCATTTGATTAGGTTTCTATATTTTTCCCCTTTTTTGAGTGATTTGCACTAGTAAGCCATGAGACGAAAAAAGAAGGATTAGATGAAGAAAAATGATTGATGATGAGCTTCCTCAAACAAGGTATCGATGACACCAAGGAAAATCGATGACATATTTGAAAAAGGTAAGTGATGAAGGGTAGGTGGGTGATGAAAAATGGGTGAAAGTATAACCAAGGCAAGATGCTTGGGAAAAAGGATTGCAATAATGATGGAAAACTATGGTGGTGAATCCAATATCATATCGGTAGGGTACAATTATGGTCTTAACGGAGACAAACAACAACATTATATGGATCCATGAGTAGGTGAAGATCATTTTAGTATGGATGCAGGTCAAGATGACCAATGGGTCATGGGAAATTCATCAAAATATGCGTAACAATATGTGAAAAGTATTTGAAATCCTTCATACACAAGGAATCAAATGAATAGGTATGCATCCACAAGGGACAAGGATGAATGATATGGTTCCCAATGGGACACGGAAAATAACCGAGAATGAAAAATGAAAAAGTGAGTGATGAAGTAATATACTCTAAAGGAAGAAAGTATGGTCTGGAAGGAAAAAAATGAAAAAGTAAAAATATGCCCCAAGTGCGGAAAGGTATGGCCGTAGAGGAAAAAAGGTAAAGGTATTCCTTTAGAGGGGATAATTATGTCCATAAATGTGGAATTTGATGAAAATAATGGCACCCTAATGATAACCACTTATATGGCCACAATAGGTGGACTTGATATGACGAATGTAACCCCTAGAGGAGAAGATGAGTATGACCTCAAAGGAGGAATTACGGACAAATATGATTAATGTGCTCAAAGGAATAAGAAATGGCCCAAACGTTGACTTTAAGAGTTACATATGCCAAAAGGAGTAGTCTGGATGTTGGATCAAAATAACCATAGGGAAAATGATTATGGCCACAAATGTGGACTTAATCATCAATAATAGATGATGCCCTAAAAATGGATGCAAAAAAGGGGGAAATCCCAAAATAGTTCCGCTTAAGGGTAGTCAACGAAAAATTGAGGCGATTGATGGCAACCCAAGGGGGTTAGCGGTGAGTAGAGTGTTGGTGGATATTTAAGCCCAATGGTCAGCTAATAATGCTCATTTTCATGCACAAAGTTGACGAGAGAGTAATGCGAGAAAAGAGAGATTGAGGAAATGGAGGTTGTCAGAGCTACAAGAGTAACACTAGAGGGTGCGAGAGGAAGGCGAGTAATAAAAATCATGTTGTTTTTATTTAATTTAATGTTTTATTTATTTTTTTGCATTTTTTTGTAAAAGTGGATGATGTCGGGCGGTTGGCAAGTAACCCGTGGGGTCAACGCGACCCATCCCTAAGGCACGTCAACTAACCTAAAAGACATTGACCTAAACTAGGTTAGCATAAAATAGGATTTGATTGGATAGATTAGGGTTTAGATTGAAATTTGGATGAAACTTTGGATGGATTTTAGATCAGAGGTCTAATGTATATATGTTCTATTTGTGATTACAGGCCAAAGAGACCTTATATTTGAGAGATCGGGTGTCAACTCTATATGATCGATTAGAGGGGATGTGACAAATGTTGAGTGGGACCATCTATCTACAGTTAGATTAGGTGGATTTAGATACTATCAAAGGATCCCATGGGATGTGGGGCTTATGATTTATTTTGTTGAGAGGTGGGATAGGCAAACATGTACATTCTAGTTCAAGATAGGGGAGATTACTATCACCATGGAAGATGTGTATCGGATTCTCATTACTAGTGATGATAGATTGGTAGTTTTGACGTGGCTATTTGGAGCCGATGTACCCCTTATCATATTTTCTTTAACGTAATTTTCCTATTAACAGAGATATGAGACCGGGGTAGCAAGTAAGTAGCCGATTTATTTGCATGGTTATGAAGGCAATGTCCTACTATGCTTTGTTAGACTCAAAAGGATCTTAGTTTTCATGGGTGCTAGCTAGTGTAATTTTTGATACTATAGATCACAGATCTGTATTTTCATTTACGACCATAATATTGGCTCAATTTTATCATGAGCTATCTGGATACATAGCGGGCAACATATCAGGATTTGATGTAGGCTTCTTACTACACTCTTGGGCCCTACAGCATATCGCAGTGATTATGCCACTATTGATTCTATGGGTCGCATGAAGATCGTATTGAGATGGAGGTTGGATTTTTGAGTTGGAGGTATGAGCAAGCCTTTGGAGACGAGGCGAGAGAGGGTGGATTGGTATGTAGATCGGTTTACTATTTTATATGTTGACTAGATTAGGTGGCGGCCATATCGGGATTTTCCTACTTTTCTGGTGTGGATGCATAGCTAGTGGGGATGAGGAAAATAAGATGGGTGTAGGGGAGACAAATAGATATTATTGAGGTCATTCATTTTGACAGGGTAAGGTGAAAGTTTGGAGTTATTTAGTCACTTCCTCGGGTTTCAATTTTGTATAGGAGGGTGGAGCTAGACAAAGAGTTATCAATTCCTACTATGGAAAAACCATTAGAGGAGGAGGTTTCAAAATGGGATGATGATGATGATTATGATGATGCGGGAGTAGGATCGGGATACTCCGATTGGCACATGGTAGCATGGGCAGCTCGAGTGGTTGAGGGAGGAGAGGAGGAGATGAGGAGATGAGGAGATGGAGGTTAAGATTGAGGCATCTCTAAGAGGTGATGGAGACAGAGTGGGAGAGGCTACAAAGGTGGAATACTTGCATGATGAGTTAGATCGAGATGAGATTAGAGAGAAAAATAACCTTCTACTAGTGGTATGCCGTCACTTTGTTGGGCCTTGAATATTGGCTAAGTACCAAAGGGCACGTGTGCACATGGGACCTATAAGAAGAAGGGAACAAGGGGAAAATCATGCAAGAAAAAGAGGTTTAAGAAGGGTTTTGGAGAAACCAAGGCGTGCCTGAAGGAAAAACATTAGGTTCATAGGACTTAGCCATATTTGGCATTCTGGAGGCACTTGAGGAAAAATGTGACCTGACTAGGCATGTTGAGTGGATAAGGTGCCAACCTGGAACCTTGGAGGTCAAGAAAATAATATTCCATGCATGGAATATTCCCAAAATACATCATTACAGAGAGTGGAGGGTTCTGAGGATAAGAACTCACCATTTGAGGACCCCATTGACACTTGGCATGTGATCTTTCCAAGAGAGAAGGCATGGTAGTGGATGTTGATCCTATAAGAAGAGATGCTTGGAAGTAAGAAAGTGAATGGGGACACACAAAGATATACCTTGGACATAGAGAGAGAATGCATAGAGAGTAAGATATTGGGTAGTTGTGTGTTGTAACATTGTTAGGGTTTAAATCAATTAATGATATGGGATCGAAGGATGTAATAAGCCTTTATATGGCATTAGACTGTAATAAGGGTTGAAATTGGAGAGAATAGCTAGAGTATCATACCGGGAGAGATTTGTAAGTGATGAGTCCTATTCATTTAATATTTATAGTCCTGTGGTGACCTATTTTGATTATAATATGGCTACCAAAACCATTCAAAGCTGAATATATAAGGATTTTTTTCTCGTATATCATGCTTAAGGATGTAAACCCTCTTGTTAAATGGATATCATAGTTTAGATCTGATTTAGTATGCTTATTGTTTTGTTTTTAGTGAATTAAGCATGGGATTTGTTAGATGTTTCTTTTATCCCTGTTTTACCATTTTCTTTACCTTTTTGAATGACGAAACAAATAAGGGTAAGGGCTAAGGAGGAATACCTATTAAATTTTGGTCGGTTGATAGTTATTGTGTGCATTATGACTTCTTGATCCATAATTTAATGTGAGAGATTCCCTTTGGCTAGGAGGAACTACATGTAATAGAAAAAAAAGACCACACAAGGATAGTTAAATGATATATAATGGTGGACTACTATCATGTGCTAGATCCAGGAAGTGTGATACTCTCTAGATGGTTGTCAATCCATTGTTTAAAACAAATTAATGCAAGAAATAAACAAATTCCTACTGTAGTTGATATGATTTAGGTATCTCATTCAATTACAATAAGAAAATCTAATATAACAGGCTAGGTTATAGTTGGATCTTAAAGATGAGGTATCTGTCAAGGTCTTGGGATTGGTCATGGTCACATTATGGGTTGTTTAGGTCAACTGGTGAGATCATTTTTGGGTTTGTTCTTGGTCAAAGTATAAAACATGAGAGCCCGACCTCGGTCGAGTATGTGATGCAGTTTAGGTAGAACTAAAGGCGAGTTGTGGATACCCAGCGTCGGGATGGTCGAGGTAAAAGAAAATCAAATAGATAAAATGGAAGGGGTTGATCCGAGGTTAAATGAGGTTGGAAGAGTGGATGAGAAGGTACAAGGAGATCTCTCGGGTATACTTATAAATGGATATTAGGTTAGAATGGGGATTTGGTGGTGTGGGTAATGTAAATGGTAGGATTACAAGCTAATAAGCAATGGAGGAATGAACATGCAAAGTATAAACTAATAATAGGAATGACAAAGGTTAACTATGCTGAAATAGACAATGCTGGTAGATATGTACTTATTGTGATGTAGATTTTGATGGCTAAATTGAGGTGGTTGTTGACTAGAAGAATATTTTTGGATGTTGTAGCAATGGTTCCCAGAAGTATTACGTGAGTTCAATGCTTCAATATCTCTCGTTGATGTCTCCGGATGTCCTGGATATGTGAAAGGATGTTGGTTTCGCTTGCATACATATATGATCTTTTTTTTTGCTCTCGAATGTGCCAACCCAAAAACAAGGTTGTTTAGGTGAATAAATGGTAACCAATGACGGTTCCATGTTGACCAACATCGGTTTAGGGGTGACCGGCATCAGTTAAGGTAGGATTCCATAGGTTTACTAAAATGGGAAAATCTTTACGATTTCTTGGGACTAGTTAGTTTGTTCTCATGGATTAGAACACAAATGTACCTTATAATGGGCGGGAATATGGTTAGAGACATTTTAGGGATTCATTTTAGGGTTAGAAAAAATCTTAGCTCATTAAGGCAAGTAAAACTTAGTTATTGTTAGTTATGGAAACATGCCAAGAATAGGTCTAGGGTGAGGTGGTTCGATGAGGTGTCTAGGTGAGGTGGTGGGGTAAAAATTAAGATAATTGGATAATAAATATTGTGAGGATATATATTAATTTAATTAAATTAATAGTGGTGTGGGGTGGAAGGGCCCATGGTTAGATGAATATGTTTGAGGTGGTTATCTAACAAGAAACCAAGGAAAGTGTGACCCAATTTTGGTGCCTACATTTTCCCCTTTTTGTTGGGTAGCTTGTATTGGTAAGCGATGCTTTGAAAAAAATAAGATGTGGTTGCCCCATGTGTGAGTGAAGGTGATCCCCTCAAACTATGAACGGATAAGGAAGAAGACGAGAATCGGTGAGTGATTTGATAAAAGGTGGATGTGATGAAGAGGAAGGTGGACAATAGGGGTAATTGGGTAAAGGTCCAATCGGGTAATCCAGGTAATGGGCTAGGGTCAAAGGTAGCAATAGTCAAATGCACACACACGTATAAACTGCAGCATGGTACCAGGTTGAAGAGCATGCAAACTCTACATCATCTAAGGTCGATAGGTTTATCCAAAAAAGGTTGAGGTGATTCGATATCCAAGGTATAGGATATGGTTTGGAAGCACTTTGCAGGTTAGCTGCAAGAACGTTTAGGTATGTTCCAGTACACCAAAGGTAAGGTCAGGATAAATGGCACGACAATAGGAAAAATAAGGTCATTAGGTCAAACAACATGGGTAATAATGTCGCAAGGTATATCGAGCACATGAGTTCATAGGTAACTAGCAATATTACGAATCCAAGTAGCTAGGTCACGGCATGGGTAGGGCCAAGGTATGGGTAAAATAACAAGTCCTAAAATGTAATTAATGATAGGTATATGGAAATTATATATATATATATATATATATATATATAGGTGAAATGAAGTGTATTATGCATGATAGAGTCAAGGTCGTGTAGGCATGGTGGAGTCGGGTCGGTTCAAGCATGATGGAGTTAGGTCATAGGCCTAGATTGAGCTAGGTTGACTTAGGCATGATTGAGTAAGGTTGAGTTATGTATAGTGGATTCAGGTTGGTTTAGGCATGGATCGAATTTCTATTTCATTAATTTTTGTAATCAATGATGGTGTCGATCATGTTAAGATGATTTGTAGGAAAATGTATGATAATGGTAAATAAATTGTAGACAAGATGAAATGAATGTATGACTGATGATTTTAAAGATGTTAAGCAATTGTTCTTTTTTGGTTTCATTTCTAATTATTGATATAAATGGGAAACTAACTAGGGTAGAATGTGAATAGAAAAAGGAAAGAGGGAATCGGTTAGGTTAGAGAGTGTCCAAGATAACCTCCAAGGGCCACATGCCCTCGAAGTGTTTCCTACATAGTCCCAGCGAAAAGGGACCTCAAGTCGATGTAGTTCTCCCATAAGCTAGGGAAGATTAGGGTGAAATAGCAGAATGGGTTGATAGGTGCTAGGCATGGGTGATGTAGGTCATATGCATGATTGATTTTAGGTGGTAGGCATGGTTGAGTGATTTTTAAATACAGGTGTCAAGGATTTTGTCTTATATAGGATAATCAATAAGTAATGAGGAAGTCGAATGGAAAGAGGTGGTAAAAGAGCTGCTTAAGTTATAAGAACCCTAGTGAGTCTACCATGCCCCGAGATGGGCTTATGAACGTAAGACCCTATAGGCCTTACATAATGGACTATTATAAGGGTGAAGAAAAGTCACATGATCACGAAATGTCACGTTTGTAGAAATTCCCTTGAGTAACGAGGGGTTGAGGTTAAAAAAGGAAAGGAGGTGAGAATGGGAGGTTTAATGTAACTTAGTGTACGATGATGTGTTTTCTGGACAAGAAACCCATAATCTAAAATAGAAAAGTCCATGACGAAAATTTCATCTTTTTTTTTTTTTGTGTTTTTTTTAATGGACTGATCGATGCGGGAAGTCTATATGGGATGAATATATTATCTCCTTTTGGTCTTCATGAAGTTGATCAATGCGGGAAGCTTATGAATATTTATTATATTTTGCAATAAGCGTATATAGCTATCCTTCAAGTGAGTAGTCTATTGATAGTGATAGAATATAAAGAAGAGATGTCCCTTTTGAGGGAGTCATCTTTTTCTGGAATTTTGACTTAAGGAGTGGCATCACTTTTTTTTAAGATGTTTGAGTCATAGACAAGACTATAGAGGATGATTAGGTTTTTTTTTAGAAGACAAGTCCGTAGCACACAAAGATTAACTATGAAGAGGAGGTTTTGAGTGATGAACAACAATGGGATTCCATCTTGAAGAAGATGAAAAGTATCCATGAGAATCATGCTATGAGTAGAGCTGTGGTACTCATATTGAAGACAAGGCTAAAAGGTGATGGGTAATCACATGATTCTTGTTTAGTCATGGATCCTCAAAATGGGTAATATGGAAGGTGAACAACGCTCAAGGGACAAGCGATCAATGTGAGAAAGTGATGTAGGAATTGATATCAATAGTAGAATGGTCGAGATGCAAGGCATTAAGGGGCTCAAGTTCATATTTACCTTCGAGTGAATACAAATGATAAGCACCTAATCCATAGGCATGGGTGACGATATAGGTTCAAGCCAATTAGGAGAAAATTTTCCCTATTTAATTTTCTCCTCTTTGGTTACATGTTGATTTTCCTTGGGAGACGAGGTCAGCGACACGAAAGGTTCATTCGTAAACACATTTTCATCGGAACATTTTATACATTTTGGTATATTTGGAGATGGTCAAGAGCATTGAGACGATGTTAATCTAATCATTCAAGCTATGCCAAACAATCCTAGGGAAATTCATCATCGTTGAGCATGTATTGTAGTGATATGCGGAGAGATGGGATCTGGACTTCGAGAGGTAAGACAACCTCAATACCATAGACCAGAGAAAAGGGGGTGGCAATAGTCGAAGTGTGAATACTAGTGCAATAATCCCACAAGGTGAAAGGAATGTGTGTATGCCAATCCTTCCCAGTATTGTTGACTACCTTCATAAGAATTTTGTTCAAGGTTTTATTGGTTAATTCATCTTGATCATTGGTTTATAGGTAATAAGGTGATGAAAAACTAAGTTGGATGCCAAAAGCATAGCATAGTTTGCATAGGGTTTTGTTTTTAAACTATTTTCCATTATCAATGATAATGTAGTGAGGACACCAAAGCAAAAAATTATGTGATGGTTGATGAATTCACATATTTTCTCAGCTTTGGTGGAAATTAGGGAATGGATTCTACCCATTTAGTGTAATAATCAGTAGTGGTTATGATCCATTGGTGGATTTGTGAAGAATGGAGGTTGATCTCACCAACAAGATCCAAACCCCACTGAGAAAAAGGCCAAAGGTCTTGGATGACCTGTAAGGCATAACTAGGGGTGTGATGGAGATTAGCATGTTCTTTGGCATTTCATACATCATTTGACATAATCATACTGTGATCATGGTTTAGGGTTGGCCAAGTAATATCCTAGGCAAAGAATGTGTTTTGCAAAGGTGAGACCACTAATGTGACCTCCAAAAATTCCATCATGGACTTCCTTAATCGTGTAGGGAATTTTAGAACTTGTAAGGAATCGCAAGAGAATGCTATCAAAACCACGTTTGTAAAGAATTCCACCCATGATGACATAATGGGAGACACTTTTAAGAAATGCACGTTGTCCATTACGAGTGAGATCAACAGTCAAATGGAAAGGAAAGATAGTATGCATTTACTTATACCAAAGGTCACATGGGTTAGTGGCGGCGGTTTTGATAGAGTAAAATTCATGAGGTAAATAAGGGGGTGATTGTAGTCTTTGTATGGTGACAAAGATTTTAGATTTAGCGGGTGAAAGGTATCGAGAAGAGAAGTAGGCCATGATATCCGCAAATTTATTAGTAGAACATGGGGTGGTTTGAAGTGCGTAATAGTCGAAGGTTGTTAAAATTATGTCCATGTGACATTTATACTTTTGAAGTATCTCATTATGACACTGGTATGTATCGTCGACTTGGTTTATGGCCAACCGAGAATCACCAAAGATGTTGATTGAATTAACTTTTAAGGCAGAAGCAGCCTAGAGACCCAATACGAGTGCTTCGTATTTAGAAATATTGTTTGTACAATCAAAATCGAGTTTGAAAGACAAAGGAATAGGTTCACCATCAAGTGGAATGAGGATAACACTAGCCTCACCCACACACTGACACTTGGATCCATCAAAGAAGAGTTTCATTTGGTAAGTGGCTTCATCCAAGGAAAGGGTAGTAATAGACTCATCTAGAAAGTCAAAGTTAGAGGGTTGATTCCTGGAAATAGGTGCGTCGACCAATTGGTCGGTGATATTTTGGCCCTTGATGGAATTTTGATGGATGAATTCAAGGTTGAGGTCAGCTAGAAGCATAAGCCAATGTGTGGCATGTTGATTTTGATAAGGTTTGGCATACATGTAGTGTAATGGGTCAGTATTAGTAATGACAAAGGTTTTGTGGTTGAGTAGGTAATGGCAGAGTTTGGTGGTGATGAAAACTAAGGCTAGGAAAAGTTTTTCAGCATGGGTATATCTAGTTTCATAGTCAAGAAGGGTACAACTTATGTAATAAACCACTTGCTCTCGGTGTTGGTCATCGTGATGAGCGAGCATGGCACCTAGAGAATGGTCAGTGGTAGAAATATATAGGTAGAAGGGTTGGTCATCATTAAGAGGAATGAGGACTGGTGGTTAAAGGAGGTATTTTTTTAAGGCTTTAAAGGCCTTATGGAATTCATCATCCCATTTGAATGAAACATCTTTCTGAGTAGATGATGGAATGTTTGACATCTTTGGTGGAAAGCTAGGAGATAAAATGATGAATTGATTGCAAATTTCCTGCAAAATTTGTAAAGTTAACAAAGATGAGTGGGTGACATGATTTCAAGGATATCCTTAACCATAGCAAGATCAACTTCTATGCCATGAAAATAAATGATGAAACTTAGGAGTTTCCCGAAATTACCGTAAAGACAGATTTTTTTGGTTGAAGACAAACACAATACTTGATGAGGCGATCAAAGATGACTTTAAGAACTGGCAGGTGTTCGGTTCGATGCTTGGATTTGGAAAGTAAATCATCTACGTAATCCTCCAATATGTGATGGATGATGTCATGGAAGATGTAATTCATGGCCCGCTGATATGTAACACTAGCGTTTTTTAGGCCAAAGGGCATGACTTGATAGTAGAAAGTCCCCCAAGGGGTGATGAAGGTAGTCTTGTGTTGATCCTCGGGAGCTAGTAATATTTTATTTTAGCCCGAGAAACCGTCCATGAGTGATAATATTTCATGTCTAATTGGTCAATTCCTAGTAGTGGGAAATCATCTTTGGGATAGGTGTGAGGTCATGGAAATTAGTACAAATTTGGAGTCCCCTATCGCTTTTCGTGATAGGAACGATGTTAGAAATTCATTGGGGATAATCAATGGGTATAATGAAGGAAACCAAGAGAATGTATTGAAGCTCTTCTTTGACCAAAAGAGCAATGTGAGGATGCATTTTCCGCAACTTTTGTTTTATGGGTTTGGCATCAGGAATGGTTATGATATTGTGAACCAATTTTTGGGTCAATACCAAGCATATCGGCATAGGACCAAGAAAATGTGTTGCTATGGTCCCAAAGGAAAGAGGTGAAGGCTTCTATTCAGTAGCATCTAAGGATTGGCTGATATTTAGAATGTGTGGGTCATCCTGAGTATTAATGTTGATTTTGATGGTTGATTTGTTCAACATGGTTTACGTCTTAGAGGGTAATGACCGATGAATATAATATTCTTCTACACCAAGGTAGGTGAGGATGGACTCATCGTCCTGACATTGAATGACATTAATTGAAGGTGTATCGTCATCGATCATGTCAAGATACAGGAATGGGAGAGAAGAGGGAGCCTCACCATCGCGTTGATAGGGTAAGCGGTCCTAGGAAATGGTGTTTATGAAAAAAAAAGTTAGGAGGAATAGATTTAGGATCTATGGACTTTGTGGGTGAAGATGGTAATGTGGGTGAATGAGAGGGGGAAGATTTCTCATCCTGGATAAGGTCGATGTGAACCTTCTTAGAGGATGGAGCATCAAAACCAATGCCACTACGGTCATTGTGTTTATGAGAGGTACAGGAGATGACAGTGTGGCGGCCTTGTTCATAAAAACCGAAGCCAAATCCTTTCCATGCGCTTTTGATGGAGAAAATTATGAGAAAAGTAGTGGTTACTAAGGGAGTGTAGGTTGGATGAAAATGGTTGGGTTTGGGATGGAGGTTCGGGTTTATAGGTGGCCATATCAAGTCCCCCATATGTTAGGTTGGTGTGAAGGTGGGGAGGTCCATAAGGGAAAACATCACTAATGCAAATGTCATAATTGGGGTGTTGACATAGATTACCATACTCTTGTGGGGTGAGAAAGGTATCAATATTGTATAGGTGGTATTCCCTTATAGTGGGGCATTGAAAAACACCTTCTAAGGGATTAGTAGTTAGTATGTGGGTAGCGGGTATGGATGGCTCGCTAGATAAAGGGTAAACCAGGGTGCCAGTGGTAGAGGCTATAGCTACAGTGGGGATAGCAAGGTTAGATGCAACATAAGTAATGGAAATTTTAGTGGATGGGCTCATGGGTGAAGGTGAAGTGGTGAAGGTGGCGGATGCCTTAACCAAGACAAGCACAACATTAGGTTGATATAGCATGTTTCAGGTCTTGAAAGGTGAGGGTCAGCAGGTGTTGGGTTTCAAATTTTCACTTGGGATGAAACCACAGTCAGGGGAAAAACAAGTCCCTCCTCTTTGATGGGAGAGGTTCCCTTATTGAAAGCCAGAAACAAGATTATTTACAAATCTACAACTTTCATCAAATGTGGTCTTTTGACATATGAAAATGTGTTTTCTCCAAGGAAAAACACCAACACAAGAGAATGGAAGAATGAAGGGGAAAGAGAAGGTAGAAGAAGGAAATACTTTCAAGGAAAAGAGATTACAGAGAGAACCCCTAATTGCATTGGATAAATGAATTACAGAGAAGAATCATTCATGTTTTTACCAGTGCAATCACACAGACACAAAGTTATCAGAATTAAATTTTGAAGAACATAGTTTCTTAGCTTCTATTTGATCAAATGATTCACAAAACAAAGTAGAGGGAGAGAGGGAAACAGAGGAAAAAGAAAAAGAAGCTCTTGTATTGATTTTTCAATTCAAAATTATAGTCTCAACATATCAGAATTCCTCCACCCTAGCAATGGCTTCTAGAGCCCATCAAATAGCTCACAAAAAGTGGTTACAACTTCCTCCAGGTGAGAAAAATGGTTTGCAAATGAATTCCATCTTTCGTGCCCTTCCAAAATCATCCATTCGCGAAGAAAAACCATGGCAGAAAACCAATTTACGCGAATACACAGACATTTCATTTTATTTGCTAGTTTTGATATGAACCATCGATTTGCTGCTAAAATGTTCAAATCGGACCGTCCACATGGAAGGAGAATATTGGAGTGGGCATGGGGAATCCCCTTTCATTTTCATGAATTTTTGTGTTTTGGCACTTTGGAACAAATTTCCCTGCAGCCCCGCTCTACTTTTTGACTTGGACACGTGGCAAGCTATGATTGGAAATGGGGTCACGGTGTAATTCTGAACATTTTGACCTATTTTGTAAAAAAAATGCAAAATCTCATTTACCTCCGCCAGCCCGCAGCTTTGATTCAGCGTGGACACGTGGCACGAGCTGATTGGAAATGGGTGCGCGGCTCTCATTGCATCATTTTCACCTTTTTGGAAAAAAGGCACAAAAACTTGTTTTATCCCGCCATGGCCCACTGCTCTACTTTGGCTCTTTAGACACGTGGCACCCTTAGATTCGCTGTGGGTTATGGGGAAAATGGCTTACCTTAACACTTTTTAACCTTTTGGCAAAAGGTTCAAAACCTTGAATTTCTCCATCGCCCCACAGGTCCGATCCTCCCTTTGGACACGTGGTGGCCTTTGAATGGTTGCGGTCCTTAGGAGATTTTTGTTTCAATTCTCCCCATGGGCTCATGGGCCAAATCTCACCAACTTAGATTTTTGCAAAAAAATATCAAAGTGCACAAATACCTCCGCATCTCCACCAGTCCGCCAAAGGGAAAAGTTTCCAACTTAGGTCCAGAGCCATAACTTAAAAAGTACAAGGAGTTAGGAGGACTTATTTACCTTTTTGGAAAGGGGAAGAAATTTCCCATCTGATGTAATGATTTTCATGAGTCTGAAAGTCCTTGGAAATTTCAAATTTTCAAAATACCTCTTTCAAGCATACTTTACGGGCACCAACTCAAAATTTTGAAGTTTTAGACTTGGAAAATGAAAGGAATTTTGGGGGGACAACAAAATAGGGATGGTGTAATTATGTCCCTCATGTTCAAATTTGAGACATTGATGTAAATTCGAAGGGACACAACCCATAACATAGATCCAAGGTTGGCCAAGCAGCAAGTTATACTAGAATTCCCCTTCTAGGACATAGAAAAGTTCTAAGATGGTGCGGAGACCTACACAGACATGGAGAACGATGGTACCTAGGGTAGAGGTCATGGCATCATTAAAGGAACGAAACATATTAAGGTTACCATGAATGCAATTGGTATGTATTTTCATTTGGTCGTACACATGGGAGGAGATGATGTTAATACTAGCACCACCATCGATCATAACGTGTCATATGCGTATATTTTTATAAAGATGGAGATGAAAAGAGTGGGCTTGAGGTCATTGGAATAGAAGGGAGTGATCTCTTCATCTAAAAAGTTGAGGGTGACCACTTGACGAGTGGGTGGAGGTGTAGAGGAAGGCCAAGACCTAGTGAGATAGGCTATGTGGTGAGGGGTAATGATAGAGAATACATTTGTGGGGTCATTTGGTAATACTTGATAGATTGAAGGACCTCCATGAGGACGTGACAATGTGACTCGAGGTTTGGATGAGGTCGTATAAATACATTTTGAGGGGGATTGGTGTAGTTGTTTTAGCATTGTGCGATGTGTGACCCCATCGGAAATAGGATATGCAAGACCTTGAATGATGACTTTGGGTGTGGGTGTGGATGGTATATTGGGTACAGGGTTGGTTGATGGGCTAGTTGCTTTCTCCTTGCCCTTGTCTTTCTGAGCATGAGTGGCAATGTTGATCATGTTAATCTGAGGGGAGGTGGATGAAGAGGGTGTGTCATGGAAGGTATAGTGGCAAGAGGGACAAAACCCTAGTGGTGGATACGAGCCTTGTGAGATGAGTAGGGTGCATTGGCATTTGGGTGGTGGTTTGGCAAACTCTCTTATACGAACCATGTTAATTTCAAATCTAGGGGTGGATCAAACATTTGTGAGGGTGGATATTTTGGTCATCTTGAGTAGGTAACACGAGAAAATTTGTGGAAATTGGTGAAGGTGAAATGGGGTCCTAATCAAGAAGATCGTCATGATCAAAATTTTCTTTGGGAGGACATAATTGGATTAGGGCAGTTTTTAAGGCCTTATAGTTCTCTACGTCATGTCCTAAAGCACACGATGGTAGGCATAAATTTTGGTTTCACTAAACCCTTTTGGTTTAGGTTTGATTGGGTCGTAAGGTTGAAGAGGTGGTAATGTGATGATAGGCGTTTGAGGAATTTGGTTAATATTTTCGCATAGGACCATGCTAATGGATCACAATGGGAGGTAAATGTGGGTTTGGGTATGGGTGCGAGATGAATTTGGAAGAAGAGTCTTTTCAAGAGGAAGAGTAGGTGGGCTACGAGTTTGGTGTGTGGTGCGGTCTTAGGTGTTAGTTGTATCTACTTGGGTAGGGGAAAGGTAGAATAACTAGCGATGGAAGGTTTGGTTGGTTTAACTACCTTATTGGAGGGTAGCGTATTTTTAGCTTAGGTTACATATTTTTGGGTAAAGGTGATATGAGCATATGAGATGTGGAGGGAAAAGTTGATGGTGGAAAGGGGCAGGTTACCCATAGGGGTAACCGAGAGTCTTTGTGGAGGTAGGTGGTGTGGATTGGGGAGGAGGTGTGAGTGAAAGAGAAGGAAGTGTCATGGGTAGTGAAGAAGTTATTGATGGTATTTGAGGTATGGGTGGTAAGAAGGTTACGAGTGAGGGAAGAGGTTATGTGGGTCACTTGGGTATATTAGAGGTCTGTGATGGGAAAATGGGTTGCTACATTCTTGGTTTTAGGTGGAAGGGAGTTTCTTAGCTAGAGTCGAGGGGTGAGGTCCTAGGATGGACCGAAGGGTTGGATATGATAAGGGCATGGTAGGTGAGGTTGGGGTATGAGATCTAGGAGATTGGCTCATCTTTCAAGGGCCGAGTCAAGTTTGGTGTTAGTTTTGGAAGATGTAGCTAAATCTAATTTTTTTGGGTGGGTGAGTAAGGCTAGCTGTTGGTATGACCCCTAAGGTAGTGATAGGTTTAGGTAAGGGAGATGATATAGGCATGGGTTTGGGTGTAGATGCACGTTGGGCTATGGCCAGAGATGTGATTTGGGCCATGAGTGGTGCTGTGGAAGGTATTGCAATAGTTGTGGTCATGTTTGGTTTGGTTTCTTGAAACACTTTTGGATAGATAGTGGAGGTGTCAGTGAGTGACAACTATATTTTTGTTGAAATAGGAAGTAGAAGGCATCCCCATAGTAAGGCTCAATCGACATAGTCTAGGAAATCAGCCAAGTGTGAGAATGGTACTATTGTAAGAGGGGAAAATGTGGATCGAGTGGAAATCCCTATAAAATGTGTTTGAGATATAGGGAAATGGCTAGCCTCAGACTCTGTGGGTAAGAGAGCTGAAAGAATATCTATGGGATCTTCAAGGTCTGATGGTGAATGGTCATCTACAGGTGGTGGTACTTCTATAGTATCCTCCATGGGTAGAGGGGAAGACAAATCAGCTGAAGTGGAATCTCCTTGTGTTGGTGTAGGCGTTGGACCTACATATTCTATGACTAGGAGAGGTTCCACTGACAACCGCTCGTAATTCTAAGGGGTTAAAGGCGGCATGCTAATTATACGATCTTCCACGGGTGAAGGGGAAGATGAAGGGGGTTCCTTTGTGGGTGGAGGAGTAGATGAAATAGGTTCCGGTGTAGGTAAGGGAGTGTGGGATAATATTTCATCTATGGAAGAAACATGAGGCAATTGCGAAGCAAGCTGGTATATCATCAAAAATAGCATGGACCCGCAGACATTGTTATCATTATTTGAGGTATCACCAGCTTGGTTGGAATATGGGGCATGAGTAATGCAAAGGCTTCTTTCTCGAAGATATGCAGGTTTTGGTTAGTGGGTGCATTCAGGCTATCCAAGACTAGATCCCCATTGCCTAAAATTTCCTGGATGATATTCTTGAAGGTGACACATTTATTGTCGTTGTGACCTTTAACATGATGATAGTTGCAAAAGTCGTGTTCCTTATACCACGTGGGCATGGGTCACTCAGGATCAAAACCAATATGTGGTTTTATAGGTGGAAGGGTAATGGCACCAACCTTAACAAGCTTTTCCAAAATAGAAGAATAAGATTCTCCTATGGAAGTGTACTTTCATTGTTCTCATCTGCTGGAAAGCTTAGACAGGAGAGAGATTAGAAGGGGGTTTGGTTGGGTTTGATTGATTAGGGGGACCGGATTTGACAACTACAACATTAATAGACGCTTTGGGTTTTGAATAGTTTTTTTGGGGTTTTAAAGATGAAGAAGCATCATTTGATTTGAATGTGATGTTCTTATTACGAAGTTGAATCTTCTTTTCTTCGATAGCATGAATTTCCAATTTCCGTGCCATGGTGAATGCCTCATTGAAAGTGCAAAAGGTTTACACCTATAGGGTTGGTGAGATGTGTCTAGCACAAGCTCAAGTAAATAGTTCTATAAGCTCAGTTTGATGTAATTGAAATGTGAGCTAGTTAATGAGGTTGCTTAATGAGCGATGAAGTCAGCCATAGACTCATTTTCATCGTCGTGTGGAATAAATATCAGTCATGGTAACCTTCTTAACAATGTTTATGGAGAAGTGATCTAAAAAGGCACAGGCTACTTGATTAAACGAGTAGATGGAGTGTCTTGGTATCCCAATGTACCCAGTCAATGTAGGTCATGTCACGGATATTGGAAAAGTCCTCAAAAGTAAAGCGTCATCATGGGAAATTAGGTTAAACCCATGTTTAAAGGACCACGAGATGTTGTTTTGGGTCTTCTTTGCTATTAAAGTAATTGAATTTTAGCATTTCCCAATGTACAGGGTATGGTCGAATAGGAATGGATGGGTGAATAGGCTCATTACAAATTTCATCATAGGTGAGGGAATTACATGAGCCAAAAACCGATGCTTCTAGTGTCTGCATCTTTTCCATCATCAACTTGATGAGGTCATTGGTAGGTTGTGATGGAGGGACACCTCCTGTGGCATAAGGGGGTAGATATTGAACCTAATAGGGAGGTTGAGAATAGGGAACCGACATAGAAGGAACATATCTAGAATGGGTGACAGACGAGATAGGGGTTGTTGATAGTATGTGTATGTAGGTGGGATGGTCATCGTGACTACGGTAGTGATTGAGGCGTGAGTGTTTATGGGATGGAGAGGATGCGATTTTGGAATGGAGTAGGGGTCACCAAACACAATGGGTGGTTGTGTTTTAATGGGTATTTTGAGACGATGGGTGCAGACTAGGCTATGGCCTAGGTGGTCAATGAGGGGATAATAATAGATACGACGAGGCAGGTGATACTATAGATGCAACTTGATCATGGCGGTATGGGTCCTAGCTACGAAACTACCGGGGTGAAGTAGATGAGGGTAATGCCTGCATTATTAGGCTGCTGCAAAGCAGAATAAGGGCGGGAGAGATGGATACATGCATTTTGTTTATCAACTAATATGAGGAGTCTCGAGTGGAAGAATGGGAAAGGTATAACTATAAGGTCATTTGAGGATTCTAATCAAGGAGTCATGCAAACTCTTCGTCACCCGCAGCAATGGTGGTAGTTAGGGTTGATCAATAGGTGACAGGAAAGAAGGTGGTGAGGGACTAGGTGGGAGTGGTTGATGACTAGCGTGGAATATGAGGGCATTAGTCACTGTCATGAGTCAAAGCACCATGTGAACAAGTGCTGACCTAGGAAGACTATATTTTGTAGATGACACAAAAAATATTAGAAACTAGAGAATAATGGGGTCCGAGAGGTGAATCTGGTCAATGTATATATTTTGAAAATCAAACACAGTAATCGCGACGAAGGTTAGGTTGATAGTGACGATTGATGGAAAACCGATGATGATCAAAGTTGGACCGGTGATGGTTGAGGGAAAACCAATGATGGTTGATGAAACCGATACGGTCAGCATGTGGAAGAAAACCAGTCTAAAAGATGAAACAAGAATTTTGGATGTGTACTTGTGAAAATTGTGTATGACAATAGGTATCAACAGGGGAGAAATATGATGATGCCTTGAGGACCATAAACAAAACAGAAAGAGTGATGAAGGCTATTCTAGGTAAAGTAACTAGAAAGCTAGAAGGCGACACCGATCGTGGGTTTAACCAACGATGGTCGATGTGAGCTCGGTGATGGTCATTTGGTGACATATGTGATTGTGAAATTTAAAAGAAATGAAGAAAATTAGTTTTGTGAATTAAATTAAGTGAAGAATCAAACTCGAAACCTAAGAATGAGGAGATGGGGCAACTAACACACTCATAAAAATTCAAAATATTCCAACTACGATGGTGGAGTGTGCAAGGAAGAAGAAAAATGGAGAGTCGTAGTCTCACACCTCAAAACATAAGTCAAGAAGAACGCTAAGAAAGAGCATAATCCTAACAAAGTGATTTTCTTATGTCTATTTAGATTATGATATTTAGGACTGATTGTGTGTATTTAAAATGAAATTTTTGGTTAGAAAGGTTTCCTACAAAGAAGGATGTCTAAAAGAAGAGGTTTCGGGTATGTTATGGCAGGGGCGAGACCATCCTCTAAGATGATGACTCGAAAGAGGCAATGAGTTGGGAAGTACACGCAACCGGATCATGTGATCACCGATAGATGTTTCAGTAAGATGTTTAAGAAAGATGTGTATATTTTTATTTTTACATGTTTGGTAAGACACAGAGAGAGAGAAAATTTGATTTTTATGATTCTTTGTGTCAACCATCATGGGAATGACTTCCAACATATAGGTTTCCCTCAGTTTTAATGTGAGCTAATAATGCAACAAATCAAAATGCAATGCAAGTGTTTTAAACCCAAATCAAAGTGTGATATTTGATGTAGCAAGTGATGAACAGGAAGAGGGATGCTCTTTCACTAATGCAATGCAAAAGAAAGGAAGATGTGTTCTTTTTAAAGCACCAAAAATATGATTGTTTTTAGACAATAGAAAGAAGGAGAATGATTCCAAAGAAGAAAATTAATGTGGAAGATTTTTGAAGGAAAAAAACACACAACTTTCACCTAGGAATGAATAAATGCAAAAGAACCCTTGATGGGTCCCACCAGGCGTGCCAAAATGTTTCACCATTTTCTTTACCTTTTGAATGACAAAATAGATAAGGGTAAGGGCCAAGGAGGAATACTTATTAAATGTTGGTCGGTTGATGGTTGTTGCATGCGTTCTGACTTCTTGATCCACAAATGAATGTGAGAGCTTCCTCTTGGCTAGGAGGAACTACCTGTAATAGAAAAAAATACCAAAAAGGATAGTTAAATGATATATGACAGTGGACTGCCTGGCATGTGATAGATCCAGGAAGTGTGATACTCCCTAGATGGTTGTCAATCCACTATTTAAAACAAATTAATGTGATAAATAAAGAAATTCTTATAGTAGTTGATATGATTTAGGTAACTGATTCAAGTACAATAAGAAAATCTAATATAACAGGCTAGGTTATAGTTGGATCTGAAAGATGAGGTATCTGTCAAGGTACTGGGAATGGTCAAGGTCAGATTCTAGGTTGTTTAGGTCAACTGGTGAGATGATTATTGGGTTTGTTCTTGGTCAAGGTATAAAACACAGAGACCAACGTCGGTCGGGTATGACTGATGTTGGTTTAGGTAGAACCAATGGTGGTTGTGGATAACCAGCGTCGTATGGTCGAGGTAAAAGAAACTCAAATAGATCAAATGGCAGGGGCTGATCTGAGGTCAAATGAGGTTGGGAGAGTGGATGAGAAGGTCTGTGGAGATCTCAGGTATACTCAGAAATGGATATTAGGTTAGAATGGTGATTTGGTGGTGTGGGTAAGGGAAATGGTAGGATTACAAGCTAATAAGCAATGGAGGAATGAACATGCAAAGTATAAACTAATGATAGGAATGACAAAAGTTAACTATGCTGAAATAGACAATCGTTGGTAGAGATGTACTTATTGTGATGCAAATTTTGATGGCTGAATGGAGGTGGTTGTTGATTAGAAGAATAGTGTTGGATATCATAGCAGTGGTTCCCAGAATGATTTTGTGAGTGCAATGCTTCAATATCTTTCCTAGTGATGGCTCTGGATGTCTGAATACATTAAGGATGTTGGTTTCACTTTCATGCAGCTATGATCTCCTTTTTTTTGCTCTTAGAATGTGCTAGCCCAAGAAAAAGGTTGTTTAGGTGAATAAATGGTAACCAATGATGGTTCTAGGTTGACCGGCATTGGTTAAGGTAGGATTCCCTAGCTTTACTAAAATGGGTAGATCTTTCCAATTTCTTTTGGCCCATTGCTTATTCTCATAGATTAGAAACAGAACCTTCACTTCTAATGAGTAGGAATGTGGTTAGAGATATTTTAGGGTTAGAAAAAATATTAGCTCATTAAGGAAAGTAAGACTTAGTTATTGTTGGTTATGGAAACATGCCAAGAAAAGGTCTAGGGTGAGGTGGTGGGGTAGAAATTAAGATGATTAGATAATAAATATTTTGAGGATATATATTCATTTAATTAAATTAATAGTGGTGTGGGGTGGAAGGGGCCATGGTTAGATGAGTATGTTTGAGGTGGCTATTTAATAAGGGACCAAGGGGAGTGTGACCCAATTTTGGTATCTACAATCCCATATAACTAAGTGAATGTATCCTCATTTTGCTAGTCATCCTCTATCAATGGCGAACCTTCTCATAATGCTCACATAAATGAGGGGATCGACACTCGTGCCTACCTCGGTGAGTGCCCAGTCCCCATTGGGTGATAGTTTGATGCACATAGGGCTAGAAAGTATTAAGGGTACACAAAAATGACTACATCTTGGTTCTATTTCTGGGACCTCTTTTTAAATTTGTTGTGAGAATGATGCGTTATGACAGAATGCTTGACCTTGGATAGTTTTGAAGTATGGTTTAAGAGCACGAAGGATGATTTTTCTTAGATATTTAGTATTGGACCTCAGTTTGATACATGTAAATGGGTAGAAGAACATTTGTATCATGAAATTTATGAGACATTATTTTGTTTCTTTCCAGTGGAGTTGTATGAATGGCTTTTAGCGTATGCATGTAGATCAAAATGGTACTATAAATCTTGTGTGTGGACCCAAGATGAATATCAAAGGCTGCATGATGTTGATCTAACTTGGACATGTGTTTTTAATCATTGGTGGAGAAGAGTGTTGACCAGTTATACCCTAGAATATGCTATTTATACGTATTCTTTCCTAGAGTTTTTGAGTTTGAATTAGTAAGGAGCCTAGAGGATTGTTTTTGCAAGCTATTCCCTTAGCTATAAATATCTTTATCATTACCCGAGTTTAGAAGCATTTCCTATGGCTAACTAAGCTTCTTTTGAGCATTGGGTGAGGAAGCTAGGGTGGTGGAAGATGGCGGACCTTGTGGCTGAAAAAGGAGAGGAAAGAGAGATGACTCAAGTATAGTGAATCTCGTGAAAGGGATTTGGCTAGACAACACAAACTTGCAGGAGTGATAGATTTATGGAGGCATACATTGTTTGAAGGAATTGATGTTCACGTAAAGGACATGGAGCCTGAGTAGTTTGTTCTACCCCATCTTTGCAAGCATAAGAGAGAGACCCCTTCAAATTTTGATGAGATTTCGTTACTTGGAGAAAGGAGAGCCATCGGCGTGTATCGAATATGCATATTGACCAACCCATGGCACTTAGTTTTCCAAATCAAGAGATAAGTATTGCAAACCCATTTGGTATTAGTGGGAATGACCGATCTTTAGCTAAGAGATATAATTTCTCATTTCATACATCTATGGCTACACAATAATTTCTTGCGTTTGGAGGAATATTTTATGGAATGACATTTGGGAAGAGTGCGGTACGCAAAGTTTTGGCATCGCATTCTGGAAGTGGTGTGGGACACACATCTAGTAGTAATCTTGAAATATCACAAACTATTGGCACGCACTTTAGTGGGACAGTGGGGACACTAGGTGCAACCACTTCAGGCCCATTACCGGCTACATGAGGTGGATCTGGTGTAATAGGAACTTGAGGAACTGGTGGACCTAATGAATCTGGAGGATCTAGTGGATCATGAGGGATAAGACTTGGTTGATCGAATAGATCTAGTGGTGGAGGCAACACCAGAGGAAATCAACATTCTTAATTAGGTAGACAAGGTCCTTGACAACCTCAACAAGTGTTTTTTGAAATGTCTTTGCATCTACTAGACTAAAAAAGTGTTGATGATGTTGTAGAGCATGTACACAAGTATTAAGTGTCATGGCGTGCAAAGGGGATCACTACCCCAGAGTGGAAGGCAAGTTAGTTTGCAACAATGTTGCAAGGATGAGTGCACAGTTGGTACTAGAAGTATCACCCCATCGATAGTGGTAGATCATACCGCACTTCATAATGCCTTCTTAGAAAATTTCATATCCCGAGTTTGAGCAAGAGAGAATTAGTGCACTTGAAAGAAATCCAACAAGGTATGGCGAGAAAGTGTGTGGAAATATGACACTCATTTTAAGACTCTCTTATAAAAATTGTATTATGATATTCACCCTTCTTAGCGTGCTCAAAGTGGTTTTTGGAGGGTTGATAACACCTTTTAGGAGATAAATTTCACACAAGACTTTCACAGACCCACGTGAGGCCTTGGAAGCGGTCCTATGCGCTGAGGCTATGGAAGCATGAATACTTGTGTTATCCTTTTTCTTGAATCTCATATTGCGAAAATGGAAAAGTAGCTAGAGAATCTATCTCGTGAACTCAATGCATGAGTCTCACAAAGTGGCCTATGGTGCACAAATTGTGAGGTAGAGGGGCATAAAAAGGTAATTTTCCTCGAAGATTGGTATGCGTCATGATGATGGACTATGATATTTTCCATGAGATATCATGATGTAATTAGGTGTCCACTCTGCAGGCATGATCCATAAAAATGTGTCTTGCTATTGTAAGATTTTCACCTCTACTACTCATGACACTAAGGATTGTAGGTTGATTGACCAGATATATGATGCCATTGATATTGGTGTAAGCGAGAAAATCCTCATGAACAATTCCAAGGATGATGGTCATCACTATGAAGGGCGTACAGATGGAGGGGCATGTGGAAGAGGTTTCCGAGGAGGATTTGGTGGTTGTGAAACTTTGAAGGAGGAATAAGTGAGTTCCCACGTGGAACCTGCTACAATAATGGATCTACAAAGCACTATAAGCATGAATTTCTAGACTGTTACATTGCTCTCATTGTGGAAAAAATCATAAGTATGTTGTGTGTCCAGATCTATTTGAACATATGATCTAGCAACACTGGAAAGACAAAGTCACTAGAATGGTAAGAAAGGAGGAGGACTCATAATAGATGCCAAGGGTGGTGAGCGAGTCAAAACTAGAACCTATACTAGTGATGACGTGAGTGGAGGCTGCGCGTGCTAAAAGAGATACCAAGGAAGAGATCACTTGGTTACTAGAGAATAGGTTTTACATGGAAAGTATCTATACCCTACTCATTAGAAAGAGGTATATCAAGATACCGTGGATGTAATTAAGATCCTTCAATGAGATATCTAGTGCATAAAGGAGTAGTCAAGGTAGTTAGAGAAAAGGAAGAATGTTGAGGCTCCAAAGAAGGATCTAGATAAGGTCAGGGAAGTATGCAAAATGTTGAGACAATAGAATATCATTCCTTTTTTGGGGAATGGTTATGGAAAAAAATTACCACATGCCGGTGAAGAGTGCGAGAGGTGGGTTTTGTATGCTAAGCTTCATCCCCAAAACCTCAACTATGATAAGGAGATTACCTTGAATGATGTTGTGGATGGGTGGCTTCTAAGCAATATTTTGATTGAAGCAGGTGCAAAAGTCAATGTTCTCACTCTAGATGAATGACATCAAATGGGAAGGCCCCCATTATAGCCATATTTGAATGTGCTTATATGTGTGTGCAAGTGTTTCTACAATTTTAACCAAATTTAAAGCAAGAAAGCTACCACCTAGAAATAGCTTCCTAACCTAGCTAAAAATGAGAAATATGCACCATCATGATGAAGAAATGAGCAAGTCCTACCCTTAACATTAATAACTTTGAATTAATCAAAACATAATGTAAATTAATGAACTCTATTCCCCTTAATTGCCTAATTAAACATTTAAAATGAACCTAAGTAGTCCAAATGGCAATCAAATCATATTTTCTTGCTTTGATCCTTCAATGGATGCTTGGGTGTGAGGCTTAGCTCTTCAAGAATGGAGGATGGAGGGCTCAAGAATGAAAAAAGGCTATTAGTATGAAACTATGTGCTTACTTTTGTCTCTTGAGAGATTTAGGTGTAAGTGTAGAAGTAGAGGGAGGGTTGTTTATATAGCCCAAAGGATAAAGGATTCAACACATCCTCATGAATGTGGGACTAATGGAGATGTAGAGTTAGTTATGGATAAGGGGGGTTTAGATGGGGTTGAGTTAACTTTAGGAGGGTTTAGTTTTTCCTTAAGTGGCTCATGTGGATAAAGGGGGTGTATTAATTAATAAAGATGATTAATTAATACATGTGCAAGCTTTTATAATATTTTAGATGGATTTTAGTGTGATTTGGACCATTATGAGGGAATTAAACCAATTAAATAGTGATTTATTGATTTAATGAGAAGGGAGGCTAATTAATCAATAATAATTAATTAGACTAGATAGAAGGTTTTGATTAATGAAGGGTCGTTAATTAGGGTATGTGTTGGATATGCGACTTAATTAATTAGCGTAATGTAATCAATTAATGACAATGGAAGAGAAGATGAGCATCATTGGCTATATGTCATCAATTTGTGGGAAAGGAGATAATTAGCACAATTTAAGTATTTAAATCGCTCAGGCGTAATTATGGGTGTCTACATTTTCCCCTCTTTGGGGTAGCGTAAGTGATGCCACTTCAAAGATAGTAGACAAAAGAAAATTTTGAAGGGATAGAAGAAAAATTAGTAGAAGGGAGAGATGCCCCCTCGAGTGTCGATGGGGTGATGAAATAAGCCGATCGACAATCGAAAAAGGTGAGAGATAGGAAGAAGAATGGGGAAGAGGTAGGATGCCCCGGTGAGAGAGAGAAAAGTAGGGGTGAAAGGAAAGTGATCTAGAAGAAATATGGAGGAGGGGAGAGAAGATCTTAGCAT
Organism: Taxus wallichiana var. yunnanensis; assembly: GCA_018340775.1. NCBI lineage: Eukaryota > Viridiplantae > Streptophyta > Pinopsida > Cupressales > Taxaceae > Taxus > Taxus wallichiana. The sequence goes on along the minus strand of CM031240.1, from coordinate 144,102,107 downwards.
TGTTTATTGGAACAATTTTGATGTCATCATATTCCAAAGGAGCTATGTCATCGGTCCTTCTAAAAATATAGGCATACGAAAATGGTAGAACGACATGAAAAGCCATACTACGAACAATTTTCCATTGCTGAAAACACCAACTCCATGCAACATACAAAATGCAATGCAATACGAGAAAGTAAACAAGCTAAACTAACAGAGAAACATAATATAATGTTTTTATTATCAAGCTTCAATTACGAACTGTGTAAATTAACGACAAGGGTTGATGATGGTGCCCCAAGCAAGGATACATGTGAGGGGAATAACGGAGGACACTTTGGTCTGATGGAAAAGCAATGTGCACTACGAAACAATACCAGAAACTCGTTGTGCCCCAGAGTACGAGATGAAGTAAGAAACCTAGCTTTTGTTGATGGAGGTAGATCAAGATGATCCGCAAGTCACACACATGAATAAGTGAGAACCAAAGAGTGATGTTTTGTAGGATGATTTTAACTTTTTAGAAGTTTTCTTAACATATTTTAGTGTTTTTGATTATTTTTCTAACATATTTGAATGCTTTTGATGATTTTTCTAACATATTTGAATGTTGTGATTGATTTTTAAATTTTTATGAAACTATGTACAGGAAGACAAGGAAGCGTGGATTCCCCTAGCAATAGATGGGATGTACAAGGGCATAAGGCCACATGCATACGAGAAAGGTGAAGATGCAAAAATTCCCCAACAATTAGGTGGGAGTATTCAAAGGTAAACTCTTCATAAGTAGAAGCAGGACCCAAGGCCATTATGGATAGGTTCAACATGATGATGAACATAAACAAATGAAATGCTAGGAAGGAGCAAGGATGCCCTTAGCATAAGTTGGCCTAAAAGCACATGATAGAAAGGAAGAAGAAGATTTTTTTGGTGAAAGGGGACAAAGGTGTCCGAAAACATGGCAAAAAGGTAATCTTATACACATGGATGTTCTGAAAAAAGTAGAAGAATGATGTGAATGATATGAATGTAGCTTAGAAGCCTTGTGATGAAGAAGTGATTAGCCAAAGGCACAAATCGTGAGACAAGATATGGACTAGAGTAAGAGTTTGAAAAAGGTCCAAATGAGACACTTGGTAACATACTAATCCTACCTACTCATAGAGATCCAATGTGTGCATGTGGAATTTATAACATCTTGAAGGTAAGATTTAATAGACAACAAGTGAATACACCCTAGCCAATGTGTAGGGATGATTGATTGTGAAAGACAATTTTGTGAGTGGATGGTGAAAGTATAGTTGTACATTGCTCCACTTCTAGCCAAACATTCATAGTCCCGATGAAGATGTATTTGATTCTAATCACAACATTACTCTCATTGTTGTATATATCTCCCTCCACAGGTAGATATAAACAAAGAGAAGAATTTAGAAATCAAAGAAACTCAGACCCCGACAAAAGTCACCCCATAGCGCAGGTAAGAATATGTCGACATGCCAAAATTCATGCCTTGGCGTAGGTTAAGGGCACACAAGAAGAGGTGTTGACATGAAAATGGATGTGCCAAGGCGTAGGTAAGTGGCGCACATCAAAAAGTGTCGACATCGAAGATGGATGCGCCAAGGCGCAGGTAAAGGGTGCATGAAAATGGATGTCGACATGTAAATGGATGCGCCAAGGTGCAGGTAAAGGGTGCATGAAAATGGATGTCGACATGTAAATGGATGCGCCAAGGCGCAGGTAAAGGGCACATGAAAATGGATGTCGACATGTAAATGGATGCGCCAAGCGCAGTAAGTGGCGCACGAAAAGGGCGCATGACACAGAGTGTCGACATGGAAAAATTCACACCCCAGCACACATAAGATGATTTCAACACGAGGATGGATGTGCCAAGGTGCATCTTGAGGAGGCACAACATTCTCGACCACGACAGAAGCGAGACCACGACCTAGATATTGACGGCCATAACTTTTCACAGGAGCTTGGATTAACACAAGGTTAGAATTTTCAGAAACCTTACGAGGTCCTCTCGTCCAACTAAAACCTGGATATCTTTAATTGGGTGGGAACAAGTTCTTAAAAATAAAAAATAAAGTTCGCCACTTTTTGGGTTTGCTAAGATTCTCACCTACCACCATAATGGGATGAATTAAATGCAACCTGGAGGTGGTTGTGGTAGATTTGGATTTCCTCTCTATTTTCTCTCTCATTCTTCCTATAAATTGTAAGGAGGGGCTTCTTTCTAAAGGTTGGACATTCTTGTTTTGCCCCTCCCTTCTTCTCTTGGCGGGCGGTGAATTTGTGGAGTTCAAACCTCCCATCTAAAACTGTAATGCAACTTTGCCTCTTGGCATTTTGTAGTGTATTATATCAATCTTTAGAGAAAATAATGCATGTCTGTGGATGATTCTCAACCCTCTCTGTGTTCATTTGCATCTTCCTAATCTTTCACTGCAAACCTAGTTATCTGTGCATGATCTTGCATTGCATTTTAATGGTCTGTGTTTATTGGCAAGACATGTGTTCTTCATTCCTCAGTGCATCACCTTTGTAGTTTAGGTTTTATTTTATGCATTTTCTTACCCTGTCTCCTTGGCAAGTTAGATTAGGTTTTTTAGTAAACCCTCTACATTTTATGTGTGCATCTGAACAGAGGAATAGGAACCGGCCTTCATCCGGAGAGCTTTTCCGATTTCGCAAGGTCCCACACTTGGGAAAAGCTCCATGTTATGCAAATCGTGATCGAGTGTCTCAACCCATCGAGTTGCAGACACACGAAGTGCTATGATTCGCCATCAACAACTACTAGTCGGTGTTTATAGCCCCAATAAAGATTATTGGAAATATCCCAAGAGAGAGTTATATATCAATTTGCTTTTGCTTTGTAGCTTTTAGCTTTTGATTTTTGATTGATTTTGATTCTTTTGCTTTCGAAAACTTATTTCAGATCTCTTGTTTGACAAGGGGTTTAAGAACCACTAATGGCTTGATGGAAGGAGGTGCAAGTGACTGTGATGATGAAATTTGCTAGTGTCAAAAATATGCCCAAAAGTTCTTCACAACAATTTTATTAGATATTGAATGTGATAGGATCTCTAAGAGGTCATTCGTTCTTTAATTTACCAAGGTGATGAAATACAGGGTCAAATAGATACCATAGAGATAAATGTCACAAAATGCGTGTGAATAAGCTAACCAAAATATCACCAAAGGGATGAAAATGGTAGGAAGACTTGCAGAAGAATAATAAGGGAAGAAAGAAACATCCATGTGTACACAATACCTGATTGCAATGCTTGATCTTTGTACCTTTGATTTTTGTTGTTTTCTCTCAATGTTTTGTGTATTTTTTAATTATTTTTATTTTTAGAATTTTGACAGCTTTAAGAGGTTGGGACTAACAAAGTCACTCGTGTGGTAAGATCCAAGCAACAATGTTTGCAAATTCCTTAATAAGGGAGAATAGGTGCGTTTGTTTATCCGAGTGATATTATCCCCGATCTCAATGATTGATGTGAGTTCACACTCAATAAATGACTATGATTTGTTCTGAAACATGGATTTCATATGCGAGAGCTTGAGTTCCCTATCCAGAGGTTTATGTATTTTGCACCATACTTGATGGTTACGTTGATGTGCATTCTTGAATCACACTTGATTTAGAATTTTATGATCATTGGAGTTGTTGGTAGCTTTAGATCTCTTCAGATTTTTGATCTTGGCTTGATAAAGAACTTATCTGGGTTTCTTATAAGCTAATGCTTGACTTGTTTGATCTTGTGAAGGAGAAGAAAGTGAGCATGGATGTTTAGAACTGATGTGAGAAATGACCATGGGCTTGCCACAACCATTGATAGAAGAAATATGTGATGGATGAAAAGGATATGGTCCAAGAATTGAAGAAGATGGGCTACTGGGAGGTGAACCATGGATAGAAGACAAAGGGCTGATAGGATGTGGCCCAAGAATAGAAGAATAAGGGCTACTAGGATGTGACCCATAGATAGAATACGAAGGGATACTAGGATGTGCCAAAGAATATAAGATGATGGAATACCTGAGGGTGATCCATACATAGAAGATAAGGGGCTACTAGGATGTGGCCCAAGAATAGAAGATGATGGACTACCCGGGGGTGATCTATACATAGAAGATAAGGGGCTAGTTGAACGTGCCCCAAGAATAGAAGATAGTGGACTACTTGAAAATGTCCCACAAATAACGAGAGGGAGGGCTACTAGAAGGTGATGCACACCTAGATGGAGATGAAGGGCTACTTGGCGTCAACCCCATAAGAGATTGTGATTGAGGAATTATGATAGACAAAGAGTTATTAGGTGATGAGAAGATAGGCCATGGATCAATGTAAGACCAAGGAGTTTCATCACATAATGAAGAATGTGAAGATGGAAGAATAAGAGGAGGGTCAAGTTGCATGACCTGAGGCTCTTCCTCCATTTCTTGATAAAAGGAATCAACCTTTTCCTCACAATATGCAGACACATCAAAGTCTAAAGAGAATCCTTTTTCGTAATCTGCTAAAGGAATATCTTCATATGCCCCTATAAATGCCCTGATTGTTTCTTCATTCTAAAAGAGATCAATTGGTATGAGTTGTTGATCAACCACCAGGGGTTGATTGGAAGAAAGAGATCCAATTGGTATGGAAGACTTAGAATATGTTTGATGATGATTGATAGAAGAAGATGATGTGGGGGATGAAGAATATGTGTAGCTAGATGTCTCAAGAGTAGAAGAAGGTGGTGTGGACCTACCTATATGATGGTATATCGTTTGTAAACTAGTAGGATTAAGTCCAAAGTCTATAGATTGTGATACATGGGTTGATTTAGATGTTTGACTCGAAGGAATTTGAGTCACACGAATCTTCAAAGAAGGAAGATTTATTAGGGGTGATTGATGAAGAAGGTCCTACAAAGAAGGGGAGGACTGTGATTCAAGAATCGCATTGGATGAATAATAACAAGGGTCCTGTAAAGAAAGAGAGGACCACAACTCAAGTTTTTAATTAGATGTTTGATTGGAGGGATTTGGAGTCACACGTATCTTCAACGGAAGAAGATGTCATTGAGGTGTGATAAAAGGGGTCCTACGAAGAAAGGGAGGATCGCGACATAGGAGTCATATTAAATGTAGGATGAAGAAGTTCTTGAAAAGATAGGGAGGAACATGACATAGGAGTTGCATTAGATGACTTAGGAATCGAATTAGATGACTTAGGAGTCAAATTAGATGAATCTGAATAGTAGTTTGGATCCAAATCATCAAAAGAATTACAAGAAATGTTTGGATTGGAATCCTCAGAAGAAGAGGAAATGTTTGGATTAGAATTAGAAGAAGAGTGGGGGGAACTCGAATAATAATTTGGATCAGACGTGTCCAAATCATACCACCGACTATGAGATGAAGGTGGGGAATGAGTTACCCATATGGGCTCTCTAGCACAAAGAACCAAACGAGTCTTAGTTATAATGGGAATATTTTAATTTGAAGTGCTAAACCTAGGTTCCATATTTTTCTTAGTATGGGGAACCACGTGATAGTTAGTCATTTTAGCACTATTTTAAGAAAAAATTTCTAGATCTAGATAGTGTGATGGAACTCATTCAAAGGGAAGGAAGTGACATGTTTATTTTGGTAGCATAAGGACAACCAGATAGACATTTTGTAAGTATTGATATGTGTGCATGATTTTTGAAGAAGGTCTAAGGAAAATAAACATCGTGATGATGCAACATCGATGAGATAAAAAGGGTTTTCCTAGAAAATGAGTTTTTGAATGAATAATCACAAAGAACAATCATGTAAGTGTGAAACACAAAGCCAATCAATAAGGAAATACACCATATGAAAATGCGTGTGCAAAGTGACAGTTCGATGCAAAGGTGATCAACACAATGTAAATATTTACATCAAGCTCAAAATGAACAAGGCGTAAATATTAACAAAGGGTAGATGCGACTCCCAATCAAAGGATACCATGACAAGTTCAACAACCAACAAGACCTAAATGTTAAAGGGTGGGGTTTACAAATGTAAGCCATGTAACCACACCAATTGGACACATCTATCAAGCTTCACAGAGAAGTGAGATATTAGTGTCAAAGTGGTATTGAAATGACGCAAACAAAGTAAGCGACACCTTTCAAGATTTGGGACAATGTTTGAAATCAAACGAAGTCAAATTATACTAAGGATGTGTTAAAATGTGCATAACGTAACACCACAATGTGGATACTTAGATCACGTTTACGAAAAACATGACATAAGTATCTTAATTGTGTCGAGACAATGCAAACAAGGTAACACGTCAAAGGGAGATCAAATGATGAATTAATCCAAACTATGATGATGATATTGACGTGGGTATCAAGATCACAAAGGCTACCAATGATATAAATACGCCTCCACACACTTTAGACATTTAACTTACCTAGCCGCAAACATGGATGGGCATAAATGGACAAAAAGTGGCAGAAGCAACCGATTGGTAACACAAAGGTAGTCACCCTTCTTTTGATAAACAAAGTGTCAAAATAATGTGAAGGACGTAGATCAAAAATGGGGATGAAAATTGCTAGCTTTACATTGGCAGAATTTCACCTCACCCTAAGGCAAGTAAAAACTAAGCGAAAGTAATGCGGCACACGTTTGAAATGAAAAAATGGTTCATAACTAAAACACTATTTTTAGAATGGTCAAAGTGGGAAACCTCTGGCCAAAGTATATTTTCCTAGGTTGTTCTCTCATCCTAGGTGCTACAAAGATTATCCACAAGCGGGATGATTTACCCAAAAAGTCACACTCGACTAGTTTGGGATTATCTCAACTTTTCCCCCGTCAAGCACAAGTGGGCATCGAGATGCGTCCATTGTGTACTTAAAAGGGTCGCATAGGGAAAACTTGTAGCTCTATCTCAAAAAGGATTTACTAGTCGAGATAGGTAGTGCGGAGCACTTCCCATTTTGTCCACAAGGTTCCCTCTTACGTGGACTACTTTAGTTCTGGAACCACCCCCCATTGTTGTAGCTTAAGGCATTATGCCAAAGGGATTATGTTCCGATTGAGGGGAGAGGATGTACTGTTATCCAAAATTCACCCTGTGGTTAATTTGATAACATGCATCACAACTCTCAAGTTCCAGCGAGATAAATTGATTCGGGGCAAAAGTCATGTTTCTAGGGTCCCTTCAAGAAATTTTTCTAACTCTCCCGTCCAGGTTGAAAAGAGCAAGCTCTGAGAAGATGCGAAGAAGTTGCAGAAGATAAGCTTGGGCCAGAAACAAATGTGAAAATTGGCTAAGTCCTAGTCCCCGAGACAGTCGGGACATTTGGGAAGTCAAGGCGCGGATCAACCGAAAAGCCTACAAGCGGCCCAAACAACAAAGGGACAAGTGGGACAAGAGTGCGCGAAGGACGCGAATCGGCCGGATCGGGCGAAGGAAGAATTTGTCCGTGAAGCACACAGGGAAAGTGGGAAAAATGGAAGTGATGGACGCGAAGGAGCCGAAAGGGCCGAGAACCAACCAAATCATGACATGTGTCACAAAGGAAATGGCCAAAAAGTCAAAGGGCGAGTTTTGAAGGATCAGCCCGAACCAATGGGATAGTGCCACGTGTCCCAGCTAGGGCCCACAAGGAAATTTCAAAAGAGAGCCCGCCGAGAGGTGGAGGAGAGAGAGTTGCTCAGTGAATCAGAACCTGCCACGTGTCATCCAGGTGGCAGAGCGTGGGAAGAAATTTAAAAATCCGTTTTCGCCTGTTTTGTGCCCTAAATCTTCAGATCGCCATAACTTTCGATCCAGAGCTCGGATTTGCACGTTCTTTATATCAACGGAAAGCTTGTGAGATTCTCTACACGATTCTAGGGTCAATCTTGAATTTTGGTTCAGTTTGGAGAGATAAAATCAAGAAACACCTCTGGCGCGAAATAACAAGCAGAAGTAATGCTTCAACAAACAACTTTAATGCAACAGGCGATTCGCCACTACATTGGACAGCCCGCCATTTTGCCAGGATCCGCTTACGTCATAATGAGATGGCCCGAATGCAACACGGAGGTGGTTGGAGTAGATTTGGCTTCCCCCTCTCTCTTTCCTCTCTCATTCTTTCTATATATTGTAAAGAGGAGCTTCTTTTCAAGGGTCGAACATTTTTCTGTTTTGCCTCTCCCTTCTTCTCCTCAGGCGAATTTGTGGAGTTCGAACCTCTCATTTGAACTGTAATACTATTCTGCCTCATGGCATTCTGTAGTGTATTGTATCAATCTTTGGAGCAAGTAATGCATGTCTGTGGATGATTCTCAGCCCTCTCTGTGTTCATCTTGCATCCTCCTGGTCTTTCACTACAAGTTTTGTTATTTGTGCATGATCTTATATTACATTTGAATGGTCTGTGTTTACTGGTAAGATAGGTGTTCTTCATTCCTCGGTGCATCACCTCTATTAGTTTAGATTTATTTTTATGCATCTTCTTACCTTGTCTCCTTGGTAGATTAGATTAGGTTTTGAGAAAACCCTCTGCATATTTCGTGTGCATCTGAACAGAGGAATAGGAACCAGCCTTCTCTGGAGAATCCTTTCTCATTTTTACAAGTCCCACACTTGGAGAAAGGATTCAATGTTATGCAATCACACTGGATGCCAAAGTAATCAACCTAGAAACCTGATCTGTATCCAGGGGTGCTGTGATTTTGCACTAATAGTTTTGGCACGCCGGGTGGGACCTAGAGGTCTCATTTTTATTGCAGCAAAGTTGATATGCATCTGCTGCAATTTTCTTGCTTGAAAAGAGCTATTATTCACATATCTGGCGACTCCAAAAGGAAGATCAACTGGTTTCAGCAGTGCAGGCCTGAGAGCTTATGAGAAGAATCACAAGGTCAAGAGTTGGAGAAGAAGAAGTGCTGTTTGAATACCTGTAATTATCTCCAAGAAGAAGGCAAAGAGGAAGAAGGATTCAAAGGTCTCCATCTCCACCAAACAGAACTCTCTCAACTCCTCCACCTGCTCGGCCTTTCATTCAGTATTCAAGAGTCCTTCGACCAATCAGAATGGCACAACCACCAAATCCCTTTGTCAATTTCACTGGCAGTAGCCCACTCGCCCTCAATGCACAGAATCCAGTTCCAATTGCAGCGTTGAAGAACATTCCATTTTTCACTGGAGAAAATCATACCACTCCTGGTGATCATGTCAAAGACATTGCTAACATCTGTGCAATCCATGAGATAAATGAAATGGATGTAGCTGTCAAATTGTTGGCGTCTTCATTCAAGGGGAAAGCATTGCAATGGTTTAGGAGCCTTACAGCTGGTTCTATCACAAACTGGAATCAGCTGTGTATTGCACTTCATGAGCAGTTTGGAGAAAAGGGAGACAATTTGTCTCTACTGGAACAATTAACAACTATCAAGAGAGCCCCCAACAAGCGGTGGATCGATTTCAACTTCAGATTTCAAAGGTCTTGGGATAGGATTCCAGTGACAGTCAAGCCAATAGCAGAAGGTGCTTTTCTATACTATCTTAAAGCTTTGAATTCTGATATTTCTATGTTAATTCAATCTATGGGAGGCACAACCTTACCTGCTGCTTATAGCATTGCCATTAGAGCCAAAAACTGTCTTATCCAAGCTGGTAAATTGGCTCCTAGGCCTCCAATGCCATTATATCCAAGTTTAGAGAGCCCAAGTGCTAGTCAAGCACCTGTCTTAGCTCCTATTCCCACTCCTAGAAATCAGAGTTCAAATGAAGCTTCCACTTCATCTCCAAGTGCCCCAAATGAGCTTCAAGAGGTCATGAAGCAATTGCAAAATCTAGGCAATGAGCTGGTCACTCTCAAAAGATAGCAAGCTCAAGGTTTTAGACCTTCATATCAGCCTCAAGCTCAACCTAATAGGCAGCCATATCAGCCTCAAAGGCCACCTAATCCAGCTGCAAATATGAACCAAACAAGGCCTCCTGTCAATAGACCATTCCAGCCCTATAATCCAAATGCCATATCTGCCTCTAGGGCATTAGTACCAGCACAAAACAACATTGCCCAGGAGTATGATTGGTGTTTTCCATGTAATGAGCCTCATAATCAATCCATGTGCTTCAATGGTGCTTTGACTCAAGCTTTAATGGTAACAACTACTGGTGTGGAGGGTGAGAAGCGATCAAGAGAAAAACCAACAACAAGAAACATTCCAACAGCAATCAGCCCCAAATGACACCACATTGGTAAATTGGCAAGCGAGAGGATTTTGTGGCATGAACCAGGCGTTTCTCAAGGTGTTGCAGCAAACACAAGGTCAAAAAGGAGAAATTTTTGTGAAGAGCAGCCATTAGCCCCAGCCAATCCACAACCTTCCATGGCTCCACAAATGATTGGCAAGCAAAGTCCCCTCTTCAAATGCACAAGGACAGCCAAGAACAGCCCCTAGGCCAACTCAAATGCCGGCTTATTGCTGCCACATACAAGGAGTAAATGTGCAAACCAAGGGGCAGCAGAGAGATCCTTCATCACCATTCAGTATCATTGATCAGATGAAGAAGACAAACGTCAATATATCTATGTGGGAATCCCTATCCATCCCAGGCCAAAGAGATCTGCTGCAAGCTGCCATGAAGGACTGGCCAGCTTCCAACCAGCAGATGCAAGACAAAGTGCTTACAAATGCTGCCCAATCTGAAGGAAATCATGGAGGACAACAAGGTAAGATGTTGAAACCCCCTCCTTTCTATGTTTCATTAATCATTGGAAATCAGCTAGTGCATAATTGCATGATTGATTCTGGAGCAAGTAGCTCTGTCATGCCCAAACAAATAGCTGATCAGCTAGGGCTTCAGTATGAAACAACATCCAAAGGGGTAGTGCAGTTGGATGGGACAGCAATAGCAACAGTTGGAGTGATTAGAAATTTGAGTCTTACCTTGCACGCATGTCCAAATGTTGTTGTTTTACAAGATGTGTCAGTCATAGACCTTCCACCACTCTTTGCCCTATGTTTGTCAAGGACTTCTTTGCCAAGATTGGGGGATATTTGTCATTGATTGGTCACACATGCTATTCAGACGAGATATGGAACTAAGACCACAATCAGTCTGAACCTATTGCAAACTTCCATATTGAGCCCTACACTCCAAGTCAGATTAATGCCAATTGCTCGGCATTTGATCAAGAAGATCACCCAAGCACGGATGAAACTGACACTAAAGTTGGAAACATCCCGGATCTAACTCTTGATGAATGGGCAAGCAAGGTGCATGCTTTTGATCCTTATCAAGGAATAGAAGAATCTGAGCTAGGAGTCTATTGTATACATGAAGAAAGTCAACCTATTCCTAGCATCACCAAGCCAAACCACAAGGATGACAATGAGGTATGGCAGCTGTTTTTTGATGGATCAAGGAGTAGACAAGGTGCAGGAGGTGGAGCCATGCTTGTTTCACCTCAAGGAGTAAAATACTATTCAGCTTTCAGATTTCAATTTGCATGCTCCAATAACACTGCTGAATATGAAGCCTTGGTGCAAGGGATGCATTGGGCAATCAAGAAAAAAATAAAGAACTTATAAGTTTTTGGGGACAGTGAATTGATTGTAAATCAGGTCAAGGACAGACATGCTACCAAAAATGACCTACTCGGAGTGCTACAAGAACAGTGTGGGATCTCATGGAAGATTTTGAGGGTTTCGGCATCAAAGCCATTCCTAGGAAAGAGAATCAAGCTGGCTTTGGCAGGCTTGCGGCGGAAGAGGGGCAGCCTTTGACATTGTAGAAAGCATTCAACAAGACAAGGTACAACCAAACATCCACGTGATTTTCAGGCCTTTGGTACCAGATAATGATGTCAGTTGGCAAGTATTTGAGAATGACCAGCAAATCATCCATTTCTTACAAGAAGAAGCTGAGTTCTCAGCTAAGAATCAAGAAAAGTTGGAACAGCAATATGGTGACCAAGTGATACAGCTGAGAACTGACAAGCTGCCCAAGGGACTTATCACTTTGGAGTCCATTTTTAACCCCAACGATCAGTTTAGAAAGGAGAAAGAAAACATTCAGGTCAAGAGAGAAGATTCGGTATCCATCTTGGTAGAAGAGAACAAGCCATTGCAAATTGGAAAGATGACAACTAAGCAAGAAAGGTGTGAGTTCATACAGCTATGTCAAGAATTCCCTGACGTGTTTTCTTGGAGCTATGAAGACTTGAAAGGTTTCAATCCCAACTTAGCTCAGCATACCATCAAATTGGATCCAAATACTAAGCTGTCAGGAAAAAGAGACCAGTCAATCCACACATGGAGCCTCTCATGAGGAAAGAATTGGACAAGCTGATTGAGTCAAGAATCATATTCCCAATCAAGCATTCTAGTTGGGTTGCCAACTTAGTTCTAGTCAGGAAGAAGAGTGGAGAGATCAGGCTGTGTGTTGACTTCAGAGATTTGAATAGAGCCTCTCTCAAGGACCATTATCCACTCCCTTCCATGGAGCAAATATTGCAGGTTGTAGCTGGTTCAGAAAGGTTTTCACTACTTGATGGTTACTCAGGCTTCAATCAGATTATGGTGAAGGAGGAAGACCAGTTCAAGACAGCCTTCACAACCAAATGGGGCACATATGCTTACAAGAAGATGCCATTTGGGTCATCAAACGCTGAAGCAACATTCCAAATGAGCTATGGACATGGCATTCAAAGGCTTGATCAACAAGATAGTGCTTGATATACCTAGATGATATTACTGTCTTCTCAAATAATGCAGCAAACCATTTCTTTCACCTCAGGCATGTGTTTCAGAGGTGTAGAAAGTTTGGAGTGTCTTTGAATCCTAAGAAGTGCATCTTTCTTACACATGAAGGGAAGCTCCTTGGCCATATTGTCTCCAAGGAAGGATTAGCGATTGATCCAAAAAGGGTTGAAGCCATAAGAGCACTACCATTGCCAAGCCACAAGAAAGCCCTTCAGAGTTTCCTGGGAAGGATAAACTTTGTTTGGAGGTTTGTCCCAGATTTTGCAGCCCTTGTCAAGCCCATCACCAAAATGTTAAGGAAAAGCATGGCTTTCAAATGGATGGTAGAAGCCAAGGAGAGTTTTGAAGCAATCAAGGAAGCCATCTCCCAAGCACCCACTCTCATCAACCCAGACTTTTCCAAGGACTTCATCCTCTATGCATTTGGAGGTGATGACACTATTTCTGCCATTCTAGTACAAGCAGAACAAAGATAATGATGAATAGCCGATTGCCTTCTTGACCGGATCCTAGATGACTGCGAAGTGAGGTACTCTTTTATTGAAAAGCATGTGCTTATGAATCGAATCTTGAAAAATTCAAGCATTTAGTCTCAAACAACAAGGTCCAATTGCTGGTCTCACATCTTTGGGGTTAAGGACTTCCTCCTCAACAAGGACTTGAATGAGAAAAGGGTAGGTTGGATCACCCGTGTCATGGAGTATGACATTGAGATCAAGATCACCAAGCTGGTAAGAGGGAAAGGATTGTGTGAGTAGCTGGTTTTGGGAAGCAAAAGGAAGTATGCAACGAAGAAGAGGCTATTTTGACAGTTCAAGACAGCCATGAGCCGAGTGGCGAGACAAGAAGAAGACATTGCTGCCTCGACTCCTTCTTTGGACCCAAGGCATTATGCACTTCCTACAAACAGGCCTGTGCCCTCCAGAAATGAGCAAAGCGAAGAGGAGATACTTCAGGTTGCAGGCTGTTCCATATACCATCATTAATGGAGTTTTGTTTCAAGAAGGATGTGAATGAAGTCTTTGCTTTGAGATGCATTAACACAGGTCAGATCCAAAGGGTATTAAAAGAGTTTCATGATGGACCAGCTGGTGGCCATTTTGCACCAAGAGTGACAGCTCTAAAAATCATGAAGGCTGGTTATTATTGGCCTAAAATCTTTAGTGATTGCTATGCATGGATCAAGAGATGTAAGAATTGTGCATTCTTCACAGGAAAAGAGAGACTCGCTGCCCTTCCATTACATCCAATCTCAGTTGACCAGCCATTCATGCAATGGGGTTTAGACTTCATTGGAGCCATCAACCCCAATTCAAGCCAAGGACACAAATGGATTTTGCATGACCACTGAGACTACTTCACCAGATGGACAGAAGCAGTAGCACTCAAAGAGGCGAATGAGTCTAGCATCTTGGAATTTTACGAGGGGATAACTACTAGATTTGGCATACCTGCTACAATAATCTCTGATAACGCATTGGCATTCATTAGATCTAAGGTGACTGAGTGGGCTGTCAAGAACGGGATCTACCTAAGCACTTCATCAAACTATTACCCTCAAGGTAATGGCCAGGCCGAGTCTACAAACAAGAACTTGCTGAGGATCATTAGGAGGACTCTTGATGAGAACCAGAGGGCTTGGCATACCAAACTGAAATCAGCCTTATGGGCTGATAGGATCACTCCCAAAAGATCCACAGGTAATTCTCCATTTAAGCTTGTCTATGGAAGAGAGGCAATCTTGCCCATGTCACTTGAGTTGCCAACATTGGAACTCATGAAGAAGTTGGAGTTGCTTGAATTTGAGCCTATGGAGGTGAGATATGCAGAATTGATGGAGCTGCAAGAGATCAGAAATCAGGCATCCTAAGCAATGGAAAAGGATCAAGCTTTGATCAAGAAGACCTTTGACAGAAAGGCCAAGGATAGATCTTTTCAAGTTGGAGATCTAGTGTTGAAATGGGATGCAGATCGGGCAAAACCAGGAAGGCATTTCAAATTTGATGCCATTTGGAGTGGCCCATACATGGTCACGAAGCGCAAGAGTAGCAATGCTTTCCAATTGGCCTCATTGGATGGTGAAGAACTACAGATTCCAGTCAATGGAATCTATCTCAAGCGTTGCCTCTAGAGGGAAGTTCACTACCTTGTAAATATTAATTAGATTTTCATTCCTCCAAGTGCTTGTGCACATTGTCCTGTTGTAGTTAGGTTTCAGTTTTCCTAAGTGCTTCGGCACAGGTTTTGCTGCTCTCAGGTTGTTTTCTACAGTTCAGAGTGTTGTTGGAGAAGAAGTTGCAGTATCAGGCTCGGGATTAGATATCAGGCTCGTTTCAGGTTATTGCTTATGACTCCATGCCCAATAGATCGCTAAAGGCCACTGATCTTCTACCTAGCAGGCAGGTGACCCCGCTGAGTCGCCAAATTGTTATCCAAAATTCACCCCCCCAGGGTTAATTTGATAACATGCATCAGAATTCTCAAGTTCCAGGCAGATAAATTGATTCAGGGCAAAAAGTCATGTTTCTAGGGTCCCTTCAGCAATTTTTCTAACTCTCCGTCCGGGTTGAAAAGAGAAAGCTCGAGAATATTCGAAGAATTCTGAGAAGATAAGCTTGGGCGAGAAAAAAATGTGAAAATCAGCTAAGTCTTAGTCCCCAGGGACAATCGGGACATTTGGGATGTCAAGCGCGTAGATCGCGAAAATCCTACAAAGGCCCAAACAACAAAGGGATAAGTGGGACAAGAGTGCGTGAAGGACGCAAATCAGCCGGATCGGGCGAACCGGAAGAATTTGTCCCGCGAAGCATAGGGACAAGTGGGACAAATGGACGTGAACCGGCCGAATCGGGCGAACCGGAGGATTTTGTCCCCAAGACTTTGGGACATCCAAGGACAAATGGACGCGGTGGACGCGAAGGAGCCAAAAGGGTGAGAACTAACCAAATCATGACACGTGTCGCAAAGGAAATGGCCAAAAAGTCAAAGGGTGAGTTTTGAAGGATCGGCTGAACAATGGGATAGTGCCACGTGTCCCAGCTAGGGCCCACAAGGAAATTTCAAAAGAGAGCCCGCCGAGAGGTGGAGGAGAGAGATTTGCTCAGTGAATCAGAACCTGCTATGTGTCATCCAGGTGGCAGAGTGCGGGAAGAAATTTAAAAATCTGTTTTCACCTGTTTTGTGCCCTAAATCTTCAGATCGCCATAACTTTCGATCCAGAGCTCGGATTTGCACGTTCTTTATAGCAACGGAAAGCTTGTGAGATTCTATACTCAATTCCGGGGTCAATATTGCATTTTGGTTCAGTTTGGAGAGATAAAATCAAGAAACACCTCTGGCATGAAATAACAAGCAGAAGTAATGCTTCAACAAACAACTTTAATGCAGCAGACAGTTCGCCGCTTCTATTGGACAGCCTGCCGTTTTGCTAGGATCTGCCACTTCTGTCATAATGAGATGAACTGAATGCAACCTGGAGGTGGTTGGAGTAGATTTGGCTTCCCCCTCTCTCTTTCCTCTCTCATTCTTTCTATATATTGTAAAGAGGAGCTTCTTTTCAAGGGTCAAACATTTTTCTGTTTTGCCTCTCCCTTCTTCTCCTCAGGCAAATTTGTGGAGTTTCAACCTCTCATTTGAACTGTAATACTTTTCTACCTTATGGCATTCTGTAGTGTATTGTATCAATCTTTGGAGCAAGTAATGCATGTCTATGGATGATTCTCAGCCCTCTCTATGTTCATCTTGCATCCTCCTGGTCTTTCACTACAAGTTTTGTTATCTGTGCATGATCTTATATTACATTTGAATGGTCTGTGTTTACTGGAAAGATAGGTGTTCTTCATTCCTCGGTGCATCACCTCTATTAGTTTAGATTTATTTTTATGCATCTTCTTACCCTGTCTCCTTGGCAGATTAGATTAGGTTTTGAGAAAACCCTCTGCATATTTCGTGTGCATCTGAACAGAGGAATAGGAACCAACCTTCTCTAGAGAATCCTTTCTCATATTTACAAGTCCCACACTTGGAGAAAGAATTCAATGTTATGCAATCACACCTGGATGCCAAAGTAATCAACCTAGAAACCTCGATATGCATCCGAAGTGCTGTGATTTTCACTAACAGTACCTTTTTTGAAACTTGCAATAGGTGTTTTGAATATGTTGTTCATTTTATCTTTTTAATTAGATGTGGTTTACTCGAACACTTTGTTTGGCAACTTGTATAACATTTGTATTAGTAGTTTTCTTAATTTTGTTTCAATTCCTCTCGTTCTTTGACAAGCGATGGAGTTTTGGTTCGTATGATGATTTTTAGTAGTTTTCCATCAAAAGAGAAGGCATCATTTCGATTCTCCGATCATCCAAGGATGCAAGAGAAGAGCATATGTGATTGTCTTCAAAAATCTAAAAATATATCAAATGGAAAAACACTTTAATTCAACTATGCCAAGTTAACCAATTCCCACTCAAATATTCTTAACAACCTCAAAGCATCATAAAAGCACCTAAGAATCATTTCTGATTCTCAAGATCACCCCAAGGGATGCAAGGGAAGAGCATACGCGATCTTATTCCTATAAGTAAACATGAAAATTTTATTTAATCAAGTAAAAGCATGTAAAAACATCCTACAAAATTGAGTATGTGATTAGATAAAACCTGCAAGAATTAAAAACTAATAAAATTGAAAAATTCTAGAAATCTAATTTTTACACTTTTTTAGCCGTTTTTAGTAATTTGCATTTTTCGAGGTCTCTGGGGCATTTTGGAAGTTTTATGATAGAAGATAATATACCAAAGGTATCTAACTGTTGGAATTTCCATCGCAAAGTACACTTTGTTTTCTATCCAATGCTTATTCAAATTTCAAAAATAGGTTAAGGAGTTAAAAGCTATGATCAAAACAAGGAGCACTAAAAAGTTGTAACCAAAACTGGATTAAACAGATATACTTGCGCCCCCTTTTATGTGTGTGTGCCACCAAAAATATGTGTGCACCACTCTATGTATTTCTGATTTATAGTGCACTTGCACCACCTGAGAGGTGCGTGCACCACGAAAACAACATATGCTTCACTAAAACATCGTATACGCCACTGCTGGATTTGTTGATTTATCGTGCGCCACAAAAATAGTGTATGCGCCACTCTCGATAAAAATAGACGTAACAATGCGTTACAGAAAAATGTGTCTATGCCACTAAAAATCATGTGCACTTTGGTTAAGGTGTGTGCACCGATCCGATAGGTTTGAGAATGTAGCTAAGGTACAAGATGAAATGGCGTCTGCGCCCGGGTTAGTGCACCTATCTGTTTGGTTAGGGTGTGTGTGCCAAGGTTAGTGCGCATGTGCAAAAGGTCGGTGAGACAGAGTGATAGGTTTTAACAGTGCACCCGCGCCACCAAAGAGATATATGCGCCCAAAACCATGCTTCTACCACGAAAATCACGCTGCGCCCCTAAAATTGTGCCTACGCCAGACCTGCAACCAAAATACGATAGAAACACAAGAAAACTCACAATATCTCAAATTTTGACAAGTTAGCTTAAGAATGGCAATAACCCATTAAAATTATGGCTATGAACATGAAGTTACACATATTAAATGAGAAAAAATTCCAAGAAAATGGACATTAATTACTACATGTGCATATCAAAAGTTAGCCAAAATAATGAAACTTAAACTAAAATGCCATGGGACTAAGTGTCCCACCGGGCGTGCCAAATGTGTGCAAGTGTTTCTACAATTTTAACCAAATTTAAAGCAAGAAAGCTACCACCTAGAAATAGCTTCCTAACCTAGCTAAAAATGAGAAATGTGCACCATCATGATGAAGAAATGAGCAAGTCCTACCCTTTACATTAATAACTTTGAATTAATCAAAACATAATGTAAATTAATGAACTCTATTCCCCTTAATTGCCTAATTAAACATTTAAAATGAACCTAAGTAGTCCAAATGGAAATCAAATCATATTTTCTTGCTTTGATCCTTCAATGGATGCTTGGGTGTGAGGCTTAGCTCTTCAAGAATGGAGGATGGAGGGCTCAAGAATGACAAAAGGCTATTAGTATGAAACTATGTGCTTACTTTTGTCTCTTGAGAGATTTAGATGTAAGTATAGAAGTAGAGGGAGGGTTGTTTATATAGCCCAAAGGATAAAGGATTCAACACATCCTCATGAATGTGGGACTAATGGAGATGTAGAGTTAGTTATGGATAAGGGGGGTTTAGATGGGGTTGAGTTAACTTTAGGAGGGTTTAGTTTTTCCTTAAGTGGCTCATGTGGATAAATGGGGTGTATTAATTAATCAAGATGATTAATTAATACATGTGTAAGCTTTTATAAGATTTTAGATGGATTTTAGTGTGATTTTGACCATTAGGAGGGTATTAAACCAATTAAATAGTGATTTATTGATTTAATGAGAAGGGAGGCTAATTAATCAATTATAATTAATTAGACTAGATAGAAGGTTTTGATTAACGAAGGGTTGTTAATTAGGGTATGTGTTGGATAGGTGACTTAATTAATTAGTGTAATGTAATCAATTAATGAAAATGGAAGAGAAGATGAGCGCTATTGACGATATGTCGTCAATTTGCGGGAAAGGAGATAATTAGCACAATTTAAGTATTTAAATTGCTCGGGCGTAATTATAGGTGTTTACAATATGGCTAACGAGGATGAAGGAAATTCCCATTGGTGTCATGAAGGACGTTGTTATTACTATCCGGGGTGAAGTTCATTGGGTATTTTGAGGTCTTGGTGCTACCGAGGTGGAAAACTTTCCAAGGTTACTACTTTAGGCACCCTGGTGTTATAAGAACAATCTTAACCTATAATTCAATAAGGGGTATATAAGATTTGAGAAAAAAGGAAGAATGGTTCATCATCCCCTTGACCGATGGGAATTCAATGCCCTATACTGAACCCTTGGGAGAACAAGTTCTTGATAGAATTTATGTGTGCTCTATCAGAGACCTTGAGGTGATTAATCATACGGAGGGAGTTATTTAGTTTGAATGCAATTAATCTATGAGTGATACAACTAGTGTGGCATGTGAAAATTGGGTGCACGGTACATATGAGTTAATTGGTTGGCAGTTAAGAGGCTTTGTGACAAGAGAAAAACAGGCACACTCGTTCAAGCACCTAGGAGTAAAGAAGTTGCCAAGTTATTATGGAGGAGCCAACCATGAAGTTTTCTTATGTGAAATGGAGACCCAATTGAAAAGTGACATTGGAAGAAGAGGAATTCTCAGTTATAAATTACTCAAAACTACAGTGCGCTAGTGGGAAACACATCATAATATCCTTCTAGAGTGGTGCCAAGTGAGAATCACATTCTCTGTTAGCTTTTCCTAAAGCAATACACCCACTTTCATATAAGACTATCATGGGAAGGAAACCACTTCATTTCACATCCAAGCATGTGAGAAAGGTTGGATGGAAGGTGTAGAAGCCTTGCCACCTTCTTTCGCATGGTATATTCACTAATAGATGCTTTGTTAGACAGAAATTGCTATCCAAAATTCACCCCTCAAGGTAATTTTGATAACATGTACCAAATTCTTCAGTCGAGTAAGTAGAATTGATTCAAGGCCCAAAATCATGTTTTGGGGTCCCTTTGGTATCTCTCTAACTTCCCCATCCAAGGAAAAATCCAACAAGTTAGCAAAATTTTGAAAAAATCCAAAAATGAAGTCGCAGGCTTGTTTTAATGCATTGCGGGTCATACCAAGGTTCATCGTACCAAGTTTGGGGCTGAAATACAAAGGAATCAGATAAATCAGACTTTTTTTATCGAGCTGGTCCAGGACAATTGGGATGTAGGGACATGCAAATCCGAAATGGCCGCAGGCAGTGAAAATCGGCAAAAGTGAAAGTTTTTGTTTCACGTGGTCTGGGACAGCTAGGACAAAAGTACAAGCGGGACACAAATCAACCTGATTTTCCATAAGTTAATGCATTGTGGGTGGCTTAGAAAAATGTCCAGGATGGTCGGGACATCGGGACGCGCGAGGCGTGAAAAGGTGAAATGGCGCAAAAGGGACCATGGGATGCGGTGAATGCAGAAGTCAACGACCCTCATGGCCCAGTCAATAGCAGATGCACAAGGATAAGGAAGCCCAAATCATCCATTGTGGAAGAATGTGTCCTGGACAGCCGGGACATGCATACCCAATTTTGCCGAAATAGCCGCAACAAAGAGGAAAGTCAAAGTTTGACCTCCCAAACTTCAAACAACCATAACTTTTGACTCCGAGCTCCGATTTTCATAAAATTGGACTTTCTGAAACAAGCATGACATCCTCTAAATCAAAAAAACTAGAATTATTAATTTTGATGAGGGTATATATATTTAAATATAAGAAACATATTCAGCTTTATTCAGTTAATGCTCATTCTGTCAAATGACAGAAAACGCCTAGCAGACCCAAAATAGTTGCTCGCACTCAGAAGGTCATAACTTTTACATTTCTCAATGAAATAAAAAAAATTGGTACCTTTGGAATTGTGGATTCGATCCTAACACATAAAATTAGCAAATTCTATATTTGATGAGAAATCAATGGGTTTTTTTATAAAATGTGGCTGCGTTCATGACAATGTTTTATTTGGTAGTTGGGAGTGCAATTAAGAGGCATGATCATCATTTCTACTCTGCTACAGCACCTAGGACAATATGGGGAGCCTTTTAAAATTAACATACAATCATTTCAATCCATTTAGTGCCTCTTACAAGTGGTTGAAGGACAGATTTTGGGATTTCCATTTTCCCTTCTCTTTCTCTCTTCTCATTTTCCTATAAATTGGAGTGTTAGGCTCATTATAAAAGGTGGAGTTTTTTTGTAGCAAAGATCTATCAAAATTGATTTGTAAATCCAATGTGCTATAGGCCCTTGTAGTGGAATCCTTTCATGGTGATCCAGGCCCCTATCTTGTAACAAATTGAACTGTGTATATCATGAAGCAATAAAATACAAGTTTGTGGATGCATCTTCCCCTGCTGTGTTTTCTTGCATTCTTCTTGCCCCTTCAACCTTGATTACAAATGTGTTTTGTCTATCTTATGCTCTTGCAAGGACTCATTATTATTATGCATGTATGAAATATTGTTGTGAATGCATTTTCTAGATTGTGGAGAACTGTTATCACCCCTTCTAGTATGCATTTTTACTTCTATTTTTCACACATCAGAAGACTACTCTCACACCCCCTCCTTTTCTGGTGTATCACCATTGTAGTGTAGGATTTCATGTTTTATGCATTCTCTCTCCTTGGTCCCTTGGAAAGTTAGATTAGGATAGTTAGTTTTGCCTACATTAGAGTAGATTGTGGCAGGTAGTTTAGGAGCAAGAACCAGCTTTCTCTGGAGGTCTATCTCAAGTAGCAAGTCCCACAACTTGGAGATAGTACCCATGTTATCCAATCACACCGTGAGCTCAAGTATATGCACTTGTGTAAACATAAGGGTGTTGTGATTTAGTGATAACAGAATTTTTTAGGAGTTGATGATTGAACTCCTTCAAGATTTCAAATATCAGGGTACTAAACCATCAATGGATAGGGAATTATAGGTTGTTAAGAACCTTACAATGGGAGATAGTTCTATGGTGGAGGATAGAATACTGGAGTTATTAGGTGAAATTGGTTTGGAAGTGCACTTTAATGAGGAAGAATCAGAGGAAACACAACTTGAGCGCGCATGCATGGAGAAAGAAAAAGGGAAATTGGTCTATGTGATAGATGGTGAAGAGATGGAAAATTTGGATGCTAACCATACTGAAGGTACGTGTAAAGTTAGGGATATTACTGATGAGAAAGCATGCACCTACCATGAGCCCCGAGAATAAAGAAGGTTAACATTGGTTCAAAAATGGAGCCCAAGGAGGTTATTATTGGTGACTATTGGTTGGAAAAGGAGGTTTCAAAGATCGTTGATCTATTGTGTGAGTTTTAGGACTTATTTTGATGTGGGTACCATGAGCTTAAATGTGTTCACCACTCCTTAGGGGAAATGAGAATCAACTTAAAGGAAGGTGTGTGCACGATTCGAAAGAGACCTTATCGAATGAATTTGAATCTTTGCATGAAATTCAAGGAGGAAATTGATAAAATAATTACAGCAAACATCATTGAGGCCATTGAGGAATCGAATGGATAATCCCCATGGGCATAAGCATTAAAAAGGATGGAAGGATAAGTATTTATGTTAGATACATGTATTTTAATGCAAAGTATGTGTCATTGACTCTTTTCCAACCACTTTCACTAAAGCAATCACGGAAGGAGTAGTTGGACATGAGATATATTAATTCACGGATGGATTCTCAAGATATCATCAAGTTAGAATTGCAAAGGAAGACCAAGAAAATATAAATTTTTCCATTGAATGGGGAATCTTTACCTATACGGTCATGCCTTTTGGATCAAGAACGTGCCTCTTTGTATTTTTATGAATTGTGGTGCAAGTATTTCAAGACTTCATCCATAAGTTTCTTCAAGTCTACCTTGATGACTGGACAATGTATGGACTAGTAAAGGACCATTGTGAAAATTTGAGGCTGATGTTTGAAAGATGTCGACAGTTGAGGATATCCCTCAACATTAAGAAATGTCTTATTCTACTCCATTTGGGACCATGTTGGGCCATATCATATGTAAGGAAGATTTTTTTGGTGGATCCCACCGAATTTGTTATTATTGTGGGGTTGGGGGATATTACCGGTCAAAGCACATTGTGTGGATTCCTTAAGCATATGGGATACTACTGGAAATTTATTAAGGGGTATGTCATGATCATTGTGTCATTGGAGGATTTACTAAAACATAAGAGTGTATTTTTCTTTGGGGAGAAGTGCAATAGATGGCATTTGACACTTTGAAGGATAAGCTTATCACTGTGCCCATATTACACTTTCCTTCTTGGGATAAGCCATTCCATGTACATGTTGATGCTTTAGGAACAACGATTGGAGTAGTCTTAACACAACCTGGATAAGTAATTTTTACCATCCCTTTTGTTTTACTTACGGGAAGTTGACACTAGCAAAGCAGAACTATACTACTAATGAGCACAAAGAACTATCAATGATCTACATGTTGCACAAATTCAGAAATATATGTTGGCAACTCCCTTCATACTCTACATGGACCACATGACATTAAAGTACTTGGTAAACAATCTTATTTTACAAGGGTGCATATGTCTTCGGGTCTTGTTTTTGAATTTGAGTTTACGGTTGTTACGAAACTAGGAAAGAGTAACTTAAGACCTAATAATTTATCAAGGATTGACTCAGGAGAGGACATGTAGAGGATTGAGGATACTATGCCATATGCACAACTATTTAGGTTGCGGTGCACGCCCTTTGAGTTGGAAGATATTTCTATGTTTCTCAAAACAAGTGTGTCATCGGAGGAATGAAGACTTTAGAAAGAAAGCGATTTTCCATATGTGTCATTCCCTACAAGTTAATTAATGGTGACTTATACAAGCTAGGTTGCGATGAGGTTTTCTTCCAATGTGTGTTGGAACATGAACTCTCTACAATCATGGAGGAAGAACATGGTGGGATTGTAGGAGGACACTATGCAGGGAATGCAATCGCATGTAAGATCCTTTTAGTAGGCTTCGGTGGTAAATGGTTTATAAATATTGTATTGGATTTTGCAAGGCTGTGACCATTTCAGTTCCTTGGAAAACTAGTATGAAGAGATGAGATGACCTTGAGACCTTTTAGTGAGCGCAAAACCATTTGAGAAGTGAGCCATTGATTTTGTAGGACAAATATCACACCTGTCATGTGAAGGATCGGTTGTGCTATATCATCACTCGTACCATTTACTTAACAAGATGGGAAGAGGAAGCACCTACAAAGGATTTGAGTAGCAATGGAAGATAGGTTCTTATGGGAAAATATAATCATTAGATATGGATGTCCACTAATTTTAACAAGTGATAGGGGTACCCATTTCTTGAATGAGACAGTCGAGAATCTTGTTGTGAGAATTCATGGTAGCCCACCACAAGAATGCTCCCTATCACCCACGAGACTAATGGAACTTCGAGGCATATAACAAAATATAATTCATGCGTTAACCAAAATTTGTGATGTCGAGAAGAAAGGATTGGGATGATAAATTTTTTGTTGTGTTATGGTCATACCAAACTACTTACAAAAGACTCTGAACAAGGACACACCGTTTCCATTGGTGTTTGGTGTAGAAGCACTTATTACCAATTGAATTCATATTACCATCATTTTTTATAGTACGTAGGAGGGTTAGCTGATAAAAAATTACTTGACGAGAGGATCGATAAGTTAATGCAATTAGATGAAAGACGGGCTATTGATCGCTAGAGTTAGAAAATAGAAAAAAGCGAGGCAAAAGACATGGCATGATAGACACATCAAAAACAAGTAATTCAAGGTTGGAAAGATGGTTTTATTATATGACTCCAAGTTTTTGTGCCACCCTAGGAAATTCAAATTCCATTGTATGGGCCCATACATTATATCCTAGATACTTGATTTGGGTGCTTGCGATTACTGAAGCACTAGATGGAATACGGTTATCGGGAATTTCAATGGGAGTAGGATAAATCCCTACTATAAATAAGTCTTCCTTATGTCTATAAATAAGGTAGTATTTCCACTTATTCTAGGCTTTCCCTTCGTGTTTTTCCTTTCTTTGTGTTTCTCCTTCTTGTTATGTGTTCCCTTTTTTTGTTTGTTGTGTGCGCGTTGTGCACTGGTATCCACTTATGATCTTCATAATTTTTCTATGCACTGAGAGAACCACATATCTGGTTAGTGTGGGGTGGAATAATACAACATGTAATGAAATCTAGTAGTGGAAGGGAAGCGTATTTTGATGGCCTGGATTGAAGGATCAAAAGTGTGTAGTCTGTGAGAGCCCACATAGGAAAGGTGGACATAAGGAGTTTTGGTGTTAGGATAGCTTTAGAAAAACCACATACAAGGATGAGATGTGTAGGAACAACATGAAGTAGGTGATGTTAAAAATCAGGGGATAGAAGAAGTGCCTTTAGCGCTGCATGCGCATGCATGAGGATCTTCGGTGAGTTAGGATTTTTGTGCACCAGAAGGTTGCAAGGGTTTTTCATGTAGGATTGCGCACGGAGGTAAACGTGCTAAAGGTTGGATTTGGAAGGAAATTCCTCCTTTATTGCAAAATTATGTTGGTAGGTGGCATTGCATTTATTACAGAAAAGAGGAAAAAGCTATAAGTAGAAGGTCGAGATACATTATTGTTACCTTGCATTTGTGATATTGAAGAGCTCTTGCAAACTAGGGCATCCTTGAGAAAAGTTGCATGAAAGGAATTTTGTGAAGATCGAGTATATAGCCTATTTGAAAAAAAAACTAGGGTGGAAAAGTAGTACACAAATGTGAAGGAGAGGGTTGTTGGAGTTTTGAAGCCCGTAAGAGAATACGTCGTCTTGTGGAAGGAAGGGTTTTTCTAGGTTAGGGTTTCATGGCTAGGGCACAAGATTGAAAGGATTTTCACATAAGAATAGAGCCATAGAGTTGAGCAGAGCCAAGATAAAAAGGAAGAAAAGAATTTTTAATAACCCGACAAGGGAAAAATGGCACCAAGGAAGGTAACCACCATTTCACCAAAGAAGGGAAAGGGCAAAGGGAAACAAGTTGTTTCCACTAGTTTCAACGAGGAATGGTACGTGGAAATACAATACCCAAATGGCGTATTGTTGGGAAAAGAATGGATGTCTCACGTGAAAAATATGGTTGTAAGTGAGTACAACCTTCAAATGAGCACCATAGAGAAAAAATGACATTGGAAATGGTTATACCTACGAGTAAAAGAGGACACTTGATAGAATTCCCTTCTATAAAGATGAAGTCAAGGTGAAAATGGATAACACTAGATTATTACAACTATATTAGTTGCCCTATTTTGGTAAACCCGAGCGGTTGTACAAATGGCTTATGTCGCACGTGGATGAAGACCATTTCTACTTCACAAGATGCGAGAATGTGAATAACTCCCCAATCTCCAAATTTACTAGTCTTACCTATGAGGGAGATTCATTTGATGATGACTTGGAGGACAAGGAGGCCATAAAGAAAATTGTGGAGGCCTATGACTATAAGAAGGGGTCACGGTACTTTGACATATCAGTAATTTCTGACCCTGTGATGAGGATGGTCATGCACCTAGTATCCAAGTTGAATGGACAGGAGAGGTGGACACAAGTCAACAAGTTCTGGTTGAACGTTCTTGGAAGATCTCAAAAGGAACCATCTACAACCTCTCAAAGCATTCATAACAGATGAGATCATCAGCGTCATGCGCAGTGGGGAGAAGATCATGTTTGGTAATGTCCTCCTTACCATCATGTTTTTATAAATTGGAGTGCTCGATGGGCTAGAAAAAATTGTATGGGAGTACCCAGATGAGAACCCCTCCCTGCCAAGAGATTTTAGAAATACACTTGCGACATAATGACGGCCACGCACAAGGCGTGCACGGAGAAATGGTGTAAATGGATGCATGATGCATTCGATTTAGAGTGGAGAATACATGAACATTTTCCATATTTAGTGTAAGAAGAAGCCAATTTTACAAAGATATACCAACATTTTTGTATTGGCAGGTTCACTTTGGCAGACAACACCAAGAGCCCATGGTGCAAAATACCTTTCTCCTTCATTGCACAATACTTCAAAGTCAGAGTTAACCGCTTCAAGGAGGAAAAAAGGCTGAGGTTCGATCTCAATGTGGTGGACCAGGATTACCATGAGTTGCGAAGGAATCGATATACTAAAAGAAGCACACCTACGTGAGAAGTATGTCTCCTTGACGTGCATATGATGAAGCCATTGACCTTGTTTGTTGGTAGAAGAACCACATCAAGGGTGTACCTACGCATAAGGAAAAATTATGAGAAGGGAACCTATGTGGAAAAAAATGTCTCAATCCTATAAGACCCTACCATAAGAAAGAAGGTCTCACCGAGAAAGAGGGAGAGAGAGGAGGCACCTGAGAAAAAGGTACCAAGTGTAGAAACAATGTAGTCTGTAGGCACGCAGAGAATCAGTGCAAGTCCAATTACATATGCATGGAGGAATAAGTCCCCCATTGAAGAAAAGGAAAAGACACGAAGAAGTGATTCCATAGCAAGAAGAGCCCCCTACAAAAGAAGAGTCACCAAAAGGGAAGGATTCACCTGCGAGGAAGAGAAAGAAGAATCCCTATATTGGAATCACCATTTAGGAAGAAGAATAAGGTAGTGGAAAATGTTGCCTCAAAATAAACAGAGAGATTGGAAGCTTACAGGGGTGATAAGGATGATTATGAGTGCGAGAGAGTCTTAGGACCATCCTGTGTACAAGGTACATGATTCCGTGGAAGAAGGAAATTAAGAAAAGGATAGGGGAGATGAAGGCGCTCATGGCAAGGGGGAAAGTGAGGAAGTGAACACTAAGGATCAAATGACCCCAAGCCTAACCAAGGAGCAGATAGAGGATATTGCAGAAAGGGAGGTAGTAGAAATAATAAAGGACTTGGTGGAGTAGGAGGTGGAGCGCAATGTAGATGAAGTGCTCAAGGAGATAGAGGAGGAGAGTGTAGGGAAGGAATATGGAAGCATAAGAGGAGATCATGACTTAGTAGTAAGCTTTCCAAAGGAAACATGCACAAGAGGAAACAGTGTGGTAGCAATACATGAGCAATGGATGGGCTATATCAATTATCCAAATAAGGAACTACATGTGCTCTTACAAATTACCATGCCTACAGATAAACTCCTTACATGGTGTTCATTCAAAGAAGAAGGCGCATACCCATGGACAAGGAAGATGATATCTTGGGATGTTGAGTCCCATGTTGATGAGCCAGAGTTCAAAGTCAATCAAGGGGATCGATGAAGATATCGAGACTAAGGGAGTAAACCCTTAGTTGAACACTCAACAAATATCGAGATGAGAAAGTATACAATGCACTCAATAAGGTGTCAATGGAGGTTGAGGTGAGACTCTTTGGGAGGAATGACATAGTAAGGGTCCTAGAGGAAGAGCTAGAGAAGAAGAACAAAGAAATCATTGAGAAAAGCAAGGATTTGAAGAAGGAATAACTGATCGGTGTACAATTGAGGCGTGAATATAGGGAGGAGAAGGACAAAGTGCATGAGTGTATAAGAAGATAGAAATGATTACAGATTGTATAATCTTCAAGTACCTAGACCTGGCCCCACCTAAGAAAAAATATGAGTCAACCTTGCAATGCTTGGAAAACGTAACCCACATCCTCACCATGGAAGGTTGCTAACCTTAGAATCAATAGAAGAGGTATTGGCACGCCATGAGAAAGAGAAGCTGAATATCGGGAAATAGTTAATCGATATTCGAACTCCTTTTCATTGTGAAAACTATTGCGCTAATGGCTAAGGTCATGTATGATAATTACACTGACAGAGATAGGGTAGTAATCATACTAGTTGCTACACATGAGGTGGATCTAAAATAATTCCAAGAGAATAATAAAGGAAACATGGTGGAGCGGGATAAAATCCTAGCCGAGTTTGAAAAGAAGTTAGAAGCAATCAAATCCTTACGGGGTTCGATTAAGAACCAACTTAAGGAAGCTGTATCACCATATCACTCGTAGAGTGGATCTTCGACAACCTTAGCAAGAAGCTAGAAGGAATTGTAGATACGCTAAATGCTAAGGGAAATGAATTAAGTTTTGAGGAGGTAAGTACTTTAGTGGGTGACCTACTTCAACAAGCGTAGGGTGAAGTAGATGCACAGGAAAATATTGAGGCGATGGTGAGGTGTTAATTCCTACTCCTCTTGCAGAACTAACAGATTCTTCCATTCTTCATTCTTCCATTCTTTAATTCGTCATTTCATTTTTCGATTTCCACCATTCTTTATTCTTTAAAGAAGCAGGATGTTTCCGAGGATGGAGAAAAAGTTTAAAGGGGGTGATCTTGGGCCTTGAATATTGGCCAAGTCACCGAAGGGCGCGTGTGCATGTGGGACCTATAAGAAGAAGGTAACGCGGGGAGAAGCACATAGGAAAAATAGGTTTAAGAATGGTTTTGGAGAAACCATGGCACACACGAAAGGAAGAACATTGGATTAATAGGACTTAGGCACTTGACGAAAAATGCAACCCGACTAGGCGTCTTTGAGTGGATAAGGTGCCAACTTGTAACCTTGGAAGTCAAGAAAAGAATATCCACGTAGGGAATATTCCTGAAAGACATCATTGTAGAGAGTGGAGGGTTTGCAAGGGATAACATTCACCATAGGAGGATGACGTTGACACTTGACATGTGATCTGTTCAGGAGAGAAGGCATGACAGTGGATTATGATCTTATAAGAAGAGATGCTCAGAAGTAAGAAAGTGAATGTGGACACATAGAGATATACCTAGGACGTATAGAGAGAATGCATAGAGAGTAAGATGTTGGGTATCCGTGTGTTGCAGCATTGTTAGGGATTAGATCAAGTAATGCTATGGGATCTAAAGGATGTAATAAGCCTCTATATGGCATTAGAGTCTGTAATAAGGGTTGAAATGGGAGGGCATAGTAGAGTATCCTATGATTTGTTATACAAGAAACCAAGGCCTAGAAAATTTCATTCATTGATTTCCCCATATGTCCTCAATGACATTTTCCACTCATCAGTACCTTACAAGGTTTAAACCTTTGAGGGGAAAATTTAAGTCTCCAAAAGTGAATAATGTGGATGCTCGAAACTTTTCAAAGATACATCAGAGGCTCTAAAAATTATGAAATCGACTCAATTTAAAAAAAAAAAAAATTGAATGTAGGAAATTTAATGATTGCCGCATGTTGAAGATCCAACACAAAATCACTAAAAAGTATGAAAATTGACTAAGTCAAAAGTTTTGAAATGTCGTTGTGTAGTACATGGACCTCTTTCACTAGATTATAGTTGAATGGTTTGTAGAAATGTAAAAACAAGGAATTTGAATGTCATTTGAGTGTTTCAAGGAAAATTCTATTTAAAATATTAGAAATCTTCTAATTTCCTATTGATCCAAGCTAATACACACTCTATGACAATTGAGAAAATCAAAGGGTTGAATTTAGAAACATTTCCCATTTGAAGGATTTTGGAAAGCTATTACTATGATAGACAACTGAATGGAAGCACCATATATTTCTTGGTGAGTGAAAATGAGGTGGAAATTTAATCTAAATAAGCACTCCATATGTGGATTGTAGTTGTCACAACACTCACATGATTGATTGGTAACACCAAGTGAGCTAAATATAATGATAATTTTTAAACTATTAAAGTAAGAGAAACAACATTGTTTTATTGCAAGAACATGAAGCTATGGTAAAATAATTAAATTAGAAAATGTTTTAACCAAGGAATTAAAAAATGCACCCCATAAAGTGGCAATAATACTAAACCTTGACATGTCTCTAAATTTTAGTGTTATCTTAATCATATATGAACCATCCTTGCAACGAATAGTTGAAATGTGAGATTTGGACATGATAAAACCAATAAGTTCAACCAAAGACTTGACAAAAATAATTGGGATTCATTGTATTGTTTTGAAATGAAAATTTTGTAAGGGGGATCTTTTAGTGCCCTCAATGAAGAGGATAACAACAGAACTTAGTTGTAATTTATTGAATACCTCACTAAAGAATGTCACCCATACTTCTCCCCATTTTCTATAAAAATATCAAACCCAAAACCTTCCCACTTCCATTTACATTTTTATTCTTGCATGTTTGTTCTTGTTAGATATCTTCCCTTAACAAATGATAAGTGTTATGTATTATCTAATGTAGCTAAGTGCATTATACCGACACCACCTGTTATCATAGGTATAGTTGTGAAGGAGGAGTCTTTCGAAAGATGTTTTTCTTGAAGAAAATGAGGATCCATTTTGGATCTAAGGTGTTTTTATCAATAAATTGATTTTCATAGCTAGGTGCGACCCCCAATTTTATGTTTGGAAGAGATCACTATATCAATGTCTAAAATGATATGATCATGAAAACAAAGGGAAGGTGATTAGAGAAGTATTGAATACCTCACTAAAGAATGTCACTCATACTTCTCCTCTTTCATTCCCAAATCCATGTTGGGAGGATAAAAATCAGAATGCCAGTCAAGGAAAACAACATCGAAAAGAAAAGCCGAACAAAGATGAAGAAATTGAAATTCTGAAGAGTTGGGCTCTTAAATTTGGGATGAAAAAGATCCCCTTGATGGTTAATCCTTCATAAGAGGTTGGAGTTCGAGAACAAGTAGTGGTTAGGACTGATTTTGTGATAGCAGAAGAAGAGCAAAAAGAAGAAGCAGACCAGCAGTTAGTTTGCTCAGAAAGTAGTGTCCATGTTGGCACTCTATTTGAAGAGAATGCTGATTCAATTCAAGTTGCACAATCAGCCATGGAGGAAGAAAGCTCTGAAGAAGATCCTACAGTCCCAACTTGTCCTCTAGAGCAGCAGATCGAAGAGTTTGACTTAACGAACTTCGTGCTAGAGGAAGAGTTCTATCAAGAACAAGATTGTCTTCAAGTAGTAGAAGAGGGAGAAGCTGCTCCAAATCCAAAAGAAGAGGAGCACATTCTAGTTGTGGAGGAGAAAATTACAGATCCAAGGGCTTTGAACACAAGGCAGGCTACAGGAGAACCTTTAGTTCTTCTTTCTACTTCATCCCTCTCATGTTCTAGTGCTGAAGAAGAGTTTGATCTTTCAAACTCAATGTTGGAGGATGAAAGAAACCATGATGATCAAGTTACAGATCAAGAGGACACTATGGAGGAAGTTGAGCATTTGCATCAGGACAACCATGAGGTAGTGTATCTATCAGATTTGGAGGACTGTTTTGATAAAGAAGAACCAGTTGAGTTTCCACCATTCTCTCTTTCATCTTCCACGTCCCAAATACTTGAGCCTGCTATCATGAAGGAGAGCATTCATTTGCAATGCTTTGTATCTTATAGCAACTCTTTGGAACTAAGATCGGAAGATTTTAATCTTTCATGTTCTTCATTAGAGGAAGAGAAAGGGCAGAAAGGTTCTACCATTGCTTCCACATCATCCATTCAAGAGGGTCTACAAGAGAACTCCATTCTTGGAGTTGAAAATCAGGGCAATGGGTATACTCAAAGGACCATACCTTGCCCAATCAGGTATCTGGCTTCATTGGAACCAAAGGAGAAGTCACAATCAGTCATGCTTGCTCCTAAGCATGAGGATGAGCTACAAAGAACCAAGGATCAGTTGTCATACCTCTCCAATCCAAATGCAGAACAACTAAAAGAGGTATTGAATTTGCCTTCACCTGATACCTTGATGATTTGGGTAGAAGACCAGCTTCTTGTTGACTTTCCACTCATCCAATCAGCCATGTTCAATGCCAAATTAGTTACATGGTTTCCAATTTTGAAGAAAGGAAGCTATTTTGCACAACCAGTTGCAGGGTTTGTTTAGCTCACCTTTGCTTCCAATTAGAGTAAAGTAGGTAGGTTTGCTTTAAGTAAAAGAAGTGCTTGTGCACACTCTGCATGTTCCATTTGGAGCATGTATGATTTTTCAGTTTTGTACATAGTTTTTGTGGTGTTGGTTTTGCTCTTGCATAGTCCATTTCAAAGTGGGTTTCAAGTGGCTCGAGAGGAGGTTTTCAAAGTTAAGATCGGTTTGCAGGCTACAACTCATGACTCCATGCCCAATGGATTGCTAAAAGGCCATTGATCTTCATCCAGCAAGTAGATGACCCCTATGAGCCACCAAAATTGTTATCCAAAATTCACCCTCAAGGTAATTTTGATAACATGCATCAAATTATTCAGTCGAGCAAGTAGATTGATTCGAGGCCCAAAATCATGTTTTTGGGGTCCCCTCGGCCTTTTCTAACTCTCCCATCCAAGAAGAAATCCCAACGAGTTAGAAAAAATGAAAAAAATGCAAAAAATAAGGTTGCAGGACTGTTTTAAAGCATTTTGGGTCTGAAGGGTTCGGGTCATACCAGTTCGGGTCGTATTGAGGTTCGTCGCACCAAGCTTGGGGCCGAAAAAGCAGGAAAATCAGCTAAGTCAGACATTTTTGTCCCAGGCGGTCCGTGGGACAGTTGGGACATCGGGACGCGAGGGATACGAAAATCTGAAATAGCCGAAAGCAAGGAAAATCATCTAATTCTTTTTTTTCGCGTGGTTTGGGATAGTCGGGACAAAAGTACGTGAGGTATGCGTGGGACGCGAATCGGCTGATTTCCGATGAGCATCCATTTCGGGAGGTTCGGAGATATTTGTCCCAGGCAGTCCGCGGGACAGTTGGGACAAAATTACGCGAGGGACGAGTGGGATGCAAAAAGGTGAAAAAGGCCGCAAGCAGGGACAAGGAATCCCGAATCGGCTGATGTGGGAGAATGTGTCCCAGGAAGTGGTGGGGAAAAGAGAAGGACTTAGAAAATTTTCCAAGTTTCGGTCAAAGTTTTCAAAGGTAAAAGTTTTGGCCCACTGCCCCCGCCATCGAATGGAATCTTGACACATGTCATCCAAGTGGTAGAGCATGGGGGGGAATGGGAAATTTTCCCAAAGTGAAAAATGCCAAATTTTCGAAGGGAAAAGTGTGCCCCTCAGGCCCGAGCCAATAAAATAGTGCCACGTGTCCAAGTGGCAAAAAAATTTAAGGAAGGGCCCAAAAGAAATTTTCAAAGGATGAGCCCACGGATGAATCAGAGCCTAACACATGTCATCCAAGTGGCGAGTGTGGGGAAATTTGAAATTTTTTCCAAAGACCAAACGGGTAAAAATTCAAACTTTTTGCTCGCCGATCCGTTTTGGGCCTGTTTTTGCCCTAAATCTTCAAATGGCCATAACTTTCGATCCAGAGCTCAGATTTTCATGTTCTTTATATCAATGGAAAGCTGGTGAAATTATCTACATGATTCTAGGGTCAATTTTGTATTTTGTTTCAGTTTGGAGAGATAAAATCAAGAAACATCTCTGGTACGTGGTAATGGCCAGAAATGACGTTTCAACAACCAGTTTTAATGCAAAATGGGTCGCATTCTCCTTCAGTATGGCCAAAAATGTCAGGGCATGGGTCTGTAAGGATGCCCATGTTGTTTTAATGCATCTTCATTCAATGAGGAATGGCTCCCACGTTTTTACACGTTTTCTCTCTCCTGGGCTCGACCCATGCATTGTAAAAGCCAGATTTGGCTCTTTTTGTGGGGGAACATTTCTTTGGATAGCAAGCTTCTTCTTTCACCTTTAACAAGTGATTTTTACAAGTATCAGACCTCTTGATGGTTGTAACAGGTTTTCTGCCTTTTGATGTTGTAATGCAAGGATTTTGACAGTGGAAATGACAATACAGGCTCTGTGATCAGTTTTTAGTCCTTTGGTTGTGTTGTTTGCTTCATTTCAGACTTTCAATTACATCTTATCAGTTTGTGCATGATGTTTATGTTGCATTCCATGATCTGTGTCTATCTGTAGAACTAGAAGTGTTCACCACTCCTTTTCTGGTGTATCACCGCTTTAGTGTAGGCTTTCATTTTATGCATTCTCTCTCCCTGGTCCCTTGGAAATTTAGATTAGAATAGTTAGTTTCCCCTGCATTAGAGTAGATTGTGGCAGGTAGTTTAGGAGCAAGAACCAGCTTTCTCTGGAGGTCTATCTCAAGTAGCAAGTCCCACAACTTGGAGATAGTACCCATGTTATCCAATCACACTGTGAGTTCAAGTATATGCACTTGTATAAACAGGGGGTCTTTGTGATTTGGTGATAACAATAACAATATCTAGCAAATACAATATAAAGGGATGAAAAGGGAGAAAAATTACGTCTCTTCTCTAACCATCTTACACATGGATTTTCAAACTCAAACAATAAGTCCCTATTAAAAATTATTTGAAAACATGTGTTTATTAAATTTGGAGGGTGGGAGAGTTGTTTACAAGTGTAACCCATCAAAAATATTTATAAAGTAATAAAGTTGCAAGTTCAAGATTGAAAATATAGGTTATAGGTCTAATGAGTTAGACTAAGGGATCTATCTCATCACTTCCTTTGAGGACCCAAAGAGTTCCATATTCCATAGATTTTTTTGTCATGAAGAGCTAACAAGACCCTTCTTATAAAGGATAAAAGTGTCATGAATGAAATAAATTTGAAAAAGAAGTCAATAATAAGAGAATACGTGCACCACCACATGGTCATATAGAAATTAGGATAAAAGACACCCAAAAAAAAATTCTACCAAATAAACATATGAACATCTATATTGATAATAAGACATGAAAAGGGCCTTTTAAATAGAGAAAGTAAAATAAGCTAAATACAAAATAGAGTGGCATTGAAACTATCATCTACATGAGTGTGGGAATGGGAGAAAGAAAAAACAAAATGGTTGAAAACAAGGGAAGGAAATAATTAACATAGGAAATCGCAAACCTACGGTACTTCTAAACGCAAGCCATATTCCTAGTTGAATTTTATTTATTTAATTCAAATTCGAAAAGAAACATATATAAAAGAATGAATTTACTCACATATAAAATCTTAACAATTTAAAACCAAACATTCTATCTAAAAATGTGTTTGAATTTTATAAATAAAAACTTAGTAATTTGATTGAAATATGAAAAACTAAAAAAGTGAGGCATTTTTACGTAAAAATATATAGTTTCTAGGATATAAGAAAAGGAACCAATGAACACATAACCTCTAACCTAATTAAACGAGTTTCTAAATGGAGGAAAATGTTGTATTTTTATGTAATGAAAATTTCAACAAAAAAATGTTTCCATGAAATGTAAAAGAAATTGTGTTTACAACTACAAGAGAATATTTTTGCTAAGCCAACCATACCGAAGAAAGTACAAGTCATAAAGAAATAAATAATAACTCATCCAAATTTCCAAGGAACATGAAAGGAAATTTTGAGATGTGATTAATTAAAAGAGGAAATGCGATACATTTTCTTTTTCTTTACAAATGTTGAGTTGAAAATATTAATCATGGAGCCAAAGAATCCCCTCTCCTTTTCATCGGTGTTCCCCTAACTCTTGGGCAATTCCCCTTCTCACAAGAAGGTTTTTGGTTGGCTTGGTGATTCTAGTGGAGTTGGTTGGAATTCCCCTCTATAGGGAAAGCTCCCATGGCTAGCCCTTTCCATTTCTCCCTCGCGATCGTCTTCTGATAATCCTGAGCAGTAGCAGTACTAATAACGACAAGGTGAAAGTGGGTAGGAACCCATCCGAACTCGGCTCATCCTAGTTCCGGTTGGGGAGAAAAACTAGATAGCCCTCAACCTCCTCCTCCATCCACCATATTTTTCTGTTGTGGCCTAGTTTTTGGCTCCTTGTTTTGTTTGCTCTTTTTAAAATTATGCTCATACTTTTATTGTGTTTTTATAGTGGGCCTCCTTCTCGAGGCCTATCTAGCTCAAGATGTGATTGGAATTATTGGGTGTGAATTTTTCCACCCATATTTTATACAATCAATGTTATATATCTCTTGTTTTTATATCTACAAAAGTATTCTTTTCAATCAAAAAAATATTTAAGAAACATTCATTGTATTGTGTTCAACACCTTAAAGCTGCGAAGAAATAAATAGTAGAATAAAAATAGAAACCCACAAGAAACATAATGCAATTTCCTTTGATGTAAAGCCTTTTCCCCATCTCTAGATGAAAAAATAAAAATAGATTGAATTAAACAAAATATTTAGTTTTATATTGTGTGGAATAGTAAAGAACCACACGTGCACATAAAAATATTACAAATTGTTATGATTCTACTACTTTTGTTTACAAAATTTTAGTTTCTTTTCACTATACATTTTGTCGCACAATTGGTGTAGTCTTTTTTATTTTGGATTTATAATTTTAGTGCCCATTTTTAGTCTTTAGGAATAATTGTGTTTCATGGAAATTTCCATTATATCATAGGAAAGGTCAAAAACTCTTGAGTGTATCTTGACATTACGAAGCTTCAAAAGGTAGATGGTGCATTTTTCTAGAAGATGTAATATTTCTTTGAGACGTTCAAGTATGAACATTTGAGGATCTATAGGTTTCATCAGTTCTATAAAAATTCTTCTTTCTTTTAAATGTAAAGTTGTCGATTTTACACTAGAAGTGACTATATAACTTCGTTGTGTGTTTACATGTACACAAAAATTGAGCCAAGATAAAATGTATCAACATGAAGGAAGGATATTTAATATATGAAATAATAAGCATGTAAAAATTATTATTTCTTTTTTATCAAGGCAACATAAATAATAACATGAAAACAAGTTTAAGACAAAAAATTTCTAATCGATTTCTATTTTTTAATGTAATTTTATGCAAAAAAAAATGTATGAAGCAATCATTGTATCCAATTATAGCCTACATTTTTTTACTTCATGAAGGTGAGATAGGTTAGTAAGGATCCGGACTCAAATTTAAATTCTTCTTTTGGAAAATATTGAGAAAAACTAAATATCTTTGAAAGATAAATATCATACGACAAATATCTAAAATACAAAAATAAGACGACACATTTATTTTTATTTCTACCTTTGAATCTAAACCAAAAATAAACCAAAATATTTTGGTTAATAATTTTAATTTAAATCCATTTATCTGCAATGTAATGAGGGTATTGCAAAAAGAAATATTTTAAAATCCAAGTTGAGAGTTTCAAGAATAAAAGCTCTTGATATTTTTAGTGACAAAAGTTGAGATAACAACCAAAATACTATTATGAATTATGGACCTAAAATAAATGAATACATAAGCACGCAACATTCAATACATTTTTTCCTAGCATAACAAAAACATAATATGAAGTATGGACATAATATAAAAGAAGATATAAGCATGCAATAACCAATGTTTATTTTTTTAGCATAACAACATGAGCATAAGTTAATGGCGATAGGATATGAGCACTATAATCATAGCTAATTTTTGTTTTCTTAAAAGAGTGACCTCCTTAAATTGGAAAACATTAAAATCCTTGTTAAAGCACAATCTACCATCCATCTTAGTATGTATTGGTATGAATTCACCTAGTTTTAAGGAAGGCACATGTTTCCAAACTCTAAGAGGAATGATGCTATTTTCCCTTCAAGTTTTACCACTTTTGTTTACATGGAAAATTTTAGAAGTCTAAAGAAGTAGCAAATAATTTTCTTATTTTTAATCAGAATAAGATATAACATCATTTCTAGAATACGAAGTCAAATGCAAGAGTTAAATGAAAAAAAGTTGGATTTCAAGAAAACGCAAATATCTCCTCTTCTCAAATCATATCCATTCAAACAAAATTTTTGAATAAAATAAAATTTGAGGTGGTAGCTTGATTTATAGGTAAATACATTTTATAAATCTAGAAAGCTGGGGTTTTAGTGTCATAAAGTGGTTCAATGCTATCACCAAACACGATATAAACTTATTTTCAAATATGAGAAACACAATTAAATAGCTATAGAGGTAAATAATAGTCATGTGCTATTTGAACCATATCTTATATTAGTAAGAAATAATTGATATAATATTTCATGTTAGAAGCAAAATGAATCCATGTCCCATTCCAAAAGGAATAGAAACTTTTAAAGGAAAAATTAAAAAATAATGTCTATTTTGAATCATTTGTTAGATTTATAAAAAATAATAAATATAATGATATTTCATGTTATAATCCTAACAAACCCACTTCCAATTCTAAAAGGCATAAAAAAATTAGAAGCATACGAGAGCTTAAAAAAATTGATGTTTAATCATAATTTGAAATAACATCACATTGAAGAAGGTAAAGTCAAATTCTTGAGTTATAAAGGAAAAGAAAGAAATTTTTTGATTTGAAGTAGAGAAATAAAAATATTTACATCAGAGAAGAAGGAAATAAATTCATACAACTTCTAACAATAAATATATACATATTTCAATACATAATCCAATACTAGTGGATTAAATTCCTCCATCATAAAAGAATAGTAATTTGAATTTGGTGCATTCATCACTAGTTGGAAAGTAAATAACAATAAATGAGAGAGAGAGAGATAAAAACTATTTTTGAACTAAATATCATATGATAGCTAGCTTAAAACCCAAAATACAAATCCATACTTTACTACTAATGGTATGTATGTCAAAAAAGAAAATTCCATATTTGTTTCTAAAACCTAATTGAAGGAAAAAAATTAAGCACTTGTATTGGTTTCATTTTCCATTATTCTCACTTCACATTTGTACATTTCCCTATCATATCTAAATTTATCCAATTAAATTGCAATTTGATATGACTAATATGAAATATATTTGCATTAATCACTTAAATTCTATTGGACAAGTTACGCACATACATCTCTAACAAGTTATATTTCTACCATTCAATAATTAAATACTAGATTTAATAGGAATATTTATTTGGTTGGGTATACTTCGATTCCAAATGGGAATTACAATTCTATGCAAATATTTTGCAGATCATTAAATTTGATTAATCAGTACCAATCCAAAATTGTCAATGTACATCACAAATTTTTAAGTTTGAGACGGTGTTAGATAGGTTTCTTTCAAACCTTCAAAATATGGAAAAATATAAGTACACAAATTTGTATTAAAACAAGAGAGCAAAATGTGATAGATAAGTAAGGATATATCTACCTCTTAATAATATCCCTTCTTTCTAAACAATTAAATTATCATCTTAATATATTTCAATAATTGCATCAATCTTAATTATTTTCTTGGACAATTTTTTTCATGATGATAGAAGATACTTGATTCCACATTACTTCGGTATAAAGGAAATAAAAATTAGGTAGTAGAAACTTGGATGAACTTCATAAAAATACATGGTAGGAGGTCAATTTGTAAATATAATACTTTCCATATAACAAAGACAACATTTTGGCTACCTAAATTAAAGATTCAACGTTTCAGAGTTCTATTTACATATATAGTTGACAAACATGTAAGCTTTGAAATTATGCCACAACGATAATGAATTTTATGAACTTCAAAACTTATGGAGATCATAATAAGCTTGTTGAATTATTGCATTGTGGAGATGAACACTCTATGTGAAAAATGAAAAACCTCCACTATCTATCATACTATGAGAGAGTTGTTGAGACTATCTAAAGAACAACATAAGTAAAAAATGTCACACACTCAAAACTTCATTTCTATGGAATATATTCCATTCTAAAAGACACAACAATTTCATAGATGATTTGTGGGATAATATGATGATTTTTGATAATATGTCAAGGATGCTAAATAAGTAAAGTAACTACTACATAACTATCTGTGTCTCAAGGGCCATTGAGACATTTTAAAAAAAAAAGGATGGTTACATCTAATGACATCTCTATAAAATATGGGAGGAACAAACCGTAGTTGGTACATAAGAACTTCTACATGGAAACTACTATAAGAGATAACTTGCAACTAATACAATATACAAATAAAAATAGTATATGGAAATTTTGATTCAATTCATTCAAGAAGACTCCTTGGAACTATTTGACAAAACACTTCAAAGAAGTATTGGTCAAGATGAAGATTACACGAGTAAATTGAATATCCAACCTACCTAGGTCTAAATGGAAAGTAAGAAATCATATTTCTAAATCTCAGAATATCCCACACAAAAAAACGGACACACTCTCCTCACCATATATTAGATCCTCCACCACACTTTAGCCACACAGACCAAAGTGATGTAGGAGCATAACTTTGGAGACCATAACTTTTGGTAGAACCATTGGATTGTTTTAAAATTTTATAAGGAATTAGATAATGATGAGTACTTCATTGTGATTAATTGAACATACTCAGTTGATTTAATTGGGGAATGTTTTTAGGGCCTAATTCCTTCATCTAGTAATCTAAAATTGGCTGGGTA
This sequence comes from Taxus wallichiana var. yunnanensis, assembly GCA_018340775.1. Classification (NCBI taxonomy): domain Eukaryota; kingdom Viridiplantae; phylum Streptophyta; class Pinopsida; order Cupressales; family Taxaceae; genus Taxus; species Taxus wallichiana. The sequence continues at coordinate 144,060,445 of CM031240.1, read as the reverse complement.
CCTTTTTTAGGATTGCCTAGAACTTTTAGTTTTAATGGCTTTTGCTCCACTTTATAGAATAAGAAAATATTTGGCATAAGCCTTCATTTATGGAGGTATTTCATGTAAGAAATTTTTAGCCCATTTGAGGTGTTTTAGTTTTAGGGTTTTTAGAGTTGGTGGGAAATAAAAAGTGGATTGTAATGTTGGACATGAGTAATGTGCATTAGGGAATGAGAAAGAAACTATTTTGAAGGTTCTTAAGTTTTGGAAAATTATGTGTGTGTTTTGGAGGCACTTTGACCTCTTGTAGCTAGATCTACATCAATTGGTATCAAAACAAGATTTGGATCTTGCGGGAATGGTGAAGGTAATATTTATTACATTTATCTATGTGATTTATTACCTCTATTTTATATAAGCGTGGATAGACATTGGAGAGGAGGTCATTCCCATATGAATAGGAATATGAAGGAGAAACAAAGATAAGTTGTTAAGTTCACGGGGAGAAGTTATATGCCTCAAGTGGAGACATGAAGATGGGGACACAAACCTAGAAAATGATACTAAAGAATTACCTCCATTAAGGAATGAAGGAGGAAATGAAGAAAAAAATGAGAGATATGAAAGACCAGTGAATGAGAGGTCATTTGAGGAGAGACTAGTTCAAGATTTGGAAGGAGAGAATGATGACATCAAGATTAATGTTCCTGATTATAGTGCATGGTTACAACTAGAGGATTTTATTGGTTGGAAAAATCACAAGGGAAAATTCTTGGAGTATATAACCTTGTCAAAGGATAAGAAGGTTAATTTTTCATGCACTACGTTGGTTAGACATGTATTGATCTGGTGGGATCACATGTAAAATAAAATAAAAAGGAAAAAAATTGAAACTAGAATAAAATGGTGAAGAATTTGAAAGAAAATGGTTTCAAAACCTAAGCCGGAAGGATCACATCATATAAGAGTATCTTGATGAATTTTACAAGCTATTAGTTTGGGTAAAACAGGGAGGATTCTAAACCACGAGAAGGCTATGAGGTATGTAAATGGGTTGATTTATACCATACAAGATGAATTGAGTATGCCTCAAATCCATAGCATAGATGATACCTATCAACTTTCATTGAAAGAAGAATAAAAACACAAGAGGATTAATTATAGAAGAAAAGAGAATATAGGGCCATAATAATCTCCAATTAGAGGGTGAGGTAGATTTTATTCCCTGAAAGGTGAATCCTTTAATGCATAAGGGTAGAAATAATCCGAGTCAAGGTCGTGGTAGCTACCAAAGAGGTAGGGGGTATCGAGAGAGGAAGAGGATATGGTGGAGATGGGTTTGGAATATCCCTCAAATTTATTATACTTGGTATCGATGTGGTTAAGAAGGGCACACATATTTTGATTATTTGTACTATCCTCCATATGATAGATGGCAAGAAGAACATAAATGAGTAAATATGATTGAATATGAAGAAGAAGAGGAAACATAGGATGTAACAAACTTGGTTGAAACCATCATGATAAGAAGGATTATGATCTTCCTCGGGAAGGATAAAACACAAGATAGTGTTAGCAATGAGTTTTAGTGTGAACAAATATTTGTCAAACAAGATGCACCTCTGGAGGAAGGTATAAAAAATAATCATGATGGTAGTAGTTGTGAAAATACGGTCTCAAATGTGATGGCTGATAAATTAAGTCTGAAATGTGATAAGCAACCATATCCCTATCACATATCATGGTTAAAAAGAAGGGCGAGGTAACCATAGATAAAAATGTGTCTAGTTAAATTTTCGATTGGGAATACCTACAAATATGAGGTGTGGTATAATTTTTGATTTAATATAAATGGAATAAATTAAATATTATTGCAAAGTAACTATTGCTCCTAATTGTGTGAAAAATATAATATACAATGAGACACAAGAAATAAGTAAGCAATAATATGAAACCTTAAGCAATGAGGAGAGATAGGCAGAATTAGTTGATTTACGAGTGAATAGGAATTGATCTAGGCTATTGAAATACATAAAAGGATGAGAAAAGTGTTGTAGAGGCTCCTTGGTGGTTATGAACTCTGAAACTATGTAGGACATGAGCACTCGTGGGAGGGCATGAGTGCTTAGGCATTGGTGTCTAGATCTTGGCATTAGTGTATGTGTAGGTGCTTTGAATATGATATTTAATGTAATCGATAAGATTTGTTGTTGGTCATTAATTCTCATCCTTTTTCTCTCTTTAATCTCAATTATACCTATAACCTACAAGAAATAAATTTAACCTACACATACCCACAAACTACATCAAACCTAAAAAAAAAATGTAAAATGGGGAATCGGGATGACTACGTGGTCACTCGAAGAGTGAAATTATGACCGAGCGATGCACTACATCTTAGAATCCCTGCAGTTCTTGTGTTTGTGTGTGTAGAAATCATGCCCTACGACACCCTTGTGTAAGTTACACTAATGATAACAATATAGATCTAGAATATAAAAGATGTATAGTATGTGTGGATGGAATAGAATAAACTTCCCCTTCCTATGTTTTGTATACAAAAGTATGCAACCCTTTCCCTTGAATGGCTGCTAGATGAAATAATTTTATGCTATTATTCCTTTTGAATGCAAGCTTAGGTAGTAGTATGTAATTCTTAATGTTTGGTCCCTTATTTTAAAAACATAACTACGTATTTATATGTTTCCCTTGTTTGAATTTTGTAATTTGGCAATTAAAAGGCTAACCCAATGTGATTAAAAGTAATTAAGAATTGAAAGGGGTCCAAAAGGGTAATAAAGATATAAAGAGGGATAGGAGCGCTCGGGAAGACATGAGCACCTTGCACTAGTGCCTTGTCTAGTTGTTAATGTTTGAGAGCAAAGAAAGATAAAATAGTTAAATACCAACAAGAGTGCAAGATGTATGAAGCCAATAAAAGTACAACATTTAAAGCATAAGTATAAAGGGAGTTATTAATTACTAGTTTTCTTGCTTAGGAACCATGAAAATGCTATCATGATTTTAGGACCTATAAATGTACCCAAGTGCATAGATTTTGTGACTACATTTTACCTCCACTTTATGTTGTTAGGTGAATACTCAATAGCATAAAGTAGTTAAAAGATGCATACCTTATGATCATGTAGAGAGTAAGGCAAGTAGCATGCCAAATGGACAAGTGAAGCGTGAGGTGATCGCAAAGTGAATCGTGAATACTAGGAAAAGGGGAGTGGGCCCTAGGGGTGAAGTGTTTATGACTTGTACCTATTCTTTGTAAGGTTGTATTTTCTGATGTAGGATTCTTCTAGTTGTGTATTAAGGATGGACTTGCAAAAGAAGAGTGAAAGTGAAGTCAAAGTCTTGTATATGAAAATTTTGAGTAAAGTATGTAAAAGTGTGTAAAAGTAGTAATAAAGGAAAAAGTGCACATGATGTATAAGATTTAAAAGGATAGAAAAATTTCTTGAAGTGCTGCGATGGGTGATGTTTTTGGGTGATCTCATGCAAAGAGTGAGTTTTTTTGGTGATCCCATGTCAAGAGTGAGTTTTTTGGGTGATCTCATGCCACGGGAGAATATTATTTGGGAGAGGGTCTAGTTTTACTCTCCTTCCATGACTACTTCCCAAATGATTACCACTACATATCATACATCCCATGTTGTTCTATATTATAACTGATTGTAGGAGATAGAATGCATTCTTTGGTGGAGGCCATTCTTGCTCTTTGTATAACTACTCTAAAAACTATGGTAAACTATGTTGTCTTGAGAAAACTGATTGTTACTTCCCCAGGACATTCAAACCTAGGGGAGGATAGGAGCACCCAAGTGCTAGTGTCTAAATTTGGGCACTATTGTATGTAGTATGTGTGAAGTCCAAGTCTGATTTTGGACTATTCCATGACTATATGCATGTGATGTTTCTATATTGTGTTAGTCTAAATTATATCTTTGAGATCTTATAGGGGTGATTTTTCACGCAATCTATGCCCCCTTATTTGGGGTGCATACAAAAACTATAGGAGAATGTGGCTTAAAGGAGAGGAATTTATGTTGTTATTAAATGGATACTTGTAGGGGGTCAGTGATGTGCATGGTAGAAACCAAGGAACATGAAAATAAGAGAGGATAACATAAGTGTTAGTAGAAAAATAGCTAACATGCAAATAGAAAATAATGTATCAATCAAGTGTGCAAATAAGATGGGTTTGTGAAAAGTGGGTTTCATACATGGGACATCGCTCACAATGTCACAAGACAATCAGGGATGAAGTGGCAAAAATCATACAATGATCATACAAGACATAAGGCATAGCCCATGAAAAATGTGATAGATAGCCATGGTTGTATATATTCCTACAAGAAAAATGTTAAACTTAAAGAACCCATTAGCATGTTAGAAAGATAGATTATGTCAAATCATATATAATTCAGTAACAAGTAGAGTAAGTGTAATGAGAAGAAGTGAATAATGTAGCAATAGAAACTGTAATGTGTAGGATGTGAGTAGGAAAAGTAGATGCCCCCAAGATCCTTGGTGGGGCTAGGAAGGAGTCGAGTGTCGGGATTCACGCATCTTGTGAAGAGATATAAGATATCTACATTCACTTCCAAATACCAAGCGAAGGTGCATGTGTATATAGAAAAATATAACGAAATACTAAGTATTTGACTACCATAATAAGAAAAGTGCAATAGGTAAGTAGTATAAGAAATCAAGAGTAAGCGCAACCAAGATATGTAAATGTGGTGTATGAGTGTAATGGTGTAATATGAAGAATTTTTAAGATGGGAAGAGTTGTGTTTCCCCCAACATATGTGCTTGAAATTAGGTTCATTTATAAATGTCCCCTCGGAAGTCAAGAATGAAACATAGAACAAGAATGTGTCATCGGGAAACAGGTTTGTCGTGTGCTAGTAGATGCTAGAAAGATATGTCATGAACATAGCATGAAGTTTATAATGTGAGGTTCATTGATGTAGTGTGACCTCAACAATAAAGTGTGAACCATAGTATGAGAGTGCATCATAGGGTAATGATAGTACAAGGTGTGTACCGGTGAAGTTAGTTTGTGTAGAAAGACTAGACATGAAACATGGAGTATATAGTTTAGTAGTGAATTCTATAGATAATTTATAGTGCTAGAAGGTGGGGAGAAATCATGATGACCCCAATTGGGTGAGTGGTGAAGAATTAGGTAAACTCATTAAGAAGATCATCAGTTTCAGTGGTCATAATCGATACAATCTGGATTAGAGACTTGGTAAGTGATAGTATGAGGCTAGTCATAGAGGCATCCAGTGAGGCATAAATTATACATGCCCATAGTGTATTCTTCATTAGTAAAAGGAGGTTGTAGAAAATCATGTGCATACCAATGAGTGATATTTTTCATATATCCAAGGAATGAATCGTTTCATATAGAAACACGACCAAAAGGCATTGGAAATGAGATATCAGTGTGATTGGGATCAAGAGTTCCACCAATGTAGTCAAGCTAAGATTGCCCAAGGGTGAGTGGAGAGGAATGGTGTGTACATGAAAGAAATAATAACAAGTGGAAGACACATAGGCCATAGGTAGTAGTAATGAGAACATATCCATGATATAGGTGAGGTGAGTGAGATGGAGGAAGAAGATCATCGAATGTGAAGCCTAAGTGGGCCAAACCATTAGGTGTGCACACAGTGTTAGGGTAAGTGGGATCAAATGGAATATGAGGCTAATAAGACACACATATATAAATAAATTACATGTAAATGGATCAACATGTGGAGGGGATGTAATCGGAGGAGAAGGCATGAGATCTAGTGCATGTATAAAATCTTAAAAAGGGATCATAGCTGTAGTAGAAGGAGGGTTTTTTTAATTGATATACACCTGAATCGGTAGCGAAAAAAAAGTCTTTCAAGTATGATTCATCTATTTCTAGAGTAAAATTGAGATTGCATAGGTTTTCATCGGTAATATCAATGACATTGACCTCATCATCATAATCATCAATGATGACATTATCATGTTGGATAACATTATTAAGGATATTAATGGGATTATTGATGTGGGGTAGGGATTAGTGGCGATAGATGAAGTAGGAATAGTGTTAGAAGTAGATGAGGTAAGTGAGATAAGATCAAAAATATGCGTAGGGATAGAAGGTAGGGGTTTAGGGTAGAATAAGTAATTGGAACAATAGGTGATCAACATCATATGTACTAACATTATGGTAGGGTATATCTTTGCAAGCAGAGGGATAGGCATGGAAGTGACAAGATCGATGAAAAAAACTTAAATGGGTTAGGATTAACATAAATAGTATTCTCATAATCATCATGAAGGAATTTAAAACATTGATGAATTGTAGAAGGAGCGACATGTATAATATGAATCCATGGTTTACTAATTAAGAAATTGAACAGAAATGATGTGTCACGGACATGGAATGTAGTGAGGAGGGTTTTAGGGACAACTCTTAGAGGTAAAGTGATGGTGCTGATGCATTTGTGAGTAATGGGATCATAGTCACGAACAAGAGTAGAGGATTTAATGATAAAACTTTCAAAAAGTCCTCATTGCTTAAGCAATGAAAGAGCACATATATTTATAGTAGATCCATCATCAGCTAGTACATATTTGATACGGATGGAACCAAAAGCAGCTATGATGGGAAAATGTGTACGAAGATCACTAGATATAGAAGGAAGAATATCCTCATCATTGAAAGTTATAGCATGCGGTAGATTTTTAGGGATTGAATGAGATGATTAAAGGAAACAAAGGAATTATCACTTTCAATATGGATGGAGCGTAAAGCAGCTTACGAGGTATGCTAAAAATATGGCAGACTACGTAGGAGATCATAAAGATATATTTTGGCAAGTGTATTCTTAATTTTCTCAATGATATCATAACCTTTTGAGGTGGTAGGAGAAAGCTGTAAAGGTAGTAGGTTGAGGAATAGAAATGAGTGTAGATGTAGGTGGCCATATGCAACAAGTAGTGAATACATTTATAGTTTGATCGGGTATGGGTAGTGTAGTTGTAGGTGGCCATGTGCAAGTAAGGCTGAGACTTCCATGAAATCAACTTTGGTAGCAATTGTGTCAGAAACCTTGGTTGGAGCATAAGATGGATAAGAACATTCATCTATGAATTTATAAGAAGGAGATAGAATCTGATACATTCTCATAAGGTAGGGTTTGATCAATGAGGTTCACCAAATGATTTAATATAAATAGAATTAATTAAATCCTATTAAAAGGTAACTACTTTTCCTAATGGTATACAAATGCTAATATACAATGAGAAACAAGAAATAAACAAGTAATAATATGAAACACTAAGAAAGGAGGAGAGATAAGTGTACGTAGATAGTTTATGAGTGAATAGGAAGTGATTTAGGCTGGTGAAATACATGAACAAGATAATAATAGTTTCATGGAGTCTTGTTAGATGTTTTAAACTATGAAACTAGCCACGGACAGGAGCGCATGTGGGAGGACAAGAACGGTCGGCGCTGGTTTACGGATATTGGCTTGGTGTCTATGTAGGTGATTTGGATCTGATATTTTTTGCTTGATAAGATTCATTTTGGGTCGCATTACTTGTCAAACTAGTTTCACTCTTTAATCTCCGAGTATACATCTAACCTTCAAGAAAGAAATATCACTGCGCATACACATAAACCACATCAAACCTAAAATGAAAAATACATAATGAGGATTAGAATAACTCGATGATCACCGAAAGAGTGAAATTACGACTAAACGTTACACTATATCTCAAACTCTATGTAGTTCTTATGTGTATGCGTGTAGAAATTATTCCTTAGGATGCACTTGTGCAAGTTGCACTAATGATAGCAGGCTAGATCTAGAATGTAGAAGATGTATAGTATGTGTGGATGGAATAGAATAAACTTCCCCTTCCTATGTTGTGTATGCATAAGTATGCAGCCCTTTCCCTTGAATGGATGTTATATGGTTTCCTTTGATGTTTTTGTGCCTTTTGAATGGAAGCGTAGGTGGCAAAGTATGTAATTCTTAGTGCTTGGTCCCTATTTTGAAAACATAACTACGTATTTATATGATTTCCTTGTTTAAATTTCACAATTTGAAAGCTAAAAGGCTGACCCAAAGTGATAAAAATTAATTAAGATGTGAAAGGGGCCCAAAAGGGTATGAATGATGTAAAGAGGGATAGAAGCACCTAGGAGGTCGGGAGCTCCTAGCACTAGTTTTCGACTAAGTGCTAGTGTCTTGACTAAGCCCTAGTGTTTGAGGCCAAAGAAAGATAAAAATTTAAATGTTGGTACAAGTGTAAGATGTATAAAGCCAATAAATGTAGAAAATACAAAGAAAAATGCTAAAGGGAGTTTTCAATTACTATTTTTCTTACTTATGAACCATGTAAATGTCACCATGCTTTTAAGACCTATAAATGTACCCAAATGCATAGATTTTTTTACTATAATGTTATTTTTATGGATGCATGCCAAAAATGACTGGAGAGGCCTTCGTATTATGACAGAAAGGTTACCCATGATGGAAGGAAGAGTGGTTATAATTATTATAAGGATGGTGTAAATGTGTTCTTGTTACCCTTCAAGGAAGAAGAGAAGAGTGAGGGCTTGTTGGATATAAAGGATTTTGATGTAGAAATGGAACAATGTGGTTGGTTTTATGCCTTTATGGAAAAGAAGGTGGAAATAAAGGTAATTGGTATACCCACAACAACAATAGATGTACTAAAAGAATATAATAGAGTCATACCAAATGAGCTACTTGATGGGTTACCTCTAATGAAAAATATACAACACCATATTGATTTAATTGTAGGATCCTCCCTCTCAAATTAGATAGTCAATAGAAGCAGCCCAACATAGAGTGGGGAGTTGAACACGAAAGTGGTAGATATGATAAAGAAGGGGTTAGTTAGAGAAAGCATGAGTCCATAAGTGACTCTAAAATTTTGTACTCCCAAAAAGGATGGAGAATGTGTGTAATTAGTAGTAAAATCACAATTAATTATCGGTTCCCAATTTTGAGATTAGATGATATGATGGATGTGCTAGTGGGAACCCAATATTTTAGTAAGATTGACCTACGGAGTGAGTACTATCGATCCGAATATGTGAAGGGGATAAATGGAAAATGAATTTTTAAACAAGATATGGGTTATACGGGTAGATGATGATATCATTCATGTTATCTAATGTAACACACACACACACACACACACACACACACACACACACACACACACACACACACACACACACACACACACACACACACACACACATATTCATGAAGTTGATGAATAGAGTACTACGAGAATACATTCGTAAGTTTGTGGTTGTTTATTTTGACAATATTTTGATATTCAGTAGGACAATGGAGGAACACTTGTTGCATTTGAAATTAGTGTTAGATTTGTTATGAAAAGAAAATTTGTATGCAAACTTAAAGAAATGTAGATTTTTTTAGAAAAGTCTAGTTTTTTTGGGTTCATCATCTCAATGGATGTGATGAGGATGGATGAGGAAAAAGTGAAGGGAATTTTGGAGTGGCCTATTCTAAGGAATGTGACAGAAATTCACAATTATCATGGATTGGAATTTTTTTATAATATGTTCATCGGGAATTTCAAGTAGTATTTCTACATGCAAAATGGAGTGCATGGAGGGAAAGGAGTTTATATGGATAAAGGTAGCAACAAGATAGTTTTTAATTTTTGAAGATAAAAGTGTCGGAGGAACATGTTTTGGTATTGTTGGATTTTAGTAAGGTATTTGAGGTCGATTTTGATGCTTCACTTATGGGTGTTGGTGTTGTCTCGAGTCAAGAATCATAACTTGTAGCATTCTTCGGTGAACATTTTACTCGAGTCGGGGGGAAATACTCTACTTATGATGTAGAATTTCAAGGAGTTTGTACTCTTTACTAACCATGAAGAATTAAGGTATGTAAACATACATAAGAAACTAAATATTAGACATGCAAAGTGGGTTTCATATTTTCAAGAGTATGATTTTGTCTTGAAGAAAAAAATTGGGTAAGAAAAATCAATTTTTTGATGTCTTGAATCAAATTGTAGGATTTTTGATAACAATGGAAAATAGTTAAGGAGCTATATGAAAGTGATAAAAAATTGATATTGTGAGATAAGGTAAGGACCCTATAATGGGTAGTGGTTGTCATGATTATTTGTAGGATGGCTATTTATTCAGGGGAATGTAGTTGTCCATCCATGTTGGTTCACCGAGAGAAAACAATATAAGACAATTATATAGTGGGGGTTTGGCTGCAAACTCGGTATAAGTGAGACAAATGATCTTGTGGTGGGGAAGTATTATTGGCTAGAGATAAATATGGGAATAAGTAGGCTTATATCAAGATGTAGAGTGTGTTAAATGGCTAAGGGCCATGCACAAAATATTTGGCTACATATTTCATTACTATTCCCTACAAGGCCATGGGTTTATTTGAGTATGGATTCGTGTTGGGGCTTCCTAAAATAATGTGGAAATGATTATATTTTTAATGCAGTAGATATGTTTTTAAATTGCATATTTAATTGCTTGTAGTAAAAATAATGATGATTCTAAAGTTATAGATTTTGTAGAGAACATGTTAGAATTGTAAGAAGAACTGACAGAGACACTAAAATATAGTAATGTAAGATATAAAGAAATTGCAGGATACAAGCGGGAGAGTGAAAACAAGTAGGCTTGTATCAAGATGTAGAGTGTGTCAAATGGCTAAGGGCCAAGCAAATAATATTGGGCTACATATGTCATTACTTTGTTCCCTACTGAGCACATGGGTTTATTTGATTACGGATTTCGTGTTGGGGAATCCTAAAACACAATGAGGAAATGCTTATATTTTTAATGCAGTAGATATATTTTATAAAATGGCATATGTAATTGCTTGTAGTAAAACTAATGATGCTTCTAAAGTTATATTTTTACAGAGAACATGTTAGAATTGTAAGAAGAACTGTGAGAGACACTAAAATATAGTAATGTAAGATATAAACCAATTACAGGATACAAATGGGAGAGTGAACACATTTGAAGAAGGATATATGGTGACACTTCATCTTAGGAAGGAGAAGTTTCTATAGACACAAAATTATGCGTTGGGTACATTTATAGGTCTTATAATAATACTTGTATTCATATGGTTCCTAAGCCAAAAAAATAGCAATTCACAACTATCTTTAAACTATTTTCTTAGCTTCTTGTCTTATTACTATTCTTTTACACTTTACAACCTAGTCGGTACTCTACTTACTTATCTTTTATGACTTCAAACACGGGGCCCTACTGAATACCGGATTGCCTAGGTGCCCTTAACCTCTTTCCACCTTACTAGCACTTTTTGGGATTCTTTTATCCTTTGGGCATCTTATTTTCTTATGATTCGGCCTTCTAGCTGTCAATTATGAAATTAAACCAAGGAAATCATATAAATACAAAGCTATGTGACCAAAATAAAATACCAAGCTATAAGCATCTAGTATCATGTAACATATTAGAAAAACTGTTACCTTGATTTCATTTCCTCTTGACATTGCAAACGTTGACATGTGATTTGTCTTAGGAAGGTGTATTCTTTTGACTATTGGAAATCATGTTTGCAATGGATAAATTATTACTATACAAGGATTCATTTTGTTGTAATTTTGTTTACTTGAAATGAAGTCATTCTTCCTTGTGTTTTGAAAGGTTGTGAACCTGTATTGTTGTTTTCATACTTATCATATGTTAACAACAAAACCTTGGATCAATTCCATTGATCCAAGGTATGCTTCAATTCTCCGTTATTAATCATCTTGATAAACTGACATTCTAAAGTAAAAGGTAATGTGGACTGAGTCTTGTTTTGGTTATGAATATGAGGACCCTTTTGATGTTGTTCTTGCTTTGCATCACATGGTAATTATTAAACAGTGGTCTTCTTGATAAATATTTTTAAAAATGTTGAACAACGTGATAAGAACAAGGGCCTATACTGGGCTATTAAGGTGAATACCTTAACCTTGGACGGGATGTTTAATGCTAATCATATTTTAACCTAAGTTGTAATGTTCTATCCTAATTGGATTCTAACCTAAGGTAATTTGGACCTACCTTAGACCTATTACCAAACTATTAAGGTTTGCATCCTAACCTAAGTTGGTATGCTTTACGGTTGTGGGGTTTTGGAAATAACCTAAGGAAATACTATTTACCTAGACTAAGGTTGAATCCTAATCTAATGTCAAAATAACCTAAGCTAAGGGGGTACCTAAGGGTTGCATGGAAAATGGGAGTCGGTGGCATCGGTTTCTATGGCATTAATGTGATTTGATTTTGAATTTATTAAACTTTGCACTACTAGTTTTGGTGAGGCATGGAGAGTTAAGGGGATGCCTAGCTAGCATCATCACTAAAGATAGGATGCATGCAAATTTTGATTTGGAATTCACCAATTTTGGATGGCAGTGGCGTGGAGAAATAGGTAGGAGAGTTGGTTGTCCTTACATTTATGAACCTCGGTCATGGTGAAGAAACTGCCTAGGAAGGAATGCAAGTGGATTTTGGAGAGGTTGTTTGGTCATTTTCTCTTGGCAATTTTTTCTCTACATGGAGGTTTTGGGTTCTTCGAACCAGTAGTTCTATTTTCAATTCTTCGTTATTTTTGATCTTGTGGAAGTATAAGAGGTAATAGGATGTTTGGAATTGTTGACGTTGCTTGAAAAAAGGAAAATATTGTGGGAGGCTTGGCTGGAAATCTTCTGCAAATCGATAGAAGCTCTATCAAGCATGATAGGCTCTACCCATTAAGTTGTTCTACTTTTTACTAAACATCTTCATTAAAGGAACTCTGCTCTTGGAAACAAATGGGTTTTTATTTTTGTGATGGTTAATTTGCATTCATGCTGGAATTGTTCTCTATATTTTTCTGATGAAGAGTCTTTGTTAGATAAAATGGAATGTGGGTTTGTTCCCTATTTAATATAGTGGTGAATCATGCTTTAACTTTTTTGGTAACTGGAATGCTATCAAATTTGTGTGAATCTTGTTGTCTGTGTAAAATGGATTATGGGAAAACATTGGTTCTTTATAAGATTCGATCTGGGTTTGTCTTCCTCTATTGAAAGAAGGTAAGAAAAATAATATTTTCAGTTGAAACTTGAGTTGCTTCGAATCTTGTTACTTCGTTGAGTTGTGTTGTAATGGTTGCTTGGATTCAATGATTTTTGTGGATTCAAACTTGTTTGAATATAACAGTAAACAAGTTTTTCTTCTTTTGAGCTTTATACGTTATGGGTTGTGAACCTCTGTTAGACTAATTTGATGTTGGACAATAGAAGTCCCTATTATAAAGGAAAATATTTCAAGTTTGGGTTCTATCTGGGTTGGAAATTAGATTAATACATGTAGCTCCTGCTTGAACTTGCATGATGTCGACCTTGTTGTTTGCACTTGTAAGTTAGAAGATGATATGTTAATGACTTACCTGTTATGGGCCTATACAAACCTTATGGTAAAATATGTCTATTAGTATGGTTGTTAATCATCATGTTGTCGTGATTTTGGGAAAGGCATAATGAATGTTTATTCATCCCTTCTAGAATGATATTTCATGCTTCAAGGATTATTCAATCAGTCCAGCTTGATGGATTTCTTAGATCCTTATGTTTATTTTGATATGTGAATAATACTGAAGAGTTTGAATGTCTTGGTGAAATATTGATTAGCTCAGTCAAGACAGTCTTGAGGAATAGACTGAAATAAATTCAATTTTTCTATTCCTCACTTGAGACTGACTCATACACCTGTAGTGGAGTCACCTTGTTTTACGTTGCATCTTCATTATGTTTGAATCAGGTTGGGTTCTTTCTCTTCTTACCTGAAGACTATTTCTTTTATCCTGTGAAGCTGGGAATATGTGTTGACTTGACTGTTATATTTTTTCTCTAGAAAGGATGGTTAAGCTTTGGTTATATTGACTGAAACTAATTATGATTGGATGAGTAGGAATTTCCAGTGGTTGTTGATGTTTCATGTATTGTTGCTAAATGAATTCATTTAAAACATCTCCTTCTAGACGTAGCTAATGCACTACGGTTGTTGATCTTGTTTATATGTTAAGAGAACTTCATCTTTGGTATCTGACTTGCATACTGTAGTCACATAATTTAGTCCAGTATCATTTAGTTCTATGTTTTCAATGTTTGACAAGAGTTCAAAGATCTCTTGATTGGATCATGTCAGTCTTTTATTTTGATATGTATTTCTTTTCTTGGGAAAGAATAATGGGATCTTCTCCCATTCTTATTGTTGACTCCCTTTTCTCTTTCTTTTATAAGTAAGGTATTCATCACTATTTTCTTTGAAATTTGAAGGAAATTATATTCTGTCCTCTCTCTTCTCTGAGTAGTTGAATGTAACATTGTTCTCCTCGAACTCTGAGGGAAGTTCTGAGTTGTTTTCTCTCTCTCTCTGTTTTCCTTTTCCCTCTTCTATATTACTCTTGCTAAAGGAACTGATCGGTTCAGTTGTACTACTTAATAGGATTTCCGAGTGAGTAGTTGGGAGATAAACCTTTACTTATTCTCCTTGATTTTTGTTGATTGGAAACTATATTTGGTAATGTGTGACTTATGTCTAGTGCAAGTAATCGAATAAATACATTTCCTATTTCTAACCTATTGTGGCCTAACTTAAGACTTAGGCTATATCTTGAGCTTTAAATTTGGATGTAGCATCTGAAATAGGAATCTCTTATTTTTATGATATTGATGGCTCAACCTTAAACCTTTCATGAAGTTTGAATTAGCTTGGCGAGAAGATGTTTTATGATGGAACATGTTAATGCTGAGTATGATGGATCTTTGCTTCTTAAAAAATAACTCTATTTTGGGAAATATTAGAGTTAGTGTCTATCTTTGGAATTTAGATTGAATGAAGTAAGAAATAAACTATAAGTATCTATAGTAAGAATGAGATAAGTAATTAGGATGAAATATTACTTATCTGATATAATTCCTTATGAAATCAATGGTTGAAGAGTGTTGATTATATCATGATCTTTACTAAATGTTAATTTGGTTGATCACCTTGTTATTTCTTTTATGATTGTTATTTCTTATGATGTATCTATCTTTTTGGCCTTACTATTTCATAAAAGCAAAGTTATTTTTATGAAATAGTTAGTTGAAGGCACATTGTTTTAATTCTTAGTGCTTATCATGCTCAGTTCAATGAAGGCGGCCCGTCTTAACAATTTTTATAGATGGAATTTGTAAGTGATAGAGGAAGACAATAAATTTTATGATGTTATTTTTTACTTAAATACTAGATATTTTATGAAGAAATATGATTCATTATTGAAATGTATTGAAAGAGGAAAAGTTGTATTTCTTAATTGAGCTTGATGTTGTTTGACATGAAAGATGTCTGAAATGAATGGACTTGTAAAATGTGTATTTCACTTTGATAAATGGAAAAATATTGAGAGTTACTTGTACATGATGTGTTATTCTCCTTGTGGAAATGCAACTTATTAAGTTGGCATGTATAGATGTTCTTTTATCTAAGTCACTATGGTTTATTAAAATGATGTTAATGAAAGTGTGAATTAATTATGAATACTTGTATAATGTAAAAGGGTATAATGAACCCTAACTCATAACAAGAAAGAGGAAGGTGCACTTCCTCTTGACCAATACCTTGATAGGTTTAAAACAAATGGAAGGTAAATATGAACATTTATCAATTAGACTTCATCTCAATGAAGCCTATTATAATGGAACCTGTTTTGGAACTTAAACAAGCTAAGAATGGTTGAGGTATAATAAGTAAATCTTGTTGATGTTGTTGTTTTTGTTTAATTAACTAAATTCTAAAAGTAGAAAGTTAATGAATAAAAAGAAATCATGAAGTTTCTACAATACATTAACAACTCAATTGTGGATGTCAACCTTAAGGGCTAATGAAATTAGGGTTCAATAGGGTTGTTGTAATTAAACCTTAATTAAGAAAAATAATTGGGTAATTAACTTCTTGCTTGGGTATGTACATCAAGATGGGTAATTCCAGTCGGATGTTGGCACATGCCAACTACATAACTATACCTTTGTGAAGACTCAGGTCTTCACAAGGATACATGTTGCAGTTGACATGTTGCAACACCCTTCAGAATTGGATCATCTAGATCTACATAAACTTGGACTTGATCTTAGTTTTACTCTAGGTCAGGTTAGGAACATGATTTAGTACAAGGGTAACTCATGATGATTTAGGGTAACTAGACACATCCAATCGACTTAGGTCAATTGAGTATGTCTATGTACCCTTAGTCACCATGAGTGGTTCCCTATACCAAACTATGTTGCTAACTTGGGTTAGGGTCAAACCTTGAACAAGTGGACTGACAAGAGTCAGTGAAGACCATTCTAGATTACAGATGAGTGGGGTGAAGGACGTATTCCATTTGATGAGTATGTCATCTAGGAATAGTAACATGAACAGTATGTTGGAAATATTTGGCCAAAGTATCGCAAGCTACTGGTTGCATTGTCCTATGTCACCTAGTTTAAGAAGCGGGATTTTAGATGAATATTGGTAACAAATATTCAGATAGGTCTCTTAAACAAAACACTCAATACCTAGAATAGGGTAAGAGAACCAAGTATACTTAGTATACAATACTTTGAGTTAACATGAGAGATCGGTTAGAAACCAAGTCATGAAATGAGAGACTCGGTAGTTCACCGAGTCACTTACAATTGCATATGGTTATCTGTTATGAGATTGATTGGCATGGAATGTGTGTTCTAAATTATGATTATTTAGAATAGAGAAAATTATATATATATATATATATATATATATATATATATATATATATATATATATATATATATATATATATATATTATTCTATATTATTTAAATGGGAATGTTGCATATCATCACCTAATATTGCATTTCAAATCCATCAAAGAGCGCTAAAGGCATCCATCTAAAATTCATTCAAGGGACAAGGATTACATTTTCTACATACAAAACATAGGAAGGGAAGTTTCTTATTTCCATCCACACATCTATTTACATTGCTACATGTAGCTTACATTATCTAATGTGCTTCTTGCACAAGGGCATCCTAGGGCATGTTTCTTTCACACACTCAAAAGAACTACATGGATTACGAGATGTAGTGTAACGTTCTATCATAAGTTCACTTAGTTAGGTGATTGTTGGGGTTATTCGGACTCTCCATCATTGCATCTTTATTTTTGGACTTGATCTGTTATTATGGGTTTCTTTTGAATCTTTGTTATATAGGTTACATGTGCACTCGTAAATCATATTGCAATATATAGGAGACCAACAATGACTATTTGTGACACTTAAACGACACTCGTAAAAATCATGTTTCGAGCATTTTCGTAGTGATATGTTCCCGAGAAGAAGACTTTGTTGCTTAGGTGGCCTAGTCTGACATTATCCGATAATTACATAATTTAATTTGGGAGTTGATTGACATAGATCCATTCCTATTCATTAGTTTTCTAGTCCATACATGTTCCGAGGATCAAGCAAAAATCATCTAAGTCATCTCTCTCTCTCTCTTGCACTTAGGGTTTTATATTTCATTAGCTTATTTCTTGATTCAATTAGTAATCGTAATTTATTGTTTGTATCGGTTACTCTACAATTAGGGTTTAGCATAAATCTATTTTTGTTAAATAATTTAGTGAAAAAAACACTTGAATCCCACCTTCTTTCTAGGGTTTTTTTCTTATGCTCGTTACCCATAGTGGTTGCTCTAGGTCTTTTGAGTATATAGAGTGATGATTCATGTAAATTCCCTTTTATAAACACCTCCTCATCTATACTTTTGTTAATTCAGTGAAGTTATGTCCTTTTAATTCCTAGATATTGTTGAACACTATCATTATAACATGAACTTGTGACATGAATACTGATTAATATAGTTATGAATAATTATATTTATTTTGTGGTATTTTGAGTATGCATTTATTCTTATGGTTGCAATAAGTTGTTTGAATGATGTTTTGTGTGATGTCACTCTTGTTTGTGAGAAACTTGTTATATGCAACAACTTTGTTGTAGTCACAAAATCATGCACTTACTATTACATTAATAGCATCGGTATGTTATTTTATATATGGATCTCATGTAATAAAATTATTCACTAGTGACCCATCCTTTGGTCTTGTTGTTAGTTAGTCAGGCATCATTGTTGTTTGTCTAGTTCAGTTGTCATTTGTCTTTGTAGTTTTGGGCATCTTTTAGGGTGTCTCAGGTGTTGTAATTTTCTCAGTTGTCATCTTTAGGTTTATGTTGAGGCACCCGTGTCATTGTAGGTCATAGTCTGAAGTTTCGGATCACTAGTGTCAAAATTTGAATAAGATATCCCTATATAAACATAACATAATCACTACATTATTAGCAAACATCTCATTATCAATGTCAGCTATCAACTAAGGCAAGGGACTGCATTTTGGCATCTTCTACATCTTCATCACACATAAGCATATGTGGAAAGGGTTTTATTCTTTCCATTTGCATTTTACATCTAGTTATTGCCCCTTATTATTACTTCATTAGTGCTAGGGAACTATAGGCACAAAATTACACACACACACACAACTACATTGGGTTTGAAATGTAGTATAGTGATCAATCGTAAGGCCACTACTTTGGGGTTTAGGTTAGTCTGATCTATTCATATGCATTTTTATTTTATAGGAATTGATGCTTTGGATATAATTTTATAGATAAAATTCACAACAACATAAGTTACATTGTTACGAAACTTGTGTGACAGAGCAAAGGTATTTCGAGATACTTTGCGATACTACCAATTTAATTTCTAAGATTTTCTATAATCTACAATGCCCGGATATCGAGACCAAAGGCACCCCGAGGCACCCCAGTATCCTCCCGATGCCTAAGTATAGGAAAAAAGTCAACTTCTACCCTTCATGAGGCTTTTCATTTATGGCTTTCCCAGTCCACGTACCATTCTTGTACAATCCAACACACATTGAGGTAAGTTAATTCAAGGTTAGTACTATATCCCTATTATTTCCATTATTTCAATCCATTTAAATATTAAAGCAAAAATATTTAGATCTAGCACTTCAATATAACACTTAGTTTCTATTTAGATTAACTTATAAAATAGCTATCAAATTCTATTTTTAGTTAATCATTTTGGTGAACCCTACGTTTCAAACATTTTCTTTTGGATCCTCTTTTATACCCTAGTAGTTAGCATAGTTTTTATTTTCCTGCATCATGTCTCATTTTAGTGTCAATCTTATTTATGATGAGGTCATAGTTGAACTTAGGGATTTATATAGTGCTCCTATAGTCTTAATTGATGACATTCCACAAGCTCTCCTAGAATGCCAATAGTGTGCCAACCAGTCATATTGATTATCTTATAGGTATATGCCTTGTTGATGACCCTATTGCTTTCACTCGTTACACGCCATGTCATCGATTACATATGATCCTTCTTATCCTTCTTCTGATATGCCACCCAATGTTTTAGATCCTTTTATCATTGATTATTTATTAGGCATTGATTCACAATCCGGTGTACCTCCTACCTCTCCTCTTGCCACCCCTGTCATTACCCCTATGCCTTCTACCACTTTTGATAGCCCTCTTCACACATCTCTTTTGAGCTTTCATTCTCCTTCTTATTACATGGATGATCCTATTGATTATGGTGATGACCATACCATTCTTTTAGGGACCCCGTCTTCTATTGATCAACCTCATAGGTCTCCTTATTTCCATACCATTGCATGTAACTCTCCCACTCCTAAAGTTGTACCTACTATTACACATGAGTCACCCCCCACTATTTCTTCTTCTCCTTCTATTCCCATATCCCCTACTATATCTTCACATATTGAGGTTTCTTCCTTTCTCACTACACCTACTAGAGTTTGTGTTGATCCTAGTCATACTACCACTCCTACATCCACATCTACCACCACACCTTTAGAATCTAGTTCCACTCTATCACCTCTTGAAATTCCCATGATCACTCATAATGGAAAAATTCAACCACTTAATACACTTTTTCCATCTCCTGTCATCCCCTCACAGGATCTTTTATCTCTCATGCATGTCGTAGGAAAAATTCAATCACAAATTCATACTCTTACTTTAGAAAGTAGAGCCTATTATGCCTTCATTGACAACAACTCTTTACATGGAAAACCCATCCCTAAAAGGATTCCTAATTCCACCTTATGCAAAGACTTTTCATGCCTAATTTCACATGCTTTGATGTACCAATGATCCTCATGCCCATGTTATACATTACCGCACACTTATGGCTAACTACTCTAATGATCACTTGTTGCTTAAGGCCTTCCATTATAGTCTTACTAATGAGACACTACAATGGTATACCCATCTCCTTTTTTGTTCTATTAGCATGTTCTATGACATGAAGGATTTATTCCTTTGTCATTTTTGTAACATCTTTGACAAATTGTTAAAATTTTCCTCTTTGCTTTACTGCAATCATTGATATGTAATTTTTCCTAAGAAGGTGTATTCTCTCGACTATTGGAAATCATGCTTGTAATGGATAAATTATTCTATTCTTGGATTCATTTTTTTGAAATTTTGTTGCTAGTAAGGAATCCATTACGCATGAGATAGGTAAGGTTGTAAACTAGTAATGATGTTTGCAAATTTATCTCTCTTTAAAGCATACCTTGGATCAATGGAATTGATCTAGTGTTTTGTTATTATAGAGATAAATTAACATTCCCATTTTAAGAATTTAGAAACAAGGGAATTTTTTGTTGTTTTACATAAATTTCTACGTTATGAATAATCATAATTTAGAAAACACATTCCATGCCAATAAATATCATAACAAATAACCATCTCGCAACTATAAATGACTAAGTGAACTACCAATCTCTCATTTCATGACTCCGTTTTACAACCGATCTCTCATGTTAACTTAAAGTGTAGAATACTAAGTGTACACTTGAGTGTACCTTCTCTCTTACCTGTTATGGGTATTGAGTTTTTGGTTTAAGAAACCTATCTGAATTTTTGTTACCAATATTCATCTAAAATCCCATTTCTTAAACTAGGCAACATAGGACAATCCAACCAACAGCTTGCGATACTTTGGCCAAATATTTCCAACATATTGTTCATGTTAGTATTCCTAGATGACATACTCGTCTAACAGAATATGTCCTTCACCCCACTCATCTATTATCTAGAATGGTCTTCACTGACTCCTTTCAGTACACTTATTCAAGGTTTGGCCATAACCTAGGTTAGTGATATAATTTGGTATACGCAACCACACGCAATGACCTAGGGTATATAGACATACTCAATCGATCTAAGTCCATTATATGTGCCTAGTTACCCTAAGTCATTGTTAGTCTCTTCCTATGTGAAATCATATCTCTAATCGACCTAGAGAGAAACTAAGTTCAAGTCCAGATTTGCATAGATCTAGATGAACCAATTTGAGGGTGTTGCAACATGTCAATTGCAACACCGTATCCTTGTGAAGACCCTAGCATTTGTGAAGGTACAATCCTGTAGTTGGCGTGTGTCAACATCTCGTCAGAACTACCCATCTTGATTTACACACCTCGAGAGGAGGTCATTTAAACCCATTTATATCTTAACTAAAATTCAAATTACAACAACCCTGCTTAAACCTAATTCCAACAACCCTTAAGTTAGTCATTCCTAACTGATTTGATAAGTATGTCTGAAACTTCATAAACTTAGGATTAATTTTATGTTCACTAACTGTTTACTTATCATTCAATTAATCGAAAATAGAAACAACATCCATCATATGATTTACTTAGTACAACCCAACCATTCATGGTGTGTTTGAGATCCAAAACAGGCTCCATTATAGTAGACTTCATAGAGATGAAGTCATATTTATTAACGATCTTATGCACCATATGTTTTTTTAAAACCTATGGAGGTATTTCTCAAGAGGTGATGAACCTTCCTCTTTCCTATTTAAGTGTTGGGGTTTATTATACCCTTTTTCATTTAACACTTCTTAATATTTAAGTTATACTTTCATTAGCATCATTTAGAGAACCATACAAATTAGATAAAATAACTTCCATGCATGCCAACTTAACAAGTTGCATTCAATTTAAGGGATATTGTAATTAAATCCCATCCCTCCAACTCATTTAATATCAATCAGAAGTAAGGATCCAATCAGGTAAAAATGGAAACCACAAAAATAAGATTACAAATTTCCTTCATACAATGCACAAGAAAAATGACATAGTAAGTATAAGTAACTCCAAATATTTTCAATTCATCATGGTAAAATACATATTTTACATGACTTAGAATTCAGACATATATCATGTCAATCAACATCAAGATCATTAAAGAATACAACTTTTATTCCTTTTGTACATTTCAATAATGAATCAGATTTCTTTATAAAAGATGCAGACTTTAAGAAACCAATACATCATATAAGTTATTTCCTTTATCACTTATGAAGTCCATCTGCGAAAATTGCTAGCACACAGGTCATTTTATTGAACTAAGCATGAAAATTATGTGCTTTCAACTAAATGCTTCATAAACCAACTCTACTTTTATGAAACATTAAATGCAAGAAAATAAATCAATTATAAGTGATAACAACCATAAAAGAAGAACAATTTATCGGGTCTAAAATAAGATTAAGAAAAGATCATGATATAATCAATAGTTTACAACATTATATTAGATAAGTAATATTTCAACCAATTTACTTATCTACATCAAATAAAAGTACTTTCTACTTATTTCTTACATAATTCAAACTGAATTAGTAATACGAAACTAAATCTATTATTTTCCAAAAAAGAGTTACTTTATGAAGGAGGAACCAACAAACTCATCGTTGCAAAATTCCATAAAAGACATCTACATCCAAGAAAATTCTAGCTTCTTGAAATATTTTAGGATGGATCATCTACAACATAAAAATAAGAGATTCCCATTCCGATGCTATACCCAACTTTATAGTCCACAACATAACCTAAGCTCTCAAGTTATGTCACACCTTAGAATTAGGAAAATATTCACTCACTTAAAGGCATACAACATTAATGATCTAGAACAACGTTAATCCCTTCAATACAAATCAAGTAAATAAGAGAGAAGTATCAAGTACTTGATGCATTCTAAAGAGTAATGCAATACACCGTTCCAATTATATATACTAGATTACACAAAAGAGGGAAGGACGAGGTGAGATAACAAATAAGAACTTCCCCTCTAATTCAATTAATCCGAATATCATTTCACAACTCAGAAAAGAGAATACAACACATAATATCTTACAGTTTCCAAAGGAGGCAACAATGACTCTCTACCTCAGAGAATAAAAGAGAAGGTGTTAATCGACATGATTAGAGGAGGATTCCAACATTACTTCACAAGAAAAGATGGTCGTAAAAGGATTGGTATAGACCCAATCATAACATCCTTAAACTATTTTAAACGTAGTAATCATCCACCAAAAACAGTTAGACTGAATCATGTGACCACAAAATGCAAGTCGGGTTTCTAAATAAGTTTCACCCAAACATGAAGCGATAGTAGAAACAATAGTAATATACTCATCAAGAAAGAGATGTAATAACAAGAATTTCCAATCAACTTACAGGAATTAACAACCTTGATAGTCATTCAAAATTGTCAAAAATTTAGTCAAAGGAACCATAGTCTTTCCATTCCTTCAAGACGATAGTGTAACAATCGGTGAGAAAGACTCACATTCGAATCCTCATAGAGTTGATGAAAATATGTCTTATGAATGGACAAGGAAAGATTCATTGTGATTAAATTTCAAAGATGTTGCAACAAAAGATCGAAATGGCTTAGCAATATGTACATAAGCTATGAACGAGAGATGATAAAATACTTTTCATTACATTTCTATGGACAGGTTCAACAACACACCTCTACTAAGTCGACAAAGTAAATTATTCCTTCCAATCTTACTCGGGGAATAAATAAATTAAAAATTCTAGAAAACCCCTTATTCATAACCGATTTGGTTAGTTCTAGATCAAGAAACGTCGACCAAAAGTCCAAATAAATATCCTTAAAGCTTTATGATACCACAACAGGAAGGATTTAATAATTTACTCTAGCAAGTTACTCAAGAGGTTAACCCGGATCAGGCGTGTATTTCAAATCAACAACATCTAACTCAAAAGTGGAGTAGACAAAAATATCATACTTAATCAAGTTCAATCGAGCTACGTGAATAACCCAAAATATTTACTCATACAAAGCCAACTCTCAAAATGTCCTCAACCAAACAGGACTTCATCTACTCACCTTTAGTTCAGTCTTCCAAAAACTTAAAGAAAAACGTAATACATATAAGATAATAAAGAGAAGACTTCACACATAGATATTCTCAACAAGATAACTTAAAAATCTATGTGTCCAAGAAACAATTATCACATAGTTTCCATAAAATAACTTAATTCGAGCAACTCGGTTTTTAAGTGAAAAGATAAGAGGATTAATAAAACATTCATTCCTATTTCCATACAAGTTGAATCCTCAAAAATATAAAATCCAAGCACCCATTATCAACCCA
Organism: Taxus wallichiana var. yunnanensis; assembly: GCA_018340775.1. Lineage (NCBI taxonomy): Eukaryota > Viridiplantae > Streptophyta > Pinopsida > Cupressales > Taxaceae > Taxus > Taxus wallichiana. The sequence goes on along the minus strand of CM031240.1, from coordinate 144,035,783 downwards.
TCTTCCATCGAATACCGGATTCAAAGAAATGAGAGTTTATACAGTAAGTTCAAGAAGAAGTCACTCATTTACTGTTTTCTATACAAATTCGAGTTCACACAACTCTGAATCAAAGTATCAATATTAATACAGTTCTAATAGGAGTAACAAAACAAGATGCGACATAGAAGGATATTATTTTACCTTCTAACAACCAAAACAACAAACCCAGTTAGAAACTTGAAGCAACATAAGATTTCCATAAACCCCCTTTCGAACAGACAAGTAGGGTTCACACATGTTCAACATTACTCAAATCATAAATAGATTTAAGGTGTGATTAACCATTAAATGAATAGGAAAACAACCCATTTCCTACTTTATCAAGCATATATTCTTCAAAAGAAATACAGATAATTTTAAAGCAAGACTACATGGTAACCATAACAAAAATAAAAACTCATTTATTTCATGAGATTAGAGCTGTTTAATGAAGATTTTTAGAGAAAAGAAGAACAACTTAATGGATAGAGCCTATCATGCTTGATAGTGCTTCTGTTGATTCGAAGAAGATTTCCAGCTGAGCCTCCACAATTCCTTCTTCTCCAAATGAAGTCAACAACCAAAAAATTCTTTCTCATATGCCTCTTATACCTCCATTGGATCGAAAATAGTCCAAAGGAGCTAAAAATAGAAACAAATTGAAAATAGAACTGTTGGTTCAAAGAACTAGATATCTCCATGTAGAGCAAAAATCAAAATGCATGAAAAACTAAACAACCCCTAAGAAATCCATTCGCATGGTTTCCAAGGAGGTTTGCTCGCAATAACCGATTACCATTAATGCCATTAAACTCCACTTTCCTACCTATATCTCCATGCCACCACCATCTAAATTTGGCGAGTCCAATTTCAATGATAGAATGCATCACTTAACTCTAGTGATGACGCTAACTAGGATTCCCTCTAGTTTCCACGCCTCTACCAAAACTGACAGTACTGTCACTTTTAAATTCAAAATCAAATCACACAAATGACTTAAAAACCTTTGCCACAGCCTTACACTAACCATGTGACCCCTTAGATCCCTTTCCATCCTTATATTAGTTTAGGTTAAATAAACATTAGTTTAGGATCCGACCTTATGTTAGATAGAAAGTTTTCTCCTTAGGTCATTTTAATATTGCCATAAGTAACAAGCCATCATAGATTAAGACATATCACATATTAGTTCAATATTAGGTAATAGGTTAGAGATAGACCTCTCTTTACCTTACATGATCTTCACACCCCGTGCCCATAGAATATATAACTTAGATTAGGGTGCAACATGCATAGTTAGGAATAGATCTAAGGTAGGTCTAGCTTAACTTAGATTAGAATTTCAGTTAGGGTAGATCTTAAAGATCTAGGACATATGTTTTTATCTTTTATAGTCCTAAAGTAGACCTCTATCCTTCTTACGCCATTAAGCATCCTAAGAGATTAACAAAGATCCAAGCACACTATTTACTGATAGAATGCGAGAGAAAGGACCTCGAAAGATCAATAAAATTGTGTACATTTAAGGACTCGGTCTCTTACTTCCTTTAATTTATTAATATCAGTTTATCATACATATCAGATAAGAAGAATTTAAATCATACCTTGGATCAATGGAATTGATCCGAGTTTTTTTGCTATTATAGAGAGATAATTTTTCAAACATCATTTCCAGTTTCAACCTTACCTATCTCATGTAGATTGGATTCCTTGCTAGCAATAACATTTCAACAAAATGAATCCAAGAACAAAATAATTTATCCATTGCAAGCATGATTTCCAACATTCGAAAGAATACACCTTCTTAGGACAAATCACATATCAACGCTTGCTTGCGGTCAAAGAGGAAAATTTTCAATAGTTTGTCAAAGATGTTACATACTTCCCTCCTAAAAGAATCATCTTCGTGATGATTGACTTAGCTACACAATTTACATTAAGGACAAATCAATTTATTCTATTACCTTTCATATGTTCCAAACAAAAGCTGGATTTTTAAATTCCAAAATCAGCATTTATGTAGCTATTTATTTTAAATATGAAATGTTTGTCCAAAACTGGCAGATTTATTGACATAAAAAGAATAAAAACTTAAACTTATCAGTCAATAGAATCAATCTTGTTCAAAAAAATATGGGAAAATAGTTTTCATATCTTCCATATTTTCCCAGGTGTTGCACTTTCATCGTTAAATTGATCCCACTAGACCTTACAATGTCTTATTTCATGTTTTCTTAAGTGAAACTGGCAAGTTTCCAGCACTTGTATAAGTTTAACCATGATTATTCCTAGGTCTTGGAAATACAAGGAATTACAATTTAACACATGTGATAAATCTAAAATGTATTTCTTAAACAAAGAAATATGGAAAACAACATGCATTCGTGACAAAGTAGGAGGTAATGCCAAACCATAAGATACATGGTTGATTACTTCAATAATTTCAAAGGGTCCCACATAACGAGGTGATAATTTGGCAGCCTTGCCAAAAGTTATAGAACTCTTTTTCAGTTTGACCTGAAGAAAGACCTTCTCACCAAGTTCAAATTTCCTATCAACTCACTTTAAGTTAGCATAACTCTTCTTCCTATCCCATTTGCTTCTTTCAAGCATTCATGAATCATTTGAACTTGTTGTTCCATTTCCATAAGGATTTCAGGTCCAACCACCTCTCTATCTTCAATGTTACCCCAACTAACAGGGGTTTTGCATTTCCTTGCATATAATACTTGAAAGGTGCCATCTTCAGAGAGGCATGATATGTGTTATTGTATGCAAAATCAACTAATAGTTTCTCTCTTGCTAACCCATGTAATACATTCGTAAAATATCCTCTAAAACTTGATTAACTCTTTCAATATGTCCATCCATTTCCGCATGATATGCGGAACTGAAATTCAGATTACTTCCTAGAGCTGCGTTAAGTGTTTGCCAAAATCTTGAAGTCATTCTTAGATCTCTATCAGATATGATTAATTTAGGTACTCCATGTAATATGAAAATTTCATGTACAAACCTTTTTGCTAAAACTAGTGAATCCTCCTTAAGATTACCGGACATTAAAATGTGCTACCTTTGTTAATTTATCAACAACAACTAAAATTACATCATGTTTATTTCTTTACATAGGTAACCCTTGTACAAAATCCATGCTTATCACTTGCCATTTGTATTATGGTATGTTGTGAGGATATAATAAACTAGTTGGATGCATATGCTCAGCTTTAACTCGTTGACATTCTAAGCAGTGTGTCACAAACTCAATCACATCTTTTTCATCCCTTTCTAGAAATATTGTTGTTTTATATTAGCAAGCATCTTTGTAATACCAGGGTGTCCAGAAAAAGGTGAATTGTGAAATTCAACTAATAATTTCTTTCTTAAATCATTTAGCAAAGGTATGTATACCTTGTTTTCAAATTGTAAGATTCCTTCATTATCAAAGTGAAAACCTTTATATCTCACATCATTTGGATCTACATTAAGTGTTGTTTTTACTTGCTGAAAATAAGAATTAGATTCCATAACACTTTTTACTTCATCCTTAAAATGAGTTCTCAACGTTATAAGAGCAAAAATGTGATTCCTATGACTTAGACCAACAACTACCCTATTTTCCTTACCTTTAAAGTAACTTATGTCAAAATCATATTGAGATAGAAACTCTAACCATCTTCGATGTCTTGCGTCAGATTTGGATAACTAAAAAATACTTCAGCCTAAGATGATCAATTTTTAGTTCAAAAGGTTTAACAAGGAGATAATGCATCCACACTTAAAGTGCATGAATAATGGCAACAAGCTCTAGATCATGTGGAGCTTAATTGAGCTCATGTAACTTGATTTTTCTACTTTTGTAAGCTACGACATGATTAATTTGTAACAAAATACCTCCAAGACCTTTCTGGATGCATCCATTACAATGATAAAGTCTCCATTAGGTTCAAGTACAACCAAAATAGGTGCTGATGTTAAGCGATCCTTCAAATTTTTAAATGGAGATTCACATTTCTCATTCCACACTAATTTCTTATCCTTTTTCTACAATGAAGTTATTAGTGCAGCAACTTTATAGAAATCTTTAAAAATTTCCTATAGTAACCAGAAAGACCCATGAATCTTCTAACTTCATGTACATTCTTTGGTGTAGACCACTTAGTTATAGCTATAATTTTAGAGGGATCTATAGTTATTCCATCTTTTCTTATAAAATGACCCAAATAGTGTACTTCCATGTCATAGAAAGAACATTTAGACAACTTACCAAACAATCATCTCTTCCTCAAGATTTATAAGACTATCTTCAAATTCTCATGATGTTATTCAACACTTTTAGAGTATATGAGAATATCATCCAGAATACAAGCAAAAATTTGTCCAAGTATTCTTGAAAAATATTATTCATTAAATTCATAAAAGTTGTAAGTGCATTTGTTAATCCAAATTGTAAAGCGTGAATTCTTAATGTCATACCTCATTCTAAAAGTTGTTTTATAAATTTCCTCATCCTTAATTCCCAATCGATGATATCAGATCAAAGATCTATCTTAGAATATCTTGATGCACCACGCATCGATCAAACAAATTATCAATTCTAGGAAGTGGATATTTATTCTTAATCATTTCCTTGTTTAATATCTCGTAATCAATACATAATCTAAGTGTACCATCTTTATTTTTCACAAAAATTACCGGTGCTCCCGAGGGTGAGACAATTAGTCTAATCAAATCCTTTGACAAAAGTTCATGTAAGCTGAGCCTTAAGCTCTACTAATTCAATAGTAGTCATTCTATAAGGTTCCTTAGAAATAGGCTCGGTTCAAGGTTTGATTTCAAATTTGAAGTCGAATTCCCGTTTGGGTGGAAGACCTGGTAATTCATCCAAAAACACATCACTGAAGTTTCGTAACAATGGATAACTTTCTAAGAAATCACTATTTTTCTTAGCAGATTCAAATTTTTTTACTACATATAAGGTACAACCCTTATTTTTGGCCTTTTTATGTTGCATAGTAATGACTTCCTAACATAAATTTCATGTTTTACCCCTGAATGTTTTTTTTTTTCGTAGGTCATCTAAACAACTAATATGTTTTTCAAAATAGTTAACTTTTTCTTTATGCTCAGCTAACCAATTAACACCAATGATTACATCATAAGACCCCAAAGGAGTAACATAAAGATCACCTTTCATGGAAAAAATAGGTAAATCAAGGACTCGCCCCCAAAAAGACACATACTAACTATATGGACAACATTATTTCCATAATGTACATCCCATGTTTTATCCATTTTTCTAGCTTTTCTTGTTGATTTTGATGTCAATTTACTAGAAATAAAACATTCAGTATCTCTAGTATCGAAAAGAATAGTTACAGGTATGCCAAATAACTTACCCGGAACCTCTATGGGTGTGACTTGCTTTTCATCCTGTTTGTTAGTCACTGTAGCATGTATCTTGTGCTACTGACTACGGTCATGCTTTTTCAAAGGACATTAATTTGCATAATGATCCTTACCACAATTATAACAACTTCCTACAGGTCCCTTTTTAGGCTCAAATTTATTTCCATCCTTAAAGTTATCATTCTGACCTCCATAGGAATTCTATCCATTATTATTGTTCTTAGCAAAGTTATTTCGTACATTAGCAACATGATTATTTGTTTTTGTTTTCTTATTATTATCTGTTGTAAATAAAATTTCGTACGAAACTTCTTCCATGGTCCTTTCTTAGGTGAAAGAGATGATGAAGAGGAGTTTGGAACTTTCTTTCTGAATTCCTCCTTATGAGCGAAGATTGCCTTTTGTTTCTTGCCTTATGGATTTTTCAACAACCCCTTCCATAGTGGTTGGGTTGTGAACATCCACCTCTCCCCCTATAATGGGATTCAGTCCCATGATAAATTTCCATATCTTGAACTTTTCATCATTTTGATATTGAGGTACATACTTAAGGAGTTTGGTAAACCATTCCCAGTACTCTATTACAATTAATTTTCCTTGGGCTAAGTTCTGAAATTCAGTCATTTTCTGATCATAGTAAATTTTTGGTAGCCAGCATTTCCTAAAATAACTTTTAAATTGATCCCAAGTAATATTTATTTCATCAATGTTTAACTCAGCCTTATGGTTGTCCCACCATGAAGATGCTTCATGGGAAAGCTGATATGCTCCCCATATTTCCTTTGTTTCCTCTGAGAAATTCCTTATCACAAAGTACTTCTCCATTTCACTGAGCCAATTTTCAGCTCCATCTCCTAATGTGGTTCCATCAAACTTAGGTGGAATTATCCTTTTGATATCATTATTGATTTTTGTTGCCAAGCCTTACCTTTTTATTTTCTAGTTGATCATGTATGTTTACATTATTGTTATCAACACCTAAGTTCCTCAAATTGGCGTTGTCCACATGAGGGGTGGTGATTGTTATTATAGACACCCATAATTACACCAAAGCAATTTAAATACTTAAATTACACTTGTGCGCCACCAAAAATACATGTGCACCACTTGAGAGGCATGTGCACCATGAAAAGAGTGTATGCACTACCTTCGATAAAAATAGGCAAAAATTTAGACAGAATGCTTGCGCTACCAGGAAAAGCGTGTGCGCCACCGCTTTGTAAAATAGTCCTGAATTCCGACAGAATGTCTACACCACCAGAAACATGTCTGCACCACAAAAATAGTGTGTGCACTCTAGTTAGGGTGTACACGCCGATTTGGTAGGTTTTAAAATGTAGTGAAGGTACAGTATGAAACGACGTCATGTGCCTAGGTTAGTGCATCTATGTGCTAGTTAGGGTGTGTGTGTCGGGGTTAGCGTGTATGCACTAGGGTCGATAAACGTAGAGCCAGGTTTTGATAGTGTTCCTACGCCACTAGAAAGGCATGTGTGCCACCAAAACCATGTCTGCACTCCTAAAAATGTGCCTGCGCTAGACCTGCAACCAAAATACGGAAAAAAACATAAGATAACTCACAATATCTCAAATTTTGACAAGTTAGCTTAAGAATGGAAATAACCCATTAAAAATATGGTTATGAACAAGAAGTTACACATATCAAATTAGCAAAAATTCCAAGAAAATGGACATTAATTAGTACATGTGTATATGAAAAGTTAGCCATAACAATGAAAATTAAACTAAAATGCCATGGGACTAAGTGTCCCACTTTGGGCATGCCAAATGTTTGCAGGTGTTGTTTTTAAACTAATGCTAAATGTGAATAAAATACTAACACCTAAATAGTCTTAATTAGCAATAATTAAACAACATACTAAGCACCATCATGATAAGAATTAAACAAGGGTTAGATGTTAAACATTCATTAATACAAAACTTTGAACGTAACAATGTTTAAACATCTAAAAATCCTCTATTATAAAAATCCTCATCACCTAATAACTCTTTATCTATCATAATTCCTCAATCACAATCTCTTATGGGGTCAATGCCAAGTAACCCTTCATCTTCATCTAGGCATGGGTCACATTCTAGTAGCCCTCCCTCTGCTTATTTGTGGGAAATTTTCGAGTAGTCCACTATCTTCTATTCTTGGGGCATGCCCAACTACCCCCTTGTCTTCTAGGTATGGATCACCCCGGGTAGTCCATCATCTTCTATTCTTGGGCCACATCCTAGTATCCCTTCATCTTCTATCTATGGGTCACGTCCTAATAGCCCTTCTTCTTCTATTCTTGGGCCACATCCTAGTAGCCCTTTGTCTTCTATCTATGGGTCACATCCTAGTAGCCCTTCTTCTTCTATTCTTGGGCCACATCCTAATATCCATTCATCTTCTATGGCTTGCCTCCTGGTATCCCATCTTCTTCAATCCTTGGACCGTATCATTTTCATCAATCACATCATCCTTCTACTAATGACCGTGGCAAGCCCACCATCATTTCTCTCATTCCTATCATCAATTGTAAACATTCACTTTCTTCTCCTTATCGAGGTCGGACAAGTCACATATCGGCTTATAAGAAACCCAAACAATTTCTTAATCAAGCTCATATCAAAACTGTAAAGAGCTCTATAGCTCCTAACAAATCAAACGATCTCAAAATTCTAAATCAAGCACGATTCAAGAATGCACATCAACGTAACCATCAAGTATGGTGCAAAGTGCATAAACCTCTGGATGGGGAATTAAATCTCCCACATATGAAATCCATGTTTCAAAACAAATCACAGTCATTTATTGAGTGTGAACTCACCTCAATCATCGAGATCGGGGATAATATCACTCTCGATAAACAAACACGCCTAGTCTCCCTTATCAAGGAAGTCACAAACATTGTTGTTGGATCTTACCACATAGAGTGACTTTGTTAGTCCCAACCTCTTAAAACTATCAAAAATCTAAAAATACAAAAATAATTCAAAAATACAAAAAAAAATTGAGAAAACACAACAAAATCAAAGGTACAAAGATCAAACATTGCAATCAGGTATTGTGTACACATGGATATTTATTTCTTCCCTTCCTTGCTATTCTTCTGCAAGTATTCCTGCCATTTTCATCCCTTTGGTGATATTTTGGTTAGCCTATTTGCACGCATTTTGTGACATTTATCTCTATGGTATCCATTTGACCCTAGTCTTTTGTCACCTTGGTAAATTAAAGAATGACTAACCTCTTAGAGTTCCTACAACATTCAACATCTAATAAACTTGTTGCAAAGAACTTTTGGACATATTTGTTAACACTAGCCAATGTTGTCATCGTAAGTACATCCACCTCCTTCCATCAAGACATCAGTGGTTCTTAACCCCTTGTCAAATAAGAGAGCTGAAATAAGTTTTTCAGAAAGCAAAAGAATCAAACTCAATCAAAAACCAAAAGATAAAAGCTACAAAGCAAAAGAAAATTGACATATTACTCTCTCTTGAGGTATTTCCAATAATCTCTATCAGGGCTATGGATGCTTGACTAGCAGAAGAGAAATGTTGCGATTAGAATCAAATACATCTCCATCAAGGCTATGGATGCTTGGCTAGTAGATGAGCAATGTACGGCTACCTTTTCACCATCCATTCACAAAATCACCTTTCACAATAAATCATTCCTACACATTGGCTAGGGTCTCTTCACTTCAAGAGGTAATAAACTCCATGTGCACACACTTTGGATCTCTATGAGTAGGTAGGATTAGTATGATACAAAGTGTCTCATTTTGGATCTTGTTCGAGACTCTTACTCTAGTCCATATCTTGTCTTATGATTTTCACCTTTGGTTAATCACTTCTTCATCGTGAGGCTTCTAAGCTACATTCATATCGTTTACATCATTCTTCTACTTCATTGAACATCCATGTGTATAATATTATTTGTTTGCCATGTTTGTGGACATGTTTGTCACCTTTCATAAAAAAATCTTCTCCTTCCTTTCTACCATGTGCTTTTAGGCCAACTTACTCTAGGGGCATCCTTGCTTCTTCCCAATAGTTCATTGGTTTATGTTCATCATCATCATGTTGAACCTATCCATAATGGCCTTGGGTCCCTCTATTACCTGTGAAGAGTTTTCCTTTGAATACTCCCACCTAATCGTTGGGGCATTTTGCATCTTCACCTTTCTCATACGCACGTGGCCTTATGCCCTTGTGCATCCCATCTAGCGATGGGAGCATCCACGCTTCCTCGTCTTCTGTACATAGTTTAAGAAAAATTTCAAAATCAACAAAAACATTCAAATATGTTAGAAAAACCATCCAAAACATTCAAATTGTAAGCACAACACCAGTTCATACAATAAATACAAATAATAATACATAATATATTCCATATCTTTTCATATTACACACAGCCATTTATATAGGAAATAGCTTTCCTAAAAGATAGGAGGTAGCTATAACCTCTCCTTAAATCTCTCGCCAAACTCCTATTCACGTGAGTTGTTTATTAACAACATCACATATAAACAAATATAATAACAGACCTAACAAATAATAATGATTAATAATGTTAAACAATAATATTAATCCTAACATTCACCCCCTTAGTGTGAACATTATTAATCACTAATCTTCACCCCCTTAATGTGAACACGGCAAAGAACCATATTCGAAGAAATTGAACCACCTCCTGAAAGCACTTCTTAGACCAGGTACAAACTCCATAGATTATCTCTTTACCCTCGTAAAGGCGTAGTGTCGAGCTGAATTATGCAGGAATGCTCCCTTCCTCTTTGGGTTCCTGTGGGACTTTCCCTTCCTCTCTGGGCGCCCGAATTCTGAATCTCCAAGATCCACAAGCTTCACACTAGCTGGATAACCATCCCTTGAATCTACCTCGAAATCTTCTCCTGCTCCCAAAAGTGAGTATTCTGAAAAGGGTTTATTCAGAAAACCATCACTCTGCAAAACAAGAACACTGAAAATGAAAAAACCACACTGCACACATGTCACCAGATCAGTATGCGGCCCCGTCGTTGGCGACTGACGAGAGGACGCTGCTTGTCCTCCATCCTCCGATTATCTAAACTCAAAACAAGTAATCTTCAGAATTATAATCAGGTTCATCAGTCACTCGTTCATCTTCTGATTCAGAAGATTCTTCTACAACTATATTTGCTTCATGTGGCTTCAATTTTCCACTGAGAAGATCTTTGGCTCGAGTCATGTAAAATTTAGACATATGTCCTTTTTTCTTGCAATAAAAGCATTCTAAGTCCTCTTTTTAAAGAACTTTTTGTATTTATTTTTCACATACATTGTCGTTTCTTCTTCTATATCTTCTTTAGTCCTTTTTTCTTCAGACAGAAGAGCTGATATCATATCTTCCAATGAGTTGGAAGGCATCTGACCAAGAGTGAAAACAACATTACTGTATTTCGGTGGTAAACTATTCAGCAGAATAGCTTTTGCATCCTCGTCGTCCACTGGAGCTTTTACTTCTGCAAGTTGTCTCAAAAGAGATCGTAAATTGTTGATGTGGCTAGACATCGTATCTCCATCACTCATTTTGAGCTTGAACAGCTGAAGTTTCAGGGAAAACTTTGCATTGACTGCTTTTGAACCAAATAATTTTCTCAGATTATCCCAGATGTCCTTCGAGTTTTTATCTAGATCAACATAATGTAATTCAGAATCTAAGAGGGCAAGGCCAATAATGGCTTTGGCTTTATCATCCGTATTTCCCATTACGCCAATTTGGTGAGATCAAGAAAGTCTTGGTTCTTTTCCATCCACTATCCTCCAAAGATTTTTGTTCATCAACTGCATCTGGATCTTGACTTTCCATGTGTGAAAATTGAGACCATTGAATTTTTCCAATGGCATTTCCATTGTAAAAAAGATACAACCTATTATTCACCTAGACACAAAATGACAATGACAATTTTTCCAATTTTTTTTTACTTTTGACTTGACTAAAACGTTTGACATGAAATAAAAGACCTATTTCAAACTCTTACGGAAAGTGTGTTAAATGACATATTGAAAATAACACAAATAAAACTATAGACTTATTTGAAGACAACTATTTTGATAGTGATTCACAAATGACATTTGACTTGTATACAACCACAACTTTTAACGACAAACACTACTTCACATAAAAGACACTATGCCACATTATTTCTTTTTATTTTGATAAACATATAAAATGACTCTAAAAAACAATATGTAGACCTACAATGACATTGTTAGACAAAGTAACTAACCACGTATACAAACAATCTTAAGACTTTGAATTAAAAGAATATTATATCTTAATACAAAACTAATAGACCGACTAAAACAAAAAATAAATATTAATCAAACTTTTGACTCTTATAGACCATTATCACAAAACCTAAATAAGACTTACAATTTTTCCACCGGCCGTGAAAGAAACTTGTCTTAGCCGTGAAAGAAACTCGGCCACACTGCCGAACTGATATCTTCGGTGCATAATGAATAACAATGACAAAGATTTAGTACGCATAGCTAGGTACCAAAACCGATGCAGGCAGAGGACGTCAATGAGGTTGGGTGGTGTATTTGGATGTATGGGACTGGATATGCCTTGGTCAGATTGTCACGCCTTTTTACTTGCGTGTGGTATTTGGATATGCATGCGTCTCAGATCTGCATGGCATTGATATATGCTGACAAAACTGGAGTCGATTCAACCGGACTGAGTGAGCAATGACAAATTAATGCTGACAGAGTGTGGAGTCGATGAGTAATATGCGTCGAAGGAGATAGACGTTTTGCTAACTTGACAGAGGATATACTGGTGCTAAATGCTATAGACCTAGTTGCAGTATAGATGAACACGAATTTCACAAGTAGAGAATACGAGATACACGAAGACCAATGTATGGACAAAATCTTCACAGTTTTTACCAGATCATTGATTATCTCTTTTTTTTTTTTCTATGCCAAAACAATAGATGGGCTTCGTCCAACCTCGCAAAATGATGCTTCTCTACAAAGCTGAGACTGCTCTCTCTCCAGGCAACGTAATACATTGTTGCCCGTATGCAAATTAATTCTCCATTATATGGATCAAATGCTGCTCCGATACCAAATGTAAGCACAACACCAGTTCATACAATAAATACAAATAATAATACGTAATATATTCCATATCTTTTCATATTACACACAGCCATTTATATAGGAAATAGCTTTCCTAAAAGATAGGAGGTAGCTATAACCTCTCCTTAAATCTCTTGCCAAACTCCTATTCACGTGAGTTTTTATTAACAACATCACATATAAACAAATATAATAACAGACCTAACAAATAATAATGATTAATAATGTTAAACAATAATATTAATCCTAACACAAATATGTTTGAGAAAACTTATAAAAATTAAAAATTATCTTACAAAATGTCGCTCTTTGGTTCTCACTTGTTCATGTGTGTGATTTGCGAGATCATCTTGATCTACCTCCATCAATAAAAGCTAGGTTTCTTACTTCGTCTATAATCTGGGGCACAATGAGTTGCCTGGTACTATTTTGTAGTGCACATTACTTTTCCATCGGACCTACGTGTCCTCTGTTATTCCCCTCACATGTATCCTTTCTTGGGGCACCATCATCAACCCTTGTCGTTAATTTGCCAGTGTCGTAAGCTGAAGCTCGATAATAAAAACATTATATTATGTTTCTTTGTTAGTTTAGCTTGTTTACTTTCTCGTATTGCATTACATTTTGTATGTTGCATGGAGGTGGTATTTTCAGAAATGGAAAATTATTCGTAGTATGGATTTTCATGTCATTCCACCTTTGTTGTATGCTTATATTTTTCATAAGGCCAATGACATAACTCCTATGGTAATATGATGACATCAAAATTGTTCCAATACATAGCAGCTAGAGGCTAAGCTCTTCTCTCCCCTCCTCCATATTTCTTCTGCATTGATTTCCTCTCACCCCTAATATTTTGTCTTACCAAGGCATCCAGCCCCTTCCCATTCTCTATCTATCTCTCACCTTTTTCAATCATCGATCGAGTTCTTCTATCACCCTATCGACACACGAGGGGGCATCTCTCCTTCCTACTAATTTTTCTTCAATCCCTTCAAAATTTCTTCTGTCTACTATCTTTGAAGTGGCGTCACTTATGCCACCCCAAAGAGGGGCAAATGTACACACCCATAATTAAGCCAAAGCAATTTAAATACTTAAATTGCGCTAATTATCTCCTTTCTCATAAATTGATGATATATCGTCAAAGGCACTCATCTTCCTCTTATTATCATTCATTAATTACAATTTGCTAATTTATTAAGTCACCTATCCAACTAATACCCTAACTAACAACCTTCCATTAATAAATCACCTCTTTTACCTAGACTAATTAATTATTATTAATTAATTAGCTTTTCCTTCCATTTAACCAATAAATCAATATTTAATTGATTTAATCCCCTTCTAATAGCCTAAATCATACTAATATTCCTCTCATTAGATTCTATAAGCTTACGGCTACCTATTAGTTAATCACCTTTGATTAATTAAAACACCCCCACCTCCCATGACTTGCTAAGCATAAATTAAACCCTTCTAAAGTAAGGTTACCTTTATAAAGCAACGTTATCCATTCCTAATAATGTTTTACCTTTATCCCACATGTAAAGGGATGAAGTGTTTCCTTTATCTATTGGGCTATATAAGGAGCCCTCCTTCTACCTTTATACCTACACCTAAACTTCTTAAGAGAGAAAATGCAAAGCATATAGCAAAGAGACTAAGAGTTTGCATTTTGTCTTCTTGAGAGGTCACCATTGTTAAAAGCTAAGCTTCCTATTCTTGCATTCTTTAAGGATCAAACAAGCAATTTTGACTGCCATTGGAGCTAAATAGGTCCATGCATTTTGTTGGTAATCTAGGAAAGTAGAGATTTTAAATAGCATGCTAGTTTTGATCTTATGTTTTCAAAGTTATAATGTTAGTCTAGATCTTGTTTATCTCTTTATCTTGATGGTGCTTATGCTTTGTTTTAGCTAGATTGTAGAACTATTTTAGTTGGTAGTTCTTGCTCCATTTGATTTAGCATTAAGCAAATTACACATGCAAACAAGATTATTACCAACATCTTCTTCTTCCTCATTGCCCATTACTTGTTGTTCAAGTACAACCAAACGATCTCTTGTGTCCAATAGGGAAACAAGGATCTCATTGGGTTTTTGGATAGTTGTTGCTTCTCCACCAGGTGGTGGGTTGTTTGTAGCATTTCCTCTTATTCTAACCATTTTCTATTAACAAGAAAGTTTAAGTTTTATCATCTTTGTGGACCTGATAGGTCAAAGAGCATGACCTTCACTACGATACTAAGATGTACCATTCCCATTTTAAGACTTTAGAAACAAGGGAATTTTTCTTTTCTTTTTTTACATAATGTTCTCTATTCTAAATAATCATAATCTAGAACACACATTCCATGCCAATCAATCTCGAAACAGATAACCATATGTAGATGTAAATGACTCGGTGAACTACCAATCTCTCATTTCATGACTCGGTTTTCCAACTGATCTCTCATGTTAACTTAAAGTGTAGAATACTAAGTGTACACTCGAGTGTACCTAGTTCTCTTACCTTGTTATGGGTATTTATTGTTCTATTTAAGAAACCTATCTAAATTTTTGTTACCAATATTCATCTGAAATCCCATTTCTTAAACTAGGTGACAAAGGATAATGCAACCTGTAGCTTGCGATACTTGCCAAAGATTTCCAACATACTGTTCATGTTACTATTCCTATATGACATACTCATCTATGAGAATACGTCCTTCACCCCACTCATTTGTTATCTAGAATGGTCTTCATTGACTCTTGTCAGTTCACTTGTTCAAGGTTTGGCCCTAACCTAGGTTAGTGATATAATTTGGTATAGGGAACCATGCGTGATGACCTAGGGTATATAGACATACTCAATTGACCTAAGTCAATTGGATGTGCCTAGTTACCCTAAGTCATTGTGAGTCACTTCCTATGTGAAATCATATCTCTAATTTGACCTAGAGAGAAACTAAGTTCAATTCCAGATTTGTATGTATCTAGATGAACCAATGATGAAGGGTGTTGCAACATGTCAACTACAACATTGTATCCTCATTAAGACCCTAGCCTTTGTAATGGTACAATACTAAAGTTGGCGTGTGTCAACATGTGTTAGAACTACCCATCTTGATTTACACACCTCGAAAGGAGGTCATTTATACCCATTTATATCTTAGCTAAGATTCAAATTACATCAACGTTGCTTAACCCTAATTCCAACAACCCTTAAGTTAGTCATCCCTAACTGAGTTGTTAAGTAATATAGAACTTCATAAACTTAGGATTACTTTTATGTTCATTAACTTTTTGCTTATCATTCAATTAATCGAAACTAGAAACAACATCCATCATATGATTTACTTAGTCCAACCCAACCATTCATGGTGTGTGTGAGATCAAAACAGTTCCATTATAGTAGAATTCATAGAGATGAATCCATATTTATTAACAATCTTATGTACCATATGTTTGTTTAAAACCTATGGAGGTATTGCTCAAGAGGTGATGAACCTTCATTTTTCTGTTTAAGTGTTTGGGTTTATTATACCCTTTTTCATTTCACACTTCATAATAGTTAAGTTATACTTTCATTAACATCATTTAGAGAACCATATAGATTAGATAAAATAACTTCCATGCATGCCAACTTAACAAGTTGCATTCAATTTAAGGGATATTGTAATTAAATCCCATCCCTCCAACTCATTTAATGTCAACCGGAAATAAGGATCCAATCAGGTAAGAATGGAAACCACGAAAATAAGATTACAAATTTCCTTCATATAATGCACAAGAAAAATGACATAATAAGTTTAAGTAACTCCAAATATTTTCAATTCATCATGGTAAAATACATATTTTGCAAGACCGATAATTTCAGACATATTTCATGTCAACCAACATCAATATCATTAAAGAATACAACTTTTCTTCCTTCAGTACATTTCAATAATGAATCAGATTTCTCTATAAAAGATCCAGACTTTAAGCAACCAATACATCATATAAGTTATTTCCTTCCTTTATCACTTATGAATTCCATCTGCAAAAATTTCTAGCATGGGTTAGTTCATTGAACTGAGCATGATAAGCACTAAGCATTAAAGCGATGTGCTTTACCAAAGCTTCATTTCATAAAACCAACTCTCCTTTTTTGAAAGCAGTAAAGCCAAGCAAACAAATAAATTATAAGTAATAACAACCATAAAAGAAGAATAGTTGATTAGCCTAAAATAACATTAAGAAAAGATCATGATATAATCAATACTTTACATCATTATATTAGATAAGTAATATTTCAACCAATTTACTTATCTACATCGAATAAAAGTACTTACTACTTATTTCTTACATAATTCAAACTAAATTAGTAATACGAAACTAACTCCATTATTTTCCAAACATAAAGTTACTTTATGAAGCAAGAACCAAAAAACTCATCATTACAAAATTCCATAAAATACATCTACAACCAAGAAAATTCCAGCTTCTTGAAATATTTTAGGATGGATCATCTACAACATAAAAATAAGATATTTCCATTTAGATGTTATACCCAATTTATAGTCCATGACATAACCTAATCTCTCAAGTTAGGTCACACCTTAGAATTAGGAAAATATTCACTCAATTAAAGGCAAATAACATTAATGATCCAAAACAACGTTAATCCCTTCAATACAAATCAAGTAAATAAGAGAGAAGTATCAACGACTACTTGATGCATTATAAAGAGTAATGCAATGATAGACCGTTCAATTATATATACTAGATTACACAAAAGAGGGAAGGAAAACTGAGATAATAAATAAGAAATTCCCCTCTAATTAAGTTAATTCGAATATCATTTCAAAACTCGAAAAGAGAATACAACACATAATCTCTTATAATTTCTAGAGGTAGCGATGACTCTCTACCTCAAAAAAAAGAAGAGAGGAGTCAATCGACATGATTAGAGGAGAATTCCAACATTCCTTCACAAGAAAATATGGTCGTACAAGGTTGAGTACGAGACACAATCATAACATCCTTTAACTCTTTTAAATGTATTAATCATGCACCAAAAACTGTTAGACTGAATCATGTGATCGTAAAATGCAAGTGCGGTTTCAAAATAAGGTTCACCCAAACACGAAGCGATAGTAGAAATAGTAATACTATACTCATCAAGAAAGAGATGTAATAACAAGAATTTCCAAATAACTTATAGGGAATTAATAGCCTTTAACAATCATTCAAAATCGTCAAAGTTTTAGTCAAAGGAACCATAGTCTTTCCATTCCTTCAAGACAATAGTGCAACAATCGGTGAGAATTAATCACATTCAAATCATCGTAGAGGTGAGGGAAATACATCTTATGAATGGATAGAGAAAGATTCATCATAATTCAATTTCAAAGAAGGTGGAACACAAGATCGACATGGCTTAGCTACAGGTACATAAGCTATCAATAGACATGATAAAAGAATTTTCATTACATTTCTATGGACAATTTAAGCGCACACATC
The DNA here is from genome assembly GCA_018340775.1 of Taxus wallichiana var. yunnanensis. Taxonomy (NCBI): domain Eukaryota; kingdom Viridiplantae; phylum Streptophyta; class Pinopsida; order Cupressales; family Taxaceae; genus Taxus; species Taxus wallichiana. The sequence goes on along the minus strand of CM031240.1, from coordinate 144,017,734 downwards.
TACTAAGTTGACAAGGTACATTATTCCTTCTAATCTTACTCAAGGAATAAAGAAATTCAAGAGGCTAGAAAACCCCTTATTCAGAACCGATTTAGTTAGTTCTAGATCACGAAACGTCGACCAAAAGTCCAAATAAACATCCTTAAAGCTTCACGATACCACAACAAGAAATATTTGACAATTTACTCTAGCAAGTTACTCAAGAGGTTAACCTAGATCAAGAACATGTATTCCAAATCAACAACATCTAACTCAAAAGTGGAGTAGACAACAAGATCATACTCAATCAAGTTCAATCAAAGCTATGTGAATAACCCCAAATATCGACTTAAAAGAAAACTCTCAAAATTTCCTCACCAAACATGACTTCATCTACTCACCTTTAGTTCAAGTATTCCAAAAACTTAATGAAAAACACAATACATATAAGATCGAAGAGAATACTTCACACTCAGATATTCTCAACAAGATAACTTCAAAATCTATGTGTCAAGAAACAATTATCACATAATTTCCAAAAAGAGCTTAATTTGTCCAAATTAGTTCTTTAACTGAAAATATAAGAGGATTAATAAAACATTCATTCGTATTTCCATATAAGTTGAATCCTCAAAAATATAAAATCAAGCAACCATTATCAACCCAACTTCCATCGAATCGGATTCGAAGAAATGAGATTCTATATAGTAGGTTCAAGAAGAAGTCACTCATTTACTATTTTCTATACAAATTCAAGTTCATAGAACTCGATTCAAAGTTTCAATATTAATATAGTTCTAATAGAGTAACAAAACTTCAACAAAACAAGATGCGACAGAGAGAATGATATTCTTTTACCTTCTAACAACCAAAACAAAAACCCATTCGAAACTTGAAGTAATATAACATTTCCATAAACCCCCTTTTGAACATACAAGAAGGGTTCACACATGTTCAATGCTACTCAAATCACAACTAGATTTAAGGTGTGATTCACCATTAAATGAATAGGAAAACAACCCATTTCCTACTTTATCAAATAGAGATTCTTTAGAAGAAATATAGAGAATTTTCAAGCAAGATTGCATGGTAACCATAACAAAAATAAAAAATATTTTATTTCATGAGATCGGAGTTGTTTTAATGAATATGTTTAGAGAAAATTAGAACAACTTAATGGATAGAGCCTATCATGTCTGATAGTGCTTATGTCGATTCGAAGAAGATTTCCAGTCGAGCCTCCACAATTCCTTCTTCTCCAAATGAAATCAACAACCAAAAATTATTTCTAATATGCCTCTTATACCTCCATTGGATCGAAAATAGTCCAAAGGGGATAAAATAGAAACAAATTGAAAAAAAAAACTGCTGGTTTTAAGAACTAGATATCTCCATGCTAAGAAAAACTGAAATGCATGAAAAGCCAAACAACCCCAAGAAATCCGCTCACATAGTTTCCAAGGTGGTTTTCTTGCGGAACCAATGACCATTAAACTCCACTTTCCTGCCTATATCTCCATGCCACCACCATCTAAAGTTGGTGATTCCAATTTCAATGATAGCATGCATCACTTAACTCTAGTGATGATGCCAACTAGGATTCCCTCTAGTTTCCATGCTCTGCCAAACCTGATAGTACCGCCATTTTTAAATTCAAAATCATACCACATAAATCATTTAGAGACCGTCACCACCACCTTACACTTGCCATGTGACCCCTTAGGTCCCCTTCCATCCTTACATTAGTTTAGGTTAAATAAACATTAGTTTAGGATACGACCTTAGGTTAGATAGAAAGTATTCTCCTTAGGTCATATTGCCATAAGTAACAAGCCATCATAGATTAAGCCATATCCCATAATAATTCAATATTAAGTAATAGGTTAGAGATAGACCTCTCTTTACCTTAGACGATATTCACACCCCATGCCCGTAGAATATACAACTTAGATTAGGGTGCAATATGAATAGTTAGGAATAGATCTAAGGTAGGTCTATCTTAACTTAGATTAGAATTTCAATTAGAGTAGATCTTAAATATCTCGGACTTAGGATTTTATCTTTTATAGTCTTGAAGTAGACCTCTTTCCTTCTTATGCCATTAAGTGTCCTAAGAGATTAACAAGAAAATCCAAGCACACTTGTTACAATATAATGTAGAGTAAGGACCCAAGAAAGATCAATAAAATTATGTACATTTAAGGACTCAGTCCCTTACTTCCTTTAATTTCTTAATATCAGTTTGTCATATAGAGCAGATAAGAAGAGTTTAAAGCATACCTTGGATCAATGGAATTGATCCAGGTTTTTCTATTAAAGAGAGATAAATTTACAAACATCATTACCAGTTTACAACCTTACCTATCTCATGCATAATGAATTCCTTGCTAGCAATAACATTTCAGCAAAATGAATCCAAGAACAGAATAATTTACCCATTGAAATCATGATTTCCAATAGTCGAAAGAATACACCTTCTTAGGAAAAATTACATATCAACGCTTGCAATGCAAAGAGGAAAAAATTTAATAAAGTGTGTCAAAGATGTTACGGTTTATTATGAATAATTGTCCTAGGGTCACATATGATCACATTCCTACTCTACATTAGGGATCTTGAACCTATTCATGATTACATCTTACACTTTAATACATGTATACATGAACTTATATTTCACCCTCATCACTTGGAAAAGTAGTTCATATTTTTTCGTGGTCTTATTCCTCCTCTAAAGAAATTATTATAGTTTGATACTTTTGATTTATTTATACTTTTGTGTTACAAGGTTATCGATCTAGAACATGACCTTATTTCTTCTCCTCTAGCAGCACCTCCTCATGTTTCTTTGATTACTATGTCATTTGTTATTCCACCTACACCTCCAGTTGTACATCCTAAGCAACCTCCACCCTTGGCTAAAATTCAAACAAGGCATTCTACTCCAACTCCATCTCTTAAATTTTTTTGTAAGAAACTTGTATTTCAACCTAAATTCTAAATGAAACAACCTCATTCCCCTTCTCCACCTCTTGCACATGTTTCTCTGGCTCCGCCACTAGTTGCTACTACCACTCTTTCACCTTAGTACATTAGAACAAGAATTTTTTTTTTTGATTAGTGCTATCTAGTTCTAAATACATAATTTAGAACACACGGATCATGACAATCATTCAAATAATAGATAACCATATGCTTCGTTGTAATGACTCGGTGTACCGCCGATCTATTCATTCCATGACTCGGTGTACTACCGATCTATTCATGTGTATCATAGAGTTGGTGTTTTCATCTGAACACTTCCCTCTTGTGGTTCTCTTCCCTAATCCAGATTCTGAATGTTCTATCCAAGGAACCTATCTGAATAATTGTTACCATTATTCATCGGCATCACGTCCCTTAGACTAGGTGACATAGGACAACGCAATCAGCCGCTTGCGATACTTTGGCCAAAGATTTGAAACATACTATTCATGTCTTATATTCCTTGACGACATACTCGTCAATCTGGAATACGTCCTTCACCCCACTCCGATGTTATATAGATCATCTTATACTGACTTCTGTCAGTCCCCTTGTCCCTAGTTTTCACTCCGGAACGGGTTAATATCATACACATGTTATAAGGATGCCCTTGAAGACTAGGGTAAGCTGACATACAGGATCAACCACTGTTAACCCCATGTGTCAAGGTACCCTGAGTCCCAAAGGGCTGCCTCATAACATGTCTATGGTCCTAACCAGTCCCGAAGGAAAATCTTGATCAAGTTTCGGGTGTAAATCTTAACGATCAATGCAGAAGGGTGTTGCCATATGTCACCTACATTGTTGTATCCTCGAGAAGATCCTAATCTTCTCAAAGGTACAACCCTGTAGTTGACATGTGTCAACATCCTACAATACTACCTCGAAAGATTTACATAACTTCAAGAAGTTACTTAAGTTGAGTTAAATTTGAATTATAGGCCCTCCTAACTGGGTAGCTTTTCCCAACCCTGGGTCCCACACTTTTGAGACACCTTACATATTTAGGTTCAGTTTCACAGAGAAAAGTTTTTAATAAGATTTGAGATCTCGTCAAGGTGTCAATCGGTTCCTAATAATCCTTGATTCCTCATAAAAGGACAACAACCCTATGTTCTCTCATAAGGAAGATAACTAAACCCGTAAGGGTTCATATCAACCCCGAAGACTGAAATATATCAGACTTATTGCCATAAGACATGATGATTTAAAGCCATCAATTACATTTCTTTGACTTAGATCATTGTTAGGGAGTAATAGAATACTCTTCCTGTTTTAGCTACATATCGGGCATAGTTTAACCTCAACTTCCCTAAAAATGCAGTGGTCTAATTTCCAATTTAGCCTTATTCATAATATATAAGAATTACTAGTCAAACATGAAGTATTCAGTCACATAATTTTACAAGGCTTACTTAGGGAATCCATCTTATAATAATAAGAATGCACTCTCATTCATTCAGACGTGAGAAGATCAATTCAACAAATAAGAACACAACCATGTAAGTAACATTTCTCCATTTCATTTATTCTCAACCTATACAATTACAACTTATGCACTACGGCATATTTTAATACAATAAACATCAACAAAAGAGTAACTTTCTTCTTATAGTACAATTAGAGAGATCATGTCATAATTCATCATAAAAACCAGATTAAGCAATCTGGGCATCATATCAGATCTACATGCCTTTACCACTTACGATGACCATCTGCAAAATTTGCTAGCATGGGTTCGTTGAATGAGCATGATAAGCACTAATTCTTAAAACAATTGCATTCCACCAATTGTTTCCATTAAACAACCTGTTTAAATGAAATCATTTCATCAAATCCATAAACATGAATCACGCTAATTATCTTTCTACCATTCTAATATGACTTTATAACATAACTCATATTATAGCTACCATTTCAACTTAAATCTTTTCGGATGATTCATCTTATATTAGAGAATAAGAAGAAACAAAATGAATCTTAAATACCTAGCCATCCGAAAACCAAGAGCAGTATCAATCCTAATATAATTACTCTATTCAAGGAATGAAATCTTATCAAGGCATGTAACCAACAGATTTGCATATAAACAATTCAAGAAAAAACAGATTATAGCCTCAAGCAAGTTCAACTAATGGATTTCCTCTATAATTTTTGTATCATTTCATAAACATTGATAAGTATACAAACTTTTACTACAATACTACTTTTATACAAGTAGATAATAACTGAATTACTCAAACAGGGTAATAATATTGCTAAAGATAAGGAAAGGAGACTTGTTAAGATTCAGCACTTACCACTCTCTCCACCTAAATTTAACAGTCTATTCATCTCATGCCCATACTGAAGAGTTCTTATAGAAAATTCTAAAGAAGGGAACACTCATAACTTCCAGAAAGAGAGGGAATACCTTCGTAGTCCAATATCCTATAACAACTTATCCTTCACAACTAAGAGGAAAATAGAGAGAATCTGAACTCCATTTTAACAAGTTCAGGACTATACCAACTTTCCAGGAGTAATGCATATATAAAATCTTAAATTCAATCAGGGAAAAAGAGAAGGCAAGAAAATCAACACCTAAGTTTACCATTAGCTCCAATCAGGTAGAACTGCTTAAAAGTTGCCCATAGATCCCTAGGGTCTTGCAATTGCACATTAAACAAAAGCCACAGATTGTTACAAAACGATATACATATACGTTCAAATATCAGACCACAATCCTGATCCAAATAAACAGTCTACACTTCACCCAGGACTCGAATCATTTTTGACTAAGAGTTAGGGTAACTGTTATCATTACTTACCAATAGATTAAACTAATTATTTCCAGCCATTACACTGGATAGTTTGTTGTTACGTTCAAAGATACCAAATCAAATAGCACTTCCAGTGTTAATAGATGAATTCTAATGATAGATTTCAAGGTCACTTCAGGTAACATCAAACACAGTCCATTCCTATCCAAATATAAAACCTAATTTCCATTCATGCAGATCTAGGATCACCCACAAATTGTTAGGGGACAGAGTTCATCAAAGTAAGTTTTCTCTTGGTCATAACTGCGTTCCAATTATCCAAGTAAAAAAAATCATAAAAGAAACAACTACACCAAATATTTCCTACTTACAGAACCTATATTCATAGAAACATTCAGACCCCTTTCTAATGAAGGTACATGCTTAGAATTTAACCATATTTCCAACTCGTGCGCTAAACCAGTCGAGCTTTTACAGAAGGAACTAACAGTTTCACCACAAATCCAACTATATACTTTCCTGAAGCTGTCTAGTAATAGTAGAGCTCATACAACTAAGCAACAATCAAATAAACCAACCAAATTTGACACAACAGTTCATTCCATGGTATCTTCAAACACGAAATCATCAAGTACGACATCCATCATGGTGCCAGTTTGGAAATTCAATACCTCAGTCAGACAAAGAGACATAAAACACTTCTACAGAAGTCGAACCCATATTGTATTCACAACAAGGAGAGAAGATAAAAGAAGTAGATTTCATCAGGGTCTACGTATAACCAGGGATTCCCAAATCAACAAGAAAAGAAGAAAACCAATACATTGCTACCAGCCAGCTGACTATACAAAAATCATCTGAACAGAGTTTTTCTAATGAAAGCATTTAAAGGAAAGTAATATTTTTAAAAGTTAGGGCCTATCATGCCTGATAGTGTCACTAAAATTCGAAGAAGACCTCTGAATGTGCTCGCACCTTCTCTTCTTCTTCCACAAAAGATTAAACAACAAAATATTGTTACCTCCATGCCTTATATATTTCCCCCGATAGAGAAGTAAGCTAGAAACTCTCAAAGTTGCCATGCAACGAAGAGTAGACGGCTGGTTCGAAGAACCAGTGCTCATGCAGTGAAAAACGGAATGCATGGAAAACAAAACAACCAAACAAAATTCCACTTGCATGCCTTCCCAAGCAATCCACACTCGGGGACCAAAGCTCATTAATTGCATTTACTTCCATTCTCCCACCTATTTTCCATTTCCATGAACTGCCAAAGTTGGTGATCGCCACAACAAAACAAACAAACATTCCCATCCTTAGAGATACTGCCACGTAAGGCTATATTAGCAGTTTTTATCCTCCACCAAACCTGACATTCCATGTCCTTCAACCTTATCCCCTCTTAAATGCCATGGAAACCACCACCCATGACTCGCGACCCTTCTTAGGTCCCCTTCTTAGCATTAGTTAAGGTAGGTTAGAGACTTAGGTTAGATCATAGGGTATGACATTAGTCTCATTTCCATAGCGCTAGGTGTAGTTAACCCTTGAGTATTAAGCTCATAGTTTAGGGCTAGGTTAGATTAGCAATTCTTTTAACCATTAGGTTATAGTTTAGGTTAAGACTATTAACCTTACCGAATCTAGTCTAGGTCCCCAAAATAGGACTAATCAGTGTTAGAGTCCATACAGGATAAAACATTCCTGTAAAGGATTCCATTTGGCATCAATAAATTAAGCTTTAGATATAAAACATAAACATCTTACCTGGCTTAAGGTCCAGGTCTTTCCTGATGTTACGATATCTGGAACCAAATTCCATTTACCATGATCAGCCTGAGTTAACCTCCGGGTTTGATCATTCAAAGCTCAGTCATACTTTGTAACTTTCGTAAAGTCAATAAAATTTGTTCATCCTGAATAAACTTAAAACATTCCTTGGATCAATGCAACTGATCCAAGGTGGATAAATCCACAATTCATCTAGAAATCAGGTTGAACTCAAGTGCAAGAATGAAAGAAATGAAAGCGTCCAATCATATTCTGGTTCAATCAAAGATCTTCAAGAGCAGAGAGGATACAATCCATATCAAGCATGACTTCCCAAAACCAAAGGAACATGTCCTTATACAGAAGAAATCATTTATCAATACTTGAATGCTCTAGAGAAAGTAACAACAGTTCAGGGTGTTATAGTACATGGAGCCTCTTTGCTTTTCACCTAATTCTCAACCTCATAATGTGTTGTGTATATTAATTTAGTGATTAATTTGACTTCCTTCCAACCAACACCACCCACCACATTGTTTACAATTTCAACATGACTAGTATTACTTTTATTAACATCATGTTCGTGGCTATCGTGACAATTACTATCTTTCTTTACGTGAGAGGTTGCAACAACTCGAGGACAATGATTTCATATCTTTTTCATCTTGGGAGTGATCATTGTCTCCTTCACCACGTCAACATAGGATTACACCCCCTAAGTCTTCTCCACCTGGTACTCAATTTCTCCATCATTCACCACCCCCACATAAACGCTATCCACCACCTCCATTGCTTCCACCACCATATCCATTGCATCCACCTCATTCACATTATCCATCACATGTATCCCATGGGTTTCCACTAGTATCTACACACCCCATGGTCACTCCATATGACATGTACTTTGGTTCATACACTCATGCTCTATCCATTCCATATGCTTCCATCTCCACCCATCATCTTGGTCGTCTTTAGGTGATCATTATCACCTCACTCATGATGATGCACTTTTGTTCTTACGGTTCTTATATGAATGTTGAGGGATTAGTTTTAAGAACCTATCATAACGTGCTCCCTCATTCATCTAGTGCACCTCAATAATTTCCCGATGACGCACTCTTTCTTACGTGGCTCATACTATCTTGTTGAGGGGTCTTATTACATGAGCCTACTCATCCATAGAATGGGGGAATAGTTGACCTTCCCCAATACTTTTTTTTCATCACCTTATCATATTACAATTATATTACATTTTCACCTATTCATTATGATACACTCATCTTTTTCCACATTTATTCTATTATCCCCATTGCATTTCCTACGTGCTACATACTTTATTTATCTCATCAATCACATTACATTAGTTATCTACATTATCATTTACCATGCATACTCTATCTACCATTACAAACATCATCATACAAATTTATATTCATCACATACAAAACAATACACATGCTATAACGATAACCATACAACCATATGATATCCATTACATCACAATGGCAAAACATCTCAAATATCAATCTTGCATATATATCAAAAATAGGTGTCCATACACATATCATCATACAACTATCACTTGGGGCGTGGCTCCCTAAATCCTATACAACCATCACTATCAAACCTCATCATCACTATCACTCTCGTGTACCACAAGAGCCCTAGAACTAGATGCCTCACCACCTACGCAATGTCACATTTCACAACCCCAAAACTTCTAAACCAACCTACGTAACATTGTAATCTCCATGTTCTTCTCCGAGAAATAATGTTGCAAATATACATATCGTGCAAACACGTCATGGGCCAAGGGACCACAATCTACCACCTCTCAAGCATGATGAGTCTCCTTGTGTTCCTCGTCCACTGGTCAACATACATGTCACCCTTGCTTTATGGCTACTAGCTTAAACAGATGGGTGTGCTTGCACTGCAATATTGTCCATGCATTCTAGTATCCCTCCACATAGCACATTGTTAGGCACATTCTCGTGTCAACATGCAGATTAATGTGTCTACTATCGGTGACCAATAGACATCTCTCGACATACAAAACACACAACCTAATGTTATTCAACCACGTACAAACCAACATAGACATTCTATTAGATATGACATTATTATACACAAATACTTATGATATGGCACCACCACCACCACTACGGGTCGTGGAAATATCCCTCACCTAATCCTCCTACTAGAAACTCCATTTCACCTTCGAACACCTTTGGATATAACAACACCCATCAATGCGTTTCACACCATGCTTGATAATCCTCCATACACCTTGCATCATCTCCATCTACAACTTTTATTGTTGGGTCTACCACATCTAGCCCTGGTGGTATCAACTGCTCTGTTATGGGCCCTAGCCTATCACCCTCCCTTCAATGGGTCCTAATAACTCGTAAATCTATGTATGGCTCTGGGGGCATGTCCTACACCATACCAAACTACCATGATACCCTCTCCACCTAAAACAACTCAGCCACACGTAGGAAGAATTCCTCTAACCACATGGTCCTCCGAATACATCGCAACTCTGTCACATCCTCGGGCCATCCCCGTAATCTCAATATGGCCTCCATATCACTGACTTCAGTCCCATCCTATCTATCAGGGCTTTGAAATTATCTATGTCCATCTTCCTACCATAGATATAAACCCATCATCAAGTAAATATCTTAGGCTGAGCCCAATCCCCTCATGGCCTTGCAATTGGTCTTAATATGGATATATGCTCATATGCCCATACATGTAGTAGTGTGGTGGCCCCTATACCCCCACCATGCTCATCCTATGTAAATCGATACAAATCCCTATATAAATGGGCCAACACATACCACACCCATGCATATCTCATCCCATCCTCCTCTATCCATGTACATATGTCGTGCATCTTATATAAGATGCTTGACACCTCCTCCCTCCAGCGATATACAGGATGTTATTAGCATTGTGATGAACTTCTGTAATTGTGGAATGTTAGACTATAATATCACATCAAAAATAATATGGTCCTCGGTGGTACCGAGGGCCCCAGTAAAATATCATATAGCCAAGAAAATTTGGAGCTCCATATATACTACTTCCATAACTCGTACTCACTCTCCAACCACTGGAAATCATAGTATGTGATATACATCCTCTAGTGTCACCATCATCTCCGGGAAACCAAAATGTGCATGTATCGGCACACCACCTATCACATAATGTAGTCAACATGGGCATATTATGGGGCACATCCCCATCTATGTTATATGTCATAGGCCAACATGGTCCATCACATCCCAATCATCATATGACAAACCCAATCTTAGCAATGTACTCAATTGTTGAATGCCAAGGAACTCTCTTGAGTGGATATCCCTCTACACAACACCATAAAATACAACAAAAGAAACATTAGCACAATTCCCACCATCAAATATAACAATTAAACATACCACACACATATTCCCTATAATTTTCCATCAAATGAAAAAATTATGGACTAGAGGCGATCGTATGCGGATTGGGTGCCCAGAGCAGCAAGACACTAGTGCCGAATCTAGGTGTTCCAGTCCCAGGGGTCACTAGTGCCCTCACCGCTCTTTTCTAGGTCCCAAACTTTGAGAAAATCAAAACCCTAATTTTTTTCAAAATGACTCAAATACCTAGTCCACACTACATTTTTTGCAAAAATCATACACTTACCAACTTCGTCGTAATATGCAATGCCACAGTTGTCGCCACTCTCTCAAACTAACTAGGACGAAATGAAATCACTTGAGGCATCTCTACTCTCTCTATACACACTCTCACACTCACACAAAAGACAAATGAAGTGATAAGATACCCTTTCACTTTACTATTTATAGTCACTTTTCAATAATATTTTTACTATGGTCCATATTTTACGCTTATTACCACAACTAATACACACGACACCATTTCGCTTATATCTTGAGCATTTTTACTCCAATTTACATCCTGTTTGTGGCATTATTTTTAGAATTATGCCTACCACCATATTAAACACATGTCACACACATTATATATCCTTACCACTATCTCCCACTTTCCCCTTATGCATTCTAACCTCTACTTTTACTTTCAACTAATAGTTTGTTCATTTCAACACTCCCTCTTTTGTCGAAAGGGGCGGGCATAATATTAGGGTTCCCCTATAATTCCCCTTATGTCACCACATACTCTTACATTATGAATCCAACACCTCACAACTCATACCACAATATTTCATCATCAATCTCCCCTAATGACCTAATCAGGGGGAAAATATCATTTAACACCTCCCAAACATGATCACATACTCTAACCTATTAATATCCCCTTATGACCTAACTTGGGGGAAACAAGAAACTAAAAATAATTTTACATGACATCTCATCCATTTTCTATAAAATTTTCCCTAATGACATAACCTGGGGGCAATTAGAAAACACCCTCTCCATGAAGTAACCAATTCAAAAAAATCAATCAACGTGTTTAAATCAAATTATATCATTCAAACCTATAAGTGGTCTCCCAGATGACCTGACTTAGGAGTTGTATTCACCACTCCATTCTCGGATGACCTAACTTGGGGTTTTATTCTATACTCTACGTTTGCTTCCAAATGACCCAACTTGGAAGCCATCTCATATTCTATCGTGTTCGCTTCTAGATGACCTAACATGGAAGCCATCTCATTCTCTATCACGTTCACTTATAGATGACCTAACATGGAATCCATCTCATTCTCTATACACTCGTGAAGTGGGGGAAAGAGTTCCTTTCCCCTTATCACTCCTATATGGGTCAATTGTTTAATCAAAATCATTTAGATCCAAAATATCAACATTTTGATCTGAGTCCGTCTGCAGTGGCTAGATCTTGAGGATGTAGTTAAAGCTTGAGAATAACACATTTTTCTCCCTACACTCTTCCTTTAGTGGCAGGATGCCCAAATCCTCCCATTATTACATTCATATACAAGCATTTGGGTTGGGAACTGATCACTCCCTACCCACCTATTTGATATTAAATCGCATTCAAAATCATCTAATCATCATTTTCATTTTCCTCATCTCACCACGATACTTACACTTTTCAATATGTTGCATGGATTAACTTGTTAATCCATGGTTTAGTACGCTTCTATAGTTATATCAGCACACTTCTACTACACATCTGCACATTCTTCTACAACTTGGGATTCTCTAAATTTTTCTCAGGTATGCATCTCTATCTACTTTATGTTACCAAGATTTTTCTCACCAACATAAAGTGGGGAAAATGTAGTCACAAAATCATGCACTTACTATTACATTGATACCTTGGGTATATTATTTTATATATGGATCTCGTGTAATAAAACTATTCAATAGTGACCCATCCTTTGGTCTTGTTTTGATTAGTCGGCGTCATTGTTGTTTATCTAGTTTAGTTGTCATTTGTCTCTGCAGTTTTGGTCATCTTTTAGGGTGTCTCAAGTGTCGTAATTTTCTCAGTTTTCATCTTTAGGTCTATGTTGGGCATCTAGGGTTGCACTAGGGTGCCTTGGGATGCCCAAGTTCATAATTTTAGCGCCCATATCATTTTTATTTTTGGTTTTTAATTTATTTTTTCAAGTTCGGTCCTAACAGTTATCTTGTGTATTCCCTAGGTCATATTCGGTAGTTTTGGGTCACTAGGGTCAAAATTTGAATAAGATATCCCTATATAAAAATAGCATACTCACTAAATTATGGGTGGAAATATCATTATCTAGGGAAGCTATCTACTAAGGCAGGGAACTACATTTGGGCATCTTCTACATTTGCATCACACACAAGCATAGGGGGAAAGGGTTGTATTCTTTCCATTCCATCCACCATTTGCATTTTACATCTAGTTATTTCCCCTTATTACTACATCATTGGCATTGGGGCACCCAAGGCACAAAATTACACACACACACACACACACAAAACTACATTGGGTCCTAAATGTAGTGCAGTTCTCAGTCGTACAACCACTAGTTTGGCATCTGAGGTCAGTCCAACCTATTCATATGAATTTTTATTTTTTAGGTATTGATTCTTTAGATAGGGTTTTCGAGTAACCTTCACAGTGACATGGGAGAAATTACTGCGACACCTATGAAATAAGAGAAAAGGTATTTCATAGATATTGTGACACTTCCAAATTCATGTTCTAAGATTTTTACGAGTCTACAAAGACATAAATATAAGTTGAGGTGCCCGAGGTGCCCCAATATCCTCCAGGAACCTCAATATAGGAAAATATTCATCTTCTAACCTTCCCGAGGCCAATAAATTATAATTTTCCCGAGTGTGCATATCATTACGCTATAGTCAAGCACATAGTGAGGTAAGTTAATTCAAGATTAGTACCATATCCGTATTATTTCCGTTATTTCTATCCATTCAAATATTAAATAAAAAATATTTAGATATAGAACTTCAATACAACACTTAGTTTCTATTTAGATTAACTTATAAAATAGCCATCAAATTTTATTTTTAGTTGATCACCTATATGCGATAAAGGACCCATTCGTAGAAAAAGGAATCACCTACAACCAAAGGAAATTTACACATCAACCTATCCTCATCCAAAGAAAATCACCAATAACAAAGGAGTCATGATTACGAAGATCTCTTGGAAAATTGAAGGACGACACTCCAAGTCTATACATGTCATCAAAGAGGTGGTTACAAGTGGAACATGAGAGCGAAGATAAATCAATAATAGATCGGCTACTCATTACAACTCACTAAATAACTAGTTGATCAATTAAATATGTGATTTCAAGAACTTGATGGTTACTTGAGTTATGTATTTGATATATGGAAAAATATTAGTTAGTTTCATTTCATGTGTTTAAACTCTTGCTATTTTGTTTAAGATCTTCCACTTGTTTCATTGATGATCTTTTACTGAGTTTGTTTAAACTCCTAGTTAAACTCTTCTTCTCACGTTTTTTTGTAATTGAGGAGTATAAGAAAAAGATATTAATGTTGGAAATAGATGTAGAGATCTAGATGGATAATTAGAGAATAGAGGATACACATATATAGAAGTTACTTTTCTCTTAATTGTAATCTTCATACCAATTCAATAAATGTTCTGATTTTTGTTCAGTAGTTTTTAGTTACAATCCTTAGGAGGGATTAACACCCAAGGCAAGGCCCACTTGTGGTCTACTAAATCCCTCCATAGTTTTTATATCTTTTTTCCGCATGAGTAGGTTAGCAAGTAATTTATCTTCTTATCTGCATTCATAATTTATAAGATTTTTTTAGCCATATTGTTAGAATTTATTTTCTTTCATTTCCGAGTTTTGTTTCAAGCATTGTAGTTTCGTGCATTATTATTTTCAAGTATTATAGTGATAATATTTTATTTCCACACCTCCTTAATTATTTGTAACTATGCACACAACACTGGCATTATTAAAATTTTGTGTCCCTTGGTTTGATGATTAAATGACTATGAATTAGTGAACAACATATTAATTTCTGCAAGTTAATTTGCACCATCATTTTTGGTGCCATTTCAGGATACTGCCAAGTTATAAGGTTTTTGAGAGGTTTTTCATTTCTTAGGAACAATTTAGGTTTAGGAAATTCCACCTCAAAACCCCCCACTAATGTATGTTGAGTGAGTTGAGTAGTTGATGCATGCACCATCCAAGAGATTCCCATGGTATATTCTTACCCAATCTGCCAAGTAGCACATATTTCTATATCTAATTTTGAAGAAGACATATTTTCCTCTATACAAGGTTTGATAGTAGAATATCACCCTCAAAGTGAGACTTACGAGGTGTTCTGATCCACTAGAAATGACAGAAGAAGTAAAAAAATGTTGTTCTAGGAAACTACCTTTGAGTTTCCCATTTCCAACAATGATGAGCTTGCTGCTATGAAGAATATTTCTCCATCAGCCCTTCCTAACTTTCATGCATTCATAAGTGAAGACCCAGACACCTTTTTTATTTTATTATTATGTATTATGAGAGCTGTTATTATACCACTGATGCACATAGAATAAATGTATTCCTTACAACACTTAAGGATGCAACCTTGAGATGGTTCATGGGTTTAGGAAGAGATGTCATTACCACTTGGGCACATATGAAGGAGAAGTTTCTCACTAAGTACTATGACTACTATAGTCTGAGTAAAAAAGGAGGTGATGAAATATTCAATATGGTGTAGAATGAGGATGGGACACTAGATGACTATATAGAAAGATTCATGTTCTACATTTAGAAAAGAAGGCACACAAGACTATCTTCTGAATCTCTTGAATTACTCTTTTGAAGGGATGCAATGAGGAGGACATAGATGCTCTTGATTTGATAGGAGCTGGAGACATTTCAAAATATACCTTTGATGAGATTTTAAATCCTTACTCCAAATCCACCATGTAGAGAATAATAAATATAAGATCAAGGGGTGGATCAACTACCAAAGTAATTGGGGACATATCTAAGTCAAAAATTTCCAACATGTTTAAGAACACAAAAAAATAAATTGTTAATGACATGGCCACTCAACTAAATGTTCTACATGACAAGAAGAAAAGATAATATGTAGAGGTGGCACTTACAGAGTTCTACCATGCATGCAGAAGAAAGAAAGTTGACTGTAGATGTAGAGGATTGGCCATCATTGCACAAGAAATGGATATTGAACTAGAATTTAAGATGATAGAAACAAAGGATGGAAATTTTTCCATATTTATCACAAGAAACCATGACCACCAAGACAAGGAGTTATGTCACAAGACCGTATGCCATCATTTCATAATTGGGATAGTAATCCATAAATGTAACCCCCACCTTGGGCTAATCGCAACAAGGTTGGGCTCCATACCCTATTCAATACCAAAAGAAATGGTAACCTTAGTTTTCTAATCATCAACAATGAAAAAAAAACCTTCTTCATGGTAGTAGCCTTAGAGAGGAGGGAATTAATGTAGTAACCCACCTCCAAACTATCAACAAGCTTATCAGTAACCTCCTTATCCACAACAACAAAATTTGATGCCAAATCCCTAAAGCGGCTCTCGGTAAAAAAAATTCAACTACTAGCTCAACCAACACCTAACCCCAACAATAAATATTATCATCCATCCTATTCCACTGAACCAACACAATACCCTACATATTCAGTTAATGTTAATAACATCCATCTTAACTCATGAAGATCACTTACTCCACCAAGTAACCCCACCATTACACAAATTGCAGATGAACCACAGATGCTGCAAATTGATCCATAAAAAAGTGAAAAATATGTTGCAAGTTGATTTGTAATAACCTAAACACAATTCTAGCAAGGGTAAAGTGTAAGCTAATGAACCACCATTTTTAGAGAGATTACAAGAAAATAAGATTGACCTCAAATTAGAATTTGATTCTGATTTTTTCAATCAACTGAGGGATATTTGTGTCAATTTTTGCTTGTTTAAGCCATCAAGGATGTGCCCATCTCGCAACTTGTTAGTTAAGGATATATGCATTAAAACTTAGGAATAAGAAGGAAGGATCCATTTAGTGTAAAAGTTATTTGACAATTGATTGATATCATGATTGGGAATTTAGTTTTACTAAAGTATATAGATTCAGACAATCCTTTGGTAAATGTTACAATTAATGGCACAACAATAAATAATAATCTGATTGAATTGGGGGTAGCCATTAACGTCATGACCAATAAAATTATGGATGATCTAAAATTGGAAGGACTAAGGCCAACAACTATAGTCTTACAACTTACAAATAGATCAACAGTGAGACCTGAAGGAGTACTTGAGGACATAGTTGTGGTGGTAGACTCTTGGGAATACCCTATTGACTTTATTTTCCTTCAACCAAAAGCAATTTTAGGAGGATATCCTATCATTCTAGGAAGGCCATGTTTTCCATTGCTGATGTATTCATAGGTTGTAGGTCTAGCAACATGATTATTTCTAATGGAATTGGTACTAAAAATTTGATGCTTTATCCTCCTGCCCAACCGTTGAATGATGAAGATCAAACCATTTAGGTAGAAGAACCAAAAGTAGATCAAAACTCTATACAACAACTCATGATGCTAGAGAAGTCTTGTATAATTGAAGGATAAGAAGAAGATGTTGTTCTCTCCAATGTCTTGCAGAATAATTATGGAAGGAATGAAGAAGTGGATGATAGATTAAGGTGTTTAAGTTGTCCATTGAACCAAGTTCTACCGTAGCAAAGCACCATGGACATTCTAGGTAAGAATTTTATTCTTCATCAACTCCTTCCCCATGACTACATATTGAATTATTTTAGTAGAAATATATATTCAATGATTGATCTCTCCAAACAAGTGGAGATAACACGCGAAAATCACTCAATGTTAGCAAGTTGCTCGATAAATAACAAGAGTAATTATTGATTACTCTTCAGTAAAAACATAAAATAATGTTTACATGGGATTATGGTTACATGCATGGAATTCATCCTAAGATTTCACTCATAAGATGTATATCAAAAATTTGTAATCCAATCAGGTAGCCATAGAGAAGAATGAACCCAATAGTGAGACATATTGTAAAAGGATAATTGAAGAAGTTACCGGATGTTGGATTTATATATCCTATATCATACATTTAATGGGTGTCACCCTTGGTGATTTTTCCAAAGAAGAATGGAAAATGGATGATGTGTTTGGATTACATGGAGCTAAATGTAGCAACAAAGAAAGATCATTTTCCACTACCTTTTATTGATCAGGTACTTGATACTTTGGTTGGTAAAAATTATTTATCTTTTCTTTATGGATATAGTGGCTATAATAAAATTTAGATTACACCATAGGACCAGGACAAAACTACCTTCACATTCCCATGAGGAAAATTTGCATATTCAGTTCTTCCATTTGGCTTGTGTAATGCACCTACTACATTCAGAGGGCATTCTTGAGCATCTTTTCAGATTTGACAAATGACTACATGGAGGTCTACATGGATGATTTCATAGTACATGGAAATAATTTTGAGGAAGCTATGTAAAATCTGGAAATTTTTTGAAGAGATGTAAGGAACACAATCTATCCTTGAGTAATGAAAAATGCTACATGATGATGTCTAAAGGTATAGTTTTGGGACACTATCTTTCTTCTGATGGAATTCAAGTTGATCCAGCCAAGGTATCTGTTATAATTAACTTTCCAACACCAAAGAAACAAAAGGATGTTAGGATATTTCTAGGCCATGTTGGTTATTATAGGATATTCATACAAGATTTCAACAAGATTGCAACACCATTGTTTGTATTATTAGGAAAGGATGTTGCCTTTGAGTGGACTGAAAAATGTGAGATTGCATTCCAAAATTTGAAGAAAATGTTAACTATTGCTCCTATATTAAGAGGACCTAATTGGAACCTGCCTTTCCATATCCATATTGATGCATCAGACCATGCCATTGGATTTGTCTTAGGACAAAAGGATGGAGTTCTAAATTATGTAATTTATTATGTTAGCAAGAACTTGCAACATGTTGAACTCAATTACATAGTAACAAATAATGAGTTCTTAGTAGTTGTATATGCTATCAATAAATTCAGGCACTACATCACATGTTATCCAGTGTTCATTCACACTAACCATGTTGCAATCAAATATATGATAAATAAACTAGTAGTAAGTAGCAGAATCATCATATGGTTGTTCCTTCTACAAGAGTTTGATGTCACAATATTGGATAAGCTTGGCAAGGACAATGTGGTAGCATATTTCCTTTCAAGAATGGAGACTAATGATGAATAACATGTAGTTGATGACTCTTTTCCAGATGAGCACTTATTTTCTATTTCTACCAAAACACCTTGGTATGCAGATATAGCTAACTATTTGGTTTCAGGTAAAACACCTCCACACTACTTATACTCTAAGAAGAAATACATAGTTGAAAAGAGTGTACATTTTTCTTGGATAACCGAATTTATATTTCATACAGGATAAGATCATATCATAAGATGTATAGATGATGAGGAAATATATGATGTCCTCAGAGCCTGCCATAGTGAACCTTGTGGAGGAAATTTTTCTACAAAAATAACAATGTAGAAAGTGTTAACAACTAGTTATTATTGGCCAACATTGCATAAGGATGCAACACTATACACCAAGAGATGTGATAAGTGTCAAAGAATGGGCAATCATACAAGATATGATGAAATTCCATTATAACCTTAGTTGATCTTGTAGCCTTTTGAAAAATGGGGCTTGGACTTCATTGGCCCCATAGATCCTAAATCTCAAAAAAGGTGTACTTCTTGGTATGCACAGATTATCTAGCTAATTGGACCGAGGTGAAGGCACTGCTAAGTCATAAAAGTGAGAAATTATCCAAGTTTCTCTATGATCATATCTTCACCAGATATGGAGTTCTAAGGGAGATTATCATTGATCAAGGTACACACTTTATTGTTGATGTAATTTTTAATCTAGCTAAAGAGTATGAAATTAGGCATAGGAAGTCTACACCATACCATCCCCAATCTAATGGCTAGGTAGAGGTAACAAACAAAGAGATAGAGGCTATCTTGAAAAATACCATTGCACTCCATAGGAAAGATTGTGAGAAGACATACTTTCAGAGAGCGGCAAAAGTATGGGAATTCAACACAACATGGAAAACAACAACTAGATTCACCCCATTTTAACTCTTGTATGGTAATACTATTGTTTTTCCAATTGAATTTGAGCACAAAACATTGAGGAATACACTTGAGCTAGACATAGATTTATCTGAAGCACAAAGGAAAAGGATTCTCCAACTTAATGAGTTGGATGAAATGAGAAGATAGGATGTGCATAATACAAAGGTAGTATAGAAGAAAAGAATTAAATGGCATGACCAATACATCAAGACAAGATAGTTTCAAGAAGGTGATTGAGCACTCTTGTTTGACTCAAAGTATAAGGACCATATGGGAAAACTCAGGACAAGGTGGCTAGGCCCATATGAGATAGAGAAAATATTTCCCAATGGAGTTGTAAAACTCACCACCATAGATCCTATGAGGTTCAAGTTATTGGTGAATGGTCACAAGATGAGATTGTACAAGAAATAATTTGATGAAAATATATTCATACATTATTTTAGAGGAGGTCAAAGCATGATGGAAGTAAGGACATTAGAATGAAAATCAGAAGTTGAGTCTGTTGGTTCATCTTTTGAGATTCTAGAGGATCGAAAACTTTAAGTGGCGTTGGTATATTCAGCTTGTTAACTATTCCAAGCGAAAATAAAATTGTTTTGATCAGACCTTTTGGTGATAAAAACACTTAGCTAACACATTTTATTTCTTAGAATTTTTGTTTTGCAGGGTTTTGATGTTAGATGGTTGCAAGAGTGCATGATCTCCATCATAAGGAGAGAATAAAATGACTGAAGGTACACTTGTAGTAGCACGTAGAAAACACCCTTTTTGTTTTCATGTATGATAGAGATCATAATTGCATAAATACTATCAAAGATAACTACAATTGTGAAGATGGAAAAGATAAAACTTTCACCCTAATATATCGGTAATCCCTCTCTGGGAGTTATCTAGTTTTGGTAAGGAGCGCCAATATAAATTCAACACATGCATGTAACATCATAGCAACGTCCATAGCAATATAAAAAGGTTGCATGCAACCAAGGCACAAATTCAATAAGCATGCACAATCATCATTCTAAAACAAACATCAAGATAAGTGCACTTGACTACCACTTTATTAAAGTATAATTAGAATTATTATTATTAATTTATATTTATGCCAAGTCATCGAGTATTTACTACATTTAAAACACCGTCATCTTTTATGCCATGATGTGTCCCTCCACATAAGCCCATACTATCAAATCACTTCACTTGGAATGCTTCATGTGGTCACATCAATTATTAATGTCCTGTAGTTGTCTTTGTGAATCCTTTTGGCCTCAAAATTTGAAAACACTCAAAACATTCCAACACAATTCAATTGTGCATAAGTGTGATTGCGTATTGAGACCAGAAGCAAGTTGCATATCCAAAATGGGAGGAGATTTGATTCTCCATGAACCCACAGAGCACTCTCAACTTCTTAGCAACCCTCAAATTTTACAAGTATTTTCGAGATAATGGGTGGCTAGACTACATAAACCGGTTCTAGGGTTTCAATGAATCAATGGTTGAAGATTTTGCTAAAAAATTTAGTAGTGGGGAAGAAAAAGTGAAGGGTTTATCAGTAAGAATAAATGATGACATCTTGGCAGAGGTAACTGGACTACCTACATAGGGAGAACCATTTCCAAAGAAGGCTAATCCAGAGGTAGCTCGGAGGGAATTTATAGATGTTGATGACTAATTTATCTTAGATAGGAAAGGTACACTTAGAAATTATTTTAAACCTTTTTGGGCTGAGGTTTTGAATTATGTTATTAATTATTTTTCTTGTGAGGTAATATATTCTAGGTTGAATATGGTTCACTTTAAATTATTAAATCACTTAAAGAAGAATTGACAAGTGAACGTACTCAATTCCTTACATGAGATATTGAAGAGGATGAGTAGGGAGGCACAGAAGGATTAGTCTACAC
This sequence comes from Taxus wallichiana var. yunnanensis, assembly GCA_018340775.1. NCBI lineage: Eukaryota > Viridiplantae > Streptophyta > Pinopsida > Cupressales > Taxaceae > Taxus > Taxus wallichiana. The sequence continues at coordinate 143,995,604 of CM031240.1, read as the reverse complement.
TCTCACACCATTGCCTCATAACCATGATAGTAAAGCATACCCTATATAGGTATCATCCAGAAATAAGATGGGATGATTTTTCAAGGTCAAGAGATATAAATGTTTTTTTGGGAAAGAGGAAAAAGAAGAGAAAGAGTGCGAGTGTGTAGACACCTAAATTCCGTATCTCTACCCTTGTCTATCCAAATTCATATATCTCACCATCGTCCTAGCTAGACCCATTAATGTAATTCATCTCCCTTCATTTAATTAAATTCCCACTTATCATCCCATAAACTTTAATCCTTATTAATTAATTAATTCATATCCGGTGGCCCTAATGGACTTTCCTTTAGGATGATTTTATTCTAAATCTAAATCCCTATATTTTTCTAGCTTTTATCCTACCTATATTTATCCCCTAACTACCCATGACACATCCCTAAACAACCTCTTCCCACCTACAAGATTTAAAGTGATTTTCCCATTCTTAAAAACTTGAAATCCCGACTAAATCATAAAATCAACCCCATTGGGGAAAGTTTCCCTGTAGTCGGTGGTGACCCAACCTAGTCATCATCGACCCTATAAGTGAGTTCTTCCCTTTCCAAAACCAACACACATACGTGACAAACACTTATCTTTATTGCATTCGTGTGAATCCATATTCGGACAAAGCATATTTCAAGCCATGTCAACCCTCTTGCGGTCCTTTAAATCTTGTTTTCATCACTCGCGTGACTTCAAGAGGTTTATATTAATTTTTGTGCTATCTTATGTTATTTCTACTACTATCTTGTTAGATATGAAATTTTGCGGTTCAACATCATTCAAGAATTCATTATCGGCCACGTTCTACCGGTTTCTTTGCTTACAGGTCATCCATCCCACCCATTTGCATTTGGCTTCATTCTACTTTTCTCCAGTCTCCATCACCCAACCCATGTCATCATCGACCCATCACCTTGTTACTACATTTCTTGTCTCTAGATCCTTTCTCTTTCTGTGTTTTGACTATATCATTCCTCTTAGGCTCCATATTTTTCATCTTGATTCTCTGTCGCACTAAATTAATCATGTTTGCACTTCATTCACCATCTCCCACTCTGTTCATCAACAACCCGGGTCTTTTTGATCAACCAATCTACTTAAACGTCTATTTTTTCCACCTTTTGGTTTATTTTATCTCGATTCCCTTCTCGGAAATCACTTTTAGCATCTATAAGCCTGTTACATCAATTTACATTTAGATCTCTCTCGCAGGTTTGGATATTCACATTTTTTCTAGATTCACTCACCCAGGTCACCATTGTCTTGCCTATGTATAGTTCGGGTCACCGTCAACCTAGTCGGGTATGACTTAATTTGAATTTTAAGTAGTTAAATTGGTACTTAAATCAATCTTTATCACTTTTAGATCATGTATTCCTTTAGTTTCTACATGTTATTGAATTATCTATCATTTACGTCACTTTCCCTTATCAAAGGAGGGTTGTGATGAGGCCATAAATTTTTCATAAATTACCATTATTTTGTCCTTCCAAGTTACTTTTGAAATTGTATTTAAATGTAATCTAGGAACTTATACTTTTCTTAAGATAGAATATAGGATATATATCTTGTCCATTCTTTAGAAATATTTTGTTGACTAATCCTATTGATTATTTAGGAAAAGATGTAAAGTCTTGTGTATGCAGGCCATAAAAAAAGATAATGCTACATGTATGGTATATCTAAACTCAAATCTAGTTTCGTATTCAAATTCCTCTCAAAAACTTATGCAAGCTCAAAAAAAGAATCATCTCAATCCGAGATCGTATGCAAAAATTATAGTTGTTTTAAGTTAGTTTCGGAACTCACAGAGTTAGTTCCAAAACTCTGAGGTTTAGTTTTGAAACTCACAGAGTTAGTTCCAGAATTCACGAGGTTTAGTTTGGAACTTACAGAGTTAGTTCTGGAACTCACATCAAATGGAGATTGTGAATAATCATAGAGTCAAATAGAAAATATGAGAGAGGTTTTGTTCATAGCAATTTTTTTACATAAACCTCATTTAGATTTTCTACAGGTTTTACCAATGAAGATAAATCTAACTTTAAATGATTTGTAGTCCAAGGAAAAGTGTATTAGATGAGCACTAAAAGTTCCATAAATAGAAAAAAAAAAGTCAAATGAAAAATATGAGAGAGGTTTTTGTTCATAGAAATGTTTTTAACAAAAGCATCATTCAGATTTGCTCTAGGTTTTACCAATGAAGAGAGATATAACTTTTAGTAAGTTTTAGTCCAAGGAAAAGTGTATCAGATGAGCGCTAGAAGTTCCATAAACAGAAACAAAAAATTCAAACAGAAAATTTGAGATAGGTTTTTGTTTATTGAAATGTGTTTTTTAAAAAAAATCATTCAGATTTGCAACAGTTTTACCAATAAATATAAATCTAATCTGTTAGTGAACTGTAGTGTGAGGAAAAAGCGTATCAAACAAGTGTTAAAAGTTCCAAAATAAAAAACATCAAAGTAAAATGGAAAATTTGGGAAATGTATTTGGTCAAAATCATATTTTGAGGAAAAACCTCCTTCTAATAATGTAGGATAATAAAATCATTATGATTCTTGTTACCGAAAAGTAAGGAGAAGATTTAGGAGCAAATCTTCCTAAAATAAGTGAGATAAGACTTTGACTCCAATAAAATATTTTTCTCCATATTTTGTGGAGATGGAGGTCTTAGTTGTTAGGATTAGAATAAATATAATATCAGATTGTATCCCCCAAAATAAGGAGTTGGTTAGATGCATACATTATAAATGCGACCTTCGACACTTAGATATGTAATGTTTTACCACCAAGAAATGAATCTGTTCTTTTCTCCCTAATATTCTGTAGTTTTGAGTTAATATTTCAAAACATGGTTTAAATCCTCTTCCAAGGAATGAGCTGGCCACTCATTCTAAAGAAGATGGATATGTATATTTTTGTTTTTATTTTGTAATAATTTGTGGTTTGTTGGACCCTATAATCTTAACCAAGTATGAAGGCGCGTGGGCACGCAAGGTCCCAGTTATGAAAAGGGGTACAAGGAAAAAACACATGAGAGAAAGGCTTAGGGAAGAACATAGCACGTATTATGTGTGAAAGGAGGCTCAGGGAATTAATCAATTTGAGTGCCCATGATAGAACACATGAAAAGCGTGATCAGTTGTGTATGGATAAGATGCCAGCCTGGCGATAGGCTGGCCCAGGAAAGAGCATGCCTTGGATGGAATCTTATAGAAGAATGTCATGAGATAAAGTGGAAAGCCCGGGCACGGAGAAGCATGCTCACATGGACCACATTCGACACTTGGCACCAAATCTGAGGATCGTTGGAAGGTGAGTTGGTAGTGTAGGAGAATTATAAATACAAGTTCCTATGGAGTAAAATATATACAAGTACGAGGTATAGCGGGTTAGAGAGTGAGCAGAGCTCTGCAAAATTACTGCGAGTGGATATTTGTGTTCAGGAAGGAATGTACTAAGCATGGAGTTGTAATTTTTCTTTTTCTGTTATCTTAGTTACATACGTCTAGTGATATGCATGACTGTGGTCTACTCTCTGTGACACTCTATAATGAATTAATGAATATAATGAGGTTGCTGTTATAAATAAACATGGATATCAATGGTTTTAATGAATATTTCTCTCATATGAGATGTCTTTCCTTTCATGTTATGTATGAATTCTTGTTTAGTTCTTTCTCGTCATAATGCATGTTCGGATTCGTTAAAGTACTCATTCTAAGGTGACTGTGAGGATCTAGAGGCCGTTTTGAGCCCTTTGGTCCTTGTATGTTTCAACCTTCCTCATAAAAAATCTTACACTAATCCCACTAAAATCACATAAAAGAAAGACTCGGTACTTGATAACAATGGTATAACTCGATACCAAATGATAACAATGGTATAGCTTTGATACCAAATGATAGAATAGAATTAGATTGCAATGACCAAAGAGGGACGGAAGCCTCACAAATATTATTGATCATGAAATCAGATTACATAACAATGCAAGAGCTGTAATATTTATAGATATTAGACAACCTCATATGGATAGACATGACACCCTATCAGGCACCAACTACGAGATGATAAGACCCATCTCACATGCACATGTAATTACTACTAATACTAATATTGAATGTTATCCAACATAACAATATTGAATGCAAGTCACTAGACTAGAGTGCACATGTTGCACATTATTAAATAAAAGACAATGCAATAAATATGCCTATGCTAAATTATGCTAACATTCCCCCCCTTAATTTTGCATAGTTTCCAATGAAGTGGAGAGGAAATCTCTACATACAAGTGTGAATTTGTCACGTGCAAGTGACTTAGTGAATACATTTTCCTTCTGTTCAGCTGTAGGACAAAACTGGAGCTATATGTTGTGCTTCAAGACATACTCACGTATGAAATGAACCTATACTTCAATATGCTTTGTTCTCTCATGAAATCTTTGGATTGTGAACAAGATTCAAAACTCCTTCATTATCAACATATATTAGAGTAGATTTCTATTGTGGTAGACCAATTCCTTCCAGTATTTGGTCTAGATCCCATAAAGAAGACGAAGCTTCGATGTTGACTTCCTATCATCCATGTTTCTGCATGATCTGAATCTACATATCCTGTCAAGAATAAGTTGTCATTCTTCTTGTACTCTAGACCAAGGTCAACTGTACCCTTTAGATATCTCAGTATTCTTTTTACTACTTTCCAATGACATATTTTCAGTTCTTGCATGAAGCATGATAAATAGTTGATCGCAAAGCTGATATCCGGTCTAGTATATGTCAAGTAAATGAGACTCTCGATCAACCGCGGTAGAGAGTTATATTCACCGGTGGTGATGGATCGAATGAGATAACCGAAGAAGTCTCTCTTCCATAGGTGTAGCAATAGGAGTGCAGTCCATCATCCTGAATTTATCGAGTGTTGTCTTGGTGTATTTCATTTGTGACACAAAGATATGATTCTCTTTTACCATACTTCTAACCTAAGACAATAGTGCATGAGCCGAGATCTGTCATGTCGAATGATCGATTAAAATCCTTCTTTGTTGCATCAATCATCTTCACGAAATTCTGTAATGACTAGATCATCAACATAAACAACCACAATGATAATCTCCCCTTGCTTTTGAGGTAGAGATTGGGGTCATAAGGATTCCTTTCAAATCCATGACTTATGAGATGCTCATCAATTTTGATGTACCATGCCCTGGGTGCCTGTTTTAGGACATATAGATATTTTATGAGTCTGCATACCATCATCTCTTTTCCTAACCCTCTGGTGAGTCATATAGAATTCTTCTTACAAATCTCCATTAGGAAAGGAACTTTTCACATCCATTTGGTGGAATTTCCAACTAAATTGTGTAGCTAGAGCAAAGATCATCCCGATTGTCTTGATCTTGGTGTGGGAGCAAATGTCTCCTCATAATCAATGCCTTCTTGTTGTCCATACCCCCTTTGCTACAAGCCTTGCTTTATACTTGTCAATAGTCCCATCGATTTTTACTTAGTCTTGAATATCCATCTGCATCCAATGGGTTTCTTCCTGTGGAAGGTCGACAAGTTGCCATGTGTTGTTCTTCATCACCGATCGATACTCAATCCATGGCATCTTTGCAATCTTTTGATGATAGGGCTTCCTGAACTGTAGATGGCTCAAATATTTCAACAACTCTTCTCATTAGGGCATAATTGACCTCTTCACAAGCTTGACTGCGAGTTCTAGGTCCAGGATTGGATGATGTGCTAGGTGCTTCATCCAAATTTGCATCTCTTATTAATTGAGTATACCATTTAGGTAACTTCTTATCTATTCCATTGTCTTGTGGTGGATCCAAGTTTTCACCATCATCCAATTCATCTTTGTCATCTTCAATGGGAAAATCAAATTTTATCTTCACAAGAGGTGTATTCGCATGTTTGTTAAGTCGTTGAGTGGAGAATCTGCGTGTTTCTTCTTAAATAACTCAACATCCCTACTTGTGTATACTTTCTTTCTTTCGAGATCACATAATTTTGCACCCAAGTGCTTCTTCACCGTATCCAATGAATATCGAGTTTCTCGGCTTTCATATCCAACTCGTTCTTATTCTTCTTGGGTATGTGCATGCTATCTTTACACCTAAATACTCTTAGGTGTGCAATTGATGGTTTCGATTTGACCATGCTTCTTGAGGTGTCACTCCTTCAAGAGCTACTATGGGCACTTTGTTCAACAAAAAGATCTGCGAGTTCTTGTAGCTTCTGCCCAAAATGTCTTTGTTAAACCCGAGTCGTCAATCATACATAGCACCATTTCCATGATAGTACGATTCCTTCTCTCAACTATACCATTCTACTATGGTGTGTGAGTAGGAGGCATTTATCGGCGAATCCCATGAGCTTCTAGGTAAGTCTTGAACTCATTGCTTGTGAATTCTCCCCTTGATCTGAGCGGAGAGTTTTGATCTTGCGACCAACTTCATTCTAAACAAGTGCTTTGAACTTCTGAAATGTCTCAAAGGCTTGACTCTTGTTTCTTAGACAATATATCCACATCTTTCTTGTGTAGTCATCAGCACAAAGCATGAAGTATTGACATCCAGAATGACTTGGTTGCATGGCCCCGCAAAGATCGGTGTGCACCAAATCAAGCTTTCCCTTAGCTCTATATGTGTTCTTTAGAAGGGTACTCTATGTTGCTCCGGCTAGGCAATTGTGACACTTGTCAGTGTTGTGCTTGAGTGTAGATAATCCTTTCACCATGTTTCCCTTTTGAAGTGTTTGGAGATAGCCAAAACTGATGTGACCATATCTGCGATGTCATAGTTTTGTAGATTGTGTCTTTGGCCACTAGAGCTTGATCATTCTTGTGGACAAAATCAAGTTGGAACATGCATCCCACATTGGAGGCTCTTGCTACAATATTGGAACCTCTTGACTTATCTCTTATCAAGCACACTTTTTCTCCATTATTACTGTCAAAATCCAACTTCAAGTTGTGATCAAGGAGTTGACTAACTAATAGCAAATTCTTGGTCAACCTAGGTACATACAATACATATGTGATTTTGCAGTTATGCTTTCCAAGAGGTAGTGAAATGTTTCCAATCCCCTTGACACTATATGATGAGTCATCACCTAATGACACATGGTTCTTATTAGGTGAGTCACGTAGTGTGTAGAACCAATCCTTGCATCCAATCATGTGTCGAGTTGCACCCGAGTCAACATACCAGATATCTTGTGTGGACTTGGTTTCTTCATTAAATTGAGCATAATATATGTGGTTTCCTTCATCCGAATCATCCTTATGTTAAGAAATGTACCCTTGTTGTTTGTGTTTTCTTTTCCAATTACAATTTTTCTGCCCTTGATTGTTGTTTTTGTTGGACTTCCCTTGATTTGAATTATTGTTACCATGTTGGTTATTGGGTTTTGAATTGCTTGATGAACCCTTTTTGTAGGAATTGTACCAACAATCTTTGATGTCATGTCCCCCTCTATTACAAATGGGACACTTCTTGGTGTTGTCTCATTGACTTTGGTCCCTTTGTTGACTTTGATTTTGTTGGGACTTCTTGTGATTAGACTAAAATTTCCCCTTTCCTTTATGATTGGAAGATAGTGCCTTGGCCTTTTCATTGGCCCTATCAAATTGAACTTGTTGTCTTCCATCATCAAGTGATCTTGTTGTTGTTCCATCTACAACTGTCCATAGGTCTTCAAACTCAAGTAACATCTTGATCTTTGGTTTCCATGCAGCATAGTTGTCTCCTCTAAGCAGTTGTGAATCTAAAAAGAAGAACTTTGGTGTTTGTGCACCCATTTCTGAAACTCTGAATTTCTGACAAAGGCTAAGGCTCTTATCACTCTAGGTTTATTGTCTCCCTCTCAATATACCATCATGTCGATATACCAAACCTTTCTATATATGCTCCCTTCCGATATACCCATCGGTACATGGAAGAATATCACCCTTTCAATATACCCGTCAGTACAGAAAGAGGTGGTAACACACATGAAAGAATTTAGTACATGGTATGTAGATAGTATGGAGAGGGGTTTGTGCAAGCACAAATGGATGGGAGGGCTCAAATGTGTGTGTATTGTGTCCTTATTACTCCCTATTGATTTTATAGGGTCGATGCCCATATGACATTTAGGCAGCTGTGTTAGGCATTAAGTGTAGTAGTAGTCGTGATGACATCACCCGTAAGTGCTTCCTAGAGGCACCGTATATACCGAACGCTGCTATGAGATCAAAGATCTCGTGTGATAGAACCAAACATAAAATAAAAAATGTACACTTTTTTTTTTGCACTTTATGCACCAAGATTAGTACAAAATGCTCCAAAAGTACATCAAAATGAAGTTTTTGTGTCCCCCCTCTTTAAAAAGGGTCTAGAATCACAAAATACACAATTTAGGCAAAAAATATTTTTTACCCCCAATAGGTGTTTTTCCGTTAAATTTAGCAGTGGCTCTAAATGTGTTTGGTGAGCTTCTAAATTTGGAAATCTCCCAAAATTTAGTAATTTCTCCAAATTTTCTAAAAAAATAATTTAATAATAAATATGGAGAGAGTGCCATTGATTGAACAATTGACTTTGTTCCCAAGATCCAAACAAACAAACCGTGATCTAGGTTTTTCTAAAATTTTGACAGTAGCATCATACAATATTTTTCTTAAAACCCACAAAATTTTAGAAGAATCAAAATATTGGTTTTGAGATCTTACCAATTTACCATCTAGATCTGATTTTTTTTCAGAAAAAATGATCGACTTGTATAGACTTTTCGTCACATGTAGAGGCCGAATCTGAAGATGATGTAAACTGCAAAGTTGTGTGTCTCCTTCTTATCTTTCCATTAAAAAAATGACACATTAATCTAAAATTGTATGAAAATTTTACCTCCTTTTTCTCGAGAGCTATCTGCTGGAATTTTGTTGATGGGATTGCTTCAACCTTTGCTCCCGAATTCTTCACACCTCCACTTTCAGATCTGATTTTTTCTCTTTTTTTTAGATCTGAAATTTTTGTCAAGATATTTTTTTACAAATCTTTTTTTCAAGATCTCTTTTGTTTTACCCCAAATCCTTAGATATATTTTTTAAAGATCTCCAAATCTGAAATATTCGCCAATATGTTGAATCAATTGCCTATGCCAATGACTAATAAAAAAATTACCTTCCAAATAAGTGGATAGGTCAAATTTTAGTTTAGGGATGATTGGAAGGAATGGAGGTGTGGAATGCTTCAACGACTCTCCTTTGATGCGAGATCTTCTTCTCCAATGGATCCTCTCCAATAGTGCTCCTCTTCAACCTTGTTTAGATAGAACCTGCTCACGATACCAAATGAAAACAATGGTATAGCTCTGATACCAAATGATAAAAATGGTATAGCTCTTATACCAAATGATAGAATAGAATTAGATTACAATGACCAAAGAGGGACGGAAGCCTCACAAATATTATTGATCATGAAATCAGATTACATAACAATGCAAGAGCTATAATATTTGAGATATTAGAAACTGACCTCATATGGATAGACATGACACCCTATTAGGCACCAACTACAAGATGATAAGACACATCTCACATGCACATGTAATTACTACCAATACCAATATTGAATGTTATCCAATATAAAAATATTGAATGCAAGTCACTAGACTAGAGTGCAAATGTTACACATTATTAAATAAAAGACAATGTAATAAAATGCAATAAATATGTCTATGCTAAATTATGCTAACAGTACCGTGCGTGCCTCAGATGAGTGCTTAACTTCACTGGGTGATAGATCGGAGTGCATGGGGTTCCTTCCTTTTGTGATGGGAGTAAAAATGACTACATCTTGGTTAAGATTTGCAGGGACCTCTTTTCAAGTTGTAGTGGGATATAACATACATCATGATTTATGTAGTGAGGAATGAAAGAGTGGTTAACATTGGAAAATGTTGAATCATGGTTCAAGAACACGAGAGGATGAATTTACTCGAGAGATTTGGCATTGGACCTAAGTTTAATGCACGTAGATGGGTAGAAGAGAACCTCTACCATGATATGTATGAGACCTTCTTCTCGCTACTTCCCGGTAGAACTATATGAATGGCTTTTAGCCTATATGTCTAGATCAAGTTAGCATTATGGATTGCATGTATGGTGAAGAAGACTAATAAAGGTTCTTGGATGCAGATCTGATATGGACCCGTCTTTGTAGATCATTGGTGAAGAAGAATCTTGACTAGTTGCACTCACTGGAATATGCCATTTCCACGTATTCTTATCTAGAGGTTGTTGAGTTTAAATTTCGTGAGAACCTAGAGGAACGTTTCTACGTGCTATTCCCCTAGCTATAAATATATTGATGATTACCATGAGTTTAGAGGCTTTCCCACATCCTCATTTTATACTTTAGAACAAGTGAATTTTTTTTTTTTTTTTTTTTTGATAATTGCATCCTGGTTCTAAATACATAATTTAGAACTCACAATTCAAATAACCATTTATATAACAGACAACCATATGCAGCTGTAATGACTCGGAGTACCTCCGATCTATTCATTCCATGACTCGGTAATCTACCGATCTATTCATGAGTAATAAGAGTCTGTGTTTTTATTTAACACATTACTCTTGCGGTTCTCTTCCCTAATCACGGGATTTTAGAATGCTCGTCAAGGAATCTAACTGAATAATTGTTACTATTATTCATCGGCATCTCATCCCTTAGACTAGGTGAATTAGGACAACGCAATCAGCAGCTTGCGATACTTTGGCCAAAGATTTGAAACATACTGTTTATGTCTCGTATTCCTTAACGGCATACTCGTCAATCTGGAATACGCCCTTCACCCCATTCATATGTTATATAGAATGTCTTACACCGACTCATCGGTCCTTCCTTTCACAACTGAATCACTCGGAGGCAGATTAACAAGGTGATAATGTTATATGGATGCCCACGAGGATTAGGGATATGATGACATACTGGTTCAACCTTGCAGTTCAACCAGTGTGTCACGATACCCCGAATCTCCTAGGCAGCCTTATAACATGACCACGTTCTTAATCGGTCCCAGGGTAACTCGTGTGAAATCAAGTGTAAATCTTAGTGATCAATGCAAAGGGTGTCGCCATAAGTCATCTGCATTGTTGTAACTTCGAGAAGATCCTAATCTTCTCGGAGATACAGCCCTGCAGTTGACTTATGTCGTCAACCTTTAAATCCGCCTCGAAAAGATCTACTCAGTAACAAGCGTTACGCACTTGAGTTTAAATTACTTTAAAGACTTTTCCCTAAGGTTTAGCCTTTCCGATCCCTGGATTCTTCGTCTTAAGACGACCCTCCTCTATAAAACCCATTACTTGGTAGAGATATTAAGGTCAAGTTCTTCATCAAGGAGTCATTAGAATACACCTGATTCTAAAGCAACAGAATCGGACAATATCTCATAACCTTTGCTTGAGATTGCCAACTGAACTCCATTTGATTGTATATCAGTTCTCTTAACTGAATTTATATCATACTTTTTGGTATAAAGATATAAATGATTAAGAATCCAATTTAATATTGTCCTGTTATACTTAGGACTAGGGATTAGTAATTTAATCCAGCTTGTTTAGTGTTCTCCTTAGGCTCATTTTTAACCTATCTTCTAGAAAGACAATTATTTAAATCCAATATTGCTTTTGCTAGAACAAATTAGAACTACTAAACACTCATAAGAATTCAATCTCATTTTCTTGCAAGCTTTCATTGTCAATCACAAAAGCATCCATATTATACAATGATAACAATGCCCCTTCGTTACATAAACCGAAGAAGGTCAACTTTCAGAAATAGAATACTACACATAAGTATCAAACACTTATTTCCATTCCTTCCAAAACTATACAATTACATTTTATGCAACAGCATACTTGATACAATGCTCAACGGAAAAGAAACATCTTTTCACATATAGTACATCTATAAAATCAAGCTGTAATTCATTATAAATCAAATAAACAATCTGATCAGCTTGTCAGATCTGCATTGCTTTTACCTCTTACGGCAACCATCTGCAAAAATAGTCAACATGAGTCAGTTCAATGAACTGAGCATGATAAGCACTAACTTTTAAAACAATTGCAATCCATCAATTGTTTTCATTAAACACCCTGTTTAAATGAGATCAGATATTCACATTAGTAAACATATTCAGACTATGCCCTTGTAATACAAAATGATTACAAATATGTAACTCTAACATGGTTACAAAATAGTCTTAATCACTTTCTAATATTTCATCAAATATTAAAAATCAAGGAACGAATGTACACAAACAATCATTGAATCCAAAATCACAACATTGGTCAGATTGTTTCATTCTTCCAAAAGGGAAATAACATAACAATTCGGAATTCCACCAATATGTTACAAACAAATTCCCACTGTTAGACAAATATCATCTAATAAGCAAAAGAAGAGAAAGAACCAAATCAATCATACTTCCTTTCACATAAGTTCGTTATCGCATCTGCCTACTCAAATGAAATACATTCATCCAGTAAGCATACGAACAAGTCATTCAAACAACAGGAAGAATCACTGTCATAATAAAATTCGAACACAACAAGGCTTTACGGCCCGAATTCGAAATCAAGAAACCAAGAATGCGGTCAGCAATAGACTATATTGCCTTAGGCAATTGGATTTTTCCCAAAACTATGCCAAGACAATCACTCAAAATTTCCGAACATGCTCGGCCTCAATCGAGACAGAGTGAACGGAATAGAATATAAGCAAATCTATACTTACCTCGCGCATGCAAATCTAAAGTTTGATATTCACGGTTCACTTCAGCGAAGCTAGAACACGAGACAAATATTCATGCTCAAGGATCTCAAACAATGACAAAGACAAAGTGTCCAAATGTCAAGTTCAAAGAGACGAAGTACCGCTTACCTTTCCGTAATTCAAATGATTCAAACAGAGGTAACAATTCAATAGTTGCATATGAATTCATACTGATATTCATCAACGAAGCATAAAAAGAATCAGACAACAAATTAATCTCTGATTTCAACCATGAACAGTGACTTAAACACGTAATCATTCAATCGACTCCACAGAGTCATTCAAATCGCAACAATTATAAATCTGTATATTCACACTGTGCACTGTCATCGATTTTAATACCCATAACCGCTGAACCCAACAACATCTTAAGATAAACTTGGTTGATAAATCCTTCAATGCCATCCATGGTAATCATTCAGAATTAAACAAGTGTAAGCCATCGAATACCCATTTCAAAGCAAGGAAATCAACTGAGCCGCTTCGAAGCTTTCGAACAGCTTACACAAAAGGAATGCAAATGCATACTCAGGAAATCTATACTCATTATTTATTACAAATAACCGCGGCCTCAAGACCTGTTTTCTCTACAAGGCTTCCACGAAAATCAAATAATAAAACTCTAAGATGAATCTACATTCTCAGCAGTAGATAGCAATATACGATTCAATCATGGACTCCACTGAGTCGTAAAAATAAAGTATAGATGTATCAATATTGTACACAGTCAACAAATAATCCCGTTACCACAATAACAAGGAAGAACAACTTCCACTGGGTCGTTTAGACTACGGTAACACAACAGTTGCCTGTTCCCAAGCCAAAAATTAGAAAACAAATGAAACCCAAAAGTATCATTAGTCACTGTCAACAAAACCACGACAGAGTTTCCAAAATTTCCTAAAACACTGAACAATCAAACAGTACACCAAGATCCTTCCCCTATGTTTCACAACAAGATTAGCGATCAAAAATCGACAACAAAACAAAGTGGTCTATACCCTACACAAGTATATTCGACGGGTTCATGCCAAAAAGCCGAGCATTCATACCTTTAAATATATAAATATCTCACATATTTAAACCAGTAAAGAATACACAAGGGAATAGAGCCGAAATTCGAATTTAACAAACACCCATCTAGAGGAAATTGAAAAATCGAACCAGAAGAGATACAGTACCAAAATCAAACAAGATCTCCATAGAAAATCATCCATTTTCTCAAAACATTTGAACAGAGTTGTTCTAATGAAATCACTTGAAAGACAACAAGCTATTTAAAGGTTAGGGCCTAACATGCCTGGATTTTTGATCAAATTTCCGAAGTAGACCACAGGAAGAGCTCAAACTTCCTTCTCTTTTTCCAAGATAAAGCGACCAACAAAATTTCGCTATCTCCATCACATATATATCCTCCATGATAGAGAAAAGAGCTAGAGCAGTTCATACTTGCCATGCAACACAAAGAGAACTGGTGCGAAGAACCAGTAAACAAGCAGAGAGAGAGAGAAGACCGAAAATCGCGACAAGCCAAACAAACCCACAAATTTCCCATTTGCATGCCTTCTCGCGAGTTCCGAGCTCGACTTCCGAGAATATTGAATGCCATTAAACCAACTTTCCCGCTTAAACTCAACTTCCACCGACCGCCAGAATTGGCGACAGTCCAACTAAAACTCAAGTTCATTTCCAAACTTAGCAAATTGCCACGTCTCGCCAAAAAGTTAGCCGCCGCTAAGCCTCCGCCATGACCTGTCCCTCATCCTTATCCCCAGCATTAATTGCCATAGAAAACGCCGCCCATGGTTCGCACCCCTCCATAGGCCCCTTCATAATCTCCTCATTAGTTAGGTTAGTATCTTAGGTTAGAATTTAGGGTAATACCCATACTAACCAATTTACACATAGATACTAACTTAGGATATTAACACATAGCCTAGGTCTAGGTTAGATTAACAATAATCTAACCCCTAGGTTAGGTTTTAGTTTTAGGTTACTAACCAATAATAATTCCAGTTAGGTATAACATTTTATATGCCAAGAAAAGACCCAAAATCATGCATCTCCAAACAGGATTCACTCCTATACACCAAGTAGGCTACGGGAATATACATCGCAGAATTATTACTTGGTCCGTCGAGACCTTCCAGATATACTTCGATATCGGGAACCGATTCATTTACCAAGATCAGCCTGAGTCATACTCCTGACCAGCTTAATCAATGCTTCCATACCTTGCAACCTGTTCAAGGTCTGTGATCTAATTCATCACAAACAAACTTAAAGCATTACTTGGATCAATTCCACTGATCCAAGACTAGATATTATAGATGAATAATTCTATAATTCATTCCGAGATCAGATTAATACTCAGATACAAAATGAAATAAATAAAAGAGTCTAATCATATTCTGACTCAGTCAAGATCTGCAATCTGCAAGGAAATTACAATACATATCAAGCATGATTTCTAAATCGAGGAACACATCCTTATACAAGAAATCACATATCAACACTTGTATGTCCAGGAGAAAGTAACAACAGTTCAGGGTGTTACATGCTTCCCTCCTAAAAAGATTCATCGTCCCGATGAATTACATATTAAATTAACCTTCAGGTCAATCAATTTATTAGTACACAAACAATGTGACTACTTCCATATTAAATAGTTCCAGAAATCAATGTCACAACACATTTATTCAACCTGAATAAAGTCTGCCTTAATCTGGCTTTCATAAATACTTAAAAACAATCAGTTCATAAAAGTATATTTTTGTCAACAGTTTTCATTCTGTTGCAAAAAGAGAAGGAAAAGCAATTTTCATCTCTTCCAGGTTTTCCCAAGTTGCACTTTCTTCGCTAAACTGGTCCCACTGGACCTTACATTGCTGTATATCACGATTTCTTAAATGCAATTGGCGAGTTTCCAGCACTCGTGTGGGTTTAACCACGATTATTCCTGGGTCTTGGACCTGCAAGGAATTCCAATTTAAAACATGTGACAGATCTGAAACGTATTTCTTAAGCAAAGAAATATGGAAAACATCATGCATGCGAGATAAAGCAGGTGGCAATGCTAAACGATAAGCTACAGGATTGATTATTTCGACAATTTCGAAAGGTCCCACAAATCGTGGTGACAACTTGGCAGCCTTGCCAAAAGTTATAGAACTCTTTCTGGGTTTAACACGCAGAAAAACCTTATCACCAAGCTCAAACTTTCTATCAACCCGCTTAAGGTCAGCATAGCTCTTCTGTCTATCCGCTGCTTCCTTTAATCGTTCACGAATCAGCTTAACTTGCTGTTCCATTTCTGTGAGAATCTCTGGTCCAATTACCACTCTATCCTCAACACTGTCCCAACTAACAGGGGTTCTGCACTTTCTTCCATAAAGTGCTTCAAATGGTGCCATCTTAAGAGATGAGTGATAAGTGTTGTTGTATGCGAACTCAACTAATGGAAGATACTCTTCCCATTTATACTGTTGATCCATGCAATACATTCGCAACATGTCCTCCAACACTTGATTTACCCTCTCAGTTTGCCCATCCGTTTCTGGATGATATGCAGAACTGAAGTTTAGTTTGTTCCTAGGGCTGCGTTAAGCATTTGCCAAAACCTTGACGTCATTCTAGGATCCCTGTCAGATATAATCAATTCTGGTACACCATGCAATCTGAAAATTTCATGTACGAACCTCTTGGCCAGCACTGGTGAATCATCCTTTAGATTTCCAGCGATGAAATGAGCTACCTTAGTCGGCTTTATCTACAACTACCGTGATAACATCATGTTTATTCCTCGACATAGTAGTCCTTGTACAAAATCCATGGTTATTACTTGCCATTTGTATCTGCGGTATGCTATGAGGATATAAATCCAAAGCAGGTGCATATGTTTCGCCTTCACCCGCCGACATTCCGCATAATGAGTCACAAAATTTATCACATCCTTTTTCATACCTTTCCATAAGTATTGTTGTTTCATATCGGCAAGCATTTTTGTGATACCTGGGTGTCCAGAGAAAGGTGAATTATGAAATTCAACTAACAACTTCTTTCTCAAATCATTCAAAGACAGTACATATACCCTATTTTCATAACGCAAGATTCCTTCATTATCAAAATGAAAACCTTCATACCTTTTATCCTTAGGTTCTGCAGCAAGTACCGCTTTTACTTGCTGAAAATATGCATCTGATTCTGAGGCACTTTTTACCTCGTCTTTAAACTGAGTTCTCAATGTTATAAGAGCAGAAATGTGCCTCCTACGACTTAGAGCATCAGCTACTCTATTCTCCTTCCCTTTGATATAGCTGATATCAAAGTCATATTGTGATAAAAATTCTAACCACCTTCTTTGTCTGGCATTCAGATTGGGCTGAGTAAAAATGTATTTCAGTCCCAAGTGATCAGTTTTCAACTCAAAAGGTTTCCCAAGTAAATAGTGTCTCCAGACTTGAAGCGCATGAACAATGGCAGCAAGTTCCAAATCATGAGGGGCATAATTCAGCTCATGTAACTTAAGTTTTCTACTTTCATAAGCTATGACCTGATCATTTTGTAACAAAACACCTCCAAGGCCTTCCCCAGAAGCATCCGTTACAACAGTAAAATTCCCATTAGGATCTGGTACAGCCAATATAGGTGCAGAAGTCAACTGGTCTTTCAGACTTTTGAAAGCCGCTTCGCACTTGTCATTCCACATGAATTTCTTATCCTTCTTCTGCAATGAAGTTATTGGTGCAAACTACCTTAGAAAAATCCTTTACAAATTTCCTATAAGAACCAAAGCAAGACCCATGAAGCTTCTTACTTCATGTGCACATTCTTTGGTGCAGCCACTCGATTATGCCACTATTTTTGAAGGATCTACAGCAATTCCTTCTTTGCTTATGACATGACCCAAATAGTGAACTTCTGAATCAAAGAAAGAACATTTGGATAACTTACCATACAACTTTCTCTTTCTCAAAATTCCCAAAACTATCTTCAGATGCTCATTGTGCTCCTCAACACTTTTAGAATAAATGAGAATATCGTCCAAGAATACAAGTACAAACCTGTCCAGGTATTCTTGAAAAATATTGTTCATTAGATTCATAAAGGCTGCGGGTGCATTAGTTAACCCAAAGGGTAAAACTGTAAATTCATAATGTCCGTACCTTGTTCGGAAAGCTGTTTTATGAATATCTTCCTCTTTAATCCTTAACTGATGATAACCAGATCGAAGGTCTATCTTAGAATAAACCGCTGCTCCACGCATTTGATCAAACAGATCATCGATCCTAGGAAGTGGATATCGGTTCTTGATTGTTGCTTTGTTCAACATCCGATAATCAATACACAGCCTTAGTGTTCCATCCTTCTTTTTCACAAATATCACAGGTGCTCCCCAAGGTGAAACACTTGGTCTAATCAGTCCTTTAGACAAAAGCTCTTGTAACTGTGCCTTAAGCTCGACTAACTCAGTAGTAGTCATCCGATAAGGCGCCTTGGAAATAGGTTCCGTTCCAGGCTTGATTTCAATGGTAAAATCAAATTCTCTCTTGGGTGGTAACCCTGGTAATTCCTCAGGAAAAACATCCCTGAAACCTTGTAGCAGAGGGAATTGTTCCATGAAATCATCATCTTCTTCAGGAGATTCAGATATCTTTACCGCATAAAGGGTACATCCTTTATTTTTAGCCTTTTTAAGCTGCATAGCTGACAGTTTTCTAACTGAAATTTCTCGTTTCACACCTTGAATCTCTGCTGATTCCAGCTGATCATCTAAACATTTTATGTTCTTTTCATAGCAATCTACCTTTGCTTTATGGTCAGCTAACCAATTGACACCAATAATAATGTCATATGATCCTAAAGGTGCAACATAGAGATCAACTTCCGTGGAGAAATTAGGTAAATCGAGGACTGCTCCAAAGAGACACATACTCACTGTATGAACAGAATTATTACCATACTCTACAGTCCAAGATTTATCCATTTTCCCAGCTTTTCTTTTAAGTTTAGAAGCAAGTTTATTAGAAATAAAACATTCAGTAGCTCCTGTATCAAAAAGAATAGTGACAGGTATGCCGAATAACTTACCCGGAACTTCTATAGGTGTTACTTGCTTTTCAGCTTGCTTGTCTGCTACTGCAGCATGTATCTTATGCTGCTGATTACGATCATCCTTCTTCAAAGGACATTGATTCGCATAGTGGTCCTTGCCACAATTGTAGCAGCCTCCTACAGGTCCCTTCTTAGGCTCAGCATTTCCTCCAGCCTTGTAATTGTCACGCTGTCCTCCATAGGGCTTCTGCCCATTGTTATAATTTTTAACAAAATTATCCCTTACATTTCCAGCAGGCTTATTTACTGCTGCTTTCTTGTTGTTTTCTCCTGGAAACTTACTCTTGTTTCCAAACTTTTTCCACGGTCCTTTTCTGGGTGCAAGAGAGGTTGAAGAAGGGTTTGCAGTCTTCTTCCGCACTTCCTCCTTATGAGCAGAAATAGCCTTTAATTTCTGTTCTTGCCTTATGGCCTTTTCAACAACTCCTTCCATAGTGGTTGGACTGTGAACATCGACCTCTCCCCCTATCACTGGATTCAATCCCATGATGAATTTCCGTATCCCGAACTTTTCATCGGTTTGATATGTGGTACATACTTGAGGAGTTTTGTAAACCGCTCCTAGATTCGGCCACGTTAGCTTCCTTGAGCTAAGTTCTGAAATTCTATCATTTTTCGATCATAGAAAAGTTGTGGCAGCCACCGTTGCCTAAAATAGCCTTTAAATCGATCCCAAGTAATATTGGTCTCATCAATGTTTAGCTCAGCTTTTCGGCTATCCCACCACGAAGATGCTTCGTGAGAAAGCTGATAGGCTCCCCAAATAGCTTTGGTTTCCTCTGAGAAGTTCCTTATTGCAAAGTACTTCTCCATTTCACTGAGCCAGTTCTCAGCTCCATCTCCTAATGTGGTGCCATCATACTTAGGTGGACTTATCCTTTTTATATCATTAGTGAGTTCTGCTGCCAATCTGGCCTTTTTGTTTTCTGGTTGTACAGGTGCATTCACAGCATTAATATCAACACCCATTTCGGGGTTGTCCTCAGGAGGTTGCTGATTATTATTATCAGCTTCTTCATCCTCCTCATTTCCCGTCACCTGCTGTTCAAGTACAGCCAAGCGATCTCTTGTGTCCAACAGGGCAGCAAGGATCTCATCCAGTTTCTGGGTTGTTGCCGCTCCTCCTTCAGGTGGAGCATTACTCGCAACGTTCCCCTTGTTCTAACCATTTTCTGTTACAAGAAAATTCAGGTTTTTATCAGATTATGGACTCAATAGGTCCAAGAGCTGCAACCTTCAGCTCTGATACCAAGATGTAACATCCTCATTTTATACTTTAGAACAAGTGAATTTTTTTTTTTTTTTTTTTGATAATTGCATCCTGGTTCTAAATACATAATTTAGAACTCACAATTCAAATAACCATTTATATAATAGACAACCATATGCAGCTGTAATGACTCGGAGTACCTCCGATCTATTCATTCCATGACTCGGTAATCTACCGATCTATTCATGAGTAATAAGAGTCGGTGTTTTTATTTAACACATTACTCTTGTGGTTCTCTTCCCTAATCTGGGATTCAGAATGCTCTGTCCAAGGAATCTAACTGAATAATTGTTACTATTATTCATCGGCATCTCATCCCTTAGACTAGGTGAATTAGGACAACGCAATCAGCAGCTTGCGATACTTTGGCCAAAGATTTGAAACATACTGTTTATGTCTCGTATTCCTTAACGGCATACTCGTCAATCTGGAATACGTCCTTCACCCCATTCATATGTTATATAGAATGTCTTACACTGACTACTGTCAGTCCTTCCTTTCACAACTGAATCACTCGGAGGCAGATTAACAAGGTGATAATGTTATATGGATGCCCACGAGGATTAGGGATATGATGACATACTGGTTCAACCTTGCAGTTCAACCAGTGTGTCATGATACCCCGAATCTCCTAGGCAGCCTTATAACATGACCACGTTCTTAATCGGTCCCTGTGGTAACTGTATAAATCAAGTGTAAATCTTAGCGATCAATGCAAAGGGTGTCGCCATAAGTCATCTCGCATTATTGTAACTCGAGAAGATCCTAATCTTCTCGGAGGTACAACTCGCAGATTGACTTATGTCGTCAACCTTTAAATCCGCCTCGAAAAGATCTACTCAGTAACAAGCGTTACGCACTTGAGTTTAAATTACTTTAAAGACTTTTCCCTAAGGTTTAGCCTTTCCGATCCCTAGATTCTTCGTCTTAAGACGACCCTCCTCTATAAAACCCATTACTTGGTAGAGATATTAAGGTCAAGTTCTTCATCAAGGAGTCATTAGAATACACCGATTCTAAAGCAATGAGAATCGGACAATATCTCATAACCTTTGCTTTGAGATTGCCAATCGAACTCCATTTGATTGAACATCGTTCTCTTAACTGAATTTATATCATACTTTTGGTATAAAGATATAAATGATTAAGAATCCAATTTAATATTGTCCTGTTATACTTAGGACTAGGGATTAGTAATTTAATCCAGCTTGTTTAGCGTTCTCCTTAGGCTCATTTTTAACCTATCTTCTAGAAAGACAATTATTTAAATCCAATATTGCTTTTCTAGAACAAATTAGAACTACTAAACACTCATAAGAATTCAATCTCATTTTCTTGCAAGCTTTCATTGTCAATCACAAAAGCATCCATATTATACAATGATAACAATGCCCCTTCGTTACATAAACCGAAGAAGGTCAACTATCAGAAATAGAATACAACACATAAGTATCAAACACTTATTTCCATTCCTTTCAAAACTATACAATTACATTTTATGCAAACAACATACTTGATACAATGCTCAACGGAAAAGAAACATCTTTTCACATATAGTACATCTGTAAAATCAAGCTGTAATTCATTATAAATCAAATAAACAATCTGATCAGCCTGTCAGATCTGCATTGCTTTTACCTCTTACGGCAACCATCTGCAAAAATAGTCAACATGAGTCAGTTCAATGAACTGAGCATGATAAGCACTAACTTTTAAAACAATTGCAATCCATCAATTGTTTTCATTAAACACCCTGTTTAAATGAGATCAGATATTCACATTAGTAAACATATTCAGACTATGCCCTTGTAATACAAAATGATTACAAATATGTAACTCTAACATGGTTACAAAATAGTCTTAATCACTTTCTAATATTTCATCAAATATTAAAAATCAAGGAACGAATGTACACAAACAATCATTGAATCCAAAATCACAACATTGGTCAGATTGTTTCATTCTTCCAAAAGGGAAATAACATAACAATTCGGAGTTCCACCAATATGTTACAAACAAATTCCCACTGTTAGACAAATATCATCTAATAAGCAAAAGAAGAGAAAGAACCAAATCAATCATACTTCCTTTCACATAAGTTCATATCGCACTGCGTCTACTCAAATGAAATACATTCATCCAGTAAGCATACGAACAAGTCATTCAAACAACAGGAAGAATCACTGTCATAATAAAATTCGAACACAACAAGGCTTTACGGCCCGAATTCGAAATCAAGAAATCCAGTAATGCGGTCAGCAATAGACTATATTGCCTTAGGCAATTGGATGTTTCCCAAAACTATGCCAAGACAATCACTCAAAATTTCCGAACATGCTCAGTCTCAATCAGACAGGAGTGAACGGAATAGAATATAGCAAATCTATACTTACCTTGGCGCATGCAAATCTAAAGTTTGATATTCACGGTTCACTTCAGCAGAAGCTAGAACACGAGACAAATATTCATGCTCAGGGATCTCAAACAGTGACAAAGACAGTGTCCAAATGTCAAGTTCAGAAAGAGACAGAAGTACCAGTTACCTTTCCAGAATTCAAATGATTCAAACAGAGGTAACAATTCAATAGTTGCATATGAATTCATACTGATATTCATCAACGAAGCATAAAAAGAATCAGACAACAAATTAATCTCTGATTTCAACCATGAACAGTGACTTAAACACGTAATCATTCAATCGACTCCACAGAGTCATTCAAATCGCAACAATTATAAATCTGTATATTCACACTGTGCACTGTCATCGATTTTAATACCCATAACCGCTGAACCCAACAACATCTTAAGATAAACTTGGTTGATAAATCCTTCAATGCCATCCATGGTAATCATTCAGAATTAAACAAGTGTAAGCCATCGAATACCCATTTCAAAGCAAGGAAATCAACTGAGCCGCTTCAAGCTTTCAAGCGACTTACACAAAAGGAATGCAAATGCATACTCAGAAATCTATACTCATTATTTATTACAAATAACCGTGGCCTCAAGACCTCGTTTTTCTACAAGGCTTCCACGAAAATCAAATAATAAAACTCAAAGATGAATCTACATTCTCAGCAGTAGATAGCAATATACGATTCAATCATGGACTCCACTGAGTCGTAAAAATAAAGTATAGATGTATCAATATTGTACACAGTCAACAAATAATCCCGTTACCACAATAACAAGGAAGAACAACTTCCACTGGGTCGTTTAGACTACGGTAACACAAATAGCTGCTCCCAAGCCAAAAATTAGAAAACAAATGAAACCCAAAAGTATCATTAGTCACTGTCAACAAAACCACGACAGAGTTTCCAAAATTTCCTAAAACACTGAACAATCAAACAGGTACACCAGTATCCTTCCCTACTGTTTCACAACAAAGATTGGCGATCAAAATCGACAACAAAACAGTGGTCTATACCCTACACAAGTATATTCGACGGGTTCATGCCAAACAGGCCGAGCATTCATACCTTTAAATATATAAATATCTCACATATTTAAACCAGAAAGAATACACAAGGGAATAGAGCCGAAATTCGAATTTAACAAACACCCATCTAGAGGAAATTGAAAAATCGAACCAGAAGAGATACAGTACCAAAATCAAACAAGATCTCCATAGAAAATCATCCATTTTCTCAAAACATTTGAACAGAGTTGTTCTAATGAAATCACTTGAAAGACAGCAAGCTATTTAAAGGTTAGGGCCTAACATGCCTGGATTTTTGATCAAATTTCCGAAGTAGACCACAGGAAGAGCTCAAACTTCCTTCTCTTTTTCCAAGATAAAGCGACCAACAAAATTTCACTATCTCCATCACATATATATCCTCCATGACAGAGAAAAGAGCTAGAGCAGTTCATACTTGCCATGCAACACAAAGAGAACTGGTGCGAAGAACCAGTAAACAAGCAGAGAGAGAGAGAGAAGACCAAAAATCGCGACAAGCCAAACAAACCCACAAATTTCCCGTTTGCATGCCTTCTCGCGAGTTCCGAGCTCGACTTCCGAGAATATTGAATGCCATTAAACCAACTTTCCCGCTTAAACTCAACTTCCACCGACCGCCAGAATTGGCGACAGTCCAACTAAAACTCAAGTTCATTTCCAAACTTAGCAAATTGCCACGTCTGCCAAAGTTAGCCATCGCTTAAGCCTCCGCCATGACTCCGTCCCTCATCCTTATCCCCAGACATTAATTGCCATAGAAAACGCCGCCCATGGTTCGCACCCTCCATAGGCCCCTTCATAATCTCCTCATTAGTTAGGTTAGTATCTTAGGTTAGAATTTAGGTAATACCCATACTAACCAATTTACACATAGATACTAACTTAGGATATTAACACATAGCCTAGGTCTAGGTTAGATTAACAATAATCTAACCCCTAGGTTAGGTTTTAGTTTTAGGTTACTAACCAATAATAATTCCAGTTAGGTATAACATTTTATATGCCGAAAAGACCCAAAATCATGCATCTCCAAACAGGATTCACTCCTATACAGCCGTTAGGCTACAGGAATATACATGGCAGAATTATTACTTGGTCCACGTCCGAGACCTTCCAGATATACTTCGATATCGGGAACCGATTCATTTACCAAGATCAGCCCGAGTCATACTCCTGACCAGCTTAATCAATGCTTCCATACCTTGCAACCTGTTCAAGGTCTGTGATCTAATTCATCACAAACAAACTTAAAGCATTACTTGGATCAATTCCACTGATCCAAGACTAGATATTATAGATGAATAATTCTATAATTCATTCCGAGATCAGATTAATACTCAGATACAAAATGAAATAAATAAAAGAGTCTAATCATATTCTGACTCAGTCAAGATCTGCAATCTGCAAGGAAATTACAATACATATCAAGCATGATTTCTAAATCGAGGAACACATCCTTATACAAGAAATCTAACAATGATTCGGGGTGTTACATACCCCATCTTGGCAAGCGCGTGAGGGAGACCCCTTCAACTTCTTGTGAGAGTTCATTACATAGAGAAAGGAGAAACATTGGTGCATATTTGCACCCACCTAAAGTGACCAAGCCCTAGCTCTTGGTTTTCCCGAACCAGAAGAAGTATTATTGACCGGATTGATATTGGTGGAAGAGACAGATCCACACTAGAGATACAATTTACAGTCCCTTCTTCTATGGCTGCACATATTCCAAAGATTTGGAGGAGTCTTTGGACAAGGAGAAAGAGCACAAGCTTTCGGTCTCACATCAAGGAGTAAGCGGGAAAAAGTAGTGGTAGGAGAGTGCTATCACGGACCATCGGCACACGTTTAGTGGGACCGTGGGGGCACTTGGAAAAGCTCTCATTGACCCTATTGGACCCAAAGTGGTTTTGGTGGATCCGGTGGCTCTAGAGGCAGAGGACTTGGTGGATCAGGTGGTGGAGGAAACACCAAAGGGAACCAAGGCTCTAGCTCGGGAGGATAGGGACCCCACCAACACCTCAAGTATTCTTTGAAATGTCTCGCATTTACTAGATTACAGAGGCATTGAGGATGCTTCTGAGAACATGTTCATAAGTATGAACTACTATGGCCTTGTGAAGGCTATCACAACCCCGAGAATGGAAGGCTAATTATTTTGTAACCATGTTACAAAGGCACGCGCATAGATGGTATAGGAAGTACAAACCTTATCAAACGGTGGTGGACTATACTGCCTTAAAGAATGCATTCTTGGTAGAGTTCCACATCCCTGAGTTCGAGCAGAAGAGCATCAGCACTTTGAAGGAGATTCAACAAGGAATGGCAGAGAGTGTGTGGGAGTATGATGCGTGCTTTAAAACTCTCTTGTCTAAATTATCATATGATATCCATCCTTCTCAGCATGTAAAGTGGTTTGTTGGAGGATTGATCAGCCCTTTTAGAAGGGCCTTGTCTCATAAAACTTTTATAGACCCGCATGAAGCATTAGAAGCTGCCTTACATGCTGAGGATGTTGGTAGTATTGATACTGGTGTTAGCCCATTTTGAGAGGCCCAAATTGCTACTATGGCAAAATAGTTGGAAAAATTATCTACGAACACATGCCCATGAGACTCGCAGTGGTTTGTGGTGGGACAGATTGTGAAATATAGGGACACATTAAGGATAATTTCCCAGGAGGATGGTACACACCTTGACAATGGATTGTTAGATTTGTCACGGGAACCATGATGCAAGTAGATGTCCCTTGCTTTGCGCAGCGTAATTTGGAAGAATGTATCTTTTTATTGAGAAATTTACACCTCTACAACCCATGATACTAAGGACTCGTAGGCTAATTGATCAGATCCATGAGGCCATTGATCATGGGGTGTGCCAAACTAGCATTACCGGTAGTTCCAAGGATAATGATTACCGTTATGAAGAGCGCGCAGAAGGAGGCATGTGTGGAAGAGGTTTTCGAGGAGGATTCCATGGTTGAGGTAATCGCGGAGGAGGAAGGAGTGAATTACCTTACGGAACATGTTTCAACTATGGATCTCTGAGAACATTACAAGTGTGAATTCTGGACTGGTTGCAGTGCTCATGGTGCAGAAAGAAGCATAAGTATGAGGAGTGCCTAAAATGTTTTTAAGCACATGAATAAAAAGCACCGAGAAGGACAAGGGTGCTGTAGTGGTTAGTATTAATAAGGAAGACATACAATGGATGCCTGGGTAACACAGGATGAAGGTTTGGAGCTTTTCTTGGTAACAATAAGGGCGAAGCCATGCGCGCAAGAGAGGTACCAAGATAGAAAACCCTAGTTTCAAGAGAGGAGGTCATTCATGGAAAATATCCAGACCCCGCGCATCAAAAGGAGATATATTAGGACACCATGGATGTTATTTGAAGCTTACAAGGGGAGATCTAGTGTCTAAAGGAGAAATCCAGGAGGGAGGAACAAGGAAGGAGAGTTGAGGTGTAAAAGGATGACCTGGATGAGGTCAAGGAGGTGTGTAAAATGCTAAGGTAAGAGAATATCATTCCCTTGCTAGGATCCTGGTTGAGAGAGAAGGTACCACGCGCCGAGAAGAGCATGAGAGATAGGTCTTGCACATGAACCTTCCCCCTCATAGCCTCAACTATGACAAGGAGATTATGTTGAATGTAGTTGTAGATGGATGGCTCCTCAAGCAATATCCTCATTAACACAGTGCAAAGGTTAATGTTCTAACTTTGGATGCATGGCATCAGATGGGAATACCTACATTATATCCATCTTCAAATGTGCTATACATGTCAAAAAGACTAAGGCAATGCCCATCGGTGTTTTGAAGGATGCAACTATTACTATATAGCGAGCCAAGTTTACTAGGGACTTTGAAGTCTTGGCGCTCACCGAGGAAGACAATTTCCCAACACTACTTGGGTGCTCATGGTGTTACAAGAACAATGCAGAGCTTTGGTTCAACAAAGGGTACATTAGCTTCGATAACAAGGAGGAACAAGTCATTATACCCCTAGTTGATTGGAAGTTAACACCCTATATTGAACCATTGGGAGAAGAAGTTATGGACAAGATTTATGTGCGCTCAATCGAGACCACGAGATGATACACCCTACTAAAAAGGTTATCCGGTTTGAAGATGCCCAGAAGTGTGTGATACCACCAATCTAGGATGTGATAATTGGGTGCATAGAGAGGGTCGATGACCAAGGTAACAAAGGTGTGTATGGTTAGGCACCTTGGATGAAGAGAATTTCCCAAGTATTCAGGAGGAGCCTTCCCTAAGATCTTTCTGCATGAGGTAGAAGCTCAGTGGAAGGATGAGAAGGAGCAAAGGGAGGTGTTAAGTTATATATTTCTTGGCATAGGAGCTTAGTGGTGGGCCACACATCAAGAGATCCTTTTAGAATGACACGAGGTAAGAATTTCTCTCTTTATCATATTCTCCAGGAGCAATGTACCCACCATCATCAAGGAGTACCATGGGAAGGAGCCCACCTCTTTCCATATCCAGGAGTGTGAACAGGTCTGGAGAGAAGGCGCGGAATATTTTACACCATCCCTCTAGGTGCACAAGTTGTATTCTACACTGTAGAAGTTATGCGCATGCATGGTACATTCATTCGGAGACACGCCGCCAGATAAAGAATTGGTAAGAACTCGTGGCTGACCTTATTCAAACCTTTGAATATCAGAGTACCAAGCCATTAGTTAATAACGCCTTGTAGGGTATCAAGCACCTTACCATGGGGGATAGTGCCAAGATGGAAGATAGGCTGTTAGAATTACTAGGGGAACAAGGATTGGGGGCATGCTTTGAAGGAGAAGAGGAAGCATAAGAGCTCCAACTTGAGTGTGCATGTTTGGAAAAAGAGAAGGGAAAGTTAGTGTATGTGATTGATGGAGAGGAATCGAAAAGCTTGGATGTTATCCATTATGTGGGGATGTGTGAGGTAGTGGACACCGCAGATGCTCACGCATGTGCCTACCATGAGCCTTTAAAGATGAAGAAAGTTAACATCGGTTCGAGAATAAGAGCTAAGGAAGCTATTATTGGTGATTACTAGATAGAGAAGAAAGTATCAAAGATCATTGATTTGCTGCATGAATTTGAGGATTTAT
Source organism: Taxus wallichiana var. yunnanensis (assembly GCA_018340775.1). NCBI lineage: Eukaryota > Viridiplantae > Streptophyta > Pinopsida > Cupressales > Taxaceae > Taxus > Taxus wallichiana. The sequence goes on along the minus strand of CM031240.1, from coordinate 143,966,776 downwards.
TTCCATGTGGGTATTATGAGCTCAAAGGCGTTCACCATTCCTTAGGGGGATGAAGATAAAACTAAAGGACAATGCACGCCCGGTTAGGAAAAGTCCCTACCGAATGAATCCCAACTTGCGCGTGAAGGTCAAGGAGGAGATAAACAAAATGATAGCTTCGGGATCAATGAGGTAGTGGAAGAATTGGAGTGGATAAGTCTGATGGTAATCAATATTAAGAAGGATGGGTGGATTAGGATGTTTCACATAGAATGTTTGATTCTTAGAATAGAGTTGCTTCTATCCTTTCATTCTCTTGAGAAACAGATAAGGGTTAGGGCTAGGAGGAATACCTGTTGAATGTTGGGAGGGTGCACACAAGAGATCGGATCGATTGTGAAGAACTCCTTTTTGTCTAGGAAGGACTACCTGCAAGTAAGAATACAAGACCACCAGATTTTAGTTAGACAATAAATGAGGGAACTGCCTTGGGCCCAGGAAATATTAGACTTCCTTTCGAAGGTGGTCAGTTCCCCTCTTAATACAAATTAACACAAATTCTAACAAAGAAGTTATTGCAAAATTACAATTTAATTACCTCGTTAAAAGCAATAGAGGAAAGGCTAGTTTTGGTTTGAGTCACAGTGATCGATGCCGGTCATCTGATACAACTCTGATTGGGCTAGACATCGGTACGGTTGCCTTTGATAACCGATATCGGTAGGGGCAGTGATTTAGGGGCTTTTAATGAAGGTTGGCTATGAGGTGGCTATGGTGTTTATAAGGCTGGTAAATGATTAGGGATAAGCCATGGGGTGATGGAGAAGACTCAGAGAGTATGGAGGCTATTCTTGGGGCAATGTAAGGGTAGAGGAATGACAGTTAGATGTAGGGTGTTACTAGGTAGTAGATCTAGGAGTAGACTTATAATTACTGTGATTCAGAAGTTCAAGAAATGTTATTAAAAGAACGTACAAGACACTACTTACTAGTTCCTGATGAAGATACAGGTCCAAGGACTGTGATGGTGAAGGCAGGGCTCAGGTAGGATGATCTGGCAATCAAAGATGAGCTCATCTTCTCTCCCAATGCTTGGATGAGTGTCGCTGTGCTCTAGTTACTCAGTTGCAGTCTTGGGCTCGATGTCCTTCTCTGCAAACTCTTCTCTTTTCTTCACTTGTCTCTGCTCTACCAAGTGAATTCCAGATCTTTCAAATGAATTCCGATCCTTTGTTTTTGGTTGGGGGAGGTCATTTACAGGGAACCGATGGCGGTTACGTGAACCGATGGCGGTCGAGTAGGAACCGATGTCGGTTAAGTCAAAGTGGGCTATTTTTAGTAAAATAGCCAACTTTCCCTCCTTTTCTCCCGAGGGATTAGTTGTGGGCTTGGTCAAGTCATTATTAGGTTGGTTTTGGTGCGGGTGAGGAGTAATTAGTCATGGGTGTGGATGTAGACCAAGTTATAGGTCTTAATTAGGTTAGTTTAGGGTTAGGGCTAGGTCATGATGAGGTGGCAAAATGAGGTGGCAGGTTTGGAGATGTGGATTTATTAATTATAAAGTAATTAATAAATAATTGTGTAAGGTTTGGGTGGTGAGGCTAGGTTGCGAAATGAAATGCGGGGCACAGGGTGTCGTAAGACACAAATTTGGTGTCTACATTAGCCCCTTGTTGTCGTGTAGCTTGTCTTGTAAAGCTGCACTGACAATAATAAGAAGTGGTTACTCCCGTTAAGGGTATAGGTAATCCCCCTCAAATCTATCACAGATTGAGGTGATGTGAAATCAGGGATAGGGTTGATAAAGGGTGAATGATGATGAGATGATGGTAAGATGAGTGGTGTAAGTTCAAGGAAGTAGACACACGTTGAAATGTAGTAGTGTGATCAGGGTACACGATTTGAAGAGCAAACAAGCAATACATAGGCAAAGGTCGATAATTTATCCAAACAAGGTTGATATAATCCTGGTATCCAAGGCATAGGAAGTAGCACCAGGGGATATAACGGGTAAGGTACAGGAACGTTTAGGCATGTTCGGCAGTACCAAATGGTTGGTTTGGTTGAGATAAACGTCACGGTCTCGGTCTAGGAAAAGTTGGTCGACTGATCAAGTCAAGTATCCTAATCATGCTAAAACATGAATAGGTGAGCCTGATTGAACAAAAAGCTACATGATGGGTGGATAAAATCGTAATTTGTAGGTCTTGGTCGAGGTACTGAATTGGTGTGATCTTGGGTCGGGCCGATTGATTAGTGAGGGCCATGGGTCAGGCCTGATTGGTTGAGGGCGGCCTTGGGTCGGGCCTGATTGGGTGGTTGCGGCCTTGGGTCGGGCCGGATTGGTTGGTTGCGGCCTTGGGTTGGGCCTGATTGGTTGGGTGCGGCCTTGGGTCGGGCCTGATTAGTTGGGAGCGGCCTTGGGTCAGGCTTGATTGGTTGGGTGCGGCCTTGGGTTGGGCCTGATTAGTTGGGAGCGGCCTTGGGTCGGGCCTGATTGGTTGGGAGCGGCCTTGGATCGGGCCTGATTGATTAGTGAGGGCCTTGGTCGGGCCTCGATTGGTTGAGAGAGGCCTTGGGTCGGGCCTGATTGGGTGGTTGCGGCCTTGGGTCGGGCCGATTGGTTGGTTGTGGCCTTGGGTCGGGCCTGATTGGTTGGGAGTGGCCTTGGGTCAGGCCTGATTGGTTGGGTGCGGCCTTGGATCGGGCTTGATTGGTTGGGAGCGGCCTTGGATTGGGCTCGATTAGTTGGGAGCCTTGGATTGGGCCGATTGGTTGGGAGTGGCCTTGGGTCGGGCCTGATTGGTTGGTTGTGGCCTTAGGTCGGGCCTGATTGGTTGGGTGTGGCCTTAGGTCGGGCCTGATTGGTTGGGTGCGGCCTTAGGTCAGGCCTGATTGGTTGGGTGCGGCCTTAGGTCAGGCCTGATTGAGGTCAAAATAAGGCTAGTCAGCAAAGCCAGGGGTAGGTGATGGGGGAAAAAGTGGAGATTGGTGGATAAGGGTGGGAGTTAGGTGAAGGAAGTAAATAACCGATATCGGTTATGTGTGACCGATATCGGTTAGAAGACCGATACCGGTATTCTAGGGCACAAAATAACCGGTATCGGTTATAGGTCAAAACCTATAAAAAGAAAAATACGGCCTGTCATTGTCACTTTGTGAATTTGAGTGCCCAAATTTAGTCTGTCTGAGGTGGGAAGTGATTTTGTTGAGTTTTTGGGCTGAGGTGGCATTATTTGAGTGGAGGAGTGAGTGGTTGGTAGACCCCAGCGATCAGGAGGCAGAGTTTGATTGGTGGAGAACCCAGCTGAGGAGATTTGGGGCCATGGCACAGCCAGGAGGAGCAGGAGGTGCTGGACCAGCTGGACCACCGCCACCTATCCCACCACGATGACGTGTAGTCATACCGGTAGGCTCTGAGCTCTTACCTATGTGAATTTAATGAGTTTAACTTAGATGTGGGTTTTGGGTAGGAATCCTAATTTTAATAAAATAAGGAATGAATGGAGGTAATGTGTAAAATGGAGTGGGTAGGTAGGCTAGTTAGGCCAAAACGGCAGGGTGGGTAGGTTTTTAGGGTTTTCTTGTGGGTAAAAGGGGAGAAATAGAAAAAAATAGTTTTTACGGGCCGTTTTGGGTTCGGCCCCGGAATGGGACAGTGACCGATGTCGGTCACTAGGCGACCGCATCGGTCACTGAATGTGTGTAGAAATTACTTTGTGGGTAGACCGGCGTCGGTCATATGTCGACCGGCGTCGGTACGTAAAATGCGCTGGGGGCGATGGCGGTCAAGGGTGACCGGTACCGGTCTGCATGGGCAGGATTTGTTTGTTGTTAGAGTTTCATCTTGTTGTTTTGTGTTTTTGTTTGGGGGTGAAGGGGGAGGGGTAGAGGTGATAGGAAGGGTGATTGGGGTGGGGGAAATGGGGTTGATGGGGGTTGGTTTGGGTAGGATAGATTAGGTGTTGGGTATGAAGTAGGAGGTGTTAAATTGGCGGGGGTATAGTTAGATGGCTAGAGTAGATCGGGGTGGTTGGTAGGGTGTGAGATAAGGAAAGGGGATATCGTAGATGTTATAGGGTAAGATAGGTGGGTGTAGATGTGTGTTGTAGAGTCGGGTTGTGGTTGGGTGGGTAAGTGGGTATAGAGAGTTAAGGTAGGTGTTTATTGTAAAGGGTAGGCCTGATGAAGTGGGTTGTTTTGCAGTGCACGCCAAAGAACTCACGATGTGGGATCGATGCCCCTTTATCGAGGCGGATGTGGCCACATGTGTCCAGCAGTGGGGCATCATGCGAGAGGTTGGACTCAGTGGAGTCAGAGTATAGGGCTGTGGATAGGGACCACAACCTGATGGTTGCCCTCATCGAGAGATGGGATCCGGCAACCAATGTCTTCCATCTCCCTACTGGAGAGATGACGATTACTTTAGAGGATGTATATCACATCCTGAGACTGCCGATCATAGGTGAGGCAGTGTTCCAGGTGGATGCAGAGACAGTGATGGATAGCATCCTGCATGTATTCAGGGATGCAGCCCCATTGTTGACCTATCACAGTATGAGCATTGCCTATGGCGACATGTATCACGCACACCGACAGGAGACATGGCTTGCCGTGTTGATGATGATAGGTATCACCTGCTTCGCCCTCCCAGACTCAGAGGGAGGCCGCTTCCCATGGGCTTTGATGGGAGTTTTGCACGAGATGGTAGAGGAGCATACATGCTATGCCTAGGCACCAGTGTATCTGGTGCAGCTATACAGAGAGTTGTGGGGTTATCGCCGTATGAGGCGATTTGGTATTTTCTCGACATTTTTGTTACACTGCTGGGCATACGAGCACATCATCTGTATACGACCAGTAGGGCTGCCCCAAAGCAGCCAGGCCACATATTATATATAGATATGGATTTCAGAGGTGGTTGGGGGTCGTGGGCCAGCCACGAGTGGTGCTCGCAGGATGGGATGTGGCCTACTACCGTCATATGTTAGAGGGCTTGACCGCACTGGACATTATATGGAGGCCCTACAGAGGCCATCAGCCCCGAGGAGGAGCCCGAGCACAGATGCGCTGGATCCAGTATAGTTTCTGGATAGCTGGACGGAGGCCCGGGGAGTATGAGCGGATACCCCTAGAGAGGGTACGATGATGAGTTGGGCTTGCGACAGGATGAGCCACCTCCCTTCCCATAGTACCAGAGGGATGATGTAGAGGCCCCACTACCTGCACCGTAGCCAGTTGACCCCGACTGGGTAGCAGAGAGACCGGATGATGATACAGTGGATGATGCCAGAGTGACAGGGGCCTTTTTGGTTTGGTGGGTAGGGAGAGAGCAACAGAGAGAGAGCACACTACCCGCGGCCATGATTTGGTGGCTATTATAGTGGAGAGGGACCGGCTCTTAGGATAAGGTGCAGTTATTACAGGGTAGCTCACATCACACAGTATGTGCGTACAGATTGGGGTGCTACAGTGGGCGCTTAGCCCAGCACAAAGCTCAGCAGCATGCAAAGGCCAGCACCAAGTACATCCATAGGCACTGCCATGTGCACCAGCAGCAGTGCAGCAGCTGCATGTGCACCCCCACAGGCACAGGGTGTACCAGCAGGACAGGGGCCACTACTATTAGGAGTCGGGGGACCAGCCCCAACAGCCATGGTGGCACGGGCCCGCTATATGGAGGTGAGAGGAGGCCCAGTATTATCAGGATGTCCTCGATGGTACCGGGGCTGACTATCAGCCATATGCGGCACACAGAGCCGAGACATCCCGGAGCCAGAGATCCCAGGAGGGCACAGCCACAGCCGGTGGGTCTGTTACAGGGAGGAGGCGAGAGCCAGCACAGGGACCAGCAGGGAGACAGGCCGAGGGTGGTGGAGAGAGCTGAGACATCCTGGGAGTGGCGATGGGTTTTTGATATTGGATATAGACACCGGTCTGCGAACCGGATATGTATATAGAGGCCTGCGTGCCCACATATGATTTATTTATTTATTCATTTTTGTTGTATATACCGGCCTGCGAGCCGAGTACATGTTGTATAGTTGATACTGGCCTGCGAGCTGAGTATATTTTTGACATGAGAGACGGCCTGAGAGACCGGCCTGAGCCGAGTCGAGATTTTGACAGGGATAGCGGCCTGCGTGCCGGCTTTGTATTATTTTTAGATCACAGAGGCCCCCATGCAGGGCAAGTTGTATATTTTGACATTGATATATATAGATGATGATTTTGATCCACATGGTGTGTAAAAATGTCTTATGTGTTTTGTCGATGGTTTTTGAAATTTAATGTATATAGATGATGAGTTTGATCCACATGGTGTGTATAATGATGGGTTTGATGTATATATTAAAATGTCGCATGTATTTTGTCGATGGTTTTTGAAATTTAATGTAGATAGATGATGTTGATGAAATTGTGATGATATATATATGTGTTGATGGGATTTTGATGACAAATATTGATAATGATGTCGTTATGCAGGAAAAAGAGGCGGGCACCACCAAAAATTTGCAAAAACGAAGAAAAGGCCTAGGTTTAAGCAAAGGGAGACATATGACCGATATCGGTTAGCTAACCGATGCTGGTAGATATATGACCGATACCGGTTAGGTAACCGATATCGGTTATGCTAAAACAAGCTTTTCTAAAAATAGAAAAGCTTGGGAGACAACTTGAGTTCTTATTTTTAGAGGCATGCAATAAGTTAAATATGAGAATGCGACGCTGTTTGACAACTGATACAGGTAATTGCATGGGAGAATTGAGTGATAAGGAAGAAAGAGATAGGTAAAGTGATTGTGGGCTGAGATTAAGAAGGCAGAAAGGCAAGTTATATTGAAGAGGGTGGTGAACATGGCTGAACAAGGAGAAGCATCCAGCAGGCAGAGACGAGAGGGAAGACAGGTTCCACCTCAAGCTGCTGCGTCCCAAGAGGTAAACTGTTTGGTTGTAATTTAATTCTTGCATGTTTTATGAATAGGATGAGAGAAGGTAAGTGGATAGAGATGAGAAAGAAAAGGTGATAGGTAAGGGTTTGGGATGGGGTGAGTGTTATGGGGTAGGTAAGCAGGGGTTTCACGTATGTTTGTAGGTGCAGAGAGGAGTAAACGAGCAAAATAATTATCGTAGGGGATGTTTTTAAGCAGGCTGGATAGGATTGACAGTGACCGGTATCATTTAGAGATAACCGGTATCGGTTAGGTAACCGGTATCGGTTATCTATAACCGATATCGGTTACTGTATGAAATTCCAGAATGTGAGAAAAAACACTTGGGGATTTGATTTATTGAATGGTTTGTTTGTTGATTTGATGTATGCAGGCAGAGGCAGGGTTGAGGATGAATGATAGTGTGCCAGCTTTGTTGTCACGAGTCCGAGCGGATGTAACACCAGCTGAATGGGCATTGATAAACCATGTGGGGTTAAGTGGAATCCACTATTATTCACGAATCGCACACAATCATGTTATGTTGTAGGCGTTGATTGAGAGGTGGAATCGGAAAAGAATACCTTCTATCTGCCAACAATAGGGGAGATGATAGTGACGTTGGAAGATGTGTTTAGGATTTTGAGGCTCCCAATTACAGGAAGACCAGTGTATCAGGCAGGGCCGAGTGTGGTGCGGGGAGCGATAACAACAGTATTTGGTCCAGCTACATGAGATTTGACACAGCGAGGTTTGACATTCACTTATGGTATAATGTATGCAGCACACCCTGAGGCAACAAGGTTGGCAGTGGTATTAATGATAGTGGTGGGGTATTATGCATTACCAAGGGTGGATGGGGGAAGATTTCCAAAAGCATTGATGTGTATTATTTGGGAAATGATAGAAAGGAGCGTGACTTTCGCATGGGCACCCGCATATCTGGCGGAGCTATACAGGGGTTTATGGGCCTGCAGGTGAAATCACAGGACGACACTGGATTGTGCATACTTATTACATTGTTGGGCCTATGAGCACATTGTGTGTGTGCGACCAATAGGCCGACCAATCCAGGAAAGAGAGACAGGAGTGCAGAGGTTGGGATTCAGACGATGGGTCCAGACAGAACAAGAGGTGAGATCCCAGGCCGTGATAGATGACATCAAGTATTATAGGTAGGTATGGGAGATGGTGACGATTGTGGATATCCGTTGGAGGCCTTACGGGAACTATATGGTGACAGAGAACATAGCAGAGGATTTGAGGGGTGTAGAGCGATTAAGGTGGATCGTGGGGCATAGGCCAGGTGAGTACGAGAGGATTCCTCTAGATCACATGCGGTGACAATTTGGATTTGTTCAGGATATACCCATGGCTTATAGACCATACATGAGGATCGACGCCGAGGCAGCATTCTCACCTCCCCGGCCGACACCTCTAGAAGGACCAGAAGAGATAGCAGCCGATCAAGGGTAATGGATGCAAGAGCGACAGAGGCTTATAGATTATGGTGGGTAGCAGAGCTGCGAGGTTCACGTGAGAGGGCCGATCAGCCTAACATAGCTGTGATTACAGTGGAGAGAGATCGCCTGCAGGGTTTAGTGCACCAGCTTCAAATGTGGGTGAATGAGACAACGAGATTGTTAGCGGTTGTGGAGTCACGAGTGGAGAGACTAGAGGTGAGATTCCTCCATGTGAGAGGGCATATTCATATGTTACAGGAGAGATTGGCAGATCAGTGGGAGGAACCAATAGCAGTGGCACCTTTGAGGATGGAGAGGCCAGATGAGTGGCGTTGATGATCACGATCATCACCTGGTTCGGGATGAGGCGCAAGGGTCTAAGTGAATTTCATAGAGGTATAAGAATAAATAAGGATGCCAACCTACATGTCGATGATAGAGAAGATGTATTTGTTTAACATCTAAATAAAACTAAATATGTATGTTGATTTGAGTTATGATAATAATAAGAATGGTTGTGTTTTGAATGTTTTGTTTTTAAAAAAGGATAAAGATGAATGTGATCAAATAGAAATACACAAAAAGATTTATATTTACCACACATGATAGGTTATGGTAGGGGATGGTCGAGCTAACCTTGGGAGACCCCATGTCTCCTAAGTGCTGCCTACATAGCCCATTGCACAAAGCAAGGAGGGGCCTCAGACCGATGTAGTTCTCCCTTAGGACTAGGGAGAGGTGAATTCAGGCAATTTGGTTGTGGTTAGGCAATTTGTTGGTTGGTAAAAAATATTGATATTGGTAGGGTAATGTTGTTGGTGTTGGTAAGGGATTGGCGATGTTGGTGTAGGTATAGGTGAAGTGAAAGTTAGCTTACCCAAGTAGTAGGGAACCGTGTCCTGATTAAGGTCAACACATAATCCTAAATTTGAGTAAAAGAGGAAAAAGTGTCCCGTAGTTGAGAAGAGCTAAACAAACCACATATAAATGTAGGATGAGCTTGAATCCCTAGGTGCCTTGCATAGGTGAGAAGTCGATAGGTGAAAAGAGTTGTATAATCACAATATATCGGATATACGTCATGTCCCTTGAGTTTTGTTGCTTTGACGAATGGTGAGGTGAGGTGGTTGATATAGTTGGGGTGCAGAGAACTTGTTATAAGGTGATTATTCTGACGAAAGAGAACCAAACCTAAATAGACAAGTCCATGACTCAAAAGTGCTTTGGAATACTGCTTTTTACTTTTCTGGATATAGATTGATCGATGCGGGAAGTCTATATGGGATATGTATTTTGTTGTTCTTGAGCTCTTCACGAAGCTAAGCAATGCGAGAAGCTTCTGATAAAGGTTGACTTTGTATAGCTGTCCTTCAAGGGAGCAGTCTATTTATAGTAGCAGATGTGGTTTTTGTGTATAGCTGTCCTTTGGGGGAGCAGTCTATTTATAATAGTAGAAGTGGTTTTGCACATAGCTGTCCTTCGAGGGAGCAGTCTATGTATAACTTAGAGGTCTAGATGTCCATTTGGCATGAAGCATCTAGTTTTGTAGAAAGTTTGACTCAAGAATATCCCATAAGCATATAATTGAGAACGTGTTATTTTGATACTTTTAAGTCATGGACCAGACTAAAAAGGGGAAGGCATCTTTAAGAGGAGGTGATGACCAAACCATGTGTGCTTGATTCTATTTTGAGCTGCATGAAACAAAGTGTATGAGGTGGTAAACGAGCTCAAGGGACGAGCACAAGGTAGATAAGAAGTGATATAACACTAAATTCAACAGTAGAATGGTCGAAGATGCAAGGCATTAAGGGGTTTAGGCTCAGGTTTACCATTAAGTGAAGCTAAACGATAAGTGCCTGATCCGTAAGTGTGAGTGATAATGTAAGGCCCAATCCAATTTGGAGCAAATTTTCACGTTTTCTCTTTTCGAGTTTGGTTACATGTTGATTCTCTTTGAGGACAAGATCACCAACCTTAAAGGTATGCTCATGAAGTCACTTATCATAAGCACGCTTGATGCGCTTTTGATAGATTTGAAGGTGGTCAAGAGTTGTAAGACGACGCTTGTCAAGAAGCTCCAATTGGGCTAACCGCTCTTGGCGGAAATCATCATTGGTGAGAATATCCTGAAGAGATATTCTTAGGGAGGGTATTTGTATTTCGAGAGGCAAGACAGCCTCGGTACCATATACCAAAGAAAATGGGGTGGCATTAGTGGAGGTACGAATGCTGGTACGATAAGCCCAAAGGGCAAAGGGGATGTGATCAGGCCAATTTTTTCCAGAATTATTAACGACTTTCATGAGAATTTTGGTTAGGGTTTTGTTAGAAGATTCGGCCTGACCATTTGCTTGTGGATAGTAAGGTGATGAGAAGCTAAGTTTGATACCAAAGTTGTCACAAAGGTCTTGTAGCAACTTATTTTTGAAAGATTTTCCATTATCTGTTATCAGGCGATGAGGAACACCAAAACGACAGATAATGTGATGGTTGATGAACTCTACAATTTTTTCTTTTTTGGTTGAAATGAGTGGAATGGCCTCCACCCATTTAGTGTAATATTTGGTTGCTGTGATTATCCAACGGTGACGTTGCGAAGAGGGCGGGTGAATCTCACCAATAAGGTCTAAACCCCATTGTGAGAAAGGCCAAAGATCTCGTGCGACCTGTAGCGGATGGCTAGGAGTATGTTGAAGGTTGGCATGTTGTTGACACATAACACAACGCTTAACATATTCATAGTAGTTGTTATTAAGAGTAGGCCAATAATAGCCTAGGTGAAGGATCCGTTTGGCCATGGCAAGGCCACTAAAATGTCCACCACAAATACCATCATGGACTTGTTGGATGGTATAGGTAACCTCCGCGCCGGTTAGACATCAAAGGAGGATGCCATCAAAGCCACGTTTAAAGAGGAGTCCCCCCATGACGACATAACGAGAAACACTTTTAAGAAAAGCACGTTTGCCGTTACTAGTAAGGTCAGGTGGGAGAACAGAGGTTGTAAGGTAGTTGTGAAGTTGGTGATACCAGGTATCCTGCAAATTGGTAGACACATGATTTATCATACAAACATCCGGACTGAGTAAGATGGGGTAAAGAGTAGTCGGACCAAGACAAATATGTCAGAGTCAGTTGGTGAGGCAGGAATTTGTGAGGCCAAGCAAGCCATAGTATCCACAAATTTGTTAGTTGAGCGGGGAATGGTTTGGATAGAATAATGAGTAAATAAGGTCAAAAGTGAATCCACGTAATGTTTGTACTTTTGAAGTTCCTCATTTTTACATTGGTAGATGCCCATAACTTGATTGACTACCAATTGAGAGTCACCAAAAATGTTAATAGATTTTACACCTAAGTGTAACGCAACCTGGAGACCCAAAACAAGGGCCTCGTATTCCACTGTATTATTAGTGTAGGGGAAATCGAGCCGTAATGAAAGAGGCAAATCGCAGTCCAGAGGAATGAGAACAATGCCGGCCCCTCCACCGCTGCTGGCATTTGGATCCATCGAAGAAGAGGGTCATTGAATATGACTCCTCACTGAGTGAAAGAGTGGCAATGAGTTCGTCAGGGAAAGTAAAATTAGTAAACTGCTCCCCAGGTAAAGGGGCTTCCATGAGTTGGTCTGCGATAGTTTGTCCTTTGATTGATTTCTGGTGTACAAATTCAAGGTCGAGGTCGGCAAGGAGCATAAGCCATCGGGCGATGCATTGGTTTAGATGAGGTTTGGCATACATATAATGGATGGGGTCCACGTTGGTGATGACAAAAGTTTTGTGATTCAGGAGGTAATGTCAGAGTTTGGTGGCCACGAATGATAGGGCTAGGCACAACTTTTCTACATGTGTATACCTAGTCTCGTAATCCACAAGAGTACGGCTTATGTAATAAACGACTTGTTCTCGATGCTCGCAGAGTCACGATGTGCGAGCATGGCTCCTACAGCATGGTCGGTGGTAGAAAGGTAAAGGTAGAAAGGGTGATCGTCTTGAGGTGGGATAAGCACGGGTGGCTGCAAGAGATAGGCTTTAAGAGCCTCAAAGGCCTGGTGGCACTCTTCACTCCATTGAAAGACAATGTCCTTTTTAAGGAGATGATGGAAAGGTTGACATCAATCCGAGAGTTGTGAGATGAAACACCGGATAGATTGGAGTTTTCCCTGCAAACTATGTAATTGTTTGAGGTTAGTAGGTGGGGGCATTTCTAGGATAGCTTTGACTTTAGCTGGATCGACCTCGATGCCACGCAAAGAGACAATAAAACCAAGGAGTTTTCCGAAAGGACACCAAAGACACATTTCTTTGGTTGAAGACGAACACAATATTGTAACAGGCGATCGAAAATAATGGTTAAAACATCGAGATGTTCACTGCGATGTTTAGATTTCCCAAGAAGATCATCGACATAATCCTCAAGGATAGTGTGCATAATGTCATGAAAAATGTAAGTCATAGCCTGTTGATAGGTCGCACCAGCATTCTTAAGGCCGAACGGCATGACACGATAGTAGAAGGTTCCCCAAGGAGTTATGAAGGTGGTTTTATGTTGATCGCCGGGCTACCAAAATTTGATTGTATCCCGAGAAGCCATCCATGAGAGAAAGCATCTCATGGCCCACAGTGAGATCAACAAGTTGATCAATACTTGGTAGGGGGAATTCATCCTTTGGGAAAGTGAGGTTAAGGTCCCGGAAATCCGTACATATCCGAAGTCCCCCCGTTGCTTTAGTAACAGGTACGATGTTAGAAATCCATTGAGGATAGTCAATAGGTAAGATGAAGGAAACATAAAGGAGTCATGAAGCTCTTCTTTGACCAAGAGGGCAATGCGTGGATGCATTTTTCTCAGTTTCTATTTAACTGGTTTGGAATCGGGTTTCAGGGTAATGTTATGGACCGCAATGTTAGGATCAATTCCTGGCATGTCAGCGTAGGACCAAGTGAAAGCTTGGTTGCGGGCACGTAGGAAGGTAGTGAAGGCCATTTGTTCTGATGCGTTAAGAGATTGTCCGATCTTCACAATGTGAGGATCGTCCTCTGTGTGGATGTTGATTTCTATAGTTGACTCATTCAACATGGTTTGAGTTTCAGATGGTAAGGCGCGTTGAATATAAGAGTCATCCGCACCAAGGTAAGTGAGGATGGAGTCATCATCTTGGCACTCAACAACATTAATTGAAGGTGAGTCCTCTTCGATCATGTCTGGATATAGAAGGGGAAGAGAAGATGGGTCTTCATTATCACGTTGATAAGTGAGAGGACCCAGGAAGATAGCGTTTATGAAAAAAAAAAGTTAGGAGGGATGGATTCAGGGTCTATCGACTCTGCGGGTGACGATGGCAAAATGGGTGATGATGGTTGGAAGGGGTGACTTCATCATCTTCCTGGATACAATGGATATGTGGTGTTTTTGGTGTAGGTGGTTCAGAGAATCCAAGACCACGATGATCTTTGTGTTTGCGTGTAGTTACAGGAATGATCGTATGTCGGCCTTGTTCATAAAGACCGAAACCAAAGCCCTTCCAAGCACAACGCGTCAAGAAGGTGAGGGCAAAGCGACGATTAGTTAGATATTGAAAATCAGATTGGAAGGGAACCACACCAAGGGGAGGTTTAGGGGTGACAGAGGATGTATCGACACCCCCATACGTTAGGTTGGTACGGCAATTAGGTGGTCCGTAGGAGATTACTTCCCCCACACGACGGTCGTAGGTAGGATGTGCATGTAACTGTCCGTACTCCTATGGGGTATGGAAAGTGCTAACATTATACAGGTGATACTCCCCCAACGTAAGGTGTTGAAAAACATCTACTAAGGGATTTGAGGTTGGGATGTTGTCCGCGGGAAAGGAAGTGGTATTTGCGGCGGCGGTTTCATTGGTTGAAGGTGTAGGTGCGGTTGAGATGGATGGTTGAGGTGTGGTTGAAGTAGATGGTTGGGTTGGATGAATGGGTGTCTTGACTGGTAAAAGCACATCATTAGGGCGATATAACATATTACAGGTTTTGAAGGGGGGATCATCAGCTTTTACGGTGTAGGACTTCCCCTCATACTCAAATTTTATGCATCTATGTAAGGTGGAGGGAACACATCCCATAGCCCGGATCCAAGGGTGGCCTAACAACATGTTGTATTGGAATTCTCCCTCAAGGACATAGAAGATTTTGGGTAAGGTCCGTGGCCCTACATGAATGTTAAGGATCACAGTGCCTAAGGTAGAAGTAATAGCATCGTTGAATGAACGCAACATGGTGGGGTTGGCACACATGCAGCTAGAAGGGATATTCATTTGTTGGAAGGCTTTGGAAGAGATGATATTTAGGCTGGCACCCCCGTCAATCATAACACGATGTACTCGGATGTCCCGGACGTAAGTTGAGATGAAAAGAGCGGGGTCAAGATCTTCTGCACCAAAGTCAACAATTTTGTCTTCAGAGAAACTGACAGTAGTGGTTTGCTGTACAGGGACGGAAGTGGTAGATTGTTTGGTGAGAGAAGCAACATGGTTGGGTGTTAAGATGGAGGTAATGGGAAAGGTTTCGTTAGGTAAGACCTCTATCCCTTGAAGGATTTCAATGAGAGCTTGGCGATGAGATTCAGAGGTTTGAATGAGATCATACAGTGTCATTTTTACAGTGATTGGTGAATTTGTTTGATCATGGTTTGGTGGGAAACTCCATCAGAGACGGGGTAGGCAGGTCCATGAATAACCACTTTAGGTGGTGGTGCGATCAGGATGGTGGACGGAGAAAGAGAGGCCGCAGGTGTGCTTTCTTTAGCTTTCCCATTGTTTTTCTGCCCTCGAGTAGCAACACTAATCATGTTGATCTCGTGAACATGAGAGGAGGAAGATGGTAGGGATAAGTCATTGTCTTCGAGAGGTGGGGTTGTAATAATGATAGATCTTGGTGAGGAGGGGACAGGTGGTATTGGAGAGGGGATTGAAGCTAAAGGCCTCTCCCTTCGTAAGTTGTCTTTCTTAACCTTTCTATCCGAGAGAGGTGACTGATGAAGTATGGCTCTCAACGCTTTGCATCCCTCTACATCATGTCCTAGTGTGCGGTGGTAAGCATAGATTTTAGACTCATCATAACCTATAGGTCGAGGTGTAGATGGATCATAGGGTCTAAGTGGGGGTAGGGAAATGGTCGCATTCTCCACCAACATATCAAGGATCTTGGCGTAAGATCCTTTGAGTGGGTCAAAGTCAGAGGAAGATGAGGCTATTGATTGGGTGGGTTTTGGTAATGTTTGGGTATGGTTGGTTCATACTGGTGGTGGTTTAGATAAGGGGTTTTGATAATTGGATTTAACTAAACGTGGCTTCTTTGGCGCAGAAGTTATGTTTAGCTGGTTAGATGATGAGGCCACAGATGACGTGATGGTGGGAAACAACCACGGAGAAAGAGGAGTGACAACAAACAAATCCTTTGATGATGGAGTTTGTTTAGGGTTGATAGGTGGACAAGATACTTGGGGTGATGTGTTGATACACCCATGGATCTCTGTATGGGTGTAGAAGATGCAGGTCGTTTTAAAGAAAACGCAGGAGGTATGATGTATTGAGGCAAGGTGGAGGGGTGAGGTCCTAATATAGAAGGTAGGTGTGCGAGGGTTTTAGTTGTGACAGAGGCATAGATTGGACTTGGGTTTTAGGGGATTGGGTTTGTCTCTTAGGTGGATGGACGGCTTTATTTTTGGATAAATCTAACCATTTAGGTGGGTGTGTTAGGCTGGGTATTGGTGAAGTCCCAAGTGTAGGGGAAGGTTTGGTTAGGTTAATAGAGGTGGATGAGGTATTTAGTAGGGATGAGGGAGGTGAAGATGAGGACATAGGCATTTTGAGCTTTTGTAAACACCTCGGGTATATGGTAGAGGTGTCTGGATCGGTCATCTGCATTTGAGTAGAGCATGGTGTACTCAAACGCTCCCATAGGACTTGTCTATCTTCTGAGGGATGACAATCTTCATGTGTGAATAGGAAATTTGATATGGAAGAGAGGTGGGTTGTGATTCCGGTCCACTGTGGGTGTGATACAGGGGGTAAATGAGTCACTGTATCAATGGGTGTTAAGAGGTCAACCGGTCACTGAAAAGATTTAGGCGATGAAGAACTAATAGGTAGGAGGGCATGTTTGAGGGGATCCGTCATGATTAACGAATTTGGTGATGTCGATTCGAGAGGTTTCTCTTCTAAAGATGATAGAAATAGTGGCGAGCCTTCCTCTTGTACAAGCAAGAGTGGTAGAAGGAGATGTTTGGGAAATAGATAAGTTAGATAACATCCGCTCACAGTCTTGCAGGGATGTGGTGTAAGAAGGCTCATCTATGAGAAGAGAACTCTGGGCGGTTAATTCCTTTATGGGTAAAGGAATGGCAAGGATTTCATCTTGTCTTGATGGTGGTGAAGGGGGTTCGGGTCCCTGCGTTAGTGAAGAGGCTTGATTCAGAATTTCCTCGATAGAAGCTTTTGGTTGGGAGTCGAAAACTGCATGGATTTCATGAACACTCTCCTCGGCTAAGATATCTTGGTTTATGTTACTGTTAGATGAGTGGTTCGGGAATGGTTTGTTAAAGATTTTCAAATTCCGGTTAGCAGGGGCATTAGGATTATCGAGGGTTATATCCCCTGCATCAACCATTTCCTGCACTATATTTTTCAACATCTTGTAGTTTTCGTGACTGTGTCCCTTCACATGGTGGAAGTTACAGAAGTCATTTTCTTTGTACCAAGAAGGTATAGTGCGGGTGGAATCAAACCCGGAGTGAGGTTTAATAGGAGGTAAGGTGATAGCTCCCGCTTTGAGCAATTTTTCCAAGATGACACCATAAGTTTCTCCCAAGGGAGTGTAATTGATGGGTTCGGCTTTATACTTATAGGTGGTTTTTGGTGGGGTATTAGACGGTGCTTGGGATTTGACCATCACCACATGTACAACTCCTTTTGATTTCAAAGTAGTCGATGCATGAGAATTGGTGGTGTTGGGTTTGTTGGTGGAGTCTTGGGTTGAAATTAGGGTTTTTGTTACGCAACCGCAATTTCTCTTCCTCTAAGGCTCGAATTTCTAGTTTCCGAGCCATAGTAAAGGCCTCATCAAAGGTGTGGAAAGTTTGAATTTGGAGGGTAGGAGAAATGTGCTTAGCGCAGGCCCACGTAAAAATTTTGATGAGTTCGGCCTGAGGCAAGGCATAAGTAAGTTGGTTGATGAGGCCCCGCCATCGTCCAACGAAATCTGCGATAGATTCATCTTCGAATTGTCGGACGGCATAGAGGTCGGTGATAGATACTTTCTTAGCAATATTAATGGAGAAATGATCCAAGAAAGATTGGGCTAATTGGTTAAAAGAGAAGATTGAGTGCTAGGTTAAAGCACTGTACCACTCTAAGGCGGGTCCTGATAAGGACATGGGAAAGGTGTGGAGTAGTAAGGCATCGTCATGAGCAATCAGTAAAGAGCATGTCTAAATGATCGTAAGTGTTGTTGAGGATCCTCCTTACTATTAAAATGAGTAAATTTTGGTAATTCCCATTGAGGAGGATATGAATGAAGGGGGACAGAAGGATGAATAGGCTCCCAACAAACTTGCTCGTATGTCAGGGTGCTACGGCTTCCTGAAACAGAAGCCTCCAGATTTTACATCTTGTCCATCATTTGTTTGATGAAATCAATGGTTGGATGAGATGATGGTGCGGTTGTTGTAAAAGGAGGAGGATTGGGCCAAGAGCCACCACTAGACAACGGTGGGGTTAAATGTTGATAAGGTATTGAGGATGAATATGTTGAGGTGACCGAATAGGGATGTCCTATATAAGGTGTTGAAGCCACCGGATAAGTGTGTGGAAATGAAAAGGTGGGCGGGGCTTGAGAAGGAAAACTCATGTGGATAGGTGGCAGAGAGCAAGTTATGAAGGAAGTTTATGAGAGATGAAGGTAGTCAATCAAGTGTAATGATATGTGGGGCCCTAGATTAACCAAAGGAAAGCCATTCTGTGCCGCATGAACCTCCGAAGCCACTGAGTTGGGAGATGGGGCTAAGGATGAAGAAGGTAAGGCAGAGGTATTAGGTGGAGAAGGAGCTAAATGAGCAGCTATACTAATAGGCATACCAACAAGGAGTTGACCGTCGGGTGTACGGTCAGGGGTATGAGACAAATAGTACTATACAGCGCTAGGATTAGCATCCAAAAATTTCACAAATTCCTTATCTCCTACAGGGATTTTGGGAACCTCACTGGTGTCCGTAGGATTCCCATAGGATGTGAAGGGGGTGATTCAGGAAAAGGCATAGAACAGGCATGTGAAACCATGGCTGCAGGCTTGTTTCCGAGTGATAACAACCATGGACAAGAGTACACAACAGGGTTTCAATCTATCAGGATAGAAACAGCCACAAAATGTTGGAATTGGTAGGTTGTTGGTTTGTCGGGAACTGTGAAAGATAGTAACCGATATCGGTCAGGTAACCGATGTCGGTCAGAATATAGCCGGCATCGGTAAGTTAACCGATGTCGGTAGAATAGGACCGGTGTAAGAAGCTGTAAGAAGTTGCTGATTTGGGGTTAACAATGCTTAGTATGCCTACCAAACTATTCTGAAGTGATCACTGAAACAGTGTATGACAGAGAAACAAGAACTAAAACAAGCAAGATGCACAAGCAAATCAAGAGACTAACCCTAGGATTAGTTTTAATTATTGTGGGCTTATGCCTTAGACGCAAGATGATGTCAATCCTAAACAAAAGACCTAAGGGAGATGTCAAGTTTGTTTTGGCTTATAAGGTTACCTCAATCGGGCGGAGGAATACCGTGGAAAAGGGGGATGTTTGAGCTGTTGTGTTGATTATGATGTGATTTGGTATGTGTTGTGCAGTGAAAGTAAGATTAATTTCTTGTCAATACCGTGGATATCACCCCCACGTGTATGACCTGTTACTTAATCTACGTTCACTAGAATTGAAAACAACAAGCAAGAATATGATGCACGTGTTTTAAACCCAAATCGAAAATGATATTCAATGAAGCAAAGGAGATGACTTTCACTAATGCAAAGATGTGAAAGCAAGACAAACTCTTTTACCAAAATGAAAAAATATTTTGTGAATATTTAGTAGAAACAAACAGCAAGTATGCTCCCTATATGAAAGCAAGCAAGAAAGAAAGAAACCCGAAATGGGTCCCACCAGGCGTGCCAAAATGTTTCACACAGAATGTTTCAGTTCTTAGAATAGAGTTTCTTCTATCCTTTCATTCTCTTGAGAAACAGATAAGGGTTAGGGCTAGGAGGAATACCTGTTGAATGTTGGGAGGGTGTGCGCGTACCGTAGAAAGAGATCAGATCGATTGCAAAGAACTCCTTTTTGTCTAGGAAGGACTACCTGCAAGTAAGAATACAAGACCACCAGATTTTAGTTAGACAATAAATGAGGGAACTGCCTTGGGCCCAGGAAATATTAGACTTCCTTTCGAAGGTGGTCAGTTCCCCTCTTAATACGAATTAACACAAATTCTAACAAAGAAGTTATTGCAAAATTACAATTTAATTACCTCGTTAAAAGCAATAGAGGAAAGGCTAGTTTTGGTTTGAGTCACAGTGACCGATGCCGGTCACTGTACAACCGATCACTACGGTTAAACACTGCATCGATTGGCATTTCGATAACCGATATCGGTAGGGGCAGTGATTTAGGGGCTTTTAATGAAGGTTGGCTATGAGGTGGCTATGGTGTTTATAAGGCTGGTAAATGATTAGGGATAAGCCATGGGGTGATGGAGAAGACTCAGAGAGTATGGAGGCTATTCTTGGGGCAATGTAAGGGTAGAGGAATGATAGTTAGATGTAGGGTGTTACCGGGTAGTAGATCTAGGAGTAGACTTATAATTACTGTGATTCAGAAGTTCAAGAAATGTTATTAAAAGAACGTACAAGACACTACTTACTAGTTCTGATGAAGATACAGGTCCAAGGACTATGATGGTGAAGGCAGGGCTCAGGTGGGATGATCTGGCAATCAAAGATGAGCTATCTTCTCTCCCAATGCTTGGATGAGTGTCGTTGTGCTCTAGTTACTCAGTTGCGGTCTTGGGCTCGATGTCCTTCTCTGCAAACTCTTCTCTTTTCTTCACTTGTCTCTGCTCTGCCAAGTGAATCTCGGATCTTTCAAATGAATTCTGATCCTCTATTTTTGGTTGGGGGAGGTCATTTATAGGGAACCGATGGTGGTTACGTAACCAATGGCGGTCAAGTAGGAACCGATGTCGGTTAAGCCAAAGTGGGCTATTTTTAGTAAAATAGCCAACTTTCCCTCCTTTCTCCGGAGGGATTAGTTGTGGGCTTGGTCAAGTCATTATTAGGTTGGTTTTGGTGCGGGTGAGGAGTAATTAGTCATGGGTGTAGATGTAGACCAAGTTATAGGTCTTAATTAGGTTAGTTTAGGGTTAGGGCTAGGTCATGATGAGGTGGCAAAATGAGGTGGCAGGTTTGGAGATGTGGATTTATTAAGTATAAAGTAATTAATAAATAATTGTGTAAGGTTTGGGTGGTGAGGCTAGGTTGCAAAATGAAATGCGGGGCACAGGGGTGGTGTCGTAAGAAACAAATTTGGTGTCTACATAGGATCTGTGTGGATTATAGAGAATTGAAAGTAGTTTATGTCATTGATCCATTTCGACCCCCTTCACTAAAGAACTTTTAGGAGTCGTTGGGTGTGAAATGTATTCCTTTACGGATGGATTTTGGTACCACCAAGTTTGGATTGCAAAGGAAGACTAGGAAAAGACAACTTTCACCACCGAGTGGGGAATTTTTGCATATAGGGTCATGCATTTGGGTTAAAAATGCGCCATTGTCTTTTCGTGCATAGTGGTGCAAGCATTCCAAGACTTCATTAATAAATTTCTTCACTTTATTTAGATGAATGGGAGATATGGTCCGGTTAAAGACCATTGTGACAATTTGAGGTTAATATTTGAGAGGTGTAGGTAGTTGAGGATATCCCTTGACATTAAAAAATGTGTGTTTACCACACCCTTTGGGACTTTATTGGGGCATATCATATGTAAGGAGGGCTTGCTAGTAGATCCCGCTAAAGTTGCAATTATTGTGGGGTTAAGGGAGCCTACTAGCTAGAGCGCAGTGTGCAGATTCCTTGGGCATGCGGGCTATTACAAAAAATTCATTAAGGGATATGCCAAGATCGCCACGCCATTAGAGGAGCTGCTTAGACATAAAAGTTCCTTCCATTGGGGAGAGTGCAGCAGAGGGCATTTGATACATTAAAAGATAGGCTTATTACCATGCCTATTTTACGGTTTCCCTCTTGGGACAAGCCCTTTCATGTTCATGTAGATGCCTCGATAATGCCATTGGAGCAAAGTGCTTGCACATGCCTAGGTGAAGGGATTGTTGATTATCCTCTCTGTTTTGCAAGGAGGAAGCTGACACCAACAGAGCAGAATTATACCACAACCGAGCACGAGGCATTATCAATGATCTACATGCTCTTTAAGTTTAGGTAGTATCTGTTGGCAACACCCTTTTTGTTCTACACCGACCACATGGCATTGAAGTATTTAGTGAACAAGTCTGTTCTACAAGGATGCATATGTCGATGGGTGTTGTTGTTTCAAGAGTTTGAATTCACCGTTGTAATAAAACCGAAAAAAGCTAATATGGGCACGATCATCTATCAAGAATTGATTCAGGAGGACATGTAGAGTATTAAGGATGAAATGCCGGACACGTAATTTTTAGTTTGTGTTGCGCGCCCTCGATTTAGAGGAGATTACAGTATTCTTAAAGGAAGGTATGACATTGGATGGAATGAAGACATTGAAAAGAAGAAGCGATTGGCCATACGTGCCACACCCTACATGTCAATAAGTGGAGACTTATACAAATTGATATGTGATGAATTTTTATGCAGTGTGTGTCTTAGAACATGAGCACTGGCCATCATGGAGCAAGCACACACAGAGGAAGTGCGGGTGGGCATTATACGGTGATGTCACCACATGTAAAATATTAATGGCATGTTTGTGGTGGGAAAACTTGCACAAATATTGTAGAGATTATTGTAAAGTGTGTGACCATTATCAGCGCATTGGCAAACTAGGAAGGAGAAATGAAATGCCTTTGCACCCTATTCCTAGAGCTAAGCCTTTTGAAAAGTGGGCAATAGACTTTGTAGGACCTTTTGCACCAACAACGCGTAGGACCGGGTCACGTTATGTCATCACTTGCATAGATTATCTCACAAGGTGGGTAGAGGTAGCCCTAACTAAAGATTGCATGGTAGCGACAACGGCAAGGTTCTTATGGGAAAACATTATCACGAGGTATGGATGTCCGTTGAGTTTGACCAGTGATATGGGTATGCATTTCTTGAATAAGACCTTCAAGATCCTGTTATCAAATTTCATGGTAGCTCATCACAAGACTACACCCTATCACCCACAAGAAAATGGAACTGTGGAAGCATTCCTCAAGATACTGAGTCATACCTTGACCAATATTTGTGATGTCAGAAGACTTGATTGGGATGACAAGGTATCAGCAGTGACTTATGGGCTTACACGTATAAAAGACTAAACAAAGCCACACCCTTTTAATTGGTGTTTGGCATGGAATATGTTTTGTTGGTTGAATTTATGTTGCCTTCTCTACAAATAACACGCACAGAAGGGTTATCCGATGAACAAACACTGGAAGAAATAATTGATGAGCTAATGAAACTGGATGAGAGACGATCACTTGCCCGATGGAGCCAAACAGTGGAAAAGGAAAAGCAAAAGGCTTGGCATGATCACCATATTAGAAACAAGAAGTTTGAGGTTGGGCAGATGGTGTTATTATATGATTCTAAGTTTCTGCGCTATCCCGGGAAGTTGAAAGTCCTTTGGTTGGGTCCTTATACAATCTCCTACATCCTTGATTTGAGCATGTGTCGATTACAAGCTACTGGATGGGATGAAGTTTCATGGACTCTTCAATGGCAATAGTCAAGCCCTACTATAAATAAGTCTTCTTGGTTTTTGTAAATAAGGTATTTTTTCTAGTTAGTTTAGAAGTTTCCTTTATGTATTTTCCCTTTCTTGTGTTTCCCTTTTGCATTGTTGTTTTGTGTTGCACCTTGGGTGCCAAAGTAGAACCTTATTGCTATTTTGGAGAATTTGTGAGTGCATGATAGATGACAATGCATCACTTTAAGTGTGGGGTGGACAAAGGTGAAGAAGCGTGTGATCAAATTACTAAGTAAGTTTTGTTGAAAAGCCTTGTTGAGTAGCCAAGTTGGAAGAGGTATATAAAGAGGAAGATGGAAGAATGGCTGGTTCTAGGGTAAATATACTTGTAGATCCCACGTACTAAGGAGGAGAAAGTGCATTTGAAAGCAACATGAGGTAGGTGAGAGCAAGGATCAAGATAGAAGAAGTGCCTTCGGCGTAATTTACGTGTGTGCAAGAGTCTTTTGTCGAGTTGGGTTGGTTGTGTGCGAGGAAGGTTGGAGGAGTTTTTCCACAAGGTTGGGCGTGTAAGGGAAGGTCTTGAAGATGGGATTTGTTTGAAAAAACTACATTAAATGAACAAATTATGGTGGTAGGTGAAGTAGCATTTAATGTTTAGAAAAGAGAAAAACTATAAGTAAAGGGTTGGGGCACTCTCATTTTTACTTTGCGAAATAGAAGAGTTTGAGATATAAGCGAGTTCCATAAACTAGGGCTTTCAGATTTGATCGAGTGAAGGAAGATCTATGAGATTGAAGTAGCTAGTTTGATTTTTTGAACTAGAAGGGGTTACATGGGCATGGAGAGAGTGAAGAAATGTTTTCTTGTGAATATTTTATCCCAGTTAGGGTTTGAAAAACTAGGGCATGGGTTAGAAGAGTTGTATCACAAATCTAAGATCAGAGGATTGGAAGATGTAAGACAAAATAACAAGGAGATAGTATGAGTGATAAAAATACCTTGACCATGGCACCCAAGAAAGGAAAGAGAAAATCCAAGGCCAAACAACCAGAACCCATGGTAGACACAAATGAAGAATGGTATACAGAGATGCAATACCCATATGGGGTGATGATGGGGAAGGAATGGGAATCCCACTTGAGAAGTGTACCTGTTAGTGACTATAATCACCACACGAACACAATAGAAAAAGAAATGGCACTAGAATTAGTATGCCCCACCAACAAATAAACACCTGAGGGTTTGCCTATATACGATGATGACATTAAGGTTAAAATGGAGAAGGAAGGGTTGTTGCAACTCTATGAGTTGCCTTATTTTGGAAAGCCAGAGTGCCTATACTAGTGGTTGATGTCACGGGTGCACGAAGATTACTTCCACTTTGTTGGGCATAAGATGCGCGTGACTCCCCAACTGATTTCACAATTTACAGGCCTCATATGTGAGGGAGATAGCTTGGAAGATGACCTTAGCAACAAGGAGGCTATTCAAGAGACCATCACCAAGTATTCCTGCAAGAAAGGGTCGTGGTACTATGACATTTTAGACATCAAGGACCCTGTAATGAAAATGGGCATGCATCTGGTGACTAAGTGAATGGCCAGGAAAGATGGACATAGGTCAACAAACCTTGGCTACATGTCTGCAAGAAGATTACAGAGGGAACTATATACAACCTATCTCGCATAAATTGCAGAGGAAATTGTTAGTTGCGTGAAGGAAGAGGATCGGATCCTCTTTGGAAATGTCTTGCTCACCATTGTATTCATGGATATTGGGGTGCCTGACACACTGAAAAAATTGTATGGGAGTACCCCACCAAGGATCCTTCACCCATGAAGAGGTTTGAAAAATATGCCTGCGATATAATGATAGCACCCCACAAGGTGCGGCTGGAAAAATGGTACATGTGCCTGAGGAATGCATTCGGGGCAGATTAGAGAATCCTGAACAAATCCCAAAGTAGCCACCGAGGGAGAAACTAAATTTACTGATCTACCAAAACTACTTCCGGGTAGATTCAAGTGATAGAAAAATCATGGAGCCCTTGGTGCAAGCTTACCTTCACATTTATGACCCAATACTTCCAAGCGGGAGTGAATGAGTCAAAGAAGATAAGACTAGAACTGGGTAGGCTAGACCAGGAACACAAGGAGATGAGGAAGAAGCTGAATTACCCTAGTGGCAAGCGCACATACATGGAAAAGTACGTGTCACATGAGATTCAAATGACAAGGTTAATGATGCTACCCATCAGCTGGAGGATCAACGACGTGCATGTACTTGCACATAAGGCCAAAGTTTGAGAAGGGTGTGTATTTGGAGAATGAAGTCTCCATACCTAAAGACCCCTTGGAGAAGAAGAAGCCAGAATCTAAGAAAAGAGGGAGAGGAGAAGAAATAACACCAATTGTGCATACTACTCAGACAGTGAGCATGCCATCCACGAGCACTAAGCCCATAACTTACATATGGAGAAATAAGTCTCTAGTGAAGGATAAGATGCCAGAGGTAGAGGTGCCCAAGTAACAGCCTCTAAGGAAGAGTCACCGAGGAAGAAGATAAGGCTGAATCCCTTGATCAGGAGCCACCTCTCGGGAAAATCGAGAGGGTTGATGAAGAAGTGACTCGAGAGGCAATTGACAACTTGGAGAAATACATGGGTGGAATAGGGGATGAAAGTGAAGAAGAGGTAGATAAAGACCAAGAGCCATATGTGTTTAGTGTTTATGACATGGAAGAGGAGAGTGGAGGTGAGAAGCAAGTAGTTCATATTCACATGGCGCAAGGGCACACAGGATGAGGAAGATGCCAAATACATGGAGGATGAGGAGGTTTCCATGGAGAAGTAGGGAGCTATAAGCTTTACAAAGGAGAAGATCATGGAGATGGAAGAGAGAGAAGCTGAGAGAATGGTAGAAGTCTTGGTAGACCAAGAGTTAGAGCATAGCACGAGACATAATTCTAAAGGAAGGGAAGGAGGAGAACATCGAAAAGAGCATGATAGCCTGGGAGGCCCCACTCTGACAGTAAGCTTCCCCAAAGGCGTGCACTCAGCGAGATAAACTGGATGCAGTAATGAGGAAAGTAATGGGCTATGTGGATGACATAAAGAAGGTGTTACACACATGATTCCAGAGCACTCGTACCCATGGAAAGGCTCCTAGCCATGGGGTCTTTTGAGAAGGATGGTGCATACCCCAAAACCAAGAAGATGCTCTCTTGGGCATTCGATTCCCACATTGATGAGCCAGACTTGAATTCTGCCAAAGAGAACTCATCACATTGCCAAAATCTAAGGGGTCAATCCTTAGTGAATGCTCAAGCAGACTCTCAAATGAGCAAGTCTCGTAATGCATTGAACAAGGTCGTGGTCGAGACCGAGGCTAGATTATTCATGCACAACAACAAGATCGAGTGCTAGAGGTGAAGTTAGGAGAGAAGGAAGAATAACTTACAGAGAAGGCCAAGAGTTTGAAACAGGAAGTATTGATCGGTGCACAATTAAGGCGTGAGTTGAAGGAAGAGAAGGTAAAGGTGCAGGAATTTTACAAGAAGATAGAGTCTATCAAAGGCCCCATCCTCCTGAAGCACATGGACTTAGCGCCACCCACACAAAAGTACTCATCCCTCCTAGATTATTTAGAAGATATAACATGTGTCCTCACTATGGAGAGACAAATCTTGGCCCTGGAATCAGTAGAAGAAGTAGTTTGTGTGCTTGAAAGAGGAAAAATTAAAGATGGTTGTTCTCATTGATGATTACTGCCAAGTACTCATGGAGGTTAAGATCGCTAGAAAATCTACGGAGGCCACATATCATACATGTGTGGATAGAGATAAGATTGCGAGCTCCTTAGTTTCCATAATTGAAGAAGAACTAAAATAATTCCAAGAAAAGAACAAGAGGAACTGGGTGGAGAGGGACAAGGTTTTAACCAAAGTAGAGAAGAAATCGAGGCAATTGAGGCTTTACGGAGCCCAATAAAGGCTCGGCTAAATGAACTATACACCTAGATTACTAGAAGGATGGATAAACTAAAGGACACGGGCAAAGAGATGGAATAGACAAACTATGGACATTTTGGGAACCCGGGGAGTTGGCCGAGTTTTGATGAAGTTAGCACCTTGATGGGTGACCTCTTTCGAAGCCACAAGGTGAAGTTGAAGTATGGAATAAGCTAGAGGAAGACCTTCAGAAATATTTTCCTAGCTTGTTGAATTTATGTCCCCCATTCTTCATTCTTACTTGATTCTTTCATTCCTTATTATTTTTGTAAAGTGTAAGACTATTCATTGGTTCCCTGGACAACATGCATCTTGGTCAAGTGAAATGTTTCTGAGGATGGAGAATAGGTGTAGTGTGGGGTGATGTTGGACCCTTGTAATCTTAACCAAGTATGAAGGCGTGTGGGTGTGCAAGGTCCCAGTTATGAAAAGGTGCACAAGGCAAAAGCACGTGAGAGAAAGGCTTAGGGAAGCACATAACACATGTGATGTGTGAAAGGAGGCTTTAGACTTAGTCAATTTGAGAACCCAAGGTAGAACACATGAAAAGTGTGATCGGTTGCGCATGGATAAGATGCCAAAGCATGGTGATACAATGGCCTAGGAAAGAACATGCCTTGGATGGAATCTTCTAGAAGAAGAATCGTATGTATCCAAAATCAGAGGGTACCGCATCGCGAGGACAACGTAACATGTGACCCAATGATGATACAGGTCTCCTCGCAAGGTGTTTGGGATCCAGAAAAGCTCTCCAAGTATGCGTTAACATCCCGCATGCCCCGCTTAGCCCCTGCGTGCTTTGTTTTCTCTTCTCCCCTCCTTTTCTTTGCATTTTGGTCTTCAAAGTGACAAAACCGTTGCCTTGCTCGGGCGGCGGTCCGTAATCGCCTCCCTACTCAGGGCAGCGGTCCTTCACGTGTTCTCTAGAATGTTATTTTTAACATGACTCACGTAAATTTCAACGTTTACCAGCTTTTTTCACCGCCTTTGCTTGTATTTATGATTTTGGTTCCCTGGAATAGTGTTTTTGCATTGTTTATAGTTAAAGAGTTGAATTTGGTTTTTACCTTTGGGTAAATGGGAATTCTATAAATAGCTGGCTTGTGCTCAAGCAAATGGCCCCTTAGATTTTCCTCCGAATTTCTCATTACAATATATTAGTCTTT